>CM057720.1:14738322-16103322 GCA_030064385.1 Melaleuca quinquenervia
AGTACGCTTCGGAAACTGATACTTTTAGTATGACTTCGCTGGACTTTAAAGAAGACAATTGGCTTTTCCTTAAAAAGGTCAAACTTTATTGGGTCAAACAAACTCAGTCACTAATCCCACATGGTTGGCTTGTATATGGGTAGATAAGTATCGCGTAATCTCAAATTAGCACGACAAATGTCAAGGCAATGCCATCATCAATGAGCAATGAAATAGCTTTGCGAGTCAATTGTGGGCCCTGATGAGGTTATGATAAATCTCAAATTGCATGATGACTGCAAGCATTGATGGGTTATGATTTAGAAAAGCCCTGATGAGGCTGCCTAGTAATGGTAGCGGGCTGCAAATCAATAAGTTCCCAACTTTTGTTTTGATACGTACATGTGAAACTTTTTGAAGATTTTAACATTTTATAGGGTAAAATTTGGAAGATTGTTCCATTCCAGTAAGATGTGAAAAGCGTTGGGAACTGTTCAAATCATGCTGGTCAAAATTTTGACTGGCAACTTACTTAGTTAACAACACTTTAGTAAGTTACGAACACTTTCAAAAAATGTACCAAGAGTTACTTGATTGTTTCAAATTACCAACTATCTAATAATTGACCAACATTTATTTACGTAGCTCACCAATGTGTTGAAGGAACCATTTTTCTAGAAAACGACCTACTCTTATTTGAGTCCATTTTTTTTTATTTGAGCCGATGTAACCGCGATTATTTGATTGTTGGAAAATTACAAATAGTTATGATAATTCACCAACATTTATTTGCTTATTCTTATTTGAGCGAGTTACTAATATTCATTTGACTTCTCTGAAAATACGAATGACTTAATTGATTTACCAACATTTATTGGGATATAGCCTTTTGAATAATCAATTTTTAAGATCATTGTCCTCCTGAAGTCGCGTGGTCAGAAAATCTCCGGTGTCATAAAACCTTCTCCGATTGTCTATAGTCTTAGATCAGCCGTCTAGTCCATGTTGCTTGATTCCTTTATGAACTTAGAGAAACTCAGGGCTCTGTTGCTCTTGCCTGTGAAGGACTAAGGCACATTCCCTCACTGTCTAAGCTCGAAAAGTTGATGGAGCTTGATCTTTCCTCCAACTCTACTCCCAGTCACGATAAACATGGGATAGCGAAGTTGGTCAAGTCGACAAATGTTAATCTTTACTCCTCTTACCGGCGTTGAATTCCACAGTTCATCTCAATTCAAATTACATACGATTTCAGATCTAGAGTTCTTCGTGATCGAACAGACATTCACCCGATTCAGCTGATACAGAAGGAGCAACGCGCGTCACGGGTTGACATTTCGGACCGCGATCATGCATCGTTTGCTCATTTCTTGTCGGGGTACCCCAAGCCTTGCTCTCCCGCTCGCTCATCTGTCATTTTGGTACATTGCTTTGGGAGACTTTCGGGTGATGGGCAGTCTCTGATTTTCATCCGTCCAAGAAGTTTGAATTACCAGTTCGAGGATGAGGTGATCTTCGGTTGAAGTTTGGTCACACCGAAGGAAGAATGTCCAAGTTGTCGTTTGGCATATGGCTTCTTCTATGGGGTCTTACGGTCCGTCGAAGGACAGCGACTTTGTCAACTACCTTTGCTCCAATTCCTTTTTCTTTCTCAGTTTGTCCTGTCCATAACTCCCACCAAACAATGTGGCAGATTAGTCGCTTATTCGCCCTACTTTTTCAACGAATATGCTGTTCTTTTCTAAGAACATGATATAGTCGGAATTCATGCATCGATCCCTACTGTTGACACTAAAAAATAGCTCAAGTATTTATGGATCGATAGTTCATTTCAAGTAGTCGGCAGAGCAATAATTGATAAGGACAATCAACGGCTGACGATGTCATCGACGGAGGGTGATCACTCAAAGCAGTCGTCGAGAAACAGCAGGACGACATAACCAATCACGTGGTACGACGCTCAACTGGAGTGATTAGGCCCATGATTGTTCATGGGGTGACCGAACTCCCTTAAGGTCGGGCCATCAAATCAGCCGTTTCCATTGCAAGGAAGTCCGGGGGTGACGGGGAATGTTCCTTCAACTTCCTTTGCTCAATTAGATCATGATGGTAATTTTTAGGCCAGATTGTCTCGCCACCGACGGCGAGAATATCTGTGCGTGTTTTCTTCTCCAATCCAAGCAAAAGCCATGGCAATCTTGGAAACCCGAAAAACTTCTGAAGCTTTGCACGAGCAGCCGATTATCTTAGAAACATACTATGAAGTACTTGTGGAGATGATATGTGAAGGCGCAAATCCTACTATTTGGGAAGCATGTGCAATTATCATGGAGGCCCAAGCCCACGCCAAGCTTTTTGCAAACCTTCAAGTGGCCCATTGCCCTAGAGCCTGTAAACGGATTACGACTGGGCTGCAAAAGGCCAAAGAAGGAAGCAGCTGCCAAGTAAATGGATGACATGCCCTTCTCCTTACCTTTTGGATTTACTTTTTTGCTGATATCAATACTTTGTCCTATCAAACTTTTGCTAATTTGAATATATGATGAAGTGATTATTGACAAAAAAAAAAATTCCTGCCATCAGAATCAGGATAAACCCAGCTTACTTGGCCTTGGTAATGCAAGTAATCAAAATAACCTAGTTCAAGATAATGTCACTGGAAATAACAACGGGTTGGCAAACCAGAATGTATAGCAAAATGCACCTTTGCCGAATGTTGAAAATCAAGGGCCGACGACGGGACCACTGCTTAATAATGACAATGTTAGGTCATTTGGTAAAACAATTCCCCCATTCGCTGAAATCGCGAATCCACCAATTATTAGAGTTCCAATTCCACCAGATACAGGATACATACCATAGAGGCCTCAAGTGCCAATGCATAATCTAGCGGCCAAAGTCACCTTCTCAGCCTAGGGGACAGGACAGTCGAGTCTTACAAGCACAAGATCCTCAAAGGGATCGTCGCGTAATTGAACAAACTTGTGGAGTAGTAATGCAATGTATGGAACTTGACGGAGGTGTTGTTAGGCCAATGTACCGAAAGATCATATCCAAGTTAGGTTGACTATGTTTAATACCCAAGAGACCGTGAGATATATGGTTTGAATGTGTTCATTTGTGACGATGAGCATTCGACAATGGAAGATATTAGCAAGTTTTCGGCCCGAATGCGGTGATGCTAGCCAGGACAGTTCTGCGAAGCTGAGGTTGTTTCCTCTGTCATCGTCAAAAACTGCGTTTGCGTGGTACGCTAACTTACCTGCTAATTCGATTCATAATCGGGATGAGATGGAAAGCCGGTTTAATGCCCAATTTTATAGAGTTATACCTGGAGTGAACATGGCAGACTTGGCCAGTGTTAGGCAGTAGAAACATGAATATGTTGCCCGATTGTAAAAATTGAGGAACCGATGTTCGGTCTCACTCAATAAAAAGTTATTTACCGCGTGGGCTTTCAACGGCTTGAAGTTCGCCTTCAATGATTTGTCCCAATTGACCACAAGGGCTGCAGAATATGGGAACCTCTGGGAAGAGAAAGATAAGAAGTATCATGAAGACTATAAACAGAAGGTGGCCATGGTCGATTGTGAAGATGATTTCGACGATGAATTCGATTGGGATAAGGCCATTGAAATGCGACACTCGACGAGCCTTATGCTTGTTGAGCCTTAAAGCTTGCGCGATTGAAAGATACTTTTGTGAATGGGGCAAAAGATGTGGAAAGATACTTATTTAGTATAACTAGGTTGGATGAGATAACGCTTGACGAGTAGGGACGAGATAGCGTGTGATTATATGGCATTTGTGCATCATGAGATTAGTATCTCCATGTATTTACATTGAAGCATCGTATTGCACAAATGATTATAGTTATTTTTATACAACGCGTGATTCATATCTTCAATGAACTTAAATAACATGCTTGGAAAGTGCAAGTACATGCTCGTCTTTAAGTTGATCTCTTATTATTGGAGTGAGCAAGCGATGAGAAAATTTGATGTGGCTGGTTCGTTATCGCTTTTTATGAAGATGATGGTAAAAAACTTGGAATCTTTATGTGTTTGTGAATCTATATAATACGTGCTTAGAAAAGAAAAAATGGTTAATTTTTTAGATTAGGATTAGGTAACAAATTCTCGAATCCTGTATAGAGCACATGTTGTGTTCCTCGAGTGATCGATCTATTTGATGAGCATGTACACAATAAAGAAATGAGTTCAGTATAGATTGTATTATTGCCAAATACCTAAAGTTGTCATTTACTAAGCTTAATCTCATTCCAATTTACCTTTCAAATTGATTGAGTTTGGGGTTAAGGACATTTAGATTAGCGCTTCCAAAAATCTTTTGAAGATTGAATCAAAGTGCGTAGCAAAAGTAGAAGCTACGTATTGTACTGGAGTTTTGATTACGGATAGTAAGGAAACAAAATGCGTACATTATTGCGATATAATTATATATTCTTTCGAATTTCAAATTATATGAAAATTTTAGGTCGTGACGTCGGGAGCTTTGTAGTTAGGGATCAGCTATAGCAACCAAAATAACACGAAGACAAGTTGAACACGAAGGAAGGAGGAGGGAAGATGAGGGACTCATAGCCACGAAGAAGAAGAAAGATTAGGGGTGTGCAACCGGACCGGGTAAATATTGTTCTCTACCCGGCCCACCCTAAAAACAGGGTCAGAAACAAGGTCCAATGCAAACAGGGTCGAGTATATGGTCCGAAAAAAAGGAAACCAGTTAAAACAGGATCCAGATCTGAAACCTACTCTAAATCTTGGACCCTGTTATAAAATAAACTTTATTTAGTAAAAACTCTGATTTTGTAAGTTAATAAATTTTATTAAATCATAACTTTTGTATATGTCTTTGGAACATGGTTTCTTATTGATGTTTTTTTATACATGAATTTTGGCTTTTGTTAAAGATTTTTTAGCAAATGGATTGCTTGCTCGATTTTACTTTTGGATAATGAGTTATGTTGATTTCTCTTTTGGAGAATTTATGTTTGCGTTATAAATTTATTAATCATTTTAGACAAATAAAAAGTTTCATGTAATATTGTGGGAATAAAACTAATATTATATTCATCTACTATCATTATATTCATATATGTTTCATATATATATATATGTATGTATATATATATGTAATGTTAGGATTTTTGCTCTACCTTATGATTTTGTTTATGGTACTTTACCTTGTGGATCCTTAATTTTTGTTTAATTAAAGAATTTAATTATTTATTAATTACAATTCTTATGTTTTCTCGTGTATTAATATAAAATTTGAAGTCATATATGATGGGCAAAACAGGTTCCAATATAAACAGGGTAGACCCTGTTCCCGGACCGGAAAAATAGGGCGGGTAGGATATAGGGTCCAATACAAACATGGTATGTTACATGGCCTAAAAAAATGGAGCCGGTTAATGGTCCAGATTTGGAACTTACCCACCCTATTTTTAGTCACCCCTAAGAAAGATGAGAGACAGCATGAATCTTTCCAGCTTTTATTTTCACGTGTAAATAGAGATATTAGTGATGGGACCGGCGGATTAATTGGGGAGAAGAGAAACTGAGCGTTAAATGTCAAATCCTATTTCGTGATTGATTGTACATATTAAAAATTAAACACCAATAATCCAACGGCTGTTGCTCAAGCAGTAGCTAATTTTTGCCCTTGAAGAAATTTAAGGATGTTTAGGCTGTACTTCGAGCCCTCCGACAAAAAGAAATGTTGATTGCCAAAAACAAGGGAAAACATTTTCCCAATTTTTAAAGATATTTTTTCTATTAGCATTTCTTCAAAAGTCGCCCCCACGCACCCCTAGTTTACTTGAATTAATTGTATTGTGGACATTCATATATAAACTAAAAGATCAAGTTAGTTAAATGAAAGAACCATATTCTTAATGCGTTGATTCATAGAAAATTAGTGTCCTTTTGTTTTGTGAAAAAGATTCTCCTCATTATCTAGAAAAAAGAAAGTCTATAGAAAATATTTTCTTCGCTAATGAACAAAATTTTCCTATCAAAATTTAGAAAAATAATTTCCTCTAAAAAAACGAAAGAACGTTTCCCGAATATAATTAGGTATCGACATTTGGATTTGAAACTTTATACTTAGGAGGGAAAACTCTGAAGTTAATTCTGATGTCTTAATATTTAGGACTAGGTTTTTAGCAGTTAGGCCCAAGTCCATAAAGGTTGAGCTCGAGATCTTGGTAATTGGGCTTGGACCCCCCCCCCCCCTTGCCCATGCCTAGGTAATTCAACACTCAACCCAAATTGCTTGTACCCTGCACTTAGGTCATTTGAGGCTCAACCCAAACTACTTATAGCCATACTCCCTGGGTTTCCAAAAGCTATGCTTGGGTCCTTGATTCTCAAGCTCCAATAAAAACCCTTACCCCTGGGACAATGATCATAGATCTTCAGCACTTGGGTTTAGATCTCAAATTGATGAACCTTATGTCTACTAAAAAAGATATTGTCATATAATATATAATTATTTAAAAAAAATTGAATAGTTACCATCTTTTTCTTTTTGTGCTTTTTCATCTTCTTCCTTAATCAGCCATCAGTGAGCTCGAGACTTGTCGAAGGTCAGCGACTTGTGGTGGCAAGTGGCACCTGACAATGGTGATGGCAGCGACGACTGATAGTCGGCAAACAACTAGCGGCGATCGACGGGTAGTGGTGATGAGCAACAACAGTGACAACAATAACCAATGATTAACAACCGGTAGTAGCGACAACTAGTGGAAGGCAACGATGGCAACTAACAACCATCGGAGGTGGTGGATGAAAGAGCTAGTGCAGTGAATAATTACGTAAATGCTAATGCGGAAATATATATCTTCAGAATAATAAATAGAGTTAGAGAGTAAAGAAAATTGAACACAAGATGTATAGTGGTTCGGCTTAGATCAAACCTACGTCCACTCTCCCAAGGTGACAGCCTATTGGCTGGAGTCCACTATGAATCAAAAGAGTTACAATCTCAATGTCTAAGCTTCTCAGCTTCACTCTCACAAAGTTCGTGTGTCACACTCTTTTGAGTACAATTAAAGCTCTTCACAGATTCAGACTTTAGGAAAATTGCTCTCTAACGTTCGTACAACACAACTTGAAATAACTCCCTTAAATACTCCTTCACGCCTTCATAACCGTTGGCACCTTCCAAAGGAATTCTTCCAATCTAACCGTTGGACAGAATCAATCAGGAGATCTCAAGCTATAGATAGAAACAATAGAGAATCCGTTAATCCCGATTTCCCATTCAATCAGGATCTTCAGTTTCCTTAAGTGAACACTTGCTCCAAATAATTGATTGCTTCCATAAATAAAATAATCAGATCCAATCAATCAATAAGCTATCGAAGATATATCAATCCAGATCTCCGTGGGAAAAGAATAAGATCAATAAGATTTATGACCATAATAACTTAAGTCTGTCTTCCCCAAACTTTGAGAAAAATCTGTCCATCTCAGACTTTAGGAAAGTCTGAACACTTCAGATTCTGGGAAAGTCTGACCACCTCAGACTTTAGGAAAGTCTGAACACCTCAGACTTTAATACAGCTTTGTCATCGTCAAAACCAGCACCAACAATCTCCCCATTTTTGATGATGACAAAACCTTCCTGCAATCATATTATATGCTATACCAAAACAACTTTCAATATCACATGTTAGCACAACAAGATGAAGATATCAAGAACCATCAAGATACTCAAATATTAAGTGAAACAACAAAGTCCAAATCAATTCACAAATCAGTCCAAAAACCACAAAAACCAAGAACCACAGCCCAAAGCTAATTCAAATCAAAACCCAAACCATCAATCAAAACCCAAACAAAACTAACAACCAAAACGATTAAAAGCAAATCTTCTAATCCTCCCAGGCCACTTTCTCCCCCTTTTTGTCATCAATCAAAAAGCTAAGTAGAACGGGGAGCACGAACAATATGAAAATTGTCCATAGAACGCACAGTCTGCTCAACCCGAACTATGTCTTGTTGCATTTGATCCATCCGTTGATTGACGAACTGCTTGAGCTGCTCAATACTTCGTTCCAGAGAAGAATATTGTGATTGGAGACCAGTAAGTAATGCAATAATTTCTGCAGAACGATCAACAGAAGCAGTTGGTATAGACTCTGTTAGTCTGGATGGCCCACCCTCTTCTTGTTGTCCTGTACTAACTCCCCCTGTCTCTAAGCCAGTCGATGTAGGAGTTTTTGAACCAACTTTTGGTGGAGGAGGAGAGACAACAAATGTATCTTTTAGAGGAGCCATAGTGTCCCTTGGAGGACTGGGAACCATTTCTTCTTCCTCTTGATCAGACTCTGTTTTCTCAGATTCTGTCTCCTTGTGAAGCTCTTCTTCTGCCACGTCGTCCTCAACATCTTCTTCTTCATCCTGGAGAATCAACGACCGTTTTGCCTTTTTCAACGTTTGAGGAGTTTCCTGCAATATCTCCTTACCCTTTCTCTTTACCCCAGATGAGACAAACTTTGAGGGACTAGCTTCTGAAGGTAAATTTTTCAATCTCATCTTTGCAATCATATTTTTCCCAATAGTCAGAGGAACGATCAGAGTCTCGGACAGGATTGATGGGATTGGGATGTTCAGATGATGGAAAATTTGGGTTATCAAGGAGGCGTATGGTAACTGACCTTTACCCTTCTGTACCACCCTGTACATCTGATACAGGATAACATATGGCATGGAAACAATTGGATTTCTAATGATGCCATACATCAAACGTGCCTCAGATTTAGAAATATCCATCTTAGATGTTGCTTTTGGCTTCAGGCAACTGATTATGATCTTCAGAGGGGATAGCCGAGAGTATGTGAGTGTACCTTCACTTGATTGATCGGTAGAAAGGGCAGCAGTGATTTCTCTGTCCGTTACAGTGATAGGAATAAAGCCAGTCCGTGAAACTCCAAGGATGTCAGCAATTATGTCCACATTGAGAGTATATTCTTTGTTGAACACAGAAAATTTCAGGGTATGCCGATCAGGAAAAGACAAATTTGAATAAAAATATGCGGTTAACTCCGCATAACTCGGAACTGTGGAAGAACAAAATTTGTCAATACCAAGCCGACTAAGGTGGACCCCAAGATAGACCTTAATTGAGTTTAAATACTCAAAGTCAACATGTCGTGGATTCATGACCCCACGTTTCAGCAACCCTTTATAAGCATTGTGATGTCCCTTTGAGCAAAAAAGAGGATCCTTTGTCTCAGACCGATTGACATCGAACCCCTGCACTGGCTTAAAATGTAAAAACATTTTCTCATCTTCATCCCTAGGTTCGCGAGAATAGGAGGCACTGAACCATGGGTCTATCGGAAAGTTTCTCCGTGCTTCATCCGCTGTTCTAGGAGGAGCAATAGAAAGTCGTTCCATTTCTTGCAAAAAGACAGGCTGATTTTTGTATCAACTATCTCGCAGAAATTCATCAATAGTAGTCATAGCGCTACCACCATTCACCAATGTCTGATACAATTTGTAAATAAACTTGGGGTTCCGTCTTTTGAGAGGGGCAGCGCTACTTACTGGTTCTGTGAGCCCTTGTTGAATCTCAATTCTTGTTTCCATGGAGCCAGTTGCCGACTCTTCATGCAATTCTTCTTCTTCAGTAAGATCAAGGTGAGTAGGTCCAGAACTGATGCCAAAATGCTTGTTTGCTAGTCGAGACGATTTTCGGGAGGCAAGCATTGTGCGTTCGTAGAGAGAGAGTTTTTCAGACAAGAGATAAGAAACTCTGAGGAAGATGAAGAGGCCTAGGGTTTGCGAAGAAAAAATATATTCTTTTAACCACGGTTCTCAGTGAATAAAAATAGCAGTTTTGAAAATTTTCTAAAAGCTATCAATCAAACAGTTAATAAAAAAGGAAACAAATAATCAAGGAGATGCGATGGTTCAGAAATCGTACCTTTTGACAGATTACCAGAAGTGTCGATTGACGGGAAACATGATATTTAGGAAACCGACCATAAATCAAATTTGATTTAGCCTGAGTCCGAAACTGACCCTGAGTCTGAGTCTGAGTCTCAGGAGGAGAGGATATTTAATTTGCTTCTAATGAACTCAAACGACCGTTTATCCAAAGGTTTCGTAAAAATATCAGCTAATTGATTTTGAGAATCAACAAACGTGATCTTGACATCTTTCTTTTGAACATGATCTCTGATAAAATGATGTCGAATTTCAATGTGTTTTGCTCTAGAGTGTAAAATCGGATTCTTAGTAAGATCCATGGCACTTGTGCTATCATACCGAATTTCAACACAATACTTCTTGATACCAAAGTCTTGTAGTTGTTGACGCATCCATAGAATCTGAGAACAACAACTCCCAAGAGCTACATATTCAAATTCTGCTGTTGACATTGCAACAGTGTGCTGCTTCCTTGATAACCAAGATATCAACATATTTCCAAGGAGTTGACAGTTTCCTGTAGTACTTTTCCTATTCACTCGACATCCTCCAAAATGTCAGCATCAGAGTATCCTCATAGAATAAAATTGCTTTCCTTGGGATACCAAAGCCCAAACTTCGTAGTAGATGAAATATATTTGATAATTCCTTTGACAGCCAATAGATGTGATTCTCTTGGATCTGATTGAAACCTTGCACATAAGCATACACTAAACAGAATGTCAGGTCTAGAAGCAGTGAGATATAGTAAGGATCCAATCATGCTCCTGTAAAGTTTTTGATCAACTTTTTCTCCTTCTGAGTCTTTCTCAAGTTTTGAAGTTACTGCCATTGGAGTTTCAACCTTTTTGCAATTTTCCATTCCAAACTTCTTGACAAGATCTTTTGCATATTTCTCTTGATGAACAAAGGTACCTTTAGAAGATTGTTTCACTTGTAGTCCAAGGAAGAAGGTTAATTCACCCATCATACTCATCTCGAACTCCTGCTGCATATCCTTTGCAAAATTCTTGCACAGAGTTTCATCAGAGGATCCAAAAATAATATCATCAACGTAGATTTGTACCAATAAGAAATTGTGACTGGTCCTTTTAATGAAGAGAGTTGTGTCTACTTTGCCTTTTTCAAATCCACAATGAATAAGAAAGGAACTCAACCGTTCATACCAGGCTCGAGGAGCTTGCTTTAGGCCATAGAGAGCCTTCTTTAATTTAAAAACATGATGATGATTCTTAGGATCCTCAAAACCAGGAGGTTGTTCAACATAAACTTCTTCTTGAATTACTCCATTTAGAAAAGCACTTTTGACGTCCATCTGATATAACCCGAAATCATGAAAGCACGCAAAGGCGAGTAATAATCTGATAGCTTCTAACCTGGCAACAGGGGCATAAGTTTCATCATAATCAATTCCTTCCTCTTGAGTGTATCCTTTAGCCACCAGTCGAGCTTTGTTTCTTGTAATCAATCCTTCTTCATCTAATTTGTTTCTAAATACCCATTTTGTTCTAATAATAGATTTTTCTTTGGGCCTTGGAACTAGCTCCCAAACATCATTTATAGCAAACTCTCTCAGCTCATCCTGCATTGCTTCTATCCAGCTATCATCCGCTAAGGCTTCTTCTACTTTCTTTGGCTCAATTTCAGAAATTAAGGCAATTGCACTGGATTCCTCTGGTTCTTCAGGAATAACAGGAATTCTTACTTTTGATCTGGTTTGGCGTCCATCCTCAATATTGCCAATAATATTTTCCAAGGGATGACTCGACTTGTGTTTCCACTTTCTTTGACTTCCTGAGTTTGAATTTCCACTATCAAGATTCTGTGAGTCAGCATCTCCAATTTGTTCAACAACTCTCAGTGGAACACTGTTTTCTTCAGTACAAGCTTGTCTTGTGACCTCTGAATCTGTGTCTGCTTCATGAAATTTAACATGTATAGATTCTTCCACACTATAAGTCCTTTTGTTATAAACTCTGTATGCCTTACTTGAAGAAGAATATCCAAGGAAGATGCCTTCATCAGATCTACTATCAAATTTCCCAATCTTGTCAGCAGAGTTCTTAAGAATAAAGCATTTACAGCCAAAGACATGAAAGTAAGAGACATTAGCCTTTTTGTCTTTATAAATCTCATAGGACGTTTTGTCCATCAAAGGTCTTAGAAACACTCTGTTGATAATATAACAAGCTGTAGAAATAGCTTCTGCCCAAAATATAGAGCTGATTTTGCTGTCAATCATCAGAGTTCTGGCTATTTCTTGCAAGGATCTATTCTTCCTTTCTACAACACCATTTTATTGTGGTGAATAAGGAGAAGAAAACATATGCTGTATCCCAAAATCATCACAGAATTTAGCAAACTCTGCATTCTCAAATTCACCACCATGATCAGATTGAATGCTTGAAATCACATATCCTTTCTCATTTTGGACTTTCTTAGCAAACTTAGCAAAGTATGCAAATGCATCAGACTTATTTGCTAAGAAAAATACCCAAGTATATCTAGAAAAATCATCAACTATTACCAAACAATAACTCTTACCACCAATACTTTTTGTTCGATTTGGTCCAAACAAATCCATATGAAGAAGCTGAAGCACTCTTGTAGTAGCAACATGATTTATAGACTTGAAGGAATCCTTTAACTGTTTTCCTAAAGTACAAGATGTACAATCTTCATCTCTACGAAATTTCAGGAATGGCAAACCTCGAACAAGTTGCTTTAAAGAGATCTTGGAAATTTATTTCATATAAGCATGACCAAGTCTTTTATGCCATAATTCTACTTCTTTCTGTAAAGATATAAGACACTTAGGAGTCTCAACATGCATATCCAATAAATATATATTACCATGTCTCCTTCCACTGAAAGTCTGTGAATTGTCTTTACTTGAGGCAAGACAGATTCCTTCTTGAAATTGGATTCTATAACCAGTATCACAGAGATGACTGATGCTGAGTAGATTATACTTCAATCCTTTGACCAAAGAGACATTGTTAATAGAAAGCTTTCCAATCTTTACAGTTCCTCGGCCAATAATTTTCCCTGTGCTGTCTCCTCCAAAAGCTACTTTTCCTCCATCAAAACTTTCCAATTTAATGAAACAGCTTGAATCTCCTGTCATATGTCTCGAGCATCCACTGTCCAAGTACCACTTTGATTGAATTTCCTGAAAAAGAACTTATTTCTTTGTAGATATCTAGATCATCTTGGGTCCTTTTTTGTTAGAATAAAACAGGGACACTTTCCATCTCTTGCTTATGGAATTCATTTCCCTTGAACATTCTTCTCTAACATGACTAGAATCTCTTCCAACAGGTTTAATAAACACTCTTCTAAAATGATTTTCATAAACTATTTTCGAAGACATTTTTTTAAGTCTTTCTTTGACTTTTGGGAAATCAATCAAAGGAGCTTTCTCCAAAGACATTCCTAAACCTTCCTTTTTGAAATAAGGTCTTTGTACTGAAATTTTTTTTTCTAATTTATCAGATCCAAGAGAGAACTTTTTTGTAATAGAAGAGATTTCAGATTTTAAACATATATTTTCTTTTTCAAGAAAGCTAAATTTATCCTGTGAAATCAAAACCTCATTATCAAATTTTTCTTTTAAAGAAATCTTCTGTTGTTTGATAATCAGATTTTCTTTCTTTAGCTCAGCAATCTCTTTAAAAGAAAAATCTAATTTGGAACAAAGATCATTTATATAATTAGCTATTTTAATAGGAACTCTATAATTATTTACCTGGTTATCAAAATCCTCTGAGTCAGAGTCTGAATCAGAATGAGCCATTAAGCAAATGTTGGCAAATTCCTCATCACTTTCTTCATATTCTGTGTCACTCCAGGTTTCAGCCTTTAGAGCCTTTTTGTTCTTCTCGTACCTTCCATTCTTTTGTTTGAGAAGAGGACATTCTGGCTTAATGTGTCCTTTCTTTTGACAATTATAATAGGTAATCTCAGCATAAATATTTCTTTCATCAGATTGTCCTCTTTGAGCATTCGAGTTCCTCCAAGAATTGGATCCTTTCCAATTTGATCTATTTTTGTTGAACTTTTTGAACTTCTTAATGAAGAGAGCCATTTCCTCTTCATCAAGATAGTCATCTAATCCTGCATCATCAGAAATAATATTAGATTTTAAAGCAATAGATTTCTTACCTTTGAACTCTTAATCTTGATTGAGATTTTTCACTTCATAAGATTGAAGTGTTCTGACTAATTCATCCACTGACAAGGGTTGAATTCTTTGAGTTTCTCTAATAGATGTTCTGATATGATTCAATTCTTGTGATAATCCTCGCAAGAGCTTGTTAACTTTCATTGGTCCAGTGATTGGTTGTCCTTGATTTGCAAGTCCATTGATAATCTCTGTGAACCTGCTGAACATATCTGTAATTGATTCACCATTTTTCATTTTGAAGGCTTCATATTGTCCGAGCAAGATATTCAATCTTGTTTCTGTAACACGATCAGTTCCTTCATAGGTGACATTGAGTCTGTCCCAAAATTCTTTGGCTGATTCACAAGAAGAAATCCTGTTATATTCAGTAAGAGATAGAGCACGGTAAAGAGAATGAGTAGCCCTGGAATCAGTGTGTTGTCTCTTGATAATTTCAGCTTGAAGTATCACTCTAGTTTCTCCAGAACTGGTAGAAGGAATTACTCATTGTTCGATTATTTCCCATTACATGGGATCCTTTGACTTCAAGAAAATTCTCATTTTATTCTTCCAGACACAGTAGTCTTTTCCATCGAAATAGGGAGGTCTAAGAAAGTGTTGTCCTTCCACCACACCTGATCCACTAGCACTTGCCATAGATCGTTAGCTCAGAAGTAAAACACTTCTAAAGAGAGCAACCTGGCTCTGATACCACTTGAAAGCGCTAGTACAGTGAATAATTACGTAAACGCTAATGCGGAAATATATATCTTCAGAATAATAAATAGAGTTAGAGAGTAAAGAAAATTGAACACAAGATGTATAGTGGTTCGTCTTAGATCAAGCCTACGTCCACTCTCCCACGGTGACAGCCTATTGGCCGAAGTCCACTATGAATCAAAAGAGTTACAATCTCAATGTCTAAGCTTCTCAGCTTCACTCTCACAAAGTTCGTGTGTCACACTCTTTTGAGTACAATTAAAGCTCTTCACAGATTCAGACTTTAGGAAAATTGCTCTCTAACGTTCGTACAACACAACTTGAAATAACTCCCTTAAATACTCCTTCATGCCTTCATAACCGTTGGCACCTTCCAAAGGAATTTTTCCAATCTAACCGTTGGACAGAATCAATCAGGAGATCTCAAGCTATAGATAGAAACAATAGAGAATCCATTAATCCCGATTTCCCATTCAATCAGGATCTTCAGTTTCCTTAAGTGAACACTTGCTCCAAATAATTGATTGCTTCCATAAATAAAATAATCAGATCCAATCAATCAATAAGCTGTCGAAGATATATCAATCCAGATCTCCGTGGGAAAAGAATAAGATCAATAAGATCTATGACCATAATAACTTAAGTCTGTCTTCCCCAGACTTTGAGAAAAATCTGTCCATCTCAGACTTTAGGAAAGTCTGAACACTTCAGATTCTGAGAAAGTCTGACCACTTCAGACTTTGGGAAAGTCTGAACACCTCAGACTTTAATACAGTTTTGCCATCGTCAAAACCAGCACCAACAGTGGAGACTGGCAAATGACTAGTGATAAGCGGAGGGAAAAAGAAAAAGAATAGAGTATTTTCTTTTATTATGAAACTTTCTGCGAAATAAAAATAGGCTTGATTTTACTCTCGACTTTCATCTCTTTGGTTAGTCCACCTAGATTTCCAGCTTCAAGGGTTAAAAAAAAATAATCATGTAGGCTAGTTTATAACGTTTTTTTTTTTGCGAAAGTTCATTAAAAAATTTATTAAAGAATCTGGGTGCGAATTACTTCGCTACTTTCCTAACGCCCAACTCAATCACTTTTCTTTTGAAAAATTAAGGCAAAAGGACATCAAAATATGCATTTCGGGTAGACTTTTCTCAATCGTTTTTTTGTCATTTTCTCTGTGATAAAATTATTTAGGAATACAATTATCATTTAGGAATAATAAATTATCATTTCTTTTATGTAGTCTTAATTCGATGCCATACCCAATTCCGCAACTATTTAGGAACAACAGAAGTATTTGAGTAAGAAGTACACGCACTTATTCATATACATCATTCGTTTTAAGGATGATAATTTTAGCTATATATATATTGTAATTTTCATATTTACATCCCTCGTTCTTTATCGTTGATATGAATGAATAGTCATTTGATTATACAATTACTATAGCTAATATTTATGGCTATGAATTACTGAAGTACTCCTAAAAAGAAACAAAACATATCGGCCCAATCAAATGGAGATAAAAAAAGTGCGTTAATACCATTAAAAATCTCAAACTCATCACCCGTGACATTTACTTCAAATTTACTTTTCATTCACAAAAAAAAATCACATTTATTCCAAGCTAATTTTTTTATAACAAAAAAGATTAGAGATTTTAATTATTAGGAAAATTAAGCAGGTTTTAGCAAAATGTTCAACTTAAGGTTTTGGTGACTTCAGATTGCTTGTAACTCGTAAGTAAGCTTAAAGCAAATGCAATATGAGTGTATCGATTTGGAACTTCTTACGAGGCGAAAATTAATTTGGGTAAAACTGACAGCATATTTTTCCAGAAAGAAAAGCCAGAACAAGTACAAATACGTAGAAGAATACAAATCGTTACATGGAAAATACGACAGCTGAAAGGAAAATATCGAGCGACGCTCAAGAATTTCACGCCTCGGCGCACACTGATTCCTCACTCCACCCAGTTCCCTCCTCGGCCCTCTCGTAGCGGTTCTTGGGGCGGCAGCTAAAGGGAGAATCTAATCTACCCAGAAGAAGAACAAAGGCTTACGCAGAAGAAAGAAGCCTCTTTTCGCGCTAAAAGCGAGCGATTCCGGCTAGTTGCTCTACTGCCGAAACGATTGCGGATTACTCCCCCGCAACCACGGCCGACCTCGGACGTTGGAGCAGGCCCTCTCCTTAATCTTTCAGGCAACCCCCCATTTTCGCAGATCACCCGTGGGCATTAGCAATTTGCTGGGTTCGACTTCACGGTGCTTCGTCCTTTGGCAGGGAGGAACGGGGAGGTGCTGCTTCTCTTGCAGATCTGATCTCCTGATCTCGTTTCATGCTCTGATTCGAGTCGAAGCAAGATGGGGATTCTGTTCACGCGGATGTTCTCGTCTCTGTTCGGCAACAAGGAAGCTCGGATCCTCGTCCTTGGGCTCGACAATGCTGGGAAAACCACGATCCTCTGTAGGTTCCTCTGGTCCTGCCGTTACCCTTTTCCTGTTTTGGGGTTTCGCGGGCTGGGTCGGTGTCAGAATTGTTAATTGTGTTTGATTTGGTGATTTGGGTTTTTGCTTCAGATCGCTTGCAGATGGGTGAAGTTGTTTCCACTATTCCAAGTCGGTATTCCTTGTCTTTGCCGTTTCTTTCTTTGTGCGGGTTTGTCGTATGTGCGGGTGCTAAGAGACGTGTTTGTGATCTTGTATCTGATGCAGCGATTGGATTCAACGTGGAAACAGTCCAGTATAATAACATCAAGTTTCAAGTCTGGGATCTTGGTAATCTACTTTCTTTAATCTTTTGAGATAATTTTCCCTGTCTTAAACTCTTCCAGGATCATGTGCTTGTCATTGTCGATAGAATCAAAGGATAGAGCAAAGACATTTGCTAAATTAAATTAGCTGAGTGATCTTGTTTAGTCATTGGATCCATCTTGGTTATGCTGCAACTTAATCAACTTTTTTGCGCTTGTTTGAGAATTTCTAGAAGAATTACATATTTATTTTGTTACTGCTCTCTGTACATTGTGCTTTAGTTTTTTGTGGTTTCTTTATATGCTGAACCTCGACACATGTCAGTGTCTTGTCTGTGGATAAGTAGTAAAACTACCTTTATGACACAGAATGTTGAATTTGCTGGTGAAATTACCAATTCGGGTAGTGTTGCATTACTTAAGATAGAGAAACATACTGGATGTAAATCTACTTCTCCATTCAATACCATGAAATGCTGACCTTATTTTTTCTCAGTCATTCCCTCTGTGAAATGATAAAGTTTGAAAGGCATCTTGGAGGCTATGCAGTGTTTACAGAACTAACTAGATTGGCTTGTATTTGTCTGATGCAGTCTTTCTTTCATAGTGTTGCCCAGACAAGCAATAGTAAGGAAATGATTTAAGGGCTTTTGAGATTACTGAAATGATCATGTTCCATCCAATTCTTTCGTCTTTATGGTTACTTTCCAAAGCAGGAACGTGATTAGGTCATTTGAATGAAAAGGAGGATTAGGTTAATCATGTTTAGTACACTGTACAGTTTGTGGACCGCAAATATTCGTGCAAATGAAGGGAGAGAGGGAAAACTGGCGAGAGAATTTCTCTGTATCAATCCATATTTTCTTGGTGGCTTATCTATGGACTGTTAGTTAACAATCTGTCCGTAGAAATCTGTTGACTTTGCAAAGGAGGAACATGTGTTTGGAAGAGTATAAGCGAGAGCCCCCAATAATAGATAGGTGTAGGAAATGTTCTACATAATTAATAAAATATGTGGTTAAAGGATCATTTCCATTCACACTTAGTTAGATGTTTTATGCTGTTAATAACATCAAAACCTCTTCACTTGGATCCAAAGGAAAACGAACATGCAAAAGCATATTATTCATTGACAGAGATCATTGGGAAAGAAAGTAACCTGTGGAACAAGTTGCCATAACCATCGCCATTCCTGTCATCTCTTTTTGGAGTCTAGGCTATCTATTGACATTAACTTCTTATAATTACTGGATAATTGGTTTTGATGATTGGATCGGAATTGGAAATATGATTATTGGAATGAGGAATGGAAGTTTAAAATTTGTAAATCATCTACTTACCAATGAAAAGGAAAGAGTTGAAGCATTTTTCTATTTAATCTCGAATTTTATGGACAGTGGTTTTAATTTTCATTGACCTAGTACAGTCACATGGAAAGATAATATTTTCCTTGTTTATTTGTCAGGATATAACTTGATCGCTTTTTGTTAACTCTACTGCCTATCCTGAGAGCCTGTGTGTTTGTGGCTAGTGTCCCCCTTTCCTCATCAGCTTTTGATCTCCATTTCTCTTTCGACTATCTTCTTCAGTGTTCTTCATATGAATGTTGTGGCTGGTGTTTGTTGTTATATTCTACAGTTCTCTAGCTCAATTTCTACGCTCCTGCTCCTCACACTTTCCTAGCCAAAATGAAAAGGACCATGAGAACTATCAATACATCATTGGGGGTGATTACTTTATTAATAATTTGGTGCTTTTAGTATATTTGATGCTTTATATAGAGAAACATTTACTGAATGGTTTCTGTGAGGTGAATTAGGTTTGCTTTATGCTGATGGTACTGTTTTTGTGTGTTGATGCAGGTGGGCAAACAAGTATCAGGTAACTGCTGCATTTGTACGGTTACTCTTTTTTTTTAAGCTTATTGAATTAATAAGAGATTCTGAATACGTTCTTTTTATTTTGTTGTTTTGTTTGGAAGTATCCCTTATTTGTCAATGTAGAAGGTCTGTGCTAATCCTTTATCTTACAGAAGAATGTTTTATGAATATTAAATAATAGATATTGCTTGTCTGGATGGCACTTTCATGTGCAAGATCCATAATTTTTAAGTTGAGCTGGCTGGCAACAACAAAGCTTGGTTAAGTAGGTTTTGGACTAGAACTCCTGGTTGTGGAACTTTAATATATAATTCATGAAGATGTATGTTTTAATAAAATAGGGAAAGTGAATCTAGCTTTTTGAATGAGTACTATAGTTACTGGGTAAAAGAAGGGAAAGATTAACTATTTGCCCTTTGTTGATGTAAGATCTCACTGCATCAAACCAATAAAATTACCATGGCTTTACATTCATTGAACTTGTTTAATTGTTAGACATCTTAATGTCTGTGTTTTCAATTCTCACATTTAAATATGCTAAAAGCTATGTCCTTATGCCATCTGCTTATGTTCTTAGTCTTATCTCTAGCTTTCTGACTTTGTCAATGCTTGTTTAAGAAATGTTGGTATATCATTGCCTTACTAATTCTCTTTATAAATGCCCTAAATGATGACCTGTCCAGGCCATATTGGAGATGCTACTTTCCTAACACTCAAGCCATTATCTATGTGGTCGATTCAAGTGACACCGATAGGCTTGTGATAGCAAAAGAAGAATTTCATGCTATTTTGGAGGTATTTCCTCTGCATTAGTTGAAGTAAATGCATAAAAAGTACATGCCTTGTTTAATTAGCTTCCATTTGCATTGGTTAGAATTTTCCAATTAAGTATATCAATACTTAAATACGACAATCATGTATATATTTGAATTTATGGACGGACATTGCTGACATGTCATGTTTGATTAAGTGCCCAACTAGAAATTTTGGAAAGTACACAATTTCCATTTAAAATGAAAAATTTTGATCGCAAAGAAATCCGAATTCAGCTTACAGTATGATGCAAAGAAAGAAAAGACAGCATACAGGCTTGCATCCATCTGCATGGAGAGTTGGTAAATATAGAGAGCTCTCATTGTCACAAAAGCTGAGTGTATGTAACTGATTGTTTATCTTTACATGGACTTTTGGTGCATAATGAGACATGTGCAATGTTGAATTGCAATAACCTTACTTTGTGTTGTTTCCTTAGAGTTAGGAACGGTAATGCAATGGACCTTTCCCAGAATTTCTTTTTTCTTTTTCTTTTTTTGGCAAAAACAAGTTGTTCTCTCCTAGAAAATTTTTGCTTTATCATTTTGGAGAAAAATACATCCAAATGCATGAATTTTGCAACTTAAATCTTAGTAATTAGTCAAACGTGACACGAGGGCTTTTATGGTCATTGTTATCCATGTTAGCATTTCAAGGTAGTCGGCGCTATGGTTTGATAGTTCATTAACGGCTTTCAGAATGGCTTAAGTCTCAGGTTCTAGATTGGAAATCTCAAAAAGTAAATACAGTAATCTCTTGCATTATTATAACAGCAGAAGGAGTCACGATGATCTTTTATGAAGCGTTTTTGTACTTTCAGACTATGATAATTCAAATCATGGAAATCCAGCTTATAGTTAGTTAGTCATCTTATATTTAGACAGCTTAGCAGTGGCCCATGTCCGAGGTTTCAGAAGTTTTTGTTTTCAAATTTGCAAAGTTTGCCACTGAAAAGTTGTACCTTAGACCGCAGAACAGTGAATCTCAATTATCCAAGGCCATTTTGCTTTTGTCCATCTTGGTGAAATTGATGACACCTCAAGTACAGATCTTTAGGGTCTTACCAAATTGTTGCATTTCTTCTAACAGTTCTAGTGTTTTGGCAGGAAGAAGAGTTGAAAGGGGCTGTTGTCCTGATATTTGCTAACAAGCAGGTGCTTACTTTGTTTATCTCCTAGAGAATAGCAATTGTCAATTATATTTGACTCGATATGCACCATGTGATTTCGGCACATCAACCTCTAAAGCTTTTCTTTACTCACAAACTGGACTTTACTTAATGAATGGCTCTGTTTCACAATGCTTCAACATTCTCTATGCTCATCTTCCTCTTTCTTTTGCCCTTGGGTTTCTTCTGATATCACTTTGGTTTTTTCAGGATCTTCCTGGAGCACTTGATGATGCTGCAATAACTGAAGCATTGGAGTTGCATAAGATTAAAAGTCGCCAATGGTCTATCTTTAAAACTTCTGCTATCAAAGGGGAGGGCCTTTTTGAGGGCCTCGACTGGTAAGCCAATGTAGTCAAATGATATTTTGGTTTGCAAGCTTAATTGACTGAGTAATTGAAGCTTAATATTTTTATATATGTTTTCAATACATGAAAAACTGGATGCTTTCATAGAAGGTCTATCAATGTGTTATGATGTACTGCCAACCAGTCAATGGCAGTTTAACCAATACCTAGCGGACCTCACATCTCCCATGTCTTGAGTTGAGATTCTCCTCAGAGGACTCAAGGGAAAGCCTTTCTGCAGTTAGAAGCACACCCATTATAACTACTCTGCAATCGGTGCATATCCTTGTCCCATGAATATGTATCTATTTTTAGGGTGAATTGAATCAGCGATGGCCAACTTGCCTTTGTTTTCTCAGTTTTCTCATCCAGTGTCAAGAGAAAACTTTCTTTGTGAGATTTTCTTCATCAGTATCTCATTCTCTCTTTTGGAATAGAACATGCATTGGTTTCTGGCTGTGCTGTGTGTCTGTTTCCGAGCATGGCGCATGAGGGATCGGGGATTTCCCAAAAGCTATTTGATGGTCAAGCCTTAAGATGTGAATGTCCTAAACCCAATCTCCCTAATTCTACGAGCATCATGAGATACTTCATATCCTGTGTGGTTGGTCTTTGATAAATCTCTGATGTTTTTTGTGGGTATCATCTACTTACATATTTATGTATTGAATGCTGCTTTGTCTTGCTTTTTGCGTAAGGAACGGTAGCACTTCTCTGAGGGCTGATGCCAATGTTTGCTTCATTGTGTGCAGGTTGAGTAATACACTGAAATCAGGAGGAGGCTAAAGTCAACTATGACTTGTCAGGAGATGAAATTCAGCCAATGCCAAGCACGAATTAGAGAGGGTTTAGTCTTTACTTGGTTAAACTCGGTGATTGAGTTCAACATTCATCCACTCATATCATATAATCTGGTGTACTGATTTTTAGGGATTTTTGGATGACTTACTTTCCAGAATTGTGAATTTTTTCATCAAGCACATGAACAAATGGCTTTCACTTTGCACTTGTTACATCTTTCCTTTAAAATTTGTAATCTCATCATTTTTTTTGGGTCCTTCGCCTCTTCATAAGACACATTATCTTCCGAATGCTTTTCTCTTCAGACTTTGGCATTTTTCAGCTCAGGATAAAACGCACTTCAGGTCACCTTATTGTCAACATTTTCTTTATTAGCCCGCATAAATTTTCACTCATTGAAACTCTATGAGGTGGTGGTCTATGTGGTTTATTTTACTGTTTCTTGTAGTCTCAATTGATGCGGCATCTTGAGTGTGCAGTGATATATTTCTAGGCCGTATGACCTACAATGCAATTCATAAAGTTTGAGTGCTTACAACTAAGTTTAATACATGTCCATGAGTCTGCCGGGGTAATTTACATTGCACAAAAGATTATAGTAAGTTTAATTAGCTGCTACATTAGATTGTCGATATCATTTTGGTTGCTTGGTTGTCCGTTTGAGCAGATTGACTAGATTGAAAGTCTTGGTTGCTTGGTTGTCCGTTTGAGCAGATTGACTAGATTGAAAGTCGAAGCGAAACTGAGCAAAACTTATGTTTAAGTTGAGAGAACAGTCTGCATATCATGTTAAAAGTCGAGTAAGCTGATTTAGTTTCTCTTAAGTCCACAATGGTCAAGCTTCGCGTTAGGCCAATGGTTTCCCTCTCCTTACCCATAAGAAGATGGCATCCTCCAAAAGTTGTGGGGTTGAACATGACTCGTGCAGAACAAATCTCCAGGAGTACGTGAGGCAGACAAGAGGAGAGGCCAAAGCAGATCAGCTGAAGTTTTGTTCTTCAACATTCAATCATGATAAGAAAGGAACAGTATTTAACCCTATATTCTCAACTTAATAAGACCTAAAGAAAGGCTAGGCAAATAAGTCGAGAGGGCGCGTGGCATCAAAGGATTATCAATTTAGAAACTATAAATTAGATGCTTGAATCTCATCAGTTGCGTGTGAACTGTTTTCTTCAGAAGTAGTCCATGAAGTTTATAGGGAAGTTTCAAAGGCATTGGAGTCGTCAGAGTCTCCGTGGGCTAGAGAGAGAAAGTGGTGATGGGACCGCATTTATTGCGCTAGTGGCGATATTCACGGTCAATGATTAAAGTGGCGTAGAGATTGGGATTCGTCTTTGCCTTGGCGGTAGGGGAGTTGGTGGAAAAGGAAACGCAATTACAACATGTCTTGGTAGAAGTGTCGCAAAAGTTATCCATGCTCTTGCTAATTGTGTCATGTATGATGATTGGTATTGACATGAGTGATTTTCAGTCGAAATTGATTGGAATGATTATACTGATAAATTGTCGGAATTGAAAAGTTTAGAATTAAATTGAATTTATTTAGGTTTATTGTATTTGATAGGTGTATTTATGACAAAAGATGCAACACGGAGAGTGGAGAAAGAAAGTGAATCTCTATGGTAAACTCTTAAGCATCCAACTGCCATTGCATTTTGGAGCTTGTCATTCTAGAGTTGAGTTGTTTAGTAACTTAGAGATCTAATTCGACATACTATTTAAAAGGTGTTACCTAGAAGAAGAAAGCGGCGAGACATCACAATAAACAAAATTAGTAGGTACTTTGAAATTTAGATATCCATACTTCCTCGTAATTTGAAAAGAGTTAAATTTTAATAAAAGCTTTTCTTCATGTAATTTGCAAGCGAAAAATCTTCTCGGATCTACACATGTTGTGGACCAAGACTTAGATCCCAACCGTGGGACACTCGCATCTCGATTTGACTTATTCGGTCTAAGTAAGCCTGTTTGTTCTTACTCACAATGTCAAATTCTTGAATAGAGACACGAACGAGAGAGGGAGGACACCATATATCAAGGGTAACCAAAAGAATTGAATCGAACGGGTTATTTTCGATGCGGTTCTTACGGAAATCGATCTAATTCCCAATTCCTTAAAATTAGATTCGGCGAACGTCGATCCCGTCTCCGATTCTACATGTGGACCCATCCACCTGATCGCCGGAACTAGATCGATATTTTTTTTCTTTATCATCACAAAACTAAAAACCCTAATTACTAATTGCCCATTCTTCACTGTTCACTCTCAATCGCTTTACTCACGCCTCCCTATTTGCTCACGCCGCTCACTCTCAATCACGCCTTTGGCAGCTTCGCTCATGATGTTTGTCACGCCTCTCTTTCACAATGGGGACACTCACTCTCAATCTCATGAGTTACGCCTCCCCCCTCACTATCCTTAAGCCCACCTCTCGCTCGCCTTGACACTAGCCTTTGTCCCTCTCGCTTGATGCCCAACGCCAATTTATCCGTAACTCCCTCTCCTGTGAATCCTCAGTTTCCTCTCCGATCCGACAAAAGTGCGAGTGGCCTACATGAGGGATTGTACTGAGAAGGTCCATTATGTTTCTTAGTTCGGAGACTCGATTGTAAATGTGTTGTTCGGCTTTTTATCTATCGATGCTGTGATGAGACAAAACTGATCATTGTACAAGGTAGCCTCCGCAATTGAATTTGTGGCTAAAACATGAATTCTTGGTTCTCGAACCCACCCAAGAACCGGAACAACCACCTGCACGATGCCTGAGCGAGTCGAAGATCAGGTGGACCCGTTCCCAATTCCAAGAGTTGAGAATTCAGCCCTTCTGATTTAATTCTCGATTTCTGAATGGGAACTTGACTTGTCTTGAAATGGATCGCCCTTACACGAGTCTTCATCTTTATAGCCGTAGATTTTACACTCCAATCTGATAATCGAGCTTGATGGGAAAACTTTAGACTACAAATGTGAATTCCTAATTTACTTCCGCGAATGTTCTCGGGTCCCCTAGAAAGCCCTAAACGTAAGGCGGTTCTAAATTCCCACGACTCCCTTGGTCAGTTCCTTCGTCGTCTGATGAGACCGGCGACTTTCTGTCCGTGACGCCCGCCGCTCCTCACTCGGAACTTTCGAAGCATGCTTGGGTTGTGCTACGCCACATGCGAGACCTCGCTGGAATCAACTTGGATCACGTGGGTCCCGTGGGGGCCCACCTATCTTAAGGGGCTGCAGTTCATCAGGCTCACGTGGCCACGGAACACCCGACATTTTCTTCACTGCGTTTGACGTTGACCCTCCAATCTTATCATTCTCGTGTTCCAGCTCAGCACGGACACCACGACAACTCGACAACGAAAATGAACAAACATTGGCCCCCATACGCCTTCAAATGTGGCCCAGAATCGTCCACGTGTCCTCATCTCCCTCTCCGGCACCTCGGATTTTCCGCTTTCATAGATCGATCCAAGAGACGAACCCCGCCACCAAAGCGACGAAATATCGAAACCGAGAAGCTCTTCACTGTGCACCGTTCACTGATTCCGGAGTCATTTTGGCAACAGCGGGGCGATGGATTTCGACGGAGCTACGGAGGCCAAGCGATTCGGAGGAGGGCGCCGGGGGAGCACGAGGCCGTGCGACAGCTGCGGGTCCGCCTCGGCTGCCGTGTTCTGCAAGGCCGACGCGGCTTTCCTCTGCCTGGCCTGCGACGCCGGCGTCCACGGAGCCAACAAGCTCGCCCTCCGCCACGAGCGTACGTGGGTGTGCGAGGTTTGCGAGCGCGAGCCGGCCGCCTTCGCTTGCAAGGCCGACGCCGCCGCCCTGTGCGCCGCGTGCGACGCGGACGTTCACTCTGCCAACCCCCTCGCCGGCCGCCACGTGCGGGTCCCTCTGGAGCCCTTCTTCGACGCGGCCACTGCTGCCAAGCCCGTCTTCGCGGGCTCCGTCCCGGACTTCCTCGCCGCGCCCGCTGAGGGCAAGTGCTGCGGCGCATGGGGATGGCGGGAGGAGGACGAGGAGGAGGCGAAGTCTTGGCTATTGCCGAGTCCGACGATGATCGCGAAAGGGGCCGAAGCGGGAGCCGGAGATGAGTTCTGGAATGAAGTCGACCCGTTTCTCAAATTCGAGCGCGGCGGCTCGATGGCGATCAGCAGAACCAACAGCGAATGTCTCGTGCCGGTGCAAGCAAAACCAGCCTATCCTCCGGTCAAGACTCGGCACTCTCATCAGTCCGACAAGTGCTTCGACGTCGACTTTAGCACGTCGGGCAATCTTTCGTCCTCGAGCCAAAGTGTAAGCCTCCTTTAATGAAACGTTAGATCACGCAGCCAACGAATAACCTTGTCAATCTAAGTGTTTTCTGTCTGTATTTCAGGTGTCGACATCGCTCGACTTTGGCGTAGTCCCCGAGGGGAACCTCGCGCCGGGGACGCCGCGCTCCGCTCCAGCGGCTCATCAGTTGAGCGGAGCGGATCGCGAGGCTAGGGTCCTGAGGTATCGAGAGAAGAGGAAGAACCGGCGGTTCGAGAAGACGATACGCTACGCCTCGAGAAAAGCATACGCGGAGGCGAGGCCGAGGATCAAGGGGCGGTTCGCAAAGAGGGGTCGAGTCCTCGAAGCGGAGGACGAGAGCATCACCGCCGGCGTCTACGGAACCACGGCGGATGCGGAGTACGGCGTCGTTCCCACCTTTTCGCATGCGCCAGTCGGTTAAACTAGCGGTGTGCGTGAGGTGGGAACAGTTGGTGCAAGCTCGACGAAAGCAGGAGCATATGGCATTCCATACTTCATGCGCGCTTGTCGTCAGCTCTTCCTGTTTTTCCCAGCAAGCAAACAGTTCCAAGAATGGCACCAGCCGTCCTCATATTTCTTGGAAATGTTCAATCTAAACCTTAAATTTTCCTCTGAATTTGTCATTTTGTTGCAGTATATCAATCGAGATGCCAACCATTTAAGTGTCGCATTAGCTTTTCGTCGTCTCCAAGTAGATGAATGGTTACAGTATGAACTTATTTTTGCTGGTCGGACCAAATTGCAACAAACTTGGGAATCTCGATCTGAGAGAGTGAGAGAGAGCGCGGCGACCAAATTTTTCTAGTGAACTTTATGAAAATATTCAATGTCGCTATTGATTCGCCTTGTACAGATAAGACATATGTTTCGTCGCACTAGAGCTTGCCATAAACCAGCCAAAGGCAATGAAATTCTACTCGTTCGCCATTGCATCGATCAATGTCGATAAAATCAAAAGGTCGTTTTTCGTCGCATTGATTCACGGTGATAAAAAGTTCGTCGTTGTTGCACTGTTGAAGGAGCTACGAAATCCAAAAGGAAAAAAAAAAAGTTCGTCTCTGTTGCAAGCAAGGGACGACGAGGTTGTGTTCTCCTTTGATTATTGATTTGTAAATTCAAACTAATGAATAAGAACAGAACATTGAAACATGAGGAAAATGACTCACATTTAGTTTCAATCTTCTTCCTGCACAACACTAAGACTTCTCTATAACCAAAATAGAAATTCTGCTCTAGCAATACTTTGAATCCACGTGCAACGCACGGGTCTTCAAGAAGTTCAAGGATTATTCAAAAGGTTCCCCCTCATTTGTTATTTCTGATATTTTCCAGGCATCTTGTTAAAAGAAAGCTTTACAAAAGTAGGACTGAGGTATCAACACTACAAGAAATGTCTGCTGGAGAATCATTGCTCGAACACCAAGACCTTTCTGCATTATACATTTGAATTTCTAAGTGATTTCAAGATTCCAGGAGTGGTCTGGCCATTGCTTTGATTCTAAGCCATGAGGTTATGATCATTTTCATTGATCTTGTGATGTGAATAACCAAGAAAGCTTGCGACTGTCTTGTCTGATTCTGTTAGCTCGTTTCTAAAACTGAACGCATTATCTCTAAGTCGACTTCATTGATTTCTGTTCTGGGGACAGCAGTGCTAACTTCGATAGTTAAGCTGGTCTGTATTGAACATGAAGTCGTCAATCTGTCCTATGTCCAGTCATCAAGTTGGGTGATTCAAGACGTGAGAGATGCTTCCTCCTCAGCTTGAAGTTTCTTTTAAGACTATGGGTACACACAAACATTTGTCATTTGATTTGAGAAGCACATGAACTGTCTTTTAATTCACGCGAACGAAACCATATGGCCCTCTCAGTTACTCCAAGCAGCGCTAGAGTGACTTCATTAGCAATTAGCATGACATAAGAGCATGACCAACATATTTGTTGGTGCGTTTTCATGATCTTGACATGCTAATGTGTCTGTAAACGAGCCAAAAAGTAACAACCTTTCGCTTTACTGGCAGTCATCATATCCGTACAATGAATCTCGAAATGCCAAAGAAAAAAAAATTGTGTACATCAGGAAATACACGAGTCAAGCTAGATACATCCTCTATGTTTCAGTACCTTGTTCAATAAAAGATTTACTTAACTGAAGTTACAAATGAAGGAGCTTAGTCAAAAAGCAACTTGATATCCGTTGAATATGCTTCAACCTTGTAAACAAAGAATCTACAACATAATGAATTGCCAATGCGATCGTCTACTCACATGGAATCCTCCAAGGAAATATCGGTTGGAACCTCATATCCAAATACCATGGAGTAGTCATCCATCTCATCAGAAGAGAATTTGGGTATCCTCCAGCTTTTTGCTATGTCGGAGTCAAGGCCATTAGTCAGGAGCTCTAACACCTAGTTCATGAGATTATTCATTCAGACAGTGCAAACTTTATATATCGACATGCTTCTCCCAAAGCTGAAAGGTTTCATGTACCTCATTCATTGTCGGTCGCAATATTGAGGATTGTCTCACACAATAGGAAGCAGTTAACACCACTTTACGCAATTGATCAGGGTCATACTTTCCCCCCATTTTTGGATCCGCCAATTCGGCAATGTTTCCAGATTCCATGAGAGGCTTTGCCTACAATGTGAATTAGAACATCACTAATGAGAGGGAAAAAGAAAACGAGGTAATTCTTATTGTTGTGATTCGGATCACTGAAACGGCCTCTTTGACCTATTGAAATGCAAAGATGAAGATGTACCCAGACGAGAATGTTCTGCTTCAATGAATTGACAGGCCTACGGCCGGTCACTATTTCTAACAGCAGCACTCCGAATGCAAACACATCTGTCTTTTCATCCACAATCCCATGCATGAAATACTCCGGTGCAAGATAACCAAACGTGCCCTCGATTGGAATCACGGCATGATGAGTCCACTTGTTTGGTAGCCACTTTGCTAGACCAAAGTCTGTAATCTACAGAGAGAGCACTGAAGTTTATTGAAAATGGTTGAAAGATTGCTAAGCAGCTTGAAGCTACAAAAATAATTACACTCTACCTGTGGTTCGTAGCCAGGGCCAAGAAGGATATTCGACGCTTTTATGTCTCGATGTATAATGCGATGCTTGCAGCATTTGTGGAGGTAGTGCAGACCTCTTGCAATGCCCATGGCAATCCTGTATCGTATGGGCCACTCAAGTGACTTGATTGCTTTACCTGAAAGAGAGTAAACTATATACCGCTCAAATATGGAATTTTTTTCAACTAAAAAAAGAACTATACTACTTTATAATTGATACTTTTAGACAAATAATTCCCAGAATCTTGCTTACCCTGATCTTTTACTATTGTTTTTCCTTCTTCTTTATCTTTCTCAGCTTCTTAACTATAATGTTGATTAGACTTGCTCTTCCTCTTGCTTTCTACAGAATGATTACAGTTTTGGACTTTTTTTTCAGCAACTTATGGGCGTGACAGTTACTTCAGCCAAGGGAAGTGATACTCACCATGTAACGCAGAAGCTAAATTTCCATTCTCAGAGAAGTTGAAAACCAGGTAGAGTCCATTTTCAATACAGTAACCAACTAAGCTGGCGGTATTAGGATGGCTGACGTGTCCTATTACGCCCAATTCCATCAGAAACTCTCTTTCTTTCTTTTCATCATTGCTGTCCTTGGCCAAGCTCTTCACTGCAATTACCTGTCCATTAGAAAGATCCCCTCGGTATACCTCTGAAAAACCACCTTGTCCCACCATATTGTCTGCAGAATGAATTGACAATGGAAATAAAATGCTTGATACACAATTCTAATCTTGTAAGGCGTCATTTTTTGTTCTTGTACATCCTAGTTTGCTAACATACGTACATGGAAAAAATCCATGCTACTTGAAAGATTGAGTATTTTGTCACTTCCAGCTTTAGAAGTTTACCTGGATGAAAGTTATTTGTGGCATTCAGGATTTCCTCGTGACTGAAGCACCGCAGTGGAGGCTGGCGGCTCCCTGCTTTTGTATTTCGTTTTCTAAATGGCAAAATAAAAAAATTGTATATGAATTTGAAGGGAAATGCACATTTCCTTCTGTTTGATCGTGCCTTGATATTTTGAGGCTGATGAGGGATTGTTGCCACAATAGAGTCTTGGAAGCTGGAGGTATATTCATCTGTGGTTGTCCAAGAATCCTTTTCGAGATCATCGAGAACTGTTGTTGGTGAAAAGCTTTTACTCTTTGTCTCTAGATCGGCAAACTTAATGTGGGATTGTTCTCTGCCACTGCAGATTGTCTGGTTCGGCCATGTTGAACTTAGTTGATGAGTTTTAACTGTCAGAAACACAGAAATCTTCAGCTGACAATAACATCCATCAGAACACTAAAATTACTAGCACCAACCTTTTGATTGCGTGGGAGGTATATACGTCTGTACTTTCGGTGTACATTTCCCCACTGAGACAACTGCACAGTCTTGAGGCGCATTTTCAAAACAGTACCTTAGAATCCCGTGTGAGTATCTGATTTGAATTTGAAGAAAAAGGAAAAGGAGTCAGAAACTGTGGGTCACAAAACTAGATTTTCGCAAGAAATTTGTTACCTAGCAGATTCTCCTCTTGATCCCCGAAGAAGGAGATATTCTGCTGAAATAGATTTCGCTTCTTTAACTAGACCTCTCCCAACACTTGTGCTGAATCCTACCCTGGCTTCCAAGTTTATCTGAAAGTGAAAGGACAATGAGCTCTGAGAAACAGAGACTCAAAATTGATTAATTTGATAGAGTTCCACAAATATCAAGATAGAGCACCTCATGTGACTGGCAGGTCTTAGCGAATTCACCCAGCACAGATATAACATATGCTTTTGCTCTGCGGATTTTCGACAAACACTTCCGGGTGATTTGTCCCTTCTTTGTGTATCCACCCACTGTTACAAGGAAGAGCATTATATATCATTACATCAAAGAACACCGGTCTAGAACATGCATTTGTCATTAGATAAACGAAAGCACCACCATGATGTTGGCAATTGTGGCGCACATATTTTCTCAACTATTGACATATTCTACTCAAAAGAACAACTGAAGATGGTAAACTGACCCAGAACATGGAGTGCAACAATGTTGTCACGAGGACGAGCTAAAGCAGTGACTGCCCATGAGAGAAGATCCACGCTTTCAGATGGGTCTGAAGAGATGCCTACCAGTATTTTAGCAGGACTCAAAGGCCTCATTTTTTTGCTGACAAAAGGAAACTGCAGAGGGATTTCACTTGCTGACGTCGCTATCTTGCCCATAGAAGCACTCAAACTCAAGCTTATAAATGAGTGGAGAATCACTAGAAAATGATTGAGGTCAGTGAGAGGGGATGATACCACCTTGGCTTCCTCGTTCCATCATTCTTGTTTAGGAAGCATAAAAAACCTGTTTTGCAGTGTCAGACAGTTGAAAAAAAGTGATCTCTCTCTCCCCCTATCATGGGATCCACAGTACAGTGAAAAAGAATAAAGATGAGAGATGCAGACTCGTAAATGTGGTTGGTTTATACCCATAAATTCAGTCTCTGCAGTCCTTACTCTTTCCTACATGCCTGCGCTTGTGTTCTTTCTCTTTAATTGGTTATGGCTGGGGATATACAATTAAGTGCAACGGTTGGGTGCTTTGAAGGATAAGCAAAGGTGGGTTGGCAGGATACATTTGATTTTTCTTGTTATTGAAGCCAAAAGGGTGGCCTCAAACCTTTCCAAAAGGGTTTAGATAAAGGTACAGTTATTGGGGTTTGGTGGGAGGGGGGTCTGTGAAGAGCCAGTCCCTAAGGGCTTCACTCCATGATGAGTGGGAAACTTGGAGATGTTAGCTATTCACTGTTTTCTTGCCACTATAGTTTTGTACATGAGAGGACACATCATCCTCACCATGATTGCATACCATGCTTTTGAGAGAGAGAGAGAGAGAGAGAGAGAGAGAGAGAGAGAGAGAGAGGAACTGATTGTGGCTTCAAGGTTTTTCCAACCACACGTGCTCATGATGCATGACCTCATGAAATGTTAGTGAGCTTGCCCTTTATTTGGTTGTTGTTTGAATCATCTCTCAACAGCTGGGAATATTTGTGAGGATGATAATCAAAATCTTGAGGTTCATCCACTTCGAGATATGTTAAAAGACGAAACACTTGAGATATTCAGAGAATACAATATGGACACTAATAAGTTGACATAAAGTACCCTGTACTTGTTTGAGATTTTAATAATATTTTAAATGTTGACACGAGAGCGCTGGAAAAAGAAATTTTTGCTTTCTAGTCAAGCTCAAACGAACAGCCTCTCGGACCTGGTTTGGCCGCATGAGACTGGTTCTACTTGCATGCAAAGCGTGACTTGACGATTGCTTTTGATTGTCCCTTTCCTTGCTCGAGCATTCTCTTGCAATGTGAGGTAATATCTCACCCCTTCTGCCTCGCCACGAGTCAAACAATTCAATCCTAGCACATCCTAAGCTTACATTCTGTATGGCTTTTTGAGTCATCTGCTGTACCTTTCTCTCTCTGGTTTTTGTTTGGCAGATTGAAGGATAAGTAGAGATCGGTTGGGATATGTAGCGTCACTCCCAAGTTGAAACGAGAATTGTAAACGTCGTTAGAAATTGCACTTGAATATTGTTAACTTGGAGAGAAAAAAAACAAAAGAGCCGAAGAAGGCAATGTTGAAAGCGTAACCTTTTTTTTAAACATTTCATCCATACTCCAAAGGAAGAAAAGAACTACTAATAAGCAAAGTAAGAACAATTAGACAATAGCAACCCTTATATGGCTTCCAAAATTGGGCATATTACGCCCATTTTTTGTTTGGGTGGCATCGGAAATCTCTAGCAGATAACAATATTCCTAACACATTGCCCTTGGGTATTTCCCTTGGCTAAGATTTCTGTTAAAGCGCTAAGCAATGTAAGTAGGGAAGTCCTGCCGTTGCACGTCTCATATTACCCGATCCAACTAGAAACAATGCACAGAATCAAGACAACTCAACAATCTCAGGCCTCTTTTTCAGTTGCTTTTTCGACCTTTTCCTCCCAATCGATCCACATGAACCTTCTTCGCCAGATTCAGATCTCCCGTGCTTCACGGGAAAGCCTGCTTGGCTAGTACCACAATCCTCATCACCATCCTCATTGTCATCATCGCCATCGCTAGTATCTTCAGAATCCATTTCACCAATGCTGTCAGCTAAAGGATTCAGAGGATGATGACTTGCAACTGCAGATTCTGCAGCAGCTACTGCCTCGGGGGTATGAAGATCGGCAATCCCCAGCATTAAGTCCTGTTTTTGTAAGGTCAAAAGCATCTGGTGACCATTCCATATCTTAAAGTTACACCAGGGAAGGTAATATAGCAGAAGAAAAATACCATTTCTATAATTTCCGACTCATTCCCATCCAGAACTTCAATGTCATATCTTTCAGGATTGTCCTACACAAGCCAAGAATTATGCACGGTAGGTCATGACAAGTGAAGCAATTGTACCAAAAAGGGCAACGTCAAAAAGGACCATGATGATTTCACAAACCTTGACTTCAACCTGCAGTTTTTTATTTGCCTCCGACATGACTCCAAGAAAATCTTTCACTTTTCCAAGAACTGATGCAAAGCCAAAAATATGAGAATTATTAATTTTTCCCCTTTTTGGAAATAGGAAATCCAATTAAAAGCTTAAGCTGCTAGGTGAAGTAAGCATACATGTATAAATTTCCCATACCCCACAGATAAGCTATGTGGATACTTTAATAGGACAAACAAGAGAATAAGCTACCGAGACCAAGCTAACACATTACACAACCATATCAAATCAATCACAAAATTTTGGAAGTCCTCTCTCAGAAGAAATCTCCACTGAAGCCCATAAATCCATTGTTCTGAAAGAAATTAATATGACTAAACAACCATTTGCATAAATCATTAATAAAAGCATAAAACATGTATTATCCCGATTGAAAAATTAGACAGGAAAAATAGTACCTTGGCTAGAAGGAACTGAACTTGTTAATGGCCTTCCATTGGGGAGCGGCTGCTTTCTTTTAGAGTCTGAATCCTTTTCTTTACATATAAGCAAGGTGGATTCTGCATATTAAAACATTCAAAAAAGAACACAATGAGAATGGTGACATTAGACACATCTCTTTGAACCACAAGAACAGAAGCCATCGCTACAGCCCAAATATCAAGGTAAAAGCCATACCTATCAATGAGGAAGACAAACTCTTATTCTCTAATTTCAGAAGCTCTTGATTTGTAGTCTCCATCTCTGCTGGCTCTATAGAAGCACTATGGCAAAAAGTGAATTTGCGGGATTGAAGTTATCACTGAATGTAGAACAGTGTCAGATCATAATTGTTTGAAGAAAGAAGGTACTTACATGTTACCTACCAAATAAAAGGCTTGTTTAGGAAGACCGTCTAATTGTTTGGAAAGGATCAATTTAAACCCTCTAATTGAGTTTCTGCTAGACCGACATATTTCCCCAAGGAACCAACAAATACTTCTACTACAGAAAAGGGTTGGGATAAGAAACGCTCAATTTTTCGTGCTCTTGCTACGATTAAGCGATCCTCTTTGCATAATTCATCCAACCCGAGAATAGCTATGATATCATGAAGTTCTTTGTAATGTTGTAAAGTTTGCTCAACTCTTTGTGCAGTTTATAATGTTTTCACCAACGATTCGAGGTTGGAGCATAGTTGACATTGAATCTAAAGTATCTACTGCTGAATAGATACCTTTAGCAGCTAATCCTCTTGATAGTACGGTCGTAGCATCTAAATGTGCAAATGTCGTGGCAGGAGCAAAGTCAGTTAAATCGTCCTCAGGTACATAAACTACTTGAATAGAAGTAATGGGCCCCTCTTTGGTAGAAGTAGTTTTTTCTTGTAAAGAACCCATTTCAGTACTGAAATCCTCCTAATTTATAAGGGCCTTGGTAATTAATAAATCGTAGCGAGAATTAATGAAAGTTTGTCCTAGTTGCCTATGACGTTGATCCCATTTCACAAACAATACCATGAGTACATAAAATCAATCACACAAACGCAACCCATCCTGACAGAGAAAACTCCAACTTCATAGTTAACCCACTACTATTGCTTCAAGCATCTCGTCTTTAATACTCTTCGAACCAAGGCTTAGTATTTCATGTGAACATCCAAACCCCATTATTTTTAGGCAGAAAAAAGAGAGTACTTGACAGCATTCTGGCAATCAAATGTACATAATCCTAGACTCACAACAAACCATAGAGCAAAATGAACTTCAGAGACAGTTGATTTAACCCTGTGCTCAAGAGGAAGAAAGCCCTTGAACCCTGCCCAATTTGATCATAGACAGCTAATAATAAGTACACAGCAATCAACTCTTCAGCGCCTAAACTAACTAAACCAAGACAGCCAGAAAAGAACAAAAAAGGGTTCCCACTATGTTGTTTTACAATGAAAACAACATGAATCCGAATTGAATTCCGTAAGGACTCCTCATAACTGATTCAGTAGAATTCAAAAGCGGGCACCGGAAGAAAGTACCCAAGCTAGTTCAAAACCTAAACTTCTCGATTTCCTGAAGGCATAGTCACCCATTGCAACTGGAAATTCCTATTATGCATGACTGGGGTGAAGCAAAACCAAAAGAAAACCCAGAGTAGAAGAAGCAGAGAGAGAGAGAGAGAGAGAGAGAGAGAGAGAGAGAGAGAGAGAGAGAGAGAACCTGTCTGCGCCTTAGCTGCCAGCGCTCGGCGACCGGCGGGTTTCTTTGGCGTCCCAGAGAGGTGGCCGGTGAAGATGATGATATTCGAGTTGGACCGGACACGGTTCGGGCCGGCCCATTACTCTTCTTTGTCATTGTTGTGTGCGTGGGCCCAATATTGGGACCGATCACAAATTATTAAGACTGGATTTCCACTCTTCCAAACTTACAGTTTTCCATATCAGTGACTCCATTTATAAATAATAATAATAATAATAATAATAATGCAATGGTATAGTATGCCATTTCGTTTAGTATAGTAATCTTACGGACCGGCCTTAAAAAATCTATAGATTTGACGAACCTACCTTCGAGCACAGAGTATTATTGACCAATTAGTAGCTTGTCATACTATATGACAAGCTATGACGTTTATAATGTACTAGTATTAGCGAGCAAATTATGGGTCCTCTCTAATACCATAGGTTGTCCTTGAAATTTTACTTGGTGTTCGATGTAATCCCTCAATCATTTTTGCTTGATTAACTCTTTATACTTTTTGAACTGGGTTCGACGTCTTTTGTCCGTTGAATATACTTGAAAGAATCATTAATGCGCTAATAACACATGTCAAATGTTCTTGTTGGCATTTGATGTGTCTAATTGCATGATTGAGATCCTTTGATATCCTCCACTAGATGTAGGGGTGAGTAATGGTCTAGGGTCGACCCTAAACCAACCTGACCCTAAACCAACCCAACCCAGTCAGTCCTAGTCAAGTTCTTAAGACGACTTGATCGGTTCGTGATCCTGAAATCTTTAACTCGGTATTTTGTGGATTGGTCCTTGGTCCTAGAATTTTGGATTGGTTCAACTTGAACCAATCTGTCATATATCATACATAATATATATGAATCTATATTTTTTTTTTTCACCAAAGCCAGGATAGAAACCTAGGATCAACTTACTGAGAAGCCTTTCTTCCTTCTTTTTCTTGCCAAGCCCAGGAGCAAAATTGCAGAGTAGTCTTCAACTCTTCTTCCTTCTTTTTCTTACAGTCTTGCAGAGCCTTAATTTGATTGAAGGAAGGACCTCGATGTCTTGTGCTTCTGTGTCACCCTCGCTCGTCGCTCGCCTTGCCGCTCATCATCATCCTCACTCACCGCTTGCCCCGCTCGTTCTTTCGAAGAATGCAATAAATGATTACAGTAAAATAATTTAGCGGTCCTAGGTGAACCCTAAAACTAGACCAACACATAAGGTCAGTCCAGTCCTCGATCCTAAAAATTGAAAACATTGTACGAGTTGGTCCTTAGATTAGGTCCTGGACTGAATCAACTCGACTCAAGCTCACCCCTAACTAGATGGAATGGCCCTCAAGAGGAGTTTCCCTACAAAATGCTGAGTTGGCGGTCCTTGTAAGCAAAAGAGCACGTAACTTGGCATTTCATCCAACAAAAAGATTGCATAGAATGGATTTTGAAAAATTCGGGGACATTAAATATAGAGTCAGAAATAACATTGACCACGAAGGTTGAGAGATTATCCATGGATTTTTGCCCTTAGAAACTTCTCTTGGAATGACAATATAATTAGCCTGCATAAATCTAAGTGAATATGATTCATTGTTTCCCTTGTTTCCTGACAATCGCACCGCGCTGGACCTTGTTTCCCTATATTTATAATTATGCAACCGACCTTGTTCACTTAGAAGTTTCATCCATCTCCCACCCACTTGCCCTAAAGGTACGTGTGACACACTTGTTGCATCAAGATGCTCCAGATGACTGAGTAACAATATCCGTTGATGTTGTACCTTAAAGAAGACAAAGACCATTCTTCTCCATATCATTATTAATGCCATAATTTTAGTTCGCAACTCACTTTGATGTCAAAAATTTTCACCTGATCACTTCACTTCAGGGTAGTACTGTTGTTAATAAAAATGGTCTATTAAATGCCATTGCCAACTTGGATATTGAGAATTTGATATAACAATATTTTATCAAATTTTCCAGCCGCTATAGCTTGCTAGCACTTTGAGTGAGCATTAGTAGCCCCAAACAACAACGACACATTGTTTGCCCCAAATAAAGAAGCCTAATTTGGACAAGTCAAGCCATTTCCCAAATTCTTCAAAACCTAATCTGAACCAAGGCACATTATGAGTTTTGCAATGGAGAGTATTGTTATTGTAAGCTCAAAAGTCCGAGAAGAACAAGTTGGCAAGTTTTAATATTGAGAGAAGATTCCATCGATACACTACAAAAAAACATCATTTTAGCTACGAGCAATTAGAGACGAAAAATGCACAAATCTCGTCACTAATTACGTTTAGAGACCACTTTAGTGACGAGTTCTCTAACGTCGCCGCTGGCGTATCGCTAAATTTACCGACCAAATTTGGGAAAACAAATCGTCATTAATTAGAGACGCAAAATAAAACGTCAGTATTTGGTGACCAAAACCCGACTCCTGTCGCTATGTTAACCCGACCCGAATTTTAGTAAAGTCATCACCATTTAGAGACAGATATTTAACGACGACTAAAAGTCGTCAGCAATTACAGATAGGTGAAACCTAATTCATTGCTAAATAGAGACAACATATTGGTCACTAATTGTGGTCCATTTTATGCATTGGGCACAAAATAGCGTCGAACTTCATTTAAATTGTCGCAAGTTATCGACCGCTTATACTGAGATCGTCACTAAATGGAAACATCCTGCCATTTTCAATTGGACTTGTAGTGACCGTTTTAATAAATCTCGTAGCTAATTAGTTATGTGTTGTACTAACATACCGTCGCTAAATATAGGCGATTTGGAAAGAGGCGGTGGCCTTTCTTGCGCAAAAACAGTGTTGCCCTTAAAAAGGCTGGTGGCACCTAATTGCAATTGAAACATCATATATATTAATATAAGCATACGAGATACAAAATGTCGTCATATCATACCAATAGGTCCAGTCAGTACATATAACTAAAAACATGAAAATAAACCTAGGCGTTATAGTATATATACATGTCGAACCCAAAAAAACGCCTACACATCCTACACAAGCTGCGAGCCACCATGCCAGCCACCATCAGCTTCACGCCTGCCATCCTCCTCGTACTGTCACAGCCCTATGTAACAATATAAATGACAATTACTAAATATTTGTAGTCCATCAACACAATGTTCAATCAAAGTATAAAATTGACTAACTGTAAACTCACTCAAAAAGTCGCAGCCCTATCACTTAATTTGCACTGTCCATGCCATCCTCATCACCAGTTGCGCCATCACTCTCTGACCCATCACCTACCTCGCCTTGAGAATTGACCGGAGGCCAATTACGTGAATCACCAAAGGTGTAAGGGGGCAATGCAGTGTCGGTGTCGATGTTGGTGTTGTTGGTGTGCGAGGGTTGCCCGCCAATCCATCGCTGCATTAGGAAGTCCACCTTCCTGTTCACCCTTACTAACTCGTCAGACTTCTCTGCAAGCTGTGCCTTGAGCTGGGTGAGTTCTTCAGTAACAACTGGATCTGAAGGAGGCCTCCTTGCAGATTTTGATGATGAGGATGATGTCCCAAACTTCTTCACATATTCTCTTGATTCTGACCCTTTGCCATAAATTTGCCCATTCAGCACCCCTCCCGAAGCCTCCATCCATACCGCGTCCTCATCAATTGACGCACTGGAAGAGCCTTCAGCATCAGCCGAGCGTGCCAACATTAGCTCTTCAAATTTTTCCTACATGTGTTATGATGTCCGAAAAAAATGACTATTTGTCATTTGATTATTGTCCATAATCAACTACACATTACCTATATGTCAACAACCCACATACCTTCACCAATCTCGCTTTTTCACTAATGAATGTCTTGTCTTTCTTCTGGAATGTTCTCTCAAATGTTGCTAGACATGACGGTTCCCTCCCCAATTCCCATGCCTGCACATTAGGAGCATAAGTAGCAAAATATGTCATCTAAACTTACAAAAGACAGCACACTACATTTCAGAAATTCATAAACTTATCATTCATCTTTTATGATCCCCTATGGTGATCGATCCTCCCACATATGTGGCTGCCTTCCCGCTGGACCCTGCACCTCGATTATGCTTATTTTGTTCACTAATTTGCTTATGCTGCTCACTTGCCCAATGATTCGTTATTTGCACCCAATCGTCATTTGACACCCAAAGCGACCTCTCTTGTCTAAGCTTAGCTTTGCTCATGACATTTCTAATGTGGTGTCCAACCTTTTTTCTGAAAATTCTGCGGACGTCATTCTCTTGCGCAGCCTCCCAATAAAATTGTCGCTGCAAAGCAAAGAAAAGGACATAGTTAATCATAACATAAAAGCCAAGTTAATGTCTCGAACAACCTAATCATTTTCATTAAAATACAACATAGTAGTCTTACCGTGAACTCCTCCCACCAAAGTTCCTTCACGTCCTTCGGAGCAGTGCTCAACGAACAAAAGGGCCCGTTCCAATGATCATTCACTATTCGACTAAGCCTCCTTACAATGTAATTTCCATTGATGAATCTGCACGATTGAAGGCAACTTTCGCCAATAAAACATCATGAATAACTTCACAACAACCAGATCTCTGGACTTGTTTTATATAGGTACGAATTAAGTGTACTTACGAATCGCCTTGTGGTTTGATCAATCTCCTCCCATGTTCATCAAACACTGGCCCCTCTTCATCTTGGATATCTTGTCCCACTGACAATGGCGTATCCTGCATTGGAGGACTGAGGTCGTTTGGTGTTCATGTCTCGGACGCTGATCCTAACCCCTCATTGTGCTGTGTATCTTCGTTCACATCGTCGTCACAAGTAGAAAGGTCTACCGGGAGATCAACATTGGCAGGTGATGGCATACCATTACCTCTGCTGGTCCCTTCAGCAGCGGTGGTCGTCATGGCGGCAGCGGTGGTCGTCCCGAGAGTAGGGTCGTCAGCTTGGGAAGGCGAGTTGAACAGCCGAACTCCGCCCCGTTTTCTACCACCACGAGCACCACGCCTACCTCCACGCTTATACTGTCTATTACACTCAATAATTAGGAAATGAAGTTGTTCAATTTGACAAACGAATGGCGATGCTTCACATATTTACATAACGATACAGAGAACTTACCATTCTTGTTCACGGACAGTACCGTCTCACTCGCAAGAACTTCCTGCACAAAATTATCTGTATATATATATATATATGTTAGAACCGATCAACTATTTACCAAGCCGATCTTCCAATTAAAGACTTACTTGGCAGCAAATATCACAACACGCCTAAGCAGAAACCCTTAAACGCAACCCTCATGGGTGCGATTAAACTGTTTATGATCGGAGCCCTAAAAACCAAATACATATCGAAACCCTAACCCGTCAGAGCCCTAACCATACCCCGTCGGAGCCATAACTTGTCCTTATCGGAGCCCTGCCCCTAACCCGTCGGAGCCCTACCCCTAACCCGTCGGAGCCCTAAACATCGCCGACGACCGTCGATTTTCGAAAGTAGACGGACGCCGAAGTCAACAACGTCGAAAGAATGCAGGTGGGGAATAGATCGAATGCAAAATGTTCAAAGCGAAATGAGAAAAGCATTGGACAAAACAAGGAAAGAAAAAATGACTCCGTAACCCTAACCCTAACCCCTAAACACTGAATCCAAAAACCCTAACTCAATAGACTGTGGAAATTGTTGAAGAAGACCGGAGTACGAGATGGTTACCTGACTTCAAGAGGGTAGGACGAGCGGAGGAGCAGCAGGTCGGCGGCCACCGACGACGGTTCGGCTCCTATGAGCGGCCCTGTGGGAGATTGGCGATTTGTCTCTCCACACGGGAGAGGGTTGGTAAAAGAGGAGTTTTTACTGAAGTGAAATCCGAATGAGACAAATCGGTACATGTATACGCGATTTAGTGACAGGTTCAAAACCTCGTCGCCAAATAAGTAAACTTTGTCGCTAATTGGAGACCACAATATATATAGTCGTCACTATATATGTATTAATATATTTTACTAAATTAATAAACGCATTCGTCACTATATATAGATCATAATATATATAGTCGTCACTATATATTAATATATTTTACTAAATTAATAAACGAACTCGTCACTAATTGGCGACCACACATTCGTCACTAAATGGAGACCATAATATATTTAGTCGTCACTATATATATTAATATATTTTACTATATTAATAAACGAATTCGTCACTAATTGGCGACCATAAATTCGTCCCTAATTGGAGACCATAATATATATTCGTCACTATATATATTAATATATATTACTAAATTAATAAACCAATTCCGGTCTAATTGGCGACCATAAATTCGTCACTAATTGGAGACCATAATATATATAGTCGTCACTATATGTATATTAATATATATTACTAAATTAATAAACAAATTCGTCAATAAATGGAGACCATAATATATATAGTCGTCACTATATATATATATATATATGGTGCTAAATTAATAAACGAATTCGTCACTAATTTGAGACCATACTATATATAGTCGTCGCCATTTACAGCCACCGAAACCGTAAACCCCCACAGGCCAACACCCAATTCATAAAACCGTAATCATATAAACTCCTAAACCACTAACTGTAACATAGCATAGGTCAGCCAGTATCTACTTGAAAAAAGCGAATCTGGTAATAACAATTACTAAATTAAAATTCATACGTCATATATAAATTCCATTATAATAACAATTACTACAACAAGCATGTAATAAGCATGGGTAGTCATATATCTTCGTCTTCAGAAGCGGATTCCATCAGGTCGCCTTCATCATCATCCTCATGTTCTTCTTCACTTTCGTTGTAGTCATCGGGTCCGTCTTCTGGTTCAGTCTCATACTCATCATTTGTCCCCCAATCTGCTTCCTCCTCATCTGTCGCAGAATTTTCATCACTTCCCACGATTGATTCGTGGATTTCAGTTGTGTCCACTTCCACTACTGCTCCACATGGATCTCTTAAACTACAAATGTTATATTCCTCAGTATCAACAGTATTTTGAAATTCATCTTGTTGATATGATGTATCCTTCCAGCCAACCTCCACTTTGCTTCGTGCTTTTATTTTACAAACAGCCCACCAATCGTCTTTGTCTCGCCTCAAACTAGGATATGATGCGTAGTACACTTGAATTGATTGTTGGGCCAACACAAATGGTTCATACTTCATATATTTTCTTTTGTGATTTATTTCAACCAAATTATATTTCGGATGCACTTTCATTCCTTTGACGGGGTCGAACCAAGTACATTTAAATAACACAACACGCATTTGTGGTCCAGCGTATTCTAACTCTATGATTTCATCCAACAAGCCATAGAAATCATCTTCCATAATTTCCTGACTGCACACACACACCACTATTCATTGTGCTTTTTCCCATTCCATATTCCCGAGTGTGAAAATTGTAACAGTTTATGAAATATGATGGCCAAGAACGTGCTCTTGATTTTGGTCCCATAGACAGATGATGTATAAATCCACGAGCATTTGTGTCATGATTACTTTGAACCTACTCGATGACAAAATCATTTCAAAACGTGCGTGGATATATGATCACCTCTTTGCTAAATTTGTAAAATATGAAATGTGTAACAACAAAATTGTTAACTTACATATGATTTGAGCCAAACTGCAAAGTGAGAATTGCACAATCGGTCGAACTCATCTCGAGGTATTTGCAGAAAGTGAGGTTTTAAATATCCTACAAAAACCATTAGTTTGATCAATACACAAGTGCCTATACCCGTCATCAGTTATACTAATTATGCAGTGGACAATGGGGCACGTATACTTACTCGAAGTACGGTTCCACATCTGGACAATTCAACAAGACATATGTATGCGCTGCATGCCATTCTTCGCCTGTTAAATATCGAAACTTACAAGCACCACTGGGTCGACCAAGATAATTGAATATTGAGAAAGCTGTGCAATTAGTATCAACGGGGCCCTCATCATTACGTCCCGCCCGCCGCCTATTGCATTGGACATGTGACTCAAAGTAGTATGATGCAAATGTCGACACTTTTTCGACAATATATGCCTTACAAATTGAAGCTTCAACATGTGTCTTGTTCTTCACTTTTTTCTTCAAATGATATAAGAACCTAGTAAAATATACAATTTCGTTGGTAAGAACATATTGCACTAACCGAAGCATGCATAAAACTTAAGAAAGGAAAAACAAAATGGTTCACCGTTCAAATGGGTACATCCAACGAAATTGTACGGGACCCCCAACTTTCGCCTCGTAAGGCAAATGAACTAAGACATGCTCCATTGAATCAAAAAACGACGGAGAAAATATCCTTTCCAAGTTGCAAAGAATAATTGGAATCTCTCTCTCAAGTTTATCCACATGTGATGCCATCAACATCGTCGATGTAATATCATGAAGGAAATTACTTAAGTCTGTAATGGCCCCCCATACAAAATTTGGTAGCAATTCCTTTGTCGCTATGGGAAGTAGGCGCTCCATAAATATGTGACAATCATGACTCTTCATTCCCGTCAGCTTAAATAAATTCATATCAACACATCTACCGATATTCGAAGCATATCCATCAGGAAAGCACACATATTGCAACCACTGACAAAGGACACGTCTCTGTTCCTTGTCCAATGTATAAACTGCTTTTGATTTCGGCCCGATGCTAGTAGGATCAACAGCTAATGTGGGCCGATCACAAATATCCCTCATATCTTTTCTTGCATTCAAGTTGTCTTTTGTTTTTCCTTTAACGTCCATAATCGTATTGAAGACATTGTCGAACACATTTTTTTCTATGTGCATGACGTCTAGATTATGATGAAGGAGATTGCTCTTCCAATATGGTAGATCCCAGAATATACTGCGTTTAGTCCACTTATGTGAACTGCCATACGCATACGTAGTCGCATTAGGGTCGTCTACAACCCTAGGATGGTAATGCACACATTCCCAAAGTTGTTCACCAGTCAACCTCAAAGTGGGAGGTGTTCTTTCAATCATATTTTTAACGAAATCTTTCTTATTCCTCCTGAATGAATGATTTGCAGGCAAGAATTGTCGATGACAATCAAAGTAGCTCACCTTCTTACCATGTTTTAGCCTGAAAGATTTTGATCTACCCATACATATTGGACATCCTAATAGTCCAGCTGTGCTCCAACCAGATAACATTCCATATGCTAGGAAGTCATTTATCGTCCAAAGAAGCGCCACCTTCATGACAAATGTTTGTGCAGTACAAGCATCGTAGGTAAGGACACCTTCGTTCCATAGCATTTTTAACTCTTCAATAAGGGTTGCATGTACACATCTATCAACTTTTTCGGGTTTTGCGGACCAGGCACGATCACAGTTAAATACATGTAAGGTGTCTTCATGCACATATCGGGAGGTAGATTGTAAGGAGTTAAAATCACTGGCCAACATGAATAACGTCGTCCTGTTGTCCCGAATGGGGCAAAACCATCTGAACATAAACCTAACCTTACGTTTCGAGTCTCCAATGCAAATGCAGGGTATGTTCTGTCAAAATGTTTCCATGCTTCTACATCAGAAGGATGACACATTGTATCCCCTTCGGTTTGATGATTTGCATGCCACGTCATGTGTCGCGCTGTTGCTTCACAGGCATAAAGCCTTTGCAATCTGGGGGTTATCGGCAGATAAAACATTTGCTTGTACGAACGACGTGTCGGTCGACAACTGTTGTCCCTCATAACTTTGAACCGCCGTGAATTGCAAAATCTGCAAATTACTGTATTCTCATCATCTCTACAGTATAACATACAACCCTTGCGACAGACATCGATCACTTCGTAAGGAAGAGATAAGTTGTCAACTAGCTTCTTCATTTCATAGAAGTCTGTTGGAAGTACGTTATCACTTGGTAATGATTCTCTCATGACATCAACAAAAGAATTGAAGCAATGCTCTGAAACATTATTCTCTGCCTTGATATTCAACATTTTGGCAGTGACAGATAATCTACTTTGATTTTCACAACCTACCCATAAAGGTTCATCTGCTGCTTTCAACACATTTCGGAATTGATTACACATGTTTGGATCAAATCATGTTCCACCCATATCATCCATGTGTGAGTCATGACTAGGACCCTCATGTTCAAATGCAGAAACATGGGTCGATGCTTCAACAAAGTCACGCCCGGCCGCATCAACAACCATTTGATCGTACGGATTCAGTTGTGTATCATAACCACAATCTTCACTGTGTGGAGTGTTGGCGCTATTTTTGACGATGACAAAACGGTCTTAAAATCTGAAGTGTTCAGACTTTCTCAAAGTCTGAGTCGGTTAGACTTTCCCAGAATTTGAAGTGTTCAGACTTTCCCAAAGTCTGAGGTGGTCAGACTTTTCCAAAGTCTGGAGAAGACAGACTTAAGTTATTACGGTGATAGATCTTATTGATCTTACTCTTTCCCACGAAGATCTGAATTGATATATATCTTCGACAGCCTATTGATTGATTGGATCTGATTATGACATTTATGGAAGCAATCAATTATTTGGAGCAAGTGTTCATTTTAGGAAACTGAAGATCCTGATTGAATGGGAGATCGGGATTGACGGATTCTCTATTGTTTCTATCTATAGCTTGAGATCTCCTAATTGATTCTGTCCAACGGGTAGATTGGAAGAATTCCTTTGGAAGGTGTCAACGGTTATGAAGGCATGAAGGAGTATTTAAGGGAGTTATTTCAAGTTGTGTTGTACGAACGTTAGAGAGAAATTCCTAAAGTCTGAAGAGCTTTAATTGTACTCAAAAGAGTGTAACACACGAACTTTGTGAGAGTGAAGCTGAGAAGCTTAGACATTGAGATTGTAACTCTTTTGATTCATAGTGGACTCCAGCCAATAGGCTGTCACCGTGGGAGAGTGGACGTAGGCTTGATCTAAGCCGAACCACTATACATCTTGTGTTTAATTCTCTTTATTCTCTAACTCTTTTTATTATTCTGAAATTATATATTTCCGCATTAGCTTTTACATACTTATTCACTGCACTAGCGCTTTCAAGTGGTATCAGAGCCAGGTTGCTCTCTTTAAGAAGTGTTTTACTTCTGAGCTAACGATCTATGGCAAGTGTTAGTGGAGCAGGTGTGGTGGAAGGTCAACATTTTCTTAGACCTCCTTATTTCGATGGAAAAGACTACTGTGTCTGGAAGAATAAAATGAGAATTTTCTTGAAGTCAAAGGTTCCTATGGAATGGGAAATAATCGAACAAGGAGTAATTCCTTCTACTAGTTCTGGAGAAACTAGAGTGGTACCTCAAGCTGATATTGTCAAGAGACAACATATTGATTCCAGGGCTACTCATTCTCTTTATTGTGCTTTATCTCTTACTGAATATAACAGAATTTCTTCCTGTGAATCAGCCAAAGAAATTTGGGACAGACTTAATGTCACTTATGAAGGAACTGATCGTGTTAAGGAAACAAGATTGAATATCTTGCTTGGACAATATGAAGCCTTCAAAATGAAAAATGGTGAATCAATTGCGGATATGTTCAGCAGGTTCACAGAGATTGTCAATGGACTTGCAAATCAAGGACAACCAATCACTGGACCAATGAAAGTTAACAAGCTCTTGCGAGGTTTATCACAAGATTGGAATCATATCAGAACATCTATTAGAGAAACTCAAAGAATTCAGCCATTGTCAGTGGATGAATTAGTTGGAACACTTCAATCTTATGAAGTGGAAAATCTCAATCTAGATGAAGAGATCAAAGGTAAGAAATCTATTGCTTTAAAATCTAATATTATTTCTGATGATGCAGGTTCAGATGATTATCTTGATGAAGAGGAAATGGCTCTTTTCATTAAGAAGTTCAAAAAGTTCAACAGAAACAGATCAAATTGGAAAGGATCTAATTCTTGGAAGAACTCGAATGCTCAAAGAAGACAATCTGATGAAAGAAATGTTTATGCTGAGATTACCTGTTATAATTGTCAAAAGAAAGGAAACATTAAGCCAGAATGTCCTCTTCTCAAGCAAAAGAATGGAAGATACGAGAAAAACAAGAAGGCTCTAAAGGCTGAAACCTGGAGTGACACAAAATGTGAAGAAAGTGATGAGGAATTTGCCAACATCTGCTTGATGGCTCAATCTGATTCAGACTCTGACTCAGAGGATTTTAATCATCAGGTAAACAATTAAAGAGTCCCTATTAAAATAACTAATTATATAAATGATCTTTGTTCCAAATTAGATTTCTCCTTTAAAGAGATTGCTGAGCTAAAAAAGGAAAATCTGATTCTCAAACAACAGAAGATTTCTTTGAAAGAGAAATTTGATAATGAGGTTTTGATTTCTCAGGATAAATTTAGTTCTCTTGAAAAAGAAAATATCTGTTTAAAATCTGAAATATCTTCTATTACAAAAAAGTTCTCCCTTGGTTCTGATAAATTAGAAAAGATTCTTTCAGTACAAAGACCTTACTTCAAAAAGGAAGGTTTATGAATGTCTTTTGAGAAAGCTCCTTTGATTGATTTTCCAAAAGTTAAAGAAAGACTTGAAAATATGCCTTCAAAAAAGGTTTATGAAAATCATTTTAGAAAAGTGTTTATTAAACCTGTTGGAAGAAATTCTATTAAGTGCTTTGATTATGGAAAAGGAGGTTCAAGGGAAATGAATTCCCTAAGCAAAAAATGGACAGCTTCCCTATCTTATTCTAACCAAAAAGGACCCAAAATGATCTGGGTACCTAAAAAGAAATAAGTTCTTTTTCAGGAAATTCAATCAAAATGGTACTTGGACAATGGATGCTCAAGACATATGATAGGGGATTCAAGCTATTTCATTAAATTAGAGAGTTTTGATGGAGGAAGAGTAGCTTTTGGAGGAGACAGCATAGGAAAGATTATTGGCCGAGGAACTGTGAAGATTGGAAAGCTTTCTATTAATAATGTCTCTTTAGTCAAAGGACTGAAGTATAATCTACTCAGCATCAGTCAACTCTGCGATACTGGTTATACAATTCAATTCCAAGAAGGAATTTGTCTTGCCTCAAGTAAAGATAATTCGCAGACTTTTAGTGGAAGGAGACATGGTAATATATATTTATTGTATATGCATGTTGAAACTCCTAAGTGTCTTATATCTTTACAGAAAGAAGTAGAATTATGGCATAAGAGACTTGGTCATTCTCATATGAAACAAATTTCCAAGATCTCTTCAAAGCAACTTGTTCGAGGTCTGCCATTCTTGAAATTTCGTAGAGATGAAGATTGTACTTCTTGCACTCTGGGAAAACAGCTAAAAGATTCTTTCAAGTCTATAAATCATGTTGCTACTACAAGAGTGCTTCAGCTTCTTCATATGGATTTATTTGGACCAAATCGAACAAAAAGCATTGGTGGTAAGAGTTATTGTCTGGTAATAGTTGATGATTTTTCCAGATATACTTGGGTATTTTTCTTAGCAAATATTTGCAAAGTTTGCTAAGAAAGTTCAAAATGAGAAAGGATATGTGATTTCAAGCATTCGATCAGATCATGGTGGTGAATTTGAGAATGCAGAGTTTGCTAAATTTTGTGATGACTTTGGAATACAGCATATGTTTTCTTCTCCTTATTCACCACAACAAAATGGTGTTGTAGAAAGGAAGAATAGATCCCTGCAGGAAATGGCCAGAACTCTGATGATTGACAGCAAAATCAGCTCTAGATTTTGGGCTGAAGATGTTTCTACTGCTTGTTATATTATCAACAGAGTGTTTCTTAGACCTTTGATCGACAAAACATCCTATGAAATTTATAAAGACAAAAAGCCTAATGTTTCTTACTTTCATGTCTTTGGCTGTAAATGCTTTATTCTTAAGAACTCTGCAGACAAGATTGGGAAATTTGACAGTAGATCTGATGAAGGCATCTTTCTTGGTTATTCTTCTTCAAGTAAGGCATACAGAGTTTATAATAAGAGGACTTATTGTGTGGAAGAATCTATTCATGTTAAATTTCATGAGGCAGATACAGATTCAAAGGTTACAAGACAAGTTGGCACTGAAGTTAATAATGATCCCCTAGAAGCTGTTGAACAAATTGAAGATGACAACTCACAGAATCTGGATATTGAAAATTCAAACTCAGGAAGTCAAAGGAAGTGGAAACACAAGTCGAGTCATCCTCTGGAAAATATTATTGGCAATATTGAAGATGGACGTCAAACCAGATCAAAAGTAAGAATTCCTGTCATTCCTGAAGAACCAGAGGAATCCAGTGCAATTGCCTTAATCTCTGAAATTGAGCCAAAGAAAGTAGAAGAAGCCTTAGCAGATGATAGCTGGATAGAAGCAATGCAGGATGAACTGAGACAGTTTACTATTAATGATGTGTGGGAGCTAGTTCCAAGGCCCAAAGAAAAGTCTATTATTGGAACAAAATGGGTGTTTAGAAACAAACTAGATGAAGAAGGGTTGATTACAAGAAACAAAGCACGACTGGTAGCTAAAGGATACACACAGGAGGAAGGAATTGATTATGATGAAACTTATGCTCCTGTGGCCAGGTTAGAAGCTATCAGACTTTTACTTGCCTTTGCGTGCTTTCATGATTTCAGGTTATATCAAATGGATGTCAAAAGTGCATTTCTAAATGGAGTAATTCAAGAGGAAGTTTATGTTGAACAACCTCCTGGTTTTGAGGATCCTAAGTATCCCTATCATGTTTTTAAATTAAAGAAGGCTCTCTATGGCTTAAAACAAGCTCCTCGAGCCTGGTATGAACGGTTGAGCTCTTTTCTTATTCATTGTGGATTTGAAAAAGGCAAAGTAGATACAACTCTATTTATTAAAAGGACTAGTCATGAGTTCTTATTGGTACAAATCTACGTTGATGATATTAAATTTGGATCTTCTGATGAAACTTTGTGCAAGAATTTTGCAAAGGATATGCAGCAAGAGTTTGAGATGAGTATGATGGGTGAATTAACCTTTTTTCTTGGACTACAAGTGAAACAATCTACTGAAGGTACCTTTGTACATCAAGAGAAATATGCAAAAGACCTTGTCAAGAAGTTCGGAATGGAAAATTGCAAAAAGGTTGAAACTCCAATGGCAGCGACATCAAAACTCGAGAAAGACTCAGAAGGAGAAAAAGTTGATCAAAAACTTTACAGGAGTATGATTGGATCCTTATTATATCTTACTGCCTCTAGACCTGATATTCTGTTTAGCGTTTGCTTGTGTGCAAGGTTCCAATCAGATCCAAGAGAATCACATCTATCAGCCGTCAAACGAATTATCAAATATATTTCTTCTACCACAAAGTTTGGACTTTGGTATCCCAAGGAAAGCAACTTTATTCTATTAAGATACTCTGATGCTGACATGGGAGGATGTCGGGTAAACAGGAAAAGTACTACAGGAAACTGTCAACTCCTTGGAAATATGTTAGTATCTTGGTTATCAAGGAAGCGGCATACTGTTGCAATGTCAACGGCTGAATCTGAATACGTAGCTCTTGGGAGTTGTTGCTCTCAGATTCTTTGGATGCGTCAACAATTACAAGACTTTGGTATCAAAAAGTATTGTGTTGAAATTCGATGTGATAGCACAAGTGCCATGGATCTTACCAAAAATCCAATTTTACATTCTAGAGCAAAACACATTGAAATACGACATCATTTCATCAGAGATCATGTACAGAAAAAAGATGTCAAGATCACATTTGTTGATTCTCAGAATCAATTAGCTGATAGGATAAATGTTCGTTTGAGTTCATTAGAAGCAAATTGAATATTCTCTCCTACTGAGATTAAGACTCAGACTCAGACGCAGACTCAGACTTAGACGCAGACTCAGACTCAGACTCAGACTCAGACTTAAACTCAGACACAGATACAGACGAAGATTCAGACTTATGGTCAGTTTTTTAATCTTTTGTATTTAGTTTTCTAAATATCATGTTTCCCGCCAATCGACACCGCCAGTCGACACTTCTGGAATTCTGTCAAAAGGTACGATTTCTGAACCATCGTATCTTTTTGTTTATTTGTTTCCATAATATTAACTGGTTGATTGATAGTTTTTGGAAACTTTTTAAAATTGCTATTTTTATTCTTTGAAAACCGTCGTTAAAAGAATAGATTTTTCTACACAAACCCTAGGCCTCTTCATCTTCTTCAGAGTCTCGTGTCTCGTGAAAATTTCTCTCTCTACGAACGCACAATGTCTGCCTCCCGGAAATCTTCTCGACTGGCAAACAAGCATTTTGGTACTAGTTTTGGACCAACGCATCTTGATCTTACTGAGGAGGAAGAATTGCATGAAGAATCGGCAACCGGTTCTATGGAAACAAGGATTGAGACTCAACAGGAACTCACAGAACCAGTAAGTAGCGCTGCTCCTCTCAAAAAACGGAACCCAAAGTTTATTTACAAGTTGTATCAGACATTGGTGAGTGGTGGTAGCGCTATGACAACTATTGATGAATTTCTGCGCGATAGTGGATACAAAAATCAGCCTGTCTTTTTGCAAGAAATGGAACGACTTTCTATTGCTCCTCCTGGAACGGCGATTGAAGCACGGAGAAACTTTCCAATAGACCCACGATTCAGTGCCTCCTATTCTCACGAACCCAGGGATGAAGATGAGAAAATGTTTTTGCATTTTAAGCCAGTGCAAGGATTTGATGTCAGTAGGTCAGAGATAGACGATCCTCTTTTTTGCTCTAAAAGGCATCAAAATGCTTATAAAGGATTGCTGAAACGTGGGGTCATGAATCCACGACATGTTGATTTTGAGTATCTAAACTCAATCAAGGTCTATCTTGGGGTCCACCTTGGTCGGCTTGGGATTGACAAATTCTATTCCTCCACAGTTCCGAGTTATGCGGAACTAACAGCATATTTTTATTCGAATTTGTCTTTTCCTGATCGACACACTTTGAGATTTTCTGTGTTTAACAAAGAATATACTCTCAATGTGGACATAATTGCTGATATCCTTGGAGTTTCACGGACTGGCTTTATTCCTATCACTGTATCAGACAGAGAAATCATTGCTGCCCTGTCTACAGATCAATCAAGTGAAGGTACACTCACATACTCTCGGCTATCCCCTCTGAATGCTATTCTGCACAAGATTATAATTAGTTGCCTGAAGCCAAAAGCAGCATCAAAGACAGATATCTCTAAATCTGAGGCACGGCTTATGTATGACATCATTAGAAATCCAACTGTTTCTATGCCATATGTTGTCTTATACCAAATGTACAGAGTGGTACAGAAGGGTAAAGGTCAGTTACCTTACGCCTCCTTGATCACCCAAATTTTTCATCATCTGAACATCCCAATTCCATCGATTTTGTGTGAGACTTTGGTCTTTCCTCTGACTATTGGGAAAAATATGATTATAAAGATGAGATTGAAAAATCTACCCTCAGAAGCTAGTCCCTCAAAGTCAGTTTCATCTGGATTAAAGCGAAAAGGCAAGGAGACTTTGCAGGAATCTCCTCACACGCTGAAAAAGGCAAAGCGGTCATTGATTCTCCAGGATGAAGAAGAAGATGTTGAGGAAGATGTTGCAGAAGAAGAGACTCCTAAGGAGACAGAATCTGAGAAAACAGAGACTGATCAGGAGGAAGAAGAACTGGTTCCAAGTCCTCCAAGGGATACTATGGCTCCACCAGAAGGCACATTTGTTGTCTCTCCCTCTTCTCCACAAGTGGTTTCAAAAACTCCTACATCAACTGGCTTCGAGACAGGGGGAGTTAATGTAGAACAACCAGCGGAGGGTGGCCCTTCTAGACCAACAGAGTTCATACCAACTGCTTCTACTGATCGTTCTGCTGAAATTATTGCTCTACTTACTGGTCTCCAATCTCAATATTCTACACTGGAACGAAGTCTTGAGCAGCTTAAGCAGTTCGTCAATCAGAAGATGGATCAGATGCAACAAGACATAGTACGGGTTGAGCAGACTGTGCGTTCTATGGATAATTTTCATCTTGTTCGTGCTCCCCGTTTTAATTAGCTTTTTGATTGATGACAAAAAGGGGGAGAAAGTGGCCTGGGAGTTTGGTTTGGTTTACCTGGGAGTTTGGTTTGGTTTAGAAGTTTTTGGTGGCCTGGAGTTTGGTTTGGTTTAGAAGTTTTTGTTTTGATGGTTTAAACGATTTGTTTTGAACACGGTTTGGTTTTTGTTTTGGTATTTGGACTTTGTTTTGGTATTTGGACTGATTTGAACTTTGTAGTTTGATATTTGCCTATATTATTTTGATCCTCTAATTTGGACTTTTTGGTTATTCTACTTATTTTGATTTGATAATCTGATGGATCATGATATCCTTATCTCGTTGTGCTAACATGTTATATTTCAAGTTGTTTTGGTATAGCGTATAATATGATTGCAAGAAGGTTTTGTCATCATCAAAAAGGGGGAGATTGTTGGCGCTAGTTTTGACGATGACAAAACGGTCTTAAAATCTGAAGTGTTCAGACTTTCTCAAAGTCTGAGTCGGTTAGACTTTCCCAGAATCTGAAGTGTTCAGACTTTCCCAAAGTCTGAGGTGGTCAGACTTTTCCAAAGTCTGGAGAAGACAGACTTAAGTTATTACGGTGATAGATCTTATTGATCTTACTCTTTCCCACGAAGATCTGAATTGATATATATCTTCGACAGTCTATTGATTGATTGGATCTGATTATGACATTTATGGAAGCAATCAATTATTTGGAGCAAGTGTTCATTTTAGGAAACTGAAGATCCTGATTGAATGGGAGATCGGGATTGACGGATTCTCTATTGTTTCTATCTATAGCTTGAGATCTCCTAATTGATTCTGTCCAACGGGTAGATTGGAAGAATTCCTTTGGAAGGTGTCAACGGTTATGAAGGCATGAAGGAGTATTTAAGGGAGTTATTTCAAGTTGTGTTGTACGAACGTTAGAGAGAAATTCCTAAAGTCTGAAGAGCTTTAATTGTACTCAAAAGAGTGTAACACACGAACTTTGTGAGAGTGAAGCTGAGAAGCTTAGACATTGAGATTGTAACTCTTTTGATTCATAGTGGACTCCAGCCAATAAGCTGTCACCGTGGGAGAGTGGACGTAGGCTTGATCTAAGCCGAACCACTATACATCTTGTGTTTAATTCTCTTTATTCTCTAACTCTTTTTATTATTCTGAAATTATATATTTCCGCATTAGCTTTTACATACTTATTCACTGCACTAGCGCTTTCATGGAGCTTGTTCACTAACTCCAACAAATTGTTCAGATATAAATGCTTCTCCGTGACAAGTCCAATTGTAATAGTTGGGAGTAAACCCAAATCTACATAGATGCTCTCCAACTGTATCAACATTCATAAATTTACCATTTGCGCACTTTCTGCACGGACACTGTAATTTTTTTTCCGTCCATGACATGAACATTGCTAGTAGCGAATTCCATAAATATTTCCAACCCAGCACGGAACTCATCCGTCAAACCTTGACGATTAGGTAAGTTCTTGTTATACATCCAAGACTTAAAGTTTTGCATTGTCGCTGTATATAAATAAAAAAACAACTCGTGCAATTTAGTTAAGGCTCATGTGTACATGAGGAAACATATTATGTACTATTAGGTTGAGTAACACTTACTTGGTAACCGGAGGAACGTGGGGATTATAGTATAAAGTTGCTGCCCAAGCCGAGATTAACGTAATACAAATCAATTGTTACAGTTGATAATTGACACGTACCTACAAAAATATGTTGGAGTCACACGTACACACATGTATTTGCTACTTTCAATGGACATTCGAACTAAAAAAAAATGTATATATCATTTTTCGTCTACCCATATTGCAAAATCTGGACCAAAAAATAAAGCTGAGGTTGAGATATACTCATGCACATCGATCCTTTTGCGTAGATCTGCGTTTAATCGAGCACCGGCCTCCACTTGACAGCCGCTCATACGCACATCAAACCTGTACAGGTTGCACACACACTCCGCTTGGCTTGGCCAAGCTACGCACTTACATTTAAGGAAAAAATGTAAGTAGGTGACACAATATATGTATTATACAAAGAAAAGCAAAGGATGGGAAGAGAAGAAAGCGTATAAATTGACTTACCCAAACTAGGGTTTGCCGCTGCAGAGGAAGAACAGAAGAGGCGAGTCGGGCTTCCAGCAGAAAGTAAAGCTGAGGTCGCTGTCATGTCCTTTTTATATTTGGAAATTAGCAACATTATTAATACATCGTCGCCAAATTCGAAGCTAATTAGCGACTATAAAAATTTTCGTCACTAATTGGCAAGGGATCTATATTACCATATTACGGTAGTCGCTAATTAACTACTGCACAGAATAACATCCCTAGTTGGAGACAAATTTACAGACGACAGCGTACATCGTCCAAACTTTGTGATGGAACATAGGAAGCATTGCCAAATAGCGACGCTTTATGTGTTGTCGATAAAGTGGAGACTATTTGGCGACGATATTTTAGTTTGGTTGGAAAATAGCAACAAATTACTAAAGCAGTTGCTATTTTCCGACTAAATTTGGCTACGAAATAAACTTGGTTGGTAATTAGAGTTTGACTGAATTTTGTTGTCACAAAAGTCGTCGTTCATTGCGACAAATTTTTTTTATGTCTCTAATTGGCGATGATATTTTTTTGTTCGTCTACATTTACAGACGCTTTTATATTATGTCGCTAATTTAGTCACTGTTAGAGACTACATTTCGTTTCGTCTCTAATATCTGGTAGCTAAATGGCTGTTTTTTTGTAGTGATATGCTAAGAATCAAAGGAGATTCTTCCTTTTTCTTGATTCGTTCTTTTGGTTCCAAGCCCCATTTTTTCCTCACACCGGTTGAGTAAGTGAAAGAGGATGATAGTCGTTCATGAGTTACTCTTTCACACACACACACACAGAGGAGGGTATGGTGCCGTTTAGGTATAGAAAGAGCACCTCATATTCACATGTAATTTACATTTTATTATAAAACTCATGTGGGACTTTTTGCCAGACTTTGTCATTGGAGGCATGTAAGTAATTGTTTTTACTTTAACTTGACTTTTAAGTGATCTGGTGAAAAAATTTGGTTTTAAAATGAGCATTATATAAAAGTTATGACTAGCATAAAAGAACATTTGACACATATACTATAATCAACTTCTAAGTTTAATGAAGAGAACTTTACAAAGTAAATGAATAAAAGGTTTAAGCAATTGATTGCATTAGTTATTAAAAATACAACTATTACTTTGTCTTGACTTCTAATGGTTAAGAATTACTAGTATTTCCTATTATATAAATTAATAGTTGTTCTAGCTTTACTTATATATTCATAAAAATTAATTAAACCGTATCTAACAATGATGGTTGTAACAAATCCAATCATACCATAAAAAAATTGTGTACATTTTACTAATGATGTTGCATGTCGTTAATTTCCCATTTGCAACCTGTCGCAAGCATTAAATGTTTGTCTTCGACGGCAAGCATAGTTCAAAACAACTTTTGTCGACAGCACATAAAAATTATAATATTATTTTCAAGTAAAGTTTAAAGAAAATTTTAATAGCCATGGATATATCAACAACGAAAACTATTATTTTCATTGCAAATTAAGCAAATTGTGGCCTTAAATTGGAGTCAATGGCGACAAAACTTACTTTTGTCGCCTTAGGCATACTGAAAAGTGATTAAAAAAGATGCATTGTCTCAGTAAGGCAAACTAACAAATTCATAGGTATGTCATCTTATGAACAACTTATGGTTAACCAAAGGTGACCAACATCTAATTTTGTCGCTTTAGGGTCGACCCAAGTGACAACTATAAAGGTTTGTCACCTTAAGGTCGACCAAAGGCGCGAAGCCTCAAGGTTTGTTGAGGAAACACTAATTTTGTTGACTTAGGTCATGAATTTATATAAAACTATTCGATAAAACTATTGCACGAGAAAAAGACTATTGGAACTTAAGTCTCTGTGATAAAATTAGACATCTATTTCGTCAAATCAATGACAATCTTCTTGAGATACAACGAGCCAATATCAACTCATTCTTCTCCTTCTTCGAGTTCTGGGCAATTCATCCTCTTCTGCCACTCCATGGCCTTCCACAAATCTCGTGTCCTTAGCATCACGCATGCATCTTGATCTGCCATACACGAACTCCTATCGAACTTATCCATATCGAGTTCTGTCGTTGTTGTTCACGAAGTTGGCTTCGAAGCTAAAATAATGGACCTAGGAATAAACATGCATTACACGACATTTGCAGGGTTTGGTAAACCTTGTAGACATTCACAACGACAGTAGAAAGCCCCCACAAAATTTACAAGGACACCGTATCCCTCAGTAGTACCTAGAAAACAATTACATCGATAATTCTTAACGTTCTAAAAATTCTCGAAGAGATCACTTTACCTCGTTTAGAACTCACAGAAAACCTCTCTCAACGTGTTTCTAGTGTTTGACATCATATGGTATAAGGAAAACGTTCTTGCTTCAAATGTCTATTATCATTGCGGTCCTAGATGTGGGCCAAGAGGCTCCAGTTTCTCATTCGAACCCATTCATAACTCAGAGAAAGTCGACCACCCAATTTGATAATTCCAAACATGTATTCAGATTCGCCTGCACATTTGACTATGCATTCTATTGAATCAATATCCTCAACTGAATGGGGTCCTGTGGCCACGGACGACCCTACTTTAAATTCTCCGTTCCACAGGGATGTGAAACTGTGTTATGCCTCAATAGTGCAAACCAAGACACGGTTGCCGTATATAGTAAAAAGGGATAAAAGAGAACGAAATATGACAAAATGATGTATAAGTCATTGAATGGAAAAATATGCATATAAGGAACGTCGATAAAAGCAATCCAAATTCGAGAGAAAATTCCCACTAAATTCATGTAATAGAGATTGAATTGTCCTATTCTGGAATATGGAAGTCATTGACTAATTGTCAATAAAAAGCCAAGAAAATCCAGAACTTTTACCTTAAATGGAGAAGTGAAAAGATATATTTAAGCCCATCATGGATTCTATTGTACTAAACAAGAGTAGAACGAGAGAGAGGGTTAACAAAGCGAGAAACATATCTAGCTCTTTTTCATTGTAGATCACAAGATTGGAACAACTTCTTGCAGAGGTCAGTCAATTTCTCTCTCTCTCTCTCTCTCTCTCTCTCTCTCTTTTCAGTTGGATTCTTTTGAGTCTTGGATTGTGAATCCATGTTTACAGAGAAATTTGCGATTATGTGGAACTATTCGAGAGGTCTAGAAGTAATTGCTTGGATATATCATGCACTTTTGACACAATCATTCTCGATACAACGCTTTGTATCATTAGACAATTTTGATATTTGTTGACGGCTGACATGAATGACGATTTGTGACTTGGTTATCGTGCCACTACACATTATTACATGGAACTAATCCGGACTTTGAGAAAAAAAATTGACAAATGACGATTGTTGGATCTAGGTTTAAATATAAGTGAAAAATGTAACGACGATAAGGTTTTTTCTATCCATCTCATTTTAAATGACCTTTTCTTTTGCCATCATTAGGATCTGGAATGTTAGCATAGATAGTTTGATACCAAGGGTTGGTGGCGAGATTTGAGAGAGAGCTTTCTCATCTTTGTTGTTCACTCAAACTTGAACCTGCATCTAACGATTGCCATAATAAATTTTGTGGAAGGCCAGAATGATCTTACGTAATAGTGTGCAATGACATGGCAACTATGACATAGATTGTCATTCATGCCGACTGCCACGTATTTTTCTTTTAACAATGTTTAATTACGGAAAAACTTAGTGGATGCTGAAATTGTCTCGCTAGCAAAACGTATGTATTCTTTAATGACATTTGAAATGTCAAGTTACAAGTGCCTTGGAAGTGAACAATTATGTTATTTTTTGGAGAGGTTTGAAAGGTCTTAATCTATAAGGCCGTTTGGTAAGACGATTTCTTAAGCCTGAGTACTATGTATGGTTGATCTCGTTGTCTCTTTCAATGGTGGTAACCTATGTCGCCGTTTATTTGTATGTGTGGAAGGTGGAATCATTGTTTGTTCTTATTTCTTCAATCTTGAATTTATTCGGTATTACATCTTTCTGTTCTTTTGAAAAATATATTATTCACTTTCATTGAGAAAAATAAATAAATAAGAACTCCATGTTTATACAAGTTATGATCATGTTACTTCTCCATATACATTTAGATTTCAGCACAACCATCACAAGAAGTTGGAGATGAAATGAGCATCATTGAAGGTGAGATGATCTATCTTCTCTAGATCACATCCATTTCACGTGGGACAAGAGAAGATTTGATGGAGTATTAAGACTCAAGTACAATATTATCATAGCAGAATGGACATGCAATTCATTTTATCTTCAGGGAATAAATTTATGTCTTAGCGTATTGTTACATTGGCAACAAATAATCTGATATGTAATGTAGACTTGCTTTCCAGGATGGGAAAGAGAAAGCGGAATGATATTGCATGGAAGTATGGCACTGTGGTTGACGACAACGTTGGGCATCTCCGTTGCAATTTTTGTGGACATCTGATGTGGGGAGGCGTGACTCGCCTTAAGCATCATCTGGCACATATCAGAGGCAATGTGATCCCCTGCAGGAGCTGCCCTTCTGAAGTAATGGTGGAGATTCATGAATATCTTGACCATGGCTCGCAAAAGAAGGAAGATAACTTCGACGGCGGAAGAGTGCAAGTGAATGACACGAGAGGTGGAGGAAATGAAGAGCAATTACAGGAGGAGCCAGAATATTGGCAAAAGTTCGTGGGCGAGATACAAGAATATCTCAGTAATGGCTTGAAAAAGAACGAAGAAAACATTGATGGGGGTAGTGAGCAAGTGAATGACATCAGGAGTGGAGGAAATGATGAGCAATTACAACCTCAGCAAGAATATCTGCAAAAGTTGGTCAGTGATATTGAAGAAAATCTCACCGATTGCTCGCAAAAGAACATAGGAAAAATAGACGCCGGGAGCAAGCAAGTGAATAACATGAGAGGCGAAGGAAATGAAGAGCAGTTACAATCAAAGCAAGAATGCTGGCAAAAGAGTGTAGGCGATGATATGTTCGAATATTTGTTTGAAGAAACATTTGGCTATGGTTGGGAAGCAAGAATTCTAGAGTATGAGATAGATTGGAAATGAAAGAATGAGGATACGTGTGCACTCGAGGCTGTGCAACGTCAAAGCAAGCTAACATTATGACAGCACCGAATCCGGCTTGGCGAAGGTTGCAGGGGAACGAAACTTGCGCCATCTTATCAAGGGTATGGCATGACCGATAATGATTCAAATAGTAGTAGTGAGTTAGGGTTTTAAGTCCTTATCCATGTGTGCTTTAAAAGAGACAACCATCGAGTTAGGTCTCTTCTGTTTCTTTTATATAATGGCAGCTTTGCCAACTTTGGGATGCATTGCATAGATGCAATTGAATTTGGCATAAAGTAATCGGGTGTATCGATATGTTGGTGATGATACAGTGTGCTTGAGTATAAAATGCGCATGGCGATGTGGTTTATCTCATCGTTTTGATTTGTCTTATTCGTTTACAGATCCATACTGATTTTGAAAAAGTTATGTGCATTTTCTACATCTGATGTAACTTTTTCATAATTAAGCGCTTGTTAGGTGACAACCAAGATTGGTAAAGGGTTTTCGGTGCATCATAGGGAGCACTAAATTTATGTCCACTTCGAATCAGTAACCATTTAGGGTCAAGTTCATGAACTTCGGTACATGATGATTGGCTTGATTGGACAGTGATGGTGTATCACTGAAGGGTTAAATATTTATGTAATAATTCAAAATAATTAAGAAGTGTGGATCATATTGGTGGAGATACATGACATATGGGCAATTTTTTTTGTCACGACTAGGATCCAACTTGGGGATGAATAAATTTGTTGCAGGTTTTTAGTTGAGGTTACTTAACGATCATTTGGTACTTCTAGCTGGGTACTCCAATAATTCGTGTTCATACTCCACGTAATGCTGAATAATGAAGTTGATTGGAGGCATCTTTAAATCCATATGTATCTTTGAATATAGTCATCTCACTGAGTAAATCCAGCAGAATTCATAGTATCAAATGACACAGATGTCCTTAAGACATGCGTCCCAAAGTATCAGACAACTTCTTGTCCCAGAGAACGGTCATGATTTACCCATCAAAGAAAACATTTTACTATTTGTATAAGGTTTAAATAGTCGTTTTGACTGAGAATTGTGAACGAGGCCAAAAAGCATTTGATGCCTCTTAGTGTAGGTCCATGACAAATGGGAATTCTCATGGGCTTGAGATTTGCTTACTTAAAAAAAAAATTAAGCAAGCAAATCTCAAGCCCATGAGAATTGAATGATTAATGAGGTATTGAAATGGTTGTGCGATCATAACCCACTGTTGACACCTAAATTTTAGATGAATCTTTCTTGCACATAGTTTTATGAGTATTTTGCATATGAATTTTAATCTCACATTAAGTGGGCCCGTATGGTTGAGTGCAAGAGGAGCATGCAATGTTACTTCGAGAAAGTGGTTAGTAAATATTTCAATTAGGATCAATGGAGAATTTCTTCGAAATTTAATAGCAATTTTTGACACTGGAGCAGACCTTAGTTACATTTGGTCAATCGGATAAAAAGTAGGATATGATATGTTTTATCATATCCGGTATTTGGTAACTGTCTAGGATAGGATAAAGTCGGATATAAACCGGATATAAAAAATCCTAGGGAGAGAGTGAGATAAGGTAGGATAGGATTTTTTTTATCCGAAACACAAAACCCCACTTTTTTTTTCCTTTCTCCGTCGTGCACCCACAAACTACTCCAACTTCTCTATTGGGTTCGAGTCATATAGTCAGACCGAGTTTTCCCGACTTGGTCAGAATTTTATTTTTTCCAATTAAAAAATACTAAATAATAAAAATAATAATACCATAAATTCAAAAATTCAAAAAAAATTCAAAAATTCATTCTTGTTATAAAAAATGTCTAGGTGTTCAGACTACTCCAACTCCTCTGTTGGGTTTGGGTCATATAGTCGGACCGAGTTTCCCTGACCCGGTATGAATTTTCTTTTTTTCAAATTAAAAAAATACTAGATAATAAAAATAATAATACCATAAATTCAAAAAAAAAATCAAAACTTCATTTTTGTTAAGAAATGTCTAGTTTTTTTATCACAATTTATTTCATATAGTATTAATTCTAAAAGCTTTGAACAAATTATAGATTTTTATTTTAAATAAACATTTTTATGTTTAACATAAAAAATGATAAAACTCTTATAAAGTTTTAAACTCAATTGAATAAGATCTTATCAAAAGTATCGGCGTCGAAACATTCTCCTTAATAGTTATTCGATTCACATCGAAATTTTACGAAAGTGATGAACTGTAATGTACTTTATATGTGCGAATTATTGAAATATCGTTCATTAACGTGATTAATTGTCATTGTATCCTCGTGACAGTTGGAAAAAAAAAAGCGAATGAACTTTGGACTTTATGCTTTGTTCTAATTGGGCATTTGTTTGATTTGGTATTATGTCTATAACAAAATAAAAACTAATGAAAAATTTGTAAGAGACAAAAAGAATTTATGTTTCAAAGTGAATATATTGAAATTTAGGTTATTTTAAAAACGTTTGATATTGAAAGGGGTAACAAAAAAATTACTTCAAAGGAATAAGAAAAAATGTGTAATCATGAAACTCGACAATAATCCGTTAATTTAAAAAAAATTATTGGTTTAGATGATTTTTTTGAATATTAAACATGCAAATTTGTACTTGCCTAATATTATTTATATTAAAATATTTGAATTTAAATATTTAATTCACCAAACAACAAATTTGATAAGATATAAGGATATCCGACTTTAAATCCGTAGTTTACCAAACAGTAGATTGGATAAGATATGATGATATCCGACTTTAAATCCAAAATTTACCAAACAATAGATGGGATATAAAGAAATTCAAGGATTTCTTGTTCTATCCTATTTAGTCCAATCCCGTCTAGAAATCCAGACGACCAAACGCATCCATTGCATAAGAGAAGGCTTCAGTCTGAAAAAAGTATTTTTTTTAAAAAAAACCCCATTCTTTATAAGCAATTTCTGGAGAAAATTTGGAAATTAAATTCAAAATCACTAAAGTAGAAATTTTAAAAGAAGATGTCTCTTTTAGAACACCTTTTATATTTGTTAAAAAATTGAACAAGAAGTAAATCTTGGAACACCTTTCATAACTCTAATCCAGCCTTTTACTATGACAAACAAATGCATTGAAACTGAGTTTTTATATAAAAAAAAATCAATCTTCGAGTTTGTTACCAAGCTTGAAACTAAAAATTTAAATTCAATTTAAGAATAGTCTATTTCTAAATTGAATTGCCTCATTAAGAGTAAAAAAAAAACATCTTCTTTACTCGAAGGAGGATCTTGAATTTAAAAAGTTGAAACTCAACTTTCTAACTCAAAAATCTAGAAAATATTTTGAAAAATTCTATTTGTTCTACTCTCCCAAATACTTTCCGGAATATGAAAAGTCATAGTTTTTTTGGTAAAGGTGAAGTGATCTTCCTTATGAACCAAGATTTTCAGAAGTTGATATTCTAACTAAGGCTAGACCTTCACAGATGAATTGAGAAACATTGAATTTCTATTAAAAAGAAATTCAAGATCTTCTTAACAAAAAAAATTCAAAAGGAAAAGCAAATCTCCTTAAAGTTATTTGGCTTTTTATATAAATAAAAATACTGAACTTGAAGGAGGAGTTACTCACCTCATCATTGATTATAAAACCATTAAACAAAATATCTAATACCTAATAAGTGGGATTTGTTAAATCGGTTTTATAATTGCAAGATTTTTTCGAAATTTGATATGAAGTTTGTATTTTGACAATTCTAGATTAAAGAATCTGATAGATATAATACTTCATTCACTGACCAATTTGGACAATATGAATGAAATGTTATGCCTTTCATGTTAAAAATGCTTATTTTAAATTCCAGAGAATTATGAATGATATTTTTCATCCATACTAGGATTTTTCTTTCTTGTGTACATTGATGATGTGTTTATTTACTCATCATCAATTGATCAACATTTTAAACATATTAGATAATTTGAATATTATCAAGAAAAATGGTCTTGTTGTATCTCCTACGAAAATATCTTTGTTCCAATAAAAGATAAGATTTTTAGGGCACTAATTACACCAAGGCACAATAGTTCCAATCGAGGGATCTATCATGTTTTGAAAAATATTTTCTAATGAAATACATGATAAAGACTCAATTGCAACGCTTGGAAGTTTGAATTATGTAGCAGATTTCCTTTTTCGGTCTTAGTATTTTGAATAAACCATTAGACCAGAGGTTGAAGAAAGATCCTCTAGAGTGGAATAAAACACATACTAACATTGTTTAACATTGTGAAACAAATTAAAAGGGAAATCAAAGAAATCCCTTGCCTACATATTCTAGATCAAGCCTTTTCAAAATACTTGAAATTGATGCATTTGAAATTGAATATGGTACAATTATGAAACAATTGAAAAACGATAAGGAACGAGTTCTTCAATTTGTTTCAAAGCATTTGAACGATTGTGAAAAGAATTATTCTACTATTAAGAAAGAAATTCTTATCATCGTTCTTTCCATTTGAAGGAGATCTTTTAAATAAAATTTTTATTGCGAATTGATTATGAATCTGCCAAGAATGTTTTGCAAAAATACGTTCAAAACATTGCATCAAAATAGATTTTTGCAAGCAAGTAATTCTTTTTTGTTTTTGATTTTGATTTGAATATATAAAAGGTTCTTCAAATTCTTTCCCAAAATTTTTTATTAGATGAAAAAGACCTCCCAAAAAGTTCTCTTTAGCAAAGGGGAAAGCAAAAGCAGATGATTCACCTTCAAAGAGAGGATGAACAGACATCAAGAGCTGGCTCTAGGCAGCCTAGCAAACCCCTTTGAATAAATCTTCAAAATTTATGAATCTCAAGAAGAATCCATTTCTTCTTGCACCCCTTTGGATAGAAATCCTTGGAAGCCTAAGTCCAAATCCTAGCCAACTATTATAGTCCATTTTGATATCTCTAAACTATCATATGAGGATGCTATCAAGCTCCTCCAATAAACTGTCAACTCCACGAGTGGTCTATTTAAGGTAAAGAAAGAATCTTCAACACAAGTAAAGCTACTTGTCTCCAAAGAGGTGGTGATCCATTTGGATGAACCCACTTAGAAATATGCTTTTATTGATAAACCTTTTTTACACAATTTTTTTTGTAGAAAAAGGATTATTTCATAAAAATCCTTTTGAATATGCCAGGAAAATGTTTTTAGAAAACTTTCATTATATACATCATGATTCTTTAAAAATCATGGAGTATAATGAAAGGATTTTAACAAAAACCAATTCAACGGTTTTTAAACATTTTGCTGACTCAATTTTTATAAATCATTTAATGATCTGTATTCATAGGATCATTCATCCTTTGTCATGAGATCAATCCCTCGCCACTTTTACAAAAATTAATATCAATACCACTGAAGTCCAGCCTTCCAACTAGTCCCCACACACATAGTTTGATCGCCAATAATCCTAATGGAATGCCTTTTTCAGAATGAATCCCAACAGCACTCATACTTGTCTTGTCTTTTTTGAAAACATCAATACCCAATTGTTCCCTTACTGGTTCATTCAATGGTGGATTGAGCTTGAATCAATCCTTGAAATGATCCACTCAAAAGCCAAATCTAGTTTTGAATATTTTGTGAAGAATTATATACCAAATCTCTGAGAAAGGAACTTCCACAAAACTTTTCTATATTTTTCCCATTTCATAGTATCTAGGTGTTTTCATGGCATTATGACTTTTAGAAAGTACCAAAAAATGATACTCTTATTTTAATTAGAAATATAAAGTTAAATAGTGGGATTGATTCAAATTTTGGAATAAGGTTGAAAAGCAAGTAATTCTAGAATGGATTAATCCGCAAGCAAAACATATTTTTAGTGTTCCTCCACATGAAGCTATAACTTTTTTTTAAATCCATGATAAGGTATTTTTATCACTTACATCAACAAAAACTCTGAAAGAAATGATAGAATTACTGAAGCAAGCATTTGCAAAACTTGAATCCAGTTCCTCACATAGTGGATCACACCATAGTCAGAACACCAATGAAGATTACTGTTATGGCATCCCTTGGCACTATATCGTTGAACAAGACTCTGAAACCGATGAGAAATCTTAGGTGGAGTAGTTCCTAGAAAACCACAACATTCATCATTTTGAATTCTGAATTTTAAATAATTATATAGAGACAACATTATTCAACTTTAAGAAAAAATGTTGTCTCATCATTTAGAAAACATTGTAGCACTGTGCACTTTAGTTACTGTTTACTTTTATTGTACACTTTATTTTCGCACAATACCCATCCTTCTTCTATAAAACCCAGTTTGAGTCTAAGAGAAGGAAGGTTGGGAAACACTTCTACCTTCTTATCCTCTTGAATCCCTTCTGAAATATCCTAATACATCTTCTTATCTACATCTATCTTTCTATACCTAGAAAATCAGTCCTTTTATATCGATCTTTTCACACTTGGGAGATCACTCCTTTATATCGATCTCTCTATACCCATAAGATCAACCATTTGATATCTTCCTTTGATATGTATTTTGAATATCCTTTTATATGGTAAGCAGAAATTCCCTTACTGATCATTTTCTACCTTGTAGAGGTTTTCTATATTTTATATGCACTTGTAATCTTTTTTTTTTTTTTTGATCTTTTGTAAAGAATCTTCATATGAATATAAGTTTATATTTAGCTTATTTTTCCCTTATCACATGACTTCATCTTGTGTACGGATTACCACTCTTTAATGAAGTGAAGGGACCATATTGACCTCTTGTCGTACCATATTATGATTTTGTGTACAAATTTCTAATCTATTGCGAAGAGTTTGGTATTTTATTGCTCTTTTGTTGTACCATATCTTTGTCATGCGTGTGGATTGACGCCTTATTGCGAAGAGATTTGTTATTTTAATGCCTTCTTTATATAGTTGTGTAATATTAATTGCATATCAAATCTATTCTACTTGCAAATAAAATTTTTTATTGTAGTAGAGTGGTTTAGTTTTGAATTATTTAAGTACAGATTCATAAAGCTCTTGCTTAGATTTGGATAGTAACTAAGATTACTCAGACAACAAGTAGTCTTTGATTTACTTCCTTAAGGAAAAAGGCACTCAACTTATGCACAATGCATATTATAAATGGTACTTCACCATATATGGATTGAGTTTTTAGGCAAAGCCGCCACCTTTTGTCCATTATTGCACCTTTACATAAAACAAAAGTTGTTGAAAGGAACTAATGAAGAATGACAGTAATGTAGAAGAATACATAGAAAGAGGGACTCACAAGAAGAAGTGGCCGACGAAATTAGAATCACCATGTGGGATGTCGCAACCTATCCAAACCTTCCCCTTTAGAGAAACAGTATCGAAGGTCATTTTAGAGATATTGCTCATAAAAAGATCCAAATAGACATCCCTAAGGCTACGTTTGATCGTCTGAAATTCTAAATGAGATAAAACTAGATAGGATATAATGAGAAATCCATAGATTTCTTCATATCCCATCAATGGTTTGGTGAATTTTGAATTTAAAATCGGATATCATCATATTATATCCAATCTACTATTTAGTAAACTACGAATTTAAAGTCGAATATTCTCGTATTTTATCAAATTTATTGTTTGGTGAATTATGAATTTAAATTCAAATATTTTAAAAATAATAATATTAGGCAAGTACAAATTTGCATGTTTAATATACAAAAAATCATCCAAACCAATATTATTATTTTTTTCAAATTAACAGATTATCATCGAGTTTCATGATTACACATTGTTTTTTTCCGTTCCTTTGAAATAATTTTTTTGGTTACCCCTTTCAATATCAAGCGTTTTCAGAATAATCTCAATTTCAATATATTCACTTTAAAACAAGAATTCTTATTCTCTCTTACAAGTTTTTCATTAGTTTCCATTTTATTACAGGTCCAATAGCAAATCAAATAAATATCAAATTAGCACAAAGCATAAAGTCCAAAGTTCATTTGCTTTTTCTTTTCCAACTGTCACGAGGATGCAATGACAATTAATTATGTTAATGAACGATCTTTGAACAATTCACACATACAAAGTATATTACAGTTTGTCGCTTTTGTAAAATTTTGATGTGAATCATAGAGTTATTGAGAAGAATGCTTCGACGCGAATACTTTCGATAAGAGCTTTATTCAATTTAGTTTGAAACTTTATAAGAATTTTCTCATTTTTTTATATTAAACTAAAAATGTTTATTCAAAATAAAAAAAATCTAAAATTGGTTCAAGATTTATAGAATTAATACTAAATGAAATAAATTGTGGTCAAACACCAAGACAATTTTTTTAACAAAAATGAAATTTTGAATTTTTTTGAATTTTTTTTTAGTTTCTGGTATCATTATTTTTATTATTTAGTATTTTTTTCAATTCGAAAAAAGAAACTTCAGACCAAGTCGGGGACACCCGATTCGACTTTATGACCTGAACCCAACAAAGTAGTTGGAGTGATCTGTAGGCGAACGACGGAGAAAGAAAAAAAATGTGGGATTTTATGTTTCGAATAAAATAAGAAATCATATCCTACCTTATCACACCCTTCCCATGTGATTTTTTTTATTCAAGCTTTATCATCTCTATATCCGACTTTATTCTATCCTCGACAACTATCAAATACGAAATATGATAAAACATATCATATCATGCTTTTTATCCGATCAACCCAATGCAGCCTAAAAGATGGCTTAAAAGTAACGTCTAATCATAATCCGACTCAATTCAATCCTTATGTGTACGGGCTCTCCTAAACACATACCTCGAGCGACGTTTAGGCGTTTGTATTTTTAGAATTCTTTAACAACCTAAACTATTTTTAGGAATCGCCACTAGTCTATTAGGATCAGCTAGAAATCAATCGAAACATGGGAGCTTTGTCTCGATTCCTACAAAATCAGAGATTCGAGGGTCTTGTTTACTATAATATTTCTATTAGCACCCTTTAGGTGGTCGTTTAATCTAAATTAATCTAAAGTGGTTATGCACTATTGCTCATTTTTTAAACCCTAAGAGTTTATAAAAAGCCACTATATGTCCATGCAATTGTTTTGAATGATTAGTTTCATACGAATTTAAGCCAAAACTAAGCTAACCTAGGAAAGAAATTAACATGCAATATATTGAGAGACAATGCAAAAAATAACTATTCAAAGTATTGAAAATGCACTGCGGTAAATAAACACTCAAACAATTAAACAATTACTTAATGACGATAATAAAATCCGCAACACATCGGTTAATTAATAATATAATTTCACTAGACTAAGCACATGTTATATGAGACGGACATTTCTAACATGGCATAATTCCAATGGACTTAAGCTAAACCTTTACATACATAAGACCGGAATGAACATCGGTCTACCATTACTTAAACTATACATGCCACAATTGCATTTTATGATCATCATGCTATTGCCCAACAAGCATAAATTTTGATAATCTAGCATTTGACTATTTGATTCAAAGTAAACATCAAGTCATGCTGAGCCTAAACATACATCTAGCACTGACATACGAAGCTAAATTGGACATGCAATAAGGCTAAGGAATGAAAACGCATAATGGTCCAACAATGCCAACTCTTTGATTTTCTTTTAAAATTGGTGTTAATCACTTCACCTTGACCAAATTTAAAGTTAGAATTTGAGTTTTTTTACGCTAATTTGGCATTTCTAATCACTTTGATTTTCCTTTTTTAATTTTTTTTCGAAATTTTTAATAATAAAAAAATAAAAATAACATTTATTTTTTTTATTAGAATATTGTATTAGTACTATATTATCAAAAGGAACCCGGGTCGGGCACCGAACTGGATCTAGTTCGAGTCTAGATTTCTAGTTAAGCCACCACCGCTGGTTGCCGACCCCCACCGACCTACCTCTGCCGCTACCACTGCCACTTGAGCATTAAGAAATATAAAAAGTATAAAATTTATTAATCGTACCAAACGCATTCATATTCTTTTTCTATTGCAAGAGTATAAATTTTGTATAATTACCAAACGCCTTATTTGACTTAAAAATTGTTTTGGGAAGTAGAATGAATGAAAAATTGGACATACGAAGCTAAATTGGAGCCTAAACATACATCTAGCATCGACATAGGAAGCTAAATTAGATATGCAATTAGGCTAATGAATGAAATGCATAATGGTCCAACAATGCCAACTCTTTGATTTTCTTTTAAAATTGGAATTAATCATTTAACCTTGACCAAATTTAAAGTTAGAATTTGATTTTTTTTAAGCAAATTTGGCATTTCTAATCACTTTGTTTTCCTTTTTAAAATTTTTTTTCGAAACTTTATTTTTATTTATTTATTAGAATATTGTATTATTACTACATTATTAAAAGGAATCCGGGTCGGGCACCGAAACAGATCGAGTTGTGGTCCGGCCCAGGGAGGATGTCCAGACGCGAAGCTGGACCTAGTTGGGCTCAGGGCCAGGGTTCCCAGGCCTCTCACGGGGACGGCCCGAATCAAGAGAGCGGGTTGGGTTTCCCGGCCCACAGAGTTGGGCCCCAGACTTCTAAGTCTTAGGCGGGAACGGGCTTGACCTGCGCCAGCGGGCTGGAAAACTCAGAGAAACCCAGGCCCGCGGGCTTCTAGACTCCGCAAACAGAGGCAGCGAAGGGCCCGCCTGGCAGCGGACGGAGCCAGGATGGGCGGCGCCGCGAGTCTCTCACGGACCCAGGCCTCCTGATAACTCCACCGAGACTCCCAGCTCAAATCGAAGACGTTCGCAGCGGTCGAAAGCAAAAGAAAGAGACGCGCCACATCAAAACACACACAGTTTCACTTGGGCATTTCATCAAGGCGTATGAATGAAATAAGGCGAGCATGCGGGCCGAACGAGTCTGGATTTCTAGCTAAGGCGCACAGAGAGCAGGCAAGATCCACGTATAACACATAGAAAGGCATGAGAGAGAGGTTGTGACCTAGTTATACCGACGCGCCGTCGCGGCGGTTGACACGGTCCAAAACAAAACAGGGGACCATGTCAACTTGAGAAGCGAGGTCAAAGGGACGCCCTACTCGGCTCAGGAACGTTGCGAATCAATGGGCGCAGCTCGAGCGAGCTCGAGCCAAGCCACTGTCGACCCGCGAAGAATCCCGGCCGTGATCCTCGGGCGGGGGAATTTAAACATGGCGGTAGACTTACCGGGCGTAACGGCGAGGTGCTGAAGCTGGAATGGGAGGACGTCGACGGCGAGGCGTCAAAAACGGGGTCGGGAAGCGTCGCTGAGTGGCTCCTCCGGCGGGCGTGTGGACTTCCCTTCCTTTCTTCCTTCTCCGTCCTTTTGGTGTTCTCTCCCTTCTCTTTTCTTTTGGTTGCTTCGCCTGCTCTCTGACCTCTCGCCCCTTCCAGAGTTTCTTTCTGCGAACCCTCTCCGTTTTCTTTTCTGCTCTGCGCCTCCCTTTCGCTGCACTCTCTCTCCTATATCCCCTCTGTCGCTGCTGTCTCTCCTCTGCCAACGACCCTCCAGAAATCCCGAGGAGTCGGCGGCCGAAATCTTCAGTCTCCGGCAACCGAGATGACCGGGCGGGAGAAAAAAAAACAAACAAGGGTCGCGGGCTTTGGCGCGATGGGCCGGGAATAGGAGGAAAAGACGGGCCACGAAAAGGGAAAGAAAATGGGCCGGTGGAAGAATCACGCGGGCTTAGCCCGCGCAAGCATGAGCCCGACCCCTTCATTTTTCTTTTTATTACTTCTTCTTTTCTTTTTCTTCAGGAAATAAAAGAAACTTTCAATTTCTAATTAAATACAATCTTATTAAAACTAAACCAAAAAGTGAATTACCAGATCGGCAAAAATTAGTTGTCAACATGGGGCAAGAGCAGGTTTCATGGAGTGTTATACTCAAACAAAATATTATCATATTAAAGTGGACATAATTATTCCAAGCATTACCAAGATCACGAAATATAACTCACTTCAAAAATATGTGTATGTATACATGATTAAACATATAAGAGACCAGCCAAACTTTCCCTTGGCATGGAAGAAAACAATTTTATGAAATGGCTCTCCTATTGTTGCCAAACCTTTGGTAAGGGTCTCGCATGTTCTGCACTTCTATTGCACTAAAAATCCCATATGCATCACTCTCATCAGCATCCCCTTTTTGTTGATGAGAATGATGATTGTGGTCGTCGTCGTCGTTGTCGTCGTCGGTTTGATCTTGAGCCATCAGGTCGTCGCCATACTTGATACTCTCCATCCTCATCTGTTTCACTTTGGCCCTGGGGTCTTCGCCCTTTAGGATGCTCACCACCTCCTTCATGGTGGGCCTCCTCTCACCCTCGCTCTGCACGCACAGCACCGCCACGTCGATCACCTGCTTCAGCTGCGCCTCGTCGAAGTTCCCTCGGAGCTTCGGGTCCGCAAGGTCCCGAAACCTTCCCTTCACGATTAACGGCTCCGCCCACTCGGTAATCGTCCTCTTGATCCCCCCCGGGAGCTTCTCAATGGGTTTTCTCCCCGTGGCTATCTCGAGGAGGAGGATCCCGAAGCTGTAGACATCACAGCTCTCTGAGACCTTCCCCCACATGGCATACTCGGGTGCCAGGTACCCCAGAGTTCCCTTGACGCGAGTGGTCATGTGGCTTACGCCCTCCGGGATGAGCTTCGCAAAGCCGAAATCGGCCACAAGCGGTTCGAAGTCTGAGTCTAGAAGTACATTGCTTGCCTTTATGTCCCTGTGGATAATGTGAGGTGTTACCTCATGATGCAAGTACCTACAGAAGAATATTCAATCCACAAGGTATGTCAGATATCGCAGACCGATTGATGCCCTTAGCTAGACAGCAATTTAGAGGAATGGTTGGGATCTTCTCAAAAATTGGGCCAATTTGTCCTCCTAACATGAAACTAAGAAAGGAATAATAATACACCAAATAATGATAATAATAATAATAGCAATAATAAGATAGCAACTGGTTGTTATTAAGGAACTAGCTAAGTCTATAAAAACGTCTGTAGTCAATAAGAAAAGAGAAGCTATTCTGTAAACTTCTATAAACTAAGTCAATGGCATACCATGATGTAATGAGATTCAAAGTCTCAAAAGTTTAAATTCTTGTAGTCTTAGCAGTATGATTGACATGATGGATGATGTCTCATCAATATATATATATATATACATATATATATACATATATAGATACATACATATAGATACATACATATGTGTGTTTTGTTTTTTTTTTTGCAAGGACCTACTTCTTCCTCTTTCCCTTTGAATATTTCTTCCAATAACTCAAATAATTCTTCAAAAATTGAATCCTAGACAAACCTTTCCTCTAGAGGTGCACCCAAATTTTTCAGGATTACCTTGTAAACTTCCTTGAAGAGACTTATCTAAGGCAAAAGGCATTCGACGCTCTCTTATACTTATTTATTCAGAATATACTTGTGAATACCATTTCTCAGGATTACCATGTAAATTTAAGAGGCTCTTCATCCAACACTGTCTATGTTCATTTTCTTTTTTTTTTTCAATCAATTTATTTGTTTTCCGATATCTTAAATGTAGAATAGAAATCAGACAGATACTCATAAATTTAAAGGAAAGAAAAAGGCCAAGGCCAAGGCCATCGATGCTTACACCAAGCCTTCGGCCGACCCGATTGCAATCTTCATCCTCCTTTTCCAGTCCAACTGAGCATCAGTTGCAAACTGCCCGTGCAAATGAGAGAGCAGACTCAGATTTGGCATGTAATCGTACACGATCAGCCGCTGATCCGTCCCAACGCAGTACCCTCTCAGGCCCAACAAGTTCTTGTGCCGGACTCTGCCAAGGACCTCGACCTCCACCGCAAATTCCATCTCGGCCTTCGAGTTCATCGCCTTCAACTTCTTCACAGCTATCTACAACCAACAGTGGCATCAACATTGCTCAACTTCCACCATAATGTCAAGGAATACGATCTACACGCAAACACGCCAGAGAAAAAATCGAAAAAACCAGCTCTCTAACATGTTATTGGAGTTTAGGCGAAACTCAAAGTCCAACACCAATCATCACTATTCTGCTCAAGTTTTCTATGAACAACGGTCTGCCAGCACGATTAGCGAAATTCAGAGAGGTTTTTGCGTAGTGAATGTTCCAGTTCATTTCGCCTACTGTTTAATAGAAGTTCAATAAAGAATGATCAAACTGGACAAGAAAATATTTGTCTACACTTATTCTACGCCAGGTTCTGTTTATCACGTTAAAGGCACGAAAATGGAGTCTACGAAACAAAACCTTGCTTTTTTTTTTTGCAACAACATTAGAACAGGGTTTTGAGTAAAGGGAAATTAATCGATTCACCTGAAGACCATCGGAAGTTTTGCCCCAGTAGACACTCCCAAACCCTCCCTCTCCTAGCTTGTTGTCATCACTGAAACCATTAGTGGCCGCATACAGCTCCTTGTATGTGAATATCCTCCATGAATTATTTCCTCCACCTACTCCAGTGAACCTAACAATTCACCCCAAAGAAAAAAACAAAAACAAAAAAGAACATAAGAGCCATAATTGGTTGATAAAGTTTGATGAAGGAATCAATCAATGACTTCCATTTGAGCTCACCCTTCATCGACCTTCTCTGAACCACAGCAACTGAGAGATGATCCCATAGCTTCTCACTATGGGAATTACCAAGTTTCAGCTTATTTAGAATCATTTTCATTCGTCAATGGAGTTTCTTCTTTTAAACTGGGCTGGCGGCCTTTCTGTCGTTTTCAAACCTAATACCAGCCGACCCTGGCCGGCTTTCTTTCAGGGTTTTTGGGTCTCTTTTCTTTATAAGAGGATAGAGCTTATCATGTTTTATATTCATCTTCATAATTACTATTTCACTTTTGAATGGTCATTAGCACGTTACAGAATTTTTTTTCTTTATGAATTTCCAATGTCGAAGTTTGACACTCCACTCTGTGATGTGCACGGTGACCACCTCGATACAATCCAAGAAAGAAACCAAGTTAAACATGCATGGAAGCATCCGCCAAGTGGGTTTTCCAGACTATCTTCCCATAGATTAAACGACTGTTTTTTTTTTATCTATATCTAACACCAGCTGTGGATGTTCTACACGATCCGCCAGTTTTTTTTTTTTGTGATCGTCATGAATGACAGTGGATTATTAAGAGAGTTTATAATAAAATCGACGCTGGAGTGTAAGATCGGCATCGCACGAACTTTGCTTCATAGGGATGGTTGTTAACTCGTGCCTTGTACAGTCCGATCCATTCTTGTCCCCATCTCCATGTCAGACATCTACTGGGGAACTGCGTTTTGCCCGATCATTCTGTCCGAGCAATCACTCTCTGCCTCCTTTTGATGATCTTGTTATGATGTAATCTGTAGACTCGTTTGATGGGAGCCAAACCCTAAAAAGAAAAGGCACGTTCAGTGACTATGCTGGGTGGTGAGTACTTTGGGGGAGGGGGTCTTATCAATCATTTAATAGCGCCTCTCCCTTGTCAATTTCGTATATGAATCAGCAAGGTGTGCCAATTGGCATTCATTGTTTTTCTTTATAAAATAGGATTTCTGATGTCTAATTCAAAATTGATGCTAGTAAATCCTCTTGTCCATGGACTCTGTCTATAAGAATGTGACTCCAAAATTAATATGAGATAGAGACATCATTATTTGAATGTAAAATATGAAGTATCTTTCGATAAGCGTTTAATTGCTCAATCAAATTTTAAAAAGTTGCCACTTGCCAACTAGCATGATAAAGAAGATATTGCTTCAAATTTATTGCACTAACGTTTCATTATGAGTTCTAAAACCTTTCGTTTGGAATATATTTTTTTAAATCGTTTATATGATACAACTCATATTCTGATCTATCCAAAAGTTATAACTAAGTCATTCTTTCAAAACCAACCAGATGGTTGGTTGAGTATTCAAGACTTGGGTTGCAAGGCAAAGTAAGTTCGACTCCCCGATTTTTCCTTGGGGCTTGGGAAACCTTAGTTAGTCTACGTAGGATCAATCTAGGCTTAGGCACATCCCCTGTCTGGAGCTTCTCTACGCACCTGGGAGGCCTATGATGACAGGCTTGCCAGATAGGCAATTAGTGCTTCGTTGACATCTTAAACCGAATATTCCACTAGCAGAAGAGGTAAGTCCCAATCCTATACAATCTCTTTGTATTATATAAAGTCATTCTGTCAGAAATTGCCTATGCTGCAACCAGAAAATTGCTTCCGAGACAGCTTCATATAATACCATTTAATTGGAAAAAGAAGTGAATCAAAAGATTTTATTGCATTTTCCTGGAAAAAAAAGTTTGGGAATTAGCTATGTTAATTGAAAACTCTTACACTCAATTGCGCTTCTTACAGAAATACTTGAGACTTGTGTTCTACTCTTTTCCAACTTCAAACCTATCTTGCCATAGAAACATGACAACACAAGGATGGAATTGAAGTTAAACCTACTCCTATATCAAGCAATCGCTAGAAAATCATGACGCAACAAGTCAAAATTGCATACGTATACATATATATATACTGTTATTAACCATTGCTCTTATGTTCAACATTAATCTTGTCCAATCCTCTCTCAGCGTAGCAGAAGAATGGAAGCCATTGTATGTGTTGACTTCAAAATGAGCAGACAAAAAGGGGAAAAAAACATGAAGATAAGATAGCTTATATTAGGGGCTAACTTAGTTGGTTCACTTAGAATTTCATATTATATACAACAGAGAAAGCAAAGTTCCACCATGAACTACTCAATTCTTATTGAGCGACGGACGATGCCTAGACAAAATCATGGCCAACCGCCTTGAAACTTGAGTGGTCAAAGGCTTCTTCTCCAAGTGCTGACGATTGAGTAGTTGAACAGCGCAGATCAGAAATGGGGCATTGAACTTTGTATAAACATACGGTACGACGCCATCTGGACGCATTGCAAGGCAATGGACTTCTTTGGGTCAATAAAATAATATGTAAAAATCGCACGTTCGTCCAAATGCAAAACGACAACTTCAAAAGTCAGATCCCAGGCTTGCATGCTGTAAAGATGTAATTTGTCTTGGTGGGCTTGTAATAAGCAAGCAGCAGAAGTTAGAGATAATCATTGGGCGAGCCAAGTGAGGCCTAGGCTCGTAGGTCGTGCCTAATATGTTGCCCAAGCTCGCTCATCACCTAAATCTCATGCGAGAAATTTCAGCCTTGACCGAACTTAGCTAGGGTCAAAGAAAGGCAAGCCGGGCTTTCTTGTGTAAGAGTGTTGCCCAAGCCTGTCCATTTAACTTTCCGGCCTAGGCATGCCGCCTTCTTACTAATCTCTATTGGTGAAAATTGCCCTAAAAGAAATCTTAATGATGCATTTATTTCATAAAAAAGCGATAAAATTGATAACTTGCATCATTTATAAAAATAAATCAACCATTAATTTTGTATATATTGTTGTTGATAACAAACATATATATATATTTTTATTTCGGTTGCAGTAGAGTATGAGTGGAAGCCGGTTATATGTACTACCTGTGGAGTGTTCGGACATAGGTGCCAAAATGTAAATGAAGGAGGATTACACGACACCATGGGGCAGCAGGCTAACATTCAGCGTCCAAGGCCCATGCCACGCACGCAATCAAACTCGGGTGGCCGGCAAACCCAAGATTTAAGGACTGAGACCCAAGGAAGACGCCCCTCTGCTGAAGTAGACGCTGTCGCAGCCCATCGGATGAATGCCCAACAAGCCCATTTTCAGCTGGCCAAGGAGGGATTTCAGTAGGCCCACCCAGCTAGCAAAACTGGACTGCAAGGCCCGCAACCAGCTCCTAAGGTCGGCGTCCAGCGTCGGCCCACCAACGATGGAGTGGAGGAAGGCGCACAAGCCCATCAGCCTGTTGCTCTCCATGACGGGGCCACGATACGGCGAACAGGCGAAGGGGCCCAAACTCAGGCCGGATTCCAGCTCGTTTCAGGAGCGGACCACCTGGGCCAAGAGGGAGAAGGCGGGGACCAGACCGTCAGTAGGCCGACGACCCAGACCGGCCAGTCAACACCGGTTCAGGACCCGCAACCCAACCCGAACGACTCAAACAGCGGGACCTTCCACGTTCTGGCTCAGACCGGCGTGTCCGGTCAAACCGGTCTATCCCTGCTAGACCGCATAATGAAAAAGATGAAGACCAGCAAACCGGTTTAACCGGTTCAGACCGGTCTCTTCACCAGACGGACGAGCAGATCGGCCAGCAGAGCTGGTACATTCTTCTGAACGCTGATTCTGCAAAGCTGGTCCAGTCGGAGGACCAAGCCGAGTCGGGGGACCGAGCCGGTTCAGAGACGACAACGACCGGTTCAGGACAATGTCAGGCCGGTTCATTGGTGCATCTGACCGGTTCTGAGCACACTCAGGCTGGTTCCATGGAACTTGAAGAGCTTCAGATCAATTCTCAGCCAGTTGTGAATGGATTCCCTGCAGTTCAGCACCCAACGGCACCTAGACCGGGTAAAGTTTCCAAAATTTCACCTTTTTTCTTCGATGATTTGGATGAAGAGGTTGGAGGGGATCAAGATGGGGGCTGGGATACCGTACAAACCAAAAAGAAAAAAGGGAAAAGAGGAAAAAAGAAGAAGGGAAAGAAGGGGAAGAAGCAACCAATCGTGAAGACGGGTGAGATCTCCTCCCCGGTGGATTCATCTGCTAGCTCTTCTGATGAGGAAAGGAGTGACCTAGAGGCTGATGAGGACCAGCAGGCACCTCTACACCGCCCACCGACCATTCCCTTTGGAGTTTCCACGAGGTCTGGACTTAAGGCCAAGACCAGGTAGGCCTTTTCACCTCTCTTTGTATATATGTCCATAGGAGCTTGGAATATTAGAGGTGTGGTAGGTGCTTTGCGACAAGCGGAGGTTAGATATCTCATTAGAAGTCATAACATATGCTGTCTGGGTATCATAGAGACGAAGGCGACTGAGTCTCTTTTTGTTGGGATCTCTGCTCATATTGTTCCAGGATGGGTATGGATAGCTAATTATAGCGACTCAAACTCGGTCCAGGGTAGAATATGATTTGGCTGGAACCCTGCTATGGTAGATTTTCGGTTATCGGAGAGCTCATCCCAGGCCATGCATGGCCAACTTAGATGGCTGTCCTCAGGAGCATCGTGTGCACTATCTATTATATATGGCAAGCACACTTTCACGGCGAGACGTGAGCTGTATCGAGACCTGGTTCGATTGGGTAGAGAATACACTGAGGTCCCATGGTTGGTGGCTGGGGATTTCAATGCGGTTCGTTATCCATCGGATAGGCTTGGTGGAGCTATCACATGGAGAGGATCGGAGAATGACTTGCATGAGTACTTGTCTGAGGCCGAGTTGGAGGACTTGAGGTGTGTCGGCTGCCGATATAGATAGTCTTCTTATGAGGGTTTGGTCAGGATTCAGAGGAAGATAGACAGGGTGGTGGTTAACCAGCAGTGGAGCTCGATTTATTCATTCTCTAAAGCTAACTTCCTCCCGCCAAGTATCTCTGATCACTCTCCTATGATTATCAGGGTGATACCTGATATCTATGTTCGTCGGCCATTCAAGTTCTTCGACTTCTGGATGTCCGACCCTAGGTTTATGGATATGGTTGCCCAAGTGTGGGGTACTTCGGTCAGGGGATCACTTATGTTTCAGCTTTGCACGAAGCTGAAGTTACTCAAGGCTCGGTTGAAGCAGTTCAATCGAGACTCCTACTCAGATATCTCCAACCGCACCAGGATAGCTCGAGAGCGGCTTAGTATGGTGCAGCTATCCCTTCAGGAGGATCCGTTCAGTACGGCCCTTGCCCAGGAGGAGAGGAATGCCACGGCGGAATTTTCCACACTCAGACTACAGGAGGAGGCTTTCTATAGACAGAAGTCTCGTATCAGGTGGTTGAAGGAAGGAGATCTAAACACCAAATTCTTCTACTAGACGGTGAAGAATAGACAACTCGACAATAGGATTATCTTGGTGGTGGATAATCAAGGAGACCGGGTGATGGAGCCGGACCGGATTGGAGATGTATTCGTCTCATACTACGAGCGCCTCTTCTCTTCTACTGGACCACGAGATCGACCTTCTCCCCAGGACATTAGGGCGATCCTATCCCGCACACTGGAGGACAGCCAGGTTAGTAGCCTATCATGTCCTTTTACTGAGCTAGAGATACGTACTACCCTATTTTCACTTGCCTCGGGGAAAGCCCCGGGGCCGGATGGGTTTACGGTGGAGTTTTTTAGGTAGTCTTGGGATATAGTGGGGCCACTGGTTACCGCTGCTATTATGGATTTCTTGCGGTCTGGATGCTTGTTGAGACAAATTAATACCACTATCATAGCTCTAGTCCCCAAAGTCCCTAATGCATCGTCAGTTAGCGACTATAGACCCATTACATGTTGTAATACCATTTACAAATGCATCACTAAGTTGCTAGCCAATCGAGTGGCGTCGGTGTTGCCATCGATCATCAGTCCCTCTCAGAATGCCTTTGTAAAAGGCCGGCGTATTAGTGATAATATCTTGTTAGCTCAGGAGCTATTTTGTGACTTCCATCATGAGCCGTACTTCCCGAAGTGTGCTATGAAGGTGGACTTTAGGAAGGCCTATGACACGGTTGATTAGGCTTTCTTGGAGTCCACATTGGTTGCTTTTGGGTTTCCGGATTATCTAGTAGCACTGATCATGACTTGTGTTAGAACCCCTAAATTCTCCATCTCTATTAATGGGGAGCTTAAGGGTTTCTTCTCTAGCTCGAGAGGCCTTAGGCAGGGAGATCCCATCTCCCCGTATTTATTTACCCTAGTCATGGAGATCTTCTCTGACATTATTGCGAGGCAGGCAGCGTTACCAGGATATCAGTATTATTGGAGGTGTAGACCGACTGGACTGACTCATCTCTTCTTTGCCGACGACGTGCTACTGTTTAGTAGAGCGGATGTGGCTTCAGTGGGACTTATGAAAGCAGCCTTCACCATGTTCTCTCAATGGTCGGGATTGGAGCCGAATTTGGAGAAGAGTGAAGTCTACATCTCAGGAGGGTCGGTGGATCTCTGGGGAGCTATTGTGGACCTACTAGGATTCAGGACTGGTGCCCTTCCGTTCCATTACCTGGGGGTGCCAGTGATATCGGGTAGACTGGGGAAGGCAGATTGTGTCTCCCTGGTCAATAGGATCACGAGGCGGGCGCAGGCGTGGACTCAGAGGTTCTTATCATTCGCAGGACGTCTGCAGCTTGTCAGGTCAGTCCTCTATGCTATTCAGGTCTACTGGTCCGGAGTATTTATGTTGCCATGTTCAATTATAGAGATGATTGAGCGGGTACTTAGGCAATTCCTATGGAAAGGCCCTAATCTTGGACCAAGGGGAGCCAAGGTAGTATGGGTGGACGTATATCTACCCAAGGAGGAGGGGGGCTTAGGTATTAGGCGCCTTAGGGAGAGTAATAGGGTGGTTATGCTTAAGCATATATGGACCCTATTTGTCGATAGGGAGTCTTTGTGGTGTAGATGGATCCACTCGGTCTTCCTTGGTAGACAGAGTTTTTGGGTGGCGAAGCGACCGACGTTTTGTTCATGGGCCTAGAAGAGGATTATTGCGCTTGGGCAAGAGTTCAGGCATATGTTCCGGTGGGGAGTTGGGGATGGGAGGACTATCTCATTATGGTTTGATCACTGGCACGACAGTGGTCCGTTATACACTTTATATGCCGACCGGGACATCTACCGCTATGGCCTATCTAGGAAGGCCACGCTGGCCGATCTTTTTGTGGCTCGAGGACGGGATCCTTCTATTTTGCATGAGTTGGGACCGCTTCCTGTTTTGTCTGACCGACGTGATTATTTTCGGTGGTTAGGGGACTCTTCTGGCACTTTCTCCGTGGCATCAGCATGGAGTGTTGTTCGTCCGACAGGTCCGAGAGTTCTATGGTCTTCATTCATATGGAACAAGGCCATCATTCCTAGGCATCAGTTCCACCTGTGGATCATGACGAGAAACAGGCTACCCACCCAGGTATTCCTGTTATCTTCTGGTAGGATAGAGGATGGTTCGTGTGTTTTCTGTAATACTAGGCCGGATTCCATAGATCATCTCCTTTTGGATGTCGTGCCACTGCTGGGCTTGCATCCTTCTGGGCCCAGAATTGTCAGATTTCTTGGAGACAGGGATCGTGGTAGGAGACGCTCGATTGGGCTATCAGGCATATATCTGGCAATCACTTCCATCAGAGTATTGCCAGATTCTCGCTGGGAGCCCTATGCCATATTATATGGACGACATGGAATGACGCCTTATTCCGTAATTGTCGAGTCTTCGTTCCAGCCATGAAGACGAAGCTTATCATGATGGTCAGAGACAGAGCCAGATTGTTCCAGCCTGTTATTGACACTCCCCGCAATAGGCGGATACAGGAGAGGTGGCAGATTGACCCTTCCATTTTTTGTGATAGCTGATTTACTTAGTTTTCACTAGTTACAGTTTTATGTAGTTTTAGCCGTTTTGGCTTTTGTTGGCCACTGTTTAGGCCTCCATCGATTAGATGATGTATTTAGGCGTCCTCCTTTGGATGTATATTGTTTTCTTGGTACCCTTGCACTCACACATCTATTGTAGTGTTGAGTGTGAGTTTTGTGGTACCAAGACATACGCCTTGTACAGCTTTGCATGGTAAAATCTATATAATACTTACATTTACCAAAAAAAAAAAACATATTTTTTTGACTCATTATTGTAATTGATACGAGTGATTATTTGTGAAAGGGATTTTTTTTTCAAATCATTATATTTCTCTAAAACAAATGCACTTTTAATCTTTAATTGTGCTCTCTGTCTTTCATAAGTAGCTTGAATCTATGAACTTTACCTATGGTGTTTACTTGGAGAGAGCCAGTTTAGCGTACAAGAGAGATTAACGTACACAAATGGTCAACATTAAAGCTTCATTTCTAGTTTCATCTCCAAGCCTGGTTTTCAGAACATAGTGAATCTTAATTAATCAACAGAATTATATATATATAAACCATCTAACTTGCATATTTAAAGTAAATTGGAGCAAAACTCGATTCCGATACCACGTCAGAAGTACGACCTAAAAGCTTAAAGGTAAAAGTGAGAAACACCACATCTTTGCAAACTGCACACAGGTATCACAAACAAGTGATAACGAATATTTCTAGATATACTTTCAGCCTCATATTGAATATGAAGGCATACATTGATGCAATGAAGATTAGTGTTATTTTGTTAAGTTTAAATTTAGTTTCCTATTTGAATTTAGTTTTCCTATTTGAATTTAGTTTCCTATTGTAATTAGGATTTACATTCAAATTAGATTTTCTATTATCAGTAGGATTCATATTCAAATTAGATCTCCTATTGTGATTAGGTTTCTTATTTGAACACCATATATAAGGTGTTTTAGGATTTCAAGAATAATCAGTTATTATTATTATTCAGTCTTTGACAATTTTGATATTGATTATCAATTTTGAGTGAACGAGATGTTCCTCTATCAATTCTAATTCCTGTTTAGCCAATTTTCTATTGCGTTCCGACATCAATTGGTATCAGAGCACAGGTTGCTTGAATCAATGGCTGAACAAAATCGCGTTTGTCGTGGACGGCGAGCTCGTGAAGGCCGGGGACGTGGAGTCGTTCCTGAAGCAGATGAACAGTCGCGTCTAAGAGACTTGCGAGACGTAGAAATTGAAGAACAGCGAAGACGAATCCAGGATCTGGAGCGACAACTTGCGGAGGCAAGGTTGGACGTTCAGTCCGAAGATCAAGTGGAATCTGCTGATCCATCCGATGATGAAGAAAAGGAGACTGTCAACCCTTTTGAGGTTCTACACCAGAGACGGAATCGAGAAGTACGTCCTGAAAATCAGTCCTCTTTGCATAATCTCGGAAAGACGATCGAGATTTCTGAATTTCATGATGAAGGCCTAATCTATGATGAAGGCACAGTCTATGATGAAGGTCCTATCTATGATGAATCCGACATCGAAGAAGATGATGCGGATCTAGAACAAGAAGAGGTTATTTTTATTGATTTTGGTAAATCCCTATTTATTAGAAGAACTTCAATTGTTGCAGTAGTGGATGATGAACCAACAATGAAGAAAGTTGAGACTGAAGAGCAGAACTCTCCCAAACAGATGATGGATGCATATGAGCTTTTTGCTCTTGTGGTGATGGAGAATAATTTTAATAGTCCAACAATTCAAATAGAGAATCGTGAGGATGTGCAATTTGTTGAAGTTTTTTCCATTACAGTGATGGAGCAAAATTTCGATGAAAGGCTTGAAATTCCTAACCAAGTTTGTTTGTTGCTTGAAGATTCTGCTGATATTGTACTTGCGGATAAGCCTCTTGGATTGCCACATGAGAAGATTGATATCGCTAACAACGAACCAGATTCGAGGACGAATCTTTTTTCTAGCAGGGGAGAATGATGCAATCAAGAATAGTTATCTTTCTTTCAGTTTAAATTTAGTTTCTTATTTGAATCTAGTTTTCCTATTCGCCCTCGAATCTAATTCATTGTTGGCGATATCAATCTCATCTGGTTCTTCCTCATCAGCATGGTAAGGTGAAAGATCTCCTACATTAAAAGTCCCAGACACATTGTAGTCACCAGGCAACTCGATCTTATAAGCATTGTCATTAATTCGCTCAAGAACTTTGAATGGTCCATCGGCTCTAGGTTGTAATTTGCCAAACCTGCTAGCTGGAAAACGCTCTTTTCTGAGGTGAATCCACACTAGATCACCCTCTTTGAAAACAACTCTCTTCCGACGCGTATCCACACGCTGCTTATACTTCATGTTCTTCTTATTGATCCGGTCATAAATCTGCGAGTGTAGTTCTTTGATTTGCTTAGCATGCTCATCTGCATCAGAACTAAATTGCTTGTCGACCGGCAATGGCATAAGATCTAAAGGAGTAATTGGATTACGCCCATAAATTATTTCAAAAGGACTCTTTCCTGTAGTTCGATTCGGTGACCTATTATAAGCAAATTCAGCTTGAGGTAACACCAAATCCCATTGCCGTGGACTATCTCCCACCAAACTTCGCAGCAAGTTTCCCAAACTTCGATTAACAACTTCAGTCTGTCCATCACTTTGAGGGTGATAAGAGGAACTAAACTGCAATTTGGTTCCCATGTGCCTCCAAAGAGTGCGCCAAAAGTGACTCACAAATTTCACGTCACGATCTGAAGTAATGGACTTGGGAACTCCATGAAACTTAACAATCTCCTGCAAAAATAAACGAGCGACTTGTGAAGCATCAAAGGTCTTGTTACATGGAATAAAGTGAGCCATTTTCGAAAATCTATCGACAACCACCATTACGGAATCCTTATTTCGCTGCGTTCTTGGCAACCCCAAGACGAAGTCAAGACTGACATCCTCCCATGGAGCATCGGGAACAAGTAAAGGCATATACAAACCAGCATTAGTACCTCTGGTTTTTGCTATATGACACACCCGACACCTCTGTATAAATCGAGCCACATCACGCTCCATTCGAGGCCAATAAAAGTGCTCACGCAGCAAGGCCATCGTCTTATCAACTCCAAAATGTCCAGCTAGACCCCCTGCATGATTCTCAGTAATGATGGATTCCCTCAAAGAGCATTGAGGAATACATAGCTTATTGCCTTTGAAAAGAAAACCCTTAACAATCATAAATTGTTGAAAGGGCTCTATTTTGCACTTCTTCCATATATTCCCAAAATAAGTATCATCAACATATAAATCTTTGAAAGAATCAAAACCCAAAACTCTCACCTACATAGTGGATAGCAAAGAATGCCTCCTGCTCAATGCGTCAGCTACCTTATTCAAGGTTCCTGCCGTGTGCTTAATAGCAAAAGTGAAAACCTGAAGAAGTTCCACCCACTTTGCATGCCTAGCATTCAATTTATGCTGTCCATTAATATACTTTAAGGCCTCATGGTCAGAATATAGGAGAAATTCTTTGGAGATAAGATAGTGCCTCCAATGCTCCAAGCACCTCACTATGGCATAAAACTCCTTATCATAAGTTGAATATCTTTTCTTAGCTTCATTAAACTTCTCACTATAAAACGCCACAGGTTTACTTCTTTGGCTCAGCACGCCGCCAATACCAACAGCGGAGGCATCACAATGCACCTCAAAAATTTCATCAAAATCTGGGAGGACTAAGATTGGAGCTTCAGTCACCCTTTTCTTTAACAATCGAAAAGCAGCATCTGTCTCTTTAATCCACACAAATTTGCCTCTCTTCAAACAATCCGTAAGAGGCGCAACAATAGTGCTAAAATTCCGAATAAACCTTCGATAAAAAGACGCTAGCCCATGAAAGCTACGTACCTGCTGAATATTCTTCAGAACCTCCCAACTCGTAATAGCCTCAATCTTAGCTGGGTCCATCTGGATGCCTTCTTTTGATACAATATAACCCAAAAAGGTTACACGATCAGTTAAAAAGTGACACTTCTTGGTGTTGGCATATAAATTTTGCTCCTTCAAGGTCTCAAATACTCTCCTCAAGTGCTGCAAGTGTTGCTCAATAGAGGTACTAAAGACCAAAATATCATCGAAATAAACGACAAGAAATCGGCTAATAAAAGGACGAAAAACCTGATTCATCAACCTCATAAAAGTGCTTGGTGCGTTAGACAACCCAAATGGCATCACCATCCACTCATATAGGCCATCTCTAGTTTTAAACGCCGTCTTCCACTCATCTCCAGGCCGCATTCTAATTTGATGGTAACCACTTCTCAAGTCTATCTTTGAAAAGATAGTCGCCCCATGCAACTGATCAATCAAATCATCAAATCGTGGGATTGGAAATCGATACTTGATTGTGATTTTATTGACAGCTCTACTATCAATGCACATCCTCCACGATCCGTCTTTCTTAGGAACGAGCAAGGCCGGCACCGCACAAGGGCTCATGCTTTCTCGGAGTAGACCTTTCTCCAATAGTTCCCGGACTTGCCTCTGCAACTCTTCATGTTCTTTAGGGCTCATTCTGTAAGCTGCCTTATGGGGAATAACAGCTCCCGGAATGAAGTCGATACCATGCTGAATGTCTCTCATGGGTGGCAAACCAGGCGGCAACTCCTTTGGCACAACATCAGCAAACTCCTCAAGCAAGGGCAAAACTAGGCTGGGAATTTCAGGACCACTAGAATTTTGCTCAATCACCACAAGAGCAAAAAGCTCAGATGCAGCCACTATCTCTTCTTGAAACTTGGACTTACTCAACAGATTATTTCTAGTCTCTTTTCTCCAATCTGAAGGAGCTAGAGTGACGGTTCGACCATCCCTCTTGAAGGTGTAAGTATTTTTGAAGCCATCATGCTGAGTTTTTCTATCAAACTGCCACGGTCTTCCCAATAAAATATGGCAAGCATCCATAGGGATTACATCACACCACACTTCATCGTTGTAAGTTTTTCCAATCGAAAACTTCACAAGACACCTCTTGCTCACCTTCACATCATTCCCCTTTTTAAGCCACGATAGCTTGTATGGTTGAGGATGATTTTCTGTTTTCAATTCCAACTTCTCCACCATGGTAGTGGACACTACGTTCTCGCAGCTTCCTCCATCTATTATCATGCTACACACTTTTCCTCTACTAGTGCACTTAGTATGAAAAATATTATTTCTAAGCCACGACTCATCATCCGTCAATGCAACATTCAGAATTCTTCGTATGACTAAGGACTCACCAGAATCAGCATAAATAATCTCTTCCTCTTCTGAATCCGCATCCTTTTCTTCAACTTCGCTTTCATCAACTTGGTCTTTATCATAGATTGGGCCTTCATCATAAACGGGATTATCAACAAGCGTCACAATCTGTCGGTTTGGACAATCGGAAGCAAATTGCCCAAGTCCCTGACACTTGAAACATCTCTTGCTTACAACTCCTCCCTTGCTAGTTGCAGTACTACTTTGCCCTTCTTTAGATGCATATTTAGAATTTGCACCCTTGGTTATGGCTGGTACAACTTTGGATGATGACACTCCAGCTTTTCCTCGAGATTCTTTGCCGGACCACCAATTATGGGATTTGGAATTGATGTTTTTCCTTTTACATTGACTTTAAACTTTCAAGGCCAACCTGCACACATCTTCATATGTCCAATATTGTTGTAATTGGACAATATAAGAAATTTCATACCTTAGCCCTGCTAAATATCGAGCAATTGTTTGCTCATCTTCCTCGGTCACACCACAACGCATCCACAATCGATCAAACTCCTCAATGTATTGTTCAACTGTTAAATCTCGTTGCTTAACATTATGATATTCAATAAAAGCTTCCTGCCTATAATGAGTAGGCAAGAATTTATTCTGCAACAATTTCTTCATCTTATCCCAGCGTTTTACTTTTGATTTTCCTTCTCTAGCACGCTGTGATTTAACATGCTCCATATCGATGCATGTTTTCATAGCCTGATAGCTACTAATTTAACTTTCTGCTCTTCAGTCAGATCTTTAATATCAAAGATCCGTTCTACTGTCAACAACCAATCAATAAACTCATCGGGATGAGTTTTACCATGAAACTCCGGAATCTCGATCTTCATCCCGAGATTCTGCGAAGAGTGTAGATTTCCAAGACGTACTCCTCGATTCCGTCTCTGGTCCATAACCCCAAAAGGGTTAACATCTTCCTCTTCATCATCATCATCGGATGGATCAGCAGATTCTACTTGTTCTTCGGACTGAATGTCCAACCTTGCCTCCACAAGTTGTCGCTCCAGATCCAGGATTCATCTTCTCTGTTCTTCAATTTCTACGTGTCGCAAGTCTCTTAGACGCGGCTGTTCATCTGCTTCACGAACGACTCCACGTCCCCGGCCTCCACGAGCTCGCCGTCCACGACCAACGCGATTCTGTTCAGCCATTGATTCAAGCAACCTGTGCTCTGATACCAATTGACGCCGGAACGCAATAGAAAATTGGCTAAACAGGAATTAGAATTGATAGAGGAACATCTCGTTCACTCAAAATCGATAATCAATATCAAATTGTCAAAGACTGAATAATAATAATAACTGATTATTCTTGAAATCCTAAAATACCTTATATATGATGTTCAAATAAGAAACCTAATCACAATAGGAAATCTAATTTGAATATGAATCCTAGTGATAATAGAAAATCTAATTTGAATGTAAATCCTAATTACAATAGGAAACTAAATTCAAATAGGAAAACTAAATTCAAATAGGAAACTAAATTTAAACTGAAAGAAAGATAACTATTCTTGATTGCATCATTCTCCCCTGCAAACAGGAATTAGAATTGATAGAGGAACATCTCGTTCTCTCAAATTTGATAATCAATATCAAATTGTCAAATACTAAATAATAATAATAACTAATAATTCTTGAAATCCTAAAACACCTTATATATGGTGTTCAAATAAGAAACCTAATCACAATAAGAAATCTAATTCGAATAGGAATCCTAGTGATAATAGAAAATCTAATTTGAATGTAAATCCTAATTACAATAGGAAACTAAATTCAAATAGGAAAACTAGATTCAAATAGGAAACTAAATTTAAACTGAAAGAAAGATAACTATTCTTGATTGCATCATTCTCCCCTGCTAGAAAAAAGATTCGTCCTCGAATCTGGTTCATTGTTAGCGATATCAATCTTCTCAGGTGGCAATCCAGAAGGCTTATCCGCAAGTACAATATTAGTAGAATCTTCAAGCAACAAACAAACTTGGTTAGGAATTTCAAGCCTTTCATCAAAATTTTGCTCCATCACTGTAATGGAAAAAACTTCAACAAATTGCACATCCTCACGATTCTCTATCTGAATTGTTGGACTATTAAAATTATTCTCCATCACCACAAGAGCAAAAAGCTCAGATGCATCCATCATCTGTTTGGGAGAGTTCTGCTCTTCAGTCTCAACTTTCTTCATTGTTGGTTCATCATCCACTACTGCAACAATTGAAGTTCTTCTAATAAATAGGGATTTACCAAAATCAATAAAAATAACCTCTTCTTGTTCTAGATCCGCATCATCTTCTTCGATGTCGGATTCATCATAGATAAGACCTTCATCATAGACTGTGCCTTCATCATAGATTAGGCCTTCATCATGAAATTCAGAAATCTCGATCGTCTTTCCGAGATTATGCAAAGAGGACTGATTTTCAGGACGTACTTCTCGATTCCGTCTCTGGTGTAGAACCTCGAAAGGGTTGACAGTCTCCTTTTCTTCATCATCGGATGGATCAGCAGATTCCACTTGATCTTCGGACTGAACGTCCAACCTTGCCTCCGCAAGTTGTCGCTCCACATCCTGGATTCGTCTTCGCTGTTCTTCAATTTCTACGTCTCGCAAGTCTCTTAGACGCGGCTGTTTATCTGCTTCAGGAACGACTCCACGTCCCAAGCCTCCACGAGCTCGCCGTCCACGACAAACGCGATTTTGTTCAGCCATTGATTCAAGCAACCTGTGCTCTGATACCAATTGATGCTGGAACGCAATAGAAAATTGGCTAAACAGGAATTAGAATTGATAGAGGAACATCTCGTTCACTCAAAATTGATAATCAATATCAAAATTGTCAAAGACTGAATAATAATAATAACTGATTATTCTTGAAATCCTAAAACACCTTATATATGGTGTTCAAATAAGAAACCTAATCACAATAGGAGATCTAATTTGAATATGAATCCTAATGATAATAGAAAATCTAATTTGAATGTAAATCCTAATTACAATAGGAAACTACATTCAAATAGGAAAACTAAATTCAAATAGGAAACTAAATTTAAACTTAACAAAATAACACTAATCTTCATTGCATCATTCTCCCCTGCTAGAAAAAAGATTCGTCCTCGAATCTGGTTCATCGTTGTCGATATCATTCTCTTCAGGTGGCAATCCAGGTGGCATCTCCTCTGGTACAATATCAATAAACTCCTTAAACAATGATCGAACTTGGGTAGGAATTTTGGACCTGAAGTCGAAATTTTGCTCAACCATTGTAATGGAAAAAATTTCAAGTGCACTCGCTTTTGATGATTTTGCTATTGGAGAAGTTTTGTCCAATGATTTATGCCACTCGTGGAATTCCATAGCAAACTCTATTGATCTAAGCACATCAACTTCAACAAATTCAACACCCTTATGCTTCTCTTTATGAATCATTGGATTAGCAAGAGATATCAACATGTCAAGCTTGATGCTTTCTTCTTGCTCAGCAAGAAAATTATCTCGAACTTCCAATCGGTTGGACATGAAAATTTCAACATCAAAATCAGTGTTCACATCATCATAGTGAAGGGCTAATCCATCTGAATTGGCCATGATACGAGAAACTAGTTGATCCGAATCATCAAAGGTATTGATGATTGTCTTTGAGATCTCATTATTTTCCAACATATATTGTGGAAAAATTTGCTCTTCGGTCTTAACTTTCTTCATTGTTGGTTCATCATCCACTACTGCAACAATTGAAGTTCTTCTAATAAATAGGGATTTACCAAAATCAATAAAAATAACCTCTTCTTGTTCTAGATCAGCATCATCTTCTTCGATGTCGGATTCATCATAGATAGGACCTTCATCATAGACTGTGCCTTCATCATAGATTAGGCCTTCATCATGAAATTCAGAAATCTCGATCGTCTTTCCGAGATTATGCAAAGAGGACTGATTTTCAGGACGTACTTCTCGATTCCGTCTCTGGTGTAGAACCTCGAAAGGGTTGACAGTCTCCTTTTCTTCATCATCGGATGGATCAGCAGATTCCACTTGATCTTCGGACTGAACATCCAACCTTGCCTCCGCAAGTTGTCGCTCCAGATCCTGGATTCGTCTTCGCTGTTCTTCAATTTCTACGTCTCGCAAGTCTCTTAGACGCGGCTGTTCATCTGCTTCAGGAACGACTCCACGTCCCCGGCCTCCACGAGCTCGCCGTCCACGACAAACGCGATTTTGTTCAGCCATTGATTCAAGCAACCTGTGCTCTGATACCAATTGATGCCGTAACGCAATAGAAAATTGGCTAAACAGGAATTAGAATTGATAGAGGAATATCTCGTTCACTCAAAATTGATAATCAATATCAAAATTGTCAAAGACTGAATAATAATAATAACTGATTATTCTTAAAATCCTAAAACACCTTATATATGGTGTTCAAATAAGAAACCTAATCACAATAGGAGATCTAATTTGAATATGAATCCTAATGATAATAGAAAATCTAATTTGAATGTAAATCCTAATTACAATAGGAAACTAAATTCAAATAGGAAAACTAAATTCAAATAGGAAACTAAATTTAAACTTAACAAAATAACACTAATCTTCATTGCATCATACATGCACATCACAACGATCAAATCAAGTCTTTCTTCAGATTATCTTGGTGAAAGGATGAAGACGAAGAAGGAGAAAGGAGAAAGGAGGAGGCTCTAGGAGGAAAAGAGAGAAATGGAGGCTGGCAGCCAAGAAAGGTGGGAGGGGACATCTAGTGGCTACCGGGTAGGGGTGAGCAAAAACAGGGTGGGTGAATTCCAGACCTGGACCTTATACCTGACCCTGTTATAATTGATTCCCATTTTTTGGACCCTGTACCCTACTCACCCTATTTTTCCGGTCCGGGAACAATGTTAATTCTATTTATATCGGAACCTATTTTGCCTATCATATACGACTTCAAATTTTATATTAATATGCAAGAAAATAACATAATTCATCTAATTTATATTATAATATTAAGTACTTCTAATTAATAAATAAGTAAACTCTTTGATTAAACAAAAAATTAAGGATCCACAAGGTAAATTATCATAAACAAAATCATAAGATAAAGCAAAAATACTAACATTACATATACATTAGTAACAAACATGGATCTAATATTAGTCTCATTACCACGATACTACATGAAGCTTTTTATTTGTCTAAAATGGTTAACAAATTTGTAGCACAAGTATAAGTTATCCAAAAGTGAAATCAACATAACTCATTATCTAAAAATAAAATTAGACGAGCCAATCCATGTGGTACAAATCTCTAACAAAAACCAAAATTCATGTATAAAGAAACATCAATAAGAAATCATGTTACATAGACATATACAAAAGTTATGATTTAATAAAATTTATTTACTTACAAAATTGAAGTTTTTACTAAATAAAATTTATTTTATAATTCCAATATGGACCATGTATCCGATCCTATTTTAACCGATTTCTCTTTTTTGGATCATGTACTGGACTCTGTTTGCATTGGACTTTGTTTTTAAGGTGGACCGGTTCGAAAACAGGGTTTACCCGATCCGATTATACACCCCTACTGACAAGGCAAGTTTGCCCCTATAGACCTACCGCCGATGGGCCCCGCTCAAGGAGGGAGGGAGGGAGGGAGAGAGAGAGAGAGAGAGAGAGAGAGAGAGAGAGAGAGAGTCAACAATTGACGGGAAATTGAAGGAGAGAGAGAGGGGCAAATTGGATCAAAATTCAAATTTATGGGGCCAAATTGCAAGTACCCTAAAGTTGTGGGACATTGTTGCAATTATCAAAAGTTTGGGGACCGCCCTAATAAATTCACGGTTTAGTCCAACGGACTCTTGGGGCCATTGGACCACTAAGTTAGGTCCAAAATTTTAAATATTAAACCCCAAAAATGGCCGAAAACGGCCGTTACACCTAGTGCTTTCAATACCAATTCATGCATTTTCAATATTCCTTGGGTAACCAACTTCAGTTTACGTTAGAGTTTCATGCAATTTAAATAATCTCCTCGCAAATTATTTTAGTGGAATTTCATTTATGCGACCTCATTTTGTGTAATTTCTTGCCGGGATGAGCAGCCGAGAAGTAATCTCGGTGGCTTCTCCAATTTCTGCATTTCGAATTGCCTGCATGACGCGCTTAGTTGCAATTAAGAATAAAATGTGGATTTGTCTCCCTATATTGTAAGGGTATGAAGAATTTCCACTAAAAATTGCTTGAGGCGCGGCAAGATAACATTTTTATTTGTTGGAATCAGCGACATCCATGGATATAGATTATATAACCTTGAATATATGGTACGGACTTCTTCTACAAATCATAATGAGATTCCAAGACAAAAATTTATTAGAAAAGGTGGCCTTCTTTGAATGAAGGAAAATGTCAACGAGTGGAGTCTATTCTAAAAAATGGCCCAAAGTGGCCAAGTTAGTCTCAGATAAATGGAGTTCTTTGATCCACCAAACGTTGGCCGGCAGACATTTATCGGTAACCAAAAGTTTTGTCCGAAAGCTCGAGTTCTTCTGGTTCTTCTGACCAAAATCTTCCTCCAGGCATGTGCAATCTGTCAAAAGTTTAACAGAAAATGAAAGAAGTCAACAACGAAACTAGTATGCCCAATACAACCGGACGAGCGTACGACAAAAACAAAGCACAAGCCGACTTCATGGACAGGAAGGAGAGAACGCAAACTAACCGCGCGGGGAAGCAGGGCGAGAAGGAATTGCATTAAGTCGCTTCATGGATCCTTCTCTTGCTTTGAATTGGATCCCATAATAAAAGCTTATTGCTCCGAATCGACCGATCCGGGTGTAGAAATGGAGGTTTAGTTCGACGACAGCTACGCCATCTTCAACATTGACGTTTCCGTTGAAGCCCCAACAAAATTGGAATTTAAATTCGCTGGCAAGGATTGCGCACGCTTCTTTCTCAAGGGATTCACTATTTGAAGCTCGCGGACGACGAGCTTGATTCTTGCGAAGAAGGAGTTGAAGCTCGTGGACGAAAGAACCTGGGAAAGAAGAGAGGGTGACGAACGATGAAATTCAAGCTCGCGAAGAGCGGGCGAACATTTGATCAGCCGGCGAGGTTGTACCGTTATTTGAGACCGATTAGGCAATTTCAGCCCCTCATTTGGAGCAAAGTTTACATTAGGCTCTTTTTTTTTTTTTTTTTGAGAAAACGATCTCATAGCAGCGGAAGATGGCGGCATCAAATGTATTAAATTGAACATATTTTATCCAACGTTATCCCATCTTTTCTTTGCATAGAGATTCTATCTTCTTTTCGGATGGGTTGGTCAAAAAATGTGAGAACCTAGCTACTGTTTTAACCAATACTGCTTAGCTACCGACCAAGGCATTGATCTGAATAAATCTGGATTATACTTTAGTAGTAATTACCCTATAACCTAAAGAGAAACATCGCTAGCGTGTTGAGAGTACAACAAATTGAAAAGTAGGGAAAACTGAGGTATACTTCAAAGAATGCTAAATATTCGTGAAGATAAGTGGTTGAAATTTAGACAGGCTAAATATTAAATTGGAGGGATGTAAAGAGAAGCTGATGTCTAAAGCTGGTAAGGATATTCAGTGGTGCAGGCTGGACCTCAATAAGTTGTGTTCATGTTCAGAATTTCATTCTTGATTTTGCAAAGCAATTGAACAGAAAATAGCTTCTTTTTTGGTGGAAATAAAGTGAGTCAAAATCTGCCATGCATTGGAAGAAGTGGGAGGAGATTATAAAAAAATAGAAAAGACAATAGAGAGCTTGATTTTGGAGACCTAATAACCTTTCAACATGGTTGTTGGGCAAGCAAATTTAGGGATTTTCTCTGTGGTGTCACTTGTTAAAAGAAATTTACTTATCTATGGATGAATTCTGACATTTAGGCAAGGGCCCCATCTATTGTGAGGATGGAAAACCTTGATTGGATTCCCTGATTTCAGATCAGGTGATCTGGGGGAAAGGGAGGGTGGGGATTTTCCCCTTGTATGGGGGGCAGGACATGGTGGAGCTTTGGATGGTGGGGATGGGTAAAGCACCCATGCTTGATAGGGATGCTACTTCCCAAGAAGTTGACTTGTCGGTGGGATATGGAAAACATTCAATATCCGTGAAGATAAGTGGCCTGGACAAAAGCTAAATAGCTTATTCGAAAAGCATTCAATGAATGATGTTTTGACTAAACCACTCAACACAAACACAAGGGAAGATAAGCTTGTTTGGACTGGAAATAAATCTGGAGCCTACTTAGTCAAGAGTTGATATAACAAATGCGTTCTACAGGCGTCCAGCAGACTTCAAATCGTACATCCTCCTCCTATCAAATATTCAAGGGCTGTATAGTTAACGATTAGGAAGCTGAGGTCCCATAAAAAAAAAAAAAAAAACTTGACTCTTTTATTTGGAGTTTGTGCCAGAATGCATTACCGACACAAGAGAATCTATTTAAGAGAAAGGCATTACCAGATCCACTTTGCCCACTATGTCTACAAGCCTTGGAAACAATAGCGCACCTCTTCCTTTTATGCCAATGGACAAAGGACCAGATGCAAGATTGAAAGGCTAGATTTCACGTTAGAAGGTAACTAGAATGGACAAGTAAGGCTGCGCATGATTCGTACCTATTTCTAGTCCAGAATGAGTTCCGGATAAAAAAAAATTCATTCTAAACTAGAAACCTATTTTATAGACAATTTTATTTTTTCTATTTTTGAAATAGATTTCTTGGTTAGAACTAGTTTTGGGCCAAGAATGAGAAACAAAAAAAAAAGCTATTTCTGGTTTTGGGCCATAAAATTAGCACTCATTCTCTTATATAGCCCCCTCTCTCTCTCATATATATATATATATATATATATATATATATATATCGCTCTCTCTCTCCCGCCCCCCTCTCTCTCTCTCCCACTCTCTCCCTCTCCCTGCCCCCCCCCCCCCTCTCTCTCTCCATGTGGAAATAAAGATTTGACAGTTTTTGGAGACTTCTCGTGGCCAAATCCCATAAACAATATGCTTGAGTCTGAGCGTCAACGATTTGGGCAAATCATAATTTAATCCCATAACAGTTGATTTACCTTTTTAAAATGTGTTTTTTGCGTTTACAAAAAAAAAAGAATTTTATTTGTTATGAATTTATTAAATTGAGAATAACTCGATTCTAGACCGTATTCAACTTGGATCGGATTGAGCCCAACATAAGAAAATTTAACCAAGGTGGTGCTCAAATGCGCTTCCGCCTTTTCTATTTCTATTGTTTGCCTTCGACTCGGTATCGAATTGACTCCGCCTTCGCCTTTCCTATTTCTATTGTCCGTTATTAGTATTCGGTTGCCTCATTGGATTTCTTTATTTAGCTATAAGATTACGGTTGTAATGCAACTAAAGTAAATTCGGAGTTTGATTACAATAGAAAATATGATCAAACTTGTCAATTTTTTCTTCTAAATAATAAAATATTTTATTTTTATTGGAATGAACATATTGTAATATTAAAACGTAAATTTTTTTAATGTGAAACATAAATAGAAATATAACCTTTTTGCCATATCAAACAGATTTTTATTTTTGGAAGAGAAATTTCGTGTCTATATCAAACGCGTCTTTTTCTTTAGAAATTCATTCTGAATCAGAAATAAAAAAAAATTATTTCTGACCAGAAATTGGTTTCTAAAACAAAAACTCAATCATGCATGCAAGTGTCGCAGACTTTTGAGTATAGAACTGGCTCACCATAGCAAGAGGACATCGCTGAAGTCTTATAGCATCACTGAAAGGCATGTAATGCGTTCATGCATCGGAACCGAGAAGAGATCAAAGCTCCATCGTCAAACCCATGCTAGCCACGAACAAAAACACTTTGAGATGGAATCAAGATGGTGTCAGGAAAGATCGATGATGACAACGCCCACCTGTAGCTTGGACTCCATAGGAACAGGAGTTCTGGAGTTCAATATTCATGGGTCTTTACCTGAAGGATCCTCGGATGGTGCACTTGCAGTTGGTTGCCACTCGACTGGAAGACTAATTGATGGTTTTGTTAAATCAGTCAAAGCCCCATCTACCATTCGTGTTTGAAAACCCTAGCTTTGATGGAGACTTTGACGTACCTGGAGTCGTGCACAAAACTGAAGTACAGAGCTTCAGGTGCTCGTTAAAAACTGACAATTTAGCCCTCTTTCAGTATGTTTCAGGTGCTGAACAAATCCCGCTGACTTACAGGCCTGAATTGATGACAGTAAAATGCGCAAGGCCTAGCTAAGGTTCGTCCAAGTAGCCCATTGTCCTTGTGAAGCAAATCCGGTGGTCTGTTATATAGCTAAGGCCCTTCCATCTACTTGGCTGTCTTGACCTCCCCCGCCCCCCTCGACATTCTATGTTAAGAAGATATCATCTATGTTTTCAATCTATTGGTTAGTGAAACAAGTAAGCTCTCCTTCAACCAAACAAAAGAACGCTTAATCCTTGGAAATTTGCAAGTAGTACTTCAGAATTCACACTATCTTCCCCACACGATTTTTATTATGCTTCATTTAGGGGAAAATTATCCAAAAAATCCAAAACTTATTGTACTTTTTCCAATTCAATCCTAAACCTTTAAATTCTTCCAATTCAGTCCTAAACTTTTTGAAATCTTATCAATTCAGTCCTAAACCTTTCAAGTTTAACAATTCAATTCTAAATCTTTTGAAATCTTGCCAATTCAATCTTTCCGACAACTTTATTTCAAAAAATGCATATATGAATGTTCAGTCAGTGCCGACAATTTTATGTGATTGGATCAATAGGACGATGACGCTGATGTGGTTGTTGGAGATGGAAATAATTGAAAAGTGAAAAGGAAAATGAAAAGACCCTTGAAGACTTGAAGACCTGTGCTCAAATGTGGCAAGTTTGTTGAAGACTTGAAGACCCTTCTTTCTTGCTTGGAGCAAGCTCAAACGCAAGAAGCAAGCTCAAAATGCAGCAAGCTCACGCCAACACCATCTTGCATCAAAGTTTGTTGAAGACCAGCATCAACGCAACAAAAAGAGAGGAACGTGGTGCATGCAACAAGAAAATGAATTCAGGAGCACACCTTGTTGTGTGAGCTTGAATCTCCAATGTCGAGTGCATGAGCAAATGTGAGAATGGGGGGTGCCAATTTGATGAAAGAACCAAGGAATTTCAGCGAAATCGTTCAATTTGTCTTGAGCTAGGTTTCTTCGTTTTGATTTGGTCTCCAAGTATGAAATGACGTCGTTTTGATCTCCGGCAACCATGTCAATGTCGGCGTCCTACCGGTCCAGCTATGTAAGATAGTCGGTGATAATCGAACATCCGCGTAAGCATTTTCCTAGACAAAGTTGTTGGAAGAATTGAATTGGTAAGATTTCAAAAGGTTTATGATTAAATTAACAAAATTTAAATATTTATGACTGAATTATCAAAAATGCAATAGGTTTATGACTTTTTGGACAATTTCCCCCTTCATTTAGATATCGAAGTGAAAGGGGCCATTTTCCAATTATTTTATTAGTAAATTAAGGCCAGTCGATAGAGTTATGCTAAGTACAAATGATGAACCTACCAATATCAGGGGGGACAGTCGGCGCATCTCTAAGGAGGGCCAGAAATGTTAACAAAGCCTCATAAAAGAATACCATGTGGATTACATTTGAACCTCTAGTACTAAAATTCCTTCTATTTCTCCAAAAGATAATTTTTTATTATATTTTTATTCCACGAGTATAATATATAGATGTTAAGGCTCCGTTCGTTTCACGGAAAATATAACATTTTTAAAAAATATTTTTTAGGAAATTGTTTTTCTGAAAATGATAATTTTTTCGTGTGTTCTTTTAAAACTTAAAGAAAATTATTTAAAAATAGTTTTTTTATACATTTACATAGTATCGGTCACAGGTCTCACTAGACTTCCATGAGCTCCCATGAATTTACCAATTCAAGGCAAGCCTTAAGCTCACCCCTAGAGGCTACAAGCTCGCTGTCAAAGGTCGCCAGCTTGCCGATTTCGGGCGAGGTCGAGGCATGATGTAGAAACCACAATATTTAGAGGTAAATAAAGAAGATGTAAAGTGTTCTCTTCTTTCAAAAAAGTACAAAACATGTTCCCCATTTTTGAAGGTATTTTTTTCATTGGTGGAAATTATTTTCCTTGATTATTTCGTTTTCCATGAAATGAATGTCGGAAAATTTAGAAATTATTTTTCTTAAAGTTATTTTCCCTTAAACAAACAGAGCCTACGGATATTATTTTTCTGAAAAATGATAATATTTTTTTGTGTTCATTTGTTAAAGGCCATCGGCTCACCGGCCTTGACTTTGAGGCATGGTGTTAGAAGCCGCAATATTTAAAGATAAATAAAGAAGATAGAAAATGTTTTCCCTTTTCAAAAAAGCGAAAAATAATTCTCTTCATTTTTTTAATTTGTTTTTTTCATTGGTGGAAAATATTTTTCTTGATTATTTTATTTTTCATAAAACGAACGTCAGAAAATTTGAAAAATATTTTCTTGAAAGTTATTTTCCGTGAAATGCGAGTATGAAAATTTTCCACTATAACTTATTTTAAAAGAGGCGTGGCAAGATTGCATTATATGTCGGGACTTGTGATGTCCATCGACAGAGTAATTATCTTGAATGAGATAATCGAAAGTAATGCTAAAAAAACTCAATATTTATAAGAAGAGGTGATGTTATTTGAGTGATGTAGAGAAGTCGACAAGAGGAGCATGTTAAACTTGTGAAAAAGTACAAGCACCACCCCCTTTCAATAAACCAAATGCAACATTCCTAGTCCAGCTCGCATTATTCAATATGCAAGATAAACTTATTCTATTCTCTTCGTAAGAGTGTTCGTTGCCAAGAGCTCTTAGTACCGCTACACTTTTGTATTTTATATCTCTCCTTCAAAAAGAATCTACTATTTATGTTTCCACTGTCTGCGAAAGTAAGTTCTAGGGAGAGTGTCACCATGTTAGGTAGACGCCCTTAGTGGAGATAAAATTGAATTTCGAAAAATAATTTCCTCGACAAATAAATGATTTACCTGAAAATTTATGGATAGATTTTTGTGGCAATAATATTTTCCTTTCACTTTTTTTTTTTTGGTTAAAGGGACAAAGCATTGCCCAACAACACTTTTTTTATTGACAGAATTGCAAATTAGAAAACCTTTTATCACTAGTGTTCCGCCTGAATGTTTGACTCACTGCATCGGACCCGTAAGGTATCTGACTGGCATTAACATTATATAAGGTGGAAACCTTTTAATGAAAAAGAAGAAAAGAATATACATTTTAGACGATCATGATACATTCGAAAAATTGAAATTATTGATCAATGGAAGAATAATATCGCCATTTTTGTTTAATAAGATATGAAAGTGGATGATTGACTGATTCTATACTAGAAATAATTGTGGGACATCTTTTGATAACACGGATTCGACTAGGGTTGTTGTTTCTATTATTATATAATTTCAAAATTGCCAAATAAAAAGAAGAATGAGATTTTGGAATTGTAACTAAAGATTCCACTTTTATGTGGAAAAGGCCCGTATCGGTAATTATTATTTTACACAAAGAGAATTCCTCAAATATTTTCTTTGTGTAGAAATAGTGGGCCAATAAATATTGAATGGTGATGTGGGCGGGGGGTTTCCGAGGAATGCTCTACCACTGAGCTATCGAGGAACAACGGGAGACTACGTCTTATAGAGTTCAATTCCCATTCCACCCCGGCACACATCTCTTATCATTGCTCGTCACCCTACTTCTATTTGTCTAAATGTGATCCAAGTGGGTTCAAGTGTCTGAAGAGCATACGTACCAAAATAAATACAATTACCTCGGCAAGGTATTATTTTCAATCACATAAAAGAGTTTTGTGACCCAATATTATCATACTTACATGCATAATTAACCATTGAGATTGGAGAGCAGGTTTCAAAACCTTTCCTTTTTCGTTTTTTTATTCGACATAATAAATAAGGATGTACAATAGATAAAATCCTCTACTCAACTGAAAAAGATATCATAGATCTGGTCACAATATAGTCATTCAGTGTCCCACCAAGTCTCCTATACGGTTCGGTAACTTTCAGAGGAGCTAAAAAGTTTGGTTTTCATTTCGTCTTCCCCTTTGGAAACATCCATTCTTTAATTACAAATCTCTACAAGTAGGACTTGAACCTACAACCGGTCAATTAACAACTAGTCGCTCTACCAATGAGCGACTAAGGAACAATGGAAGATTAGATCTCATGGAGTTCAATTCCCATTCTCAACTCTTAATCGATATGAGCTCAAAGTTTCCTTGTAACTCCCAAAATATCTTTGTATTGCCTTATTCCTAGTTCTACAACTATAGGTTTGCATTTTTATCCAATATGGGAAGTGTAAACTTTTTCCAGCAGACCTTACCAAAAAAAAAAAAAACTTTTTCCAGCAGACCAAACAATTTAACCTTAAAATTTAAATTGACCTTTCAAACACCAAATCTTTCTGATGCAACTTTCTCGTACTATCTACGTTGGTGAAAAGTGGTGCAGGATTTTGGGCAAACTCCTCAAAATTACGTTACTTTCATAACTATTTTAGCTACAATAGTTTTTTTCAGAAAGCCGGCCCACTTAACTTTCGAGCTGCTATAATTGGATTTTGCATTGTCGAATACCTAAAGTTACGGTATTCTCAGCATGGTTACATATGGCGCATCACAGCTGCAATACAGCCACGCGATTATACCAGACAGTAAACCTACCCGTCTCTCTTTCTTCATGGACAATCAATCTTCTTTTCATTATGTCAATCATCCTAATGTAGACAATGTACTTGTATTCGACGATTTAATCTTGTCGTATCTTCGTGGTGGATCATCTAAATGGAACACTCATGATCCGTGACATCGGCCCATACCTTTCAGCCACACCTCCTGCAAAAAGTAGGAGCAATAGGAATGTTCTGAATTTGACATGAATTGACCAATCTTGGCTAGTCGACAATCAATTGGAAACGCATCGACTCTGCATCCACAAGAACACTTGTTCGGTCAATCCAGTTTCGTCATCCACCACACGAATGAACCAATAGTTTGGTGCCAAGGGAGAGCCCAATATCGCGCCAGCGGCATCCCTTTATATCCCTATACGCGGTGTCAATTATGACCAAGTATCTGTCATCTTTTCAGCGTGTCTGATCGTTTTTAGTAGGCCATCCATGAGGAGGAGAGACGTTTTTCAGCTCCCGGAATCATGAAGAATGTCTGATGCTGACCAGTCCAATATATGCGCCTGGAAAGGCACAAGTCGCGCTTGCTCGCTGCAAGTTGTGGCCATATATGCATGCCTAACCTTCAAATCAAGGTACTGTTGCCTGAAACCAGGGCCACATCTTCAAATTGTAGCCACCTTTGATGGATTCAGAGCATTCATGAGTAGGTTGACTGGTGTAATGAGATGATCTCATGAGCTAAATTTGACTGAAAGAAAGGATTGGGGTCATGTGTGTTTGAGTGGTGACAAAGAGGATGCGCACCACTAGAACAAGACTAATGTGTTGCTTAAGTTCCAATGCGTTGCACTCGAGTTTGGCGTTGGATTTGAGTAGTTTGAGCCGTGAATCGAGCAGTCATCTTCTACTTTTCCTTTGAGACGTTGGCTATCGGAGCTCTACACCACGCATATGGCAATGCCTTCTGATCAAAACAGTGTTCGATCCTTTTAGGACCCAGGAATTCCAAAACAGGAAGTCTCTGGGAAGCCTCAGGCTAAGAGAATTTCCTGCTTATGAAATTGAACCTGTGATCATGCGTCAGATGACCCAAGTTGGTACTGAGAATGAATCTGGAAAATGCCTTGTCTTCAATGTACTTATGTACTTGTATTGTTTTACATATGCCTAGTCTTCAAGAGTCGAGATCACTAGAGTTGACTTTGAGCTTGATTGCTCACTTATCTAAGTTAGAGAAGTTCAATTTGATTGAACTCAAGTTCAATGTCATTGTATGGCATCCCTATTGACTCAAATATGCACAAAAGATGCTTTTAGACATGAGTAAAAGACACCACAAATATCCTAATTTTCGTACGACTGCTCACTTGAATTTGTTAATTTCTTTTACATCACTTGAGTGCCATAACTTATATAAGTCGCTCATTTGAATGTTGTAATTTTTTTTGTATCACATGATACCATATAGCTTTTCAATGGATTACTTGAATGCTTTAACTTTATAACAACATTCACGAGTGTCATGCTACGTCCAATTTGGGGCACTGATTTTAAAAGTCATGGCATTTATGTGATTTGTTCAAAGTTTCGCATTCAAGTGTTTTTTTTTTTTAGTTATAACATTTGTGAAGTAAAAAAAAATTATGCCACTTATGATGTCCATAGATACGCCCATCTCTACCAACTTAATATGCTAGAAAGAACAGTTGCGTACTTAACTTTAAGACAGTATCAGAATTGCGGTCTTGCGTTCTGTTCTTCATGCGGCCAGGCTTTCCTATTGACTCGTGAGATCATCTTAAACATGCTTATCGGGTTATCAGTGAAAGAAGTCAAAAGGTGAGTTTTAAGCTTAATTAAGTGGCAAAATCCCACCCAAGTAGTTGGATCAACTCCCATGACCATCAGCTAGCAATAGTGCATTGTGAAGGAAACAGGACGCCCATCTTTTTGTTTTTATAAGCCTACAGAATTTACCCCATAAAGGAAAACGAAAGGTGCATACAACCCTAATCATTAATGGTCAGTGGGGCTGCTTACTTCAGCGAGCATTAAGGAAAATTTATCAGATGATTATGATTGTTGCCTTTCGAATAGTACGCTCACCTCATAAAATATCCAATGATTGATGCCCTGTAAATAATTTCGTCGAGCCACCAATAACATCAACGGAAAGTGCTGCCTTAGGATCCCACAGGATGTGGATAACTACAAAAATCATAAACTTTTTGGGCAACTATAAAATTAAGACCTTAGCATCTCTCAATTGAGTTCTGAATATTTCAAATAATACCCAAAATAATATTAAGCAAGAAAATCCAAGGTCATATTTTAGACATATGAATTCAATTATGAAATCTTGTGACAGATTTTTAAAAAATTTAACAAGGTGATCATAAAAAATGAATATCTAAGGATTCAATTATACCATATGTAAATGTACGTAAAAAAAAAACCTTTTATCCAGACAAAATATCGGTATATGGTGGACCCTATTGAGAAAACAAGCATATCTTGATTCTAAATATTTTATAACTCAATAGATAAAATTTGCTTTTATAAGCATGATTGCGTATAAATACCAATTTAGAGATCAACTTTCCAAATTGTATTTTCCATATCGTGTTAACGGGTAACCCCCCCTTAAGCAAGCTTGCAGTAATTTTGATTTTCGATTTTTTTTATTTGTGCATTTTGACTTTTACTGGATGCAATATGCGCGAAATTTTCACTTGCAGATTGACATGTAACATCGAAATTCAATGGTACTTCAAAATTTTTTAATAAAACTCAATGCTTAAATAAGTGAAAATAACCGGGTGTAACTACAAGATTAATGTGCTGCCAGGTTGTCCCTAAGCCTGTTCCCTTAATACATTAACTTCAGAAGTTCGATTTATTTCTCTGTGAATTAGAACTCAATCCAACGTCATTGCACGATCATCTTTGCTCATTGTTTATTGAGAGTTCTTCACCGCAAACCACCGACTAGATTCAGCCTTGACCCGTCATGCCGAGATCGGGGCTTCACCGTTCTCACTCTCCACGATCATCGTCTCATAGATAAAACATTCATCTATCGAAATCAAAACTGATCTTTCAAGAAAAGAAATATTCACTCTGTATATCATATTTACAGTTCCCAGATCGGATCCGGATTCCCAGCCCTACCGGCAGGGAATCCAACTGTGAGAGGGAGGGGGAGAGAGGAGGAGCGGCTCCCAATGCATGGGCCCGGACCAAGACGGGGCGACAAAAAGATGGCAAGATAGGAAAAGACCAAAAGGAAAAAGGAGAACTCTTGAAGCTAAGCCATGCCCACACCCACAAGCCAATCACCTTAAAAGAAAAAGAAACGAATTCCCCAATCAAGAGCTCTGATCGGAGCCTTCCTGGCTCCCCAAGTTCCTGCTTTGATCCACCTGATCAGACTCACCATGCTTGGTCGGAATCTCCACCTCTCCGACCGCCAACTTCTCTCTCTTATCACCATAACTACCGCAGTCACTCTCCTCAAAACTGGACAACCTCGTGCTACAGTTATTGCGACTGCTAGTACTGCAATTACTGCTGCTAGGGGACAAGATGGGCTTGGCCAAGAACATGGTATTCTCTCGACCAGCCACGATCACCACTATCTTCTCCTCCAGAACCTTCTCTTTCTTGGCGTCGTCCTTGTGATCCTCTCCCTCCTTCTCTGCTCCAGCCTCGAGGTCCTGCTGGTTCTGGGAAGAGTTGCTGTCGTTTCTGTTGTCGAAATGGCCAGAAAGCTTCCAGTAAGAGCAGGCGAGAATGAGGAGCGCGAAGGCTACCAGGCCAAGCATTGCGGCGAGCCCGCCGAGGAGGTACGGCACAGGGGAGTGCCATGACGAGTGCTGGTTGGATTCGGGCAGCGTTCTTGCTGTTAAGTTGAAGTGTCCTCTCGCAGCTGCCATTTCCTTATTTCGTGAAGGTCTAGGGTTCTCTCCTGGTTGTTTGTTTCTTGGCTTGAATTGTGAAGATACGGAGTCGTTGGCGTCGGACTGAGAAGCAAGAGAGAAGATGAAGAGAAAGAAAAAGCAAAAGAATTAGGCTTTGGATGGGGATGGTGGGTGCGAGGCATAGAGAGCTTAATATATAGCAGAGGGAGTGGGTTTTTGGGAATATGTTCAAGTGGATCTCGTGATCTGCTTTTCTTTATTTCTCCTGCAGATTATTTACTTCGTCGTTTAGTCACATGCGAAAGTGGGATATATCCAAACTGTTTTCTCCCAAAATTCTCCAAATTGATACTAGCCCTCTTGAGGAAGACTCCTCAATTAAGAGTGGACTGAGAATTGGCAAATACGCAAAACATATACTTCTTAAATTATTGATTAGAAAGGAATCTTAATTACACTGAAGGATGACTCGGGAATGAAAATAGATAGCACGAGCGGCAAATCAAACTAACAAAAGCAATAGTTTAGTAAAAGAAAAGAAAAGCAACAAATAAAACAAATAAGATCTTGAGATATAGGTTAGTGCATCTGTCCTTCCTGCTTAACACGTTGTGTTTGTAGCTATGAGCCTTTAGAATCTCAGTTTCATTTTATAAGACCCTGTGCCCGATGTCGACTTTTAATTGAGACATTGGCCAAAGCTAATCTTGCACATGTCAATCCTTCTATTGGCCATTTTAGGTGCCAACCTGAACAAACTCTCGTTATACACGTGTTATTGAAAGTACAGGCGTTAAATGGGTGGATTGAATTGTATTTAGTTTGGGCCAAAATTGGTCTGATCTATATTTACTCATTTACCCGTTTTGACCCATTGCCACACGATATAACTCTAACGACTTATATTCGACCCAACATGTACCTAACCCATACCAAACCATGATTCATATTATTAAAACAACGTCATATTTAATTAATTTTAGGAAAATTTGTTTCATGATTTTTTTTTAAAATGTATTGTTAAAACAATTTTATGCAATACAATTTAGTTGATAATTTTAATTTTTTTAATTTTAACTATTTTAATTTTTTTTGCCTTTTCTGTTCTCATCGTCAATAAGGCTCTAGCTCGCTAGATTTCAACGAACTCAATCTCACTTACCTTAGGCAACGCTCAAGACTCATCAAAATAAGGTCAAGCTCATCGAAATCCACCAAGTCTTGACCTTGGCGGCCTTGGGCAGGTTTAACCTCTTTAAATCTGACAAGTCTCAAGCTTGACAACCTCGAGCAAGCTCGACCTCACTACCAAATCCAACAAGGTCAAGTTGGCATTTTACATCTCATGACCTAACCTCTCAAGCTTGCCTAAGGCAAGGATTGAACAAAATCGATTGGGGGCGAATTTGAGCTCACCGACCTTAATAAGGCTCGAGCTCACTTGGTGAGGTCTCAATCTCCTCGGAGTTTGGTGAGCTCATCCCTCACTTCTTAGCCAACGATCGATCGAGAAAGATGGAAAAAAGAGGAAAATAAAAAGGGATAATTAAAAAATTAAATTTTTAATCATAATTTTCATAGTCTAAAAATAACTTATTAATGACACTTAAAATTAATTAAGTAACACATTTATGACTCATTTAGAATCCATTCAAAATCCATTAAATTATTAAGTGACTCATTTGAGACTCATTTAATCTTTTAAGCTAACAAATTTATGATTCATATTATTTAATATGAGTTAAAATATGAGTTTTTGATCCATTTGGCCACCTCTAATTGAAAAAAGAAGCTATTGTAATATAATTTAAAAAAAAACTATTTTATGACAAACTCCATCTTGGATAGGGGAATTACAAACTCATGGCATATCTCACCAGCCTCATTATTTATGAAGGATGCAAGTTGAGATCCAAGTGGATGGTCCAAATATAGATTTATTTAGACTTGACTTTTTTAGATGGGAGTCAAGTGGGTTTTTGTATTGTTCTCCTTGTTGCTTGTAATCTAGCTTGTTGTGACATATGAGTCGCGAGATTATGTTCAAGTGAGCCTAGCTTGGAAGAAGTTCAGATATCAGAACTAGTTTGGTACAAAAGCTAGGATGCTCGAATTTAACTAGTAAAATTGAGTATAAAGAAAGAAACTTCCTCGAAGCGGGTCCTGATGGGGTCCCATGAAATATTTTGTTGTTGGGTAGTGATGCGATTATACTAATCTTTAGCAATTGTTTTGATGGGCGATGAGTGACGCTTCAAGATACCGAGGAATGGATTCCTGGGATCAATCAAGCAAAGAATATGTACCAAACCAAGTAAAGCAAGTCATCAGAATATACGTTGGCATTTAGAAAATGCAAAAGTAAAGACCAGAAGATAAAGTTTAGCAAGATAAGATTAGAGACGGAGCCATCAAATTCCTGCTATCTCAAACAGATGTTAACAGAAAGGATCCAGAAGAAATAAATATGGGAAAGTAGTTTAGTTCTTACGGGGGTCTAAGGTGGTATCAGTCGAGCTCTAAGTGGATTAACGAGGTGGCTTCTCAGAGAAAGGTAATGGAGAGCAGAAGCACACAGCGAAGATAGAACTTAAATCGTAGAAAGGGAAGGAACATCAGCTGGTTAGAAAGGGAGAAGGAAGCATCGAAAGTTAAGAGGAGAAAGAGAGGAAACGCCAGTTTAGACGGAAGAGAAGAAACGCCAACCAGGGAGTTTTCAATAATCAAATTATCAAACTCATGAGACAAATCTCGCAGTCTAGGTGCTGGAATCAGGTTCTCTTATGACTTTGGAAAGGGAATGGATATCCATAGTCCTCGCATCAAATTCCAAAAGCGTCACGCCATAATCTCAGAGGATTTGAATGGCGGACCGGCAGGTAAAGTGAAGAACCTTGGTGGGGATTATTGGAAGGAAAGATGCGTCGATGAGTTGTTAGTTTCTGTACTATCGTGTGATCATATTTCAGAGAAGGCAAAATAACTTATAAGCGAATCTCGTAACTCAAATTCAGTAGATTAGTTAATATACATATTACTAGAATTTTTAGTTGTAGCTCTGGATTATCAGAATATTAAAATATCAATTCATGCATTCATCCAAAAGTTTAAATTTTAAAGATAATTGGTAATGATTCCATAAAATCGAGAAAAGTACCAAAAATATCCTAAATTTTATTGCACTTGTACTAATTTATTCATAAACGTTTCAATTCTAATAATTGAGTTTTAAATATTTTTAAAAATTTATCAATTTAGAAAATTTTTAATAATTTTTATTTTTATTTTCCTTTCTTTTTTTCCCCAACTATGGGTCAAAGAGGTCATTAGTAGACCCTTATTGGCCACAAGCACGGTCTAGGCAAGGGCCTCTATGTCCTTATTTTTCATAGGTGAGGCCATCGAGTGCTCATAAAAATCCAAGAGAGGGCCGCAAACCTCACCAGTAGCCTTGCTTATTAGTCTTGCTTGGTCTGGGCAAGGGCCCAAGACCCTCGCTTGGATCTATTGTCACACCCTGCCTTCTGAGCGCGCAATAGACCATGATTTTTCTTTTCTCTTTTCCGTTCGTGACCAAGAAACGATAGCCCAAGTAGATCGCAGGCCTCCAAAATAATCATCAGAGTCATCATAGCAAAAGTGAGGTCAATAAATATTAAATTACATTCCTCTCATCTATAAAATTACATACATTATTTACATACTTTTTGTCACACCCCGACCTCCGAGCGCTTCCTATCTTTTTCTCGATAATCATAGTCTGACAACAAAAGCGAGGTAAATTAGATATTAAATTACATTCCTCCCGTTCACATAAAAATTAAATACAAATCATGACAAGTTAAAATTACAACGCCACTTCCTTCTAAGCTGTGATCCATGAACGATATCTCCTTGTCCTTATCCAACTACTGACCGACTTCATCAACTCAATCCCCTTCCATTGTCCTTTTCCTCCAATGACTCCTCCTCTAGGTCCAGGACTACTCCTGAAATGGTTAAGGTGGTGGGTGACATACTAGGAGTACCTTAGTAAGCAAACCCCCTAGTCCAAAATTAGGTATGCAAATCGCCCTATAGTCTTTATTCGTGTCTCATATCTCGATCGTACCTATGGCATAATTCGTCCTCACCCTCTCACATATTATATCCATCAATCAATCATCTCTCTCTCTCTCTCTCTCTCTCTCTCTCTCTCTCTCTCTCTCTCTCTCTCTCTCTCTCTCTCTCTCTCTCTCTCTCTCTCTCTCTCTCTCTCTCTCTCTCTCTCTCTATCTAGGAGTCTACCAATCTACGTTCTTAGCTGGCTTTAGATCTACTCATCACACAGATCCGTACACATATCCAAATTCAATGAAATGAATCAATAAAGAAATTGATAAATAATTTACCATCAATTAAATAAAATATGTAAATGAATCGGCGGTCAAGTAAATTGTCCATTCCACACAATAAGACCGTCCAAGACCAGTCTGAGACCTAATTAGTTATCCTAATCTTATTCTACCTCACAACTCAACCATCATTAAATCCAATCCCATTAGTCTCCCGTTGGACTTCGATGTCCAAATTGGTATCTCAGACCTCATGACCTCGCATTTACTTCCTCTTGGCCTAATGGCATTCCATTCAATCCATCTTAAACTCAGTGGCCTCGCATTCGATCTATTTAGACCTATTGGCCTCACATTGAATCCATTTAGTCCTATTAGCCTCTTGCTCATTCTATCTCTCTTGTTCAATCGGTACCCGGTACTCAATTACAACTGTCCATTTCATTAATCTCATTCACTAAAATTATACAATTAGTCTAACAATTCTACTAGGGTAATAAACTTACCTATTAGGGAATAGAATGTCCACTCACCTCAATTTCCTAGTGATCTAGCAGTTGACGGCGACAAGTAGCGGCGACATGATCCTTACACTTCCGATCACGCTCAAGCTTGATGTGGTTGTCCAATCTCCGATGTGATGTCATGGACGCGTTGTCCAACAACGAGGTAGCATCAGGACGACTCCGGCGGACTCTAGCGAGCCTCCCAAAGGTGGCCCGTGGCTGTGGGAGGCCGGCCCAACCCGTGGGTGGGGCGGTTGAGGCAAACAGTGGCCCATAGCAGCTCTAGCAAAGCCCGCATACCTAGTTCTGTGGCCAAACAAGCTAGTCGAACCTATTCCGATGGCCCATCCGCGATCTGGGGCTCACTGGCTGTCAGGGACGGCTACTGGGTGGCAAGGGAAGCCTTGGGTTGTTGTGGGTGGCCGAAGAACAGCCTAAGGATGGTGAACGGCAACCTAGGTCAGCTCGGGTCCATTTAGGGCACAAATCGAGTTGGAGCTTGATTCTCCAAATCTAGACAAAATCGACCAAATCAAAGGCTTAGGGTTCACTCACCGAACTTCCATGAGTCGATTGGCGCCAACGGTGGTGGCTAGGAGTCACCGGAACGGCAATGGTGGCTAGACCAAGCTCTCGACCCAAAGAGAGAGAAACCCGAGGTCCAAGGCCTCCGTTCAGGGGCTGCCGACAGCGGTCCAGGCTAAATCGACGGCGACAGCTAGCTTGGTCTTGAAGATGGCTTCGTAAGCTTTCCAACGCCACTAATATCGAGCACCACGATCACTGGATCCGAGAGAAATCCGATCAAATGAAAGGGAGGTCATGCGGGTGAAAAATAGGGAGGAGTCGAGGTTAGTGGGGAAAATGGGATCGTCGGGGTCAAGCGGTGGCTAACCATTGGCCTGCGAGCACGGTGACTGGGCCCAAAGGATAGCTGGAAGCTTTCCCTAGCTATTAGCCGCTCGACGATCGTGAATAAGCTCTCCAGCCACATGTCTCCAAACTATTCAACGGAGTGCGTGAGAGAGAGAGAAAGGAGGTGGTCCGTGGGCCGATTCACCCGGTCATACCGGTTTCTCTCACAATCGGACCGTCTCTCCTCGCGATCGATAGGCTTTCTCACAATTAGACCAGATTTCTCATATTTGGACCGGATTCTCTCACGGTCGCACCATATTTCTCGCGATTAGACCGGTCCATGCAAGAGTCGACCGGTTCTCCTCACCAATCGATTGGTTCTTGCCCAGTCAATCGTTGACCGTCAACAGTCAACCATTGACCCTTGACCAAAAGTCAACTTTTCCTAATTTTTCTTAAAATTGCCCCTAGCCCCAAAAATTCACTCCTTTTTGGGGCTAAAATGCAATTAACTAAGAGTCAAGGGACCAAAACGTGATTTTTGAAGGTCTGAAATCGCCCGAAACGAAAATTTACGATTTAGTTTGGGAAACTCTCACGGCCAACAAACCACTAACTAAACCCATAAATTCAACCAATTGGACCTCAGGATGGGGGTCGGAAGCAGGGTGTTACATCTATGCGAGGGTCCAACACCTTCATCTAGATCTTGATGAGGGCACGAAGGCCCTTGTTGTACTTGTGGCCACTGATGGTTGGTTGGCAATCGCCGAACCATAATCGTTAAAACAAAACAAAATAATAAAATTTTAGAAAAAAGTATATTTAAAAAATTGTAAAAGTTGTACGTGTCAGTGATTGTTATACCATGTAAAATAACTAAGGTCATAAGATTGATTTCCTATCAAAATTGATAGAATGAATCATAATGATAAATTATTAAAAGGTTTAGGAATCAATTGATACAATAAAAAAGTTTAGGACTAAATTAGCATAAATAGGGTATATGTTTAGAAACCTTTTTCTATTATCATTTTCCCTATAAAATTTGACAATGTATTAGAATATGAGGTCATAAGTTAAAATCTTTTTAGGCAACTATTTGCCTCCCCAATTGCATATTTACATGCTTCCAAGGACAAAGTTTAGACTATGCATAAGCATTCTTTCTGAATAGATAGTAGTACTCTTACAAAATCTCACAGAAATGAGTTTAATAGAGTAAAGTCTAATCCATACCTCTTTTCAACCCATATTAATTAGGAGAAATGAGAAGTTGATTGCCAATCTCACAAGAGGCACGGAGCCATATTTTGCTCTTTCTTTACCCATGAATTGGTAACTTATTTGTCCGGTTCTTGCATTATCAAGGAAAATAATTAAGCGAATATCATTAATCCACTGTAATAATAATGGTATGTTCTGGATAAAAATAAAATAAATAGCAAATTATTATTAACTATTGCGGGTTTCACTTTTTCAAGAATTTGTGACCCATAACATATTGCTACTATCATAATTGTCCAAAGACAGTTATACTAGCAGGACTCCGACGTCAATGCTCGCTTTGGCTAGAATTTGCTTAGCAAGCAAACCCAACTCAAGTAATTAATGTTTAACTAAAAAGGGAAATATAATAAATGAGTGATAAAATAACAATATCACTATTATGAAGGTATATCACTAGAAGAATTGTTGGATATGAATAGATAAAGTTCGATAAAATTGAGCTGGTCAGAAAGTCGGTCCTAATGTATATTATGTTTATAATTTTATTACCGGATTTCCAATTGAAGTTACAAATAGTAAGTCATTTTTTATTTCATGAGCAAGACTTTTATGTTAAGGCTCGGACCGGCCTAGCCAAAAATGCCTTGAGGCTCGACTTGCATGCTCATACCTATAAAGAGTGTTACTGGCCCACTTTTGTACATTCGAGTCACCAATGTGCACCTTTTCATCTTTTTAAAGTACATATTTTCTTACCAGAAAATCAATCAATTCCATATTTTCTTGAAATAATTTAATCCTTTGATACAAAACCATTCATATAACATGTGCACTGCAAGAAAAAATAATGATGTTTTAAAGTGAAATGGGCACGCAACGCTAATTAATCCACCTCGTTCGTAGGGAAAAAGGTTTCTCCATGGCTATTTTGACATGTTAATATCAAAATCGTCGCATAAGAAGCTTCTCTATTTCCTCGAGATCGAATCTCAACCGAATCTCAACCTATCTTTATTAAAGCATTAGTTAGGTTGCTGTAATCACCTTTATTCATTTTTAACACTTGAATATCCACCTATCTTTAGATTGAGGGATAAATGTAATCACCTTCATTCATTCTTAACATCTAAGAAATAGGTGCCATCTTAATTACCTTTTTCGAAACGAGTGGTGGGTGCCCCTCTCTCTATCTCTCTCTCTCCAGCGAACCCTGAAGGGACAACCAGATGTTGCTTACGTGTGTGATGTCAACACATGATAGTGGAGAATAAGATTAACTAATCCATGAATCCTCCACTAAGTCTATAGATTATTCTAAGTGTATGATATTTATTGTTTGTATTAGCAGAACACAAACGTGACAAATTAGCATGTCATTATCGGATCCCTCTCACTGAATATTATTTTATTACTATGGCTGGATAAAAATCGCTCTCTCGAAGGCTATGTGTTGCGTCGTTCAGAATAAGTTATCAAGTCGGGGATACAAAAACTCATTTGTTGACACTTGAAAGGTGTGGTTGTGCTTAAAGTGAAGGCATTTGTCTAGGTGAGAGAAAAAGCGTGCGAGGGATTATTTAAAAAAAATTGTATGTGTGATGTAAAGTTTTTGAAGAAGATCCACTATCTGTGTGCGTGCAAGGTGTGAGAACAACTATTGGACGTCCAACATTTACTTAGTTTATGGTGGAGTCATGGTTAAAGAAAGTTGGACTTTGTGTTGTGTAACAGACCGCTCTCGGCCCCTTTTTCGAGATCCAGTTGTGTGCATTTAGGGATTTAGCAAGTGGCCTGTAAGCCTCGGGAGTGCCATGGACTAAACTACGAAATTTCATTTCTAGCGATTCTGGAATTTTCGAAAACCGCGTTTTGACCTCCCCCCCCCCCCCCCACCTTTTAGATCTTTGCATTTTGGGCCCAAAAAAAATGAATTTTGGGTCTATGAGTAGTTTTGGAAAATTTCAAGAAAGGTCAACGGGTCAATCAGATGCGGATGACTCAGCCTAGCTCGTGTGTCAAACCGGCCCAAGACGCACGTAGACCCGGCCATCCCGGCCAGCGAGGAAGCCCAGCCCACATGAGACAAGACCCCTTCCTTTCTTTTTCTTTGCGGCCTTTCATCGAGCATGTCGCATGCACACACGTGTGAATCCCACCATGCAACAAGTGGCCAACTAGCTGTAGGCTACGCCTGTCAGACGCAATAGGCGTCCCGTCGGCGTGCCTCCAAGCCGCTGGATGGCCGCCAACTGCTGCAAACGCATCGTCTCTCTCCGCCCAAAGTCTAAGACAGAGCCCCTGCACTCAAGCGAGAGCCCAACTTTCAACTGCTCGTTCTCCCTTATCTGACCTTCGTTCCGGATGCTATCAGTGACGCTGCCTTCCCTGTAACCTCCCCTTCTAGTCCCAACCGACTACAGCCCCCATAGTCGTTAATATCGTCACTAGGAGCCCCCAAAAGGAGGTCTCTCAGCTCGCTCTTAGCCCCTTTTTTGGCCGAGGGCTCCATCACTGGAGATTGAGCAATATGTCGATCTAGAGCTCTCGCCATTGCTTCCAATTGATTGGTAGGCACCCTTAAACCCTAGTTATGACTCTTGTTGCGATCGATTTGGTCTAGTTTGGGCACGCCATTGGCCCCAATTTAGGCGCCAAACCCTAGTCCGGCCATCGCGTGTTCCAGCGACACCCACCCCTCATCGTTGGTCTCGTTGGACTTGTGAACCCCTCGTGAGTAAACCCTAGTCATTTAATTTGATGGATTTGGCCGAGGTAGGGAGAATCAAGGCTCGAATCGATTTGTGCCATAATCGGGCTCGCAGCTAAACTGAGCATGTCGTCACCATTCAAGTCACCCCGTCGCCTCCAGTCGCCGTCCAAGGACTTGACGGCCACCCAACAACCTCCAGGAGTGACCTCGACCTTTGTCGAGCCTTGGGATGTCATTGGCCAGCTTGAATTGGTCATTTCCAGCAACAAACTATGAGGAAATATGGCCAGAACCCCTTGTCTGAGCAATTATGACTACCACTAGCCTCCGCCGCCTCAACCATAGCCTCAGTCCACCTCCCGAGACTAAGACTAGCCACCAGACCCTTCGCCCGAGGTTCACCAGAGCCTCGCCGAAGCTCGCTAGAGCCATTAGAAGCTGCCCCAAGGCTAGGCTTGTCCTTCCGTGGTGTCGAGCCGAAGATTAGAAAGTCGTACCAAGCCCGAACATGATTAAAAGTATAAGAAGCGCATCGCTGTAAGCCACCGCCGCAAGGTATAAACTATGAGTTGACATCATATCCCCGGTCTAGGCCGGTTTAACGCTTAAGTAGACTAGCTAGAAAGGTTGAGTGAATAGATGGATAGAGCCAATTAAGGTCATGTACGTATTTATCATTTAGGTGGTGATTGACTAAATCGATTAGGTGGATTATAGGCCCTAATCAGTCGAAACAATCGACAGAGCCCAATGGGGGCGACGACAAGAAATGTATGGATCACTTGATAATCGCTGGAATGACCAGTATAATCATTGATACAAGACCACCTAAGAAAATGGTGGCGTACAAGGAAAATGATGGGTGATAGGCCTTGATTTAGTTGTGGTGCTTGATTAAACCCTGTGAGGTGCCGACTGGATGGAATGGATCACTTGGGTGATTAGGGCAATTATCGAGTTTTGCCTGCGATGCACTTGGAAACTAGCTAGAGCCATAGGCTAGTCGTAGACAGCATTTATTGAATGGTGTATGTGCTATAGTTAATTTATTTAATTAATTGTTCACTATTTTGCTTAATGATGTATGTCGTGATTATGACTGACTCTAGCTTGATAGGTGTGTTGGCCTTAGTGCTAAGTCCCAGTCCTAGACCGGTTGACTCATATATAGTTGTATGTTAATTGTGGTCACAATATGACAAGTTGAACGGCTTTCAGCCGAGCCTCGGTTGCGAACCAATTGACTGACAGGTCTAGTTCATGAATGTGGTTGATTTGAGGAAGTGGTTTAGAATTCAAGGCTAAGCATGAGATTAGTCAATGAGTGAAGTGAGATTATCGATATAAGTGGTCATAATAGGAATAATGGAGATAATTAGGTTTTACATAAAAGCAAAGTGGTCTAAGAAGTTGGGTAGTCGAGATGAGTAGGGTCAAATGCCATGTGAGGCGTTGGTCAAGACCCGGTTATAAATCGATAGTCTGTGGGGAAGGAGCTAGTAACTATGTGAGAGTGATGCGATGCATGATAGTTAGGCCGAAGAGCCCCGAGAACTGAGCAGTACGCCAATCGTCCCAGAAGGCCCACAGACTAAGCTGTATGAATTTGGGCCCAAGAGCGCAAGCATGGGTGGTACTCAAAATGGTAGCCACTATGGATATTCCTAGTTAGGTATCGACAGTTAACCCGAGTGAATTGAGTGTTGCCTGTGAGAGGTTGACTGACAAACTAGGGACCCTAGGGCGATAATTTTTCTAGTCTGGGTTTAGGGTTAGACTCACTGATATATCCCCATGTCTCACCCACCACAGATTCATTTTTCAGGTATGGAGCATAGACTTAGAAAAGGAGCCGAGCGATGAGGAACCATGAACTCCCATAATTGTCAAGCTGAAAATTTGCGCTTCTAGTTACGCTAAAGGGCAGCGACTCACCTGGGATGTCACCGCTCCATGGCCGAAGCAAAGGAATGAAGATTGCGAACTGCCACGCTCGAGAAGCGGGGCGTAAGAGGGACCTGACATGTTGTAGTAGGTTCTACTTTGGGCATAACTATGGTAAATTCAATCTATTTGGACAAACAAAACTCGAAGAGAGGAGCATGCATACTCAAATTAAAACCTCGATAAATTTTGTTTATATTTCTCTTTCCTTAAACTCTTTTGTTTCCATTGTTTATATCATTAGTTCACTTTGCGTGTAGAAAAGAATATTTTTATTGGGGTCAATTTTACAAATTAATCTATTTTTTTTGTAAATACAAATTAATCTTTGTTTTCTTCAAAAAAAAAAAACCACTTCAACCCCTCTTGATTGCTTATTTGGGATAAGCAGAACAGACCTACCAAGTCTCCTCCATGGCGAAAGTTGTCAAAAAGTTTTAAACTTACTATACATGTAACAGCTTATTTGCGGAATATCTCAATTGTGTCAATTTATTCATAAAGATTTTGATGATTTGTCAATTTTTAGTGATTATTAATGCAAAAAAGATTTAGGACTAAATTAATACAATTGAAAGGTTTATGACTATATTAGCCACAATAAAATAAGTTTGTGATTTTTTGGATAATTATCCTCTCCTCCATGGTGGAGAAGACAAGATCACATCGCTGCTGAGTCAAGGCATGATGGGAGCCACAAAGAGACGTGCGAGTTCGTAGGGTTTTGGTGGGGACATCTCCTACCTAATTTACAAAGTAGATCAGCTACATTATCATGAGTCGATCCATTTTTTACATGAAGACCCTTTGTAAAGATGGGCAAGTCTAGGCTGCCCAAATTTTTCTGTTGATCATCGAACATGAGGGTGGACCCATTATAAAAATCAAGTGAAGTATGTGGTGTAAGGTGGCTGTGTTACCAATATCGCGACAATGGATCGTCAGATGTTCCCATTCTAGATTAGGGTTTATCAAGATGCTAGGAAACTACTTCTTGGACTATAAAAAGAACATGGGAACATATGTCATTATTACTATATTCGCACTATCGATATGCATGAATCTGCCCTTGAAAGAGAAGATATAGGGGCCTTATACTTATATTATGTTCCCACTAATCAAGTACATGATTCCCCCTCGAGTGATATAATTTATTATTGCCATGCCTGAATGCCGTGGGTTACCACAGCACTAATTGCTTGGAGGCTGCTCTCTAATTTGATTTGCAATTGGACTTTGCTGTTTGACGAATTTATTCATATATCATAGGATGATGTCATTCTAGGGATGACACTTTCTCATAGAATGATGTCAACAACTAAATCATTCACGAGCAAAGCAAGGTCCACTCGATCATCCATTTCCGTTTGGTTTAGATGTTTTTACACATTTCTAGACGAGAAGGGCACCTCAAATGATATAACTTTCACACGACATTTCATTTCATGTCATAAACTTTTTTATGGATCACTGAATGGCAGGAAATTAGATGTGGCATCAAAATTTATGGTATGTGAAGGATGTTTTCAGAAGGTAATGATACTTAGGTGACCAAATGAAATGAAAAAAATATATATTATCAAAAAATTATAAACCTATTGAACTTGTGCCAATTTAATCTCACTTTCAATTGTACCCATTCCATCCTAAATATTTTTGCAATTCGCCGATGTAATAATCTCAATCAAATTTTTATCGAAAAAAAGTAAACATGGTAATCTAGTCAATATCAACCTAAGTTGACGGACCGGTGTTCACGTAGACAATTTTTCAAATTTTTTTCTAAATCTCTTTTTTTCTTTTCTTTTTTCCTTTTTTCTATTTTTTCTTTCCTTTTCGCCAATCTTAATTAGGCGATAGTCGGCTACCAATGATGCCTAGAGAGGGCTAGTTGAGGGCAACCATTGCTCAATATGGGACGGCCTCACTTGGGTTGGGTGGGGCCAGCCCTTACCTATGGCCAATGAGGGTGGTCCTCACCAAACAGGGACAAAGTTGCCCTCGCTATCACAAAGGGAGGTTGAGCCTCATTGTGCCCGAGGGAGGTCCAACCTCTTTACTTCTGGCAAGGTTCAACTTGCCTAATGATGGCAAGGTCAAGCATTGCTAGGATCAAGCAAGGCTCGCTCTTGGTGGGCAAGGCTACCTTGCTTGTCATTAGGCCTCAATGACTAGTTCGAGGAAGAAGAGAGTGATAAAAGAAAAGAAAATAAATAATTAAATCGAAAAGTATTAAAGTATTATTAAGAATTGTATACATTGGTGTCAGCTAGTTAACACTAATCATTTCCGGTCAAAAATAATCGGATGGACTCAATTGGAAAAAGGTGCGAGATTATGACTCAATTCACAAAATCAAAAGATTTAGGATTGGATTGATAAAAATAAAACAGATTTATGATCTTTTGGATAGTTTTCCCGTCAAAAATGAGTACAAAGAATGTTAACGAGTTTGTGGGAGGAGAGAGAGGGGAAGAGGGTGGGCCAAGCACTATATGAGACCTTGGGCCAACCTCGGCTCTTGATGAACCTCCTTGTGGGCCGGCCCACTAACTACTCTAGGCTCCCTTGGGCTTTTAATTTTATCTTAATTGGCCCTAGGTTATGTTTGGTATAGAAATTGACCTTTTAACACTCGATCAGAACATATATAACAAACAAAATATTTTACCTAGGACATTTACCAATCCAACTTAACTCCTTATTCCAATAGCAAAAGAAAAGAAGAGGCTAATACGTCCATAAAGGACCCGAAAACAGAGCCTCTCGGATTCAGGACCGAGGCGATGGTCCCGGCAGCCAAGGCAAGCGTTTGGCAGTCAATCAGAGGTGGCAGCTCAAAGCTGGAATGTCACCTTAGCTTGGGTCGTCGACATCTGTCATCTGAGGTGTCATGGCCGAGCGAAGCGAGGAGGTGGAAGGCGATGAGTGGCGTTCAGCCCTCTCAAACCTTCAGGCGCCCTGCCTCCTCCTTCCTTCAACGCGTCCGCCTACACGCTCCTCCGCGTGTGACGATGGTATGACGGCGGTTGGTAGTTGAGAGGGCGGCTCGGAAGGGGATTACCAGAGAGGACGACCTCCCTCCTGTTTATCACTACCTTGTCATCTTACGTTACATGGCAATTATGGATGTGCGTACGTAATGCTGATTCTTGCGGGGCTAAAACCCAACTAGGCCTTAGGCCCAGCAGCTTCATCCACGTCTTTGCAGGGATCGGGCTTTTGCAGCTAGTGGGCGGGAGACCATCTCTCCATTCTTTCTGAGGCGGAAAAACTCTCTCTCTCTCTCTCTCTCTCTCTCTCTCTCTCTGTGAAGAACAGGGCATCGTCCGACCACGCATGGCGTCTTCAACCTTTATACACAGTCTCCTTTACATTCCTCCTCGCCCTTCCAAGTGCCCGAAAGCTCAGTTGCTTCCCTCCAAGTCCATCTCGAGACTGAGCGGCCACGCTTCGTCCTTACAGGCCGGGGGGCACGGCCCGATCAGGAGACTTGGACGTCGCCGTTCCTCGCCGGTCGTCGCCTCCCAGTCGAACTTCTTAAAGGGTTAGGTTCACTTTGAAATATTGAAGCTTCTGAGCAGTCTCAATTCGCGGGTGTTTGTGAAAATTCCCTGGCTGTTTTAGAGGTGGGGTTCGTTGATTGATGATGATTGCGGCGGATCGTTTTTGAGTGAGCAGAGTTGTGTGATCAATTTGGTGAATGCGTGATTTGTTATCGTTTTGTTAGCTGTTATCTTTGTTGTTGTTGACCGTAGAACGCTCAAGAGCAGAAATTGTTCGATCAAAGGCGATAAGAAGCGTGGTTGTTTAAAAGATTAACCAGTGATAACTTGCCTTGGCGTGTTTTGTGCACTTTCGTTCTTTATCACTGTTTCTGTGAATGAAAGATCTGTTATTGCTTGCTGATTCCCTTCTGCGTCCCATGGTGTAGTTGCTCAAACGGTTTGGAAAGTGGGCAGGGATGCAATTGAGGCGGGGACGAATCTGGTGCCCGTGAGTGCTAATTCATCTCTCTTTGTCATGATTCTTTCGAAATGGCTCGTATGTGCTGTCAACAATTGAATTATGACTGTTTGCTGAAGTTCCTCTTTGTTCAGGATGCTGTTCCGAGGCCTGTAGCGAGGATATCAGTTACTTTTGTTGCGTTGTCCGTTTCGCTTTTCGTGCTGAAGTCCTTCTTATCCACTGCGTTCTTTGTTCTGGTAAAGTCTCCGCTTCAATCTTCCTTTGTTCATTATAGATTGAGAATTTCTGCAGTTCCATTTACAGCGTTTGGCACTGTATGTACTCATTGTGATTACCTGACTGTCTAACTTTTGAGCCAGCCTGATGAGCGATACATGAATATGGTAGGTATAGCTCTACCTTTTTATTCTCATTTATCATTACATTTTAACCTAGGATCAATACAGTAACTAAAAAAATGGGAGGCTAGCATTTGGAGTGGGACAATATCACGAGTCTTGTTCACCTAAATCAAAACCATGAACTTGGATATAGAGGAATTCTGGATGAGCATAGACTAATACCAACAATTGCATTTCGTTTATCTGAATTGAAGTTTTTCTGGATTTGGCGAGGAGAGCAATGCATTGGTCAAGATGGTTGCATCTGCAGAGCTTGAATAACTGGTGCATCTGACATTAGTTGCGATACTTGGATTGCACTTAGTTCCTTACTTCCATTTTATGAGTTGGTTCAATTCGGAAGTCGACAAGTGTTAATCCTTTCCGTGACCATGCTTCCCCCTTGCTTATTAACATCTTTGCCTTCAAACTTCAAAGGTTGTGAATATAGATTTCAAGCAGAAGTTCTTCACACTGATAAACCTAAGAACAGGTGTTCACCCTGAAAAATGTATATAAATCTTGGTATAGCCTCTCTAACCTTTTCCTTTCGTCTTCATTGGGTATGTGATTCAAATTCACTTAGTCCTCCTTTTAACCATGAATATGTATCCTGGAATGTGAAACCTGCTTAAGTTCAATCATTTTTACACCTTTTGTTCTCAACTCAGGTGATTGAGTGGTCACAATCATGCTAACCTTACATCCTTGCTTGCAATTTCTGTATATAGGTACTTAGGCATGGAAAACCTAGTGCCACCCATATCTTGCTTTGGGAAAAAAAAAACTTCTACCATGTTTCAGTAGCATCGAAAGACGTTTAGGAATATCCAACATCCTGAGAGCATTTTCTTGGAAGATTTTGATCTAATTTCTCGTCCTTAGATCATGGTAAATGACATATTAAACGACTCTTCTTCTTATTCTCAGGCCACCATGGGACTCATATATTTCACATTCCTCGCCTTAAACAAGGACAATGGACCAAGAGGGGGCGGAGACGGACCAAGAGGGGGTGGAGGTTCCCCTCCTATGGATGATCCCGCGGAAGAAGCTAGAAAAATAATGGAAAAATACAAGTGAATTCAGCAGAATCACAGGTCCGAAAGAACCACGTTTGCAATTTTCTGGTCCCTCTTGCCCCTGCTAAAGAGATGCGTACAGTGACAGCAACCGAAGATGGAAGATGGTCTCTGCAGAATTCGTTTTGGAATGTCATTTTTGCATGTGTAGATACAATTATGCAGGGTTGCACTCGTTTTTCCATTGCGTACTACTGCGTCCTGCGCAGGCCTGTAACTTATCGAAGTCGCTGCTCAAGCATTTGATCTAAGTCGAGCCGAGATTCCTCATTGTATACGTACTAAGGCTAGTCTACAAGGTGTCCTGTAATCGCATTGATCTCCACCTTGATTTGAAAAGCTCGTGGAGATCTTGTTTTCAACCGTTATCCATCCATTTCAGCATTCCCCAATCTTGATGAACTCTCTCCCCTGGAAATTCAATTAGGCAGAATACGTGCGAAGCGGAGTGTTGATGATCTTTGCACTGAGTGTGAATAAGTTCCATCGACTAAGAGGAATTGGAACTGGAATTGCTCGAGGAACGTGTGTAATGGAGTAGAACTTAGGGTACTTTATTTTTAATTCTCTGGATATTTTAAAAATTATCTACTTCGTACTCGGGTCATAATACTAGTACAAACTTTTTGTGTTTTAATAGGGTCTCAATTCCAATTCAAATTTTTTTTCTATCATGAAAATGTGCCCATTTTTGGTCGGTACTCAAATCTAGCCCCCTTTTCATTCTGTCGCTTCCTGTAAGTCGTCAGGCGTCCCTCAACTCCACTAAGGCCATCATCGCCGCCGTCGCTTCCTGTGTTATCCAAAGGAGCGGAGGGAATGAAAAGAACCTCAGATGACTAGCGTTTATTTTGCAAAGGGGCAAAGTTGGGTTTTTATTAAGTTTTTGGACAAAAAAGGAAATTGAATAAATATTATTAATCCTCTCCTCAGCATTCCGAAAATGCTGAAAAGCCTAAAGCTCCTTCAAATTGCCTTCTGAAAGTAGCTTTCCCAAAGCTAGCTTTCATTTCAAAACTAAAAAAAAATATTTGTCAAACACCCCAACTTTTGCCAAATGGGCTTTGAAACCCAAAAGGGATTTCTAAAAGCTGAATCAAACGCACTTTAATGAAACTCGATAAAGGCCAAATTTAGAAACTGATTGAAAAGTGTGTATTTTCTTATGAGAGAAAAGAGTTTGGGCTAGAATTGTGATCCAATCCATAAATTATTGTTTTTGTTTTTACAATTTGAAAGAAAAAAAAAACCTTTCAAAATTGATTTGAGACCTAAATTAAAATAATTAATTTTTGTAAGAGAATTATGCCAACGAAGTTTTAATAATCAGTATGCAAATCTGGCCTCCTTTTAGCAGCGTCATCGGACAGAAAATCGGCAATGTCCAAATTTGGACACCACTTGAAAGTGGGTATCTTTTTATGAGATTAAAAAAAAGAGTTTTGGACCCGAATTAAGACTCGATCTAAAATTGATTTTTTAATAAGAATTACGCGTCAAATTTTTTTTATAGTAAAATGTTAATACTGAATCTGTACGGGATGAATTAAAGAATTTGGTTGCATAGAAATTACTGGGCTGCATAAGTGAGAGCATCGAAAATGGACTTTACATTATCAAAGCAAATTGGTTTATTTATTTCTTTAATTTTTCCGGGATTTTAGAAAATGAAATATTTTGTCAGATATAAATAAAAGGCAAAATTTCCCAGGGGAAGCGGACTGGGAGTAACGAAAGGCTAAGCACGAACGCAACAGTCAGAGGTCGAGCGAGCTGATCAGGAATGGCGTCGGTCTCTCCATCTCTCTTGCCCTGCCACCGTCTCTGTCATCAACGCGTCTCTCTGTCCTCTTCGGGGCGTTTCCCTTCTCGCTTCGCCACCCGTCTCAGGTATCTCTCTCTCTCTCTCTCTCTCTCTCTCTCTCTCTCTCTCTCTCTCCGAGTAGGAGCTGAGAACTGAAGCTTCTTAGGATCCGTTCCCCGGGGGGTCGTCGGTTGCTTGTTCACCATGAAGTGTATTTCGGAAGCCAACCCAATTATTGTTCCTGTGGAGAACGCATAATTTGTTGGAGTTTTGGTGGAGATGAAGTGAATTTTGGATGAAACGGATTGCTTCCGATTTGATTTCTGACTTCCCTTTCGCGGGTTCAGGGGTTAGATGTTCCAATGGTCTGTCCATTGTGATTGGGCTTGTTTCACTTTTCTGAAAAAAAAATTTGATTTTTTCGCGGTGGTAGTGTAAATGCATAGGCGCTTTGGTCTTGCTCCATCGAATTATAGTGTGTGTAGTTACTTTTAGAAGTAAGATTTGATTGTAATGACTTCCGTAGCATCTACGGTCTCCAGAAAAAAAAAAAAAGGTTTCTTTTTACTTCCTGTGCATGAATAAAAAATGCAGCGGATGCAGATGACCTCTCCCTTTTTCTTTTCCTTTCATGTTGTTGTTATCTTGCATAATAGTCGATAGATGTTCTAGGGGACTAAAGTGAAACCGTGATCACCTGTTTGACATTGCAAACTGGACATTGTGATATGAATAGGTTATTTGTCAGGCAGGGTTTGACGGCACAATCTGCTTCGGTACCATCTGCCAACAAAAGCAGGGGTCAGGCTTTCCAAGTATTGGCAAACCCTAACGTGAGCATCAATTGATTCTATATTTACAATAGTAGTGCATTTTATGGTATTATGGACAAGGCCTATGAGTTGGCATCCATTGTTCTTGTTTTTTGTGGTGTGGCTGGTTATCTCATTTTAGCTTCTTGTTCCACAGCATGTGAAAAGTAAAGTTGGTGGTGCTTGAATCACTGATTCATGGATGCTTCATACTATAATCATGGTAAACTGCAGGAGAACTTGTAAAAGATCACGCGAAGCTGTAATTTGCATGGTAGTCCACTATGAAAAAAAGTCAGGTCAATACAGCTTGCCAAGATGAATGTCATGTGAGTTGTGAATGTCATGCTAATTGGGCATCATCATAGCATCGTGTCACATTTTCTGCCTCAATGACAATGCGACGTCATTAATTGAGCGAATGGATTAATGAGAGCAATTGACCAAAGTATTTGAGAAAATTAGAACCTTGATTGTACAATATAGAACTTAGAGGACCATTTGTGTAAATCAAATAAGTCAGACAACTTGATTTAACACAATTTAAGGACATTTTGCACAATTGCTGAAACTTAGAGAATTGAAATTGTACTTAACCCTAAAATAAAAGCAGATATTCTTCAGGATAGTATCATTGTAATTTGACCATTCTCTATTGAAGGAATGCTGGTTGCACTTAAAATCTTGCATTCTTCTGTAGTAAATCATGTGGTCATGTCGCTTGCATTAGGACCAACTGCTGCAATAACAGCATGGGATGTGCTGTGTTAATTTTATCTTCTTTTCGGTGTGCCCTGTGATGAGATCTTCATCTCATACAGCTCATTCGTTTTTTGCATGATCACGCAATCAAAAAATTCATCTTGACTTAGTTCTGAATGTTTGTGCCATTATTTCGAGTTCTATTATTTAACATTTATTCCTATTGTTTGCAAGCTATGCATTTAAGGAAGAGAAGAATATCATTGTGATGAATCTCTCTGTTACTCCTGCAAACTGAGCAGATGTCTTCAGGGAGAGAAAGTTCCATAAACGATGTGATCATGGTAGATCCTTTGGAAGCCAAGCGTTTAGCTGCTAAGCAAATGCAGCAACTTCAAGCAAAAGAGAAATTTCAGGTGGGTAGATGTGCATCAAGAGCTAGAGAGACATCTATCGGCAACCCACTTACTGGTGTGTTGTTTGCATTATATCAAGTGTAGTCTAGATTCTCATCCTTTATGTGAAAAAGCAGAGTGGAAACTTATTGGTCTTGATTTGTGAGCCCCGTGACTAGCTTACGGCTGATATATGTCCATTAGGGAAGAAACTTGTGAATTCCTCAGAGAAGCTCTACATAGGGTCCAGAATTTTCTTTTCTTGTTTTCATCTTTATGTGTTTGGTACTTTAATGTTGATATCTTTAGATTCAAATGATTTGTTTTTGTTTCCGCTTAACATCTTGATCCATTTTTCGGTTACTCATGGATAAATGAATATTTACTTTGAACTTGGAGAAGAGTTAGAATGGTTCAGATGGTTGAATGACTCAACCCTGTATGCACTTATGCTGTCTGAGTTAGACACAAGCCAGTATTATATTGTCTTCCCGAAACAGTCGTATTCTCTATATGGGGTGTAGGTGAGGAAGTGAAGCCAGTATTCTCTTTGCTATTGATAGAGTTTTCTTTCAATGGAATTGAGAAAGTTTGTGGTTACAGAGAAGACGTCGGATTGAAGCAATAAATGGAGCATGGGCGATGATTGGTCTCACAGCAGGCTTGGTAATTGAAGGTCAAACAGGAAAGAGTTTCTTGAGCCAGGTAACCACATAATGCTGGATCAAATTTGCACATTGCTCGTCTTTATGATGTGCTGATGGATTCTTTCTCTCAGTTGGCTGGATACTGGGATGCCATCATTCGGTTTTTTGTGCGATAGGCATCTTCCTGTTGGAGCTGGGTGTACATGAGAAGCTACAGATTCATTGTTATTCTTTGAAATTGACCTTGTAGATTTCTCGTTTGTTCCATTTTTTTTCCCTTTTTCGTCCTTCAGATCACACGAGAACTTGCTGTTCATCTCCGACGGTAATGACATATTATACTTCACCAGTTGTGTTGCTTTCATGGCACATGGCAATTACATGTTCACTAATAGAGTAATGCAAACGACGCTGATGACATTTTATACTTCACCAGTTGTGTTGCTTTCGCTTACATGTTCATTAATACAGCAATGCAAATGCAACACAAGCTTATGTGACTTGAACAGCTCACTTCTCGTCATTCTACTTTTACTTAATACACTCTTAGCTTATTTTCATCAATTTTCATCACATGTTAAAAGAATATAGCTGTATTTGGTATCGATAACAAGATTTCATGTTGTCAATTTTCATACTACGTGTTACTTCTGTAAGAAGTATCAGACAAAATGAACGTGTTTGGATGCATTGAGGTAAAAATAAAGCCATTTCTGGGAAATTTTGCAAGGTGATCAAAGCAATAATGATCAACATTATGTATATCCAACATATTTCCTCAAAAATGATATTCTATTATGTTCTGCTAATTTTTTTAATGTGTTTTTTCAATTTATTTGACTAAATTCCAATGTGCATTTTCACAATAACAACATATTCAAAGTCACCACACTTTAAGATTAATCTTATTGGAACATTATTGACCAGCAATATTTCACTAATATGACATGAATATATATATATATTATATAACATACTAAATATGGTAATTTAGGGGTGTGCGTGGTTCGAGGTGGTTAGGTTCCTTCCCAAAATTGGAAATCAGATCGATGGGATCGATCCCCAATCTCTAGGATCGGAAACCAAATTGCCTAGTCCTAGACCATATCGGACCGAACCCCAATTTAATTTGGTATAGTTCTTAGGAAATCTAATGAGACCGATTGGGATTGGGAAAATTCTAAAAAAATGAGTTTCTTTACTCTTTAAAAAAATTATTTTGATACAGTTGAATAAATATTAATTTTTGAAAAATTTAATTGAGTTCCTTTTACTTTTCTTACATTTTTATTTTTACTAAAACGTAAAATTTTTGTTTTGGTCCTCCAAGGAATCAGGAACTAAACTACCTAGATACCAGTTCCACTTTTCGGAATCAAGACTAGATTGACTCTTGCGATCCGATCTAGGTGGTTCTCAGTTCAGGTGGTCCAAGTTGCTCACCTCTAGTTAAATCACATTGATCAAATATTGGGAAAATAATAATGTTGAAGCACCAATCAATGTACAGTCCTTTATTTTCCTCTTTGAATGCTTTAAACTGCATTTCTAGCGGTCTGCTTCTATTTTATTAACAACTAATTGGTGTAGATGAATGATAAGGAATATGTTGGTTTTCTTTTTTTGAAATAACCCTATGGAATTTTAGATATTCATTCTTGGAGGAAAGAAATATTATCAATTTCTTTAAAAGTACATATTAAAGATTGCATATCTTCGTAATATATACATCAATTTTCTTTGTGATGCATTTTTTATAGATGATAAAATATCTATCTGACTCTTGACAGAAAGAAGAGAAACTTTTTATATAGAACAAAATTCTTTGTGGTGCTTTTGTCATGGATAATGAAATACCTGACTAGCCCTTGGTAGATAAAAGAGAAATGTGGACAACTATAGAAAATCAAACAATCACACAAATGCACAAATGTTTAATGAGATTCGGTAATGTGCCTATGTCATCAGACATAAGTTCTCTCTCTTTTTTATTGTATTTTCTCATATGATATTGTTCAACCTTATGTATAGAAAAGACTGCTACGACAAAGGAAGGAAGAGCAATCCAAAAAAGGAAAATAATTGGAAAAGGGAAGACACCCCAGAATTCTAGAAATACAATATTAACAAATCTCCTTTTCTAAGATAGGAGAGAAAATTGCGCCAACACATAGTTACCGACATAGAAAAGAGAAAATTTTAATTAAAAAAGTTGGAATTGGAACGTGATATTGAAGAAATTAGCTCAAATCTCTATCAATAGAGAGGAGTAAATGGAGAAGATAGAAGAAACTATCTTCTTCTCAAGAAGATTCGAGACAATGGCATGCTCAACTATTCCACAAGTAAAAATTACATGATGTGGTTCGTATCCATTCGAAAACTACATCATAAATTATGGCACTGATTTTGGTTGATACAAAAATTTTAATTTTTGCATATCATTGCTCCAATATAAACTTCTTGTTAACGTTAATATTGAGTATAATATATTAATTAGTATAGTTTTAGACCTGTGTAATGCAAGGATATCTTTCTACTTATATGTGATTTACAACATTTGTGTGTCACGGAAATTTATGACATTTCAATTTCAAAAAAGTCAAAGTTCACGATCCAAAACAAAAAAGAATTTTAACAAGCAACAAATGTAACCAAAGTCAGGACACAAATGTATGATATTATATATGGAAACGTTTGCTTATAGTTAAGTTAAACTAAACCACAAAAATGAAAGTAAAATTCAAATGTTAAAAGAATAACGAGAAATTGAATAGTATGGGGTGGATTTAGAAAACTTAATTGTCATGAATAGTATAATTGTCAAGAAAATTTTTAACGTCACAATATCATCGTTTATATCGATGATTTTCGATCAAAATTAGTTGGATACACTCAATTAAAAAAAGTTTGATAAAAAAGATTCATAATTCAATTGATGAAATTGAAAAATTGATAATTGAATATGATGAGAACGTGATAACTTTATGGCTTTTTGAACGATTTTCCTTATTACACGTGCAGCTAGAAATTTTCTAAAATCTACCCATGCGCACATATGGGCCCAAACAGGTAGCCTGGGTATTTATGGGCCGGGCCCAAATTCAAGAAGGAGAGAAGAGACAGCCTTGGGGTTTGGTGTTTCATGATTGGTCGGAGTGAAAAGATCATTCTACCCCCCCGCACCCCACCCCCCGCCCCCGCATCATCACTGCCCACGCATTAGTCAACTCTGGATTTGACTCCGCAGTCCGTCCCTGTGTCGCATACCAAGTCAAGCGAAGCAGGTAGAAAGAACGCCCGGAATCTTTGAGCCACCAGCGAACCCCGGCATGACCCTTGTCCGGATCAGCTCGCTGCCCTGATTGGCGCTCCCTCTGCGGTTGCTCTGCGAGCTGGGGAGAGTTGCAGATTTGCGTTCAAGAAGGGTTGAGGCATCGCGTTCGATCCTTGTTTCTTGGAAATGGAACCGAAGAGGGAAAGGCTTGTGAGGTGAGCCATTTTCGGGTACCCCTCGCTGACGTATTCCGGGTTTTGTCCCCTTTCCCTGAAGAGAATTTTCCTGGAAAGTTCGCATTTTTTTTTCTTTTTCAACCTGGTGAGTGCTGGAATGTTTCGCTTTATTCGGGAAGTTTTAGGTCGGGGAAGATGATGTTTTCGTCGGGGTTGTGATACTTGGCAGTAGATGCGGTTAATTTTTCTGAGCTGCGTGAGCTTGAGTGGTTTTGCTTCTTAGGAGGTTAGAGGGAAACTTTGTTTGATTCTTAAGGGGAGAGACTAGATCGCTCATTTTTTTGGAACGTGTAATGCTGGACCGAAAAGCTGTGCTGAACAGAGCTTCTTCTTATCTTTGCGGCAGTGTTTGGTTTCTTCATAACTAATTACAATGTGGCTTTTCTGAAAACTAAAATGGTTGAGATTTAGTTTTGCGAATCATTTTCGTAGGAAAACTTGAAGACAGTTTTTTTACTTAGAGTAATATACATTATAGCACTCGACCTGGATTAAATGACAGTAATGCCTAGTCAGCTTTGCCTTTAATACCTTGTGAAGTCTCTTCTACCTGCACACTCGTGGTTCTGTGCTGAGTTTTGCTACAAATTTTGCAGGTTTTACTCTGATGGAAAACAGAAGAAAGAATCAAGAAGGGGAAGTGATGACCCTTTGAACTTGAATATGTCATCTTCCAAGTACATGGTTTCCTCATCATCTTTGCTGAAATCAGATAATGGGTTCGTGGGAGGTAGATGTAAACTACCAGAAGCTTTTTCAAGTGGGAGGAGTAAGGTGTTTCCTGAGGACCTTGCACCCGGGCGGAGTAGATTGCTTGATCCAGGGGGTGAAATTATGTTAAGGTGGAACCGGGTTTTCATTTTCTCATGCTTAGTGGCGCTCTTTGTCGACCCGTTATATTTTTACTTGCCAACAGTGGGAGGGACTCAGGATGACTCTTGTGTGAAGACAGACTTGGGTCTACGAATCATAGTAACATGCTTTCGGACATTGGCAGACCTATTTTACATCCTGCACATAATTATAAAGTTCAGAACAGCTTATGTTGCGCCAAGCTCTCGAGTGTTTGGTAGGGGTGAACTTGTAATGGATCCTAAGAAGATTGCGCGACGGTATCTTAGATCTGATTTCTTTGTTGATCTCATTGCAGCATTGCCTCTTCCTCAGGTACTTTGCTCAGAGAATTTGCTGGTGATTTTCATGCTGAACCATTTTCTGTTCAGTGAGATTGTGTACTGCTTGCTCACCAGCATGCCCTGGTTATCTGCACATGAATTTTTTTCTTTGAAAAATTGCTGTCTGAAGATGTGAAAAGATAAGCTTCATAGAAACTCAGTTTAGCATACAGAAGTTAATAGAGGTAGTATGATCTAACGAATTACCTTCTCGGAAAGTTAAACTGGCAAGTTTATTAAAAGAAATTTAGCAAAAAGAGTTCTGCTTATATATCATTCAAGTTGGTATTAGCAGTGTCGATTTTCTCACTCTTATGCTTTATATATAATGCAAGAGTTCAGTTGTGATAGTCGAGTCATTGACTTCACTAACTAATCACTCTTGGTACTCTTTGTCACTCCTGCCTTTGCGTATGTAGCTTTTCTAGAGATTGATTTTTCATTTTCTGTTTCCCTGGTGGGGTGGGGGTTGAAAAGAGAGCGCTGATCATTATTAGAGGCTTGTATAACTAATGTTGACAAGCTATGACTATCTTAGTAACTGGATCCAACTTTTTTAGTAATATGTGAAACCGTGCGTCTTTTTTTCCAACATGTCTAGATTAAGGGAGAGAATAGTAAACTATCAGAGATGATGTTGCTTGGATTCAATTAGGTCTTCGGTTTGCATTTTATCGGGTCCAGGCTGTCCTGGTCTGTCATGGGCTGCCTTCGAATTTGAAACAAGTTTACTATGAGTGCAGTTTTCACTGGTTGGAGTCTCAAGAAGTTGACTTTTTGGGTAAAGTAAGTGTGCAATCCAGTTAATTCTTGAGTTGGTCGAATATTTTTGTTTGGTTGGGTACACTTTTGCAAAATCTGCTTATGCAATGACATCGGAAATACACCATGGATTTCGAGCACATTCTCTATGTGTATCACGAGATTCCAACCACAAATGGTCTGTTATGCGGTTGTTGATTTTGAAAAGTTGATTCTAGATAACTTGAATGGATGTCTAGAAAATGTCCTTGTTGGTCTATTTTTAAGGACTGTGAAGCCAGTATGGTTAAATACTTGTGGATGATTTCTAGAAAGCAGGCAGACACAAGCCCCTTTTATGACCACTAGAGAGGCGATGGATATCTTCTAGGTCTTTTAAAATATTAGTTGTAGAAACACCATCTTTTTACATTTTAGTTCTGTTGTGCATGTAATGCCATTTCCCCACCCCAAATCTACATAGACTGCCGCTACATTATACATGCTTTCTTTGCCAAATGTAAAGCTCATGCCTCTTGATTTATCAATTTTGAAAGTGAAAGGTGCTAGATTAAACTGAAAAGAACAAAAAATGCATGATGGCTCTTTTTTAAAGAAAAATCATATTTGTTCATGTACAGTGAATTCATTGGGATTTAAACATGCTTTCTTTGCCAAATGCAAAGCTCATGCCTCTTGATTTATCAATTTTGAAAGTGAAAGGTGCACATTTCTAATACAAAATTCTATGATGTCATGTAAAAAATTCTATATCTGGATTTAGCTATAACCAATTTCCTATCAAGATTTACATTATCCTCTCACTCAATTTTGATTGGAGTCTTTGTATCCTCCTCTCTACATAAAATATAGTTGGAAAAAAATTTATCACCAAGATAGTCGCATGAGAATCTTCCTTCTTTTCATATGCACTTGGAAATGTTATTCTTCACCTCGATTATGATTGGACTCCTTCTCCTCCATAAATCTTACTCTTGAACCCTCTATCTTCATGAAAATGATTTGCTCTTCCAGTATCCCAAGCACCCTTTTGCCTTTTTTTAGCTGATTATAATTTTTGCTTTACAGTAAAACATTATATTCTTTGTGATCTCATAACAGTCTTTGAACCCAGTTTCGTTTTAGCAGTAACTCTATAGGCTTTACCTGCCTTAAGTGTTGAATTAGCCATCTTCTCCAAGGACATAACTAGTTGAAACAGTCCTCAATAAAATTGTGCGTCAATTGCTAACATCTACATAGTACTCTCATAGGTGTTAGTCGATCATAATTAATTGTATTCTTCGTGATCTCATAATGGACTTCCAGCCCAGTATAGTTTTAGCAGTAACCCCTATAGGCTTTAGTTGTCTTAAGTGTCCAATTAACCATCTTCTTGAGGTGCATAACTTGTTGAAAGAGTCCTCAGTGAAATTGTGTCGACAATTGCTGACATCTCCTTATTGCTCTCCTAGGTGATAGTTTAAGAAACATCAAATGTTGCACAAATGGGAACTATTAATAAAATTCTTTTGGAGGTAAAATTAATTCAGAGGCCAATCTAGCTGGCACAGAAGTCTAACCTTATTTTCCTTGAGGAAGAGGCCACAGCCAATGTTATTAAATCGAGATTTAAATCATGATTTGTAAACCTCATTTTCCAAATCACGAGTTGAAGCCAATCATGAATCATTAGTTTCAGTAAAAAGTATAAAATACTCTAAGACTAAGCATTCTTACTAAATTTAATATACTAGTTGCAGAAGCACATAAAAAGGCATGATATAGTTGAGAAAGTTATACCCAAACCTGACACTGTTCTACTGTCAATACCCACCCTAACTTCTAAGTATTTTAGAAGTACAAAATCAAAATGACCTAATGTAGTTAAAAGAAAAGATAATGTCAGCAACACTTAAAACCTCTATATGCACAAAAAAAGAAAAAATCGAAATTTACCACTATCTATTGAAGCTCAAGCTGTGAAATGACACCAAGCTCATGATTTGAACAAGAATAGGGGGTTCAAAGGAATGATCTGTGAGTCAAAGGAGAAGCCATGGCCTGCGCTGGAGGCAGCAACTGCTGCTGTTGTCACTGGAGGTGGCAACGATTGGTGATGGAGCCAGTGATGGCTGGTCAAGAACTGATGAGAAGCAGTCTAGCAGCGTTTTGAGTTCCTTTGTTTGGTTAGGGTGAGAGAACCAAGGTCTTCTGGTGTGTTTGCACATTTTCTTTTTTTTTCATTTGTTTCCTCCTTTTTCTTCTAGTTGCTCTATTTAATTTTCAGCGAATTTTTTCTCAGTAGAACCCATTTTTGAGCCCAACCTCTATTATCAGGCCAAACAGTGCAAATTGTGGTTGTTCTCATGAACTGTAGAGGATTGTAGAATTGTAGGATTCATTCTATGATCCTCTATGGTTCATGAGAACGACACAAATCGTTTAGAGGGTACATCTATCCAAATTGTGCCATTCAAATTGTGAATTACATGATTTTTGAAAACCGGCACAGCTCTCAAAGAGTAAGTTGCTTTATTGGCTACCATTGACTGTACAATATAATCGAGTCCTGATTCAAAGGAATTGCTGTAAGAACAAGGTAATTGCACTATTTCAAGTTTATAAAGAGGGGCTTTCTAATTCTAATGATCATGACTAAAAGATTAGCTAATTCTTCTTTTGAATGGGAAATTTGGTTGGCCTCTACAGTAGTTTTCCTGTTTTTCTCAAGCAAGGAGAATTATATATTTATGCATTGTATATATGCCGGATAACTATCAAGTCACATGGAAAGGGAAACTTTTAGCCATGAGCCATAGATTAAGCCAAAATTAGAGATATTCTTATTCTCATCAACAACTACATCTTCTGATCTTTTACCTAGTAAGTTGCTTAACCCACATAATGTGCATTCAGTTTTGTCCTATAAAATGATCATAAGCATTCAAGGGGAAAAGAGCTATCTCATCTTCTCAGTTAATACTGGCTGCAAAAGTGTCGCATCAAGTCATAAGCTGGACAAACAAAGAAGTAGCCTTCACAGTAGCTCTCTATGGAGGAAGACAGGCTATAAGAGAATCAGAGATATCATTACTGAAGTACATGCACAATCAAGTAAAGAGTACCTAAAAGTATTGAACTTTTTAGTTTTTATATGACCTCTCTTGATGAAGCTCTCCATTACATTTCGTGGATGCAAAACCTTTAGTAGCATCGAAGATGCAAAATTGCTCATTTGAGTAAAAAATGATGTCTATGGCTTAAAAAAAAGTAATCATTGAGGTCAGTTCTATACAGAGTGTAGAGTTCTTCTGAAAGCATTGATAACCTGAAACTCACCATGACTTTATCATGCACACCTTATAATAAAGCAGCAAATATAGAGGTTGAAAACTGAAGATTGGTGAGGATACATTAGATGGATTAAACATGCTTATCTTAGATGGATGTCTGAATGTCAGGATTGATATTGTGATATCCTGTTGTTGGCTTTAATGCTGTGACCACAAGATTTAAGTTCCTACTTGGAAGAGATAAATAGATGGGTTGGTAGATTTCTTGGAGAGTTGAATTTATGAGAAGACCAAGTCATGCATGTAAAGTGAAAATGATACGAGCATCTGTGTGGGTTGGCCTAACTACGTTTTCGTTTGGCCAGTAGTTATGATTGGCTCTAGTGATTTTAACGGAGAGATATTAGTTGGTTGTCCTAAGGTCTGAATGGACGTACAGTTGGGTGAGAGGAGTAGGAAGGGTCTTTCATGAAATCAAGAAGGTTGGAAAAACATTGAAGGCTCATGCATTTTTGCCAGTGGTCTGCACATGCATGTGTATGTATGCATACACGTATCCATAATAGGTTGAATCTTTCAGTCTTTTGTAGCACTGCCTTGCATGGTTTTGATATAGGAGCAGGATCTAAAGGTCATAACTCTCATTTTTTATCTTTGAATCCTGTTCTGTTATTTTTGGTCTATTGAGGTTCTTAATTCTGAAAGTTTACCCTTTTTTTGAGTCTCAAAGATGTTTAACAATGATTCTGCAGATAGTGATCTGGTTCATTATACCAGCAGCCAAAAGTTCTCGTACCGATCATAACAACAACGCCCTTGCGTTGATTGTTTTGCTGCAGTATATACCAAGGTTGTATCTTATTTACCCGTTAAGTTCTCAAATAGTCAAAGCAACTGGAGTGGTAACAAAAACAGCTTGGGCTGGGGCTGCATATAATCTGCTGTTGTACATGTTGGCAAGCCATGTATGTATTATCTCTGCTTTTCAATTGATACTATTTGCAGTGTCATAAATGAGCCTATGAGTGGAGCCACTTAACAGATGTCTTTCACTTATTTCTGCTCAGGTTATAGGAGCAGCATGGTACCTTTTGTCAGTTGAGAGGTACACATCATGCTGGAAATCAATTTGCCGAGAGGAAGAAAGCCCTATCAAGTGTGTTCCTGAATACTTGAGTTGTGACGGTTTTGATGTTAATCGCCCACAATGGGCTAGCAGTACAAGTGTTTTCAAGAGTTGTAATCCCAAAAATGATAGTATCACATTTGACTATGGGATATTTAAAGATGCAGTGACCAAAAATGTTGTTTCGTCCAATTTTGTGGAGAGGTACTGCTATTGTTTATGGTGGGGTCTGCAGCAATTAAGGTAACAATTAGAGAAATATTATTGGAGTTCTTATTGATTAGTTCATGTGTGCTTATGCTATGAGCATCAACCAGAGGACTACCTAACAATTGGACTTTTAGACAGCCTTACTGAATATGTAGCTTTTTTTTTAAATCTTGCTAGTCTACACTGTCTTTAACTTCTGAGTATCGCTGCAAAGTCAGTGCCTTAAGCCTGCTATGGAACTTGAGTGAGAAGATCTGTGGTGCTATTCTGTAAAGATGCTTTAGGACTTTCAGAATTGAATCTTTTCAATAATTTGATACTTAGATATGTGGTACTGCCAATTTTTCAATGTGAAGCTCTGGCTGGATTACTATTTAGATGATGAATCTGGCAATCTGATGAGTGGCTTGGTGTGCACCTGACTATATCAAGTTATAACAACCAAAAGACTTTTGACTTTAGCCTCAAGGCAGATGAAGAGACTGAGAGTCATATTTAAAGAGTTGTTTCTGATTTGTAGATTATGAATTGAATTCTCTTTCATTACACCTATTTAGCAAGAGAGGCTAATACACATTTTTTCCCCTCCCATTTTTCAGTTCTTATGGTCAAAATTTGTCAACAAGCATGTTTATTGGGGAGACATCGTTTGCCATACTTATTGCCATCTTGGGTCTGGTTTTATTTGCCCATCTGATTGGCAACATGCAGGTAATTTATTGTTGGCTCTATTCTCAACTCAGCCCCTTCAAGCTGAAGATATGTTGTAAAACCTTGGTTGTTTTTTATTAATATTAAAAGTGGTAGTTAGAAGATGCTATCTAGTAAGGATGAGCTCGTGTAAGAAAGTAACAATTTCTTAAAATTTAACTCTCACAATAATGGACTGGCTGGTTCGACATACTATAGATCTGTTGCTAAACCTACAAGCTAAGCATGAATCTTGGAAGGAGTAATTCAGAGATATGATGGTGCATGCTGGTTGACATTCCAACATAAAGTAGATGGGATTTTTCACAGCTTCGTGAGCTCCACCTCTTAATTGTGCTGCAAAATCACTGGAGGACATTTTAATGCCCCTACTCATACATATGCTTATAATCATTCCTTGATTTTTAATTATGTATAAGACTAAATCTACATATTTTGAGAAAGAGGTTGATGACATAATTTGCCTTACTACTATTGTTGCCCTTTCAGTTGTCTAGACTGAATATTCAAGTCTCCAGACATCCAAATCTGAGGCCATGTTTCAGCTTAATTCATGATGGAAATGAGAGGAAGCTGAAAGACTCATCGGAGGCTTTTCATGCTGTTTTTGTTGTTGTTTCCCCCTGCTAAGAGGAAACCGAGTCTTAAATGAAGTTAGAAAAAGTTCAAAGAAAGGCTGTCTCTGGGGGATTTACATAGTTGTTACATACAATTATTGTCTGTGTTTTGGTAGTGTTACTTAGCATAGGATGAACCTACATAATCAATTTACAATGAGATAAAAGAAACTTATCGTGTCTGAGGAAGATCAAACTCCTGGTTGGTTGTATAACCTTTCATTCTTGTAAAAGGTTTGGAAAAATTCATGGATGCCTCACATGTATAAATACCTCTGATACTTCAGATTTTCAAATGCACTTTGCTTTCAAGGTAATATGACAAGGACCCAAATATTTTGTCAGATTGTCATGTGTCAATAAATAGTTTTTTGAGATGTTCTTTGAGGTACTTCAGTTTGGTGCTTCATGTCTGAGATTGTCTGTGTATGCAACCGTTGATTCTCTTACAAATGCCTAGTTGAGTCTTTGTGAGGATTCATGTAGTTAAATTTGCAAGATTGATATTATTGCACAGAAAGGTGATACAGTCAGGTTGTCCCTAGTTTTCATGTAGCTAGCATGCATCCAACTCTTTTCTCTTGTATTGACCTTTTGCCCTATAGAGATACTGCATCTCTGTGCTAACAAGTTTGGAGGATCTAGAGTCCATTGTCTCCAGGATTCATGGTCCATGCAGACATGTGTTGTCCTTAAATGAACGCGTAAAGTGCTAAACTCTCATCTAACAATGGTTTGAGATACACAAATGTCATTGCTCAAATATATGATTGCTGCTTCCACACCTCTCAAAGAAAATCACATTACTTTTATCAAAGATCTAGTCTGTCTTGTGAAAAAAGAAAAAAAGATCTAGTCGCAAATTCCATATCTGTTTCGTGAACTTATTGATTTTCATTGGGTGCAGACCTACCTGCAGTCTCTTACTGTTAGGCTTGAGGAATGGAGACTTAAACGAAGAGACACAGAAGAATGGATGAGGCATCGCCAGCTTCCCAAAGATTTAAAACACCGTGTACGTCGTTTTGGCCTATACAAGTGGCTTGCTACTAGAGGAGTTGACGAAGAATCCATCCTCCGTGGCCTACCAGCTGATCTCCGTCGTGATATTCAGCGGCACTTGTGCTTAGACCTTGTTCGGCGTGTATGGTCTTTTTACATCAGATCCTATCTTAAAGCAATTGTTCAATATAACTGCTTTCGCTTTAGTGTTTCAATGCGTTTATATTGCACTCTACATTTAATAATGTAAAATTGAGCCGAGCACATCAGCCAATGCTTTCATGCTCTTGAACTAGGGTGAAGAACGTTCTAGCTTGTTGCTGCCAAGGATGGCCTTTCTAAAACTTTACCCTGCTCGTGTTTTCTGGCAGTCTTTTCAGTATCCTTATAATTTGATGTATTTGGTCAACATTTGGCTTATGTTTATCGAGTGATCTTTAGCTAGTGACACCACTCCCATGTTGTCCTGTCCCCTATCCATTTCTTTGTTTACCTGGCAAATTGATGAAAACCAAAATGCCAGTACTCTGGGCTCTCAGATATAGAGTTGTTAGTTAAGCGAGCACATGATAATATTGATTTTCTTTATGCTTCATTGGGATATGATATCAACCTTTCTATATCAGTTGAGTGAACTAGGTGATGGTTTTTATGCTAAATGGTTTTTGCTGATTATTCAAATGTAAAGGATGCATTGCCAATCACCATTCTGTTTAACAAGGCTGTCACACTGACCTCCTTTCCTGTGATTTTCAGGTACCCTTCTTCTCCCAAATGGATGATCAGCTTCTCGATGCGATATGTGAACGTTTAGTATCCTCGCTGAGCACTGAAGGTACCTACATTGTTCGTGAGGGTGACCCTGTGACGGAGATGCTTTTTATTATCAGAGGCCGGTTGGAGAGTTCTACTACTAATGGAGGTAGGACTGGTTTTTTCAATTCAATTACATTGAGACCTGGAGATTTCTGTGGCGAGGAGCTACTTGCTTGGGCATTGCTCCCAAAATCCAGTGTCAATTTGCCTTCCTCAACTAGGACAGTTAGAACGCTCGTAGAAGTGGAAGCTTTTGCTTTGAGAGCGGAAGATCTCAAGTTTGTGGCCAACCAATTTAGACGCCTCCACAGCAAAAAGTTGCAACATACCTTCAGGTTTTATTCCCACCACTGGAGGACATGGGCTGCCTGCTTCATCCAAGCAGCATGGCGCCGACACAAGAGGAGGTCTATTGAAAACAGTCTTTCCATGAAAGAGTATGAGAATGTGGTGGAGCCGTCAGGTCAAGAGACAGAGGATTCATTTGTCTCCAGAAATCCTTCTCAGACAAAACTAAATCTGGGAGCGACAATACTGGCATCGAGGTTTGCTGCGAACACTAGGAGAGGAGCTCAAAAGATCAAAGACGTGGAGATGCCAAAATTACAAAAACCTGATGAACCCGACTTTTCCTCCGAACCTTATGATGAGTAGCTGGTCTGTTTGTGTCAGGTTTCTTTGGCTTGTGCGTGCCATCAAGGGTGTTTGCTTTAGAGATGGAATCTACAGTGGTGCGGTCTTGAGCTGGATATATTGAGGTTAAGGCTGAGACATATCAGGGTTTTACATCTAAGAGACTCCTCTCTGAAGGAATGTTCCGACTTAAAAGGACAAAAGTGATGGTCAGAAATTCAGAGTGCCAGATGAGGAGTTGTCATCGAGAAATTTAACAATGTGTCTAATTTAGCTGCTCCTATGTTTGCTCTTCAAAATGGGAGAGCTGGATTGTACGCGACAGATCATTTGTGAATGAAGTTATCTGTTGTATTGCCAATGAAATTATATACATAGTGTTACTGCCATACGTACAGTAGTTGTCTATGACTAGACAGTGTTACGAATTGCCTTGTTGGGGATGCATTGTTTGTAGATGGGCTATGCCCATTTAGTAGCTACTAGTGAAAAGTATGCTGCATATCAGGATTGTGGAGGACTACGACGCTCAGATCTTCCGACTGCATTGTTTGAAAGTGTATGGGACAGAAAACTGAGTGCAAGAAGCAGAAAAGTTCTCTTACCACCTTTTTCGATTGTCATTTCTTGCAAATGGCGTCTTTTACCTATGAAATGTGATTTGAGTGTTTGGTATGACCCCTCTGCAAGGAATGTGAAAATTTGACAAATCAGGGGCATGGTGCGCAAGTGCATCCAGTTTCCTTCATTTGAGCTTTGCGTGAACTTGGTTCACTCGCTCGACTTCTGGATTGCAGATCCTTTGTCTGACTGTCGTGGCAAAAGTTATTTATTTATTTATTTCTGATTCTCATTAACATGCGAACTCTTTAACGCGTTACGGGGGCAATGTGCTTTGCATGGGTGAAACTTCCTCATTTATGCCTGATTCAGCAAGAAAGAAGTGGGTCGATTGCTTATCTCATTCTTGCATTGCTTCGAGAAACGAATTTCTCCAATATAGACCTTCAATTTGTTTGTTCACAATGGTGATAAATTACAAGTATCAAGATGAAGTTCGTGAAAATATTTCGTAATTGTATTCTGGTGATTGAGTTAGGAGTAAACTGGGAAGTAATGGCCAGAAGTCAAGTTCTAATCTCCAACAAAATTGACCAATTTTTACATTCTCTTCTTTGATGGTGATGGTCGCTGGCCGTGGCGGCGGCGATGGCAGGTATTCAATGGTGGGGCAGTGGTGGTAGCATCGGGTGGTCATGGTCGCATATGTAGCACTGATAAGACACGCGACACGACATGCAGACACGTCATTTATCAAAAAGTAGAGAATTCTGACATATTCGGACAAGTTATATATTAAATAAATGTTTTTATATATAAATGCATAAATAACTAAATAATAATAAGAGCCTAGAATTAATCTATATTAAAAACATTAATCATATATTTGTTAAAATCATTCATTGTTTTAATTTAATAAATTCAACTACATTTCATTGTAACAATCCATTAAACTTGGAAGAGAAAATAAGAAAAGAATAATTCCATTATCAAATATAACAAAAATTCATTCATCCACATAATCCAGCGGTGAAGATGAGGACCATATAGGGCATGAAAATTCAAGGTCGGTGTTGAAGAAAAGAGTAGATAGGAAAAATCATGTACATTATCTCACCCTCATCATTATCCATCAATTAAACAACCCAAATCCCCTTTCCTCGAACTCATTCTAGGGTTTGCAAAAATCCCAAATCACATTATAAAGAAATTCAAGATGCTTAATTAAAAAAGAAAATGAAATAACACAACTTGCTAACTTGAGATGAGCAAAAAAATGAAATCGTGAGACGAAAAGAAGCAATGCGGCAATGCTTGTGAGAGGTAAAGGTGTTGCTCGCTTAGTCGAGGCAACAACCTGATGCTTGTGAGAGACGAAGGCAGGGTTAGAGGCGGTTGTGTTGACGGGTGGCACTGAGGCGCGGGGGGCTACGATGACTATTGGGGTGGGCCGCGCGGCTGGCGAAGCAACACTGGCAAAAGACTCACGGTGAAAGAAGAGAACGAGAAGTGCCTTAGGTGCATGCAACATAGAAGAGTCCAAAAGTATTGAAAATTTGTTTTAACTTTTATTATTATTATTATTATTATTATTATTATTATTATTATTTTAATATATTTATATTTAGACTCCAAAAGTATTGGAAATTTATAAATATAACCCGTGTGTGTTGGAGTCACGTGTCGGAATTTCTAACTCGCATGTCGGAGATAGTCGACCGCGTGTCGAATTTTCTGACACGCGTTGACCGAGTGTCGGAGTGTATCAGAACGTGTTAGACACGTGTCGAAGTGTCGTACACAACAAGAAGAATCCCAAAGAGTGTTGATACTTCTTAGATGGTGGCTGATAAAGACATGGAATTATAATTTCATTCAATCAGTTTTTCGGATCTCAAATTTGTAACTTTTGTCATCCAAATACACATGTTGTCTCTCTTCTTATTGCAATAAACACAGAAACAAATATAGAACATTATAGTATATAGATTCCGCAAAATGAGAACAGTACTAGTAAATCTTATATTTTGACCACAAAGACAAAATGGATAATTCTTCTCATAATGGCAAACATGGAAAACAAGGAAGATGCTTTCTAAATTCAGTTTCGTTTTCTTCCCACCAATGCATTTTCTTTTGCACCGAGCTATCAATGTAAAACAAATCGCCAAAAACAGAGACTTCAACTCGCATTACTACCCAGAACACACTCACTTCCAATTACTACCTAACTAGAAGAAACAATTTGGAAGAAGAATCAGATTATACAGAAAACATGTAATTGAGGTTCATCTCCGAATGAGCCATTTAGGCATCACCATTCGCTGTTTAAGCCGAATCTACAAACAAGAGTGAGGCCGAGAAAGGACAATCTATACATATATATCCGGAAGATGGGATTGTTCCTATTGGCCATACTTGTCGATGTCATAGAACTCTATGTTCTTGTATTTTTGGGATATGATCTCTGCTTGAACTTTCCTTGCAGTATCCGTTGCACAACCGACTAGAATAAGAACTGACGTGCCAGCAAATCCACGGAAGGCTGTCAGATGTGTAACTTGTTCGATTACGGCAGGACCGGCAGCAAGGATGGCCAGAAATGCGGATCCAAGAACTGATATCCGGCTAAGGACCTACAGTAAGAAAAACTAAATTAAGAAGAGAAAAAGGACATATTGCAAGGCATTATAACTTAATACAGATAAAATATTACACTCTAGCCTGCAGAAAATAGAGGGATATAGCATGGCGATACATGGACTTCTTCTGTCAAAAATTGGTGCAGATTGCTCCAAATGAACATGATAGAACAGAGCACGTGAAGACCAAAGAAGCTGGGACATCTTGGTCTTACGTGAGAGAGAGAGAGAGAGAGAGAGAGAGAGAGAGAGAGAGAGAGAGAGAGAGATTTGAAAGGAACAGAAGTCAAAATTTCCATGAAAATGAGAGGCATTGGTTTGCTAACAATTCGGGAACGAAAAGGGGCATAAGTTTTAAACATTATTTCTCCAGACATACACAAGTAATTATACTTAACCTAAGGGAAAAAGTCAAGCATTGACAAATGCCAGGCAATAAAACCACAATGCCCTTGTCCTACTAGCCAGGATACATTCAAGGAAACACCAAAGATGCCTATCTCCTTACAGATGAAATAAATGGCATATAAGCAAGAGGAATTCCTACTAAGACACCTGAATAAAAATATGTTGCAAAAATATTAATCATGGGAAAATTACCGTCTTGATGAATGTGGCTGTAGTTTTTCCCGGTCGAACAAGGGGTATTGATGCTCCTTGGCGTTTCAGCTGTTCACTGACATCATCAGGGTCCAATTGTAGGAAAGTGTAGTAGTAGTTGAAGAAGGCTATTAATAGTATGTTGGTTGGCAGATATAGAGAACCTACAATAGACACATATCACCATTAGACAACATCACATGTCCAAAATGAGATTTTCTTGAGGTGAGATAAATAGAATATATAAACATCAATTTGCTACTAGGATATATGGTCAGATAGTAAAAGCAGAATATGCTAAAAAAGATGACTGCCGAGAACGCAAGCATTTAATCTGCAGGAAAAATTGCATTAGGTAGACCCCAAGTATAAAATTGATCAAGCAAACCATGTACGCATCTACAGTGAAGGGAGTTGGCACTGATCTCACTGACATATTGCCATGTGCAGAGCTTTTAATGCATTTATAAAGAATGGCAGTTCACTGCAACTCCGAGGGAGTTACATTTGGTTTTTAATTCAATCACAGGTTAACCATGCAAAGTCAATGTTGATGACCAAGGACAATAAACATTAAATGGTACAGACAAGATGATACAGGTAAGAGTTCACCCTCAAGGGATACCTTTTGGACGTTGAAGTCTTTAAAATGATGAGGTGATACACCCAAAACCTATTTCATAAATTTTACTGACAAATAACTTGTACTTGCCATTTATGCGCTAAAATTGATTTGGCAAATTAAACTCCTACAGCTGTTTTTAAATTTTTCTGAATGTCTGAAAGCAGAAGCATACCAAAATGCATTTAGAGGTAAATAAATTCAAAAGATCATTTGCTCAAATAGATAAGCAGGTGATTCATGACATTCTTCTGTGACAATGGTGACAGTAATTCTATTAGCTACAGTTCCATCTAAAATGTTTTCTGTTCCCATGTTTAATCAAATTATGGGTCATTGAGTTCATTACCTTCATTTCTATGTGGAAGCCAACATGTCAAAGCAGAGGAACAATCCGCTCATGATATATAGAATATATAACTTTTTTGCAGTTTAAGCAATTCAATTTATAGCCTTTTCTCTTAATAAAAACAATCTTTATCCAATATGAACTAATCATACCGCCTGGGTTCAGAGCCACAGCAGCTTTCTTCAGTGCAGCTAAACCTGTGAAGCGGGCAACAGTTCCAGGGAGAGCTAACGAAGATGTAGAAAATATAATGGGCATCACTCCAGAGCTGTTGACCTGTGACAGGAATGATGAACCTTACAAATATATCTCTAATTGGCTCATAATTTAAAGCAAGTGACCTCGCTCCAATTCCATCCAAAATGTAGATAACAATCGCATATCTGCAAGCAGTATGCTTATATATGTACAACTTTGTACACTGTATTACCTATAGAACATGAATGTCAATATCAAAGCACAGTTTCCTTGGTTGGCAATCAGTTATTGAACTGAAGATGCTAGAATCATGGTATCTGGTATCTTTCTAAATGGCTGGTCATGTCCAAACTCTTATTATGCTACTCATAATGCAATATCTTTCTATAGGATATTTTGGCTCTACAGATTATAGACTAAGCAAATAGCTGTTGGCTAATTCAGTATATTAAACTAGTAGGGAGAAGTGCGGAAACAGTTGGCAAGGAAGCCTAAATAATTAATTCATGCTATTTTAGGATAGACAGATGAGTCAAGCAGTTAACTTGCATTTAGATTATTTCCCGTTTTCAAGGAACTCAGAAATTTTTTTATAAAATTGCAATTTTTTAAGAATACTGCTTGTTCTCAGGTGCCATTTTTCCTATCCTGCAGCATTTGCTGATCTGAATCAGATAAACCCTATAACTATATTTTTTTCTCCCCCTGTCAGTAAGATTACAGAATGCAGGTGCTTAGCTCATAACAAGTCACTTGCAAAAATAGGATAAGTCTAAATTGATAATCATCGTCAACAGCAGCACTTAACAAAATTCACGAGAAGAGGCAACAAGAGGGCATATATAAAGATTACCACAAGCAAGCAGACCTACTAGAATTTGTTCACCCATGGTCTACTGAAATGTGTAAGATTTGTCATACGATCCAACCATATCACTGAGGTTAACCAATTCAGTACCAGGAAAGGAAAAGGAGAAAACTGAGCTACATGGACTCGATAGAAATGAATATACGACCCCACTTAACATAAAATTATGTGCAAAACAGAAAAATATAGAGAATAAGGAAATCTGCCAGACGACAACTAGCTCTCTTATGACCCCCATCCATAAATTATCTAAGACCGACTGTGAAGCCTTATGGAGAAGGGTAGTTTGCAACCATGCTTAGAATGTTATTATCTAAGTCCACTAAAGTTAATAAACAACTGGAAATGAATAGTATCCCCATATACTGACCTTGAAGGGTAAGTATGCAGATTTTTGAAGGCCTCCACTTCTGCTGGTGTATCTTGAGGCATAGTTAAGGGGAATTTTCCTTTCTGCTTCCTGAAAATCTTTGTCATGGAGCATGTTAGGTAAATTTCTTTCTCTTAATCCTTTCATAATAAGCTAACATCCTAGAATATATAATGATCACTTACCTGAACATATACAATACCAAGGACTAAGAGGACGAAAGATAAAGTGATGGTGGCAAGTCCAATATAGTTGCCATCCTGATAAGCTTGTGCAACTGTTCGACCAAAAGATGCTGGTAAGTAGGAGATTATGCTTGTAAATATTAATAGCGATGTGCCATTTCCAAGTTTCAGGTCAGAGATCCTTTCGCCAATGTATGTTGTGAATACTGAGCCGAGGGTCAATAATGTAACAGAAGAAACAGCCCACTCTGTGCTGAAGTCCTCAACATAGGGACGAAGGTAGAGTACTTGGCCTATAGCCTGGCAAATAGATAAGGTAGAAACACGTGTTACCAGAAGAACTCCACTAAAAATAATATTTTTCGCTGAAGTGAATTCACATTAAGTAAAACAGTAGATAATCAACTAGAAAGATCATTTTGAATGACTTTTCCTGGGTTTTATGCTACATTATGTATGAAACCCCACAAAGCCCAGATTCAATTATTGGCACACTGTTAGGGCTCTCAGAAACATGTCAAACAGAAATACTTCCGTTCAGTTCATTTATAGTTTCTTTTTGAAGAACTGGTCACTGAAGTATGTAAAACATCTAACACACATTTCTAGAAGAGATTTGGGAAAGAAGAGAAATGAGAGTAAAATTTTAACCATGCAGTCTAGACTGGAACAAAAATCAGAAACCAACTTCTTCACCCATGTTGTAATTTTACTTTAGCAATGGTAAATATAATTTTGTGTGCTGGTTAATTAAGTGCTTGCCTGTACGATGGCAAACCCAACTGATGCGTATCGGGTATACTGGAGAACTTTCTTCCTTCCAGCTTCACCTTCTCTTTTTTGCAGGTCTTGCAACTTTGGATATATTTGTGCCAAGAGCTGAAACACAATTTGTGCATTGATAAAGGGAACAATACCAAGGGAACAAATCCCAAGTCTACCAATACCTCCCCCAGAAAAAGAATCCAAAGTGCTCAACAAACTATTCTGATCCAAATTCCCAGCAAAAGCTTCCCGATTTACCCCTCCCAGGGGAACATAAATGCCTAGACGGGATAGGGCCAAATATCCCAACAACTTCAGGAACTTCCCAGGCAATGGTCCTTTAAAGAAATCACCAAAGTCAATAGAACTATCCTCAATTGCAGCTGCCATAGAAAGAGAGCTTGTTAGCCAATTGCCTATCTGAGCTGATGACTGCCACTCCACGAAAAGCTATGTAAGAAGTTTGAACCTGCCACTCCACGAGATGATGTTTTTTCCCTTCTTGTTCTTGAGGAGCTCTCAGACATTGGTGAAAACAGATCTAGAAAGCTTTCCCATGTAGAGTTCAGCCCAGAGGAATGATGTGAATCTATTCCCAAAGGGTCAAAAACTGTGCCCTCTGAGCTGAGGAGTATTAAAGGGACAAAATTAGCAAAACAAGGAACTTAACTTTGACTACTGCTGTGAAAGGGGAAGCAATGACTGGACTCCGACTTATCATTGCTTTTAAAAATGGAAACAACAAAAACACAGACATTATGAATTATATCAGATAAGTAAACGAGTCAACTAAATTAAAGTTATGAGATTTTCAGGTTAACATGAGCAAAAATTACATGTTCAGAGTGAGATCAGAACCCTCATTCTCTGACTGTTAGTTTCAGCATAAGATTTGCAACTGTGGCAAGGAGCTTTATTGAGAAGCAGAGTTACATCAAAGAAATCGACTTGGTGAAAGCAACGATAGAGCACATAACAGACAGCAGCAAGAGTCCCAGCAGTGTGCAAATTATTGCTGATCTGGCATCACATGAAATAAGAGACGAGCTGTAGAGTGTACTCTAGGGTAAAAGGAGAAGTCATCCATGCTAGGTGCCTAAACTTTGCAACAGCAAGACCTTGAATACTTCTCGTGAAAATTCACCATCCTGAGTCCTACTTAAAAATTCCACAATGGATACTAGTAAATATGACGTAAACAATCCTCATTCTCAATTTCCAGGTGTATAAATTCGTTATGACTTTCCTTTTGCACCTCTTTAGAACCATCATCAGTAATATCACATCAAAGAAACTTCAACCAGCACTATCCCGCCTAGTCTATGCAACAGTTTCCCTTTATTAAATTACGTGCTACATGCTAATTCGATAAGATTTATCCCACTTTGAATTCCCCAGAGCTGCAGTCCAAACTTCAACGCATCTTAAACTGAAATGAGATGCACTCAAATCCCCAGCAACCATGCACACCTCACAAATGAGCCAGGCACTCACTCAAATTTTGCCGACTAGCACATTTTTTCTTCAACAACCATAATTTCAATGCGAGAAAAGGAAAAACCTATCTCAAGTCCGAAATGGCTGGTCCCACTTTCAAGAAGGCTCGCTAGAACACAACATGGACAGTCAAATCCCACACATTTAATCATCCATCCCCAAGAAAATCCTTATACAAGAACACCCAAAAGCTCCAAGTTGGCAAATTCTTTTCTCTGGAGCAATCCCACACTGCGAAATACGAATTGATGATTCCAGGAGCAGAAACACTCATGCTAGTATCAAAATACTGCTGCACCTGTTGCTAGAGACGAGGCCGAGCTTCAAGGAGGGCTTTCTTTGGGTACCGAAACTGGCCCTGCAAGCCCATCGTCTCTGCTTCGAGGATGATGTTGGAAAGACAGAGCAAAGCGGCCGAGAAGAGACAGCCGCTGCTGCTTCGCCGACCGTTATCGACATTATCCCCCCTCGACCAGCCTCTTGCCCTTCGTGACTCCCGGAATTATATTCAAAGCAGTAGCTATAGCTCTGCGCTCAAGGACCCGCCACAGTTTGCGGTCCCCAAAATCGACAACAGAAGTTCATATCCGTGAAAAAGATTGAATTTTGATGATTTTTCAACAAGAAAAAGAAGATCTTGAATATTGACCTTATAGCTTATCTTGACGGCTGATGCTCGATATGAGATTTCGCTTGAGACAATGTGTTCATGCTTTGATGATTTCTTACGTCACAATCGGACGACAAGAGGATGATTTGGACCTGGGGAAGGTGGTGGCATGGAGACAAAACTTCCTAAAACGTTATTAACATCGATGTGCATGCTAAACATCAATTATTACGTCATAAAAAATAGAATTTTTGGTATAATCTGACCGATCCAACTAAAAATAATCTTCAAAGATTACGATTGTCTTTAAGATTTATCTTATTTTCTTGTTATAATTGGCTAAATGTACACGTTAAGGTCATTCTTAATTGTTTCTTTTTTTTTTTTTTAACTTTAGCTGACTGGACCTATAAAGCCCAGAGGCGAAAATCCCTTCCTAGTAATTGGAATTTTTTTTTTAATCTTACATCAATATTATGAAACAATATGTGTTTAAAAGCGTGCTTATTTATGTTAAAACTATTTGAAGCAAAAGAAGTGACAAATTCTTTTTCCTATTGAGTGCCCACACCTTACATAGCATTTTCATCCTCATGATAATTATGCTGGTATTTAACAACTAATAATGGCTTTGAATAACAAGGTTGGCATTCCAAGTCCCTGCGATGGCTCGTGAGACGGTCGCCGCCGTTGACGTCACCGGCTAGATCCGACATCATGGGCAACATTTGCTGGCAAAGATGCTGAGTTTACAATTGGGACAACCCAAAAAGTACGCCCTCTCTAGCCATTTCTTGTCCTCTCTTCTTCTCTTTTACGTTTGGTCCCATGTAATTACCTCTCCATGGAATTTCAAAGTAGATCATTGTGAGTTCATGTTCGATTGGAATAATTGTGATTGTATTGTAACTGTGCTGTGATGTGGTTATCTTGCGAAGCATTATGACTAGAAATGATCAATGAGTGGTCCGACTTGCTCTAACCGCTCAAACTTGTCCAAACTTGCCCACTCTATGAAGGTCGAGAGGTAAATAGTGGGAAAATTGTCGAAAATATCCTAAACCTTTTGCAAATTTATTGATTCAGTCTTAAGCCTTTTTTTTTTGTCAATTTAGTCCTCAACCTTTTGAAATCTTTTCAATTCAGTTCTAAAACCTTCGAATTTTACCAATTCAGTTCTAAACCTTTTGCCAATTCAATCATAAAACTTGAAAATTCTAAGGTCAAATTGACTAGATTTCAAAAGATTTAGGACGAAATTAAGAAAAAAAATTAGGACAGAATCAATAAAATTGCAAAAGGTTTAGAACTGAATTGATAAAGAAAAATGTTTACGATTGAATCGACAAAGTTACAAAAAGTTTATGACTTTTTCAATAATTACTCCTATAATTAGTTGAAGTTGGCCAAAAGTTTCACATGAGAAAACCCCCAGCCACCTCATCTTAAGCCCAAACCTAGCTGCAAATCTTATATTTCATAATTTTCTTTTATAGGGATGGGTTTAGGTAACAAATTAGACTAGACCTTTCGGCTTACAAAACCGCGTTAGGCAATTTTCTCAAGATTGCCATAAACTATTGCAGGTAGGAGGGTGCTAAGTGTTCAGAGTTCTTTTAGTCCTATTGATGACTGCTTCAACTGCTCATTTACTTTCCTCAACCACGGATGCCTTGGATCATATGTTCTGGGAGTAGAATAGCTCAGTCAAGCATATTTGCCGCATCCGTTGTCCTTTGCCATTAGAAAAAGCTCTCCTCGAAGGATTTGGATCCACTGCTGTGGTCAAAATGTCTAAAAGATAAATGAAAATTTTATTTAGTGAAGATGGATGACTTACTGCAGACAGAATTTAGTATCTTCAAAGTAAAAGTAGTAAGTACTGCAAGGGGAAAAAAGTGTACTTTTCCATAGTAGAATGACAAACATGGACGTCATGCATATGATGCATATTGTCTTACTGATATAAAAACATAATAAAACTTATTGTGGTAATAATGACCAAAGTGGATTGTCAGCACAAACAAAGATGACGAACCAGATAGTTTATGTCATGTAAACCACTAGCACATAATCCACTAGCTACAGCACATCAACATGCCAATTTATGAGCTTTACGCACACGCAAATTGTGGTGATTAAGGAGTAAATGGAAAGACGCTGTTGAAGTGAGATCTCTGTTCTCTCTAATGTAGCTTATTAATTTACTATTGAGCACTCCTTTCTTTTTTTTTATCGCGCTGGATGGATTGATGTTGAAACTGAAAGCTAATATTCTCTTCAAGAATCCCCTAGCGAAAAGCTTATTGAAAAGCCTCCATCTTCTTGCTAAATCATTGCCAAGATTATACAGGAGAAAAAGGAACGCAAGAAGATCTGCTAAATTTCTTACTAAACTCCTTACCAATGAAGTTCCATGCAAGTATGGATATATATGACTGTCATTTATTAAATAGCAGAAGAACTTCTCATTCATGAAGCTTTTTGAAACACGACTCATGATTCAGGTCAAACAACGAAGGTGTCTTGTTAACAAAGGCTTGACATTGGCAAAGTGAGACAAATATGCACATCACGACAAAATTTGACATGAAGAAGGAAGAGAAAACCTCCTTGCCTCTCCAAAGCCGTTGAATATCCTGCTGAATTCGTTAATGAAAATTCTGGTTAAATATCCTTCTTAGCTTATATGCGAGACGAAAAGCCTAGTACACGGACAAGAAATGCCAAATATAATCATCCAATTACCTAAATGCAATATCGGATGCATATCTGTCTGTCATTAGTTTAGCACGTCTTCCCTCAAAGAATAGCATAAGAAAGTCATATAGTATCAACCATAGCCATTATCCTTTTTCAGCATAATACATAAGAATCAACACTAAAATAAGACATAGGTGTATGACTTTTCGAGAAGAAGATATTTATGGCTTATGTGTATCGTACGCCATCAACTTCAACATGAATTGGAGAGTCGTAGTATAACAAATTTGAGTCATAATGCTATAGCTTGAGCATTTAAGTTAGACAAGTATTCTCTCTTTAATATCATCTTTCCATATTCCAGATTTTTCCTCTGTTCCCACTTGCTAGCTTTTTATAGACCTGAGGCATCAAAAGGGCGTTCTTTAGACTTTTTTTTAAACACAGGTAACAGCATACTCTTGACAATGAAACTACAGTCAAACTGAGACTTCAGGGAGCAATATAAATTAGTAGACAGAAGAACCAGGCTTCTTTTCTTTACAAATATTGGATTTTTATCACACACGCTTGGTCGCACGACCCAAAATGAAATGCTACAGACCCTAAACCGGGCCAGGAGACCCGTAGAGTACCCTCTCAGACCAGCCCCTGCCTAGAACTCCCTCCCACTAGAATAGTTGTATTTTAACTCCCTGCTATGGGAGAAATCCACTCCTATGGTTGGACGGAGACATGGCAACGGTAGTTGTTGGACCACCAGCTAATTTATTGATCACCCCAAAACTTTTAGAATCTAAGGCCAGTTGGTTCCTCCCCACATTCTGGTAGTCAAGAAGCCTCTCTTGTTTAGGTTGTTCCTATCATATTACTTTGGCATGTCTTACCGCAGATGCGGGTTAGCTTGAAAGTTGAAAGATTTTATGACCTTGTATTTAGTTCACTCTTCGAACAGATAATAAGTGTGCTATTGATATATTAAAGAGAGAGAGAGAGAGAGAGAGAGAGAGAGAGAGAGAGAGAGAGAGAGAGAACTTAAGTGCACAAACCATGCTAGTTAGAGAATTCAATTGGAAAAAAAAACATTTCACGTTCCGAATGCAAGATCCGTAGAAGTTGAGGGCATGAATTTTTGACTTGTTCCAAAACTTCTCACGCTTTTACAAATTTCCAAAAAGGCAAAGAGTGTAACTTCTCTCCCCTTCCTCAGTTCTATTGATATACACGAGACAGATTCTGCACTTTGCACCAATAAGGCAAGCAAACAGGGAGGGAAACATGAGCATGGCCCATATTCCATTACATGGATGCCACACGATACCATGTTGAGCAAGGTTTACATAAGTCTGTCCAACAGCGTACTCCTGAAGTGATAAAACTTGTTTTTGTTGTTGGTTGCCTGGAGTCCATCTTGATGACCACTTTCTTGAATTATTCTGAGAGTGGTGTCGAGAAAGTAAAGCACACATTTACTCAATATCATTGTCCTTCTGAGATGGCTGACAAGAAAGTAAAAGCCAAGTCAGCCTTACCTGCATAAAATGTTAGCATCTCTCTGTTTCAGAAACTGCAACATCATTCTACCAATGCAAGAACCAGAGACCAGCTAATGGTCTCAACATGGCAAATGCATCTCAACAAAAAGAAAGACAGCCAAACTTTGGAATCTCAGGCTATTCTCAGGACTAAGATCCAAGAAGTTGCTAAAAACACAGTATTTGGACATAATATTTTTCTCTTTCAAGGCTGTTTAGCTTGTATATACATGATTCCCAGCAGAAAGCACGTTTCAATGGAAAGCATCATGTAGAGGGGCTCAATCGACCACCCTCCCCTCCAGGGACCACTTAAAAGGGACAAAAGTTGAAAGACCAGAAGGTAAATTCTTCCATCCAGACTTGTTAGTCACGAGGAAAGAGCAGGAAATTATAAACAACAAATAGCAAGATATTACTCTGTTTCTGCATATAAAGACTACCCAATCCTGGATAATTTCCCTAAATTCCAATAACTAGACGTATCATAGCTCCATCAAGCTTAAAATTCATCTTCTTTTCTATCAGCATCATTGGTCCATGCATTCACCCAATGATGATACCTTAACTTCCACCCAACTCTCCAAACCTTCATTCAGGAAATGGTTAATCCGACAAATTATATCAGGCTAAAGTTATGTTGCTCATCCCTATATTTGACATATCTACGCTCGATACACAACTCTTTCCCATGTACTTTCTAGTTCCAGATAAGGCAGACCTTAAGCATCAGACGGAACAAGTAAAGTCATTAGTGTGGCCATCTACATCCATTAGGAAAGATTCACTTGCAAGTGCCTTCAAAACATTTGCTAAGAAGAGTTTGATCAACAGTAGTGAATTTGCCAACTCCGAGTCTAGTTACTTAAATGGAGACAAGCTAATCCCCACACAGCATGGCCAGAGGTCACAAAATTGAAATTAATGACCATAAGCCTCTAAAATAAATAGCATGCACTAACTAATTGTGCATATATTAGTCTTTTAATCATGGAAGCTCATGTCTCCAGACAGAGAAATCTTGGTTGCCAAGCATAAGGTGTTCCTCCTTCAAGTCTCTGTGATACAACTACGTACGAACACATACTGAATGGGCCCTCTCAAATTTGTCTTACTCCTACAAAATTGAAGTCACACTGCTTTAGCTGTTCAAAGTTCAGAAAGCATATGTGCTTCTCAATGGCACAGAATCAGATTTAAACTAACCTATGCTAATACATATGGGGCCCACAATTTTGTCCAACTAGTAGTAATATTGAATATGGGGGCAGGCAATTAGTTCAAGACAAAATCCAGGCTCACATTGTCTGAATGGTCAGTCATGTAGCTGGGAAATTGTTTGTGCTTTCTGCAAAAGATGAAGGATGAAGGAAATCTTCCTAGACTATCTTAGCAATATTCAGTCTCAGTACCATTCGATTGAACATGCAGATTCTATGAAATATTGTAAAGGCATATTTGCCTAAGAGCAAGGTCATTTGCTGTTATGAATTGGCAATGCGAAGATTGCTAGTCACTTGTATAACAGAATGATTAAGCAAATATTGAGTTATCATCCGACTTGCATGGTCAGGTAAGGTAGAATTTGATTTGCACAGAACAGTTATGCAACTAAATGCTCTTTCGACAAATCAATCATTTATTGGGTAAAAGATAGAACCATGAAATGACCAGCATGTACAATCTATAAGGGCTACATGTGAGAGGAAAAGACATACCTACTGGCTTTTGTTCCAACAGGATCACTGTTGACTAACATGAAGAACAACATGCTGCACAGCAATAAACAAGATGACAACACTCGTTCAATAACAAAGTTTAAACACTCTGACAGAGATGCAAGTTGAAAGCCAAATGTAGAAAATCAGAAAGAACTTAAAAACAACTTCAGAAGTAGCATGCTAGTTGGTACCTTAATTTGAGTTCTGTTATATGTATAGGTAATGTGAATTGATCCATCACTAGCCTGGATGACAGCAGGATATGAAAACTCCATCCCTAAGTTTTCTTCTAGGGTTAGAGCTTCGTGCCAAGAATCACCATCATCCAAGGATACAGCGACTTTGAGTATGCCCCTTGAAATTGTATTGTAAGCAACTATGAGAAGGCCATTATTCAGCTTAACCCCATCAATACCTAACAAAAACAAAGAAACTACTCCTTTAATTGTCGGAATGAAGGGAAGGTAGCTGATATGGTGGAAACTTAGCTCTCCGGCATCTGAGAACTAAAATGGAATACAAAAATGGAGTATCAAGGGAAGTTTCAAAGCCAATTGAAAAATCATCAGTCAATGGCAACATTTGCTTACATAAGTAAGTTCAGAGACAACCATCACAATGAATTGGTAATTTGTCTTCTTATGATATACTTCATCTATCATTGATCAAGTGATGCATTGGATATCTTCAGCTCATTAGTTCTTGATATTATGAAGCACCTCGTGTGCTAACAGACAAATGCACATGCAAGCACATTTTGTTATGTCCAATAAAGCCATTCATATTAAATAATCAATATGATCTGGAAAACATTTTCGTGGTGAACAAAGGCCCTAAACTTCTAGCAGTTTGCTCACTGAATGGACAGAAAAAAACTGATGTTCTCTTCTATCAAAAGATGATTTCATTCAAATTGAGAAGCATTCAAAATTATGCCAGATAAAAATTTGCAATTAACCTGAGTTTGGATTTGGGAGTTCAGTAAATTCTGCATAACCCCAATTCATGCCCCCATCATGGGATTCTGACATGCAAATTCGATCAATTCCATTGAATGATCGTAATAGAACACGCAGGGTGCCTCTTGCAGTCTTGTAGGGAACTGGTTGGATCACACTGAGAGGCTCATCCTTTATGTAAATTGGGCCATACTTCCTCCATGTTCTACCAGCATCTGGAGTGATCTGTATCGATACACAACGCTATGACAAATATCCCCTAGATTTACTGGGATCTCATAGTTATGAGAGATTAAAAGTCTGACCTCCATCCATGCACCCCAAGAATTCCAACTTTCCACTGAGGATCCACATAGCAAGTGTCCATTATCAAGCAAGATAGGCTGCAGAAGATTTAGAGACACAGAATAACGTCGTATACGTACAGTCGAATTCAGAATTTAGGCCCATTGAGTTCAGAATTTAGACTCACACTATTCGTAAAATTCACACAAGCTTATATATAAATTACATCTTGTACCTTATTCTTGATTGGTCCTAATATGCCAGGTGGAAGTTGCTCTCGTTCAGACCAGCTGACACCTTGATTAGAAGATCTTTTCATGCATCCGCTCCATCTGAAGTTCAATAAGAAGGTTTTAGGAGGTGCAGTGGAAATTTATTACTGATGCAACAAAGTCTAATGGGTACATAGACCCATATGTTGGTGTAAGCTGAAAGGAAATATAAAATATTATTGATGCTGATCAGTTAAGACTTGATTCACATGACAATCAGGAATCTATAAAAACTAGAAATGATGCATACTAATTGTCATGTCCATGTAGGCACACAAATACCCAAACTAAAATCATATTTACATGTTGAATGACACAGAATAGAGCAAGAAAATTGATGAACCATTGAATGAGTACAGAATGCCACTGTTTTCTACCGCTTACAGTTCAGAAATGTGCAGCAGGGAAAAAAGCAGTTTGAAGTGCCAATAACACCAACAAGATCCAAACCCTTTTACCATTAAGTTGATTCAGATTAATGGGTGCTCTTGCACCATTCACCTCAAATTAGCAACATATGTTCCTTAAAGTCCAAGTTATGAACGGGCACAGGTGATAATCCACTAAACGTTTGGGACACAGTTTTCTAGGTCCTGGTGCCCTCACCATAAAGTCGGCTAATTACTACAGCATCTGAAAACTATCAATTATAGGTCCAAACTATTCTAAATGAGATTCTTTTACTTAATCCTCAACTTGAACCACACAAACTTAGTCTGAAGTATAAATTAAGCATATTTTTTCTTGACCATTCGAATATCCAGTAAAGCATGCCTATTTCCACAGTTAATTTGTGCTAAACATGACAACTTTTCAAGCATGAGAAATGGCAGAAATTATTCCCGATGAACGAATTTTGCCTGTAAACTTAGGTGGCATTCAAAGATTTGACAAGATACTGAATATTGCGCTACTTCATTCATGAATCACCCTTGTATTAGAAGGTAGTCATAGCCAAAGAAAAAACAGCTGCAACATGTCCATTCATAACACAGGTAATTCGTCAAATCAAAAAGAAAGGAAATGAAAAACTTCCAATTCTATTTCTGATCACCAAGAACTATTGTTTATGTAATTCCAGGCTTGGCACTTTAAAAAAAATGCATGTTCAGCTACATAACTCTTCATCAGTGCACAAAGGATAAGAGCTAGCATAAAGAATAACTCGCATCCTGTCTCAAGACTATCCATTATATAATTTAAAGAAAAAGGCATGTTAAACAAACATCATAGATGCCTCAAGACATGCTACGGTAGAAGTTTCAATACACCCGTTGTCCACCTTGAACAAGTAGATTTTTCAGTACCACACAGTAAGCGCCCTGATTACAGCTTCTTCTGAATATTGTTTGCACAGCCTTTTGAGTCATGTAAAATCACATGCTTCTAGGGATCAGAAAGGTCTGCCTGTTTAGTCTCTGTATTTAGTGAATTAAACCTTTCAGAATGAGAAGAAGTTTCTATCCCCAGCTTCATTACTTTCCCGAGGAAATGGTCAGGTACAGTTGTACAAAAGCAATCTCCAGACCACATAATGCCACAAGGAATATATTATGGAGGTCAAGAAAGATGGCAAAAAGAACTCCGATTGATGAATAAAATCAATTATTAGGAATAATAAACATCTCAAACATAGGCCATATGCATATAAGTCCTCCAGTGGCAACAGGACGGAAACAGGGCACATTTACACAATCTCAAGTTAAACAACTACTTTGGTTACAATATTATGCATAAACACTGTGTTAAGCCTTAACTCATTCAGAGTTTTCCAGTCCCAACTAAAGAACTCCACGTACCCATCTGCAGCAGCATATCTGTGAGAAGATAATGTTCCGTTCCATGATCAGACATGAAATGCAGCAAGAGGTTGGGTGTGGAACAATTAACATAGAAGCAACAGTGACAAGAGAAGGGGTACAATCTGTTGCAACTACCAAGACGCCAGCCCCTAAAAAAGAGGGTCATAAAAAAAAAAAACCAATGTCGCATAGCATATCAGGAAGTCGTTGTCACACTCAGATGAAGGACACATATAGTTTGTGTCCAAACTACTAGTGAAAGCACCAACGTTTGGAGGAAATTACTGAAGTTAGATCCATTTTGCAATCTCAGACAAAAAATTTGATTGGTGATGGCAGGAGTACCTCCCTGTGGTCTGATAATTGGCATCCTAGGGGTGTTTTTTGGATGTATATCCTAGAAAACTTGTGTATGATTCTACTTATAACTGTTCATGCCAAAATTTCGGAGGTTGTGGGGATGAGTGGTTTTGGCCTCCTGCAAGGGCTCAGTTCTTGGTAGAAATACAAGCTGCTGTGTGTCTGTCATGTTTCAATGCTATGCTATGCCTAACCAAATTGTATACACCTGCTCCAATTCTAGATTTCTTGCTCAGTCTGATGCCCAGATCATGGTCAGGAACAAGAAGGAAAATGCTTAGTGGCATAGGCTCATTTGGTTTACTCCAAATGTTTCTGAATTTCCTTTAGTCTGTTGGCTAGCTTTGCTCAATGATTGTCCACTTTGGACAGATTTAATAAGTGGTGCCCCTTGGCCAATTAGAGTCTGTGTTGCAAGGTGGATTCGTAATCAAGTCATCATCTCTTCATAGCATATTCATTCTCTAGTGTTGTTTAACATTCCCTGCTTCCATTTGAGATTTTTCGACTGCTATAGGCTGGAATATTGAGGCAGGCTGGATTTTGCCAAGTTATCGTTGGAATTGGCCTGGAATGGGCTATCTAATATCTTTGAAAAGAAAGGAATAGTCTTCATAATGGATCCACCCCATAGAGTGATAGAGTGTAATGTCATTTTTTAGCTCTCGTATGAAGATGATTTTTTATTTCGGTAAGAAGAAGACGAGCTTGTCTCCTCCTGATCGAAGAATTTATGAAAATCAGGGTGTTCCTTCTCTGCAGCTTGCTCTCCTTGAATGAATGTAATTAATCTTGTGCTGAGCGTGGGTGTTGTGACTTTATGACTTGTCTTTCTCTTTTTCTTTTTTTTTTAATGTTATTCCTATAGTTTGGACTGGGACTTGGACTTGTTATTTGGACTCGCTGATGGAATTAGTCCACTCATAATCTTGGTTTTATGTGCAATATAAGTAACTTAATTGCCTAAAAGAAAAAACCAACTATGAACTATAGGTCCTACGCTTCATAAACTGTAGAAAGAAATTGACAGCTAAATTCAGCACACTTCGTTTTCTCCTGATACTTAAATTGAAGGGTAAAGCTCGCAGGCCAAGATAACTAAACCACAATTACTTTAATCTGAATTTAGTCTTACATCATGAGCAATATTCAGTTCAGATTTGAATTTACCTTTGAAAATCTAGCCCTATCTTGTAGAACAGCAACAACTCCCCTGATGGAAGTTTGTATAAGACAGGATTCCACATTGGAACATCTTCTTGTTCATCGACGATTATGGGCGAATGCCAGCGCCCGTTCTGCACCATTTTTTAAAATAATTAATTTTCATTGGCAATCTCTACTCATAGCTTTTGCTACATGAGAATTCAGCTGGAAGAAAATCCTGCGATTTGGGACAAAGGCCAAGGCCAAATGTAATACCAAAGGTGAAGCTTAACAAGACAAAAATGTTCACAATTTGAGATTCCGTCATTTTTGTTACATCCTATATTACCTGGAATCTCTGCAACCATATTTTGACGTCAGGTGCCCCCTCTTCTGTACCTCCAAAATAAGCAACCAGAAAGTGCTTTTCGTTAACCTGCGAAAATCCAAATTAATTCACATGTTTTATGTAAATTTTCAATGGGAGAGAATGCAAATAGAGCAAAAACGTTTCATGAAGTACCTCAACAATGGTTGAAGCATGGCAGTTATTGAAAGGAGCAGATTTTGCAGGAAATGTGAATTCTTGTTCCACTGGCCCTTCAACACGAAAGCCCTTTGTCAGGTTTGAGCTCTGAGCCATCATGGGTGTCAGTGTACTTGCCTTGGGGGAAGTACCTCCTTTTCTGCACGGAGTTTTCAGCACATTCAAACGTTTTGCGACCATGAAATATCCACATATTAGTCAGCATACGTCAATCATCATCTCTGTGTGTCTAACCGGTGCCAGTAAATGCTCCTATCCAGGCCTATGTGAGCTTGTGACGACAGATGACTACAGAGTCTTTCTAGAACTTTTGCCCACAGCAGGCAACAAAGAAGCTCAGATTAAACAAGTTACATAGCATCTCATCCAAGCAACCTTAAACCACCTCGTAAGATGCATTTGGTGATATCGAAGCAAGTAGCCAGAATGCGCTGTCAATCTCGAACTGAAGTGACCATGTTCAGAGCTGAAGCTCCCAGAAGAGCCACAATGCAGAAGATTAGAGCTTTTCAAGACAAAGAGTACCAAGAACAACGACAAACACCACCAGGCCATTGACCTCCACATAGTCACTCCACTAACAAAACCCCCTCCGCAGAGACACGTACATCGCTCACTCCCCTAAAGTACTGGAAACACCACAACGCAAAGACTGTTTGTTGGAAAGAGAAGACCACGCCATTAACCAACTAATACCGCGCAAAAGACGATGACAGAAAGTCATTAAAAACACTACCAAACGCTGTCGCCATTGCATCGGAGACAGCGACCGCTGAAAATTAAATATTGTTCCTTTGGGAAGAACAAAGGCGACGACCAAACCAGTGACCACCACACAGTCACTGCCCAGTCGAAACCCCATCGAGACCCCCCTTCGCAGAGATACGTACATCGCCACTGCAATAAAGTAATAGAAACACCCACAAAGCAAAGACTGTTGGAAAGAGAAGATTACACCATCAACCAACTACTACCACACAAAAGACAATGAAAGAAGGCCATTAAAGACCACTACCTAACGCAGTCGCCATTGCATCAGAGACAGCGACAGCCGAAATTTAGACCTTGTTTATTTAGAGAAGAGAAAGATGGGGGTTGACATTCAAGAAAGATAAGAAGGGAAGAGGTACTAAGCTGGATTCCTCCCTGGATGGACGATGCAATCAAGAATTCTTCAGCGGCCTTCATGGACGTGGAACTACGCTAAGGAACCACACCCGTGTGGGTCACGTCCATTTCACAGAAAACCCGTGAGTAGCTTTTCATTTTCATTCATCAATGGAGACTTGCTTCTTCCTAAAGCAGGCTGTTTCTTGTTTCTTGATGTTCTTCTATACTTTGTCTCTGAAAAAACAACTGTTGACTTTCATTCCCACTCGTCGTAATTTACTCGACTCTTCTTCGACCACACTGAACTTTAGTTTCAATTATTGTATTACATTTAGTGTTAAGATATTCAGCAAAATTTGTGTCTAAAATCGAAAACATGGCTTAGTTTACTTCGACATAGGGTCCCTTTTCGTATACAAAGTCCAAGTGGGACGTGTTCACTTCTTAATACTAATCAATTAAAAGCATTTTATGGGATAATTAATATTATTAAGTGTTGCGACTTTTTATACAAAACATATTTAATTGTTTTCAATTTTTTGTGCTTTTCAAAATTTAGTTTCAATAACAAATATAAATCATTAAAGATGAGTAAGTTTGACCAATCAAGTGAGGAATTGCTCGGACCTACTTAGACGGGCTAGTTTGGTCTAGTTCCTGGAAGCGGCGGTTTGGATGTCTGTGCAGTCCAATTCCCAATTCTTAGGACCATATCAATTGAATTTTTTCATAAAATGTTTACATTTGATGAAAGGTGAAAAGATTTTAAAAAAGGAAAAAAAATAACTTAAATTTTTAAAACTCTAGTCCTTACCCAATTTTATCAAAAGAAAACAATTAAACAAAAGTAAAAAACTCAATCTTTTCATTGGAATTCTCCCGATCTCATTGGACTATATACAAACCAGCTCATATTGACTAGTTTGATCCACTTCTAAAGCCAGTTGGTATGGTTCCCGATTCTTAAGACCACCGGTTCTCTATCGGACCGAAAACCGATCACTCCCTCGAATCATGTCAGATAAATCATCAAGCTAGAAACTTATTGGTCGGAGACGGGCTGTACCCCGTATCCAGTCACGCGACAATTCCAGTGGCCCCAGAAAGAAAAAAACATTGGATGTTCCTCGTTAGCTTCCGCAAAGATGTGGTGATGGCGAAGCTAAGATCACATTCGTGGGGCTTTAGCCACTTCACCCGGGAGGCATTTTACCACACCGGTCGGGCAAAAATTACAAGTTCTGTACCCAACGTCGTGAATTCGCCCTGTAGCACTTTCGAATCCAACCGGGTACTGAAGAACCTGTCTAAAGAAGGTCGAATCGATGAGGCCCGGAAGCTGTTCGATGGAATGTTCGACAGAGATGAGTATACGTGGAACACAATGGTCGCCGCTTATGCCAATTCAGGGAGGTTGGATGAGGCTAAAGAGCTTTTCGAGGAGGCTCCGAACAGGAGTTCGGTCACTTGGTCTTCCCTCATTTCAGGGTATTGTCGACATGGGTGTCCTGGTGAAAGTTTTAAGTTCTTCTGGCGAATGCAGTTGGATGGTCAGAAGCCCACCCAGTTTAGCTTGGGCAGCGTGCTTAGAGCGTGCGCCTTGGCGGGGTCTCTCCAAAGAGGAGAGCAGATTCATGGCTATGCAATGAAAACAAATTTCGACCTCAATGATTTTGTTGTCACGGGTCTTGTTGACATGTATGCAAAGTGCGGAAGCATCTCTGAGGCAGAGTATCTCTTTGTGACGGTTCCCGAAAGGAGTAATCATGCGCTCTGGAGTGCCATGATCACCGGGTATTCTCAGAATAGTGATGCATATAGAGCAATGGAGTGTTTTAAGGAAATGAGGAAACAAGGAATTGAATTCAACGAGTACAGTTTACCTAGTATACTGGCAACTTGCGCAGCAGCTTCAGCTGATGCTTTTGGAGCACAGGTGCATTGCTGCATCATTAGGTGTGGATATGGAGTTAGTGCGTTTGTTCAGAGTGCGCTGGTTGATATGTATGCGAAATGTGGAGATCTGAGCAGTGCCAAGTTGGTGACAGAGAGTACAGGGAATGATGGCGTGGTTACTTGGAACTCAATGATTATGGGTTGCATGAGGCAGGGGTGTGAGGAGGAAGCACTATACCTTTTTAAGAAAATGCATGGAAGGGATATGAAGATTGATGATTTTACTTACACATCTGTTCTAAAGTCTCTTGCTTCCACGATGGATCTGAAACTCGCAAAGTCTGTGCACTGTCTGATCTTAAAGACAAGATTTGAGGCTTATCGGCTAGTGAGCAATGCACTCATTGACATGTATGCTAAACAAAGAGAGATCAATTGTGCATGTGAGGTATTCAAGCGTATGCTGGACAAGGACGTCGTTTCATGGACTTCCCTGGTCACAGGATACGCGCACAATGGCTTCTTTGAAGAAGCTCTCAGGTTGTTCTGTGACATGATATTTGAGGGGATTTATCCTGATGAAATGGTTGTTGCTAGTGTTTTAAGTGCTTCTGCGGAATTGACAGCTCTAGAATTTGGGCAACAAGTTCATGGAATTTTTGTGAAATCAGGCCATGCTTTTTCTACATCGGTTGGCAATTCTCTCATCTCAATGTATGCAAGATGTGGATGCATAGAAGATGCTGATCGCGTGTTCAACTCAATGCAAGTACCGGGCGTAATCACATGGACAGCACTTATCATGGGTTATGCACGTAATGGCAAAGCAAAAGAATCTTTAGAATCGTACAATCGCATGATTGCGAGTGGAGTAAAGCCTGATTACATCTCTTTTATCGGCCTATTATTTGCATGCAGCCATGCCTGTCTTGTACAAGAAGGTCGCATGTACTTTGAGTCCATGACCAAGACTTATGGAATAAAGCCAGGCCCTGAGCACTGTGCTTCAATGATCGACCTATTAGGGCGCTCTGGAAAACTTGCTGAGGCTGAAGAATTGCTTAATCAAATGTCTGTGGAACCAGATCCAACAATATGGAAGGCAATACTTGCTGCATGCCGGGTACACAAAAACTTGGAACTGGGAGAGAGGGCAGCAAGGAATCTTTTCAAATTAGAACCTATGAATTCTGTTCCTTATGTTCTCCTCGCTAATATATATTTTGCCTCTGGTAAACTGGAAGAGGCTGCAAAAATCTGGGGTTTGATGAAATCAAGAGGAATCAATAAAGAGCCTGGTTGTAGTTGGGTTGGGATCAATGGCCAAGTTCACACCTTTGTATCCGAAGATAGAGGGCATCCACGAATGTCTGATATCTATTCAAAGATTGATGAAGTGATGCGGTTAATAAAAAAAGCTGGTTATGTTCCAGACTTAAGTTCGGCACTACATGATGTTGATGAAGAGGGCAAAGAGATTGGTCTTGCTTATCACAGTGAGAAATTGGCTGTTGCCTTTGGGCTACTTGCTGTGCCCCAAGGAGGACCAATCCGAATTTATAAGAACCTTCGGGTATGTGGTGACTGTCACGTTGCCATGAGATACATATCCCAAGTGTTTAGTCGCCATATAATTTTGAGGGATTCAAATCGCTTTCATCATTTTAGGGAAGGGGTCTGTTCATGTGGAGATTATTGGTGAAAAATATGAATCCCTTAAAGCTTCCCATACAAAGAATGGTTAAACTATGCATCAGTGCATCCGTGGTTGTGGCAGAACTGAATAGGCTCGAGGATTTTGAACCATTTTTGGTTGAATTTTGGAAGTTTCTTAGCAAGTTTAAATGGCTTATTCTAGGATGGCAAGTCTACTAAGGGAAGGGCATACGCTGATCAAAGCTAAACAGAAGAATAATCACATTCAGTGGAAAGAGTTGCAACAGATATAGATCCTTACATGGCTTCTATATCCTTGGAAGCTGTTGCATCAGTGTTAGTTTGTTTTCAGTCACTAAACCTGGTGATGATCAGATCTATCAAGGAGGCATAAGACGAGTTGAAGATGATATAGCATCACATGATGATAAGTTGTGACCTGCTTCTTATGATTTGACATATCGACCAATTAGTTAATTATTCAAATCTCTTAATAATGAATTTCCTTTATGGAACCTCATTCAATTTGCAAATTTCAGGATGCTGAACCAACTTAATATGAATTATGGCAACAGTTGGTGGTTGAAGTGGACAAGGCAAGCAGGTTTTGTGCTTTTTACTCTTGGTTTGTTGCATAAATAGCTTTTCTTGCTGCAAAATTGTGCTCTTGATTTCATCCTGTCAATGTGATCCACATGGAATATGCTGGTTGATTTAGCAGACGATACTTGTTCTGTCGAGTTTGTTTTGTGAGCTTTACTTTGGACTTCTGATATGTATATTTAAAAATGTGAATCAAGGAAGCCTGATGTCAACATCTCCAGTCAACACTTTCGTAGGATTTCTCAAAGTTGACCTTTATGGATTGATTCCATCTTTCCACTGACAGGAGAGCTAGTCCCCTCTTATTTGGCAGTTAGTAGTCAATTTCTCTGTTTCCAACTTATTATCTGTTGCCTTAGGAGTTTCCTAATTTTTGCTGTTGTGCATGACAATAGCTACCCCTTAAACTTTCTACAGTTGAAGCCAGATAAGTGTTGCATCTTGTATGTTTGTTCATCTTTTATAATCTACTCCTACATTTGCTTTCAGTCCTATTAAGCCTACGTTACGATAATCATCCCATTGATAAGGATGACTAGAATATGAAAGGCTTGCAATATAACATTTTCTCTTGCCACTACTTTTCATATTTAGCTAAATTACCTGGTTTGCTGAAGACTTGCATGCTTGAGTATGATTTACTTGATACTATGTTTTTGGTAGCAAGCATCACATTTTTCTTAACAAATGCTGTCACTTGGATTGCAGTTGCAGGTTGCAAGGGCAGAGTGTTTGACACACAACAGCTCTTTTGATGTGGTCCTCAGTTCAGTTGCCTAGCCCAACTCTTATCTGTATAGGCAATCCCACCTCCAAGTATTTGGTCTTTTGCCTTATCAATTTGAATTTCTTAGGCAAACTAGAAAAACAGGAAATAGTCGCCTCTAAGAAGTTGCTGCAGGATAACAGGTGCAAATAAGAGAAGTGCAGACTACACACATGAGTGACGCACCTATTTGGGTTGGCCTGCAAGAAGGTGCACCACCTAGGGTTCGGCTAATAGATTACTAAGTTCGACTTAGCTCAAGCTCTCCTAAGTTCATACAAATTATCGACTTAGGTCAATATTCTTTTCATTTGAAGTCGCCATTAATCTATTTTTTTGTGAGTCGATTAAAAACCTGAGTAAAGAATCGGGAGGTATACTTTACTCTTACGAACTAGAGATTGTGGGTACGGGAACTTGTTTATGTTATATCATTCCAGTGCCCTTTCGGTACATTTTCTTTTATTTCAAAATAAATTTTCGCAAACAGTTTAGATTGATTTTAATTAACTTCCTAACATGTGTGGTGATCGCGTGAATGTGCAAACATTAATGTAAATACTCAATGAAACAAAATAACAAATAAGTCCGATCTAACAAAACAAATCAAATGATTTTTTTTAGTTTGTTGCAGTCTTAACATGCAAGTTAACTAAGTATGTAGGAATGAAGTTTTAAATATTTTTCAGGGTTTTCACTTTTTATATGTAAACTATGCTAATGTGCAGTGCATATAATGAAAATATAACCCTAAATGCGACTAACTAATATGTTATGAAATCTTAGATTAAACTAATCCACATGACATGCGATTTAACTAAATTAACTAACGATATGTAATTATCCAAATGACGTGCGAATGATATATATTTTTTGTTCTTTTATTTATTGATGAAAAAAAAATGCTTGAATTAAACATGCTACTAACCTATCATAAGAACATCCTTTTCTTTTAATATCAAAATTAAGAATAATATGCATTTTAATCTAACATGGCATGCATTGTATAACCCTAAATCCCTAGTTCTAATACCAATTTAATATATCATTCTAACATTATATGACATTTTTGTAACCTAAACATGCAATTTTTAATGTGCTAACTATATGGCATGTGCATGGAATGGTGATATGACATGACTTATGCTATAGACATACACATGTTTTTTTTGTACTTTTTTTTAATTTGAAATAATTTAAATATCCAAAAAAAATGATGGCATTCTTCTAACAAAATATTGCTGCTATTGTGGATATGGTATAAAGCTTTTCTGCAAGTCCTTAAAGTTTGTAAATCATTCTAATTATTAATAAAAAAAGAAAACAGAAAACAATTCCACATAAATTAAGGATGCGTTTGTTTAATTAAAAAGTCAAAATTTGGAAAATATTTTCTAAATTTCACTTAAGAAAATTAGAATGGTTCCATTGATTAATTTATATGTAATCTTTATTGTGTGTGATGAAAATATATATCATTTATTCGTTTTTTTAAATAGTGACAAGCGCTTATCTTAGGGAAAAATATTTTTCAAATCTTAAATTTGCTGTTAAACAAAAGCATGGGAAATAAACGATTTAAAAGATATTTTCCTGAAAATAATTACTTATATCATTGGGAATAATTAAACAGTTCCAGATATTTTTCATTTATGATAATAATTTATATTTAAATATATTTTTTTCTTATTTATTGGTTTTTATGAACGGTCGATTGAATAAGATGTATTTTAAATCGTCCGTTTTTGGCTAAACAAGCAGACTCTGAAGTAAAGTGAAGGGGGGAATCGGGTCGATCTCGGGTTGTCGGTCCTGCCCGCTAAACCGAGTCCGAATCAGTGAACCTTGCGCACGATTCGCTCCTTCTCTCTCTCTTTCTCTCTCTCCGAGTGTCTAATCCATCGGCCACCGCACTCCAATGCCCATCCGGCGGCCGCGCCTCCGTACACCGCCGCACGACGGCTCCCTTCTCGCAGGAGCTCGCCTCCGTCGACCGAACCCATGTCTCATCCACGGCGTCTCTGCCCTCCGGCCCTCCGAGCTCGCCTCCACTGCCTCGGAACACTCAGCTCCCTCGACCTCCATGTCGGACTCTCTCCTGGCGGAGAAGGTTCTCCTCAACCTAAAGCAAGGTAACATCAAGGGCTCTCGAAACTACCTCTCTCGCTTGAGCGCTTCGAACGTGGTGGAGGTGCTTCGGCGGTACCGCGATGATCTTCGCCTGGCCCTGAAGTTCATCGACTTAGTTTCGTTCAACTGCCCTGGTTTTAAGCATTCGCCGGAGTCCTTGAGCGCGATGGTCCACGTGTTGGTTCGTGGCAGGAGGTCATCGGACGCGCAGGGCTTGATTCTCAGGATGGTTAGGAAGAGCGGCGTCTCGCGTGTGGAGATCGTCGATTCTTTGATCGGAGCTTCTTGTGACGACGGGTCAGGTTGTGCGGTGTTTAGTTTGTTGATTAGGACTTACGTGCAAGCTAGGAAGTTGAGAGAAGCAGTGGAGGCTTTTCGGTTGTTGAGTAGTAAAGGAATTCGTGTTCTTGTTGGTGCTTGTAATGGTCTCCTCGGCGGGCTTGTGAAGGTGGGATGGGTTGATTTGGCTTGGGAAGTTTATGCTGAAGTTGTTCAAAGCGGTGTTCAAGTGGACATCTACACTCTTAACATAATGGTGAATGCATTGTGTAAAGATCGTAAAATGGATGAGGTTAAATCCTTTTTGATGGACTTGGAGGAGAAAGGAGTTTTTCCAGATATCGTTACTTATAATACTCTGATTAATGCTCATTGTAGGGAGGGACTAGTGAATGAAGCTTTCGGGTTGGTGGATTTAATGTTGGAGAAGGGCATGAAACCAAGCCTATACACCTATAACTCCCTTATTAATGGATTATGTAGAAATGGAGAATACACCAGAGCTAGAGAAATTCTGGATGAGATGTCAGAAAAAGGTGTGAACCCTGACAATGGCAGTTTTAATACCCTCCTCGTTGAGATTGGTAGAAAAGGTAATGCTGCAGAGGCTGAAAAGATTTTTGAAGAAATGTCACTGCAAGGTGTGGTTCCTGATTTAGTTAGCTATAGTTCGATCATTGGGGTGCTTTTGAGAAGTCACAATCTTGACCGGGCTTTAATGTACTTTAAATGCATGAAAAGTGCTGGGTTGCTGCCAGATAGTGTAATATATACCATCCTCATTGATTGGTACTGTAAAAATGGCGTAGTCTCAGAGGCTTTGAGATTGCGGGATGAAATGCTGGAGCAAGGCTGCTTCATGGATGTAGTTACATTTAATACTATATTGAACGGTTTGTGCAAAGTTAAGATGCTTGTGGAGGCAGATCAGCTCTTTCATGAGATGGATGAAAGAGGTGTGTTTCCTGATTTTTGCACATTCACTACACTAATCAATGGGCACTGTAAGGATGGTAATATGGACAAAGCAATGAGCTTGTTCAAGATAATGTCTCAAAGAAACCTAAAACCTGACATTGTGGCATACAATACAATTATTGATGGTTTCTGCAAGGCAGGTGAAATGGAGAAGGCTTATCAAATATGGGATGATATGATCAACAGTGGCATAAGTCCAAACCACATTTCATATGGCATTCTAATAAATGGTTTCTGTAGCACGGGAGCTGTTGTTGAGGCTTTGAGGTTGTGGGATGAGATGGTCAAGAGGGGCATTCGACCTAGTCTTATTGGTTGCAACACTATTTTAAAAGGTTTTTGCCGGTCTGGTGATGTATCAAAGGCAGACGAGTTCTTTGGCAAAATGGTTGCTAAAGGAATTCTTCCAGATATCATTACTTACAACACTTTGATCAATGGATTTGTGAGAATAGAGGACATGGATAAAGCTGCTGAACTGTCTAATAAGATGGAGAACATGGGACTGTTGCCTGATGTATTTACGTACAATGTCATTTTGGGTGGTTTCTGTAGGCAAGGTAGGATGCAGGAAGCTGAACTGGTATTGAGAAGGATGATTGGTAGAGGTGTAAATCCGGATAGAGCTACATATTCAGCGTTGATAAATGGCCATGTTAGCAAGGATGACTTGAATGAAGCATTTCGGTTCCATGATGAAATGCTGCAGAAGGGCTTTGTACCGGATGATAAATTCTAGACCTCATTCAGGTGATTTTGATGTGTCATCGTATGTGGATGGTACATGTATATTTTGTCTGTTTGTCAATGACATTCATATGGAACATTCATTTTCCTGCTTGTTAGTATCTGCTATGTTTTCCCCAATGCACCAGGGGTATTATTTTGTTTGGCTCTCTGGGGAAGGTGTAATAACCTTCTTCTTTTGTGATTTGTGGTGCACCGAGTTTGTTTTGTAACTAGACCTGATAATTCCGAAAGTGTTACATTCTCCTAGATCTGTTTGTTTTTTCCCCCGAAATTTGAATCTGGATGAGAAGCTTGCTGCCAATTTTAGCTATTCTGGCTTTATGGTGCTTGTCAACTTCTGTGCTTCCTATTATCTTAAATAAGTTTCCATCCATGTATATGTATCTTTATATGTTCAACGAAATACATCAATCATATCATGATGATTTTCCATTTTCAAATGGATTTGTTGCAGGGGATTGTCAAGAATGACCTTTTGGGTTATTGATGCTTGAGGTATGCTTGACTTCTTGGAGCTATTTCCTCTTTTGCTCAATTCATGAGAATATTCTTTCTAAAAATGGTGATTTCAACGTGTGCTATTCCCTTCTTTGCAACAATATGGCTGCAAACAATTATCTTTTGTTTTTACACCCACTTTGACTTTGCAAAGTCTATGTAGCATGCTCAGTCAATTTATTTCACCACATTTGCTCCATATTTTGCTAATTTTCAGTAGTTACAATTTAAGACCAATTTACCAAAGTGAAAGTTAATCTTCCACATGATCTTATCTATGCAGGAAATCAGATTCCTACATGGATGAAAGTGTGCGTCAAGCAAAAAAATGACAGGTTGGAGCATTGAAAGCAGCATGATAGTTATGTATTCTCTTACTAGTTTTTTTCACTGACTTATACAACACGGGTGTGACAGGTGCTATTGAATAGATTGGCCAATTGCCAAAGCTATTCTATTATGTGGAAAAAATAATTGGTCTGCAAAACCTTCTAATTGTAACCAAGTATTACATGTTCTTTTTTGGCCAAACTAAGTTCCACAATATAAATTACATTAAGTTTGGCAATGGGAAAAAGTTTGTGATCTTTTTTATATGTTTATGCTCATTCTGAACGTCCCTTCTCCAGGTCTTTCCTTTTGCTTCCCTGCATCTAAAAGTTATTAAGCTGCTGTCTATTTGGTATCCAGATTGGAATTATCTGCCATAATTGAAGGCATGGATATTATGGTTTCATAATTCTCTATCTCTGGGTCGATTTGTGTCCACCTACTTATTTCCTTCTAGTGATCGTGTTTTGTGTTTTTCTTTTTACTCCCTTGTTTCTAGGATACAAATAATTTTTGGATTTAAAATCAGCTGTTAGATTCCCACTTTGTGCATAATGAGATGGGTTCTGACGTGGTCATTAACTCAAATTCCTGCAAATTAATTAATTCCAGGAAATGCTATCTGAATTGTATGAGCTGTCAGAGGATCCACTAAAAAGAACAAGCTCCTCCTACTGGTGTAAGATTAGTGGCTGATACTTTGTGGTCCAAAATCTTTCCCAAAATCCGAAGATGATGGCATCTAATGTTTGCTTGGTAGGAAACAATAACTTCCATGCATTTTGCTGTTTACTTCAATCACTTCTAGACTTCAAACTTGGACACAGCCCCTATAAAGGAACCTTTCTCTGGTCAACTTTACCTTTTCCAACATGCAGAAATGACTTTAGGTTGTATGTGAGGCTCTATCGAAGATGACTTTGGTTGTTTCAGAATTCAGTTACCTACCTGATGTAAGGGTACCTGGTGAAAATTCTCCTACCAGGTACATCCAATCTCTGCTGTGTGTGGTGCTGCTCATGCTTTTCTACTCTATTATAAGCTATCTGTGGACTGTCTTCCTGCTCAGAGTTAATGAACCGTCTTCACATGCCAAACATCAATAGTGAGAGGACTAGCAAGTGACTATCTTCATTTGTCATGTGGGTATTTTATTCACATGCTGCTTACTTGATCTCATGTTGCAGAGTTTGACTACTGCACTTCCGCATGTAATTTGTCCATTAATTATACCGATAATGTTCTCCTGAGTTCTCATAGGCTTCTGCTTCAATATTTCTGATGAATGATACCCCTTCAGGGTCATATTGGCCATATTTATTTTAGTTCTGTGAAGGATGCGGTAAATTGGGAAAAAATGTTAATAATGAGACTGTAAGAATAAATGGTAGGGTAGGACAAAAAAATTGAGAGATGCTATGAATTTTTACTGGGCAGCAACAGAAGAGTTACTGAGGATATGCAGAAAAAATTCTAAACTAAGTGCTGAGAAAATGGTTGTACAGATCTGTCGATCCAATTAACCCCATAGCAGACTGCAGACTGTGTTTTGGGTCTATGTGGTGATAATTGGAAGCTACAAATTTGCATTGCTATTTTCATATGGTTTTTTTTTAGTCCTATTGGTTTCATTTTTTTATAAACAGCACGGGATATATAGTTTGACCATCTTTCGCGTTTGTTCTGCAGAAGATCGGGAGGTGCTCATTTCGCATTGGCTATGAGGATGCAAAGGTTATTAATTCATAGAATTCGTGGGTATGGGACAACTTTAAGAAGCCTTATGAGTGACTTCTTTTGGGGGCCAAGGCCTGATGGCCATGAGTCATGGCAGAACAAAGCTGTGCAATGCGGTCAAAGATCTCTCGTGATTTCGAGAGTCAATATCTGTTTTCATTTGTCATAGTATGGGCTGGATGATTGTGGGTCGATGTTGTGCAATTTGTATTGATCCGCAAAAATACGACTGTCCTCAGTACATAGATCATCCATGCTACTTATTAGTTCCTCAAGCTACTGTTAATCTTCGGGAGTCTGGGTCGTTGTCCCATGACATTGCTTTTAAAATTTTATTTTTTCTCGTGAAAATCTAAAATGTTATTTGAATTTAAAAAATATAACGCGCGAATCTTATGTGCAAACCTCCTCATCAATAGTAATGTACACCGTAACCGCTTTAAGCTTCGAAGAATCATAATAAGTTTTCGCTTCATGCAACTTTGAGGGAAGGGATTTAGCTATTAGGGCATAGTGGATTGAGAACGCACTCTTGTCCGGCATAATTCCATGCGTCCCAGCCTCGAGGATGCACGACGGCGGGGAAATTGGAGTGATGGGAGCTATAGAAGACGACTCTCGCGTAGGCTCTTTATGCCCTTCCCACCGGCCCTTCCCACCGGGGCCGAGACGGAGCCGAAAACATTGTGCTCCTTGAACACCTTGAACACGAACCCGCTTGCATCGGCCGGGTTGCTCCTCCCTCGTGCTGCGATGAATCCTGTCACTCCGGGCCCTAAGGCTCCTCCAAGCACCGATGGTGCACTGTTCTACGAAATGGATAGCACGACGGCAAAAAGTATATTAAATTCGGGAAAAAAAATGAAAGAAAAAAGTTTTATTCGCACCCATATGAACCAGCTTGTTCAATCTGTACGAATTTGTCATGTGTTGGAAAGTTAGCTGAGGGCATATTTTAATTAATAAAGACGTGTGGTGATACTACAGTATCGTTGTAGCGTTAAATTGGTCACATCCAAGAACAACAACAGAAGACCTATTTCTTTGACATACTCTCATTGATGATAGCGAGAACTCTAATGGGAAAACCTTCTTTCAGGAGAGAAGCCCAACCTGACATATCCGAACAAATCTAACATATATTATATGTTATATATATGAATTTGCCATTTTTCTCACCAAGTCTTGGAGAGAAGCACAAGAGCAACTTATTGAAAAGCTTCTTTTTTTTTTTTTTTCTTGCCGAGCTCAGGAGTAGTGCTATAAAGTAGTTTTCGACTCTTCTTCCTTCTTTTTCTTGCAAACTTGCAAAGCCCTAATTTGAAAGAAGAAGGACCTCGTTGTCGCTTGCCTCTTCATCGCTATCACTTGCCGCCTACCTCATAGCTCACCTTCAGCCTCACTCATTGCTTGCCTTGCTACTCACCATCACCCTCGCTCCCTTTAGCGGTCTTGGGTTGACCCTAGAATCGGACCGAACCAATAGAGTCGGTCCAGTCCTCGGTCCATACTCAACAGGGTCGGTTCTTGATCCAAAAGATTGAGGACCAACATTGTAAGAGTTGATCATCAAGTTAGGTGTTGGACCGAACCAACCCGGCCCATGCTCACTCCTAATCTGAGTGACAAAAGAGAGAGAAATAATTTGAAGGGTACTTGTAAATTCCTTTCTTGATATAGATGCAAACCCAGTTCCCATTATTCGAGGGAACAGAATCGATGGTGGAAGGTATGGTGGTGAAGTTGCCGAGCCACCCTGATGGGTCAACGAAGATTGCCTGTAAGGCGCCAGATTCCCGCTGATCTACCAGAGACAATCACTATCAGCCGCTAGTCCCCCGCGGAATTTGCGCGGAGGAGAAGACCAATCCAACCGCATAGGTTCCACAGGAGAAACAATTTGACCAAACAGTCGGAGACAAACACTTAATATCACCAACTGGAGGTTGCACGCTCAATGAAGATGATGGACTTGCATATATAGAGCCCGGGAATTATTGGATGTTTGGCAGGAAATATAGCTATATGACTGATGGGTGATCAAAGGTTGACTCTTGAATGGTCAATCGTCTATTGTATTTACATTGGAATGATTTAGTGATTGTAGAGCAGCATACTATAAGCAGAATCTGGTGCATGTCAACTATAGATGGATACGAGCCTTTGTTGGACTGACTAAGGAGCTTTTTGTGTGAAAATTGGCTGACCAGGGCGTCGGCATTTGTGTACAAATTTGAAGGCCAGATGAGTTGGTGAGGAAAACACAAGCTGTTTCATGGGATTTGTTCGGAAGTAATTCAAATTATGGTCAACTTAGGGTTGCTGTTAGGTTGGGTTGAAGATCATGAACAACCCCTAAATCATTGGACAAGCAAGGAACACTCTAAAATATCGTGAAAACTAACGGAATCATTGGTCTTTATTGACTAGATCAAGGAATAAGCTAGTTATATTGGGTCTAAAGTGGAAACTTTAGATATATAACAAAATCAAGCGACAGCATTAACCGTCCATAAAGAAGTACTAATGAACTATTCTTTTTTTATCAACATTTAACTAAATGTGTATGGAAAAATTAAAATTGCTCCCATAAGCAATGGCTACGGTGGACCGCGTATATCCCCCCGTTACATAAATTTTGTGCTGCTTATGAGTATATAGATTTGGCCGTTCGGGTGGATATGCAAATGGTAGTGTCTAGTCCATTTTAATTGATAAGTGTCCCTAACACCATGGCTTTATGGAATGGAAGGATGAGTCTTGGGATAATGTAAACATTGGTTGTTTAGTGCTTTTTCCTAAGTGGGATAATTATGGCTCCTGAAGTGACAAAGATTGAGTTATGATTGGACTTTTCTCCGCCGCACTTATGTGACTATGTATTTAGGCTGACAATAATGTTGAAAATGACTTGAGGATGGCCAACTTGTTTTGTGAAACTTCATTGTAAGAACTCATATGTAAGCCTACTAATTATCAGGAACACCTACTCTTGAATCTCACAGAGAGAGAGAGAGGAGGTCGAGCTGGGCAAGTGCCTAAGGCTGAGGGAGGAATTGGTAATGTATAGGATCTTCTTGACTATTGCGAAGGCAATCATTACATATCAAACTAGAAGTGGAGTGCTGAGTTTGGGGGGGGGGGGGGGGGGGGGGGGGTGGCTTTGCGAATCAAGGAAGGGTGTCCTTCCTTTCACAAACTGCTCGTGGCTACACATTTGCAGTTTGGTGGGCAATGTAAAGTAGCCTTTTTCGAAATAGATATAGCCCTTTTACAAATAGATAGTCTGATCATGATGAATCAATGGTAATAGCTTATTTCTCAAAGGGGTTGAAAATTTACTAAAATCAACCTGCTACTATGAAAAGAATGACGTCATAGGCACTAAATTTCTTATCCTTATAACGAGAATTCTTCTACTGTGATAAGGTCATGATTTTTAGAAGTTTAAACAAGGGTCTGTGTGTGTGTGTGACTAGTATTCAAATTGTGCCGCGTCATTATTCGATCTTGGCGTCCCCCTTCAAACACATCAGGGAAGAACACTCGTGACCTCAAGTTCCCGAGGGCATCACCACCTCTTTTTGCTGGAGGAACAGATCAATTGGTTTTCTCAAATGGATTTACCAATGTTTCTCCTTCAAAGCAAACGTAATGTCTCTCAATTTGAGGAAATTTGCTGAAGTGCCAAGGTCACAGTCGATACATGTTTTTGCCTTATTTCACATGACGGGACAAGGCTGCGGTATCAGGTAAAAAATCTGCGGTTTGAGACTCATTATTTGTTTTCATGTGTAATAGGATGTCCTGGATGATTTGTCGTCGATACTGTGCTATCTATATCGAGACTTGCAGATAAAGTTGCCTCTTATATGTAGATTATATGTTTCTTTTCAATTGTTCTAGCTACTATTATTCTTCAGTAATCTGGGTCAATGTTGTTGACAGCGCTTTTGATTTGTTTTGAATGTTTTTCTCGTGAGATGATCACGTAGTGAAGTAAACGGGTTATCAGTCAATAAGCCTTGGTTCTATGGCATTCCCTCTTTTGGTAATAACCCTTTTCGTAGTTTCAGAACAAATGCTTCGACTCAGCTAAAAGAGGATCAGAACCAAAGTCACTTTGATACATGGACATGGGCTAAAAGAATGTGACGAATAGAAAGTTAAATACAGAGAAAGATGGACGGAACTCCACCAACTTCTGAACCACCTATTCCTATTTACGTGCCAATAATCCAATGAACTAATTCACACATTTCCGTGATGGAAAGGGGAATAAAAGAAGGAAATTCTATATCTGTGCTAACGTATCAGAAAGGTTGGCTGCTTAGCCATCCTTCGGAGTCAACAAAACTCGTGCTTGCCAACCGGTTGACCGTGGCAAGGTTCAGCTTCTTCTCCCAACTCACCCGGAGAGAAGTGTCCGACCCGGGTCCATAGCACCCGTATTCTGCAAATGTCAACTGGGACCTGATCCATTTTCATCAGAGATAAAAAGTGTAAGTAACCTTTAACATGTAAGCCTTCGGAAAGGAACAAATCTTGAGATAGAACACCCTTTTTTAGAGAATGGAGAACTAGGAGAACTGGCTAATTCTTTTTTAACCAATTACAAGGGAATAGTAAGCCTATAAATGAAACTAAACATAAAGTCTACTTTTGGCCAGTTATCAGTTGACCATAAGCTTCAAAGCTGATGTCAACAACAAGGTCTGACTAAACTAAAACAGGGAAAAGTTATAGTGATGTTTGTTTAGGCTTATAATAAAAAGTGAAAATCAACTTATTTAACTTTCCCGTTAAAATCTAAAATATTATTACAATTTAAAAAAAATCCTGGACAAAGTTTATATTTAGTCCTACTTGTCAATGTTAATAAATATTTTGATAGCTTTAAGCATTTAAGGATCATGCCCAAATTTATTCTTTGGTTACTTTTCCAAGATGAACTATCTAAAAGGGCATAATGGATTGAGAACGCACTCTTGTCCGGCATAATTCCATGCGTCCCAGCCTCGAGGATTTACGACATTGGTGAAATTGGAGCGATAGAAGACGACTCTCGCGTAGGCTCTCCACGCCCTTCCCAACAAGGCGGAGCCGGAGCCAAACACATTGCACTCCTTGAACACGAACCCACTTGCATCGTCTGGGCTGTCCCTTCCTTGTGCTGTAATGAATCCCGTCACTCCAGGCCCCAGGGCTTCTCCGAGCACTGATATTGCACAATTCTACGAAATGGAAAGCATGAAGTTAAATAAGATTTCAAGTTTAGAGAAATTATGCAACAAAAAAAAAAATCGTATCCCCCAACTTAGTCCAAGATGGTGGGATTGGCAAGAAGAGATAATCAAAGATGCTGAAGTATGAAAACTATAAAAGGTCGTGTCAACAAAGTCAAGCAAGATGTTGAAGATAAATGAGGTCCAAGTTCGGCAATGTCTCGTGAGTTTTAGAGTTAGATTCACTAGATCTATCAAATTAAGTCTGTAAGTCACGAGAAATAGAGTACTTGCAGAAAGAATTTAAAATCATCATGTACATCTCCACAAGTTTTTGATGATATGTCAGAAAGTTAAATAAGTTGGTGACATGCAAGAACAACAAAAGAGGATCTACTTTTTTATATACTCTTGAAGATGATTGCAGTGGAAACAATATGCATGTTTGCATCAGAGGTATTAAAACTTATGTCACCTTACAATAATGATAAGAATTTTCTAACCTACATGAATTGCAATGTAAGGTTGCTTCTAGGACAATCAATTACCTCGTAAATGGACTGACCACCACCGAAGATGAAATCGACAGCTCCTTGGACCGTGCAACGCTTGAAATAATGTCGTCCTTTGTCGTCCCACAACGTATCTTGCAGACCATAGAACCCACACCTATGGAACACGTTCTTGTCCCCAGAAACCCTAGCTGCGACTGCTGGAACCCTAGGGTGTTTCTTGTTAATAGGATTATTATACGAATTCTGCGACCAAAAGAATAAAGGGTTAGCATATAGTTCAAATTTTATTAAGTCAAAGAAAATTATGCGGCCACCATTGGATATATATGCAATATTGCGAAAAACCCTGTTGGACAAACTAACTCTCAAATGCTTGCGCTATCAATGTTTAGTGATGGCTTAAAAAATATTTCTGTTCTGTTGGATTCTCTTACCCTGAAACTGATGCTTTTGGCAATGATATTATCGGCCAGAGATGTGAAGGTCGGGCTTTGCACGATGTCCTCGTGGTCGTCCCACACGATCTCAGTCGTCCTCTTCGCTTGTCCTTTGAGGATGATATACGGCTTGTCCTTCGGTATTTTCACCTTCTCCCTGCGTTTTGACAATAGGCGCTTCTCATCTCATGCACAAAATTTGGAAGAAACTTTCTGTTTTTCTTCCGGATGCGACTACAAGTGTGATAAACTTTAAATAAAATCTCAAATTTCCTTTCTTTCTGGTTGAATATCTGATGCACGCCGAAGTAAAATATAAAAAGTAAGAATTGCTTACGCCCTTTATGCCCATATTGATCTCCAGTTTCTTTCCAAAAGTTGGAGCAGAAGAGGATTTAAAGAGGCCTCAGCGGAAGAAGAGAGAAAAATTACTCGAAGGATACCTGTAAATCCCTTTCTTGATGTAGATGCAGACCCAGTTCTTATTATTTGAGGGAATGGAATCGATAGCGGACTGTACGGTGGTGAAGTTGCCAGTTTGCCCTGATGGTTCGACAAAGATCGTCCGGTAAGGCGCCACGTTCCCGCTGATCCGCCGGAGCCAATCGCTATCATCCGCTAGTCCTTCCGCGTATTTTGCATGGAGGAGAAAAATAATCCAACCGCATAGGTTCCGCAGGAGAAACAGTTTGACCAATCTTGAAGAAGCCATGAGAGTAGAGTCGGAGAGAGAAGATGAAACAGGGAGAGACTTAATATCACCACTGGAGGTTGCATGCTCAATGAAGATGATGGACTCTCATATTTAAAGCTCGGGACTTATTGGGAGTTTGGCGGGAGATATAACTCAACGAGAGACTTGCGATCAAAGTTTGACTCTTGAATGGTCATCGGTCCACCGTGTTCGAATCAGAATCTGGTGCATGTCAACTACAGATCCATACAAGCATATGTTGGTTTGACAAAGGGGCCCTTGGTGTGAAAATTCGCTGACCAGGAAGTCGGCATGTGTGTACAAAATTGATGGCCAGATCAGTCAGCGAGGTAGGCATAAGCTGTTTCATGGGATTTGCGTGATCAATTCAGGTTTCCTGTTAGGTTGGGTTGAAGATCATCATGAACGACCCTAAATCATTCCAAAGCAGAAAATTAACGGAAAAGATACTCTAAGAGGTTGGGCAAACGACCAGAATGATTGGTCTGCATTGATAAATATTAAGAAACGGTAAGATTTTTAAGTCATAAACTCTCACAATTTACTTAATGAAATCAAAGGACAGCATTTGCCGTCCACAGGGACAGCATTAGTTGACGTGGCAATGCAACCTTGTTCTCATGAAATGGGAGGAAGACTCTTGGGATAATGTAAACATTAGCCGTTTAGTGCCTTTTTCTTGAGTGGGTTTATGCATGATACTTGAACCTACACAAGTTGGCCCTATGATTGAACTTTTCCGTGCCGCACTTGTCTGACTTTATGTTTGGCTACAAGAATGTTGAAAATGACTCGAGATGGTCAACTTGTTTTGTTCCAAATTCATTGAAATACCTCCAATGAACCCTAATTATCAGGAACACCTATTCTTGAATCTCACAGAGAGAGAGAGAGAGAGAGAGAGAGAGAGAGAGAGAGAGAGAGAGTGGAGGTCGAACTGTACGAAGAGGCTCGTGTTGATTGCTGCTTATTAATTTCGAGGTGAAGGGTTGAGTGGTGGGGTTGGTGGCTTGCGGTTTAAGGGAGGGGTATCCTTCATTTTATAAACTGCACGTGGATGCATATTTATAGTTTGGTGGGCAATATAAAAGTAACCCTAATTGAATAAACTAGACTTCCTTGATCATATGATGCGGAGAGATTATAATTATTTGACAATGATCTCTCTCTTTTTAATGATTATCCGAAGTTTGCCACACCATTTAGTAAATCAAGTTTACAAGAAACTCCTGCGTGCTTGTCTTTCGCTCAGAAATTGCTCCTTTCAATTGTTGACTTGATAAACAAATGTGTCGTGCCTTGATGAGTAAATTATTTCGATCAGACACTGTAGCCTTGTGCTCCAATATTGACAGATGATGTCGCACCAAGAAAGTAACAAGGACTTGATGATTGGGTTTTGATGTTGGTAAAATGAGATCATTGACGGCGAGACAGATGTTTTCGAGAAAGAAACAAGAGCAAAAGTTTGACTAAGTAACGGAAATGAACCGCTGAAATGGCCGTAGATAGATTGGTGGGATGGGTCGAAAATGAATTGCAAGCAACAAAGAACATTAAAAGAAGTCAAAATATTGTTGTTCGGGGTGCTTCCGTGCCCCTATTCCAGAACATCCGTTGACCAGCTCGACGGCTGTTTTTAATTATCTTTATCGACCAAACTTTTCCGGTCCTAACGTTGTGCATTCCATAAGCCCTTCTTGATTGCTCGAATAGTTTCATGATTTAATGTATTGTTTCCCATTTGTTACATTTGAATCTCATATTCAAAATTGCGATCATCGTTAAAAAGATTCGATTCTACAAACTTCTTATGTACCCATAGGTGCTATATTGGATTTAAATTAGATTTTGATATCCATCTATATTGATTGAGTGCCTCAATTTTTCTGTTGCCAGCACATGCCATTATCTTTTGTTTTGAATCTCCAAATCATTCCAGTAGGAGATTTGGACTCGTATTTTTCCTCTTGGTCCTTCCATAAGAGTATTCATTCTCTTCATAAAAAAGAGGATTTGGTCTCATCCCATTAAATCCGCTTCATATAAAGTCTCTTCTTTAACTCGGTTAATGGAAATAATTGACTTTTAAGTGTCGTCAACCATTGCTCGTAACCTTTGCGCTTTCCATGAAAATAGCTAAGAATCATTGCCTTTATATATATATATATATATATATATATATATATATATTAATTTTTGAGTAACTTCAAATGCAATCCGACACAATTGACTTTCATATATCCTCCAGTCATCAAATCAAATTCGCCATCACGTTTAAAATTGATCTCAATGACCTTTATCTCTGAAAATCTTCCTTTCCTCCGCTGCAGGGTCGTCTCCACGATCAGAATGTTATGCTTTTCCTCCAAAACCCTAAAACCCGAATTCAAAGCTCGCTCTGATTCAAACATGGTGTCCTCTCGCTACTCCTCTAATTCCGACGAAGGAGGCTCTCGTCTATCCTCGAGTTGACCGCGGAGAAGCCTGATTAGATTGGCACAAGTTAAGCCTGAGAAAGCTACTGAAACAGAGAACTAGAGAAATCAAGCTTGAACTAACGAAGAAGATGACTGAAAATACTTCGCTTCCATTGAAGAGATTATCTCAAGCTACAAAGCTTTTCTTTCTCTGTATATTCTGTTCTCTATTCGTTATACACGAACAACTTTCCTATTTATATCAATCACCTAATACAGAAAATGGTTAACTAGAGTATAACAGAAACCTAACTACTTACTCTAGTTAATGAACTCTAGTCAATGTCAATATTGACTAGACTCTAGTCAACTCTGACTCTCGCTTGTTCTCTTCAACGATTCCATCTTGGCTTTGGTTGTCTCATCCACTGTATTACAACTGCCTTGGCTGCTATTCTTCTGGCAATCACCATCCTCTGTTGGAATCACACCAGTGCTCTTAACATCCCCCCTCAAACTGGGTATGGGCAAGAAGCTCAGCCCCAGTTTGGTACGAAAATGTGAATGACTAGATCTTGATAATGGTTTGGTAAAGATGTCAGCCAACTGAGAGGAGCTAGGGGTGTATCGCACCTGTATAGAACCCAAAGCAACCTTCTCTCGCACGAAATGATAATCAAGTTCAACATGCTTCGTGCGAGCATGAAAGATAGGATTTAAAGTAAGGGACAAGGCTGATTGATTATCGCAAATCAGCACAGATGGTGAGAAAAGAGAAAAACCAAGATCCCGTAGAACAAAAGCAATCCAAGTTAACTCTGCTGCAGTAGATGCCAAAGCCCGATACTCGGCTTCAGTTGAGGACCGAAAAACAGTATGTTGCTTCTTAGCAGACCAAGAGACAATATTGGATCCAAGAAATGTGCAATAACCCGTAGTTGAGCGACGAGTAGTAGAACACCCGCCCCAGTCAGCATCAGAGAAAGCATATAAATGCAGATGACAATGAGAATGAATAGACAAACCCCACTGAAGAGTTCCCTTGACATAGCGCAAGACACGCTTGAGGCTGTTATAATCAGCAATAGTGGGAGCATGCATCTTTTGACACAAAATGTTGGTAGCAAAGGCTAAATCAGGTCTGGTGATGGTAAGGTATTGAAGACTACCCACCAAACTTCGGTACTCAAAAGGGTTAGAATATAACATGGTGTCTCCAGGTAAAGGAAAAGACTTAAGAGGCAATGGGGTGGCTATAGGCTTACAGTCTCTCATACCTGCACGCTCCAACAAGTCAAGGGCATATTTTGTCTGGCAAAGGAACAGCTTGGCAGGTGTATAATGCGCCTCAATACCCAAGAAATAATGAAGAGCACCCAGGTCTTTCATACAAAACTGTGAGCTCAAAGACTGAATCAGAGAAGTGAGTAAGCTGGAACTGCTACCAGTGAGTATGATATCATCCACGTATAGTAAGAGAACAATAGTATCCTGACCTGTATGCATAATGAATAAAGAGGGATCGGTGGAGCTACAAAAGAAGCCCAACTCCAAAAGAAAGTCAGTAAACTTCTCAAACCAAGCTCTTGGAGCTTGACGTAAACCATACAACGATGTATGAAGAAGACAAACATGGTCTGCTTTCTCAATGAAACCAGGAGGTTGATCCATGTAAACTACTTCACTGAGAGTGCCATGGAGAAAAGCGTTTTTGACATCCAATTGATGAATAGCCCAGTGATGCATCATGGCTAATGACAGAACAATCCGTATAGTAGGTTGTTTAATAACAGGGCTAAACGTCTCAAGGAAGTCAACACCAGCCTCCTGATGATAGCCCTTGGCAACAAGCCGTGCCTTGAGTTTATCCAATGTCCCATCAGCCTTAAGTTTAGTCTTAAAAACCCACTTGCAACCAATAACCTTCATGTGGGCAGTTCGAGGAACAAGAGTCCAAGTTTTATTGGCATGCAAGGCAGTCATTTCCTCTTGCATTGCCTTGTACCAGCCTTCATGTCTAAGTGTTGACTTAACAGATTTGGGTTTTGAAGGAACAAGATACTCAGTAAGACATGCATATTTAGGATTTGGTTTAACTATGCCAGATTTGTGACGTGTTTGCATAGGATGAGTAGAATGAGACGTGTTGGACAGAGAAGAGTCAGCCCTCAAAACAGAGGAAGGACCAGAAGAAGAAGAACTAGAAGAGGATATAGATAAGTCAGAATCAAGAAGTAATGAAGAAGTAGAGTCAGACACAGGAGAAGGAAGTTGTGAAGGAGAAGGATGATCATGAAGAAAACTGGAATAATCGGGAAGATATGGAGGAATACTAGATGATGATGAAGACTGAGTGGAAGAACTAGTGGACCGAGAAGTGGGAGCAAGAAATTGAAGTTCATCAAGCCACTTCTTGTAGAGAAGTGTAGGAGATGGATAGGTAGTATAAAGCCGAGAAAAATAAGGGAAAGAAGTCTCATCAAACCTGACATGGCGACTGATATAGACCCTGCCATCAGTAGGAGTAAGACAACGATAACCCTTGTGTTTAGAGTTGTAACCAAGGAAAACACAAGTTAAAGAACGAGGATCAAATTTGTGTTTAGCATATGGCCATAAACATGGATAACATGCACAACCAAAGACACGAAGATGATCATAGTTGGGAGTAGTATTGTACAGTTTAGTATGAGGGCTAAGAGACTGAAGAACAGGAGTAGGGAGAAGATTAATAACATAATTGGCAGTAAGGAATGCATCAACCCAAAAAGTCAGTGGCACTCGAGCATGATAAAGCATGGACAAACCAAGTTCAACAAGATGGCGATGCTTTCGTTCTGACACCCCGTTCTGCTCTGGTGTATAAGGACACGACATGTATTGTTGTATGCCACACTGTTGAAGATAAGTCTGAAGTTTAACACTAGTAAACTCACCTCCACCATCAGTTTGCAACACCTTTACCTTCAAGTCAAACTGATTTTCAACATACTTATGAAACACAAGGAACACATCATGAAAATCAGACTTCTTTCTCATTGGATAAACCCAACTATAGCGAGTGTAATCGTCAACAAAAACAACATAATAGTGAAACCCCTGAAAAGACTTAACTGGAGCAGGCCCCCAGATATCACAATGAACCTTCTGTAAAGGTTGAATAGTCTTTGTATCAGACAACGGAAAAACCAGCTTGGAACTTTTCACAAGTTGACAACTAGTACAAACAGAGGGAACTGAAATGGTCCGGCGTATAAGATTCTGATCTTGCAAAAGTTGCAAGGTCTTGTGATTAGTATGTGCTAAACGCAAATGCCAAATGTCTTCAGTCTTTGGCTGATGACTGTGTGCAACAAGAGCTACTGCCTTCTGATGATTGACCTTGTATAACCCCTGGCACTTCCTTCCAATCAGGGCCACTGAATTGGTGCAATTGTTCTTGACATAGACACCATTTTTATCAAAAATAAAAGAACAGGGATAATCATCAGTAAGCTTAGATACTGAGAGCAAATTCTTGGTGATCGCTGGAACAACTAACACATTATTAAGAGGTAAAGAATGAAACTCGGTAGGAAGAACTGCACTCCCAGTATGTGTTATAGACAAACATGTTCCATCACCTATCATGACCCTATCAGTCCCTTTGTACAGTTGAGGATTAGAAACAATACCATGATGTGAAGTGATATGTGCAGTCGCCCCTGTGTCAGGGTACCATGCACTGCTTGCAGGATCCTCTAGATGCATTGCAGCAAGAGCTTTGGGTATCTCTTCATGCTGAAAAGAGTTATCAAATCTATACCAACAACGTAAAGCTTCATGACCTGGCTTCTTGCAAATCTGACAACAACTCCTTACGTTTCCTCTAAAACGCTCATCATGAGACTCCTTGTTGTCAGGTAGAGGAAATGCCTTTACTTCTTGATATTTTTGGGAAGAGCTAGCATATGGTCTAAACCCCTGTCCAGAACTAAAAAACCTCTGTTTTGGACTAATCCCCTGGTTTCGACCTTGATTCCCAAAATTATTACTTATGCCAGAACCTCTACCACGTACAAAATTCTGACCTCGTCCTCCTTCATAGACTGGAGAACTTCTTTGACTCACAAATGCATAGTCTAATGCACTGACACCTCTAGTAACTTCATTTTTCTGATCATTCACAATTGACCTCTGTCCATAATAAGCCAGTTGAGGAGTAAACTCACTTGAGTTATAATTTTGTAACCTTGCATCAAATCTCTCTAATTGAGAGATTACCTCATCATAATTCGGCTGAGGTTTCATACAATATACCGTGGTGCGTAGATTCTCATACTCTGGACCCAAGCCCTCTAAAACACCAAACACCTTTGTGATGTCATCCACGGGCTTTCCTATGGCGCTTAGTTGATCACATATAAGCTTGAACTCTTTGAGATAATCAGATAGAGTTCTGTCCCTTTTTCGACAAGATTGAAGTCTCCCTCGCAGCTCAAATTCTCTAGCAACAGATCGTTGGCTAAATCGATTACATAACGATTGCCAAATCTCAAAGGAAGTTTCTAAGCCAATGATTAGACCTAGAATACTTTCTGAAATCGCTCCACTCAGCCATGAAGATATCAACTGATCAGTCTTTAACCAATCTATATATTCTTTATTTGGAGTTTCAACTGCGCGACCATCTACTTCAACACACACAGTTCGCGATGGAGACACAATATCTCCATTAATGAAACCAATAAGCTCCTGACTCTTTAGAAATCTACATACCTGTGCTTGCCAAAGGAGGAAGTTGTCCTCCGCGAGTTTGATTGTGACGAAATTCCCGATGTTTACATGAATCGGAAATGGAAATGTTGACGATCTTCCTTCCATCTCAATCTGCTAGTGTTGATTTACCCAGACGAGGGCTCTGATACCATGAGAAAGCTACTGAAACAGAGAACTAGAGAAATCAAGCTTGAACTAACGAAGAAGATGACTGAAAATACTTCGCTTCCATTGAAGAGATTATCTCAAGCTACAAAGCTTTTCTTTCTCTGTATATTCTGTTCTCTATTCGTTATACACGAACAACTTTCCTATTTATATCAATCACCTAATACAGAAAATGGTTAACTAGAGTATAACAGAAACCTAACTACTTACTCTAGTTAATGAACTCTAGTCAATGTCAATATTGACTAGACTCTAGTCAACTCTGACTCTCGCTTGTTCTCTTCAACGATTCCATCTTGGCTTTGGTTGTCTCATCCACTGTATTACGACTGCCTTGGCTGCTATTCTTCTGGCAATCACCATCCTCTGTTGGAATCACACCAGTGCTCTTAACAAAGCCCAAGGCTCATCTTTCACCAGGTGTTCCTTCCTCTTGAACAACCTCGTAACTTAATGGTTTTGGGACGAATTCTCAAAGATTCTTTCTCTTGCGAATATAATCTCTCTTTTCCTCACAAACCCAGAAGCTCCTTTGCTTATTAATCAAAGTTTTCATGCATGCCTCGGATGGCATAAGTCAATTCGGCCCCTTAGGTTTTAAACATTTTCTTCGTTCCATACAATGAATGCCATAATCGTGTAGAAAACAAAACTAATTAGTTGTGATTCCAAAGTAAATTGGCATGACTTTGGAAGAGCTTGAGTTAGGTGAAACTTAGGTTCCGTTTGTTTCGCGTAAAATATTTTCCCGGAAATTGTGGTGTTCGGGGGGCGGAAAATAATTTGTCAAGGAAAATATTTTCCAATCAATGAAAAAATATCTTCCTAAAAACAGAAAAAATGTTTTCCTTTCCTTAAAGGAATGGAAACATTTTCCAATTCTACTGCAAATGTAACAGCGCACTCCTCTCTCTCTCTCTCTCTCTCTCTCTCTCTCTCTCTCTCTACATTTTCCCTTCCCAATGTGTTGACGTTTCTCTCTCTTCCCCTCTCTTTCCCCCCGTTGACCCCACCATTGACTCTCACCCTCTCTTTCTCTCTCTAGCTTGGGAAGGGGGCCCACTAGTTGGCTACCCCTCCAATCTCTCTCTTTTTCTCTTTTTTCTCCTACGGACGAGAGGTCTTCTTCTGCTTCTTCTTTCTTCTGATTGTTCTTCTTATCGTCTAACAGCAGAAAATATTTTCGGGAAAAATGATTTCCTGGAAAATATTTTCCGGAGATATTGTATTTTCCGCGAAACGAACGAAACTTTAGTAATTCATTAGCCAATTCTTAGATGATTCACATATCAGGAGGTTGCAATAGCTTGAAATTTGCAAGTCCTATGGTATTTATGATCTTATTATGCTTTCCGAAAACCGTTGCTTGTGTTGCCCATCTACTAGGTGCTTCCCTCTATTTTTGGTCAACCATGACCAACATTTTTTTCTTAAACTTTTGAGTACGGCATGAATTTCCCTTCACTTTCGGATGGCATCATAATTACCTCTGGTACCACCATATAAAAGCCCGCATTGACGGATGACGATAGCTCTAATGATGCTCCGATGCATTAGCATTTCTTTTAAAAGTTTATATGGATGTGCAAATACCTTATCTGCACAAAAGCTATAGGAGTAGTCAAAGACTATGTAGAATTAGTCAGTTTCCCTAGTGAAGCCAACTGTGTTGTCATTGGTCGTCCCTATTTTGAGGAAAAGTTGCCCTAGAAAAAATCATCTCAAAATGTGGATCGCCATGGAAATCGACAACAGTCACAAAGGCCCTTGTTAATTTAAAGGTATAAAAACTTAAGGTAATCGCGGCCAACCATTTAAATTGCCAAAAAGTGAAGATAAAGATAAATTTGCAAAGAGAGTGATATGGCTCTAATAGCCCACAGTCGATTGTTAATTAATTCTATCGCTTGTTGATTACAACTGAAATTTTGTCATTTTTGTGTCAAGATATGCTCCTTTTAGAAAAATTGAATGATTCATTGATCATTCGATTATTTCAAATTGAATTAATCATGGGCCATCGCATACCCCTTTGTCATATGCAAATTTGATTCTTCCCTACCGATAGCCTTTTAAATTGTATTCTTCCAAAAAAAAAAAAAAACACACACACACACACACACACAAATAACTGTGTTATGCCTCTATGAGTGGCACCATTTGCTAAATTTTCGTTACTTGAAACAATTTGACCTTCCTTTAATTTCATCATGCCATCTTTTAAGAGTAACTCGAAAGTTTAATCCAACTTGCTAATACTGAAAGAGTGAATTTGAGTGTTTTTAGCTCTAGCCATTATTGTGTCTTTTATTTTGGCCGGCTTTAAGGATCAAAAAACTAAAGGCTCATCGAACATCGTAAGTGCCACATTTATTTCATTGTTTGTTCTCGGGTCAATTCATATTTTGTGACCCATATATAATTTTTCATCGAAGACACAGAGGACTAACAAACAAAGACAAGCCAACAACAATGGAAGAACCGATTAATCCAGAAGAGAATACTTGAGATGAGGCAATCTGATGAAGTTTGTTTAATGAAGACACTAACTTAGAAATCCTCATTGTCCCACTGAGAACTTCGTCAGTTCATGACCTGATGGTCTGGACTAGTTCTTTGACAGGCAAAAGCACGATGAAAGATTGATATAAGTCACTCAAATCGGAAAAGGATAAACCAAACTATAACAAGGCTTCATCCTCCTTCAAGGCCCCTTGAAGCCTCTGGAATAGTCTACGGAAAATGCAAACTGATCCTACAGTCAAACTTTTTTTTTTGGTTGCATGTTTGTCAGAATGGGCTTCCCTGCACGGGCAAAAAATTGTACCTGGAACCCATTTGCTCTCTCTATAAGCTGCATGGAGAAACAGTCGGGCATCTCCCTCTGCTTTGCCGCTGGACAAACGAGGTGTGGGCTAATCTGAACCTAAACATTCAGATTTCACCTCACAGTTTGAGCAGAATGAAACCTGGCTGATGCAATTCTAGAAGAACTCTGGAAACTCGCCTTCTCTTGCAATCATGGCTATCACCCTCTGGTTTATCTGGACTTCCCGAAATGACTTCATTTTCAGGCATAAAATCCTAGATCCAACACAATTACTGTAGATGAACTCAAAGCAAAGCCGGAGGTCATATGAACTCATCTTGCCACTATCGCGATGAGGAGACGTTGGGGAATTTAGGTGGGCCAAATCACTCATCGATTAGGTGCGAGCTCTCCTAAGCCCATAGCTCGCATTAAGTTAGATTTCATTTTGAACGAAAATAGAGGAAGAAGAAGAAGAAGACAAACTATCGAAGAAGATGTTGTAGAACGAAGAGAATTCTAGAAATTCCTCTGTGTATTACTTCATATTAACATCATTCATCTGAAAGCCTAAGTTAATCTGAGCTTACATTCAGTATTTAAGCTTCGCAGAGCTCAATTAACAAACTAACCCTAATCCAGCTAACAGAATGGTAAAACAGTTAATAACAGAATGTCAACTAAAGGTTTACAAAATGTTGACTTTACAATCTGAGTCAATTGACCTAGTCAAAGTACATCAACATCAATTCTGCTCATCTTTCTTCATTGTCCATTGATTCTCATGACAAGAAGCGAAGCATCTCCTCTAGAAGACATCGGGATCAATTGCCCAGACTTGACTTGCTCTGCTTTGTCGTCCCTTGTAGTAGCAGAGATGTCCTTCTTAACACATTTTTGATTCTTTTTAAACCTATGGATCTCTAGGTTTAGCATCAGCTAGCAATCAAACGAGACGCAGGAGATAAATTTGGTTTCCTAAGTAACACTCGAGGACATAATCGCGCTAATATTTTTATCAATTCATTTTCGATACTGCTGACTTGGATAGTTGTTATTTAAGTGGTCATGCAATCTTGATTATCAATTATAATGTTAAAGGTTTCAAAGCCACTAAGTTCTCATGCATATGTTCTTGAGGTTTTTTTATTATGGTCATAAACTAACCCTAACCATTTTAGAAAAGAAATTACCAAACAAGCTATTAAAATGGCTTTAAGTAAACAACCAAATAAACCTTCTGAGGCAAAATACAAGAGAAGGAAACCCTATACAAGTTGGGCAAAAAAAAAAATATTACATCAACCAAATCAGAACCCAACATTAAGTCCGGCAAAGAATAGCCAATGCCTTATTATTTAGCCATGGTAGATGAAGCCCCATATGCTTGAGATTAGAAGCTAATCTTATCTAAAATGACACTATATTCTACTTATTCTAATAATAAAGCTAACCTAAGCTATTCTAATCATTTATAAAAATGTGGTTGTAAGTCGAATTTGATTTCATTAACTAAAACCTAATCTAATTTGCTTACTAAGGTCTAAGCTAACATATTCAAGACTAAACTTATTAATTACATCTTTGATCACCAAAAAATGTTGCCGTCGATTGCTGGTCTTTGAGGGGACTCTCAATCACTAGCTTGGTTCCTTGCCCGCCATCACGGAATCAGTTTTTGCCTTTAATTCAACATTTAAATCATTCATAACATGTATACATTCAAAGAAACAATTAATAATTTCATCAGTTGATAATCAGGAATTCGGCTTAGGAATTTGATTTAGCCAATGCAATCTGATTAACCCAGCCACCTCCTAATCAAACTAGGGATTCATTGATTAAAGTTGATGATCATTAACTCCTAATTGTATTCAAAAAGCAGTAGGCTAATTTCATTAACCCTAAATCAATTTCTAATCATCTTTCTCATCTCTCCGCCGAAGAACATGCATCGAAGGCCTAATCATAGATCTAACAACCCACATGCAAGGCTGACTAAATCATGCAATTGGACTAATTACCTTGGAAATCAAGCAAATGACTAGTGAACCAAGAGGGTCACTTCTCAGCTTATATCCTAAGCTACCTAATTAAATTTCCAATCCATTGAATGTTTAATGACCTTCCCAATGACCGATTCTAGTGGCAATTGAAAGCTTAAGAGATGCAGTTTTATGTTCTTTAAGACCATTTTCATCAATTCAGACTAGAAGTGGCAAAATGGGTCTTTAACCCATATTTAACGTATATTTGATAATGTTGGCCATAAATATGTTACCTTAAAAGGTTAGATGTGTCTCAAATGGATCATTTAATAACCTAATGGATCTTAAATGTGTTGTAAATGTGTTACATAGTTAAACTTAAGTGTTATTAATAAATCATTTTAAATTTTATTAACAAGTTATTTTTAGACTATAAAAATTATGATATTCTAATTTTTTAAAATTTTTAAAAATAAAAATTTGATTTTTCCCTTTTCTTCCTTTATTTTTCTCATTTTTCCCTCTTCATAAGTTGGTTGTCAGCCAAGAAGCAAGGGATGAGCTCACTAGACTCCAGCGATTGGTAGAGAAAAAGGCAAAAAAATTAAGAACATACGTTTTTAAAAAAATAAAATATTAGAAAAATTATCAAAGAAATCATAATACATAGAATTATTTTAACAATACATATTTTTAAAAATTATGAAGCAATTTTTCTTGGACTTGGTTAAATATAGATGTATTTTAACAATATAGGTTAGGGTATGGATCTCTAAAATTGCATAGTATGAATACAGGTTAAAACGGGTTAAATAGATCAACATAAGTTAGATCATTTTTGACCTGACCCGCCCATTTGACGCCCCTAACTTAGACCTGAAATATCTAGATCCATTTTGAAAACCGACCTAGTTTATACATGGATTTTGAAAATTGCAGGAAAAATAGTAAACAAAGTCAGAAGTATACCAATTTCAACAGACAGCTAGCATGATGTGTTCTCTACAAGTTTCATCTGATTTTCAGCGACATCTTCTTTTTATCCTCCAATTCCGCCCTTGTTTTTAGGCTCCTTCGGAGTCCGTCCTTCTCTATGCTCAGCACATACCCTTTGCAACACGAGAGAAAGAATCGAATAAAGATGGACCGGACCTGATGCAAAGTGAAAAACCCAGGAAGGAGAGAGCTTGGGAATCAGCAGAATTGTATCGTTCAGAAAAGAGGAGAGAGGGAGAGAATGTGTCTTAACCGAGAGGCTTCTCTATTTTCTTTAAAACTCGAATCTCATTCCTTCTCTCTCCTCCATCCAATCTCTAGGCGGGGGCATAACTAGGGCCGCCAAGCTCGACAATGCGGCGCTTTCAATGGGACTTCATGGACGAGCTTGTTGATCTCATCGTTGAGGTCGCGAAGGTGGTGCTCGCCGAGGCCTTCGTTCTGGATCTCAGCCTCCAAGGGGTCGCGGCACTCAAAGGCGAGCCAAGGCCGGCGCTCCTTGGGATTCTTCTCCTCCTCCGCCTTGAGAGCTATGAACCGCTTTACGCTCTCTTCTAGTCACGCACCATATCTGTCACACCTTTAACTCATGGGTAGATGGGTATGACACGGCCGTCCCTCTCATTGAAGGACGCAGCCTCAAACAACCAAATTTAACCTTATATCAAAATATCATACATATATATGATAAAAGGTAACGATTACAAAGTCAGAGCTTACTACTTTCCACACTAACATACATCCATCACGGATACCTAAACTCAAACATAACCCATACCAAAATCCCAGTACGAAGCGCTCTCGTCCTACGATCAGGTCCTTAAGTCACCTGGAAAGAAATGGAAATGGAAGGGATGAGCTACAACGGCTCAGTGAGTAATACATTTCTCCCAAGCGGATCGAACAGATACTATGCACAATTTAAAAGGTCACCATAACATCAAATCCAGTACACTACCCTTTTAAAACCAAACACAAGTCATTTTCCAGAATAAGGATCATTTATCAAATCATATCAAACCAGTTCAATGGTCGAATCCATCGATCAATCTTCTCAATCACAAATTAACGGTCAGTTCCATCGACTAACCATATGTCCATTCATCTACTGTGGTCACGAATAACGCCCCATGACTAGGCGACCAAGATTTCCCCCTTGGCAAGGTCTCCACTTACAATGCCGGTGGCTCGGCCCACAAGGATATCCCAACAAGTATGCATACCCACAAAACCACACAGGTTCACAGAGATACAAAGCATCCATGTCTTTCACAATCACAATACCAAAACACATAACATTTCACATATCAAATTCCTTTCACAAAACGTTTCATAAACCCATTTCATAATTCAACACATTTGCCAAGACATTTCACAAGTCAAAACATAACTCTTCATAGCAAAACATGTCCATTTCATATATCAAACCCCTTTCACAACACTTTTGCTAAAGCATTTCGCAATTCAGTATCAAAACATACTCTTAGAACCATTCTCAAATCCAAAAAGGCAGTACTTGCTCGATCCTTAATTTATGCAACAAACCATGCATTTACCACATCAAAACACCTCAAATCGTTATATCTTTCAAAACATGAGCTTTCAAATTCTTAGGAGAAATAGTACCGCTCACCTCAAAATAGTCAAACGCCAAATTCCTATTGGCCAATAGATCAACTCCTCTGGGTCCCTATTAATTAAATAGGAAAATCATATCAAAAACAAGTAAAATAATTCCCTAATAACCGACTTGACTACATATACCTATTATTGACAAGAGTGACGCCTACATGTCACAAAAAGGACTTGCCTATACTGTAAATTGTAATTTTTCCATTTTGCGCAACTCGCGCTCTTTATCTATTCGGGCCATAACTTTTTCCACAAAACTCTGTTTTCAATTATTTCACAGCCCATGGAAAGCCCTTTCGACATACTACAAAACCCATGAAACGGCCCACCCAAAATCAGTCCGCAAACCGACAAAAACGGGCCCTAAAGATACTGTTCGCGCGTGTGAACAGCGCACACCAAACTTCAAAATTCCGTTTCCGACAAACCGTGAGTCCAAATCGAATTCCGTCAATTGCTATGGGTTCATGACATCCCAGGCTACGATACCCACACAATATTCCACCCATTAAACTTCGAAATTAGACTTCAGCACTCCCATTTCACAAAAATCCGAATTCACGCCCTAATTCCAAAAACTATTCCGGTTAAGTAGACGAGGGGTGCGAACACTTACTAGGGGTTACGACACGTGGTGGATTTGGCATTGACGAGCTCTCCATGGCACGTGCGCAAAACCCTTCTCTCCCTTTCTTCTTTCTTCTTTTCCTTTCTTCTTCCCCTTCTCCCTTTTCTTTTCTTTCTCGCGAATGCTTCTGCCTTCCCGATGGTCCCCCCCTTCTTCACCTTTTTATTCTTTGACTTTTGACTTCTTTTTCTTTCTTTTTTTTTTCTGCCTTGCTTCTCTCTGGCCATGTGCCTTCTTTTCCCCCTATTTATTCCACAGCACGCCACCGCCTCACTTTGTTGACTTTTCAACTTCTTCCTCTCTTTTTTTCGGGCTATTACAATATCTCCCCATGTTTTCCCATGAACAGCACAAGGAATTTGAAGGGAAGATCGAGATTGGAACGCTAGAGAAGCCACGAACGCCGAGTGAATAGCCGCTTGATGAACTCGGAGCGTATCTGAGAGCAAGAAAAATTTTGAAAGCCTTTTCGGAGCGGGAGAGCATTTGTTATGGAGGAAAATTTTGAAAGCCTGCGCTGGGGAGAGAGAGCGCGCTCAGAACAGCTGTTCGTCTTCCTCATCTAAGAAGAAGGAAGAAACGTAGACTGATAAACGCATTAAATGATGACGTATCCTTTCCAGAGCTATCGTGTAGGGCGCAGAGAGATTGCAGGATGAAAATAAAAGGTTTTTCTGACTAGCCGGCCCGCACGCTGACGTGGATCCACGTGCCGTCCCTTCATTGGTCAGGGACCACGCCTACGTGGTGTGGCCGGCCCACATAATATTTTCTCGGTTGTGTGGCTTCAAGTCGTTTTCACTGTTTTTCTCCGGTCTCCTTTGTCGAGAGAAACTATTGCCCGCTCCGAGTACACGTGAGCCCAATTCACCTGCGCCGTCGAGATCGGTAGGATTAACCTGGGCCCCAGGTGGGCCCAGCTGGTCCCCACGCAATATGCCTCCATTGTCACTGGGGGGAGGCTGGAGGTAGACTTTCTGCTCGGGACTCGGTTTTAGCCGATCTTCTGATCTTCCCCTCCCGTCTTCCTCTCATCTCCTTGCTTTGCTCCCACCCAAAGGTCAACCCCTCTCTCTCTCTCTCTCTCTGCCATGGCAAAGAAGGTCGTGCACTATGTTGTGGTATCGGCTTCTCTCTCTGTCCTTTCTTTCTTACAGTTTCTGTCGTTCTATCGTTATGAACGAAGGCGGCATGATCGTCGGGCGTTGCTGAATTCACGGCGCTCGATGCTCGATGCTTGTGTAACCATAAAGATTAGCTCCGTCGCGGTCGACGCGGCGTCGTTGCTCGTTCCTACCTCATCCTTTTTCCATTCTTGCAGGTGGACGCGTTCACCGAGACGGCGTTCAAGGGAAACCCGGCGGCGGTGTGCTTCCTGGAGGAGGAAGGGAAGGGCGCGGAGTGGCTGCAGGCGGTGGCCAGGGAATTCAACATATCCATAACTTGCTTCTTGACTCGGGTAGCCGCCTCCAGCACGGGCGACTCGAGCCCGAGGTTCCGCCTCAGATGGTTCACTCCCGTCGCGGAGGTGAGTCCCGAATCTCCGTCAGCTTCGCAGCCCCGATGGACTTGCTCGGAGCTTTCTTTATCTTGTCTCGGACTTGAGCATGAATAGAAACGCGTTTCAAGAATTATTGCCTGACTGCGGTATTGTTTTGCCCCATTCGATTGGAAAAAGAATCCTGGCAAAGAATATTGGTAAGTTACTTAGATAAGAGTCAGAAACAAAGAATTAGTTGGTAATCTATTTTAAAAGATGTTGGGAAGTTACATAGTTGGTAATTTTTATGCAAGAATCATGACGACAGTAAAGGGTAATAGTGGACTCCGCCCGCCTTTGCGCGCAGAAGACAAGCATCGTCTTGCAGTTTTCCGAGTCGATGAGATCGAAACAACAAGCTAGCACCCTTTACTTGTCAATATCGAGTTGAATTTTTCGCAATTTATGCAAAAATCATTGGATGGTGGCGTGCGGATACCGTATAAATACGAATCTCCTTTCAGGTTAACCTCTGTGGTCATGCAACTCTTGCTGCTGCACACGCTCTATTGGCCTCTGGGAAGGTGGATTCAGACACTATCCAATTCGTCACCTTGTCGGGAACTCTAACTGCTAGAAGGGTGTCCGAGATCGAGACAGCCGCCACTTCAACACTTCAGAATGGGGATGCACCAGGATTTTTCATTGAATTGGTTTTTCCTGTTGTCCCGATTTCAGAATGCAACGGCGAGGATGCATCATCTATCTCTAGAGTATTCGACGGTGTTTCCATAGTCGAAGTCAAGAAGACTGCAAAAGACGACCTCCTCGTAAATTCCTAACAGCGGTCAAATCCTTCCTCATTGAGTTTTTTTTTTTTTGGCAGATTACTGAAAAACCTCGCTTTCTCTTCATGAGTTGATGCTTTATGGTTTTCAGAGTCCCATTTTCTTTCTTGGGTTGATGAAATTCTTCGACCCTTACATCGAGCTGATATACTGGGAGTAGCCAGTTGATTAATTTTGCATCTTTTTTCTTGTCACTTTTCATTGGTTTTTCACAGGTCGTTTTCTCATCAGGAAAAGCAGTTGAAGACTTGCAGCCTCAATTCGATAAGATACGAAGTTGCACAGGGAGGGGCATTGTCGTTACAGGACTTGCTCAACCAGACTCGGGATACGATTATGTCAATCGGTTCTTCTGTCCAAAACTCGGGGTGAACGAGGTATTAATGTTCTTGTGCAAGCAGATTCACAAATCATCGTCCATATATCTAATTAATCAGCTGTCAAGTTTCCTACTTCTTGTTCAGTTATTGCTTTGCCGATGATTAATTCATGCATCGACAAGGCTGAGATAGCTATCTGGATCAAAGTGGCAGGGATATTTCATTGTCGATACATGGTCCGTTACGCAAAATGCTAACTGATGAATTTTCCAGGATCATGTGTGCGGGAGTGCAAACTGTTTTCTGGCGCCTTACTGGAGCAAGAAGCTGAGGAAAAATGATTTCGTTGTTTATGCCGTAATCTCTCTCTCTCTTTCCCCACCCCAACGCTCACAGAGTCGCACATGTGCGAGCTGTTCTGTCGTTGCTCAACTTCCTATGATTCCTTCTTAATCGAATTCCATGTGTTTGCCTGATCAGCTTTGTGCATTTGTTGAGTAGGCATCGCCTAGAGGAGGAGTCGTGAGCGTGCACCTGGATGAGCAAAACCAGAGAGTCATGCTGCGTGGGAAAGCTGTAACTGTAATGACAGGTTCCATTCTTGTTTAAAAATAATTCAAGCAAGCAAGATTTACCTAGTCAAGGTGGCACAGGGCAAGATGGAATAAGTACTCTGGTTTTACGGAATTAACGACCTCAATGGTTTGATGCTGCAGAATACAGCAGAGATTCTCAGTTTGCTTGTGGGGATTGCCTACATAGCATAAGCATCAAAGAGATGACATTTCTAACAACCATTTGTGTCGTTCTGTTTTTATGTGATTGACGGACAATGCATCAACCAGTTTGCGTTGTTTATGTGCTCTCTGCATCGCTGCTCATACACATGCTGGGAAGCAAGTTCTGATCTCTTTGGTCTTTCCCTCCTTTAAGTTAAGAGAGATGATATCCCTCGTTGGTGGTCGAGTTTCTCTGAGAATATGCGCAAGTCAAGGCTTGAGTTTAGGAGAACCGGGTCGAAGAATGATGAGATGGTTGAGTGCTTATGACCCTGGTTCTCCGTTTAAAGGGGTTGGATCTAATTCCCATTTAGGAACTGGCGAGTTTTAGCTTCCATAAGCTCTATACCAACTCTGTCAAGCCCTGCCATGTCCTGCCTTTAGGCATGTGACAGTTCCCGATTTTTTTCTCTTTAGACCAATCAAGCGACGTCCCAGGTTAGTCAGGTTGCTAGTATTTTCAAATATCAGAATTACAACTAGGCGGAAGCGATATATTAATTCACACTTACAACCCTTCAAATCAAACCATCAAATATCACCTCTATATTTACAACCACCAATTCATAAACAAATAAATATAATCAACTCTCTAGGTCCTTGATACAAGCCTAGGAGGGGTCATGACTCTCATTAATTCTTCCTCATTTAGTCTTGTCTCAATATGCTTTTACTTGATCAGCTCCTCCTCTATCTCCATGCTTCATCCTGCAATTGGACTTGTGGTAAGGTGAGATACGAAAATATCTTAGTGAGGGAACCCTAACCCAAAACTAGGAACATTACTGCCCTAGAATCCCTAATCGCATTTCACCCTTCAATTATCACATATCTATCACCTTGAGAATAATCAATTCCTATGCCATCATCTTCTTAACTAATCCCACATTTAGCCTCAAATCTTGACCATATCGCCAGATCATTTATCATCATGACTAAACTTATTAGTCAACCGGTCTTCGACTGAGACTCGATTCAAATCCGTTTAACTACATCACATGGTGACCACCAGTAAATAACCTCCAATCGATACCGGTGTTACCATAGCCACTGACCATCCCTCAATGGACTTGACTTTCATATGATTCCATCTTTTTATCACACAGCTCATTATTAGTCTCTCCCTTTGCTAATCATTCTACCTATGAGTCAATTGATCCATGAACGAGACTTGGCACTAAGCCCAACATACTAGTTAATCCAGTTAGACACAATAATATCATAAATTTTATTAATTAAATATGGAAAGGACAAATAAATTAATTAATAAATTATAGAATAATTAAATAAAATAAATTACGTAATTAAAAGCTTAAGGCCGTCCACAACCGGCTTAAGACCCTAATTAAGCCTTCTCAACTTGTAATAGCCCGCTTTCGGCCCCATTTTCGAGGTTCAATTGAGCGAATTTACATGTTTAATTAGTGGCCCATTGACCCTGGGAGTGCCTCGGACTAAATCGTAAAAATTCATTTCGGGCGATTTCGGACTTTCGAAAATTTCGTTTTAGTCCCCCGACTTTTGGATATTTGCAATTTGGCCCCTAAAGATTTGAATTATAACCTAGGGGCACCATAGTAATTTCCATTGCCCCACTTTCCTCTCTCCTCTCTCCTTTTTCCCTTCCCCATGCAATGTCCAATCTCTCTCTCTCTCCTCTCACGCGTACGCCCACCCCCCCTCTTGGCCGCGCGAGGTCCTCTTCTCCTTCTTCGTTCTTGATGGTCCGGCCACCATTTGGCACGCCGTTGGTGTCGTTGGGCTCCTTGATACACCAGCTTCAAGCCTCGGCCATCCACCACCTCCATCGCCGCCTCCACCGCTGCCGAGATGCCCCAAAAGAAGCCTTCGCGGACAGCTCCGCCTCTATTTTTCCAGATTTGCTGCCGGAGCTTTAAGTCGCGAGATCTCCCAAACCTTCGATCTTTAGCTCTTGCCGTCGCTTCCAATGGATTCCTAGGTACTCTTTTACCCTAATGTAGGCTTTGGTTGAGATTAATTTCGTCTAGAATCGCCAATTTGTCACTCAAACCGTCGATGTCCCCTGTTTCAACCGGAGCAGCTATTCGTGGCCGCCGTGCCTCCTCCGATGAGACCCATCCCTCGCCACCACCTCCAAATGATAGCTAGGTGTCCTACGATCACAACGGTACCGGTCTCGGCCTCTGAAGCTACACCGTTTGGGAGAAATCGACCCCGAAGCGCTTCTACCTCCATATGGATCCCTAATTCTGACCAGCAACTTCAAGGAGTGATTACTCACCGCTCCGGCCACCTCAGGCGACGCCACCACCACCAATGGACTTGTATGAGTCCCTTCTTCAAAGCCCAATAGGTCTCATTCTCCAACTTTATGCCGTTTGCTCAAATTTAGTCCCAAACCGACCGGTGCTCCTTGGATCCGATTTTTGGGTAAGCTGGTCGCGCGACTCCGGCGTGTCTCGGAGCCATTCCGCCGCCACCCATGGCCACCCATGAATCCCTCAACCCTCCAAGACCACCAAGGAACATCCCCGGCCTTCGCCAAGCCTCGAGCCACTGCCCGATCGCCGGAAAACGGCCCCGACCAGCACTGTTTGTGCTTTAGGCGGGCTGTTTGGGCTTCGCCGAAGTTGTACGGGCCCTCCTCTCGCCTCACCGCTTCACCCGTGGGCCCTGCCAGCCTACCTTGGCCTCGGGCCACCTCCGGGAGGCTCGCCGGAACTTCGCCGGAGCCTCACCGGCACCGGTGCCGGAGGATCGCCGGAGCTCCCATAGGTGTCCAGAAGATGCTCCCAACCTCATTCATCCCTCCCGTGGTGTCGGATCGACGATTGGAAAGTCACAGCAAGCCTGAGCGCGATCGAAAGTACAAGGATCGCATCGCCGTGAACCACTGATTCGCGAGAAAAATGCCAAGTGAGTGGACTCTCTATACTTCGATTAGACGCATTTATCGCTTTAATAGAATTATTGAATTTATTTGAATGACTGGATTATGTGTTTGGAGGAATGGAGCCAAGTATGGCGGAGTGGTAACAAGGAGACCGAGTAGGAGGCCAGTGAGCCTGATTGAAAGAATTGAATGGTTGAACTGTGTAATTATTGGACGAAGAGATTTACTAGGACCATTTGGGTGGTCGAGTTGTGATTAGACGATTTAGTCCATTAAGGACCCATATTATTATTTGTCAGTGGTAATCGGAAGGACCTATTAGGTGGCCTGTGAGCCTTTATAACTGATTTGAGGTTAATAAGATATATTGGGAGGCCTGATTAGGTGATTGGATGGATTGAGTTGGCTAATGAGCCTTAAGTTATTGCTGGACGTCAAATGAGTTCGATAAACGTTTAACGATATTATAGTTGGTGGCACCGTGATGTTTTAGTATGACCATTATGATTATTTGTCTATGGTGAATGACATGTTCGATCATGTCAAGAGAATGAGTCGATTATGTGCCTAAAAGGGGCCTAATCAAGGGTTAATGGTCAACGGGACCGGATTTAGAGGCAGCTGAGTTGTGAAAGTGATGATGATGGGTTATTAATGATTTTTGGATATTTTAACACTTAGTCGGTCAATTGGATATTTAAATTGGAAGTCGATGGGACCCGATTGAGTGTCGACAGGGCTACGTTGGACCGATTTGATTTCGTAAGACGATTGAAGTGGTCATTGACCTCGATTCACTTTGATTTTGGCTTTAGCCGAGTAATTAGGGCAGTGAGCCCTAGCCATCGATTGACGGGATGACTTGAGCCGATTTTAGTTCGGTACGTTATGTCATGGAAATTGGCGAATTGAATAGTGCCATGGACTTGGCGACTTAACGGACCGATAGACGGGATGACAATGTGCCATGGATTTGGCAGTTGATGATTTAGGCCAATTGTGGCTTGATATAGGACGCCATGGATTTGGCATTGATTGATTGGAGGGTCGATTGAGTAAATGAGAGGCCTAATTATGGCTTGAATAGTGCCATGGACTTGGTGGGTTGAACGAATAGGTAGAAGGGATAATAACATGCCATGGAATTGGCGACAATATATGAATGAATGATTTGACCAATAAGTCAATTTGATGGTAAGATGGCAATGGGGATCATTAAACATGGAAAACGGCGACGAGCCGAGAAGACTTAATTAGGGTCTTAGGCCGGTTGTGGACGGCCTTAAGTTTTTAATTACACAATTTATTTATAATCGTAATTTACTTATTTATGGTTTGTTATTTAGTTTAATTGCAATTTATTTATTTTATTCCATTAACTTATGGTACATGAATGTATGATGTGTCATGGCTGATTGACTCATAGGTAGATTGGCTAGCAAAGAGAGAGGCTGGTGACGGGCTGGGTGATAAAAAGAACATGATTGGTAAAGGAATTAAGAGTATTGAGTTAGTCTACTCTATTGGAAGTCGACTCACTCGAAAAGTCAATGGCTATGGGGGCACCGAATGTTGATTCGAGGAGATTTACCGATTGTAGTCACGATATGATGTTGTTGAATGGCTTTGGGCTGAGTCCTGGTCGCGGATCGGTAGACTGATGGATTTAGCTCACCAGTGTGATTGATTCGAGAATGTGGGCTTAAATTTGAGGCTAAGAGTGGAGTTAACTAGAAATAGCGAAAGAGAATTTCATGGTGATTATGAAGGATTCGAGGAATAAGGAATTGATTGATCTCGATAAAAGAAAGAATAGATGATAGTTGTATTTGAGGAAAATGATAATTGGAGGTTGAGCAGTGAGTATGGACCCTAGGGTGATAACGTCATTAGGGTGCCAAAAAAGGAACAAGAACAGAGCAAGAACACGAGTTAAGGGATCGCTAGATGGCTAAGCTATAGCTGTTCCACAACACCCAATCCCAAAGTACAGTAGCAAGGGTTGATGTCAAGGGAAAACATAGACAAGTGACTTGATTGAAAGTAAATCAATATATGTTTTTCGCTAAGTAAAAAACGAATTGAAGGGAATTCCAAAAAGACCAGAAGCTACCTCTGGGCATAGATAAATATTTACATATGGTTATCTGAGTGAATGGCGGAAGTGAAACGAGTTCAAAATCAGAGCACCTTAATTGAGTACACAGTAGCCTATTGGTAAAAGGGTCACACTGTATATGATGAGTTCACAACTCATAAGTTCGAGTCATGTCATGAGAATTTTTTTTAATCGTTCTTTGGGCATTTACTATCTCATATGTGATCTCTAATTTTGGGCTTGTTGATAAAACCATAGTAATGGTTAATACATTTAAGAGTTAATTAAATAGTTATAATTCAGATTGAACATATGTCAACAAACATATGATATGGGAAAATTACACAAATAATTTATGAAATTTAACTCAATGTGCAATATAATTCGTGAATATTAAATTTGTCCGATATGCTTTATGAATCTAAACTTTTAATTTATTTAGTACGATTTATAAATTTATGAATCATATTGTATAATGGGTTAAAATTTATAGATTATATTGAAAAAATTAAAAGTCCTACAATTATTGAAAGGAGGGTAGGTATGCTGGTAACGCATTCGTGTCCTTTTTGACTTGTCCAAAAGGGCGGAAGAAAATACTAACTCTTAGACCATGGAATAAAACGTAGGGAAGACTGACGAAGTAGAGACCAAAAAAAATTGCCGTGCGTGTCACGGCCTTGTGGGATACACAAGGAACTGGACTTCTGCTTCTTTCTGCAATACATTGCCTGATTCATTGCTTCTTCTCAATCAGTCATCTCTTTCTGTCTCTGTCTCTTGCTCCCTCCCTCTCTCTCTCTCTCTCTCTCTCTCTCAATGGAAAAGAAGCTCGTGCAGTACTCAGTGGTATCAATACTCGTTAGCCCACCAAAGTTGGAGATCTCTTGCGCTTTTCCTTGGAACTTATATGCATCGACTATGATCTGGGCTCTGCCTGGTGCTGCTTTTGTAGGTGGACGCGTTCACCGATACGGCCTTCAAGGGGAACCCGGCGGCGGTGTGCATCTTGGAAGAAGAGAGGGAGGAAGAGTGGCTGCGGGCAGTAGCCAGGGAGTTCAACTTCTCAGAGACCTGTTATCTGACCCGGGCCTCGGGCTCGGAATCCGACGGGAGATCGAGCCCGAGGTTTCGGCTCAGGTGGTTCACTCCAGTTGACGAGGTGAGTGAGTCTCGGATTTCATGTTCCCATCGTTGCTTGCTTTAATTCGGCCAGTGCGGGACATAGGCAGCGTGTGGCTAATAGCTCGTCTCTTCTTCACACGTGCGTGACTATGTTCTTTTGTGCCTTGCTAACTTCCCTTGGGTGCTTTTGGAGGCTTTCTATCTTTACCATAGCCCACGAAAATGGCAATTTTCTGTTATTATCGTGCTTAACATCCTGGTTTCGTTATGATTATTTTAGTTTGTGATCATTCGTAGCTTCTGAGTTCCACCACATGTAATCAATAATGGACGGCTCAATGAAGAATTCGTCGACAGTTAGATTTCCGTCCGTCCTTCAGAGTCTGTTTTTATCTCATTACTTTGGTTTACTAATTAATTCACTAATTGTCTGCGTATCAGATGAATTTTAATGCATTACCTGCAGGAGACTATGAATCATGTTGATGTTGGTCGATAGACCTCCAAGTCCGACACTGAATCTCTGATTTACTTGAGAGATGCCTGCTTCGTCATCAAGTAATCCATTTCTACTGGACCAAACTATATGCTTTTTGCTCTAATGCCTGGTCTTACATAGTGCCAGTAAATATCTACTTATATAATGAATTAGATTGATGCAGCATGTCCCATTTCAGTTCGGAGGAAATGCTACTGGAAACTGGTACTGTTCATATTCTCTAATCCCGAACTTAACCTTTCAGGTCAATCTCTGCGGTCATGCCACTCTAGCTGCTGCGCACACTCTTTTCACATCTGGGATGGTTGATTCCGACACCATCGAGTTTATAACATTATCTGGAATTCTAATTGCTAAAAGGGTTCTTGAAACGAAATCATCTGATAACAGTGATGTGCTCGGAATGTGGATCGAATTGGATGCCCCTATCGTCCCAATCTTACAATATGAAGACAAGCAGATTTCATCTGTCTCCAAAGTTCTAAATGGCACTTCCATTGTTGAAATGAAGAAGACGGCAAATGATGACCTTTTCGTAATTACTCAACTTTGACCTGATCATTTTCTTTTTTGATAAGCATTTAACAATGTTTTTACTACATTGAACCTTGCTTCCTCTTTGAGGCAATCGTTTTCGTTCTCTTAATTGCGGGATTTGTAAAGCAGAAGCTGGCATAGAGTCGATTTTCATCAGGAAGAGGAAGTGTTTGATTCTTTCATTTCTATATCCTTCTACTTATTTTGCAGATCATTCTACCATCAGGAAAAGAAGTTGAAGAATTCCAGCCTCAGTTTGATGAGATACAGAGATGTCCTGGGATTGGGATTATCATCACAGGATCGGCTCAGCCAGACTCGGGATTTGACTTTGTCAGTCGATACTTTTGCCCAAAACTTGGGTTGAATGAGGTATTCAAATCCGTACTTTGGAATTGTATTTTGAATTATCAATCATAATTTGTTCATCATTTGTCCAATTAGTCAGTTATATGTTAAAAACTGTTCTATCAACCAATTTTCTGCTCCTAACACAAACCCCTGAATGAATGATCTATTTTCCAGGATCCTGTATGTGGCAGTGCACATTGTGCTTTGGCAACTTATTGGAGCGAAAAGCTAGGGAAAAATGATTTTGTTGCTTATGCAGTAATCTCTCTCTCTCTCTCTCTCTCTCTCTCTCTCTCTCTCTCTCTCTCTCTGTGTTCATGTGCAAGCGCTTGCGCTTATGTATGTGAGCGAGTTTGCGTATTCGCATGTGTTTTGCTTCTCTCATCTCTCAAATGGTGCGTTGTATGATTATCAATGGCATCTTGCTATTGTCCTAATCATTTCGACATCTCGCAGGCTTCACCCAGGGGTGGAGTGGTGAAATTGCACGTGGACGAGCTGAACCAGAGAGTGATGTTGCGTGGCAAAGCTGTAACTGTTATGAGGGGCTCTCTTCTCGCTTGAATTTGCAGCTCTTCTGCTTCATTTAGTCCTCCCAGCGCGGGAATAGCCTGTACCTGAGAAATAAAAGATCTTATGTCGTGGTTTCGTTGATACCAATTGAACAATATGAACTGCTTGAGATAGCATCCTCTCCTGTATAAGAGGTTCTCAATTTGCTTGCGGTGAAAAGTGAACTGAAAAGTGCCGAATGGATCACATTGTTCTCACATTCCCAATCGACTGGTTTTGCAGAAGAATGTGCATGTTTCAACAGACTGATTAAAACAAGCATTCATCAGCATGTCCGGAGGAGGAAAAACAAGTCACTTAAAGCCTCTTACGGATTTAGACATCGGCACCACAAAGCTTTTGAATCTATAGAAACCAACTTCTTGCCAATTCGACCCGCTAGGGAGGGGGTAAATTGGTTTATTTTTGGGCGAATCAAAGCTGAAAATGTAGGATCAACCTCTTTTTGAAAACTATGCTCGAAGACCATAGAGGAGCAGTACTACATGTGTCGACAAATGTTTGAAATTGAGAACTTAAAGCATTTATAGAGAATTCTCGAGTCCATCTTTGAATTGTTGCATTGCAGTTGATTAAGTACAAATTCAAACTGTTAGCAAAAGCGTCAAATCATCTATTTGGGAACACGAGAGAAGCGTCACAGTTAGAGTGAAGGCAATTCTTTGTAAATAATTAGAGGTTTGAAGGTTTGAGGAGAGTGAGTTAGCGATGTGATGTGTATATAAGGTATGAGAATGACTATTGGAGGGTCCAATAATAACTTGAAAAGTAGATGCGGGAATCAAAAACCTCGGTACAGATTGGGCAAATAGTATTGTGCATTGAGATAAAATTATTATATTAAATAAATTAAAAGTTGATAAATTACGTCGTTACAAAGAGGGTAGGTAGGCTAGGGACTCATTCGTGTTCTTTTTGACTTGTCCATAAGGGAGAAAAAAAATGCTAACTCTTAAATAACGATTAGCAAGTGGAATAAAATATAGGGAAGGCTGACAAAGCAGAGATTAAAAAAAAAAATTGCCGTGCGTATCACGGGCCCGTGCGATACATAAGGAGCTGGACTACTGCTTGTTTCTCCAGTACATCGCCTGATTTCATCGCTTCTTCTCAGTTGGCCATCTCTCTCTCTCTCTCTCTCTCTCTCAAAATGGAAAAGAAGCTCGTGCAGTACTCAGTGGTATCAATACTTACTGACTTAGCCCACCAAAGTTGAAGATATATTGCGGTATTCCTTGGAACTTTTATGCATCCACTATGACATGGGCTCGTCTGTGGCATTGCTTTTGTAGGTGGACGCATTCACCGATGCGGCCTTCAAGGGGAACCCAGCGGCGGTGTGCATCTTGGAAGAAGAGAGGGAGGAAGAGTGGTTGCAGGCAGTGGCCAGGGAGTTCAACATCTCAGAGACCTGTTACCTGACCCGGGCCTCGGGCTCGGAATCCATCGGCTCGGCCGACGGGAGATCGAGCCCAAGGTTTCAGCTCAGGTGGTTCACTCCAGTTGACGAGGTGAGTGAGTTTCTCATTCCATGTTCCCATCTTTGCTTGCTTTAATACGGCCAGTGCAGGATATAGGCAGCGTGTGGCTAATTGCTCGTGTCTCTGCTTCACCCGTGCTCGTGTCTTTATCATGTCCTTTTGTGCATTGCTAATTTCCCCTGGGTGCTTTTGGAGGCTTTCTATCATTATCATAGACAACAAAAATGGCAATTTTCTGTTATTCTCGTGTTAACATCCTGGTTTCATTATGATTATTGTAGTTTGTGATAATTCGTAGCTTCTGAGTTCCACCACACGTAATCAACAATGGATGGCTTGATGAAGAATTCGTCGACAATTAGATTTCTGTCCGTTTTTCTGTCTGTTTCACCTCAATACTTTGGTTTACTAATTAATTCACTTATTGTCCACGGATTAGAAGAAATTTAATGCATTACCTGCGGGAGACTATGAATCATGTTGATGTTGGTCGATAGATCTCTCCGTCACTGAATCTCTAATGTACTTGAGAGATGCCTTCTTTTGTCATCAAATATATCCATTTCCACCAGACTAAACGATATGCTTTTTGCTCTGATGCCTGGTTTTAGATAGTGCCAGTAAACATCTACTTAGATAATGAATTAGATTGATGCAATATGTCCCATTTCACTGTGGAGGAAATGCCACTGGAAACTGGTGTTCATATCCTCTAATCCCGAACTTAACTTTTCAGGTCAACCTCTGCGGTCATGCAACGCTAGCTGCTGCCCACACTCTTTTCACATCTGGGATGGTTGATTCTGACACCATCGAGTTTATAACGTTATCTGGAATTCTGACTGCTAAAAGGGTTCCTGAAACGAAATCATCAGACAATAGTGATGTGCCTGGAATATGGATCGAATTGGATTTTCCTGTTGTCCCAATCTCAAAATACGAGGACAAGGAGATTTCATCCGTCTCCAAAGTTCTAAATGGCACTTCCGTTGTTGAAATCAAGAAGACGGCAAAGGATGACCTTTTCGTAATTACTCAACTGTGACCTAATCATTTTCTTTCCTGATAAGCATTTAGCAATGTTTTGACTACATTGAACACCTTGCTTCCTCTTTGAAGCAATCGTTTTCATTCTGTTAATTCCGGGATTTGTAAAGCAGCAGCTGGCATAGAGCTGATTTTCATTAGAAGAGGAAGTGTTTAATTCTTTCATTTCTATTTCATTTTACTTATTTTGCAGATCATCCTGCCATCAGGGAAAGTTGAAGAATTCCAGCCTCAGTTTGATGAGATACAGAGATGTCCTGGAAGGGGGATAATCATCACAGGATTGGCTCAGCCAGGCTCAGGATTTGACTTCGTCAGTCGATTCTTTTGCCCAAAACTTGGGGTGAATGAGGTATTCAAGTTCATACTTCGGAAATTGTTTTGAATTATCAATCATAATTCGTTCATCAATTGTCCAATTAGTCAGTAACATGCCAAAAACTGTTCTGTCAACTAATTTTCTGCTCCTAACACAAACCCCTGAATGAATGATCTTTTTTCCAGGATCCTGTATGTGGCAGTGCACATTGTGCTTTGGCACCTTATTGGAGCGAAAAGCTAGGGAAAAATGATTTTGTTGCTTATGCAGTAATCTCTCTCTCTCTCTCTCTCTCTCTCTCTCTCTCTCTCTCTCTCTCTCTCTCTCTCTCTCTCTCTCTGTGTGTTCATGTGCAAGCGTTTGCGCCCACGTATGTGAGCGAGTTTGCATATTTGCATGTGTTTTGCTGCTCTCATCTCTCAAACGGTGCGTAGATGTGTGATTATCAGTGGCATGTTGCCTCGCAGGCTTCACCCAGGGGTGGAGTGGTGAAGGTGCACCTAGATGAGCTGAACCAGAGAGTGATGCTGCGTGGCAAAGCTGTAACTGTAATGAGGGGCTCTCTTGTCGCTTGAATTTCTAGCTCTTCCGCTTCATTTAGGCCTCCTAGCGCGTGAATAAGCCTGCACCTGAGAAATAAATGATCTTATGTCGTGGTTTCCTTGATACCAATTGAACTACGTGAACTACCTGAGATGGCATTCTCTCCTGTATAAGAGGTTCTCTATTTGCTTGCGGTGAAAAGTGAACTGAAATGTGCTGAATGAATCACATTGTTCTCGCATTCCCAATTGACTGGTTTTGCTGGAGAATGTGCATGTTTCAACAGATTGATTAAAACAAGCATTCAATGGCATGTCCGGAGGAGCAACAACAAGTGACTTAAAGCCTCCTTCGGATTACGACGTCCGCATTGAAAAGCTTTTGAATCTGTAGAAACCAACTTCCTGCCAATTCGACCAGAGGGGGAGGGGGGTGAATTGGTTTTTTTTGGCGTAAATGAAAGCTGAAAATGCAGAATTAACCTCTTTTCGAAAACTTTGCTCGAAGACCAAACGTGGAGCAGTACTTTATGCGTCGACAAATGCTTGAAACTGAGAACTTGAAGCATTTATATAGGATTCTTGGGTCCATCTCTGAATTGCTGCATTGCAGTTAGTTAAGTACAAATTCAAAGTATAAGCAAGAGCATCAAACCATCCATTTGGGAACACAAGAGAAGCGTCAATAGTTGGAGTGAAGGCATTTTTTTGTATGCAGTCGGAGATGCGAAATTTGAGGAGAGCGAGTTAGATGTGTTACGTGTATAAGGAATGAGAACGACTATTGAAGGGTTCAATAATAACTTAGAAAGTAGATGCGAGGATGAAAAACCTGAGACAAGTCCAGCAAAGAATATTGCATAGCCATGTTATTGAGTCTCAAGAAATGACCTCTCGAAAGCTTTACTATTTGGAACTAAGGCAAGCTTGATTCAAATCAATTGATTGCTGTGAAACCTAGGCTAAACTATCTTGATCTTTTATTAAATGGTGAGGCTAAGTTTAATCAGATTTTATTGACTATAACCTCGGCCCTCTTATGCACAGATGTCCATTTTGTAGTTCATTCATTTATGATATGCACTCAAACAACACAAGCCATTAGCAGCGTTCACATCAAATTGTCATTCCATTGCTTCAAGATTTGTCTTAAAACTAATCATGCTGTTGGGTTGCCCTAAGCTACCTGCTAATCCACTGGGGGTTTCCTTATTAAGATTAGTCATGATTAGCCTCCATTTTTGTTCACAAAGTGGTAGATTAACTCAATAATCACTTATTAATCCAAATCTTCTACTAACCGCTGATCAACACATGTCGCAAGCTTAATCATCCATCTAGAAAGCACATGCAAAGCTCAATGAAGCATGCAATTAGGCCGACTGACCTTGGGTAATAATCAATCAATTAGTGAGCCAATATGGATCACTTGTTCAATTGAAGATAGAATCTGGATAATCATGTTTTGATTCAATTAGGTGCCTTAATAACCTGCCCATTGAATGATTTAAGCATCATTGAAAAGAATGAATGATTGAATGTGTTGTTCACTGCTCTACCAAACAGCAAATTGGTAATTCTGAAAAAATATCTGCAAATTTTATAATCCTGAGAATTTTAACAGAAAGCTAGTTCAGTCCGTCGTAACAACTTTCATGTTTTGAATTGTTGCAAATAAGCCCTTCAACTATGTCAAATTTAACGGGTTTTTTTTTCCGCGGGACTTAGATCGAAAAGAGTTTTGTAGGTGAGAGTTGACCTTGTCCGGTATTTCGCACTCTAGTTTTAGACCTAACGAATGACTTCTCAGATTTGAGTTTTTACATCAAAGGACTCGAACTATTTGAATTTGCAAAAACAAAGTTTGGTAAAATCTAGAAACAGAGTTATAATTAAGCTTTTAAGCTTTGTGGAAATAGACAGCCATGATATGTGGTACGTGGTAGGTGAAGGTACAGATAAGCTCTTTTGGAAGGCCAGAGCTCTTATCATGAAGGCCCAAGATCAGTTGAAGGCCTTTTCGGATCTGCGTGTTATTTTCAGCCCACGGGAAAGCAACCGAGTAGCAAATTGGGGCAGCAAATGCTAAAAGAAAGAAGACTTTACCTAGTACATGGGTAGTCTCTGCCCCATCTATCCTTTTGGAATTTTTATGTTCTGAAGTTTGTAATTTGTCATATAAAACTCCTACTACTATGAGTTGATAACGAAGTATTCTATTTTCGACCAAAATTTTTTTTTTTTGCTACTTTATGGATGTGAGAATTTCAATCAAACAACCTAGGATTTTTACAAAAATCATATTATTGCGAAGATCTCAATCTGTAGTGATATCTCGAGGACCTTTTGAACAGCCTTACTTTAAAAATTCCCAAAAGTCAAGAAACACCGTGGGGTTATTGGAACCCCGAATTTCCGTATTTGCACAAACACTTCCACCCTTCAAATCAAGCAATCCTATGCATCAGCATGTTCAAGTCACATTCAAACTTGTTCATCACCATTCAACCATTTTCCAGCAAAGTTAATCCTAAACATGATTCCGTGCACAAAATCATGCTCAATCATCACCAACACATCCTAGTCAACATATATCTAACCTATGTTCATCCAATGGCCAATTGACATCAAAATCAAGTTTTGATCTAATTATCATCACCCGGCCAACGTACATTTCTAGAAATTGGATGAGCAAATTCATGAAATCAACTACATTAAACTAAGTTCCTAGGACTAATCATCCTATACATGCAAATCTATAGTCGATTGCTTATGTATCATTGAGATTGGCCACCAAAGATCATCTACATGCATTCGGCCAAGGTGAAATCAAAGTCCTAAAGTTTATCGAACATGAAATTGTTTCAAGATTTAATGAAATTAAACTACACTATGCTTAGTCTCTACTTGATTTTTCAAAGTATCCTCACTTATTAGCTCTTGAACATAATGAATTAATGTAATCAAGTTTCAGCCTCATCAAAGGCTGGTCCTCCGGTTATGATCAGCCAATTTGAAGAACACCTACCTTGCCTAATAATTGGACTGGTGGAGCAATGGAGAAAGATCAATCAATGTGATAAACTCCGGTGGTAATAAAAAACTATCCAAAATACAAGAAGAGATCGAGGATTAGTTCAACAAGCTGCATCAGATATGAAAATTCGAGAGAGAAGAAACTTTAGTCCTTTTGCAACGATTGAAGAGTAGACAACCAGAGCTTCCAGCAAACGTGGCTCTATGGGTCTAGAAAGGCCTCTATGGCGATAAAAACTTCGAAAGAGTCAACCGGAGATCGGAATGGATATCGTGCCAGAACTCCGGGCCCGTTTGGTTCAGCATTTACAAAGCACTTTAGAGCTCTAAAGGGGTTTGGTCAAATGCTGACCCGTTTGGTTCAGCATTTGGAAGACTTTGGGGAAAAACAATTGCTTTTCTAAAGCTCCTGAAATGGCTTTTGTCCAACGTTGCTCCAGACCAGCATTTGGAACCAGCATTCTCGGCATGCTCAAGTGGGTTTAATGAAAATAAATGCTTCGGACAAGTTTACCCCCATATATTATAATAATTCCACTTTTACCCTTAGTAAACCCTAGGTGTAGATTTCTCCAAAGTGTTTCTTCCTTCTGCGCATCTCCCCCTCCTTTTCGCCTATCCCGTCGCCTCTCCCTCCCCTTAGCCTCCCGCTCGCCCTCCGCCTCCCGCAGCTACTCGCCGCCTCCCGAGGCCCACTTACAGCCACTCGCCACCTCCCGAGGCCCACTTACAGCCGCTCGCTGCCTCTAGCCGCAGCCACTCACCGCCTCCCACCGCTGCGGCGAGCTGCGGCTACGAGCGGCTGCGAGTGGCTGTGAGCGGGAGGATGACGCGACCCCTCCAGATCAACTTCCTCCCCCTCCCGTTCCTCGAGACCCACTTCCTCCCTCTCTCTCTCTCTCTCTCTCTCTCTCTCTCTCTCTCTCTCTCTCTCTCTCTCTCTCTCTTTGCGCGAGCGCGATCTCTCCAGATCAACTGCGTCGAAGCATCTCAAGAAGCTCTCTCGCTTCCGCAGCGTCATCACTCTCCACACACATATGATCAATGAGGATCGAGGCCCCGCCGCTTCTCTCCACCTCCCATGTCGACTCTAGAGAACCAGGAGCCTCCGACGACCCCGCCGTCAATGTCCACCCCGCCCTTCGCCAGGGCCAAGCTGAGGAAGATCCCTCCGATTTCGGTTCGCCACAAGACGTCGAAATCGCGGACGATAGCACCGATGGTTCATTAAATGGTTCATTAAATGCTATAATTTAATGAACCATTTAATTGTTGATCATTTCATTTATTTTTTTTGCTAATATGCTTCTTTTACATTCAACTTTTTTTTTAATTTCAATCAAATTAAAGATAAATATTTTAAAAACTCGTTTTAGCAAACAGCTTTCCAAATATAAGTTTGTCAAACAGCATTCTCTCAAAGTTTCATTTTAAGGCACTTGTCAATTAAAATTTACCAAACAGTATTTGCATTTCCCCAATGGCTTTCAGGCTAAGACGTTTGCATTTTCTCAAAGACTTTTCCTAAATGTTAAACCAAACGGGCCCTCCGTCTGTTTGATAGTCGAAACCCTCCTCGCTTGGGCACTGTGACAGTGAGTATATCTCCACTTATGGCGGCGGAAGAGTTGCTCGCGCTGATGTTCTCTGCAAGAGCCATCTGGATCTTTCCGTTTACCACGTCGCTCCGGTCGCATGAGATACGAAGAGACCTCCCATCAATGATCTCGACCTCCAACTGGTCTTTCCTCAGTTGGGGAAGCTGCAGGCGGTAGACATAGGCCGTTGCAGTCGTTTCCGTCTGAACCAACTTGTCAGGCGCGAATGGACCAGAAAACTTGCAAGTTTTATCCAACTGGTCTTTCCTCAGTTGTGGAAGCTGCAGGCGGCAGACATAGGCCGTCGCAGTCCTTCCCGTCTGAGCCAAGTTGTCAGGAACGGATGGGCAACTTTGGCTACTCCAAGAACGAAACAGATAACCTAAATAAAGGAGTAAGAAAAGAAACAACGCCACTGCGAGCAGAATCAGAAGTCGGAACTCCTTTGGAATGGGATACGACATTGCTGAATATAGAGTCTGAAGCTTGCTACATCTAAACGGCTATGAACTTAAGCTTATGCATAAATCAGAGGCGTGGACACCATCTGATTATTGTGGCCCAGAAAATCCCGCATTTATACACATTACTTGAAGGTGAGCCCCCAACTGTCAAGAAATAATAAAAAAATGCAAGTCCTTGTTAGGGTCGCCCTTTCATATTCTTCCTAAGGCTCATTTCGTTCGCTGGATAGCATATATGGAGACTAAGGAAAAACAACCAAAAGAGGCGGTACAATCAAAGAGACAGCACATCTAAAAGCAACAAATTCCAACCTTGTTGATTAATCGCGCCATGTTAAAATTACCTTCTGGGGAGGTCCGTTTGATATCCAAAAACTGCTCAGCAACAATCGGACAAGTGGGAAATGTTGAGGTGAACTAGAAAAAGTTGGGTGGAGCCACACCAACATATCTCTCATTTTAGGAGTGGCGGAAAATAATTTGTCAAGAAAAATATTTTCCAGTCAACCGATCTTATCCATTGTTAGAATTTCTTTTTTCTGAATAAATCATGTCTAGGACAGTATTCAATTTTAATTTTTTTCTAACTTCTATTTTATCAAAAAATTGACCTCTATTTCTAAAATTGAAAAAAATATTTTTCTTTTCCAAAAGGAAGGAAAACAATTTTTAGTTCTACCGCGAATTTAATAGCCTCCATTTTCTCTCTCCTCCCTCCTCTCTTTCCCCTACCTAGTTGAACTCATCTCTTTCTCTCCCTTTTCCTTTCCCACATTTCTCTCTTTCCCTATCTTTCTCCCTGACCCCTTTATTGACTCTCACCCTCTCTTTCTCTCTCTGGCTATGCGAAGGGGGCCACCAACTGACCTCCTCTCCAATCTCTCTCTTTTTCTCTCTTTTTCCTTCGGCGGACGTGTGGTCTTCTTCTTCTTCTTTCTTCTAATCATTCTTCATCCCTCGCTGAGTAGCGGAAAATATTTTCCGGTCTATTTTTAAATTTCAAGCGAACACCGAAAATATTGTCATTTTTCGGGAAAATGACTTCCTAGAAAATATTTTTCGGAGACGCTGTATTTTCCCGAAATATGATAATTTTTTCTGAAGTTCGTTTGAAACTTAAAAATACATTCACAAAATTTTTGTTCTTTCCGTTTTTTCTTTTGTTCATGGATGCTCGACCATTGCCGCCGCCCGACTGCTAGACCCCAGCCAAGATTAAGGATGAGATTAGGGTTGAGGGGCTGTTCGGAGGTTGTGGTCCGAGGAGCCTCCATTTTCATTTCTTCCCACAACCCTCGCCTATCCTCTCTATTATCTTTTCCTCTTTTCTCTCTGTTTTTTTTTTCTTCTCCCTCTTTCTTCCCTTTTTTTCTGCGTTTTTTTTTTTTGGCCCCAGACCCTTTTTCACCTTTTCTTGTTCTTCCTCTCGCAACTTCTGTTTTCTTTTTGCGAGAACCCCAACCCCAACCCCCTCCACCCCTTCTTTCTTCCCCTCTGTTTCTGTTTTCTGTTCTCTTCTCTTTCACCGTTTTTCTCTTGTCGCTTACCGCCTGCCCCTTGGCGTTGTCAGGCTTCGTTTCCCATCCCTGACACATTGAAGTAACGATAATTATGAAATCATTTGATATGACACGATGTTTCAATTTGTGGGCTTACAGGACGGGAAATGATCAGCTAACTTCATTTTTTTAAGTTAGCTGATCTCCACCCTTCATTTCTTTAGTTGATCCGGATTCTTGAAAGTCATAGTTGTGCAAAAGGCGCGGTGAAATAGGGATCGTCAAACCACAGCACCCCAATACTCATCAAATGATATTCGAATTGGATTTTCCTGAGAAAATATTAGGTACCTGTTGAGGTTACATGTCATTTTTACCGGATCCATTTACAGATCGACACCTGTCCGGGGGACCTACAGTTCTGAAACCCATTTGGGAGTGTCTCTCGCCGTTTACAGAGCTCCGTCTCTTGCCGTTCTCTCTCCTCTTCCCCCGAGCTTTCTCCTCTTCGATCTCTTTTACAAGCTCTCTCGGGGGAGCCGACGTGGTTGTCCGACCCGACGAGCCGCCGGATCTCGGACCGGACCTTGTAGAACACGTGCCTCCAACTCCCCTTGTTGTGGGACCCGAGGACCTTGGTCTCCTCCTCGTTCATCCGACGGAGGAGACGGAGCAGGGCCCACGAGGAGGCGGTCGCTGGCTGGATCTTGAGGGAGAGGGAGGAGAGCTACCGACGGAGGCCCCGCTGGGGGGTGTTGAGGTTGCTGTCCTGATGCTCTGTTCCCAGGGAGCGGAAGGGCCGGGGAGGGAGACGCGAGGTTGGGGATGAAGCTCCGCTTCTGCTTGGTCGGCTGGTTACAGAGGTCGCCGGCGTGCGTGCTTGCACCAAGAAGAAGGAAGAAGATGGACGATGAAGATGGAAGGAAAGGAATGGCTATGCAGGAGAGAGAAGGAGAGAGAGAGAGAGAGAGAGAGGCAGAGAAGAGAGAAAGGTGAGAGACGGAGCTCTGTAAACGGTGAGAGACGGACTCCAAAATGGGAATGGATTCCCTGCTACGAAAGCATGGGTGCTTTACCCATCCCCACCATCCAAAGCTTCACCATGTCCTGCCCCCATACAAGGGGAAAATCCCCACCCTCCCTTTCCCCCAGTGGGAATGGATTCCCTGCTATGAAAGTATAGTTGCTACATGCAAGCTTGCAGGATCAGAAGTTGGAACTCCTTTGGAATGGGATACGACATTGCTGAATATAGAGTCTGAAGCTTGCGACATCTAAACGGCTATGAACTTAGGCTTATGCATAAATCAGAGGCGGGGAAGCCATATTGTGGCCCTGAAAAACCCTCATTTATACGCATTTCTTGAAGGTGAGCCCCCAACTTATCAAGAAATAAAATAAGAATGCAAGTCCTCGTTAGGGTCGCCCTTTCATCTCCTTCCTTTGTATATTACCATTTTCTCCGTCGTGGGTCCAAAGTTTTTCCTTCCAATGGTCACCTCTCCTTGGTGAAACGTGGCGCCCCATTTTTTATTTGGTTTTTTAGTTCCTCGGGGGTTCCGCTCCTCAATAATTACGCCCAACATTTAACAAAAAGGGACAAAATCCTCTTGACCCCTCTCGTGTCAATTTCTCAATTCTCTCGCGCATCGATTTTGCCTTTTGGTTTTTTAGTTCCTCGGGGGTTCCGCTCCTTAATAATTACGCCCAACATTTAACAGAAAGGAACAAAATCCTCTTGACCCATCTCGTGTCAATTTCTCAATTCTCTCGCGCATCGATTTTGCCTTCTGGGTCTTGATAGATGGTATCACTAGTATGGCTTAAACAATCTTGCATTTAAAGGGTCTATATTTCATGCGATGGCCAAGAGCAGAGACGGTTTAAATCATATCTCGTGTATCAGCTTATGAAAACCCTCTGAAAGCGCAAGATGTTACTGGGGAATGTCAGACTTCAAGATTCTGTTGCTGCCTACAAAGTTGAGATGCATATTGCTTTCTATTATGAGAAATGAAATGTGAGCATGTTTGGACTAGAAAATTTGACTTTGACAATGGCGATGCAATTAGCTTTGGTATATTAGACATGGTTGTGAATCTGCAATACATAAAAGTACAAATGAGAGACATCTATATATGAACATCTTGAGTGACATAAAAATGAAGATGTTCTACACATTGAAGCACCGATAATTACGGAATTATTTCATATGACACGAGGCTTCAATATGTGGGATCGAAGGCCATAGTTGTCCAAAAGGCAAGACAAAATGGGGATCGCCAAACCACATCGCCCCCTCTAGATTGATGCAACACTCATCAAATTGTATTCCAATTGGATTTCTTATAGTTCCAATCTTACAATATGATGATAAGTACATTTCATCTATCTCCAAAGTTCTCAATGGCACTTCCTTTATTGAAATCAATAAGATGGCAAAGGACGGCCTTTTCGTAATTACTCAACGGTGACTTGATCATTTTCTTTCCAAATGAACATTAAAAAATGTCTTGACTACATCAAACACCTTGCTCCCTCTTTGAGGCAATCTCTCTAATTCTGTTACTTCCTGGATTTGTAAAGCAACAGCTGGCTATTGAGCTGATTTTCATCAGGAGGAGGAAGTGTTTAATTCCTTCATTTTTACTTCCTTCTACTTATTTTGTAGATTGCTCTTCCATCAGGGAAAGAAGTCGGATAATTGCAGCCTCAGTTTGACAAGATACAGAGATATCCTGGGAGAGGTATTACAATCACAGGATCAGCTCAGTCGGACTTGGAATTTGATTTTATCAGTCGATTCTTTTGCCCAAAACTTGGGATGAATGAGGTATTCAAGTTCACATATTGGAAATTTTTTGAATTATCAATCATAATTAGTCCATAAATTGTCCGATTCATTGGTTATATGTCAAAAGCTGTTCTGTCTTTCTGCTCTTAACACAAATTGTCCGATTCATTGGAATTATCAATCATACTTAGTTCATAAAATTGTCCATTCATTGTTGCCTACTCAGTAATCTCTCTCTCTCGCTCTTCATGCGTCCATGCTTGCGCCCATGTATGTGAGCGTGTTTGTGGAGGGGCACGTGTTTTGCTTCTTTCGTCTCTCAGACGGTGCGTAAATGTATGATAATCAATGGCGTCTTGCTACTGCCCTAATCATTTCGACATCTCGCATGCTTAGCCCAGAGATGGAGTGGTGAAGGTGCACTTGCACTGACGCCGAAACGCCATATAAAATCTAATTAAACATGAATTAGAATTCAACAGAAAAAAATAAATTATTCTCTCACGTTTGATTATCAAATAAAAAATATGTCAAAAGTCTAACATTTGAAATACTAAACATCCTTATATGTGGCGTTAACCCTAATTACAAATAAAAAACACAAAATTACAAAAATATGTCCCAGTTATTATTGGAAACGTGATATTAAAAAAACACCATTAACATAATAATAATTGCTTTAGAACTGAAAAAAGAAACCTGAAAACCATCTAAACGACTCCGCAACACAATAATGCGACATCAATCATAGTGAAACGTTGACCTTTGATCAACAGCCCATTTCATGTATGTTGCAACCTCTCCGAAGGTGCACCACATAGGGTTCGGCTAATAGATTGCTAAGGTTAACCTAGCTCGATCTCTCCTAACTTCATACCAATTTGTGACTTCGGTTTCAATTCTTAACATGCAAATTATTTTCAAAAGAGTCACAACTAATCTATTTATTGTGGGTCGATTAGAAACCCATGTAAAGTACCGAGAGTTGTACTTTATTCCTATGAACCGGAGATTTTAAGTACGGGGACTTGATTACGTTAGACTACTCTAATGCATTTTCAATACCTTTTCATTTATGTCAAAAGAATCGGCAGGTAGCTTGAATTGATTTTAAATTTACTCCCTAACATGTAATTATGACCACACGGGTATGCAATCATTAATGTAAAACATTCAAATTATCTATGGAATTTGAACATGCACTGTATTTACAATTCATTATTTTTATCTTATTGGCACTTATTTTTTTTTTTCAGCAGAGCCTTATATACCTAGTCTATTATATATATATTATATATATATATATATATATATATATACACACACACACATTGTTTTTTCATGGATACAAATTCCTCCTACTTTCACATCTAGGATTTTCATCGCTATCAAGAGTCAACTTCTTATTATTTAAATATGATATTTTGATTCAAAAAAAAAAAAGCAAGGGATTTCAAATTTCAAAAGCAAGAATTAGGTTGCACCATACATATGAAAGAGTATAAATAATGATTTTGGCGAATCAAATACCATGGTATAATAAAAAACCATTATGATTAGTTGAATTCATTGATGATTTTGTAAAAAATTTATGTGAAAGCTTTCATTAACTCCAAATTTATGTCGAGTAGGCCTAATTATAAATGGATTACTTTTTTTGCTCATTAAATTATCCTTCTTTAGTCGGTCTTTATAGTTATCCTTTGGTCTACTCAAAATTATAATTATCCTTTCAAAGTTTACAACCCTAGACTCATTAAAATATCCTTCTTTAGTCCGTCTTTATTGACATGGTTTCGACATTCCAGTAATATTTGACCTTTGGCTCGAGAAGAAAGCGACCAAATCTTCCAAAAGGACATGCCTCCGAGATGGGCACATTCTACGTCGGCTTCATTCAACTTAAACAAAGCCCTAATCTTCCAGCCTCAACTTCCTTTGTTTTTGGTAAAGGCAAGTAGATTCCGCCCTCAGCTTCCCTCACCAAAAACCCGTGAAAACCCCTCCTTAAACCCTTAAACCCTATTCCTCCGGTTTGCTTTTCTTGCTGAGAAATTCTAGGAGGAAGGAGCAGCCATGATGGTGAGGAAGAAGGTGAATGAACGAATCAGGACGCTGATCGAGAACGGCATCAAGACGCGACATCGGTCCATGTTCATCATCGTCGGCGACAAGTCCCGTGATCAAGCACTCGCCTTCACCCAAGAATATGTTTTACATGTTTGAGCTCGATTATGCATTGAATCGCTCCTGCCAGGCTGGGCTAGTGCAGTGCGTTTTAGGAAGAGCAGTTGAATTTGTGTGACTTTTTGCACTTCCTTTGTTATCCTGGCGTTCCATAAGTCCTGAGCTAGGTCGAATTTCCATGGCTTGTTCTTTACACTGCCAATTGTTAAGTCATTGCTTGGTCCATATCTGGTGCTCCTCTCATCCACAGTGAATGAGTATGTTCTGTTGTACTCATCTTTTAATAAGCTTGTGAGCGAGAGATGAATTTCATCGAGTGCCACAAACTTAAAAATACAGTTTTCCTTGAAAGTATTCATTGTTTCAACTCTTTAAGCACTCTGAGGATACAACTCCCTCTTTGTTGTAATTGTTCATCATTTCTCCCAGTTTGACTTCACCAAAATTTTATATTTTGAAAAGTAAGGCGTTTGACACCTTTATTTTACGGGTCTGCTAATTCATTGTTAGCTTAAAATTGTTATTAATTGGAATCATAGTTTTCCTTTTACTTTCAAAAAAAAGAAAAGACGAAGAAGACATCGGGCCGGCTGGAACAGCCCGGCCCGCGCCCACATGGCTCCCCGTCGCCCGAGCTCCTTTTCCTGGCCCGTCTCGTTTCGGCCCACGCGAACACTTTCCCCTAGCTTCGCAGCCTAAGTCCGTGCGCCCCCCATCCCGGCCCATCTCTCTCGGTCCACTTCCGCTCGGCCCAGGCGGAGCTGCTGCCCATTCGCGGGAGGAGGAGGAGGGTTTCTTGAAGAAGAGTAAAAAAAGAGACGGCCCCACCGAATCTCCGCCGAGAGCGAACGGAGAGAGAAGAGGGACGAGGATCAGAAGAGATCGGAAAAGGAGGCCAAAGGCGAGGCGACCGGAGAACCGAAGCGTCGGTTCGACCCCACCGAATCTCCGCCATTCCCCAGGGAAGCTTCCGCTCAAGTTTGCTTTGGCTCGCCCCGAGGACCGGCGGCTAGGGGTCTCACGCGTGAGGACAGTGACTTGGCTTAACCCCCGTTGAGTGCGTCCGTCGTTTCACTATCAATAAACAATGCTCCTTTACGGGGATAATAGTTAGTAAAAGTTGCTTCTACTAAATGTATTGATTTATGCATTTATAACTTTCAAGCAGATACTTTGAAGGACAGTTGACAAATATTTCAGAAGCAGAGATAGGTGATATGGAAGAGGAGCCAACTGTTAGAGTGATGGAAGCAGCACAGATGGTGCATTGACCTTTGAACTTCTGCAGTTGATTCTTATGATTACATAGCGGGTCTGTAGGTGTTATGTTGACATGAGCTGTGGAGTACTCTAGACTGATGTTAAGTTTTACCCAAACTGTGACTGACAATGGGTAGTTAGATACATTCTGTTTGAACACAGTCAATTCTTGAGTATTGACTTACTTTAAGTGGGTTAGTAATATTTTAAAACAATCGGCGTGACAAGGAAACCCTTAAACATTATTCCTCCGGTCTGGTTTTCTTGCTGAGAAATTCCGGGAGGAACGAGCAGCCACGACGATGAGGAAGAAGGTGGATGAACGAATCAGGACGCTGATTGAGAACGGTGTCAAGACGCGACATCGGTCCATGTTCGTCATCGTCGGCGACAAGTCCCGTGATCAGGTACTCACCTTCACCCAAGAATATGTTTGCATGTTTGAGCTCGATTATGCATTAATTCGCTCCTGCCAGGCTGGGCTAGTGCAGTGTGTTTTAGAAAGAGCAGTTGAATTTGTGTGACTTTTTGCAGTTCCTTTGTTATCCTGGCGTTCTGTGGCCTGTTCTTTGCAGAACTGGGTTGGCCTTTTCTTGAACTGTGTTTCAGATATTGAGAACTTTCTTGCTGTGACAGATTGTGAATCTCCATTACATGCTGAGCAAGGCGGTGATCAAGTCGAGGCCGACTGTCTTGTGGTGCTACAAGGATAAGCTTGAACTCAGCAGGTTGTAATCTTTCCGAATTCTCCAAACACATTAGAACTCCAGCTCTTAATCTGCTCATCATATTTTAGGCGTCAATATAAATCATTGTCCTTATAAGATTGTTAGGATAATGGCATCATCCGCATTCAGTCCTTCTAGGTTCTACACTCTTATCCTGATAATCTTTTCTATTTTCTAAAATATTTTGAAATACCTGTTGGTTTGTTAGTTTTCACTGGTATGATTCCGATTCTCTGTGCAGTCATAAGAAGAAACGGGCAAAGCAAATAAAAAAGTTGATGCAGAGGGGGCTCTTGGATCCAGAGAAGGTTGACCCTTTTTCACTCTTTGTGGAAAGTGGAGGGTTGACATATTGCTTGTACAAGGATTCTGAAAGAATTCTTGGAAACTCTTTTGGAATGTGCATACTTCAGGTGGTTCTTTCGTCCAGTTTGCTCCCACGTGCAGTTCTTGTTACAATCCCCTAATCATTGTAATTTGCAACATTTAACTTTCTATTGCATGCTTAAATACATTTTGCACTCTTTCAGGATTTTGAAGCTTTGACCCCAAATCTGCTTGCCAGAACAATTGAAACAGTGGAGGGTGGTGGGTTGATTGTATTGCTGCTTCGAAATCTCTCCTCATTGACTAGTCTTTATACCATGGTTATGGTATGTTGTATACTTTTCTTGCAACATCTCATGGTTTGACACATTTTATCTTGCAATAGATTGTATTGCTGCTGAGATCTCTCACTTCATTGAGTAGTTTTTGTACACCATCACTATGATGTATAATATTGACCTCGTGGAAATATCTTATGGCTCGGCCACCTAATGTGATAACATGATCACACAGGATGTTCACGAGAGGCTCCGTACTGAATCCCATACTGAGGCTGCTGGACGCTTTAATGAAAGATTCTTATTATCACTCGCTTCGTGCAAATCATGTGTCGTTATGGATGATGAGCTCAATGTTTTACCAATATCTTCTCATGTCCGATCAATTACTCCAGTTCCAGCAAAAGAGGTGATAAATTGATTTTCTCTTTACTCTGCCATAGGAAATTCTCTAAGTAGAATGTCTAAATTCTTTCACTCGGTCTGCCCAATGCAGCACACGGTGTTGTTCTTCCTCCTGCATTTCCCATTACAACTTTTGGGGGACAGTATTTGATTGTCTGCCTCCTAATTGGTGGTTTTAGGATTCTGAAGGGCTATCGGGTGCAGAGAGGGATCTACGAGATTTAAAAGAGCAACTCAGTGATGATTTTCCTGTTGGACCTTTGATAAGGAAATGCTGCACTCTAGATCAGGTGGATGTTCTGAATCTCAGTTTGCACTGATCTTAGAATAAATCTCTCATCTGTCTTCTGTGGCTTATAGAATGAATCAATCTTTTTGGACAGGGGAAAGCTGTTGTTACATTTCTTGATGCAATTCTGGATAAGACTCTACGTAATACAATTGCTTTACTTGCTTCTCGGGGTCGTGGTAAATCAGCTGCTCTTGGCTTAGCAATCACTGGTGCTATTGCAGCTGGGTAATTATTTGTTCGTTTTCATATACTGTTTTTTTTGTCAATTCCACGTTTCTGTCATTCTGACAGTGGAAGTTTTTTTGTACTAGGTATTCAAATATCTTTGTGACTGCACCAAGTCCAGATAATTTAAAAACTTTATTTGAATTTGTTTGCAAGGGATTTGATTCACTTGAATACAAGGTACCTTTATTTCCGCTCCTCTTTCTTTCTCCCCTTTTTTTGCTGTTGCTATTACTCTGATGTTCTATTGCTAGTTGGAATGATTGATAACTCAAGACTCGACAGCTTATCTCCACTTTAATAAGTTTAATGGAACATGCTTGCTCCATATGGAAAATAATGAGAAACCCACTGGAAATTGAGTAAGGTCATGGGTAAAACACCTTTATTAAGTCTGACTTGAGCTGTCAGTGTTTGTTGTGAAAAGTGAGGTTATGGGCATCCATTGTTTGCTCTATTGAAAACTCATAAAGTTTCGGTTAAAGGGTTTTAATGGTAACTGTTGTTGGGATGGTTGACCATTTTCTCTCTCTTTGTTCTGGGCAAGGTAACAAAGAAGTGGGGATTCTGTTATTTCCTATCAAAATATTGATTTCTTGTGCTCTTCCCCAAATCAGTTAAAAGTCAAATGGCTAGCCTTGTGGATGGATTTACTTGCGGTGATATATATTATTTTTCTGTTTCCCTAGTATGTTGAATTAATCTGTATGTCAACGTGTGGGTTGTCTGACCTTTGGAAGAAGATCGCGGTCCGCCTCCAGTCTGAGTTTGGGTTATTGCGCATAAGATAATGTCCATCTGACAGTCCTGATGACGTGATATTTAGTAGTGTTTGTCGGTGACATTACAATCAAATTGGCAAAATTCTTTTATTTCAACTTTCACTTGAGTCTGAGTTAAGCTGAAGATTGACCTGTGTGATGAACTATTATGTTGGCGATATCAGATGGGGTGCTGATAAATTTGAAGCATACCTTTGAGTTCTGACTGGATGGGTTTCTGGTTCGGGTCTGCGCAGCTTTTCTGCATGTATTGTTTCCAAAATGGAGTCTTGATTCATGAATCCAGTTACTTATTTTCTAATCATTGTTTGTTAGTTGAATTGAATTGAAAAAATTGTTGGTAATGCCTAATTGAATTCTTTAAGAATCAGAGTTGAGGTTAGATAGAACAAATTTCCAAATTTTCGTTAGAATAGGCAATGTTATTTAATGTGCAATTATGGATACTTCTGTTGCTATGCATTTTCTCCCCTCTTCAATGTGCAAGATTGCTGAATGGGTCTACAACACGTAAGGATATAAAAATTTGCATTATAACTAGGTAAAAAAACAAAAGTAGCATTTAAATTAGCTCGAATACATAGGTGAGAAATGAAGTTTATTGATATGCTTTAATGCTCAAGGCATGTTTGTTGTTGGAGAAGATTCTACTGGATATGGTATGCATGTTCTTTTTTTTTTATATATATTCAACTTTCAGCTGAATCCTGCAACTTTCTGTCTCAGGAACATATTGATTATGATGTAGTGAGAAGTGCCAATCCAGAGTGTAAAAAGGCCATAGTGAGAATTAATATTTACAAGCAGCACAGACAAACAATTCAGGTTGGTGGGAGAGAATAGTTGAACCCAGGTGTCTCGTTTTTATGCTTTGTCAATTTTGTCAATAGGCATTGTACATTGTGGGGAGATTGTGCACAGGTCCATCATTTTGTACTTGTTGACCATATACTGCAAACTTCTGATAAGGTCATAAGTCAATGTTAACTGAGCCAATTCCCTATCAGATTGGACTTATTGTTTCAATGGATATAGATTGATAGGAATGTGAGTTGTATTGGGGAGATGAACATTGTGGCTTGTCAAATTGGACTATCATGTTTTTGTAGAACCAGTGTTATTACTTAGAGAGCTACTGAGTATGATTTGCTCCGAGTGTATAGAGCTCCACGTACCCCTCTCCCTCCTGCCACCAAACTTCTCTATCTCTTTAACCTTGTTCTTCTTTCTTTTTTTCCTCTCCCTCCCACCCCTTGCCCCCTTTCTCTCTTTCCCCCTATGTTATGGTTCTACTCGTGAGTTATCCTGGCAATGCATCTTGCAGTACATACAGCCACATGAGCATGAGAAGCTTTCCCAAGTTGAATTGTTGGTTGTTGATGAAGCAGCTGCAATTCCACTGCCAGTTGTTAAATCATTGCTTGGTCCATACCTGGTGTTCCTCTCATCCACAGTGAATGGGTATGTTTTCTTGTACTCATCTTTTAATAAGCTTGGAAGTGGGAGATGAGTTTCATTGAGTGGCAAAACTTAAATACATTTTTCCTTGAATGTTCATTGTTTCAACTCCTTAAGCACTCTGAGGATACAATGCCCTCTTTGTTGTAATTGTTCATCCTTTCTTCGAGTTTGTTTTCACTATATTTTTATATTTTGATAAGTAAGGCACATAAATCAATAAACTTTTGAAGTATATCCTTTTCCCGTTCCCCCCCCCCCCCATCTCTCTCTCTCTCTCTCTCTCTCTCTCTCTCTCTCTCAATAACCAAATTTGCAAAAGAGATGAGCGCTTTAAGGCGGCTTTAGGAAGACTGATTCTCCAGTGAAGTAAATGATATCTGCTTAAGAACTGTCAGCTTATATAGCACACACTTTTGCACAGGGGTTGTAATAATTCAGAACATATGGTACAATTCATCTACTAATAATTTTCCCCCTGGCAACAGTTATGAAGGCACCGGACGTTCTTTATCACTGAAACTTCTACAACAATTGGAAGAGCAAAGTCGTGCAACAGTTAATGGTGCTGAGGCATCTCATTCTGGTAATTTTAACATTGCATTTTGTCTGTAATATGCAAATATAATAGAGGAATGTACATCCTGTTTGATAATTTATTGCCAATATGGATGTACTTAAAAAATTCAGCATTATGTCTATCACAAGGCTGGTCTGTGCTAGTTCATAAAGTTAAATTCTGGTAAAGGTTATAAATCATAGCTAATTAGTTCATTATATTTGCTATGATTTTGCCAGACCCTCATTGCCATAATTGCAGACTTTTGTATGCTTCATTCCGCTGATATCATAAATGATGCCTATTAAACTCTTTTGATGCCTTAATTATTTAGGTCTTCAGGAGCTATTGATTTCAATATTTTAATGTTCGTGGATAGATCATTATCGAGTGTAGTCTGTAAGAAATGTGGTCCTAAACTTGCGATAGTTTGTACTTGTGTTCTCTCTCCTAGATTTGAGGCAACACATCTAGATTCTTACAATGCTTGAAAACAGGGCTGGTTCAAGAACTGATCAGCTTTACTATTCATAGTTCAACTGGTTGAACCTCCAGTTTGGTTTTAAAATGATGATTGTCATATGATATAACAAATGTGTATATTAAACCATATGATAGTACAACCGGTCTACCAATTCAGATGGTAATACATGATCGTAAGTTTGAATCTCAGCAATTACCAATATATGTTTTTTTCTTAATTTATATATATCTTGGGAACTAGCTGAAAAATTTGGCATAAAATAGACAAAGAAGACACGTGGTCAAGTGCTGTTGTGAGTGGCTGACACAGAAGTGACAAGGTTCTTTTCATAGCTATCCAGATCTATCATTCATTGGATGCTCGCTTTTGACGTTGTATTGAGATAAACCTAGTTTTGATTGGTTTTTAATGACAATAAGATTATTTATAATACCTGACCAGAGCAAAGATTCACTCCTGGTTTAACCATTTAAACTGGCTATTCTGGTCCAATTTTGAAATGCTAAACTCTGAAAGCATGGGAATTGGGACTATAGGTGATGATTATATGGTTTTGTCTATCTTTTTCCCCTCACCTGTTGATGATTGGTCAAACTGAGGAAACTGGAAAAGGGTTGAGTAAATGATTATTTTGGTCAATGAGTAACTGTTTTCATTGACACACTTTTGGCTGACAAAGCAATATGTGGCTCCGAATAAGGAGCACTTTTATTGTACAGGAACAAATACTAGAGCAGTTTAAAAAAAAAAATACAAAGATGAGCCACATGAAGTTTTAGTGCCATTTCACTATGTTTAATATTAATTCCTCCATATTCAACATCTTTTCCAAGTTTTAGCCTGCATCAGGCACCGAAAATGTAACAAACATGAAAAAAATAAAGAGATCCCTTGTTGTTAGGCAAGTTACATATTTGAATGCGGGTAAAAATCTGAGCAAATCTTATTTCCTTTGTTCCACATGTAAGTTTCTTGGCTTTTATATTCCTTCAAATGTAGGTCGTCTCTTCAAGAAGATTGAACTGGCGGAATCCATCAGATATGCTTCTGGTGACCCAATTGAATCCTGGCTCAATGCGTTGCTTTGCCTTGATGTTGCCAATTATGTTCCCAATGTGACCAGGTTAGATGCAATTGTTACAGAGTCCTTGGAGTGAAGCTACTTAATTCTTATAATATAGTTATAACCTTTCTGTGTTTTCCTTGTAGGTTACCCTCTCCTGGTGAGTGTGATCTCTACTACGTAAATAGAGATGCACTTTTTTCCTATCACAAGGACAGCGAGCTGTTTTTACAGGTAATTATGTTTCATCTGACGTGATTTTGGAGTTCAAAATAATTGCACGTGGATTGCTGGTCCTTGCTCACTTCTCTGCATGCAGAGGATGATGGCCTTATATGTTGCATCTCACTACAAAAACTCGCCAAATGATTTACAATTAATGGCTGATGCTCCAGCACACCACTTGTTTGTATTGCTTGGTATGCTCATCCTATATGATTAGCTTTAGATGTTTATTTTACTATCCCTTGATCCTCACATATTATTTGCAGGACCTGTTGATGAGACCAGGAATCAACTGCCAGATATCTTGTGTGTCCTACAGGTTTCTCTCTCTCTCTCTCTCTCTCTCTCTCCCTCGTGCTTGTGCACGTTGAGTGTCATTTGCATTGCCTGGGTGGATGGGGGACGGAACGAATCTCTGGTTACACCATTTTGACATTTGACAAAGATGAGATTGCTAACTATGATCATATGTGTCGATCAAATCTTTTAAGGAGAGAATTACATTACAGAACTCCATTGCGGATGGGATATTCTGATGTATTTACTATATCATCCTTTTTTAGGTCTGTCTTGAAGGACAAATATCTCGTAAATCTGTGATTAAAAGTCTAAGCAATGGGCAGCAACCCTTTGGAGATCAAATTCCATGGAAGTTCTCTGAGCAGTTCCAGGACACAGTTTTCCCTAGTCTGTCTGGTGCTAGGATCGTGAGAATTGCCACACATCCTAGTGCAATGAGGGTAAATTTTTTTTGTTAAAGCTTCTTAGGTTCTTATTTTGCTTCTTTTGTTTGGTTTACTCTTTTCTCTTGACATATTGTGAAAATCGTGAGAATCGCCACACATCCTAGTGCAATGAGGGTAAATGTTTTTTGTTAAAGCTTCTTAAGTTCTTAATTTGCTTCTTTTGTTTAGTTTACTCTTTTCACTTGACATACTGTAGCTTGGATATGGCTCAACTGCTGTGGAACTCTTAACGAGGTTAGTTAAGTGCTCATTCATTTTGCCTACTTATGTATTGCTACTTCTCATCATTACTCGTATGTCCTAGAAAGTTGATGTAGACTCATTAAAAATGGATTAGGTGCAGAGCTATGGGTGAATGCATCATGTGAGATACTGCAACTGAAAAAGAAAAAAGCACATACCTGTCTTGACTTGTCTATGATGGAACATTGAGAAAAGTTACTCTTTCGAGAGGGTGCAGTTGATACAAATATAGATAACCGAATGAACATAATATCTGAATATTCTGATACTAATACTGCTGAAGCTTCACACCTTCTCCAGTAGAAGCCAAGTTAGGAAATGTCAATAAACAATACTCCTTTACTGGGATAATAGTTATTAAGAGTTGCTTGTACTAATTGTATTGATTTATGCATTTCTCACTTTCACACAGATACTTTGAAGGACAGTTGACAAATATTTCAGAAGCAGAGATTGCTGATATGGAAGAGGAGCCACCTGTTAGAGTGACGGAAGCAGCACAGAAGGTGCATTTACCTTTGAACTTCTGCAGTTGATTCTTATGATTAGATAGCGGAACTTTAGGTGTTATGTTGAGAAGAGTTGTAGAGTACCTTAGATTGATGTTAAATTTTACCCAAACTGTGACTGACAATGGTAGTTAAATATGTTCAGTTTGAACACGTTCAGTTATTGAGTATTGACTTACTAGTGGGTTAGTAACATTTTAAAACAATCAACATGACAATTAAACATATGCATGGCCCTCTTTTTCCCCATTTGCAAGTTGAAATATATTTTCGCATTAGTCCTAGATTCAACAGTCCACAAACTCTTAGAAGACAAGCTGTTGAGATTATATGAAATCACGACTTAAAGCATTCTGAATCGAGTGATCTTCAATGTTTCAAGCAGATTTGCAATCCTTTGCATTCTCCTTTTTATTGGATCTGTCGCCAGTCTTTTAACATGGACGTAATAAGCAGCATTGAAGTGACCTACGTGAATCAAGTAGAGCTGTATCTTTTAATTTTACCTTTTTCCTCACCAAGTTCTGTAAGAAGCACTGGGTGACCTTCGACTTTAAGACCTGAACTGCATTAGCTATATCTTATTAGATCCAAATCCATTTCAGAATTAGAATTATTTTGGTCAGTTTAAGAGATAAAGTCAGAAAAAATATTCATCTCTGGCTGTTCAATTATGTTGATTCTACCCCTACAGTGCATATTCATTGTACTTAAGCTGTCCCTTGCTTTTAACAACAATTGTTAGTTGATTTTATTCTCACATCAAATGTGATTTCAGGCGTCTTTGCTGGAAGAGAATATAAAACCTAGAGCTAATCTTCCACCTTTGCTAGTGCATCTTCGTGAAAGACGGCCTGAGAAGCTACACTATATTGGCGTCTCTTTTGGTCTTACTCTAGACCTGTTTCGCTTCTGGAGGAAACATAAGTTTGTCCCATTTTACATTGGCCAGATTCCAGTTAAGACAGCTCATCTGAAGCAGATTGAATACATGACCTCTCACTGTTAGATGGTGTTTTGACCTTTCATCTTCATTACAGAATACTGTGACTGGTGAGCACACCTGTATGGTTCTGAAGCCTTTAAAAAATGATGATATTGATGTCACTGGATCTGAACAGTGGGGTTTTTTCAGTCCATTTTATAGAGGTAATTTTCACCCCTCGAGATAATGCTTTAATTGCTGCCCAGGCTCCCCATGCAAGGATCTTCTCTGAACCCTTGTTGAAAATGCCAGATTTCAAGCAAAGGTTCGCTAGGCTTTTGAGCTATAGTTTTTGCAATATGGAATATAAACTTGCTATGAGGTAAGTTCATTTATTCCTCACTATGCTTACGTTCTTTTCATTCAGCCGTGCTTGAATTGCTTTTTGTCTCCCTGAATTTGCTTCTTGTCTCTAATCTATCAGCATATTGGATCCAAAGATCAACTTTGATGATAAGGAAATTAGCGCAGCTACCTCAGAAGGATTTTCAGGGTCTCTCAACCAAATTTTATCACCACATGATATGAAGCGTCTTGAAGCTTATACTGATAATGTTGCTGATTATCATATGGTAGGAACAAAGACAATCTTTTGTGGTATTTTGAGATCTCTTATATTCATTCCGATTTCTGAACCATTTGACCTGAAATGCACTTCTGCAGACATAATTTATATGAGATAAAGTCTTAAAAATAATGATGATGGAGAGCATGCTGCATGTGCATTATATGCAAAAGTTGAATTTGCTACCTGAGAACATCCCTAGAAAAGACACTGGACTCATTTCTGGAGTAGTTGCATCAAAATGGGCTAAATAAGCTCTTTCTTTCCTTCTTTGGCACAATATTCCTCCTACCTAGTTAAAGAATCTAGCAAGCTGTTTCATTTAAAACTATCACGGGAGGTGGCTTGTTTGCAATACACAAGGAGTAGTGGAACATTACTTTGCTATACTGTATGACTATTATCTGGCATTTGCCCCTCGTCAACTTAGAAGCACAATTGAAGTGTCATCCAATGTTTTTTGCATTTGATGACATTACTTGATGAACTGTAATAATTTCTGATGCACTTTTCATAATTTACAGATTCTGGACACTGTGCCAATTCTTTCGCATACATACTTCCAGGAGAAGCTTCCAGTTTCGTTATCATATGCTCAGGCATCAGTCTTGCTATGCATTGGGTTGCAGCATCATGACATCAGTTATGTTGAGGTCTGTGTCCTTTGTCCATGTACCCTCATGCTAGATACTTTTGCACACATTATTCAAACTTGAGTTTGGGTTGGTCATTTGCTTTTCGGTGTTCCACCTTTTTTTTCCTTAAGTTGCAAGCTAGAATAGAGTTTGTAAGGTGGATCTGCAGTCTGCGCTGTGTCTAAACTAGTGCTACCAATAATCACTTAATCGGATGTTGGGTGTCCAGGGATGTCAAGCTTCTGACATGGTTGTTGTCTAAGAGAGAAGTACAAGCTTGCTGGAATGTGAATCATTTTACATTTTTAATTGGGGGTACTTCGATTCTCAAATGTCTGCTCTTTAGTTTTGCTAATTTAGAAGTGTTTTTCAGTGTCTTATTTAGCAATATAGTCACTTTCGGCCATTTGATGACTGCACACTGTGGTTGCTGGGTCCACTGCACTAGCATCAGCATGCTTGAGTTTTCCCTTTTCTGTTATAAGGTCCCTTCTTCTGGGACAATGTGGGCCATCTCGATGGTTTTCTAGTGTTTTGTGGGCTCTTTATTAGTGGATTTCCTCACCACTCACTTGGATGGTGGATTTTATATTGAATTTGTATTTTACAGGGACAAATGAAGTTAGAGAGGCAGCAAGTTTTGTCTTTGTTCATAAAAATTATGAAAAAGTTCTACAAACATCTATATGCTATTGCAGGAAAGGAGATAGACTCAGCCCTACCTCGCTTGAAAGAGGTAACTTAAAAAACCTGTTGTTTGCCTTGAAATATTTTCAATCATTTTATTGCCCTCCACTTCAAGATGGCTAAAAAAAATCCCTTTTCCTGTATTGACTGTTCTTCTAGCATGACTTTTGACCTTGAAATGTGTAGCACCACGATTTAATTTCGTAAGCTTCAATGATCGTCATTGATGATAAAAAGTCGGTTAATACCCTCTGCAATGGAAATCAAACTACTAACATGTAACAACCACATTCCATGTGAGAAGAATCACGAGCATATGTAATAGTGATGTTAACTTGGGGATTTCCAATTTCAGGTCGTTCTGGAACCACACAGTGTATCTGTGGATGAAGATCTGAATGAGGCAGCGAAGAAAGTTGAGGTAATGTTGATATTGGTCACTTCCCTCGTTAATATATATTTCCTTGTCTTTATCCTTGTGCTTACTTGACTTGACCATGGTAGGACGAGATGAAAAGCAAGACAGAGGGACTCCTAAACCCTGAATTTCTTCAACAGTATGCCATTGTCGGCAGGGAATCCGATTTTGAGAGTGCTCTGCACAATGGAGGAGGTAAGATAGCCTCAGTTGTTAGCATTAAATCTAGTATTAGGAAAATGGAGAAACATAAAAAGCACAAAGAGAATCAAGAGAGCGGGAAAAAGCGAAGCAGGAACAACCCTGGCTCCAAATCTGACAAGAAAAGGAAGTCCTAAAGTCTATTTTTGTATTGTTAATCATTGATAATATTCTATATTTGCTGACAGTCAGCGCAATTTTGTTAGTGTATCGAGGGACAAGAGCAGTCATTTTTCATGAATGGAAGAAGCATTTGGATAGAATCTTTGTCGTGGCATCCATGCAACTGGCTTTGCCCAGAAACCACGCCTGAATGATGGCTATAATGATGGGTCATTCACTCGGATAAACAAGGTGAATCAACGTTTGGATGGGCCGTCGAATATTTTCATGAGTCTCTGTATTGAGTCCTATCACTCCTGTAACAAGATGTGTTCGCCCACGAGGGTGCTCGAAATTCACTTCTACTGTTGAATAAAGCATGTAGAAAGTCTTCTGCCCGACACTGGACATTAGTAGCCACGTATTCGGTGAGCAAGGCGAACTTTGGGTTTCCTAAGCGGTTCAGCTCCATTTTTACATCCACAAAGAGGAGCCGGATGCCGGATGAAAATAACCTAGTCGCCAATTTAAGGTTGAACTCGAAGAGGATTTTCAAATGATCTTGTCAGCAATGCTCCAATGAGAATAGCGTTAAGAGAAGTGATGATGTCCTGGCCAGCAAATAATCAGTAACCACGAAAAATCACCGACCGAAGAGTCTTCGGAGCAACGCAAGGTGCTACGCAAGAGAATACCAAAAGCCATGGAACTGTTCCTCCAGCACAATTTCAAGGGCGGTAAGAGGAGATCCCCAGTTGGGCTGACGCAGAACACCACGCATCTCAGCACTTTGAATTATTATTATTTATAATTTCTGTTTTGCACATAAAGACATGATCCGAAGATCCAATTAACTCAAAACGGAAATTGTGCCCAACAATGTCATACCAAGCAGCCATCATTCAGGATCTCAGCACAAATATAGTCGTCATTATCGGTCGACATTAGCAGCCTTCCAATGCAATGCAAGCCAGACTCGAGGGAAAACCTCCAGCAAATCTAAAGGTGCATTCATAAAATAAGAAATGCTCTCTCCTAGTGACATTGCCAAATGCCAAATGTGATTGAAGGATCAAGAGCAACGTCTAATCTCTCCGTCACTGGATAGCATTTTCCATTGAATTACTTCATTGAAGAAAACAAGGAGAAGCAAAAGCATTGTCAAACGAACTTCCTTCCCCATTCTTTCAACAATTGATGGAACATTGGAACGGAGTCCGATCTTATATGAAGTTTCTGATATCCAAGGACTTCACATCAACCATCTCCTCATCCTTAAATTCTTCCCTGAAAGGAAACATAGATAGAAGTTACTGAAGAATAAATTTTCAAAAGCTTTTACAATAAGAAGAGTTGCACCTAATTAATACTTCTCCTCAGCATAGGCTATCTAGGTCAAACAAGCCTTCGCTTAAAAAATATTACAGTCGTTTAAAAGAAGAAGTTGTAGATAATGATGGGTTCCAGATAAGTTAAGACCGGATGTTCTTTCAGCATCTTTTTCTATTTGCTTTCAATTAATCTGATTCGCAGATTAAGGTCCCATTGGTTTGCGGAAAGGAATGATTTAAAAGACATTTTCCTGAAAATGATTGCTTGCATGACTCAAGATAACTATCCGATAAAAAAAATGCATGCATTAACAATAACAATTTATGTTTGAAGAATTTTGCGGATAACAAAAAAAAAATCGTTAATTCATTTATATAAGCAATAAGTGATCATGTTTTAAAAAAAGTTTTTCAAATCATTCATTTTCCATGAAGCGAACAAAGTCTAATTATAATAATGATTTCCATATATTTTATCTTTAGCCAAAAAAAAAAGAAAAAGCATTTCAAGCAAAGGCACAATGCTCTCAAGTTACACAAGCAGGGTTCCCAATAAGTTTATCTGCACAAAAAAATTGCATCATCTACAAGCATCACGAGAGAAACTAATTTGCCGTGATGATAAAAGTACAGAAATACTTGCCTCTTCTTCCGAGTTTCCATAGCTTCAAGAGCATCTTTCTTCAAATCCTCCAACTGAGCTTTGGCAATTTTAAGTTCCAACTGCTCCTCAGTCCTCATATATAATTTGGCAGATCTTCCCTTCGAACTCCAAGCCTAGTAAAACAAATGACATACAAAAAAATGTAATGAGTGGGAGCAAAAAAGGAAAACCATTGCATGATAGTGGAAAACTCAGCTCAACAAACAATTATCAAAGTTTCTCATCTAACCACAGTCAGAATTGAGTCAAAATCAAAGGGCAGAATAAGAACCTAGCATTTTGACTCCCGCAAATGCACTTACATAAGAGACATACATTGTCTCCAGGAGACATGCTTCCACGCCTTCCAGGTGAAAAATGTTGAATCCAGCATGACAAATGATTACGTCTCTTATGTTAACAGAGAAGTGCTTCAACTACCTTAAAGAAAAATCATACTTTGTTTTACCTTCAGTTTGGCTCAAATATCAGTATTTGTATAATCTGATGCCATTCATCCAAAATCAACCCTTGGATTCCAGGGCGATAATCTTACTAGCACTGGAAACAATTTTTAGCTAACCGCTCAATTTATAAGTCAAGCACCCAAAAAAAAAAAAAACACACACACACACACACACACACAAACGGCCAAATATATTCACATTTTTATTTATTATCCCATTGAGATTAGTTTACTTCGAGAAAAGCATAATAAAACATCCATATCCCTTTGTGACACACGCTGTACAATTTAAAATCTACATATAAGGGTATTGGTACAATACTTATATTGACTTAGCATAGACGTGCCACATTATGCAAGAAAACCAAGAAATGAGGCCTAGTGACACAAGCACTTACGTCTTATTGACCTTGTCAAACTCCGCCATGAGAAGAGCCATCCCTTTCTTGTCGTTTCTCATAAGGGGCTTCTTAATTTCCTTTTCAACTTTCTCCAATGCATCCATCATCATTGCCTCTGCGTCAAGGTCATCAGTAAGACCTCTCCTGCCAAAGGCATTGGCTTTAAGAACTCACTAAAAGTAAGGATAGGAAAACAACTCAGTTTCACTCAATGCATAAGCATATGATATGGGCAGACATTATCGGGGCATTCATTCAAATCCAGAACAAATCAGTAGTATAGTAAACTAGTTCATGAGTACAATTGTGGACCATTAGAGAAACAAGCTAGACATTGGTGTTACAAAGTTACAAATACTTGTAAAAGCAAGCAGGACATGTCAGAGTACAACATACTTAATTCGAATCTCCTTCAAGGTCAAAAGATATGTACGTGCATCTGGTATGTCCTGCGTACATGTCTGAATTGTTTACTGGATCCTTTGCAATTCTGAAAACAAGTCTACCCTGTGGGATAAAAATGTTGGAAATTTGAGATTAAATAAGGGTAAATGAGAGATTGTTTCTTAAAAGCAAATCCTTAGTGGGATGTGGGTCCCACATGTGAAAATCAATTTTGTGAGTCGAAAGTGTAGAAACATTTGTTCCACATAAACCCAAGGAAGGCTTTGGAGTGCTTTATATGTGATTACACTATTTAAAATGTTAATGTAAAATCACAAGCACTATGTGTCGCATGCACGTGCAAGGGGTGCAAATTCGGTTCCCAACGAACACCGAACTTGGGTGCAACCTGCGCTCACGAATGCAGCCTCGGAAAAGTCCGAAAAGAGCTTAGTGACAAACCACTTTTTGCCTTCTTTCTAACTATGTTATGTACTTTTGTAACAGCGGTCAGACTGTGCATAATCTGGAGACGATTAGAATGTGAAACGTTCGAATTAGTATATTCTGGAATCGATCATACTTAGAACGTAGAACTTTCTGGAGATGCTAAAGAGTCTATAACTGCCAGATTCAGATTAAATCGTGTTTTAATTTATTTAGCTTCAGAATTTAAGTTGCAACGGTTGCATTAAATCTTGTTGATTTAAGACGACAATAAAAATCTCATAACAACCTTATCAAATACCGAAAAGGTTTGATCGGATATCAAATGGTCTAGTCGGATACCAAAAAGTCTGATTGAAAACTAGAAAGTCTTCCCATATTATTTATCTTTTTTCATTCGTTTTTTACTCGGCCAAGCATATAGTTTTACATCTTGTTCGAAACAAAATGATTGCATAGTTTTGTTTTCAGAGAGTGTTCAACATCGAAGTTGTTCAAGTTCGCCGAAAGCCTCGAAGTTCTATTCTTCGTTGATGTCAACCGATGTATCCTGGGAGACAAACGTTCACGTTGTCTCATGTGTTATGTACTGGAAGAGACGAATCTGTTTTAAGGAAAACTGTGATTAGCACAGGTCTCGATTTTTACATTTTATGTATTCTCAGTTTAGTAATCATGTCATTTTGTAACCGTTATATTGAAGTCTATTTGAATTGTAGTCATTAGTCAGCCTCGGAAAAGTCCGAAAAGTTGGATTAGTGACAAACCACTTTTTTCCTTCTTTCTATACTATGTTACGTACTTTTGTAATGGCGGTCAAACTATGCATAGTCTAGAGATGATCAGAATGTGAAATGTTTTGACCAGTACATTATGAAATCGTTCATACTCAGAACATAGAATGTTCTCGAGACGCTGAAGAGTCTATAACTGCTAGATTCAGATTAAATCATGCTTTATTATGTTTGAAAAAGAGGAGAGGAAAGAGGCACGAAAATGTTATATTATTCCATAAAGGATCTCCATACATATATAAAAGAAACCCTAAAGACCCAAAGACTATTTTACCCTTTCTATACTTTTACTACTCTACCATTCTATACTTCTAACACTCCCCCTCAAACTGGAGCATATATATTAATCATGCCCAGCTTGATACATATATATTCAATCCTCCCATTGCCAAGAGCTTTAGTAAAGATGTCTGCGAGTTGTTCATTAGTTCTAACATGATTGGGAAGAATCAATCCACTTTGTAGTTTCTCTCGAATAAAATTACAATCAACCTCAATATGTTTCGTTCTTTCATGAAACACAGGATTTGAAGCTATGTCAATTGCTGCCTTATTATCACACCATAGAGACATAAGAACTGAAGTTTTAAAACCTAACTCAGTCAATAATTGCTGAATCCACATTAATTCACACGTTACTTTTACCATGGCTCTATATTTTGACTCAGCACTAGAGCGGGCAACGACATGTTGTTTTTTACTTTTCCACGACACTAAATTTCCTCCAATCAAAACACAGTAGCCAGTGGTTGACCTCCTGTCCCCTACAGACCCTGTGCAATCAGCATCAGAGAATCCTTCAACTTTTGTATGACCATGGTTTTGGTAAACAATTCCTTTCCCTGGAGCCTTCTTCAAGTATCTCAGAATCCGAATAACTGCATCCCAGTGAGACGTACGAGGAGAAGACAGAAAATGGCTTACCACACTAACTGGGAATGCAATATCTGGTCGAGTGACTGTAAGATAATTTAGCTTGCCTACCAGTCTTCTGTATCTCTCGGGATTATCAAGAATCTCTCCTCCATTAGCAACTAGTTTAACTCTTGGATCCATAGGAGAATCAATAGGTTTTGATCCTAACATGCCTGTTTCAGTGAGCAAATCCAAAACATACTTTTGTTGTGTCAAGACAATACCTTTATGTGACCGTGCCACCTCAATTCCTAGGAATTACTTCAATTTTCCTAAGTCTTTGGTCTGAAAGTGTTGCTGAAGATAAAGTTTTAATTTAGCTATACCAATCAAGTCATCTCTCGTGATGACAATGTCATCAACATACACAATCAAAAATATTCTGCTCACCTTCGACTGTTTATAAAAGGCAGTGATCCTTTACACATCTGGACAATCCAAAAGAGAGTATAACTTCATAAAATCTTCCAAACCATGCTCGTGGAGATTGTTTTAAGCCATACAGAGATCTTTTTAACTTACAAACCAACTTCCTAGACTCCCCCTGAGCAACAAACCCTGGAGGTTGCTCCATATATACCTCCTCATGAAGATGACCATGTAAGAAGGCATTTTTTACATCAAGTTGAAATAAAGGCTAGTTATGTGTGGCAGCAAGAGAGATCAAAATACGAATAGATGTAAATTTAGCAATAGGAGAAAATGTATCTAGATAATCAACCCCATACACCTGAGCATACCCTTTTGCAATAAGTTGTGCTTTTAGGTGAGCAAGTGAACCATTAGGATTCACTTTCACAGCACATATCCATCGACAACCAATAGCAGTTTTGCCTAAAGGCAGAGGAACCAAGTCCCAGGTTGGATTACAATGTAAAGCATGCAATTCTTCTTCCATAGCTGTCCTCCAGTCTAAATTTTGTAATGCCTCAGTTACAGACTTTGGGATAGAATATTGACCAATAGTGGATAAAAAGGACCGAAAGGAAGGAGAGACATAAGAGTAGGAAACAAAATTAAAAATAGAATGTCGAGTGCAAGCACGTGTACCTTTGCGATGAGCAATAGGAAGATCAAGATCAGTCATGGGACCAGGATCAGCTAATAGTGGATCTGGAGCTGAAGATGACGTAGTAGTGTCGGGGGGAAGAGGGACAGTAATTACCCGAGGACGTCGACGATAGACCTGAATAGGAGATGATGCTTGTGGAGGAGATGGTGAAACAATCGGAAGAGATGATCAAATAGTAGACATATATAAGTCTTTATCTACATCATAAACCGTGAGTGGGACATCGTGATAGGAAGTAGATTCAAAGAAGGACACATCAGCAGTGATAAAATATCTCTTCAATGATGAAGAATAACACCGATATCCCTTTTGTGTACGAGAATAACCCATAAACATACACTTGATGGCCCTAGGATCAAGTTTAGACACTCCAGCTCGATGATCGCGAACAAAACAAACACAACCAAATATATGGGGTGGTAAGGGAAACAATGATTGATGTGGAAATAAAATAGAAAAAGGAATATCACCTTGCAAAACAGAAGAAGGCATACGATTAATGAGATAGCACGTAGTCAAAATAGCATCAAACCAAAAGATTTTGGGGACCTTCATTTCAAACAACATGGATCTTGTGACTTCTAATAAATGTCTATTCTTCCTTTTAGCTACTCCATTTTGTTGTGGTGTATAGGAACAGGAAGATTCATGAATAATGCCATGTTGAGTCATAAATTTAGTAAATAATGCAGAAAAATACTCTTTAGCGTTATCAGAACACAAAATTTGAACATTCACACCAAATTGAGTATGGATTTCAGAAACAAAGGCTTGAAATATAGAAAACAACTGTGAACGACTTTTCATTAAATAAAGCCAAGTGACCCTTGAATAGTCATCGACAAAGGTGGCAAAGTATCGAAAGCCCAAATTCGAAACCACTTGACAGGGACCCCAAATATATGAATGAACTAAGGAAAAAGGAGACACCGCTCGTTTAATGAGTCGAGGCGGATATTTGACACGATGCAACTTACCAAGTTGACATGACTCACACTATAAACTAGAAATAGACTGAAAACTAGAATCTAACTTCTGAAGACTACGCAATGAAGGATGACCTAGGCGACAATGAATCTGATGTAGTGAAGCAACACTAGTGCATGCAATAGATGGATCGTCTTCAAGTACATAAAGTCCCCCTACCTCTCGTCCTCTACCAATCATCCTCTTCGTAGCCAGATCTTGAAAAACACAAGAGTCGGGGTAAAATGTCGCTGAACACTAAAAGGTTTTGGTTAATTTACTAACCGATATTAGATTAAATGGAAATTGTGGGAGATAAAGCACTGATGATAATGGCAAAGAAGGAGTTGGATGAATTGTACCAACTCCTTTAACTTGTGTTGAGGAACCATTAGCAAGGGTAACAGTGGATGATGATGGGGTAAGAGAAGAAAATATACCTAAAAGACCGGACATATGGTCGGAAGCCCCTGAATCAATGACCCAAGGATGAGAAGCAGCTGAAAAACATGTTGTAGCATTACTTGTCTGTACTAAAGTAGCAATGGAAGAAGTAGGTTGCGAAATCTGGAACTAATTGTATCGGGCCAATTCTTCATCAGACATAACCACTACATTACCTTCAGAAGATTGTGGTAGTGGAGAAGAGCTGGTACTGGATGCAGTATTAGCAAACTGCTATTGTTGTTGCCCTGGTCTCCCATGTAACTTATAACAAAATTTCTGAATGTGACCTGGCTTACCACAGCAATTACAAGTGCGAACAACTCCTGAAATATCATTAGAAATGTGGGACGGTCCATAACCTTGGCCTCTCCCTGATCCTGTGCCTCGACTGCCACCACGACCGCCACGACTATTATATCCTCCACGGGTTCCTCCATCACCTCTATTACTACCACCAATTCGAGAATGAGAGACGAGCTGAGCTATCTACAATAGTTGGGACATCTTGAGAAGACTCACGAGATACCCGAAGAACTTGAGCAAATGTATCAGTAAGTGATGCAATAGTCTCTCCTCCAAGAATTTGAGATCAAACATTTTCATAATCCGGACCAAGACCTCCTAGGAATTCCATGATAGCTAATTGTTCTCTTTGATGCTGCATTTGCTGAACATTAGCTGAATTGGGAAGAAAAGTATTCAACTCTTCATACATCCTCTTAAAATCAGCAAAGTACTGAATAATAGAACGTCCCTTCCTCTCAGATCGATAAAATTCTTGTGATAACTCATACACCCGCGAGAGGTTGTTTTGACTAGAATACAACACATCCAAATACTCCCACAGTTCTTTAACTGTGTCAACATGAGTTACTAGATCAACTAGATTACTCTCCATAGAATTTAACATTTGACCAAGAATACAAGCATCAACAACATCCCAAGTTGTATCATCCTTTGGGTTAGTCTCAGTCAAATGCATGTGTTGATTCCTCCTGGTTAAAGTTAACCTCACGATCTTCTTCCATTGTTGAAAGTTAACACTTCCCACCAACTTCTTATAGGTGATTCGATTGGAAGCAGAGGAAATTATCTCAGTTGACATAGTATTGTTTTTCATGAAATCACCCAGCCTCCAGCTTCAACAATCAGACAAATGAGCTCCAACAACTCAATAATCCACTACAATAACCAATTCACTAGCTTCAACAAATTTCCCAGCTTCACTTCTACCAGCAACTCACATTAAAGCGAAACAACATTTCTCATTTGCTCAAGATCACCACATCTGAACACATTGTTTGCCACCAAAATACTAAAAGTTAACCAGAACATCAAAGGAGACATGCTTTGCTTCAGGTAGCTCTCTTAAGCACCAAAATACTTCAGGGAGGCATCCAGCACAGACGAGCTTGTGAGGGCTCGTGAACCACAGGCTCGCAGTTGAAAGTGAGACGAGCCGGTTGAAGGCGAGAAGGAAAGATGGCTCGGTTCTAGCAAGATGAGATGAGACGAGCAAAAGGAAAGAGCTGACGCTGCAATTGTGAAGAAGCTTCATGTGTTGGCTCACCATTTGTGGACGACGAAGAAGCAATGATGACGAAGAAGGAGCTTCGTGCGTCGGTGAGCCGAGGCTGTCGCGGCCAGGACGACGCCGCCGAGGGCGACGCGGCCATGGACGACATGGCTGAAGGGGCTTTTTTTTTTTTTGAAATTAGGGTTTATGTCTTCGCTCTGATACCATGAAAAAGGGGAGAGGAAAGAGGCACGAAAATGTTATATTATTCCATAAAGGATCTCCATACATATATAAAAGAAACCCTAAAGATCCAAAGACTATTTTATCCTTTCTATACTTTTACTACTCTACCCCTTCTATAAATCTAACAATGTTCAACTTCCGAATTTAAGTTGCAACAGTTGCATAAAATCTTGTTGATTTAAGACAACATTAAAAATCCCATAACAACCTTATCAGATACCGAAAATGTTTGATTGGATGCCGAATGGTTTAGTCGGATACTGAAAAGTCTGGTTGGAAATCGGAAAATCTCCCCACATTATTTATCTTTTTTCATTTGTTTTTTATTCGACCAAGCATATAGTTTTACATTTTCTTCAAAACAAAAGGATTGCATAGTTTTGTTTCAGAGAGTGTTTAGCACCAAAGTTGTTCAAGTTCGCCGAAAGCCTCAAAGTTCTATTCTTCGTTGCTGTCAACTGTTGTATCATGGGAAGCAAATGTCCATATTATCTCACGTGTTGTATACCAGAGGGGACGAATTTGTTTTAAAGAAAACTGTTATTAGCACAGGCCTTAATTTTTACATTTTATGTATTCTCAGTTTAGTAATCATGTCACTTTATAATTGTTATATTGAAGTCCATTTGAATTGTAGTCATTAGTCAGCCTCGGAAAAGTCCGAAAAGTTGGCTTAGTGACTAGACACTTTTTGCCTTCTTTCTATATTATGTTATGTATTTTTTGTAACGGTAGTCAAACTGTGCATAGTCTAGAGACGATCAGAATGTGAAACATTCTGACCAGTACATTCTGGAATCGATCATGCTCAGAACGTAGAACGTTCTGGAGATGCTGAAGAGTCTATAACTGCCAGATTCAGATTAAATTGTGTTTTAATTTGTTCAACTTCCAAATTTAAGTTGAAACGGTTGCATTTAATCTTGTTGATTTAAGACGACATTAAAAATTCCATAACAACCTTATTGGATACCGAAAAGGTTTGATTGGATACCGAATGGTCTAGTCAGATATCGAAAAGTCTGGTTGGAAACCGGAAAGTCTCCTCACATTATTTATCTTCTTTCATTCATTTTTTACTCAGCCAAGTATATAGTTTTACAGGTTCTTTGAAATAAAAGGATTGCATAGTTTTATTTTCAGAGAGTGTTCAGCATCGAAGTTATTCATGTTCGTCGAAAGCCTCGAAGTTCTATTCTTTGTTACAGTCAACCGTTGTATTCTAAGAGACAAACGTCCACATTGCCTCATCCTCATTGTGTATCATAGGAAATGAATATGTTTTAAGGAAAACTGTGATTAACACAAGTCTCGATTTTTACATTTTCTGTATTCTTAGTTTAGTAATCGTGTCACTTTGTAATCATTATATTGAAGTCCATTTGAATTGTAGTCATTAGTCAGATTCGAGCATACCCTCCAACAATCTTAAAACAGATTCGTAGTTCAAATGGATTCTAAAAAGAATGTCGTTGATCTTACTGGGAAGGAAGTTGTTGATTCTACTGGTGACTCCAACACCAACATCAAAGATTTAGCCCCTGTTGCGGTCCGTCTTCCTATATCATTGTCTACCCCTGCTGTGGTCCGTCTGTCTGAACCTTCTACTATCCTTATTGCAGATTCAACCCCTCATGGCAAAAGATCAGATAAGTTCAACCGATCAAACTCTAAAAGGTGGTTGTAAGAAACCCAAAATTTTCAACGGATCGAACTTTAAAAGGTAACATGAGATGTTTTTCTACCGAATAAATATGAATCTTGCAAGATTCTTGATGGAGGAAACTCCTAAGCTATCTGTTTCAAAAACGGATAAGTAAGCTATCAATGTGGTTGAAGCTTGGAAACACTAAGACTTCTTGTAAAGGAACTATGTCTTAAGTGGTTTGAATGTCTTTTGTGCAAAGCAAACAGTGAATGATCTAAGGGAATCTTTGAACCACAAAATATAAATCAAAGGATGCCGGAACAAAGAAATTGTTGTCAGACAGTTCCTTAATTTTAAAATGGTTGATTCCTTGATTATAAAATGATGGATTTTAAGACTGCAAATAGTCAAGTGCAAAAAATCAAGTGACTTTGCATGAAATCCAGGTGAAAGGAAAGTCTGAATACCTCAAGATCTGAAGATGATAGTAACTTTATTAAGGCCATGATATTGTTCATGCTTATATGAAATGGAGAACCTTTTGTATTAAGGTTGTTAATATACTTATGTTGATTTGGATGTGTTCGGGGTAGAACAATCTTCAATGATTATGATCAAGGTTAGAGAAAGTAGAGACCAATTCTGCTTCGTAATTTTCTCTAGCGATGTAGCTGAGAATTTGAAGTTGGTATCTGAATAAAAGTTGTTTCATTCATGCTTGTATACAACATATATTTATTTGAAAATTTTCTAGATTATTTTGAATAATAGTTTGTTCAAATTCCAAAACATGGTTCAAACTGTTTCTAGAAAATTGTTTTTGACCCTAAGTCAAAGAAGCCTCGTTTTGAGCATGTTTAGTTGTGAGTTTGGATTGATGATTTTCATGAGTTTTGTAGCTCACTTGTAGGGCTACAACATGTTAAAATTTCATATTTATATGATGAGATTCATACAAGAGGGATGCTATGGTAGGAGGAGGGATGTCGAGCTTGAAAATGGAGTGAGGCAAACAAGAGGAGAGGCCACAGCAGATCAGCTCAAGTTTTGTTTTTCAACATTCAATCATGATGAGAAAGGAACAATATTTTTAACCCTATTTTCTTAACTTGATAAGACCCTAAAGAAAGGCTAGGCCAAATAATTTGAGAGGGTGCATGGCATCAATGGATTTTCGATTTAGGAACTAGGAATTAGATGCTTAAATCGCATTAGTTGCATGTAAATTGTTTCCTACTTGTGGGCATCAAAAATCTGAATTTAACTAGTCCATGAAGTTCGTAAGCAAGTTTCAAAGGCATTGGAGTCATTGAGTCTCCATGGGCTAGAGAGAGAGAGAGGGAGAGAGTGGTGATGGGACTACATTTATTGTGCTAGTGGTGATATTTACAATCAATGATTGAAGTGGCGTAGAGATTGGTGGTAAAGGAAACTAGGGATGATCGGTTCGTTATTTGGAATCAGGAATTAGACCACAATTGATTGGTTCTCGGGTGTGTAATTAATCGTTTCGTTGAAGATTTTAATCTTATGGTTTATGGCTCTTTTGAGTTCAGTCTTTCTAACGTTGTGGGTATTTTTAGGGTGAGCTATTATTGATATGCTTCTTTGCTAGTTGGTATGCATTTTGGGGATTGTGTGAGAAAGTGTTGACTTGGGACTGCTGGTTTTGCTGGGAAGCTGCTCATCTGAAACTTTCTAATACATACTACGTAGACGTATTAATAATTATATACTTTCTTACTGTCCATATTATAATATATAATCATATTATATATGATTTTTTTTTATTTTTTAATAAATAAAAATAATTTTGGTCCAGTCCTGGTGGGTGATTCCACCCTCGAAACCGGGAACCAAACCATTTCACCTAGGAATCGCCTAGAACCGACTGGTCCAGGTGGTTCCGGGCAATTTTCAGGCAGGCAGTTTATAAGGCTCACCCCTAAAGGAAGCACAATGGCGAAGATGGTTTTGTAGAGTGTTGCTCATGGGATGATTAGGGCCAAGAGCGCCTTGCTGGTCATAATGGAATTACATGTAATAATAAGTCATGATACTTTTTTTAAATTACAAAAGTTACCCATTTTCTTGTTGATTGTGTCATGTAGGACAATTAGTATTGGCACAAGTGGTTTCTGAAAATTAATTGCAATGACTATATTAATAAATTGTCGAAATGTTTATAATTAAATTTGACGAATTAAAAAGCTTAGGCATAGGATTGGATTTCTTATGATAGATTAACGATTGTATTTAGGTTTAATGTGTTTGATTGGTATATTATAAGGCCGTCAAATGGGTGAATCGGGTTTGGTTTGGGTCAAGTCAAATATGGTCGACCCATATTTGACCCATTTAACCCGTTTTGACCCATATTCATATAGTGTAAATATAATGACACATATCCGAGTCGACTCATATTTATAAAATACACTAATATTTTCAGAAACTTACACATACTTAAAATGTATCGTTAAAATAATTTTATACAATATGATTTATTTTCTTATTTTTTGAAAATTTTAATTATCTATATAATTCTTAAAATTTTATTTTTATATCTTTTTTTATTTTTTGCTCTTTCAATTTACGACAAGGCTGCAGTTTGCTAGATTATGATGAACTCAAGGCGAGGATCGAGCCGCTAGGGCAAGCTTGAGCTTATCAACCTTGGCTTTCATTCCTCGAGCAATTTACTTCGTCCCTTCAATCCCCTTCTGCCCCCATTGAAATTCATAGCATTTTCTCATTCCCTCCTCTCCATTCCCGTTGGCACGTCCAATTCTCTCAACAGTGGAGGGTCGAGCCAAATTCAGAATCACGACATTGGAATGTTATCACTTGCAAGAGTGAATAGACAAAAAAAAACCGAAAGTTTTTGTTGACCGGTTAGTCATTATTACTTAAAATTTAGAAATTTATTTGTTATTAAAAAATTCAAAAAATTATTAACTGAATTAAATTTTGAAAAAATTATAAGAAAAAGAAGAAAGAAAAGGGGCCGAAGGACTTGGCAGGAGGGAGAGCAAACGGGAGTGATGTTGAGATTGAGGGTGCTCTCCAATCGAGGACATGATTGAACTACAAGATGCGATAAAGGTTCCCTAAATCACCATAGTAAGTATCTAAAACATGGTAATAAAGAAAAGTTGATTTACTTATCAATTTGGAATTTATCGTATTTCATGTAGAGTAACAATGATCCAAATTTCGAGCGTTTTTCCTCTATTGCCTTCCGTATCATTGGCTAATCTACTCCTTGTTATGCTTGTTTTCTCTAACTCTCTTTATGTGAGGTAACATGTGTATTAGGGTTAGTGGAAAGATTTGAACATTATTTGTAGAATTTTCAGCCAAGCCATTTCATCACAGGACAAGCTCAACTCAGCCCACACAAAAACTCTTACCTGAGCCCCAGCCGACAACCCATGCCGACGTTCCTTTTCCTGCACCGAGCACGGTAGGTCATGGTTTTCTTCTTTGTTTGCTTTTATTTATTTATTTAAGGTTGATTTCCAGATGATCCCAACTCAAAGGCATGGGAGGGGATCAGACATGGTCCAAGTTATCGAACTCACCTCTAAACTCCATCTGGAGCAAGGTAGGGACAACCATCGCCAACCCTGTTGTTTTTTTATCTTTTTGTTGCTCTGTTTCTACCCTTCTTGGGCTCGCCTGACCAGGACTCACCTTTCTTTGACTTGCGCTAGTTCTGGTCCTCATTTCTGTTGCGTCCTACGATGTTGTGGCTTCATTGGTTGTTTATCATTGGCCAAAGTAAGAGATCACGTCTCATTTGAGCCAAAACGTTCCTCAGTATTGTCGCACGCAATCTATTTGTCAAAATCTTCATGTGAATATCGTTTCCTTGCTCTATGTTCATGGTCAAATCCCATCCCAATAGAATGATTACTTGTATTTTTGGTTGTGAGTCGACCTTCAGTGGTGGCTCGGGGTCGTTTATGGCGGTGTTTCATCTCAACACCTTTGTTTTGCATATTCGGTCGGGGAGTATAGTTCTCAACCAGAGGAGTCGACATCACCGATGGTAGCTTGGCTGAAAATTGGGAAAATTGGGCTTAAGTTATGTAATTTTTATCAGTTGGGGCTTAATCTAAAACTAGACTTAGCCTAGGAATTGGGCTCAGTCCAGCTGAGGGACTGGTGATTCAAGCCCGTAGATCTTGATTAGCCTTTCCAAGCAAGACTGGGCCCATCTAGCTAGCCCAATCCGACTAAGGCCGCAGTAACCCTGGTCTCGAAAAAATCTATTTGCTTCTAAATTATGAAGAAACTTGGAAATGAGATTTTAAGTAGCTTTCATTTAAAATGTCTAAAAACGTTTAATCAAAAAGGTTTTTTGTTACTCAATTGAACAAGATCTTAGGGCTTTGTGATAGGATTTTGTTTGTGTGTGGATATAAGTATCATAATCGATGTTTGCGCAATTCCATTTTAATTATTTCTTAATTGTACCCTTCTAATATATTGATTGTTGTTAGCCAAGTAAGGAATAGAACTTTAGTATTCATAATTTGTAAGAAAGCTGCTTGAACATTTTGATGATTCAACGACGTTAGGTATCTAAAGGGCTCTAATTGGATAATTAGTGTAATCAATTTCCCGACTCTAGATTCTCTAGTGAAACAGAAAGTGAGTGATACTACCATGACTCACTTAATTTCTAACCGTCCCTAATAAATTAGTGGCAACTCCTCATTTACAAACTCTCATTGTGGTAATTTAAATTAACTTTTTAATATCTCAACATTGCGTAGGGAATGAGCTTGGGAGAGCCCACACCTAACCGAGAGCTATAGGCCCGTCTTTTAGACAATACCTCTAAATCTAAGTTGTTTTCCTTACAAATGGAAAGGGTGATTCGTAATACCGCTAAGTCATTTTTGGTTGATGTCTAAATTAACTTGATTTTGCCAAAAATTGATATTGAAATTGAGTTGACTTAATCGGATGGCGAGCTTGTAGTTGACTTCATCTCATTTCCACTAATTTAGTGAAGATTGAGTATAGATTTCTCGGCTTATAAATCAGTAGATTTGAGGCCATCATTCATGGCAAAGAATGTTGTTTGGGTATTAAGCTAATATCAATTGGAATATGTTAATGGCAATGGATATAGATATTTAAGTGGAATACTACGAATTCAATCATAAATTTGATGGAATTGCACAAGACATTTGGGATTAATGTTAAGCTTGAATCCTCAGGCAAAATATAGTCATCGAGGACAAGGCTTGGCTCTCTCCATAGCTACCTCATGCTAGACATGGCCATAAAAGTTTGGAAAAGCTTTTGAAATGATGGCAAAAGATTATTTATCTTTCAAAAATAAGGTTGGCAATGATTCTCCTAAAAATAAAAATTGGGAAAATGTCATTATTCTTTCCAAATTTCTGAAATAGTTCTACGATGGTACCAATTAGATGTCAGGGAGTTCATACATTACTTTAAATGATTATTTTGCGGTGATAGAAGTCATTCATTGGATCTTAAACTTAAAGCTATGGGTACGAAAATAAAAGAGAAGTTTGATAAGTGCTATGAATGTTTGGATGAAGTAAATATGGCGGTGTTGATTGCTGTGGCGTTGGATCCTACAGAAAAGCTACATTATGTAAAGTATTGCTATGATCAAATTTATGATGATGAAGCAAAAGTTGATGAAATGCATAGTACGGTGAAGTACGTGTTAGAGTGTTTATATACATTTATGAGCAATCTTTTCATGGTCATGATAACCAATATTTGGGCGTAGTAGCATTACTTCAAATATTTATGGAAATAACGATAACAACGAGGTTAACATCAAAGATTGATGAAAAAACTTTTTCCAGCAAAAGAAAAGAGGGTGAGATGACAACAAATCGAAGCTCAATTGATGTCTTGAAGAGGAATGTGAAGCTACTCTTGATCTTGATATTTTGATGTGGTGGAAGAGCACTAGTTCAAAGTATGTCTTATATTTGATAGCTCGTGATGTTATGTCTAATCCTATAACTACCATTGCTTTAGAGTCAGCTTTTATTACGTCAAGTTGTCTACTTGATGGTTTTTAAAATTCTTTGACTCCTAAAATTAGTAAAAACTTTGATTTGTACCCAAGACTAATCGAGAGCTGCTCGAATGCCTATTAATGTTGAAAAATGTATTGAGAATGTTGAAAATTTTGAATTTGGTAAACTTAAATCATGCATTTTTTTTACTTGTTAATTCATTTGTATATCTAATGAACAAGTTTTTTCATAGATATGGATCATCTTACCAAAGAGATTATCACCACTAAATAAAGTTTTACGAATTTGAGTGGAATTAAAATAAATGGTAAGATGTTCAATTAATTGTGTTAATAATAATAATTCCATATTAAGTGTTTCTTTTGTTTTTAGGTATTGAAAAGTTGAAACAAGGACGAACAACATTTAAAGTTATATAGTTCATGGTTTGTATCACGTATTTTGAACTTTTTTATGCTTTCATTGTATTTCATTTTTTTTTTATGGTTTGTAGCTTTTAGCAAATGGAGATTTACATTATTATCTTATATTTATGTTTGACATGCATGATTCTTATTATTTTTGGTAAATGACATGCACAATTATTCATAGCTTGGTTGTCTAATGTCACATTATTGATGGATATGAAATTAGAAATATATGTTCGTCCTTCCCAAAAATGCAACAATGATCACGGGAAAATAATTTAGTGATCTTGAAAAGACCCTGGAACCAGACCAGAACCATAGGGTGGGTTTGGCTCTTGGTCCTAAGCTCAACAAGGTTTGGTCTCCGATCCCAAAAATTGAGAATCAATACTATACGGGGGTGATCCATGGGTTAGGTGTTGAACCGACCCAACCTGGATTATGTTCACCCCTAACCTACTCTACCAGTAGATTATTGATTTATTTGCTAAGGTACATCCATCCACTCATTATTGGACTTTTCACCAAACTTCTTCAACGTCATCTTGAGTGTGAGGGGATGTGTTTGATTTAATTAGGATATTTCCTTTGATTTTCCACATTACTTGGGATTGTGCATATATCTCCATTGATTATACCTTACGTTGTTCACTTATCTAGTCATCTCACAAAACATAAAAGCATGACTCATGGAGTTTTCATTATAGATGCAATAATACAAAAAAGAAATTAGAAAATTATGTATTCCACATTATTCTTATCTTGATATGAAAGATAGGCAATCTTAATGAAATGTTAAGTGCGCCAAGCATACATATCGTGCCTGGTGCCTGGTGCACACTCGAAGATACATCTCATATTTCATGTCGTTCTCTTTTTCAACAATTATTAGTAGACCTCTCTCATTGCCAATTATCAACACTGTTCATCACCTCCAATTGCCTTGTTGGGGTGTTGCCTGCACAACAACGATAGCCACTTCTTGCCGCGTAGCCTATATAGCGACCATGGCAACCTCTTGCTACATAGCTTCCAAGCAAACATGTTAGCCCATCGAACTTTTTTTTTTTTTTGACCATCAAACTACCGATTTTTTCACTAAGGCACATCCGCTGAAGCATCTTTTTTAAGTGATTTTTCTTTTCAAATTCCAATTGACCTTTTCTGCGTAGGAGGGCCTTGTTAGAAATAATGAAGATAGTTCTGTTGATTCTCCATACTCCCAAATTTGTGTATATATCTTCCTTAATTTTCATATCCCTAATTGATCATAAAGTATATTATAATATATCATTACTTCTTACATTTATCTCATAAAACTTATAAGTAGGCTCATATTTCTTTATATTATAGACAACATACATACATAAATTAATACAATGTTATCTTCCACATTGTTCTATTTATCATTTATGGAATAACAAATCAATAAATAAAAACTTAATGTACAAATGTGCAAAAGTTCTTTTTACAAGTTTCCTTACCTTTACTAATTTGATTCTAAAATCATTTTAACATTTGCTGAAAGGAGATAAAGGCAATCATGATTAAGAGCTGATGACCAGGCAATTTCAAGTTGATTTGACAGTGAGAAGTCTAGTAACTCTAGCTCATGAGATGGTCCGGAAAAACATCTTTTTTATAAAATTATTTCTTTACAAGGATTTATTTCCGGAAAAAAAACAAAGAGATATTATGACACTACTCGTTCAGTCAATGCTAGAAACGTTGCATCAGGGATTTAGGACGTAACGATTTGAAAAATTATCTAATTAATCTCTTTCCTTTCTTTTTGAAAAAGATGCCATCAGCATCAATATCACATTAACTACCATTTCGGACTCAGTCCATAGCAACTTACGTGGTGTGAACCGTGACTCATGACCAAGTTTGTCCCTAATCGCACCAGTTTTACTCATTATTTTTTTCTTTCTCTTTCTCTTTCTTGATAAATTAATGTCATTATTAATGAATTTGACCCTAGCTTGTCGCCAATGTGAAAGAAAAAATAACATGGAACAACAATATAATCAATCTTGCAAACACCAATATCGATGTGCATGTGATCTGAGGCCATGTGTGAATCTGCAAAGTTCACATTAATGGTTGGCATGTGCATAGCATATGATTTTCTATTTGCTCTTCTCCACATTCTTGGCCCATCCCTCTTTTGCAATTATCGAGAAAAAGCAGCACACGTCGTTCTCGGAAAGCACCCACCTTACATTGGCATCTTAAATTAAAGGACGAAGTATATTTCTTGATCCACATAATTTATAACAGAAAGGGAGATAGAGATGTATATGATATATGAAAATTCATGTACTAATATTTATACTTATCAGCCAACATTAACATTAATTGGGGTGCTTCTTGAAAACGTGAAAGAAAAAAAATAAAAAATCATGGTTCAAACTGCAAAATGGGCCGAGTGTGTTCAAGTGGACCTATTTGTAAATAATTAAAATTTCAGGGAGAACAATTCTGATTAGGCGCGGATGGATCCAACGGCCTAAGTGAGCTCATGGACTAAGTTCTTCCTTTAATGTTTCCTTCTTTCATTATCAAATTGACCCACCATGTCCAGCTTATATTATGATTTGTCCCACGAAAAGATGGCTACTTGAAAATCGTCTATGCCAACCCAACATTAGTGGCATATGCAACCGAGCAATGGCATATGCAAATTTTAAGTTGAGACCGAAATTGGAAACAATAAAATTTGCATTACTTAACTCAAGGGGCAACCAGTAGAGATTTTCATGTGAAATCACATGAATAGAAATAATATATTCGGAAAAATTGCTTAATCTAGACCCAACATTCAAATTTGCCGAATTGGAAGCAAAATCAGCAAATTCCTTCATATTGAATTAATAAAATGACAATTTGTATCATTTAGGGATTAAACAGAACATTTACCAAAAAGTCATGAGATCTTATTGAACAAATTAATAGTTCAAGGACAATGTTGCTTATTAGGTTGAAGTTTAAGGACCACATTGAATACAAGAACCGTCCAAACGGGCACTTTACCTGTGGCTGATTTCGGAGTTTAGCCTCCGCTTTGTCGTCCGGCCTCGCAACCCAAAGCCTATCTCGTGATCGATGGAGTCTGCCGCGATTGGCATGACCTTATCCAACATCATGGGTGACAGGAAAAACGACAACAAAATCTCAAGTACAAAGCGACACCATACGTAAGCTTTTGAGCTCAGCTCCATGCTTTTTCCGGATGAATCATGCAGAAAGATGTGGCTCGATGGACGCCTCTAGTGCGCAAGTGAAGCAAGACAAAGCCACGAGTCTCCTCTCCGCTTGAATCGGCAAATCCCGACCACACATTGTGAAGTTTTGTAGGTTGTAGGATCAATATTAACTGTTTTAAAAGTTTAAGCCATTGATTGAAGGTGTTGATTAATATTTAAGTACTTTCATACTCTTATTCACACTTAATTTAGTCTTTTTTTTTTGCTTAATTTGAAGTGTGAAAATATTTGGAGAGACAAAATAGGGGTCTAGTAAGATTCGTGCTCTAATATCATGTAAAGTCTTTGTAAGATCACTGCTAATTGTCCTAAAAACTTAAACTGTTAAGTGAATGTGTGGATTAATATTTAAGTACTCTCACATACACGTTGTGCACGATGCGTTCTTGATCCATTACTTGAACAAATTGAGAGTTCAATCTCAAAGGGGTCCGTGCAGTCACTTCTTTTACGACGCTCTGACGTTGTTCTATGTGTTCAATTTGATCACGTCCTCCTCTTTCGTAATTCACACGTACGGTCAAAAACACGGATGCAGGGCACGTCCAAAAGTTTTCTTAGTATAAACTATGAATTTCTCAGGAAAAATTCAGTTTTCTCGGGGAAGCCAGGAGGATAACGTTGGAAATTAAAGGAGTGACAATCACAGGAAGCCAAAAGGTTGAGTGTAGGTGGCACGTACATATAAAGTATAAACACCAAGACAGCAGCCCTCAACTGTTCCCGTGAACGACATTAACATCCGCCATTAATGTCTTCAGTCCCTCGACGCCTTTCTTGATGACGACCCATGGCTCCGTTCCACGGCGGCCTCTGCTTTCGCCGTCCACGGTCCCCATTTGGCAAGCTCTCGCGAAGCTTTCGAGATCAAGACCCCATTAAAGAGCAGGCGGATGAGGCCGGGGCACGGCGGTCAGTAGCACCTCAATTTGAATTTGAATTCTTCCTTCTCCTCGCATTTACTAGCGCCACATAACCCCGTGAATGACCCCACGGCCTAACGCCTTCGACGTCCATCGGCAGCATGTTAACTTGCTGAGAATCTAATAAAGTTTAGTTACCAAACGTGGCTCGATGATGTCGCGACATCCGATCCCTGCTTGAGTACCGAATAGGCGTTGTTTAACTCGCGTCCGAACCATGCTCAGTGATCTCAGATCTTCTCATGAGCAACTCTTTAAGGAAGGCATTGCTGCTGTGGCATGCTTCTAAGCAGAATGGAAGCGGTGAAATTGCCCTCTGAACTTACTATTGACGTCCGAAAGCAATTCTGATTATTCTACATGGGGTTCCGAGGTATCAGCCGGAGCTCCACTGATGGAACGTTTAGTTTAAAGATGATGGGACGTTAATGATCTTGATGGGCAGGCTATATTATATGATTTTTTTTACATTATTATATGTTCTGCAGATCTGACTACGTATTACGAAGAAGGGAAGGTGATGGCAACGATTCTATAAATAAATAAATAATCAACGAGAGAAGATTATCGTCAGATGCAGAAGGTTTGATTCTTCATCCAATAGAATGTATACCCGGTCTTCTTCCAAAGCAACGAGCTCCAAGCATGGATTCTCTAATCAATCTAATTAGATCTGAGAATGGTCGATACCGCAGACAAGCTAGAGCAGAGGAAGCAAAAGCGAAGGACTTGAAAGGAATCAAATCAAACTCCATGTACTCATATGGCCTAAGATACACCCTGTTTTGAAGTGAAACTCTACATTCTGTATTCAGATCGTTTCAATGGAACTTTCTTCTTCTTCTGTTTAGCTCTTTGAGACAAATTCCGATTTTTTCCACCTCCCGCAATGAAGAGATTAAGGGCAAGCAAAGGAAAATATAAAGGGCTAAAAATCAGAAAAATTTGAATGGGGAATTTGCAAGAAGACTAGACGTCTGGTGAGGAGGATGAGTGGACAACCTTGTTCTGTCTTCCCATGATCCAGAGCAGCGTCCTCCTTGTAAAAGATGGTGGATTGTTAGCCAAAGAATCCACACTGTTGCAGCTCTCGATCTCCTCCCCATGACCCAACTCACTCCCTCCATTTTCCCACCTCCCAGTTTCAGCACCGGTTTCTTTTTTGTCTTTCGAATCACTCCCGCCCGCCACCGCATTCTGGTTAATCGGAAATCGGAAAGAGAACGCCCGCCTTGATGATTCCTCAGCGGCAGAGTGGTTCGCCTTCTCCCTCTTCCCTCGAAGCCAAATCTTCGATATGGAGAAGCTCTCCTTTCGGATGCTCGAGCCATCATTCTCACTCCTCTCTTGAGGAGCATTAGCTTTGCCATTGGGATTCGAAATCTTGATCGCATCGAAGCCAATGAACTCTCTCCTAGACTTGGACCCGCATTCCGACATTGCCAGCCGGTGCCCCGGAGTCAGTGGCAATTGAGGCTTCTTGCTGGATTGCTTATTCGCCAGGGTCGTGATCGACACTTGCAATGTGGAGGCCTCATCCATCACATAAGCAAAGGATCCCATTGAGAAACACCTCCTGGAGTCCACATTGCTGCTTATGCTACTGCTAGTCCCTTCACCACCCTCCACATTCCTGAACTTCCCAAGCTTCACCCGCACGACCTGCTCGCCTGAACCTGCCACCTCCGGTAGGTTCTCTTCGTCTTTTGAGTCGAATTCGCCTGATTTCTGCGGCAATTCAAAGCGGACTGAGCCCAATTCAGACCCTCCACGAAAACTAAGACGGGAATTGGTCCTCAATGCCGAGTTAGCCCTTCCAAGGCCAGAATCCACCTGGCCAACGAGCTCCCTCGAGCTCTCACTACCAGATTCTAGAACGAGGACGATGGGGGAACCAATGTGAGCGGGAGAGAAATCAGGCAGCAAATTGGCTCTGCACAGAGGGCAAGTGGAGTGGGACAAGAGCCAAGTGTCTATGCACTCCATGTGAAAGGCATGGCTACACTTGGGGAGCAGTCTCAGCTTGTCCTCAGGCTCAAACTCGCAGAGGCACACTGCACAGTCGAAGGGATTCTTGAGCCCGATGATGGCTTTGTAGAAGAAGACAGGGAGGGTGTCGATGAAGGACTGATCGACCCCTGCGTCGTGGAGGTGGAAGAGCTGCTGGAGCTGGCCCTGAAGGGCGGTGACACCGTCCGGGTCCTCCGGGTCTCTGAGGGTACTCGGTGGCCGCATGAGGAACCTCACCAGGAGGTGGAGGAGGCCTGATACGAAGAAGATGACGGCGAGTATGATAATGACCAGGAGGATGCTTGGGCTGACTCTGTTGCTCAAGCTCAAGTCATCAGAGTGAGAAGAAGTGGGAGGTGGTGGTTGCTGGAGGAGAAAGTAGGGTCGTTGAGGTGAAGAAGAAGATGATGATGATGATACATGGAGTACCCAATCCATGATTTCTTGAAGGAAAACTTTCCCAGAAAATGTCTAGATTCCCATCAAAATTGCAGGGAAAATGTAATGAAAATTGGTAAAGTGAAAAAGGGAGTCTCTCTCTCTCTCTCTCTCTCTCTCTCTCTCTCTCTCTCTCTCTCTCTCTCTCTCTCTCTCAAGGTCAGGGTCTTTGTGCTAGTGTGGATACGGAAGATATGAGGGAAACTTGAGAGGCTGACTCTCTGTAACTTACCTCTCCCGGAGGGGAGGACCTGCAAGTCAAATGTGTGGGTGAGAGAGAGAGAGAGAGACAGAGAGAGAGAGAGAGCGAGAGAGAGAATTAAATGTGGGGGTGAAAGAGGAAGAAATAAATGGTGACAGGGAGATGAGATTTCAGAAGGAGCGACCAAAAATCTACTAAAACAGCAGAGAGTAAATGAGGGAGAAGGTTTTTCTAGGCTGTAATTAGATCATTGTCCTCATATCAGCGCCCTTTTCTAGATGAAATCTTTACAAGTAAATTAAAAATTCATGGGGAATCACCCTGTGGGGTTGACTGGCGAATGGGGACTTTCATCAAATGCAATGCATGGGCTCTTCCTCAGGGTTGACCTTCAAGGAGAACTCCTGCGCTGCATCAAAGCCCCAGGCCCATTAATTTCGTCCACGAATGCTCATCATAATGTATAAAGTTCAAAAAAAGAACTGCATATCTGTTAATGTGATTGGAAATGTGAAAACTTCATGCGGGGGTGGTTCTTACCGCTTTTCTTTATGTCTGTTGTTTGTTCTCACCTTGGGCTTCTCTGATCAAATCCCGAAGCTCCTTCTATTCCAACTCTAATGCGGTAGTCTATTTGGGCAGGACAAGAAACACGGTCGGAAAGTCAAAGCTCTTGTCCCTCCCTCCCTCCCTCCCTCCCTCTCCCTCCCTCTCTCTCTCTCTCTGTTTTTGGATTTGGAAAGAGAGAAAGAGAGAGATCTGGAGTTGGTGGGAGTGGAAGCATCGGATGCTTTTTATCAGGGAACACATTTTTAAAAGGAGAAAGGGCCTTCTTTTGCTTTTAATCGTTTTGGAGTCTTCTTTTCAACCTTTTTCCATAGATTTTTCTGCTTGCTTTTCGTGCTGCTTAAAGCATTGGCATGAATGGAGCTCCCCACACCCACACAAGAAAAGGGTCTTTCTCCACCTTTCCATGTCTCCTTTGTTTTACACAGATTGCTGGAAAAAAGCAGATTGACTCAAATTGTTTTTTTCCCTGTCAGTCAATGGAATAAGAAATGATTAGGTTTAGCGTTGTTCTGCAATATTTCAACGTGGGTTGGCGCCGATCGTGGCAGGCGTGGGGAGCTCCAGCCTTGCGGAGGCGATCCCCTCCAATCATCACCAATGTCCAAGTGGAAGTCACTGGGATTCTGTCTAGTCTTGTCGAAGACAAGCGCATGGATGCTTCTTGCTGATACTACTACGATCCTTGGTGGTGTCAAGAAATGTTCTCTTTCTTCCCTCGGATGAAGTTTACGTCTCAATTGTGGACTGCTGACAGGGAATCTCTTCCTTTCTTTTCTCCGGGTGACAAGATATTCTAATGAGAGCAGTTGCATATTTGGAGGGACTAACTGACAAAAAAAGCTAGGCTGCCGGCATAAAATGGATGGGTCGGGTTGTGTTTGGATCGGGTCAAAAATTGTCCGGCCTATATTGATCTATTTAATCCATTTTGATTTTTTTTCATATTATGCAATTTTAGCGACCGATTCCCAACACCATTCGTATTAATTAAAACACTTCTATATTTAACCAAGTCCAAGAAAATTTACTTCATAATTTTTTTAAATATGTATTGTTAAAATAATTTTATGTGATAAGATTTTTTTTTATGATTTTTCTAATTTTTAATTTTTTTTCAAAATTTTAATTATTTTTATTTTAAAAAACATATATTCTTTTTTTTTTTTTGCTTTTTTCTCTCTCCTGGAGTTTGTGAGCTTGTCCCTTGCCTTTTGGTTGGCAACCAACTTAGAAAGAGGGAAAAATGAAGAAAAAAAGGAAAAACAAGGGAAATTTAAAATAATCAAATTTTTTTTAAAAAAATTAAAAACTTAGAATATCATAATTTTTATAATCTAAAAATTATTTGTTAATAACATTTAAAATGATCTATTAACAACACTTAAGTTTAGTTAGGTAACTCATTTATGACCTATATACAATCTATTTCATACTCATTAGGTTATTAAATAACCCATTTAAGATCCTTCTAACATTTTAAACTAACACATTTATGACTCACATTATCAAATTTGAGTTAAAATATGGGTTTTTGACCCATTTTATCACTTTTACTTATGTATCTATACACTATTTTAACTTTGACATTTGGTATTCAAATGCATAGACTGAGTTGTGAATGTGAAATTGAGGGTATTCTACTTTGACATTTGCTTTGTCAAATGCGGGTCGTCTCTATATTATTTGTATTCTACGGTCTTTGCATCATTTTAGGGAGTATAAACTTTACTTTTTTGTTTTTGTTTTTAGGGGATTGACATTTATGTATCAAGTGATTCCATAAAATTTTGTCATCTACTTATTGGCTCAATAACCATTTCTCTTCATTTTTTTCGGCTTTATCCCATGCGGTTTAGTGTAGTTGTAATCATTCTAACCCTCGTTGTTCTCTAATTCAGCCCCCTTTCTTTATTGTTATGCAAAGAAGTCCCTATTTCTTATGATTTATGCAATCAAGACCATCCATCCAGCACATTTTCTAAATTAAATCGTCAAATGCACCAAATAAGCACCAAATCAATAAAAACAAAAGGCAAACCATTAATAAATAAACAAGATCCTATGGGGAAAAGGAAGGGCCCGGCCATTGGTAAGGATCCATCAATCTTCATTAGGTGAAGAAGAGATCTAATAGCCACTGTCATCCTAAAAGAGAGAGAGAGAAAGAGAGAGTCAACATGCCCACGACAAAGGCATCACTACTCCATACAACCCTCGACCAAAACCTATCAACCCTTGCCGAGGTGAATAATGCCCTTGGCAACCTTCGCTCGTAGGAAGTGAGGTTCTCGCAACTCTTGGCCTTTGTAAGCAATAGTTGTGCAACCTTTGGTTTGCCATTGCCCATTTGTTGTAAGGGCCAAGTGATACTAATCAACAATGTGGGACAGGGGCACTCTCCCTCCCTCTCTATCTTTCATTTTCCAGTACTCCATCTTTAATAATACGATACTTATTTGGCAACACAAAAAACGACATGTCTATCATATGTCACCTCAAATGATGTTTCATCACTAAATCAACAGTATTGATAATGATATTTGACGTAAGAACTTAGTTGCATAAATGATAAGATGTCGAGGATATCAGTTGTAATAGACTGGATTTTGGTATCCGAAAATTTTCTTTTGGGTAAGGACTTGTAAATTTCGTGAAAATTCAAGTCAATAGTGGAAAAAGGTTGCAAATTTGCAAAAATTGAAATTTGAGGAATTTCGACATTAAAAAAAAAAAGACCAGTCACCATTGACGGGTCAACAATTCATCGGCCAGACATCGTCCGGTTCAAGGGAAAAGGGTTGGACCGGCCAGCTTGCAATTCACAAATCAATCCACCGACACACATATTCCCCCTTTCACCTGAACTTTCTGTCAAGCATATGGCAAGCAAAGGAGAAGACAGCTCGCTGAGAGCAAGCGGGCACGTGTGGCCGCGAACCACACGTCCTCAGCCTCTGGCCAGATCGACCAAAGGCCAACGAAGTTGCACGAGGGTGGCCAAGTGGTTAGAACCACTTATTCTCTCTCCCCAGTCTCCCTTGTCTCTGTCCAAATGTTGCCTCGCTAGGTGAACTACACAGAAAGAAAGCTGAGAAAGGAAAGGGGAGAGAGGAGAGGTTCCGGCACGGAATTACTTAGGAAGTTGTGGGTTTCAAGTCGAGACCATCGGGTGTCAATGGTGCTGACTGGAGCGATGCTGGTGACCCTCGAATAACCGTCCCGTGAGCCCCTCTTTTTCAGGTAGGAAATCTGGGGTTTTGAATGTTAAATTGATCCCAGTCCCCGACCTAAGACCTAAAGAATCAAGTAGAGTAAGCTCAAGGAGTTACCTTGACTGTTAACGTGCTGCGAAATGAGTTAATTTTTACCTAGAATGAGTGGGTCTCTAGCGAATGGTCAATGAAGATCGAGAACCCTAAATTAGACCATGACGTGGCTCCAGCAAGGCCTAAACCTAGCTGTTGTCATCGTTAGGTCCCTCCAAGGGCGGCGTAGCAATCCCAAAAAGGGGATGAGATCGTTCGAAGCAAAAGGGAAAGAATTGAGCTCCAAGGAAATTTTCTAAACTCTAGCCAAAAATGAACACCGGAATGGTCGACATCGCTGGGCGATTTCTCACCCCTCCTACCGCCTCCAACTCCGGCACCACTGCTGGTCAACACCTCTTGGAGGTTGTATTCAGCTCCAGCTAGTGAGCCCCGGTAGGTTGCCCGAAACAGGGAAGAATCGGGCTTTAACTTGACTGTCCTCCCCTGCCATACCCGATTGACTTAATTCGGGTCAATTTTGACCCGATTGACCCGATTCGGGGCGATTCGGATCCAGTTTGGTTAAATTGGTACCTAATTAATTAAATTAATGTCAAATTGATTAATAGTGGTATCCAATTAACTAAATTAGTGTCCAATTGATTTATAGTGGCACCCAATTGATTGATTAAGGTCCAACTAGTCTAAATTAGTACCTGATCAACTTAATTAGCATTCAATTGAATTAAATTGGTAACCAAACGATGTCATTAGTGTCTAATTGATCCGAATGGGAAGCTAAATAGCTTGATTGATTTGAATTGACATTTGATTGATCCAATAGACATGTTAATGAGTTCGCTTAATTGTTTTGATGGGTCCATATGTTAAGGTTATGTAAGTACAGGCTCGCTTACGGACATGATCACCCACCGTAGACGTCAACTCACCTCGACACGCCTTCCTCAAGTATCAGGTACTACAACCCAAGGTGAGTGACCTAATCTAATTCAAGTCAGACTCAATTAATATACGATTTATGGAGATAAGTTTACGTGAATGGAACTTTACTCTTTATGGGAGGACTATTCTTATTGATGTTGAAAGGTGTGATTTAATGAAGGTTTGGTACCTAGATATTTTTAGATTTAAAACGTCTAGACCAAAGGATAGAGATTATGACATTTAGCAACTTCGTTTAGCCTCAGGTCAACCATGTAAAATTGATTACCAAAATTGGTTTGACACCTAACCCGTTCTTGCAGGGAGAAAAAGGGTTAGGGGCCAATGGCCCTGGCTGACCAATGGAAAGTGGGTACTCATAAGGGTCAGAAGGGGGAATGGTATTAAATGTAAAGTTTTATTAGGACATTAGCAAAGCGTCACATCCTCACCATCGAAGGATAGCATAGGAACTTTCATCAAGATACTTTATATCTCACTACCTACAAACCCCTTTTAGGAACATATCATGGACCAAGAGCGGGGACTGAACCCTACCGTGGAGGAAGAGAACCTCAGCCCAGCAATGAGACGTTACATGCAGGGGAACAGGACCGAGAGGGATCTAGAAAAATTTGTGCGGGAGGCTTTTCTGTGAATTTGATGAGAAGATTCTAGAGGATATGAACTGGACTCGACTTAAGGACTTCGGTTGGTCAAAACTAATACTAGGAGAGTGGTAGAGAAACATTCGATTATGCTGTGGGACTGGAATCCTATGCAGAGACAGTGGAGAGGACATGAGTACTGGCGACGCTATGAGGGAGAAACTGGAGGACCTTTAGTGTTTTACACCGACCATCATGAGGAGCCTGAGGGCCAGGTCTTTTACCACAACCCTACCCTAGGGTTTAGGGATCCAAAGGGAGGCAGTGTCGTAGACCCTTAGTCTAGTAATGATGGGCCCTACCTCCATGTAAATAGTAGTGCTACTTTCCTTTCCTCCTTGATCATTTTGGTTGTACATTTCGACAAGATGAAGGAATGTCGTCTGGTTAATTGTCGTTGTGATGTTTTCTGTTGCGGTTTGTAATCACTTGTGATATATTACATTATGTAATATGTAAGACAATGTGTCCGTTTGATGGTTTTCATGTGTCTCTGATTACTGGTATGCTTAACTTATGGGTTATTGTATTAAGTTGACCTGTCATGGAAAGATTGGTAATATGAACGATGACATTATTGTATAGCGGTCTATTAAATAAAGAAATCATGGGAGTGACCAGGCGTGACAGTGGAATGGTAAGTCTTGGTATCAGAGCCAGGTTTGAGCTTACGAGAGACTAGGCTTATGGAGTAATAAGGAAAGGATAAGCGGTTACAGGTAGGAACTTAGAAGTGAAATAATGATGGAAACTATTAAAATGGCCAATTTTATAAAGGTTTATGTTGCTGGATGATTTTAGGTGTTGTGTTTACTGTTACATGAACAACATGTGTGGATATCGTATGTCAGGGGCTTGTAAGAGTAGCGTGTGCTACTGTTAGAAACCAACTCCTGAGTGAATGTGTAGGTGTATCGCACATCAGAGATCCATAAGCGTATCGCGTGCCTTCATAGACTATGATATGGTGATGGAAATGTGTAAGTGTATCGCACATTAAAGGCTTGTAGGAGTATCGCTTGCCTCTTTATTTTGTTGAGATTCATGGAATTGATGTGATTAGTATGAACCAGTAGGCGTAACGCTGGTCTGTACCATACTGTTGAACATTGGTTATTTTCGATGACTGCATTGTATAGCAATGTAAAGTTGATATGAAGGGTGATATATATATTGAAGCAGGGACTAAACAGTCATACAGATGGAGGGAGACCATGGAGACGATAGATTGGGAGGATTTATGAGAGCTCTAGAGGATCTTCATAATGAGGTCCGACAACAAGCACAGAACCAAGAAGCTACTATTGCTGCTGCCGCCACAACAGCTGCAAAGGTTGCAGTTGCGGCAATGTTGAACGCAAACCCAACTACTGCCCAGGCACTCGCCCCGAGCGTTGAAAAAGAAAGAACAAATGTTTCGAACCCTAACTGTAGTCCTACACCAGTTACGGAAGAGATAAATGAAAAGCGAAGAGTGCAAGAACATGTAGGTTAGTTTCTTCAAATGAACCCACCTCAATTCTATGAAACATGCGATCATGAGGTTGCTACTTCTTGGCTACTAAGTATGGAGAAATTTTTTGCAATATTGAAGTGCTCAAACATAGACAAAGTAGCATTGGTAGAGTATCAACTCGAAGATAATGCAAGTAACTGGTGGGAGGCGACTAAGAAGATTTTGTTTACTGGGATACAGTACCAACATGGAGTGCTTTTATTGATGCCTTTAATGAACAATACTACTCTAAAGTAGTGAATGAGCGGAAGTTAGAAGAGTTTTTGAGATTACAACAGAACAACATGGGAGTAGTAGAGTAAGAAGCGAAATTTACGAAACTGTCTAGGTATGGAGAGAGATTTGCTCAGAGACTTCTTGATCGAGCGATCAGATTCAGAGATGGGTTACACCCAGAGATCAAAAGCATATTAGTGCCTTTGGACTTACACGACTACCGAGAGATACTGACTATGGCTCTCATGGTAGAAAGAGACATCATGGAAAGGACCGTTTTAACTGGATTGAGACCCTTTAGTCAAAGAGACAATCGTAGATCGGGAAAGAAGCCGATGATGAGTCACCGAAACCCTTGTTCTCCAAACAAGAATGGTGGAGTAAGGAAACAACCTTTCCGTCAAGAAGAGAAGTGTCGACATTGTAGGAGATCACACAGAAGAGAAACGTGCCCCACACCAAGCAGAGCTTGTTTTGGATGTGATCAAGTAGGCCACCTACTGAAGAATTGCCCGCAACATTCCACAAGGATGCAATCATCACATCGGGTGAAGCCACAAGGAGGAAACGCGACCCCACGTCTCTTGGAGCGACCCCTAGCTCAAGGGAAAGTATATGCCATTACTAGAGATGAAACATAGCGCTTCGAGGGAGTTATTACAAGTACGATCCTAATACGTCAACACCCAGCTTATGCTTTGTTTGATACTGGAGCTACACATTCCTTTATTTCGGAAAGATTTGTGGAATTAGTTGGATTGTCGATTGAGCCATTAGGGTTCGCTCTTAAGGTCTCGACGTCGTTACGCGATTGTTTGCTAGAGATAAAAGGGTGCAGAGAGTGTGAGATAGAGGTGAGCGGCGTGAAAAGAGTAATCGACTTGGTGGTACTCGCCATGTACAATTCTGATGTGATCATAGGAATGGATTAGTTGGAGAAACAAAGGGCCGTTGTGGATTGTCATCGAAAAGTAATACAGTTTCAACCACAAGGAAGTCCTAGTTATGAGTTTGATAGTAATCGAGAAGGAGTTTTGAGGTTATGAATCTCATCATTAGAAGCAAGGGAATTGTTAGAGGGAGGGTGTCAAAGTTTCTTAGCTAGTGTGATGGATACGTCAATTGGAGGACCATGATTAGATGAAATCGAAGTAGTACAGGAGTTTCCAGATGTCTTTCCCCAAGAACTAGTCGGATTACCTCCGGAGCGAGAGGTGGAGTTCGTGATAGAACTAATTCCAGGTACTACACCAATATCCAAACCTCCTTATAGGACGTCCCTGTCAGAACTGAAAGAATTAAAAATAAAGATTCAAGAGCTATTAGACAAGGGATTCATTCGCCCTAGTGCATCTCTATGGGGTGCACTAATTCTGTTTGTGAAGAAAAATGATGAAACCCTAAGGCTGTGTGTTGATTATAGACAGTTAAATCGGGTAACGATTAAGAATAAGTATCCGTTACCTAGAATAGATGGTTTATTTGAACAGTTGCAGGGCGCATCGATATTCTCAAAAATTGACTTGATGACGGGTTACCATTAATTGAGGATTAAGAAAGAAGATATACCAAAAACGGCTTTTCGTACTCGGTACGAGCACTATGAATTTCTAGTAATGCACCTTCAGACTGATCAACACCCTAGCCGCGTTTATGGATTTAATGAATAGAGTTTTTAAGGAGTATCTTGACTAGTTTGTTATAGTATTCATTGATGACATTTTAGTGTATTCGAAGAATTTCGAGGAACACAAGCAACATTTGAGGTTGATATTAATGACCTTAAGGAAGCACGCACTTTATGCAAAATTTAGTAAATGCAAATTCTGGTTAAACCGCATGGCCTTCCTAGGTCATGTAGTCTCGGGAGAAGGGATTTCAGTGGATCCAGCTAAGATTGAAGTAGTGACCAATTGGCCTAGACCCTCGATAGTTACAGAGGTTTGAAGTTTTCTAGGATTAGTTGGTTATTATCGTCGCTTTGTTGCAAAATTTTCTAGTACCGCAATGCCTTTAACTAGTTTATTAAAGAAAGACAAGAAATTCGAATGGTCTAACAAATGTGAAGAGAGTTTTCAGGAGTTAAAGCGTAGATTAACTACTGCTCCAGTACTAACTATACCATCAGGTCCTAGTGGATATGAAGTTTATAGTGATGCTTCTTATCAAGGTTTAGGATGTGTTCTAATGCAAAATGGACGTGTGGTGGCATATGCCCCCAGACAACTAAGACCCCATGAACAAAATTACCCTACTCATGATCTAGAATTGGCGGCAGTCATATTTGTCCTTAAAATCTGGAGACATTATTTATGCGGCGAGAAATTTTCAATCTATACTAATCACCAGAGCCTTAAGTACTTATTTTCCCAAAGGGAGCTAAACATGAGACAACGAAGGTGGATGGAGTTCCTTAAAGACTATGATTGTGAAATTGCGTATCAACCAGGGAAGGAGAATCAAGTAGCGGATGCCCTCAGTCATAAGTCCTCATTAGCGTCCATGATTAACTCCGAATTTAGATTGGAAATTGACCCCTTGACTTGTCTGTTAGCTACCTTGAAAATAGAGCCTCAAATTCAAAAGAAAGTTAAAGACATGCAATCCTCAGATTCTTTTAGTCAAAAGTTAACACAATTAAATAGTAGGCAGCGAAAATCAGAGTTTCAAATTTCGGATGATGGGGCCTTGAAATTTCGTGGAAGACTTTGTGTACCAGATAATCAAGCTCTTAAAGAGGAAATACTGGCCGAAGTGCATAGAAGCAAATATAGTGTGCACCCTGGGAGTACAAAAATGCATCAGAATTGGAAACCTTATTATTGGTGGCATGGAATGAAGTCTGACATAGCAAAGTATGTGTCTAGATGTTTGACCTGTCAACAAGTTAAAGCTCAGTATTGTAAGCTAAGAGGACTGTTGAAGCCTTTGGAGATACCTGAATGGAAGTGGGAACATGTTACAATGGATTTTGTAACGAGACTGCCTAAATGATACAATTTGGGTGGTTATTGATAGACTCACTAAGTTAGCTCGTTTTGTCGCCCTACACAAGGACTTTTCCTTGGACAAGCTGGCTGAGTTGTATGTGGCTCAAATTGTTAGATTACATGGGGTGCCAATAACTGTCGTATCAAATCATGACCCTCGATTCATAGCATCCTTCTAGAAGAGTTTACAAACAGCGTTAGGTACCAAGGGAAAAGGGTTGGATCGGCTGGCTTGCAATTCACAAACCAGTCCACCGAGCCATACATTCCCTCTTCCACCTGGACTTTCCATCGAGCACGTGGCAAGCAAAGGAGAAGACAGCTCGCCGAGAGCAAGCAGGTGCGTGTGGCCGTGAACCACGCGTCCTCAACCTCAGGCCAGATCGACCAAAGGCCAACGAAGTTGCATGAGGGTGGCCACGTGATTAGAACCACTTATTCTCTCTCCTCGGTCTCCCTCGTCTCTATCTAAATTTTGCCTCGCTGGATGAACTACACAGAAAGGAAGTTGAGGAAGGAAAGGGGAGAGAGGAGAGGTTTCGGCGCGGAATTACTCAGGAAGTTGCGGGTTTCAAGTCGAGACCATCAAGAGCTGACCGAAGCGATGCCTGTGACCCCTGAATAACTGTCCCGCGACCAAACACAACCCCTGTTTTCAGGTAGGAAATTTGGGATTTTGAATGTTAAATTGATCCCATTCCTCGACCTAAGACCTAAAGAATCAAGTAGAGTGAGCTCACGAGTTACCTTGACTGTCAACGTGCTGCGAAATGAGTCAATTTTTACCCAGAATGAGTGGGTCTCCGGCGAATGGCCAATGGAGATCGAGAACCTTAAATTGGACCACATCGTGGCTCCAGCAAGGCCCAAACCTAGTTGTTGTTGTCGTTAGGTCCCTCCAAGTGCGGCGTAGCAATCCCAAAAAAAGGATGAGATCGTTCAAAGCAAAAGGGAAAGAATTGAGCTCTGGGGAAATTTTCCAGACTCCGGCCAAAAACGAACATTGGACTGATTGACGTCATAGGGCGATTCCGACTCCGGCACCACCGCTGGTCGATACCTCTCAAAAGCCCTATTTGGCTCCAACAAGTGAGCACCGGTGGGTCGGCCAAAATGGGGAAGAATCGGGCTTCAACCCGGTGAGTCAATTTTGATCCGATTGACCGATTGGATCAATTTTGACCCAATTCGGGGCAATTCGAATCCAGTTGGGTTAAATTGGTAGCCAGTTGATTAAATTAGTGTCCAATTAATTAATAGTGGTATCCAATTGACTAAATTAGTGTCCAATTGATTTATAGTGACACCCAATTGACTGATTAAGGTCCTATTAGTCTAAATTAGTACCTGATCAACTTGATTAGCATTCAATTGAATTAAATTGTAACCAAACGACGTCATTAGTGTCTAATTGATCCGAATGGGAAGCTAAATGGCTTGATTGATTTGAATTGACATTTGATTGATCCAATAGACATGTTAATGAGTTCGCTTAATTGTTTTGATGGGTCCATATGTTCAGGTTACGTAAGTACAGGTCCGCTTATGGACACGATCACCAATCGTTGACGTTAACTCAGCTTGACACGCCTTCCTCAAGTATCAAGTACCACAACCCAAGGTGAGTGACCTAGCCTAATTCAAGTCAGACTCAATTAATATACGATTGATGGATGATAAGTTTACGTGAATGGAACTTTACTCTTTAGGGGAGGACATTCTTATTGATGTTGAAAGGTGTGATTTAATGAAGGTTTGGTACCTAGATATTTTTAGATTTAAAACGTGTAGACCAAAGGATATAGATTATGCCGTTTAGCGACTTCGTATAACTGCAGGTCAATTGTGTAAAATTGATTACCAAAATTGGTTCGACGCCTAACCCGTTCTTGCAGGGAGAAAAAGGGTTAGGGGCCAACGGCCTTGGCTGACCAATAGAAAGTGGGTACTCAGAAGAGTCGGAAGGGGGAAATGGTATTAAATGTAAAGTTTTATTAGGACATTAGCAGAGCGTGACATCCTCACCGTTGAAGGATAGTATAGGAACTTTCATCGAGATACTTTATATCTCACTACCTATAAACCCCTTTCAGGAACAGATCATGGACCAAGAGAGGGGACTGAACCCCACCGTGGAGGAAGAGAACCTCAGCCTAGCAATGAGGCGTTACATGCAGGGGAACAGGATCGAGAGGGATCTGGAACAATTTGTGCCGAAGGTTTTCTACGAATTTGATGAGAAGCTTCTCGAGGATATGAACCGGACTCGACCTAAGGACTCCTGTTGGTCAATCACTAGGTTGAAACTGATACTGGTAGAGTGGTAGAGAAACATTTTATTATGATGTGGGACTAGAATCCTATGCAGAGACGGTGGATAGGACACGAGTACTAGCGACGTTATGAGGGAGAAATTTGGAGGACCTTTAATGTTTTACACCGACCATCATGAGGAGCCTGAGGGTCAGGTCTTTTACTACAACCTTACCCTAGGGTTTAGGGATCCGGAGGGAGGCAGTGTCGTAGACCCTTAGTCTAGTAATAATGGCCCTACCTCTATGTAAATAATAGTGCTACTTTCCTTTCCTCCTTGATCATTTTGGTTGTACATTTCGACAGGAGGAAGGAACGTCGTCTAGTTAATTGTCGTTGTGATGTAATCTGTTGCGGTTTATAATCACTTGTGATAAACTGCGCTATGTAATATGTAAGTCAATTTGTCCGTTTGATGGTTTTCATGTGTCTCTGATTACTGGTGTGCTTATCTTATGGGTTAGTGTATTAAGTTGACATGTCTTGGAAAGATTGGTAATATGAACGGTGACATTATTGTATAGCGGTCTATTAAATAAAGAAATCGCGAGAGTGACCAGGCATGACATAAGTACATAGAAAACAAAAAAGTTAAAGGATCAAATTACACTAATAATGAAACTTAGAGCGAAAATTTTCCCTTACCCTTATCCTTTATTTCTACAGCTATAACTTTGCATCTCAAATTCTATATTGGTTTCTCAACCCAAAAAGGAAAAAAAAAATTGATACTAGTTTTTAATTTCTTTAAAAAAAACACACACAAAAGGTTCATTTAAATCAGCTTCCTATAACAATCATATCTTAGGTATGTTTGGTTGTTTGAACTTCTAATCAGGAAGAAACTTGATAGAATTTGTAGCTGAGGAATTTGTGGCATCCTATTTACTACATGATGAATTGCAATAATAAAGTGGGATATTTTCCTTCATATCTTGTTTATTGTTTGGTAGGACTTGCATATCAGTGTAAATAACAAATAATGCCTTTATACACTATCCATGAGAAAATACAATTCTTATCATTGTTATCTCTCAAATCCAATAGCGAGAAATAAACTCCAAAAGGCAACTACTAAAGAAAATTTGCATATTAATTGTTATAGAAAAAACTTATCAATCAAGATGTAAAAAAGCCTTTCAATCAAAGAAAAATAATAGGAAAATGTTCCTTTTTCTTTAAACTTTGTTTATAACCTCAATAATAGCTACAAAAGAAAAATACTTTTTCATCATTTTCATAAGGTTTTGATGTGAATCATAACGTTATAGAAAAATTATGAAGTTTCAATGTAAATTGGTTTGTGACTACGGCATCCGCCTAGCTCCGAATACGTGCATTGGAGCTCTTCACTCGATGTCCCGAGTTATGATGATTCACATACCTAGGAAGTTCTCCATATTTCCACTTGATTAATGATTATACAATAGATTACAGTAGATAGTCATCTCATTATGATACATCCAAATATCAATGAGATATATAGATATTTCACAAATATATTTTCCGCATTCCCATCTTAAGATTACGAAGGAGAATGGCAAGGCGAGATTATTCAAAAAAATATATATTTAACATTTATATTGTACTCAACATTATCCTATTTTGGACAATAATAAAGTTTATTCCTTCCTGACTTCTAGTCTCAATCCATCCATCACCATACTGCCTCTACCATCGTCTCTCTCTCTCTCTCTCTCTCTCTCTCTCTCTCTCTCTCTCTGGATCAAACCTTCAATGAATAATACAAACGGTCCATAAACTTTAGCTAAATATGCAATGTAATCCTTGAACTTTTAATTTATTCAATGTGATCCATGAATTTCAACCATATGTATAATATGGTCCCTAAACTTTTAATTTGTTTAATGTAGTCCCCGAACTTTTTGTATATGTTCAAATTAGTCCATAAACTAGATAAAAATATTCAATTTGATTCTTAAACTTAAATTAATGAAAATACAATATTAAATATTTTCATATAATCTAATGACTAGTTTAAATACGTACAAAAAATTCAATGACTCTATTGAACAAATTGAAAATTCAAGAACCACATTACACACATTACACTAAAGTTCAAAAATTACATTGAACAAATTGAAAATTTATGAATTTTATTGCACATTGGATCAACATTTACGGACCATTTATATCATTCCAAACTAAAAAGCTTTGTGAAGAATCCTGGACGGTCTCTTATGAGAGAGGGAGTAGACACTTAAAAAGATAAACAGAAAGGCTACAAGGTCATTGCCAATGGCCGGGTGCATTCACCATGAGTGCATCAGCACGATCGGTGGCGCAAAGGTTGGTGTTGGTGATGGCTCCAAGGTGCTATGACGATTAAGATGAGGATTGGAGGTAGAACTTTGTGAATTAGAGTTCTTTGTGGATGGGGAAAAAAGGGTTGGGATGTGAAGAGGAACGATAATGCTATAAATAGACATGCAAAATTACAAAATCTCAAGATCGAAAGCTGTATTTTTTGAAATAAAAGAATCTAATGTGAAAAAAAAAATGTGAGGGTCGGTAATTCTTCCAGTATCAAAAGTTTCTCGAGTAAATCATTTGCATTGGTTCATCAGACAACAAGATAACCTAATCGTATTAGTAATGTCCTAATTAGTTAACTAGAATGGTTAAAGAGTAGCATCCTTAAGGAATACAGTGAAGAAAGTCGAATTCTGTCCTTGTGTCTTGAAATTAGCTGCAACTTAAGGGGATACCTATTCAAAAAGTTCTAAACCTATTTATAACGGCCAATTTAGTCCTAAACATTTTTATTATATCAATTTAGTCCTTGACCTTTTGAAAAATTATCAATTTGATCATAAAACTTTTAATTGTGGCGATATAGTTCTAAATATTTTAAAGATCTATCAATTTAGTTATAAATCCATTATTTTAATCTTTGGTTGGAATAATCATATTGGTAATTGGTAAAACGATTTATGACTAAATTAACAAATTACTAAAATGTTCAAAACTAAATTTACACAATTTAAGGCTTAGGACATTTTTCCCCAATTCAAGGATATGACATTCAAATTCCAAAGTTCTGGGATGAAAGTGACACCGCTTTGATTATGGCGCAAAAAGTAAAATTTCTTTCGATTGTTCTTATTTCACTTCGATTCTAACGTGAAACCAAAAATTGAAAACCTAGAATAGAAAAGGGGGTTGGGGATACCCAGAGAACACATTTCATAAAGTTGATGTAAAGGGAGGCAAGGCAATGGAAAACCCGCCTTCCGACGTGTGATGTCTGAATGTTGGGCAACTGCCTCGATTCAATAGACGCAATTTCATGGACCATTGCGATAGCGACCAAGAAAAGTTCATTGCTCAGATGTGGAGGATAACGTTAAGAAGCTTTCATCAGCAAGACAACAAATGACATGAATCCCCAGGCTCCAACTTGGATAAAAGACCTTGGATCAGGGGACTTCTCCTGGATTTGATTTGGAAGAGCTCATTGCTCGGGGAACTAGAATTAGAAAATTCACATTTGACTTGCCCTCCCAAATTTGAAAATGGAGAAAAGAAAAGGAATTATGGTGGATTGTGCAAAACTATGAAACAAATTTTTTACACGTTTCTTCATGTTAATCTCACAACTCTCTAAAGACTTTCCAGTGTTTTCTATTAAATAAAAGTCAAAAGTGCGCTTGTCATAAAATTTATAGAGAAATCTAAAGTCAAGAGAGAAGTTGTACCAAATAGTATGAGTCATAAGGGTCTTGACTCATGCACTTATGTAGCCGAGACCATTAGTCGATTCAAGTGTAACTAGGTGTTCACATCAAATGGCCATAATTACCGACAAAGTCATGGTCGGAGTTACCGACATTGTACTAGTCTTCCAGTTGACTAGGTGAATTTTGGGGCCTGCATTGTAGACATGTCAACGATGGCTTGCGTTGTTTGTGCCGGTCTTGGCTAAAAGGTTCGAGACTCGAGTTGTTTAATTACAGCAACTTTGATGAAAACCCTCAATAGCAAGCCTAGTTGATTAAGGTATCAAGAAACTCCTGATTCAATTCTTTCAAATTTCACTAATTGCATGCAAACTAACCAAGCCAAATTGAACCATATAGGCTAAAGAACTGGACTGAAATGACTCGTTTGTAGGGAATCTCATGAATTTTTAAGTAATTAAACTTCTGTGGCCGTGTCCCTAGATTAGACAAAAGAAAAAAAAAATCACTCTAACCAATGAGACCCTTCTCTCTATGGGAAGTAGTTTGTTCAATTGACATCAATTTTCTCTTCTCATTCTCTGGTTTTACTAGTTTTGCTAAGATTTGCATTTTGCTACGCGAAGTTGTCTTTCAGCTTCATGGCAGAAAGAGGCTCAAATTGAAGCGGCGCGAGAAAGTACATAAGGGTGAATTTCATCCAGATCTAATATGAAAGAATTTAATTTTCTTGATTGATTCTCTGATATATTTAATTAGTGCAGAGTACATTCTTTTAATATATTTGCAGAGAAGTGCCGCATGATTAATTAATATCTGGCCTAACCGATGGCAATATCCACATCTCTTAGTCCAACCAATTCGCATTACAACATGCCTGTAATTCCGGATCTAGTCATACTTGTCATGGCAAAAAGAAATTGCTTGTTTATTTCTCCGAGATGAAGCTATTTTGACTTCTAACCATTAATATTCCCATGCATTAGGGATCCGTGTGTCCTCTTTATCACCCCCACATTAATGGCCACGTTTCCCCAACAGGTTCGTAAGTAAAATACAAAAGGATTTCGTCCGAAAATAAACATTAAGACATTCAATGATCAATTAAATAAAGAAGTATTGCAATGCATAACCCACCAACTATCCTCATGATATGCGCGATCAATACTTTGAAGATCAAATGTCTTCTCATCAAAATTATGCTTAAAATGTACTCAAGAAACACATGTTAACAAGACTCTTTACAAAATGAAAGGACTGGTCTCTTATTTTTGATCCCTATAACCAAAGGTTTCTGATTGAATATATTTGGTCGCCCACAAAATCTTAAGAAACACGGAACAACTAATGAGCTTTGATGTTTGTGTTCTAACCTCTAGTTGCATAAAGCCAAAGAAAAACCAATTTAGGGTTTGACAATCTTGCGTTATGGGCTCAGTTTCCGAGAAGACTGTACGTTTCAAGTACCTAACGACGTAATGACTCTAGACTTGTCTTTGCCAAGACATTTCCAAGTCTCAAGGCACGAGTTGGCGTAGACGACGACCCAACAAAGAGCTGTCGTCGTTAGTGGTGGGACGAGTAATTGCCAACCAAGACTTGAGGATCTTGGAGCACTGTGGAGCCAAAACAAAGTGGATTTTCAACGGGCAAAGTCTTGATTAGAGCATGCAAAGTCTCGACTAGTGTGATTTCTTTCTTTGAAAATAGGTGTGGACAATTGAGATTTTCGATGCCCCTTTTGATCCTGATTTAAGGAGTTGCTATTGAGAAGGGACGCTACATTGATGAAAGGATGATGGTGTCATAACCTTATAACTAGGCACTTCACTAATGTCCACCGCTATCGACGCAAGAATCGGCCACCATTAACGTCCTCGAGCCTCCGATCCCGATGCCATCTTCCTTGCCTTATCGATTACTTACTAGTTGCCTCGTGTTGATGGCAAAGTAATTTCAATAGTGTCCTAGATGATATCATTTGGTCATAAAGAGAACCCTAAATGATATCATGTAATATATTCCCTCAAATCAAAAAAATAAACCAGGATCTTGATGAGACATTGGCCCTACATCATTGATGAGGAAGTAGGTAATTAGACAGTAAATAACGGCTTGCATCCATATAATAAAACAATAAGGAAGATCGATGAAATCTCTAAATTTACTTACCCCTCAAAAAGAGGAGCAATTAGTTTTTTCTAAATTCAACTGCTCAAATATAATCTTCTCTTCTATCTTTTAATTTTCAGTCTCGCCATTAATCCTCCAAGCCCAGCCTTTCTACATAGAGTATTGCCGCCATCGCCATCATCATCCATTCCCCAAGCACCTCCGGCCACCACCAGGATCGCCTTTCATCGACTCTCTCTCTCTCTCTCTCTCTCTCTCTCTCTCTCTCTCAAATGCGCGTTTATGCGATCCCTTTGCACTAACCTATGATCTGGCTTGTGCTGCCACCATGCCTAAAAAAATGATCTTGTACCTCCGTGCGCTCGAGAGAGAAAGAGAGGGAGAGACCAATGTTGCCTGCTAGTTCCGGCAGATTGCATCGCCGGACTGATTGTGAGTCGAAGAGAGATTCACAAACTAGTGATTTCTAGTCGTCGTTTATTAAAACATGTGGGTATTTTAGCAAAGGATCTTCGCAAGAGTGATTGCATTTTAAATGCTATGACATTTAAAAAGTTCTGTTACCAAAGAAAAAGAGAACAATTCAGCAGATCAACTTGAATTTGATTTTTTTTTTTCGTTACGAAAGAAAAAAAAGAGAGCAATTCAACAGATCAATTTGAATTTTTTTTTCTTACTTTTACTATGGTTTGATTTTGATTGATTGATTCAAGAGGATTGGAAATTTCTACACGAGCAATTCAACAGATCGATTTGAATTTGATATTCTTTTTTCCTTACTTTTACTATGCTTTGATTTTGCTTGATTGATCCAAGAGGATGAGAAATTTCTATGCCTATAGCTGGACGACTTAGCGGATCTAAACCTAGAAATCTGTGAATCTAAACTCACGGGCGTTGCCTTCGCATACTGCCGAGGTAACAAAATAAATTATTGAGGAAAATGTAATCGTCTGCTCATAGCTGTATCATCGGAACCAGTCTTGGATCCTTTCCTTAATCATGTTGCATGTAATTTAACTAGTTGCGGATCCTTAATGCGTTATAGTTGTCTTCACCTCATCTGCCCTTTTGCGTGGAAAGCTGAAGAAGATTTTAGACCCTAAGTTTGAGACTTGCCTCCATGTTAAGTAGGTAAATAAATGGATGAACAAATATCACAAAAACCACAAACTATATTCACTGTGGTACATATATCCCTTTTTTTCTATTTTGGTCAAAAATCCTAAACTTGCTAACTAGGACACAAATGTTCTTGACTTTCTTTTTTTATGTTATGAAAAAGTTATACATATGTGATATGTACACCCTTCAATTTAATTTCGTCTAAGATATATCTGTTACACTAATATATGTTTGGGTTATTTATGATACAAACAACATTTGGAGGTATTTGTATTAATAATGAATAAATTGAGAGTCTTCAGTGACAAAAAAAAAAGGTTTGGAGTATTTTTGTCAAAGTGAGTATAATTTAAAAAAGAATTTGTGGTATTAACCCTAAATTGAAACGAAGAGCATATAATAACAAGGATATTGCAAAGTCTTACAGGGTGGAGGGGTTAGTGTACTTTGGTCCTTAAAAGAATCGGACAAGGAGGTTGCACTTTTCTCCTCTCAAATTTCAAACTGTTTAGAATGCTACCCCTCCCAAAAATAATATTAACCTAAATTAGTGAAATGGCCACTTATTGCATCCCGTGAACTTTTCAACTGGTAAGGCCAATCACTTATCCGATGAAAATCCATTTGAAGTCAACAATACATTTTGATGGAAAACTTCAATGCTATAGTATGGGGAAGTTGACGGGAGTGAAGCGCAACTTATTAAAAGTTCATGGAGAGAAGAATATTCATAATTCCCTTAAAAAGTCTCGCTGATAAGACATTGTTATTCTTATTTTGCAGATAAGTATAATAACATAATTATTTTTAAATATCGATTTAATGTATAATAACATTTCTAAACTTTTAATTTATTCAATATGATCCTTAAACTATACTTACATACATATGATACATACGTTGAGATTTTGTAACTTTGAAACATGTAATACCAAACTCTTAACTTACGGTCCGACACCACACAATTACAATTCAGCTACAGTTGTATTGGACGAGCTTGTAATTCTTGTAGTCTTTCCTGCAAAATATGTACTATCATTGGAATTACACAAAGATTGTTATGAGTTTATATCATAGATAATTGCCAAAAAAAGTTCTAAACTTATTGCAATTGTGTCAAATTCAATCTGAAACACTCTTCTTCTTCTTCTTCTTCTTCTTCTTCTTCTTCTTACTTTATCCAAGAGAATGAGTAAAAAAAGTTTATGACTCAGTTGGGAAAAAATAATTAAATTTAGGACTGAATTGGTACAATTGTAATAGATTGAGAACTGTTTTGGTAATTTTTCTATTATATTATGTATGTAATCCTCTTATGGTCTTGCTTCATTTTATAAGCACATACGCATTGACTTTTCATTTAGAAGTAAACTAGAAAAGGAGGATACAGGTCGACAGTGGAGAGAAATAGTGAAAAGAAAAATTCAACCAAATAAATTAGACGTTTAAATATTTCGATTTATTTATTTATATTATTAATCCAATCGGTGTCAAAGGAAAGGTGAGGGATTTACGGGATGGTTGACAATTAGCTCGAGAGAAGGTCAGAGATTTCACTGATCATTCTACCAATCATATTAATTATGGCAAAATATAATTCTGTCCATTTATTATATTTGTGGTCAAAGGGTGTCTCATGCACAGAACTTTTATTATAATTGGACCAATGGGACTGGGACCGTGGATCGGAGGGTCCGGTCCACTCTGGTCCTATTCCTAAAACATCTAATGGCCCGATTAGGAACCGGCAAAAATGCTATTAAAAAAAGAATGAATTTCTTTACTTATTTTTAAGAAAAAAATTGGTAAAGTCGGTCTAAAGTTTGAGTTTTTTTTTACTTTTTACATCTTTATTTTTAATAAAATATAACAAATTTAACGGGTCTGGGTGGTTCCTGGTTTGGGCGGTCCAAGTTGCTCACCTCTACTTTTAGGGATTATATTTTAACGCAAGTTTGAAATTGGGTTGGCAATCCAGTTTGCTTAACTAATGACATAGATATTAAATAAGAATTCATTTCCCCTTCTCGATTTATACTGGTGATTCACATGAACTAGAGAAGCTGACAAAGAGCATATTTCCAGTTTGTAAGTATGAAAAAGGAAAGCTTGCGAAGCCCAGAAGAACAGTGTGAAAAGGAAAGCAGAACATCCTACCTTCACGGGTCAAGCAAAGAGTTAGGTGGAACAACCCAATTTGAACAAAGGAATAGGAATGGAGACTCCGGAAAGCTCATCAGTTTGACTTACGCTGAAGTACTTCGAGCTTCCCCAGTCAACCTGCTAGACAGCGAGAAACCACAGGGAGAAACCCTAGGCAAATTCAGACGAAAACTGCTCCCGGGACACGGCTAACCAGAGACAGATCGAGCCTCACCAACGGCTCCTTTTGTCCCATCTGTTCACATGAATGGGGATTGATCCCGAAGGGACCCGCATCCTTTAGCTTCGACGAGAGGGAAAAGGACAGGGAACATGATGACCGGCAGGCGGAGAAGAAGACAGGCGCCTGTGGGGGACGAGGAAGGTGGTAGAGGTGACGACTTCGGATGATGCCCGCCTCCCCCACCACGTGCAAGCGGCAGCTGTGGAGGTTGACTTGCCCCGGGCCACCGGCGGTTTGAGAGTTGACAGATCCGTCAACGCCCTTTGGATGCCTTCGATCTTTCCAATGGCACGACGGTTGAGACGCCCGAAAACTTTTCCATGTTTCAGGCCTTATTCACCGATTTCCCCATGTTGTCTGCATCTCGTGAGGAAAACTGTCTGCATTCTCCTAGCTAGCAACAAGGAGTGGAAAAAAGTCTTCCCCGGATCTGCACGATCCGTATAAGAATGATTTTCAGCTTAGAAACGAAGGTCACGTGTTCAAACTCTGATTGTATATTCGATGGAACGAGTCTACTTTGCTAAAAAAATTTGGCTTAATTTTTCTAGAGCATTTAGGTATTTGCCGACCCTTTATGCTGCCGGCTATATAGTTTTTGGTTTTTTCTCCGTCCTTCTAATTTATGATTTTTCATCAAATGTTCGATGGCATTAGGGTATAAAGCTAAAACATGTTGCAGAGGTGGCAGTTTTTACCCGACCCGAGTCACCTACCCAATCCACCTACCCTGAGCAACCCAAGTGTCTTAAAAAACAGGAGAAAGTGAGTGACCCGAAACCAATCTGATTCAAATTCAAACCATCCTATATCGCACAAGAAACTTGATCGATCCGACTCAAAGGGAAAATAAACCAAATTCGGCATGGACTCAAACCAGAGGTAATCGACGTGACCTGACATGCGACGCTTTTTCTACAAACTCTGGGATATAGCGAAAGGAAAGCGATTGGAACAAAAAAGCATATCCGTCGTTAGAGGGGAAACCAGAAGATAAGAGATTAGTGATGGGCATGATGAGAGATGCAAGAGTTCAATCCGCCGTCGCACGTTCGTTATCGACATTTGCAAGGCCCAACGGCGATGTGGAGAAGATCCTCCCTCTCCACATCTGAGCTGGGCTGCTATCTGGGCTTGGATTGGCCCAAGAAGGACTCGGGCAAAAAGCCCATTTGATCCATAGAAGCCGAAGCTAAATCCGAGAGAATGTTCGCAGGGATTGGCATGCGGCCTCGCATTTGACTAATAATCATCTTATTAAGTTGACATTCAATTTTTCTATCTTTGATTGAGTTTAACCTTAAAGGAATTGACAACAAATGCGTTGAGAGTTAAACCCGAAGCCAAAAGGAAATGTTTGTTCTTTTGCTCGCTACGCGGCACTTTACTTTATAAAATAAAGTGTTATTTTATTGACTTTTTCATCCGTGCAAACTTTGAAAGTATCTTCAGATATACTCTTATATGACATCACCCATTTTGACAATTTCTTGAAAAAGAATGTATCCTGACCGATGTAAATTTTTCATTTAGCTCAGTCAAATCTATTTGATTAAAAGTGAAATGGATGATGTATGGATTATTTACCTTTGCAAAATATATTTAAATAACAACAACGTGAAAGGGTCAAGAGAACGTGAGCTCATGTGTTCTCTACATTGCACTTTTTTTATTATTGGAGATTGGTTCAAAATCCTTTGCGACGGGAAAGCACGTGGGTCCCGCTCCACACTAAGCGAGCAGGGGTTCGGAGGAGCCGCCCTGGCAGGGGTCTCAAGGGGACAACACCCCCTAGACACTAGAGGGCTTTTACGATTTGAACCCGTAATATTTGTATTAGTAGTTTTGGAGCTACTGCTATATATATATATATATATATATTTTTTCGCTTCTAACTGAGTGATGTAACGAGAGTTGTGAGGTACTGATATAGTGGAATTCTCTGCTGGATGTAGCTCTAGTTTAAGGGTGAACCATAATAAAATTTCATCTCTCAATTTTTTCTTTTTCACTCGTTTTACTGCATTGTGATTGTGCGTCGATCTTAACATATGTCTATTTAGCTAAATGAACGATTATGGCTCTGAATAAGAAATCCAAATAAGTCTAAAAAATATTGGGGATGCGAAATGGTTTTTAAACACCTTTTTTTACTTTTTCTATCATGTCTATTTAGCTGAATTTTACATTCAAAATTTTAAGCTACATTTTGTATATCCAACTCAACATTTTTTTTAGTTGGTTTATGCTATATGCCAAATTGATAAAAAAAAAACCCATAAAGCGAGAAAGCCGAAATTATGGCACTAATAACAAAGAAAAGGAGAATAAATACATATAAAAGCAACAAGTCGGAAAATAAATGATGCACACCTCAAATTGTATCTTGAGTCCTTGAATAAACTCATGCCACACGCAATAAAAGTAGGATAATACTCTTTCTCTAGTTTAAAGAGAAAATCGATGACATCAATCAAGGGCATTCAAATTGCGCTGACGGTCGTAAATGTTGTGTTTGATGTGCAATTTAAGTCCTAATTGTTTAAAATTCGGTGCAATCCATGTCCTTTCGATTATATATTGGGCAAAATCACTTACTGACGTGCCGAAAATTGCAACATGGCTTTTCTCTAATATTTTTGAGCTGGTGTGACTTTGATGTGGTGCTGGCATAGAGCCAAGTCCGAAAGATATTAAAATTAAAGAAAAAAAATTGAAAATAAATAATAATAAACAAAAATTGAAAATAAATAGTAATAAAAAGAAGAATCAGCTTGCCAGAGAGGTGTGGGGCTTTAGAGAATGCATGGGTGCAACGAGTCGCTGAGGAGAAAATTAGCGTCACGTCATCGACTGAAATGGTCCAAGTGGGAAAATGCATGACACGTCAATCGATGATGTGATGCTATGATATTACTGAATATTTTCTCGTCGTCGAGGCTCTCGTGATTGCTCTCTCTCTCCAATTGTTTTTTTATTTTTTTTTGTTTTTTCATTTTTTTAGTGCATATTTTGACGATACACTGACAAAAATATTTTAAATATTACCATATCGCATTCTGATGTGCCAGTCGAAATTAGTTCACACCATCGGAAGGATTTGTTGCACCGAATTCAAATTATTTATGACATGATTGCACTGTATCAAGCATTCAAGATTTGATTAGACATTAGTCAAAACATTTAAAAACTGTAAACATAGTCATTCGAGAAAATTACTTGCGTTTAGAAACCGTATATACGGTCATGGCATACATTGCATGTAACATAAGCTCATGTAAAATATGCCGACTCCCTACTATTTCAATAAACATACAGTCCCAACACAAAATAAAGAATCGGTACATTGAGGACAATCGGTTACAAAATGCGTAAGTTCAAGATTAAATAAATGAGACCTACCATATTGGAGTTGATTTCCAATTTTTGGAACCGAGAACCCAACTAGTTCCTTCATGAACCAATGGATTCACAATTCTATGTTCCATGATCGGCTGGGAACTGGCCCTAAATGTAAGCAATATAACTATTGTTTTAGAAAATATATCATGCCTACAATTTGTGGCATAGTAATTAAGGCATTGATGTATTTCCCAACCTATTCCAATTCAAAACCCATCTTCCACACATCTCATGGTTCACAATATAGAACCAACCATTCATTCGTGAATCAACCTAAAATCAATCGGATGAGGCTGATTCAAATCAATTCTCGGATGAAACTGGCTTAGTTCCTCGCCCTTATGAGGCACAGCATGATCTTTATCAAGTATTGTCTTATCCTTGTCATAACATAACCTCGCTTTCTAAAATTTGAGCTAGACTTTGCATCACTCAATGTCTTAATCTTATTATTTAGTATGAGATCAGGCCGAATAAAAAGTGAGGTAAAAAGAGGAGGGGACCGGCATAAGTTTCACTCAATAGACCTTGAAAGAGAGTTGTGATGTGATGATATAATGAAATCATCTATTGGATGTAGCCCTAATTTAATAGTGAACTAGGATAAATTATTGTCTTTCAATTTTCTCTTTCGCGCTTGTTTTACTTCATTGTGATTGTGCGCTAATCTTAACATATTTGCCTCTTATACCAAATGAAAGATCAATTATGGCTCTGAATAAGAAATCCAGATAAATCTAAAATAAAAATATTGGGGATGCGAAGAAACTAATGGCTTTTAAACACCTTTTTTTCTTACTTTTTCTATCATATGTCTATTTAGCTGAATTTTATATTCAATTTTTTAAGCTACATTTTGTATATCCAACTCAACATTTTTTTTTTTGTAGTTGGTCTATGCTATATGCCAAATGGATAACGACCCCATAAAGCGAACACGCCGAAATTATGGCACTAATAACAGAGAAAAGGAGAATAAATACATATAAAAGCAACAAGTTAGAAAATAGATGAATCACAACTCAAATTGTATCTTGAGTCCCTGAATAAATTCATGCCACACGCAACCGAATTAAGATAATACTCGCTCTCTAGTTTAAAGAGAAAATCTATGACGTCAATCAAGGGCATTCAAATTGCGCTGACGGCCACAAATGTTTTGTTTGATGTGCAAGTTAAGTCCTAATTTTTTTTTAAAATTGGGTGCAATCCATGTCCTTTCGATTATGTATTGGGAAAAATTACTGACTGCCATCCAGAAAATTGCAACATGGCTTTTTTCTAATATTTTTGAGCTAGTGTGACTTTTGATGTAGTGCTGGCATAGAGCCAAGTCAGAAAGATATTCAAATTAAAGAAAACAAAAATTGAAAATACATAATAATAAAAGAAGAATCAGCTAGCTAGAGAGAGAGAGAGAGTAGACCTGTAGGTGTGGGGCTTTCAAGAATGCACGGTCGCCACGGCTATGACCTTCATCAAGGAGAAAATTAATGTCACGTCATTGGCTAACATGGTCCAAGTGAAAAAATGCACGTCACATTAATTGATGACATGGCACTATAATATTAATGAATACTTTCTCATCGCCAAGGCGCTCATGGTTGCACTCTCTCTCCCCTCCAATATTTTTTTAGTTTTTTATTCTTTTAGTGCATATTTTGACGAGAAATCAACAAAAATATTTTAAAAATTACCATATTCGGATCCGATGTGCCACGCCGTCGAAATTAGTCCACACCATTGAAAGGATTTGATTGCACCGAATTCAAATCATTTGTGACATGATTGCACTGTTTCAAGCATTCAATGTTTGATTAGACATTAGTCAAAACATTTAAAAACTATAACTCCATATCAACTAAAACATAGTCATTCGATAAAATTACTTGCGTTTAGGAATTGTATATACGGTCATGGCATACATTGCATGTAACGTAAGCTCATGTAAAATATGCCGACTCCCTACTATTTCAATAAACATACAGTCCCCACACAAAATAAAGAAGCGGACGACGCACGTGATACATTGAGGATAGTCAGTTACAAAATGCGTAAGTTCGAGATTAAATACATGAGAACTACTATATTAGAGTTGATTTCCAATTTTTGGAACCGAGAACCCAACTAGTTCTTTTATGAACCAGTGGATTCATAATTCTACGTTCCATGATCGGCTGAGACCTGGCCCTAAATGCAAGTAATATAACTATTGTTTTAGAAAATATATCATGCCTACAATTTGTGGCATAGTAATTAAGGCATTGGTGTATTTCCCAACCTATTCCAATTCAAAACCCATCTTCAACATATCTCATGGTTCACAATATAGAACCAACCATTCCTTCGTGAATCAACCTAAATCGATCAGATGAGACTGATTTAGATCGATTCTCAGATGAAATTGGCTCGGTTGCTTGCCCTTATGAGGCACGGCACAATCTTTATCAAGTATTGTCTTATCACTTCCTTGTCATAACATAACCCCACTTTCTAAATTTTGAGCTAGACTTTGCATCACTCAATGTCTTAATCTTATTATTTAGTATGATATCGGGCCGAATAAAAGGTGAGGTAAAAAGAGGAGGGGACCAGCATAAGTTTCACTCAACAGACCTCGAAAGAGAGATGTTGGACCTGTCACTATATTTGCGAGGACGTTTTGTACTTTTAAAGTAAAACACCAAATCCAGACTTTTCCTTATTAAATAACCAAAATCCAAACCACTAGTCCAAATATATAATTACTCGCACTTGATGATTAGAACTCAAGAGAATCTAGTCATGAAATTTGGTGAACCATGTAGCATCACATGGAAAAGAATACTAATTACATCTAAGAAGCCAAGATTAGAGCTGGATTTTGTCTTTCGACCCTAATCGAATTCTTTAAATTTTGCACCACTCAAGCCTTAATCCCCAACTGAATTCACGAGTTCGATTCACATCGTCGAGTTGCAGTCACGAGCTTGTCGATTTCAAATCTTCTCACCCATCCCTCGCCAAAAAAAAAAAATAACAACAACAACAAATGGAAGCAGAAATCCAAAAGGATAAGACTAAATATGGGACTTAGTTATAATTAGCGGATAGGAGCACGCTGACAATGAAACTGTCGCCGGGATAAAGAAAGACCCAACGCCCACGTTGACCGGCTTGTCGATGCGCAGTCACCATGGCGGCACGCTTTTCCCGCACAACTGTTGGTGGCCGCTTATGGACCCGCGGTCCGAATGTCGCTGTCCCTCCTCATAAAATATTCACCGTCCTCATCATTTCATACAAATTTTCCTCCTTTTTCCTTCTTTCCTTTTGGCACCATGATTTCGTTTCCCTGCTTCTCGTGTTTGACCCATTTCTGGTTCGAGCACGTTCATCCCATTGATCCCAACATTATTTTGTTGTCCGAATCCTTCTTTGTCAGGTGGATTGCTCTGTAAAGTTGATCTTTTCTCCTCTTATTTTTTTTTTTCCGGGGGGGAGGATGTCTGGGTTCGCTGTCGGAGAATGTTCAGCTGTTTCTGGGTTCTTGACTTTTTGATGGAGAATCGGTCTAAGAGATCATAATCTGCGGATTTCAGTTTGGGTGTGCAGAAGAATGAAGATATTTGGATGATGATGTGATCAATTCGTGAACTTGGGGGCGTCCGGATCGAGAATGGTACTCGGAGAGAGAGAGAGAGAGAGCGCCAAATTGGAGCTTTTTATTTGGAAGCTTCTCGGGTGGGTCTTCGTAATCCATGAATTCCTGAATTAATTGTCAGACGGTCACATCAAAGCTCAATTCTTCTTTTTGTGTTCTCCATCTCTCGTTTGGTGTTATGTAGTAGGTTGATCTTCATTTGCCAGAATTAAGGTTGTCCCCAATCGGAACCAACCCTTTATCTTTCTCTCTCGTAGGGATCAACAAGAAGTGAGATTCTTTTGTTACAACCAATTCTTGCGTGTGATTGTGATTTCTGTGAGAGACTCTGTCGTTGGTTGTTGTTAGTTTGGTGAAGTTGAAGGAAGTTTTTCTTTTTCCATTTTCTTTAACCCGGATAAGCACGGTTTTCTCATTCTCCGAGTGGCCTTACTTTTCATCAGCTTATCGTACAGATCATTTATGATAGGCAGACCTCTTTCCGTATAGTACTTCTCTAAAAATTGTAAGTCTTGGTAAAATCAAGAAAAAGTTCTCCGTTTGAAAAGACTCTTTATCTTCCGGGGTTTGCTTAATCTGAAAGGATCATGAGGCTGTTGAACCTCGTGGGCAATTCCTTCGGCTGCTCAGCATCAGGGGAACGCCTAGTTTCGGCAGCAAGAGATGGCGATCTCCAAGAAGCGAAGGCTCTATTGGAGTATAATCCTCGTCTTGTGAGATATTCAACTTTTGGGGTCCGTAATTCGCCTCTCCATTATTCTGCAGCCCAAGGCCACCATGAGGTACTATGCTGTCTAATTACTAGGCCAGTCCTTGGGTCATCATTAATGTCATCTTTCCTTATGTATAGATTTCACAGTTGACGGTGGTCGGGGTGTCTTTTTCCTGTATTCAGATAGTTTCGTTGCTGCTCGAGTCTGGAGTGGATATCAATCTCAGGAATTATCGCGGTCAGGTGCTGAATTACTTGTGGCTCAAAGCACGTAATATTAATGTGCCTATTAGATGTATTTTGTCTTGACGAATTGTTTTCATTCTTGTGTAACAGACTGCGTTGATGCAAGCTTGTCAGCATGGTCACTGGGAAGTTGTTCAGACTCTTATTCTTTTTAAAGCTAATGTAAGGTTCTTGCGCTACTGCTTCTGAGTTTTATAAAGTCATCAGTAATTTTGCATGCATGAATTGTGATGTTATCTGTTGTTGGAGTGTAGATTCACAGATCAGACTATCTAAATGGGGGTACTGCCCTTCACTTAGCTGCTTTGAATGGCCATACCCGGTGCATTCGACTCCTCTTAGCTGATTATATTCCTAGCAATCCTGATGTGTGGAATATTCTAAGAAGAAGAGCCAACAATGAGGAGCCTATTGCAGAATTTGATGAATGGTATATTCAGCTTTCTGCGGATCTCTGTTATCTTCTTGTGCTCTTTCTTCTACTTGGTGTTTAATATCTCATGTATACGATGTCTCTTTGCATGGATCAGTGCCCTCTCTCAGGTAATTAACAGACCTTCTGATGGAGGCATTACCGCACTTCACATGGCTGCACTAAACGGGCATGTCGAGAGCGTGCAATTACTCTTGAACTTGGGAGCATCTGTTTCTGAGGTCACTGTGGAGGATGGGACTACAATTGATCTGATAGGTTTACTAAATGCACTCTTTTCATTGTTTGATCACTAGTAAATTTACTGTCTTGTTAGTCTGGGAAATAGCCAGCTTCTGCTGGAGGCGCTCATCAACAGTGTCATTAGCTTTCTCAATATTGCTATCCCTGGTTTTCTGTGGAGGTGTGTTTTCTAGCAGAATTATGGCTTCATTCAAAATGATTGATTGTTTAAATGCAGTGATACCTTCTTCGAATCACACGCTTGTGGAAAGTCATGTATTATTCTTTCCATGTTGCAGGTGCTGGAAGCTCTCCTCTTCATTATGCTGCTTGTGGTGGAAGTGTGCAGTGTTGTCAGGTATTTTGTGGCAGCTCAAAGATAAACAAGCATCTAATTTTATTCTCTATTTTGTTCGTTTGACTTACAACTTTTTTTTTATACTTCAGATTCTGATTGCCAATGGCGCGAGTCTGTCTGTCAAAAATGTCAATGGGTACGTGTCACATGATCTGTTTCTCCTAATTGCATGATATTTAGAAAGCACAACGAATGGTTCTTCACTACATGATTTGATGCTAATTTCTGAGAGTTCAATAAAAATGCGCTGCGGCCTTTTGTTTTGGGAACTTTTGGTAACCCTTTTGTTGTCATGGTAATCTGAAGTTAAAGCTTTTCCCCTCCAGGTCACAAGGTTAGTGTGGTGGAGTGTTTTTCTGTCCACTGCATTAGTGAATTGACTTGTCACTCTGGATGCATTTTCTATGGTTACTTTGGGGCTGTGCATCTAAACTTCCTTGTCCAGGAGCATAGATTGTTGGGCCTCATTTATATGTTCTGAGAATTTCTGTTTCTCTGTTGAGCCACGAAAGATCTTTGGGTACATTCAAGTGATATATGCCCAACATCATCACCGTGTTTCTATTGAAAAAATCTCCTAAAAGACAGGTGAATCTTGAATGTTAGTGGAAGTTTACCGTTATGTTGACGGAGAGAACACTATGGGGTTTGAACTTAACCTTTCAAGTTAAATGTGATCTATTACAGTTCTCTGGAAAAGAAGTCCTGACTGCCAAACAACAATGTCTTCAGGCAGTACTTTAGGTTAAAAAGTTATATGCGGCAACTCTGTCTGAACCTTTATGTAGTTTGTAATGGAGAAGTTACGCAGTTATTTGCTTTTTTTCCATTCCTAAAAAAAGGTTGAGGAAGTAAAAGCAAGTTCACTTGGACATATATGAAGCAGTAGTAACATTTATGTAGCTAACACTGCTTGCATTGGTGGAGACCGCTGAGCTCTACAATTTGGGTTGCAATGTTTAGTTTCTGTGTTCTCTAGTTGGTTTTGATTTCTTTCAGGCTCTCAGCACCTCCTTTATTTTAGTTTATTTAATAAAATGAAGAAACTGTATTGTTGTCCTCATCTTCTACACCTCGATGCAGGTGGACCCCCTTAATGGTTGCTCGCTCATGGCATAGAAATTGGCTTGAGGAAATTCTTAGCACACAACCAGAGGGTCGGATACGAAGTCTTCCCTCTCCATATATATCTCTTCCTCTTATGAGCATTGTTAGAATTGCGAGGTAAGCAGTGTTCAGTTCAGTTAACGTTCTTCCAGATGGTTCCTTACACTAGTGAGCCTTGACCAACAACTTTCTGTTAGCTTTTTTGTGTTTCTTGTGGTATTTTTCTCCCTGTTTCTCCATTTATATCGCTTGTTTAAATGAAGGATCTTGTTATGCTTCAAGAAAAGTAGTGTTTTATTGCATCCAGAAGGGTAGGGCTGTCAGTTCATGTCATGTTGTCATATTCATATTGGATATCCTTGTCATGTCTACTTGCAGCATAAAGGTTTTGATTTGATGACGAAAGCATGGGTCAAAACACATAAGTAGTGTCAATTTCAAGTTTATTGTGTTCATATCATGTTTAATTTCGGTTTGTCTCGGTAAGCTAATGTTGAATCCAAGTCATGTTTTCTTGTTGTGTCAAGAATCGATTGTTCTAATTTCGGCAGCTTTACTTCATGATTGACCGTGACTTAGTATTAATAGTTTTACAAGTGCACTTCCCTAATGCAGTGGCCACTATGTTAAAGCAATGCTTCCTGTGACCTTGATGGCGTTTCACCCACTAGGAAACAATGAGTGGAACATGTATAATATTTTGTTCAAAAATGACTGTTAAAGTGCAATTCCTCAATCACATTTATATATGAGACTGGATATTAGACTTATGTTGAGGTTTAGCTATTGGCTTCTCTTTGTCAAGTCTAAAGACATGATTCTATAACTACTAAACGTGAGGAATCAAATTTCCCTCTGCATTTGGGGCTTGGACTGCCTCTGGTTTCTTTTGCTGATGCTAATACCTGGAAAAACATATTTCTGGCCTTTGATGCTTTTCTTGCATAATAATTTAGAGTACCGCATAACTGAGGTGGTACTTGCAATTTTTTCTCCGAAAACACATGAAATGTAGAGCCTGAGGCCACACATTGTTCCTTATGTGCCGTGATGTTAAAGGCATTGAGCTGTGTCAATGACTGGGAATATGATGTTTGGTGATTAATATTGCTACTTAAGACAGTATTGACTGATTTGTTGACAAAAAGTTGTAATGAGTGGCCTCTGCCAACAAATCATTATTCTCTCTAAATGAAGATGAAAATTTCACTCAAAACAGAAGAAAATTTGAAAGGATCTGTAGAAGAGGGGAAAAAAGCAGTGCCTTAGTGATGCTGCCATAACATACAAATGCACCCAAGAAATGGATATTAGAGACATAAGAAAGGCATGACACACTCATCTTCGAGACATCAGCCTCTCTTTTATTATGTTTGCTTGGGTGGATGTCGGCATTTTCATGTTTTTATCGTGGCTACAATAATTTTATGTCTGAGTTTGCCTGCATGTGGGTGTCTGGGCATTGGGGTGAGTTGCAGTAGAGAACAGGTCCATGATTGACAATAAATATCCAGTTACTGTTCTGACTGAATTCAAACATTTTTCTTCTTTTTAATTTTTGTGCAGAGAATGTGGATGGAGAGGCAAAGATCCGTTACCAACATGCCAAGATCCATGCGTGGTTTGTTTAGAAAGGAAATGCACTGTGGCGGCAAAAGGTACACTCAGAAACCAAGTTCTCAAATGGAACATGCTTTTTTATTTCAGTTTTTGAGCGACGGATAGTATGAGACTGGGAAATTTCAAGCCTGTGAGCAATATGTCTTGCACTTGATTTGTTCTTTCATCCGATCACTGGCAAGTATGGACTAAATCCTGCATGTTGTATCTGATGTCAAGATATAAATTCTTACTAAAACCCTATTTACTTTGTCTTGTAAGCATTTAGTTAAACGATGGTTTTGGGCCCTGTCAAGACATATCCGGATTCCAAGGCTACAAAATTATCTGGACACCCACTAGCAACAACTCATCTGTGCTGATTCATATTTGAACTTCCTCTGAAGTTCATTAAATCAACTAAGTGCCTAAACATGCTTTATTTGCTTATGCATGGAAATGATTCTGCGACAGGTTGTGATCATGAGTTCTGCACAAGATGTGCCCTATACCTCTGTTCCACTTCTAGTTCCTCGATAGTTCATGGTCCTCCTGGCTCTATCGCATGCCCTCTTTGTCGGCACGGCATAGTCTCTTTTGCAAAGCTTCCTGGGACAAGACCAGTAGTTAACAAGGAGATTGCACGAACAAGTCTGTCCCTTACGTTCTGCACATGCTCTGGGGAAGCTTCGGAGACCGCTGCTTTGACAACCCCATTGTGTAAGCCCGCAATTCAGTGCACGCGAATTTCTCCATTAGGCTCTTCCTTCCGGAGCTTGAGCTGCCAGAAATTTCCGTCGATGAGAATTAATGCCAGCCTCTGCATGGGGACCGCGGACACAAGCCCCTCTCTGGTTCCTTGCAGCATCAAACGGAACCTGAGGACCCAACTGGTTCGATGCTCGAGATCTGGATTAAGACGGTCGGTGTCTCAATCCGACAGTAGAGGATCATGGTTCTCAGCGCTCAATCAGTACGTAACAACAGGAAGCGGATGCTGAAAGGTGCATTATTCTTGTTTTCTCTCCATGTACATTTTGGATTACGTCAATTTTCCCTTCCATTCTTTTCTCATGATTTCACTGTCTGTATAGAATCTGTTGAAATTTCACACTTTTCGGTTTGATACTGTTTTAAGCAGCATACTGGGTATCCCAACTTTTGATCCCAGCTCGTGTCCTTGGTCCCCATCCCCATGGTTCACTGGGCTGTTTGCCCAGTTGACCTGTTGAGCTTGTACATACTGAAGCCAACCGAATTATGAAGTGATTCATAAAAAGTGATGCATATAGCATACCTTTTTCTTCCCCCAAGATTTTGGCTAATTTTATGATATTGATGCCGCGACTCAGTTTGACTTGGTTCACCTTAGACGCGAGCTTTCATATATTAAGTCGCGAGCATCTGTCGTCGCCGTCTTCTTCTATCATATGAGACGATTAGTGGGTTTAGTGAAGCAAGATGGGGGTCGGGGTCAATTGCTGAAAACCCTCTAGGGTTTGGGATGAGTTTGAAATTTTATAATTGGGAATCGTAATACCTAAGCCATATATGCGCAAATGTCACAAACAATTTTTTGTTTCCCTTACATTCCTTAGTTGGTTGGTTAATAAACAATTTTAACTCTATTAGGATTTTTAACAGTTTTTGAGATTTTTTAAGTTGCCGTTTGTCAAAACTTTCTCGAGAATACCTATAAAAGTTTTGTGAATGCTGAGAACAAACTAGGTCAAGTATACCATAAGATGTTTCAAGGATGGTCTCCGTCACACGCCTAGCTTCATTCTTTTAGATCATAGAGTTTTATGATCAACTGATCTCAAATTCTCTCAGTTCTTATATTTTGAGACTCCGTAGACATATAATTGGAGATTCACATTACACGGGCTTCGAATAAAGAGTCGTGTTCGCAAGTCCGAGGTCATGTATCTTGCATTTTATAAGGTTATGGTTCATCGTAAACTATTGCCCGCAAGTGGGAGTAAGAACCTCACAAACATACGGTAATAAAAGGAAAGGAGACGATGTGACTTTATTGTGGCTTGAATGCTTATGAAAGAAAAGAAAGGAAATGGAGTTGATTTGGCTATCATCATGTTTCGTTGGAGAAGAAAAAATAATCGAAAGTGATTTTATTATATCTTTATGAATATTTTTCCCCGGTGCTTCTTCATGGATAACGGCAATGGATATTAAGTTTAAGAAAGAGACATTTAGTTTGTTAAAGGTTCGGTATCATTAACAATTAATTCATTTTATAGAATACTTAAGGGTGTCGATGGGTTAGGTCGGGTCGGGTTCTATGATACCCAACTCAAAACATTTATAAATATGTATTTGACCCAACTTCACTTGATGTACTATAAGAATATGATTCAAACATTCGAGTTAGTTCGAGTAGTTTTGCGAGTGTGTTTTTTTTTCTCTTTTTATTATAAACATTAAGATGAACACGCATATCGTTTTCGGGTCAAACCGAAACATGATCAGACCCATTCCGAAAGCTTTATAATAATTAGGTGAGTACTAGATCCGGAAAATACCCAAGACTTTGAGTCAAATTGGATATGTTGTTTGATTTTAACGCCCGTAACATTCGTTAAAATATGTTATCATTAGCAATATTTTGTCCTTGTATTTCTTCATAGATAACGTAAATGAAAGTTAACTATAACAAAGAGGTCACTGGCTTGTTAAAGGTTCAGTATTGTTAGCAAATTGAAGCATTTTATAGAATACTCATTAAAATATGATATCTCCTTTGTCAAAAATTATGGCACTCCATGTCGATTCCAAGTAGGGGCGTCAAATGGGTGGGTCGGGTTGAGTCAGGTTTGGGTCGGGTCAAATATGGATCGACTCATATTTGATTCATTTAACCCGTTTTGACCCATATTCATGTAGTGTAAATATGATGACCCATACCCGACCCGACCCATACTTGACCCGTACCCGACCCGACCTGTATTGATAAACACTTCTATATTTAACCAAGTTCAGGAAAATTTATTTGGCGATTTTTTTAAAATGTATTGTTAAAATAATTTTATGAAATACAATTATTTGATAATTTTTCTAATTTTTTTAAAATTTTTCAAAATTTTAATTATTTTTATTTTACAAAATATAATTTTTCTTTTTTTTCATTTTTCCTTTTCTAGTCTCCAGAGTCTAGTGAGCTCATTGTTCGCTTCTTAGCCAACGACCAACTTAGAAAGAGGAAAAAATGAAAAAAAAAAAAAGAAAGAAAAAAAGAAGGAAAATAAGGGAAAATAAAATAATCAATTTTTTGTTTTTTAAAAAATAAAATAATTAGATCAACAGAATTTTCATAGTCTAAAAATGAATTGTTAATGATATTTAAAATTATTTTTTAATAATACTTAAAATTAATTAGGTAACCCGTTTATGACCCGTTTATAACCAATTTATGACCCATGAGGTTGGTAAGTGACCCATTTAAGACCCATTTAGCATTTTAAGCTGACACATTTATGACACATATTATCAAATATGGGTTAAAATATGGCTTTGACCCATTTTGACACATCTAATTCCAAGCAGTCCATACATTTTTGATGCAATGGCAAAGGAGCCGTGCCATGGCCCGTTCCTCTTGGGCTTGGACCAGGCTGGGTCATTCAGCTCAAAGGGATCGTATCTAGGCTAATATGGGCCTAACTCTTATTTAGGTTTTGACCATTGGGCCCAGCCTACTTGTAAATGGGCCTCATAGGCCCAAAAAGGTGACTGCAGCCCAACGATCATTGTAAACTTTGAAGTTTTTGCCCTTAATCTCTCCGTCATATATTCTCACTTGCCATGTACAACATCACTCGCTTTTTCGATCTCACAACAAAGCCCGATTGCTACCCAACCCACTTCTTGAGAGGCAAAGAAGTATACTTTAGTGTTGGAGGTGGCACTTCGAATCATTCATAGACCCAAGAACGCCTCATACTCTCTACATGTGCGATCCACTAGGGCAATCGGAATTCCATGACATCAACGACAATGAGCAAAGCAGATGATTATGCCAAATTGGAGAGTGACACCCCTTTCTCAATGATCAACAAACCATGATCGATGCCACATGACCTTTGCGATGAAGAACGTTCAATACCCAAGGGATGTTCAAGTCGAGGCCAGGCCTGATGATGAGAAGAAGGCAACGTGCAGGATCTTGGGTACCAGATCGGTACCGAATCATTTTTACCTAATCATAATCTCATAATTGTCCAATGGGCCCATGATTTTCAAACCCCGCTCGCATCTCTTGCAGTTTACAACCTCCATCTCTCTCCTCTCTCTCTCCAACCTTCCCCGACCTAATACAAGGCCACAATCTCCGTCTCTTACCTTTCTCTCTCTACTCTTCCCTCAACCATACGGCCGCAACGCCGTGTGGCTCCGACGACCACGATGCCGCCTCCTCCTGATTTGACATTTTGGGAGACCACTGCAAAGAAGCTAGATCTACAACACTCCTACATCTCTCGCCGTCCTCTTTCCGCTCTTCCCCCGACCTAACACATGGTCGCAACGCTGCCACCCTCCAACAACCGTGGCATCGCCTTCTCCCGATTTGGCTTTTCTGGAGACCACTGCCCCCTTGACAAGTGAAGAAGCTAGATTTGCCCATGACACCGCCACCTGTCGACAACCGCAACACCACCTCCTCTCGATTTGGCATTTCAGGTCAATTCGGAGTTGGAACTTGTTTGAAATTTTGTTGTTTGTTGATTGATGTGCGTGTCCATGGGTACTCATCTAGTGGAGCTATGGTTATGGCTGAACTTATTTTGTTAGACTATGTTTGTGGAAATCAAGGTCAGTTTGATCAATCGGTATAGGCCTTGTTGTATCATGAATATTGACTGCTAGAGTAGCGTTCATATAGCGGATCTGCTGCAAGTGCAATTCCTCGTCTTCGGTCTTTTGATGGATTAATTGATTGATGCTGATCATTTCATGTGTCTGGTTATGATTACTTGATGATTACCGCTTTACTCTTCCTATGATTTTATGGTGAAAGATGTTCTGAACATGTCTTAGGGAAACACTACTAAATTTTTCAGATTTGCTCATTATCCATTAGGACCATATTTCCCCGTTATCTTTCTCCGTGACACTTATATGATTTGGGTTGTTTGTTGGCTACTTTCAAAATGAAGCTATTATTTTTGTCGATTTTTTTCTTTTCACAATATGTTCTTTTTGATTGAATAAGGCTAATAAGGCTCTTGGGCTTTAATTAATGTTGATTATATGAAAGTCAAACAACAATGCGAGGTCATAGACATTCCATGAAATTCATTCTCCCTCTTTAACTACGTGATTGAAGATTTGGTGGAGGTTATGTTGATTGCTAGAAGCTAGTATGCATTACAAGCTCATCCCCAAAATTTTTGTTTCCATGTCTATGCACAATGTCAGGGGCTACAGCCTTGGCAAGACTTCATTGACATCCTTATTTTGCTGGTTGACTCTTTGATTATCCATGTTAGTAATATAGCTATGATACATTGTCAATTTGTTGGTATCCAAATCATGAATAAAGACCTGTGTAAGTTCTCTTTTTGAACTTTATCCTAAATTAAGGAGTATACATCTGATTCTCCATGACAACATGCATAGATGCCTATATATATTGTTCGACCACATGGTAATAAACAATTGTTGATGACCAGCTATTTTGAGAAGAAAAAAAGGTGAGGTCTGATAAATTCAATTCGTCAAAAGGCTTATATAATATTTTAACATACCAATAATGACAACCATGTCATTTATTCAAGATTGAAAGTCAAACCATAGTGAACCACCACACTCTTTGACTCAAAGGGAGATACAACGTTACTTTGTAGAATGTTCCTAATTGCTTGGGGATTATGCTCTTAGCAGGTGATTGCAATGCTGATGTTTATTTAGCATCCCACTGCGAACATGAGTACATGTAATTCTTAAGAGTCTAGCATTCATTTGGTGTGGTCTACAAGTAATTTGATGGAATTGAAATTACTGTTGGATCTAGATAGTGGCAATCTCCTTCTTGGCTCTATATAATTGGCATATGCTGATTGCCAATGGTTGTTGCAAGTACTTTTAAATTGCTATTGTGGTATTATTCATTTTTCTTACAGTTATAAGTGCTGCTAGTTTTAGTCTCCGATTGATAAGTCTCTTTTGATTACCTACAAAAAAATGTCTCAGCTTGCTATATTATATTAGTCACTTTATAGTCGACTATTTTTTGACATCATTCTCTACGTACCTTCTAATTTCAGATGTTCCATTCGATGCCAACAGCCCAGGGAAGTTTTTACGTATTTAATGATAACTTCCAGCTGAACTATGCATGAACCCAAAATGGGCTTCTTATCCATAAGAAGTATTTGTTACTTTGATGTCAAGATTATATGAACCATATGCTTGTTACCATATGGTACTTAAGTTTTAAATGCATATGGATCTTTTTTTATGGTTACGTTAGCATCCGATATTCTATCTCTAGAAAAACATGGTTGGTTTCTCTCTGATTAGTGAATGAAGTTGTCAGAAATTTTCTTGAGGTGTTATGATATATTCTGTTTATGGTGGTATTTATATTGTTATAGAAAAATAGGACATGTAGGTTCATGATAAGATCAACTAGTTTAAGCTGAACTAAGTGAAATTGTCTAGATTTGATTGCGTATGCACTTTTACTCTTTGAGTGAGAACCCAATAGCCCAAAAGCCAAAAAAAAAAGGTCGAAAAATCAACAAAGGAGAGACAGTACTGTAGCTTAAAAAGGGGGAAAACTCAATTGGGAGATCAGCAAAAAAACAAAAGGAAAAAGAAAAGAAGAAAGAAAGGGAGAAAAAAAAGGAAAAAGGAAGAAATTATTGCGCCTAGGACTTCAATAAGCCAATCCATCTCTGAGTATCAGTGTCCGGTAAGTACCGTGCCCCTCACCGACTTAATCGGAATAATTTTTAGGATTAGGGTTTAAATTCGGAATTATATGAAATTTGAGTGGCAAAATCTGATTTTAGAGTTAATTTAGTGAGAAATAATGTGGGTATGGTACTTTAGGGTGTCATCAAACCATAGCAACTGACGGAATTTTGATTTGAGCTTACAATTTGTCCGAAACGCAATTTTGAAGTTCGTCATGCACTATTCACGAACTATTTACTGCGCGAATAGTAACTTCGTGGGCCTTTTTGTCAGTTTTCGATTGGATTTTAGGTGGCCCACTTCAGAAATATTCTAGTACGTCGAAAGGGCTTTCCATAAACTATAAGATGGTTGGAAACAAAGTTCAATAGAGAAAGTTATAGCGCTAATAGATAAAGAGCGCGAGTTGCGCATAATGGAAACAATAATTTTTGTTATCAGCAAGTCCTTTTAGTGACTCATATACGTCACTTTTGTCAATCATATGCGTATATAGTCAAGTCGGTCATTAGAGAATTATTATTATTCGGTTTTGATACCGTTTCCCCATTTAATTATTAGAAACCCAAAGACGTTGATATGTCGATCAATAGGAATCTTAAACTAGTAAATGCATAATTGTTGCATAAATTATGGATCGAGCAAATACTACCTCTTTGGATTTGAGACTGGTTTTGAGAATATGGTTTGCTATATAAGATTGTGTTTTTGTTGTGTAAAATGTTCAAGTAAATGTGTTGCGAATGGGGTTATACCTCTAAATTATGAAATGAGTTTACGAAATATTTTGTGAAAGGAGTTTGATATATTAAATGATATTTGTCTTTGGTGTGGTACTTGTGAAACACACGATTGATTGATGGAATGTGCTCAATATCTCTGTGAATATGTCGGATTTTATGAATGTGTGTATATTGTTCTAAGATATCCTTTTGGGTTGAGTCACCGGCATTATAAGTGGAGATCTAGTCAAGGGAAAAATCTTGGTCACCTAGTTATGGGGTATTATTCGTGACTACAGTTGATATATGATCGTGAAGTTAGTCGATGGAACTAACCGTTAGTGTGTAATTAACGAAATTGATTAATGGGTTTGACCATTGAAATTATTCGAGACTATTTATTTGATGAATAAGATACATATAAATTTCAAGGACGAAATTTTCTTTAAGGATACTAGAATGTAAAAGCCCAATAGCCCAAAAGCAAAAAAAAAAAAAGTTGAAAAATTAACAAAGGAGAGGCGGTGCTGAAGCTTAAAAAGGGGGGAAACTCAATTCGGAGATCGGTAGAAAACAAAAGGAAAAGAGAAAATAAGAAAGAAAGAGAGAGAAGAGAGAAAGGGAGGAAAAGGGAAGAAATAAACCAACCATCTACGAGTCGTATTATCCGATAGGTACTCGTGCTCCTCAACAACTTAATTGGAATTGGGGTTCAAATTCGAAATTATGTGAAATTTAAGTGGCGAAATATGATTTTGGAGTTAATTTGGTGAGATATTATGTGAGTATGGTACTTTAGGGTGTCATGAAGTCATAACAACTACGGAATTCAATTTGGGATACGGTTTGTCCAAAACGAAATTTTGAAGTTTGTAGCGCATTATTCAGGCATTGGACACTGCTCGAACAGTAATTTCGTGGGCCTTTTTATTGGTTTTGCGATAAGATTTTGGGTAGCCCACTTTAGGAATCTTCTAGTACGTCAAAAGGGCTTTCCATAGACTGTAAGATAGCTGAAAACGGAGTTTGATGAAGAAAATTGTAGCGCAATTAGATAAATAACGCAAGTTGCGCACAATGCAAAACAATGATTTTTGTCATAGGCAAGTCCTTTTAGTAACTCATGGGCGTCACTTTTGTCGATAATATGCGTATATAGTCAAGTCAGTTATTACATAATTATTATTACTCGGTTTTATTACCGTTTTCCCATTTAATTATTAGGAACCCAGAGAAGTTGATCTATCGACCGATAGGTATTTAGCGTTTGACTATTTCTCAGTAAGTGATACAATTTTTCTAAGAATTTGAAAACTCATGCCTTGAAACATAGAAAGATGTTTTTTGATCTAGTAAATGCTTAATTGTTGCATAAATTCTAAATCGAGCAAGTATTGCCTCTTTGGATTTGAGATTGGTTTTCAGATTATGTTTTGTTACAAAAGATCGTATTTTTGTTGTGTAAAATATTCGAGTAAATATGTTGCAAAAGATGTTATATCTCTAAATTACGAAATGAGTTTACGAAATATTTCATAAAAGGAGTTTGATATATGAAATGATATTTGTCTTTGGTGTTGTGATTATGAAAGATATGGTTGATTGATAGAATTTGCTCAATATCTCTATGAACCTGTTGGGTTTTATAAATGTACGCATATTGTTCTAGGATATCCTTGTGGGTCGAACCATCGACATCGTAGATGGAGACCTAATCAAGGGGGGATTCTTTGTTGCCTAGTCATGAGATGTTATTCGTAACCACAATTGATATATAAGCATGATGTTAGTCGATGGAACTGACCATTAGTATATAATTAATGAGATTGATCAATGGGTTCGACCATTAAAATTATTCGAAACTGTTAACATGATTTGTGTTTGATTTTGAAGGGTATTGAATTGGATTTTGATGTTATGGTAATATTTTAAATTACGCATGGTATATGTTTGATCCGCTTTGGAAAAATGTATTACTCTCGTAGGGCGAGAGCGCTATCGCACTAAGATTTTGAACATACGGAATTTTGGTATGGGTTTTGTTTGAATTTAGACATCCTAGTAATAATAAGTTATGATATTGTAATTAGATTTCCTTCTATCATGTATATGTGTGTAAATAATGATATTATGTTGAATTTGGTTGTTTGAAGCTGGGTCCTTTGATAAAGAAGGACAGTCGTTTCATACTATTCTATTGAAAATTAAGGGGTTGATACTTTATGATTGTGTCTGTTTCTTTTCATTTTCTAAATGTCCTGAAGGTGTTTGTGAGTAAGCTTCTGTGTACGCCTTTTTATTAAAAAGTAGCAAATGAGGTTCTGATTTGCATAAGTTTACTATACCGAAGTGAGAAAATTTATGCTTTTATTTTTTCTGGTGGTAGATCTATGTTCTTGTACCTCGAGTTGCGACAATCTCTAAGGTGAGGTAAACAGCACTGGTTATGGGCTCGTGGAATTGGGGCTCTTTGAGAGGGTTAAAAGCTTGGTGTCTGATCTTTCGAAGAAAGAACTTCAAGATGGCTGAACCAGAGGTATTTTCACTTGTTAAACGCTTTCATTTTCAATAAATAAGATGTTTACTTACTAGTAATAGTGTTTTATCAAAAAAAAATTATTTTGTTAGTTGCAGAATGAAATTTCTCAGTATGATGCATGATATGAAAAAAGATTATGAGTTTGTGATAAGAATGGTTTTTCCGGATAAAGCATGTCATACTTATGTAGTCTATGCAATCGATAAAGGATTTGGAGTAAGTAAAGATGATGTATTTAGAAATCGAAAATGAAAAATAACTCGACAGATTTTTGTATGTAATGATGTGAGGCATTTTGTCAATTCATCTAAGCAAGATAAGATATATGAGAGGTTTGAAGTTAGATGTGGTTGTTCTGCTCTGATCAAATTTAAGGTTCATAATGGCGTTTATAAAGTCATGGACTATGTTTCCAAGAATAATCATACATTTGTTTCGGAAGGTCACAAGCATGTAGAAGAATTATATGCAAATATATTATAATTAATATGATTACAACTAACATTATATAAGTTTTTAGCAAATGAAGTATAAGGAAGCAAAAACTTGAGTTTTAACTTACACGATTATCAAAAAATTTTGCAGACCAAAATAATCCAATAATATGAATGGAGAAGATTTTCAAAATCTTCTAAATCATTTCCATTGCTTGTAAATAGAAAACCATCATACAAATAGATGAAGATGGTATATTAACAAATTTATTTTAGAGAGATAGATTGTCCGAATATGATTACAATTGCCTTGATGATATCTTTGTGTTTGATACCACGTATCTTATTAACAAACGTAATATGATATGTTAACCTTCTGTTGGGGTTAATTTTCATTAGAAAAATACGTTGTTTAGTTGTGCATTTTTATTGGACAAAACTGCAGAATCATTCATTTGGTTATTTAAGGTGTTTTAGAAGTCTATAGGAAATAAGGCTCCAAAAACTAATTTATTGGTCAAGATCAAGACATGACAAAAGTTATTAGAATTGTTTTTCTGAATACACAACATAATTTATACATTTGGCATATTAGAAAAAATGCCAAACAAAACATCTATCATCTTTATCGCCAGTCGGGTTTTAAGAATAAATATCTTTTAATCTTATATATAGATGTAGATTAGAGGATGAATTTGAATCTATTTGGAGAGAAATTGAAGATGAGAGGGATATTGTGAATAAAAATTGGTTTCGAAATATACAACCTTAAACATAAATGGAGTTTAGCTTTTGATCGTTATATTTTTACATGTAAGTATAACATCGAGTCAAAGAAGTAAGATCACTAATAATGTATTCCAACAAATGACGAGCAAGTTAGCTACCTTTGTAGAATTTATCCACTACTATGAAGAACAATTGAAGTACATGAGAGAAGTTGAAAGTCAAGATGATTACAGTTCTCGTGGGCAACTTAGATTGCAAATTTCTAATAATAGGATCTTGATGCATGTTGTTTCAATATATGCCCATATCATTTTTCAAAAGTTTAATACATAACTTTTGAAAAGTATTTATGAATGTGTTTCAAGTACTACATGTGAAGGATCGGTTTATACATATACTCTAAAGTGTATATGAACTAAACGTGAAAATATTGCCAAATATAATTCAGTACATATCTCAATTTCTTATGATTGTAAATTATTTAAATCAAAAGGATGATTGTGTCGTCAAGGGAAAAAGCGAAGAGAGAAAGGCGAGAGACAGAGGGAGAAAATAATGGATACTGAACCAGTACCACGTCATTTTTACCTAATTTTATCACAATTTAATACATGTCCGATGGGCCCGCCATTTTCAGACCCCTCGTGCGTCTCTCTTTGTTTATAAACCTCCGTCTCTCGCCTTTCTCTCTCCTTTCTTTCCCCAAACGGAACACGCAGCTGTGACCTCCCCTCCCTCCGATGACCATGACGCTGTCACCCTCTAACGACCGCGACACCGCCTCCTCTCAATTTGGCATTTCGGAGACCACCGTGAAGAAGCTAGATCTACAATACTCTCTCCTCCGTCTCTCGTCATTCTCTTTCTGCTCTTCCCCCAATCTAACACACGGCCACAACGCCTCCTCCCTCCGACAACTGTGATGCTGCAATGCCGCCACCCTCTAACGATCGCAACGTTGCTTCCTCTTGATTTGGCATTTCGAGAGACCATTGCCCCCTCGACAGGCAAAGAAGTTAGATTTGCGACTGCAACACCGACATCCTCCGATAATCGCAACACCACCTCCTCTCTATCCTATCTCTCTTTAAACCCTCTCCATAAACCTGCGAATCTCTTTGTACACAACAACAAAGACATGGATGACGAGGTCCCATGGAGCTTGCACTCCCCAATCGATCATCGATGACGCAATCGAAAGTACAAATCCAAAATCAGTCATAGCTATTTGAGAACGCGTCTTAGCTCAGGAGAGAGATGAAGGCCCGACTTAGATCTGGATTTTGGATTACCGTTGTGTTGGTTTGTGAGGGACTAACAAGCATCCATGGAGAGAATCAGAGACCCAATAACATGCAAGTCACACTTCGGGCCAAGTGGTCCGGCATTCCATTGCTCCTGGAAGTTAGGTATTTTCTATCCATGCCCTCCTTTTTCGTTGATGAACACGAGTGAGCTTTGAATTTTTCCTGTTTTTCCTTATTAATGATTGGATAGCTTTGAGGGTTTATTTGAGATTTCTCTTGAGGCCCTCGTTTTAGGTGTTTGGGTCATTGATTGTTTTTCCTCCTATTCCTTTGTCGATTGGAATGAATAAAATCCGTCTAGGTCATGGGGGATTCGATGATTCAAATAATTTACACATACAAGAAACTGAAACATATACATAATTATATCTAACAATATTTTCACGTTCAATTCTCATACACTTTAGAGTATATGTATAAACTGATCATTCACATGTATTACTTGAAACACATTCAGAAATACTTTCCAAAAGTTTTGTATTAAAATTTTGAAAAATGGTATGGATATATACTAAAACAGTATGCATCAAGTTCATATTATTAGAAACTTGAAATATGGGTTGTCCACGAGAACTACAATTATTTTGACTTTCAATTTTCCTCACATGCTTCAATTGTTTTTCATAGTAGCGGACGAATTCTATAAAGGTAGCTGCCTTGCTCATCATTTGTTGGAAGACATTATTAGTGATTTCACTCTTTGACTCGATGTTACACCACATGTAAAGATATCATGACAAAAAGTTAAACTCCATTTATGTCTAATATCGTATAATCTTTGAAGCCAATTGTTATTCGCAATATCCCACTCATCTTCCATTTCTCTTCAAGTATATTTAAATTCATCTTCTAATCTACATTTGTACATAAGCTTAAAAGAATATTTATCCTTAAAACCCGATTGCGATAAAAATGATGGATGTTTTGTTTGACATTTTTCCCAAGATGCCAAGTGCATAAAGGACGTTGTGTATTCTGAAACACAATTCTAATAGTTTTTTCATGGCTTGATTTTAATCGGTAAATATGATTTTTAGAGTCTTATTTCCCATAAACTTTAAAAACACCTCAAATAACCAAATGAATAATTATGCAGTCTTGTCCAATAATCCCAACAATCAAACAAAATAATTTTCTAATGGTGATTAATCCCAACAAAAGGTCCACATATCATATTATGTTTATTAGTACGGCATGTGGTATAAAATACAATGACATCAACAAAACAATCATAATCATATCTAGATAAGCTATATCCAATATACCATCTTCATCTACCTATCGAATTCTACATTTGCAAGCAATGAAAATTACTTACAAGATTTTGACAATCTCCCCCTCTTATATCACTGAATCTTTTGGTATGCAAAAAATTTTGATAATCAAGCAAGTTGAAACTCAAGTTTTAGCTTCCTCTTGCTTCATTTGCTAAAAACTTATATGGGAAATCCCTCCAATGTTAGCTTTAATCATATCAACTACTACACATTTGTAAGTATCGGATATCATTCTTCCACACATTTGCAAAGTATCGGATATCATTATTCCACATGTAATTAAATGCTTGTGAACTTCTAGAACAAATGCATAATTATGCTCGGAAACATACTCCATGACTTCTTAGATACCAATAAGAACTTTAAATTTGATCCAAGCAGGATAACCACAAAATGCTTAGATGAACTAACAAAATGCTCCGCACAATTACACACCAAAATCCGTCTAGTGATTTTTCCTTTTCGATTTCTAAATACATCATCATTCCTCGCTCCAAATCATTTACCAATCGCACAGGCTACATAAGTATGATATGCTTCAAGTTCATTTGAAAAAACCGTTTCTATTACTAACTCATAATCTTTTTCCATATCACGTATTACATGAATAAGATGAGAAGTTTCATTCTGCAACTAATAGAACAAAAAGTATATAATATAATACTTTTATTAGCAAAAAAACATCTTATTCATTACACACAAAAGCCATTAATGAGTGAAAATTACCTCTAATTCAGCCATCTTGAAGTTCTTTCTTAGAAATATCAGACATCAAACTTTTAACATTCTCAAAAAGCCCTAATTCAACGTGCTAATAACAAATGCCGTCTATCTCGCCTTAAAGATTGTCGCGACTCGACACACAACAATATAGTCCTACCATAACAAAAAAAAAAGCTTAAGTTTTCCTATTTCAGTATAGTAAACTTTCACAAATCAGAACTCGCATTTGCTACTTTTCTATAAAACGGCATACACACAAGCTTAGTCACAAATACCTTCAAGACATGTGGAAAATAAAAATAAATAAATATAATCACAAATAGTAAAAGCGCATACTCAATCAAAGCTAGATAATTTCACCCAATTCAGCTTAAACTGGCCAATTTCATCATGAACCTGCATTTGCTACTATTCTATAACAATACAAACACCACTAGTAACTAAATATATCGTAATAGCTCAAGAAAATTTTCGATAACTTCATTCACTAATCAGAGAAAAACCAACCATGTTCTTCCAGAAACAGAATATCAGATGTTAACGCAACCATCCAAAAAAAGATCCATATGCATTTAAAACTTAAGCACAATACAGTAACAAGTATATGGTTTATATAATCTAGACATTCAAGCAGTGAATACTTCTTGTGGATAAAAAATACATCTAGAGTTCATGCATAGTTCGGCCAAAAGATATCATTAAATACGTAAAAACTTCCTTGAGGTATCGGCATCAAATGGAACATCTGAAAATTGAAGGCACGTAGAGAATGAGGTCAAGAAATAGTCGACTACAAAGTGACTGATATAATACAACAAACTAAAACATTTTTTTTGCGAGCAATCAAAAGAGACTTATTAATCGAAGACTAAAACCAACAGCACTCATAACGGTGAGAAAAATTGATAATACCACAATAGCAACTTAAAAATACTTGTAACAACTATTGTCAATCACCATATAACCAACTCTATAGAGCCAATGAGGAGGTCGCTCACCATCCAGATCCAACAATAACTTCAATTCCATTGAACTACTTGCAAACAATATTAAATGAATGCTAGACTTTTAAGAATCACAAGTACTCATATTCACAGTGGGATGCTGAATAAACACTAGAATCGCATTCATGCTAAGAGCAGAATCCCCAAGTAAGCAAAAACATTCTACAAAGTAACGTATGATCTCCCTTTGAGTCTAAGAGTGCGGTGATTTACTATGGTTTGACTCTTAATCTTGAATAAATGATACACTTGTTATTATTTGTCTGTAAAAATATCATATAACCCTTTTGACGAATTGAATTTATCAGACCTCACCTTTTTTTTCTCCTAAAAATGGTTGATCATCAACAATTGTTTATTACCATGTGGTCAAACAATATATATAAGCATCTATGCATATTGTCATGGAGAAGCAAATATACACTCCTTAATTTAGCATAAAGTTCAAAAAGAGATCCTACACAGGGTCTTTATTCATGATTTAAATACCAACAAATTGACAATGTATCGCAACTATGTTACCAGCATGGATAATCAAAGAGCCAAGCATCAAAATAAGGATAGCAGTAAAGTCTTGCCAAGGCCGCAACCCCTGACATTGTACACAAACATGGAAATGAAAATTTTGGAGATGGGTTATAATACATATTAGTTTCCAGCAATCAACATAACATCCACCAAGTCTTCAATCACGTAGTTAAAGAGAGAGAACGGATTTTGCGAAATGTCGTATGATCTCGAATTGTTCCAAGTTATTTGATTTTCATATAATCGACATTAATTAAAGCCCAAGAGCCTTATTCAATCAAAAAGAACATATTATGAAAAGAAAAAATTGACAAAACAATAGCTTCATTTAGAAAGCAGCTGAAAACTAGCCCGACCCATATAAGTGTCATGGAGAAAGATAATGGGGAAATATGGTCCAATGGATAATGAGCAAATTCGAGAAATATAGCAGCATTTCCCCAAGACATGTTCAGAGCATCCTTCACCATAGAATCGTAGGAAGAGTAAAGCAGTACTCACCAAGTAATCATGACCAGGCACATGAAATAATCTGCATCAATCAATTAACCCGAAAGACCCAAGACAAGGAATTGCACTCGCAGTAGATCCGCTATATGAACGCCACTCCAGTAGTTAGTAGTCATACAACAACATGACCTACACCGATCGATCATACTAACCTTGATTTCCATAAACATAGTCAAATAAAACAGGGCCAGCCATAACCACAACTCCACCAAATGAGTACCCACAGACACACATATCAATCAACAAACAACAACATTCCAAACGAGTTCCAACTCTGAATTGACCCGAGTTCCAACTCTGAATTGACCCAAAATGCCAAATTGAAAGGAGGTGACATCACGGTCATCCAAGGATGGCAACGTCATGGCCGCACATCTAGCTTCTTCGCCTGTCGAGAGGGCAGTGGTCTCTCGAAATGCCAAATTGGGAGGAGGTGGCGATGCGATCGTCGAAGGGTGGCAGCGTCGCAGTTGTCAGAGGGAGGTGAGGTCACGATCGTGTGTTAGGTTAGGAGAAGAGCAGAAAGAGAATGGAGGAAGAGTGTTGCAAATCTAGCTTCTTCGCAGTAGTCTCCTGAAATGTCAAATCGAGAGGAGGCGGCATCAAGGTCATCGGAGGTTGCCACTATCGCAGTTGTATGGTTGGGGGAAGAGCAGAGAGAAAGGCGAGAGACAGAGGTTGTGGCTATGTGTTTGGTCGGGGAAGAGCAAAGAGAGAAAGGAGGTTTGTAAACAACGAGAGATGTGCGCGGGATTTGAAAATCATGAGCCCATCATACAAGTGTCAAATTGTGATAGGGTTGGGTAAAATGATGTGGTGCCGATCTGATACCCAATATTTTTGTGAGACTAAGATTTATAAATAAAGAGAGAAGTACGCAGGGTTTGAAAATCGTGGGCCTATATGATAGGTGTCATATTATGATAAGGTCGGGTAAAAATGGCATGGTACCGGTCCGGTACCCAACATTTTCTCCATGAATTGGACAATTTTTGCACATACATCATGTGGGCAATCGATGAGTATGGCATCTCGATTAAATTTCTGTGCATGGAAATTTCCTTGCATCTTGACAAATATATCTTGAATAAAAACTATATGAAATCTCACTTATTTGACGTGGAAAAAAGCATGTGGGGCTAATAAGCTTGAGTAATTTATTTTTACTCATTAAAATATTTAAATTTTCCCATTAAAATAAAAATGGCTCAATTTCTTTATGTCACAAAAAAATTTCGAAATTACACTAATGTGATAAATATACTTTGTATAGAACTGAAATAAATTATATATATTTCATATATGTATGAGCTTAGATTTTTTCAATGACGTAAAAAAAATTGATGATATTTATGTCACATTGAATTAATTTTGCGATTTTTGGCTATGTAAAAAGTAGTTGGAAATATTTGCGCTATAATATATATTATTAGGATTTTTTATTGTATTTGTCTTTCTTTCTTTTCTTTTTTTTCCTTTTATGAACCTCTGCTCTGACTCATCCCGTGGGGGACGCCGCAGTCCGGACGATTTAGAGAGACACAGAATCCAAAGATCGAGCGCCTCTTCGGAGTTCGGGTTCTCCGACGATGGCCACGGCCTACGCTGTGCTCACGCCCATGTCCACTCTGTCTCCGCCTCCTCCTTTTCTATCTCCTCCTTCTTCTTCTTCTTCTTCGTCCTCCTCCTCTTGTCAATGCTTATACCCATATCGCACGCTTCGAAAGCTCGCCCGGGTCCTCAACCCTCGAGCTCCTGGCGGTCCTGCATGCTCCGCGCAAGTCCTGAAAGGAGGAATTCGCGACGACAGCGCCATCGACAAGTCGCTCCTCGATCTCGGGGAAGCGTCCTCCGATGGCGAGCTCTGGGCCGCGTCCTGCCTTCGCATTCGTACCTTTAATCAGTTCAAGCCTTCCACTTATGCCGTCGAGGTGAGCAAGTACGCTTTTTCTGCTAGTTCTTCTTCTTCTTTTTCAGTGGATGATTTTTACGTATGTCGGGTTTGTTGTTGAATGAATAAACTAGGGAATGGTTCGCTGGGAATTAGGAGATGTGGGTTTACGTCTGTTTCTTGAAAGTGCTAATTACGTGGCCTCGTCGCTGCCAGTGCAAGAGCTCCCTGGTTTTTGAACATGCGTGAGAACTGATGGAATGCGCTTTGTGCGAATACGTGCTCAAATTTTCAAGCTTTATGAACTGGCATATTCTGATGTTGCAATTGTGGAGTTTAATTCACATTCGGCCATTATTGTTCGTTTTGGTTTGATAAATTTTTTATTTACTTATTTCAATTACAAGTTCTGATCAAATACACATGGTAATTGTGGGGGATGGCTTATGTTCAAGGATCGGAACTGGCGTGTTGGGCTGTGTAAGCATTGCCCAACAATTATACAAAGAATCTTTACCGGAGATCTTGGTTATGACGGTGCTTCTTCGTGTCAACCACCTCTTCATGATATCGGGGAAAGAGTATATGAGTTTAGTTACCTTGGACTTGTGAGAGTAAGGCCTCTCTGAACTGCTCATTGAAGAAGCAGAGGAATTGCATCTCTATACCGATGATGTAAATAAGCCATTGTTTAGCTTCTTGCATGTCAGTTGGCAGAACTGTGCCAGAAGTCATCTAGGTCCAGCTACGTAGTTATTTTTTTGGTCTTCATGAAAGGATGATGCTTTGTTCTCTCCATTGTGCATAATCACTGATCACTTACATGTGTCAGTTGGCGCAACTGTGCCAGAAGTCATCTAGGTCCAGCTACGTAGTTACTCTTTTGAGTCTTCATGAAAGGATGCTTTGTTCTCTCCATTCTGCATAATCACCAATGGCTTACACGTGTGACCAGTCTAGAGCTGGTACCTCTTATTTATTCAACTCGTATGAAGATCTGAGGCAATGGAGTACTCTATTTAATTTGCCTTCTCAAATACATAAGACAATTTCAGCAGTTTGTGTTGGAGAAACAGCATTGTTAGTTAATTTTTTGGGCTAAACACTTTGATTATCGGTTTGTGGTGATAGTTCAAGGTCAGTGCAATAGTTCCAGTAGAGATACGTTGTAAGGCATTTGATGCTTTCACAGTTCATGCCAGCTTCCTTGCTTTTTGACCCTTTTTATAGGACGGAAAAATTGTCATTGTGGGTTTGTGTCCTTAAGAGATTATACTTGGTGATGGATTGGTTGTTATCTAAAACATCAGATAATGATAGTTTGGCAATTGGGAAGACTTGTTGTAGCCATCTGTCAACTGAGGTTCAGATTGTGATAGAAGAATCATCATATGAAATCAAACCCTTGTGTGTCAGAAGAAAATGCTAATTTTCTATTGTTTACATCAATGCCTATTTCTGTTTTGCATGACATTTGAGTTTTTCACTGGCATTGTTGTAGGTTTTATTTTCAGTTTTAAGGAACTTGCATCTTGAACTTAATAAATTATAATCTAATGGTTCCTTGTCTCCCTTTGTCTGTACTTTTTTCCTTGCTCTCCTGTTTTCTGAAGTCTGCTTTTCTTGTCAAGTTCTGCTAGGATCATAAAAGAAGTTTGGCTGAGCGTGAATACGAAGCATTGAAGGAGCGTATTGCTGGGACAAGGGAGGGCTTTAAGAGGGTTTCTTGCATTAATGCCACCCTCCCAATGTCCCAAATTATGACTAGTTCAAATGATTTATCCTCAACATGTAAGGTTTGTGTGTCTGTCCTTTGCTTAAATTGTGTATGGTATGGTTCTTAATGACGTGTTGATTTAGTTCTTCTCATCGTCTTTCCGGCTCTTGTGTTATTCTTTTGAAGTTTGATGGTGTGTAAACTCATGATTGGTTTCTAATCTCAATTAATAGTAATGCACTCTTTCTTGATTATTTGTTTTTCTCCGCTTTTGCACGGTACCATGTCCCAGTGGAATGTCATTTTTCTGTATATCTAGGAAATACACATGCCATTTATGCCCATTGTAATCATGTCGGTCATTTCCCTTGAAAAGGAGTATCTATATTGCATCTCTTTGTACGTAATTTATTATGAAAAGGAAAAGTGAAGAACTTGATTAGAATCACGTGCACTTAGTTGTTGATTAATAGGGTTATATCTCGACTGATACAGCACCTTGCAATTTCAGTTTGATGTGTATTAACAGTAATTGGGCTGCAATACCGTTGTCCTTAATGCATTAGTGTGTCAAAAGGATGACTTATGTGATATAGGATTTTGGAGGCGTAGATGCTAGTGGCTACGACCTTGTCAGCTTACGTTTCACAAGAAATATGCTCGATTAGGCAGCCTACACTGCCACAGGTCAATGCCTCAGATGTCATGGCTCAGCTAATACCATTGGAATGCGCAAAAGAACTGCTAAAGAGGGCTTCATTTGGGTGAATCTAGTGACTTGCATTATGTATCCAGGTCACACCATAGCACCATATTCAAGATAATGGAATAGATTTTTGCGTTCATTGTGGAGGGCTTATCCTTTATTAACATTAATGGTGGTATATCTATACTTAAAAGTAGTGAAGATATGGTCTTTTACAAATGGTTCAGGTGTTTCAGAAATATTGTTGATCTTCTGGATATAGAATCCGTTTCATGAAGTTGATCAGTACGTGAAGGTTGAGAGTAAGAAGACCTAGGACTGGAAGACGATGGTGAATGTAAGGAGAGTAGTAGCTATTACAACCAACATCATAGTATGTATTGTCAAAGTTTCCTCTCCCCTCTTATCTCTCTGACTTTACTGTAGTTGCATGATAGACCTTAGATACATGAGTAACTTAATTTAAATACTAATTATGTTCCCTATCTGAAAAAAAAATCTACTAGTGTTGATGAAAGAGTAAAAGAATCAAAAGTAAAATTGCAGACTCACAAACTAAACATAAATTGAAATATGAAAGTGACACACATTTCAGCCAAAATTGAGTTCATGACACAACATTCATTCTCCACAACCTGACTATGTGTGCAACTAATGGATTCATGGAATGCTTGGTATGTTGGAAGATAACAAAAACGAAAGAGGGTAGTCAAAATGCTCTAGTGGATTCGTCCATGTGTTGAGGCATTGGTGGTGCATCATGCTTGACTAGAAACGTGAGAGGACATGAAATGATGCAAGGTTTCAAGATCTTCGACTATACATACAAAAAGAAATATAATGAATGCTTTTCTAATGATCCAAAAGATTGGAAAAAAATGCAAAAATCAATCATAAAATCCTGTTCAACCATCGGCAATCAGTCCATAAAAATAAAACAATGAAACTGCAGAAAACAAGCTTTAGGCACTAAAGAATTATTTTCTGATGATCCTAGAGAGTTGGAAAAATGAAAGCACTTGAAAAAATCCAAGCCCGTACATTGAAAACCCGATTCCCCTTTTCCAATAAACTGATTATCATACTGATTTGGTGGATATTGTGTCCCTTTGAGAGTTTTAAGATCCTTTGAAGTGTTTATGGAATTAATGAGCAGCAAATTCAACAGAAAGCAGAGAGAGCTGAGAAAGAAGCTCAGGTTACTTTTAGGTAAATGGCAGTTCAACTGTTTTGTGTCTTTTAATGCAAGGGCATTTCTGATATTACCGAAATAGCTCTATCTGCAGCCTAAATTGATGTTGAAATGGAGGCAACTATATTAAGAGCTTTAACCCTATTTTCATCAATGAAGTGTTAGGCTTCAACTCTGAATTAGTTGATGCCATGTCTAGGTTACACTTTTGTCAACCAAGTGCTGGTGAAGAAGGCTATGTATCTTTTCTATGCCCATTATGCTTACACTTCTGTTGCTTTGATAGCATAATAAAAGAAAGAAAATTAGTACTTTCAGCTATTCATGAAGTAGATATATTTAGCTTTGGAGGAAATGATTATACTAGGCATGGCTTCAATTGATGAATTTTGAATATTTGAGGGATGTTTTAGCTTTTCTCTTTAGTGCTATTGTTGGCTTCTGATTTTGTTCATTCCTGTTTTCCACTAAACATTACATATACATTATACATGCTTGTTATGGCCTACCTACAAAAAGTGTGACGGTTCTCTCCAATTTTCTCTCGCCTTTTGTAGTTCTCAATAAGTGGACAAGATCGAGTAGTTGTTGCTTCCCTTGATCTTAATCAGTGTCTTTTGCTTCCAGATGAAATCGTCGGAACCAGACCGCAGGTATCTGTCATATCTTTATACCTTTCCTGGTAACTTGTGTACTTATACTCATCTTTAAATAGCAGGTAAACTTGTGTTGTGAATTCTTAATCAATTTTTTTTGTCTTCTGCATTGTTGTATAATGGAAGAATAAAAGGATATTAAGTTGCTCAGCTGATTTATGAGACCAATGGAAAGAGAAGTAGAAAATGTATTTGCTGATACTGAAGGCCACAAGTTGGCCCTTAAATCACACGAACCTGAGTTGGTTTCAGGTTAAATTTTATGGATTGGCCATTGGATGTTTATATAATCGCATCAATTCTTTGAATTGGTTTTACAGCCATTCAAAGGAGATAAAGTTTTGACTTAAAATACAAACCTTTAGGTGCTTGTATGACTTGTCTAGTCTGGGACTCTAGCTCCCGGTTGTTTGACATGCGTCTTAATGGACATTCTGTTGTGGATTTGTTTTTCCCCCTTTTGCTTGAATGACATAGTTAAATCCTTTTCTGTAGCAGGGCACTGGAGCAGATTCTGCTAGGGCATACCTGAGCAATGTATGTGTTGCCGAGGAACTACAGAGAAATGGACTGGGTTATGCCCTCATTGCAAAGTCGAAAATTGTTGCTCAAGAATGGGGTAACAAATTTGGAAACTTTACGTAATATATGGGTAAAAGCTGTTGTTTGATGACTGCCATCCATGCTGAACATTGAAATGGATCTCTCTTTTCAGGCATAACTGATTTGTATGTCCATGTTGCTGTTGACAATGAAGCTGCAAAGAATTTGTACATAAAAAGTGGGTTTACATACGAAAGTGAGGAACCCACATGGCAAGCCAGATTTCTTGATCGTACTCGAAGGATTCTTTTGTGGACCAGCGTTGCTGCCTCCCGTGATTTGTGATGTCACAACGTTTCCCATTTTTTCATGCTTGTGAACTTGTAATGTAGGGCTGACTCGATACACTAGATGACGGATTTTTTTTTTAGTGTCAAAATCTAAGCTTCTTCTTCATAATTATGTACGATTCTTGGCTATTTGAAGACAGTGCTATCTTGAAATTGGAGACTCAAATATCCCCATGTTCTTTCCCAAAGCTAAGCTTGCGTCTTCCTCTGTTAGCAGTGCAGGAAGATGGAGAGCCCCATTTACATGTGGTAGAGAACTGAATACCTGGGTTATTGATACTTGTAATCCATGTTGTCAATTCAGTCCATGCACTCAGCTTTTTCAACATTCGCCCCTTGTACTTCAATTTCTTTAAGATATGAAAGACTTGTTGGTTAATTCTGCCATGGGATTTATAATAATTGCCCAATTTGTACAAGAACTTATGGATGTTGTCGCCATGGACGTTCGTCTGATAAATACTTATGATTGGCTTGTTTTGAGGAGTCAAATCGCTTGGTGCCGACCGTGTATTTGAGGAGAGTTAAGGTGAACATCAGCATGACTATCTCTCATGCGAGACCCGTTAGGAATATAGGTTCAGTTCTAATGATTATGCATGCTTGCTAAGACACTTTTACGTTGTATTTGGCGATGTCATTGTCAAAATTAAAAATTACAATGATACTGCTAGAACAAATTGGCCCCAAAATTTATGTTTTCTCAAACAACTCCGCCTTGCTACTCCTCCTTTGTAGTGATAAGGGCAATCCATTGAGCCAGGCGGAATGAATTCGTTCGGTTAACACCTTCAGGTCAATCAACCAAAGCTGCGCTTGATCGTCTCTCTGTTGGTGAGTCAATTCATTCGTTTCAAGTTCCTCCAGTTTCTTGGGTGTTGGTGTCTCAAGAATTGGTGGCGAGGGTTTAGGTTGGTTGAGATTAGTCAGTTCATATTAGTGAGCTCAGGACACTGAATGAGAGCGGAAAGATGAAGAAGTTCCGATGCTTGTGAACATTCTCGACAGTTTCTCCATAATTGGTAGCTCACTCCAAATTGGTGTAGTCAATGGACTTCTCTTTTTAAAGCTAGTGTTGTGCCTCTTTTTTGCTGGTGATTAACAAGGGAAATTCACAGTCCGGTTGGATTTTCACTTCTGCGGATTGTTCTTGTCAAAATTCTCGAAGTTTCGACTCAGGTATGCAATTTCTCTTATGAAATCTTTGACTGCTTTAAGTTGTTCAACCGTTTCAAACTCTGCAAGTTCTCTGAGAGTAGGTATTGATATTTCCAGAAACTTTGTTGATGTGCCTGGTGGGGCATTAGTTATTAATATAACCATGCTTTTGTCATGTAGGATTATGATTTTCTAGCTTATGCTTGAAACGGTGTAGTTACGGTTGAATGCATCAGTCTCTCATGGTACTTTCACTGAGCAAATTTTGAAGGTTCTCACTAGCGTCTTTAAGGCTAGTTAACTAGAAGTAGAATTCACACTTTCAAAGACATTTTGTGATGAATGTATTGCACATTTAACAAATGACCTCCTTCAAAGTCACACTTCATATTTTCAAAGCATATTTAATTATGCTTTTACATTTTCCAATTTTGAATGCATCACCCACTGAAGGTGCTTTCACTCACCGAAAATTAGACCTCATGGTGAAAGAATAAGTTGGTGAAGTCTAAACCTGCATTAAGTTAGCTTCAAAAATGTTCCACAAAATGGACAGAGCCTTAGTCTCCATTTATTTTGCCGAAAATTTTACATCTCTAAGGAATGTTTTCTAAAAAATTATTTTCGGGAAAAATGACGGTATCTTCCGGTGAAAATCCACTCATCCTCTTCCCATTTATTTCCATGCCGATTGACCATCTTGTCATTATCCTTTGTCATTTCAAAAGGATGGGTTTGGCTGTCCGTCATTCCAAAGTGTACAATTGAAAAGTCTCCATTTACCACCAGTACGGAACATATGTTGAGCTGGCCATCTTGGTGGAATTCTTGAACGAATGATACGATTGTCGATGGCAATCCGATTGCCTTTCAGTTTTTGCCGTCAGATTTGTCGCTCTTTATTTCATCAGCTCATGGATTCTGAGGCAATGATCAAGATTTACTCAAGTCCTAAGTTATTTAGAGTTTGAAGACATGTGACTAAACCGGGAGAAGAGACTTGTCCAAAGCTCACCAAAATCTCATTTACCTAATGGCTTAAACTTTTAGGACACTTTACAATGATTCTACAAAAACTTCACATGGTATCAGAGCAGAAGGATATGAATTCAAATCTTATCAAATCCATATTTTATCTATCCAAATCTTTCCACACTTATACTAGGAAAAAAAATCAAACTAAGCGTGAGGGAGTGTGAAAGTACTTAATTATTAATCTACGCATTCACCTAATGGCTTAACTTATAGAACAGTTGGCAGTGATTCTACAAATACTTCACAGGGGGAGGGAATTGGGATTGCCTTGTGTTTTTTCATAGTCTTGTGGAGAATTGGTGAGTGTTGATTTGGGTTTCAATGTTGCGCTTCTTAGCTCTCTGTTTCTTGCCTGTTTCGTCCGGCTTTAAATATTCCGATGCGTGCCTTAAATCTGGATCAGTTAAGAGTTGTCCATCGTAAAAGCACTTGCGATAGCTTGTGGAGTAGTGAATTTCCTTGGGCCCTGTTCGTCTCGAGGAGACGAATGAGTAGAGTGAATGAACCCTAAACCAGGGAGAGAGAAAGAGCTCAAGCAGCTGTTATGTCAGGCAATATGGTTTGAAAGATCAGCAATACTTGATCAATTTACCTTTTCGTTCTTGAGCTGAGTGATCTTCCGTTTAGGTCGAATTTTCGGAATTGCATTCCCATCGCCCTTCATTTTGCTTTGAAGTGATTTGCGCTTGTGGCATACATCTTTTGCCTAAAATTACGAGTCTTGCCAAACTTGAGGCATGTAAGGAATAAGTAGTATAGTCTAGAAAATATTTTCTCTGCCGAACAACAGAAAATATTTTCCAGTCTATTTTCAAGTTTCAAGCGAACACTAGAAAATATTATCATTTTCCAGAAAAATGACTTCCTGAAAAAAAAAATCTAAAAGGGCTGCAAAACGAATCCGTTTTTCGGGCACTTTGAACCCTTTTTATGCCACTGGTTTCGCATTGATCCAATTCAAATCGGGGTGGCAAACGGTAAGAGTCCCAAAACTTGCGCAAGTTCTGCACTTTAGTCCTGAAACTATTTTTTAGTGCCAGAGATCCTGATACTTGTTCTGGCTGGCACTTTAGTCCTTCCATGAGATTCGTTCATTTCTTGGGGGACGAAAAATCTACACGCCATTTTCTTATTAAGCTGCGATGAACTGCTTGCCCTCAGTGAACTGATTGCCCTTTCCTTTGTCCCAGTCGGGGCGAAGTCAGTGAATATTGTTTGGATGTCCCCTTCCAATCAATGCATGGAACTCTTTTCGAAACGCTAGAAGAATGTAGCAGTATCAATTTCGGGAGTGGAAGGAGAAGGAGATGGCTTCAAGTAAGTTGTGGTTGTCTTCAAGGAGCAACTGCTCATTTTCACATGTTCTGTAAATTGGGGCTGGTGTACTCGTAGCTCATAGGGAAGAGGACATCTGTCTTTTAGAGTTCTTGGTGTTGTTAGACCTCTTCTTATCTTCATCCTGTAAGATTTCCTCTCCTCTTCCAAATTGAAAGCGGGCTCTAGGCATATCTTTGGGTGGGTGTTGCTCTCGAGAAGCTCTTTACATCATTTGTTTGAGCTTGATTATGTTTGCTGAAGTTGCTGGTGCTGGAGCTAGTTGAAGTGGCGTAAAACTTTACTGGCAAAATTGCAAAAATAGTCCGTGTACCATTGCCACTACTCGATTTTCGGTTCTCTTGATTTATCTTGTGATGGGTATTGATCTGTAAACTAATATCTGATCAAAGTTTCATGAAAAATTTGACATTTCCATTCAAATGCCATCAGAAAATACCGATGAAAAACCGAAATGATATAAAACGCGGGGCTGATGTAAGAAATCAAGGAAAAACTACAAAACGGTCCCGTACCATTGCCGACATTTAATTTGACTCCTCATACATTTATCTTGTGGCAGATTTGGTCGACAACCTGATTTTCGATCTCAATTTTAGATATCTCTGTCTGAGTGCAAATAGGAATTGCAGAGTAAGTGCGAAAGATCAACATATCGCGTCGATGTAGAACGAACAATGGAAAATTGATGAACATGATCTTCCTCTCATAAAGCCAAAGACCTCCCAAGACAAAATACAACTATTGAGAAGTGGAAATTATCAATAGAAACTGCCTGGTTCCCGGGCTGGGGTGATGGTGCCCGATACTAACTAGTTCCAAAAAGATTCGCTCATGTTGAAGAGAGCATAACCACATAGTTATAGGATTGCTAGTTCATGTAAACGCGAAGTGAAACAATGCACATGCGATTCTTGTCGGTTTCTTTTGGGCATCGAAGAACTTTGTTTTATACTCTGTTGTTTGGTGCACCTATCATCCTTACTATTGACCATATGTTACACAATATTCATCTTAGGAGGGAGAATTTGGCCTAGAGTCGTATTCTTTGAATGATTCCCTTGGGCCAAATTGCCCAAAACGACACTTAAGTGACAACTAGTTAGAGAGAAACGCGACTAGATCGACCCTTAATGGGTAAAGTACAAGAAGAGGGCGAGGATGACCGAATACAACGTCAAAGATCAGAAAAACCCATATCAATCCTACTAGATATTAGGTGTGATTATAAAATCACATAACTTAATTGTAAGTTGGTACGTCTCATGTCAAATTTCATATAGGGAGCAAACAAAATGTCACATGAGAATGCAACAGAGTCTATATGCACCATATAACGGAAGATCGTTTGATAGCTTGGAGAGCAATTTATTTCTTGTATTGTTTTGTTAATGATGTTGACCGTTCGAGCATCTCGGAGCAGACCAATCTTATCTTGGAGTTCCCCAAAAAACAAAGATGCGTTGAGTCACGCTCACACACGCACAGACATCAATTTTATTTTAAATTTTTTAACCTGATCATGAAAGAAACAAGTACGAGCTCGAGTGAAAATACATAACACGTCAAGAGAGAGCTGCTAACATTGACCTGTACATGGAATTATTCTTTTTCTCTTTATTCATGCCCTCACCCTAGAACTGTCTCTTGATCAATCCTTCTTCCTACAGAATGAAGTCGCGGTCACAAACTTGCATGAAAGGCCGACATCTGATCGAAGGGGGAGAGAGAGAGAGAGAGAGAGAGAGAGAGGGAGGGAGGGAGTTTTGCGAGAACTGCAAGAACACTCCAATGCTCTTCTTTGTCTTCTTCATTAGACTCCATGGGAGGAGGAGAGGGTGGTGAGGAGGCTGACTTTGAGCTCCAAAAGGAGGATATAAGTGGCGATTTTGTGGAACAAGTTTTGAGGGTGAGTTTGATGGCAGCCTGGGACTATGGAGAGGAGCTGGTGAAGCTTCCTTCTTGTGGACATCGTGCTCTTCACTCTTATCTTCCTCCCTCTCACTTGTCTCCATGGGGAAGAAGATGTGGAAGACGACTTCGATCTCATGTTTTTCACACAGAGAGAGAGAGAGAGAGAGAGAGAGAGAGAGAGAGAGTCTTAATCTTTGTGAGGGTAATGAGAGAGGCTTAAGCTTTCTTTTTATAGGAAGATAAAATAGCTTTCATATTGATTTTTATTTTGTATTGAGGAGAATAGTTTCCACCAACTGTACTAGATGCAAGACCCTACTTTTCTCTGTTTAAATGGTGCCAACTACCAGAAGAGAACCCACATTTTTTCTACCCAAAACTTCAAGATTTCCAAAACAATGCAACCACACCATGGAAAATTTTTCAGTCCTAACTTTTAATGTCCTAAAAAAGAAAAAGCACATGTATAATGGGTGCCCTTCAAGTTAACAAAAGCATGCCATTTTATGGGTCGGATCATCAATGAACGACGTAAACATTTGACCCATCGGATATTGCTTCCGACTGATGCTGCTAACAAGTACAATTAAACGAATTTCCGTGGATTAACAGATAGATAATTCAATGAAATTTATGGGCAGCCCAGAAAAAATACATGCCAAAATTGTCTTGTGAGGATACGCACGCGCCTTGTTTTGGGATCTTTAAAGTTTGAGCCAAAACTATTATCTTTCTTTATTATTTGGTAATCGGCCCTCTTTATAATATCTACTTAATGCCTAAGAAAAGTCAACAGGGTCGAACAAGATTAGACAATCAAAGCCAACTACCATATATATAATATAGTCCACGTGCCGCAAACTACAACAGGAATTGGAGCCGCGCTATCGCGATAAACTAAGATTAAATCTTGCACATGCAGCCGTTGGGTAGATGACATTCTTACAACTAATATTTAAAATTCTCTTTTGACTAAGGTCATTAAAGCAATAATAGAAAATTAATGTGCAAGAGTTTTCTAGGGGTCCGTTTGTTCCACGGTAGCATTTCTAGAAAATATTTTCCATGTAGTCATTTTCTTGAAGAATGACAATATTTTCGATTGTTCATTTGAAACTTAGGAAAAATTATAATAAAAAATTAATTTTTTAATTAATTTTCTATTTTTTGTTAGCTACTAATAACAAGCCACTTTTAAAAGAAAATAAAAAAATATATTTAAAGGTGAAGAAAGAATAAGGAAAATGTTTTCCCCTTTATAAGAAGCGGAAATATTTTCTCTACTTTTGAATGTGTTTTTTCCATTGATGAAAGATATTTTCGTTGATTATCTTGTTTCGTAAAATAAACGCTGAAAAATCGGAAAAATATTTTCCTAAAAGTTATTTTCTATGAAACGAACGGAATCTAAATATTTATGCTTTTCGATGGGATCTATTGTAGATTTCACAATTATTTAAAATATATTCCAGTTTTTTTTTGGTCAAAAAATATATTCCGATTAAGAGGCTCGAAAATTATGCTTAGAGTTTGACTCTTTCGCTGGGAATTCACTTGAAATCGATCGAAGTGGATTTGCCGAGAAAAAGTATATTGAGTACATAGTAAAATGGCAAAAATAGTGGTACATAGTAATCTTGTTAGGTCTTTTTGAAATTTCAAGTCAATTTTGAGGTAATTATTCGAAAAGTCATAAACATATTGTATAGTCGTTAATTCGGTCCATAACTTTTTTAAGTTTTTCAATTTCATCTTAAATATTGTGACAAATTTTCAATATAATATATTTAATTAATTTTGATTGACCATCGATACTAACGGAACGACCAGCGTTTATAAAATAGTTAGCAATGATAGGACGATCGGTATTGATGTGGAAGATTTTTTATATTATTTCAAATTTTCAGATTTTTTTTATTTTTGGTTATTCTTTTCATTATTGTTGTTTCTCCGCCGACTGCCTGCCACAAGCTAGGGCCGCTGTGCTCTCGCATAGGTAGGGCAAGGCCGTGCGACCTAACCCCTGTCCTCATCTATGACCAAAAAAAAAAAAAAAAAAAAAAACCCCTGTCCTCATCTTAGATCTATGTTGAGAGCATCCAACAAAGGCGTCGTGGCTCTTGCATGTGATTGGCAACTGGCACAGAAACAAGTAAGAAGGAGGAAAGAAAATCAAAAGGGGAAAAAAGAAAATTTTAGAATATTTAAAAGGATTGCAAGAATATCATAAAAGTCAGTGATTTTCAATCAAAATTAATTAAATAGATTACATTGAAAAATCGTCAAAAGTATTAGAACTAAATTAACGAAATTGACATTATTATAATTGAAATTTTCCTTTCAACTTCCTTTATGATTTTTTTTAGTAGAATCTACACGTAGTTGTTGCTCTCGCGTGAAGTCGGGAGAGTGACTTGCAAATAAAACCAATGTTAAAACAATCAAACATGGAAGTCGACCGACATGGTACATAATCGTAGAAGGTTCAATGAGAAGTTCAGGACTACGGAGTACTAGTCTATAGACAATATACATTCAGTAGCATGCCCTTGAAAGTACAATTCATTCTAACTCAAAACTGCCAGAGAAAAGCTTGATGTAAAAGTCGGAAGTTTCCAAGCTCTCCTTTCAACCATTTATGGAATTCTTCCCATTGTACTTTTTTGGGGAGGACAGTTGCGCATTCAATTTTATTTAGCTATATTGCTTCATCTGTAAATTCTTTTTGTAAGATTTCGATCCCCTATGGCTAGTTAATAATCTAAAACCACTTCATAATAAGCCCAACATCTACATTAAAGTTTCGCGAAAAGGTTCGAGACTAAATTGATAAATTCCAAAGTTTGATATTGTTTTGTCATATGTACAATAAGCTTAAAATTGACTGAATAACTTCCATATACATATATACTTCCTTATGAACTTATATGATGCCTCGATCCATCTTCTTGGTGATAAATATAGAGTTGTGATTTCTCACGTTGGGCTGTTCATAGGATTTGCTGGGCATTGAAAACGACTTTCTCGAGAAATTTGAGAAATTTGAGAAAAGGGACCATTTTCCTACGTGCACCCACGTGATGTCGGCCTTGTCATTCACTCAAATGGATCGAATTCTGTCCGAATATACAAACAAATTGAAAGCTTCGCCGGAAAATGCGTGTACACTCGTATGCGCAACATGACAAATGAAACCCTAATCATCCCACGTTCTTCACACTTCATGATCCTCCATTTTCTTGTTTCTACAGATCATTCTTTCGTTAAGTCCTCTCCGAAGTACTTTACACTGGCCGACGGTAATCTTTTGGAGGCTGAGTTCTCATCCGTAGGTCGTAAGTTTTGTAAAGGAATGACCGGACACCATCGTTTCCGCAAATTATGGCTGAAAGAGAGACGAGCCTTATGTCTGTTTGGCCCTCTAGTGCATGATCAATTTGGCGAATCTGAACCGGCGAGGATTAAGACAAGGAGAGTGCTTCTGTTCGAGAGGACACGTCAAGATGGTGAAGAGAAATGAAATAATTGGAAGTGGGGACAGGTTTAGCTGCGGCCGAGTAACAGTGTTAATGATGTTGTCCAAACACAACCTTTGTCGAAAAGTGTTCTTAAAAATTTCTTCTTCACCTTTCTCACTTTTCTTCTTCGCCGAGGCTCGCTCACTTTTTCACCTTCTTGAAGGGGCGCTCTTCTTTTGCTCTTCTTCCCTTTCTTCAAGGCTCGCTCTTCTTCGCCAGCACTCTAGCATTTTCGCCGAAGGTTCAGCTCTTCTTCTTCTTCATCGACGCTCAGGGCTTTCGCATCCCCAGCTTTTTCCATCTGTAACAAGTCAGAATGCCCCAAGAATCACGAACTCTTGTTGGTTCCAAATCAAATGCGATTAATTTCAAGCCACAATCAATCGCCCGCTCTCATGGCGGTAGCGCTAGGCTTATCTGTTTGTATGCTAACTCAATAATTTATTCATGTGTGATGCTAAACTGAGAGAAGTCCGACCCCGACCGATCAAAAATCATATGCGAGCTACTCGCATCAGCAAACCGCAAAGTTGGACTAGGCCATGTCCACCACTCCTGCGTCAATAATTGATGCACAGCGAGGTGACGTACATGGACAGGTACATGCACCACTTCATTGTCCCGTTTGTCCACATGCCCTGAAAGCGCCATGCAAGCGTGCATGCAATATCGACGCCTGGGGTCCCCATCTCCATTCGCAAAACGGGGGATCGAACGGGGAAAGAGGCCAAATGAGGAGCTGCTCACCGACGGAGGTTGAAGTGATAATGCATCATCTGTCGATGGTTCTGCTCGGAACAAGCATCGACAAAGCAATCGTTCGTTCGATCTTTTCACTCTACAGCAACTCTGCACAAAACATGTTACAGGGTGACCCTCGAAGAGAAAGTATCTCGTGTAGTGGTCACATGGTATCGAGTGTCCCCGAAGAGGTAATTTCTTATGTTTTAAATATAAGAAAACCTATAGGCATTCACTTCCAGAGGGGCCACATGTTATCAAGTATTTAGAAAAAGAAAATAGGGCTTTCTTTTCACAAACTTAAAAGAAATAGTCACATGATTAAAACTATGGTAAATACCACAAAAACCCTAAATTATTTCATTTGTAACACATTTACTCTAAACTTTTTTTTATGACTGAGGAATTCACCACGGGCTCCCTGTACCCGGACGACACCAAAGGACCGAGCCCCTATACCTTGGTGGAGACTGGCACAATATCCCAATACTATAGTCCCTCACTAAAGATGCTAGTAATTGTGGGTTTCAAACCCTCGACCTCGGCAATGAGGGAAAAGTTCTCAACCAACCACAACTATCTACCGTTGGGTACCCTAAACTTTTTTTGTGACACCAAAAACCCCGAACTTATGCTTGTATGACACATTTATCCCAAACTTTTTTTTGCGACACGAAAAATGCCGAACTTATTTTCTTATGACACATTTACCCTAAACTTATTTTTCATGACATTAAAAACCCTAAACTTGTATCGTTGTAACACATTTATCATAGAATTTTTCTTTTCTTTATTTTTTGGCATCTAATTTGACCGGCGAGGGCCGCTGGCGATGGCTTTGTGACCCTCGTCTAGTGACTAGGGAGCTCCGACGGTCCTTGCCGACCTCAGCTCGCCAATAAAAAGTGAATTTTCAAAAAAAAATAAAGAAAAGAATAAGAAAAAATATGGGTAAATATGTCACAAAAATATAAGTTCAGGGTTTTTTGTCACAATGAAAAGTTTATGGTAAATGTGTCACAGTAAGATAAGTTTGGGATTTTTATTGTCACAAAAAAAAGTTTAAAGTAAATGCGTCATATAGGGTATAGTTTGGGTTTTTTAGTGGTATTATCCCTTAAAACTATGAGGTCTTTTATCTAATATTTCTACTTAAGGAGTTTAACATGATTTGGAAATCCTTGAAAAGCTCATGTCAAATCATGTTCGTGTCAAATCTTGCTGCGTCTAAACCCTCTTTACTTCCCACATAATTTTTAGGTCATGAAGCTCCATTTTCACATGGGGAAAAAATTCTTGAACGTATCATATCTATATGAATCCATTGTACCGTAATTAATTACTTTACCACTTTTGCAGGAATTTATATGAAGAGTGAATAAATTTAAGGCTTTTGTGAAAGAGATAAACAAAATAGATTGTGAGATAGAGAGAAATGCGGATACCTTGTCAAACGATATCCGGCGAAGTCCTTTTGCCATTCATACGTAAACTTATGCAACTTGCAAATTATATACCATTGATATTCGTGGTCCACGCATATATTATTTGTTATCCCTGAGATTTTTTCTGAGTACTTCCATCAAAAATAAATAATTCTTTTAGCTACGATTAGACCGCACAACAGCACAACTGCACAAACAGGGAAACAACGTAATTCGACAGCAATTGATGTTACAAGCAGATGATTCCTCGCCTTGAGAGAGCCCATCAAGCTCGATGCACAAAGCCGTTGGCAAGGGTCTGTCGTCGAGTGCAATCCACTCTTTCATATCCAGTTGCTGGTCTGTCCAATCACACGTCCCTCGCGATCAAAAACTCAACGTCTTGTCCTCAACACAAGGGATATGATTCCCCACACGAGTGTCTGTCAACACATACGTAAAACGAACCGATTGAAATAGACCGTGATATCGACACACGCATTTGTGAGATTCGTGTTCGTTAAAACATCAATAGCAGTCGATTTCATGTCGACGCGAGATGGTCACGATTCTAAGAGGAACAAGAGAACTTGGCTTATGAACTCAATATGGTATCAAATTTGAGATGGTTAGCAGAAGACATTCCAAATATACGAGCAAAAGGGTTTGCTGAAAAATAATTTGACTGATAGTACTTTAGATTCGGATTTGATGTGGTTCAGCTTAAGTGTAGTATTCAGACATCTAAATCTACACTATTGATTACGAGTCAGCCTCATTTTCTTTTCTTTTTTTTGGTCCAAAATTTCATCGGTTTAATCCGGCCTTCTTCGACTTGACGAACACAGGAAATACAGAACAAGTGAAGGAGATTTACTTGGCTGAGGAGATTAAGCTTCGATCAGTAATGGTAACCTTCTTCTTCTTACACCCGCCTTTCCTTTTTCTTCTTTTCCCCCTTTTTTTCCCTTCTCCTTCCCTCTTGTTATCTCCTCCCTCTTTTTCCTTTTTTCTTTGTTGGTTCTATTCCCCTCGCTCCAAGAACACACGCATTCCCCATCGAATACTTGCTTCTATCATAATTTTTGTTACTCAAATTCCATCTCCTGCTCACGAACGTGCGCTCTCCCTTGTGCACTGGTCACTGTTCCTTTTCTATGAGCATGCGTGAAGGAGGAAAGAAACACCCACGGGTTGGGTTGGAGGGAAGGAAGAGATAAAAGAAATATTGGGCTAAGTGACGGGTGATGGGCCAAGAAAGAAAGAAAAACCAGTGGGCTGAAATGAAATGAGCTACATTAAGGGAGTAGAAATAAAAATGGGAAAGAAGAGAAAAGAAGATTGGGCCCGGGATTAGGAAGAAAAATGAAAAAGGATTAGGGTCAAGCTGAGTTGCGAGCCAGTTTACAGGCAAGCCCTGTTGAATCCGCCCAAGTCCATTTTCCATTTTGTTAAATTTTTTAAATTTTATTGATTTTTATTTTTTTCCACTTTTAATTGACTTTTTTATGTTTTTGACTTTCTTTTTTATTCTATTTTTACAAAATTTTGAGGTGTCAACAATTGGTCCTCTATAAAAGGAAGCTCAAAGAGACTTTTCTTTCAAATATAAGGTGACACCTCAACTTTTATTAAGCATATTTTCTTTCCTCCTTCTTTTTTTTTTTTTTTTTTGCCTTTACTGCGGCCTCACCATATAACAATGTTCTTGACTGAAAAAAGAAAGTCGTTTCATGTAACAATAAGTTTCAACTAATGCGAAATGCCTCGGCATTAATACCCTTTGGCAGCATTGTATAAAAAAAATGTATAGGAATTAACACAATTTGACGGCACTAGGATGGAATATGCCTCAGCATTAACACCCTTTGGCGGCTGTGGGATTAACACCCAATTGAGAATGCCTCCGGATTAACACCATTTGACGGCAAGAGATGAGAATGCATCGGGAATAACACTCTTTGTGGCAGTGAGATTAACACTCAATTAAAATACCTCTGGATTAACACCGTTTAACGAAATGAGATGAAAACATCTCGGGATCAACACCTATTGACGGTAGGGGAATTAACACTTAATTGAAAATGCCTACGGATTCACACCGTTTGACGGCGAGGGATGAGAATGTCCTGGGATTAATACTCCTTGATGGCAATAAGATTTAGCATCTAGTCGAAAATGCCTACAGATTAACACTATTTGACTGCAAAGAGATGAGAATGCATCGAGATTAACACCATTAGACAGCAGTGGGATTAACACCCAATAGAAAAGTAGATAATCATTCAAAATCCTTTTGGCTTATAAAAAACATGAGAAGTTCCTTTGAAATTAGTGTAATTTTTTCTTGAACTTCTTCTTATATATCTGTTAGTCAAGACATTCTGAAATGACTCCTGCACATCTAACAAAAATATGTTATAATGAGCATTCTAGTAACAAAAGCATGCTGACTAAAAGTTAAAGGCTATTATAGGAAACAATATCCAAGAATTATCATCGTTGAAAGAGTATCGGTTACATAAGCAAAATCAATTCATTTAATTATTTGAGAAGTATCATTCGATATCACAAAATTGCCATCAAGTTTTGGGAAATATCACCAACTATTAAATTCCTTTAGGAGAAAAGCTTAATGAAAATGATCCTTCACTCATGAAAAGAGTCCATTAAGCATGTCAAACGCGGAATCCATAATCAGAAAGGCTTCTCATATACTCTCAAGACAAAGACTATTTGATCGCTTCCATTGATGTGGAAAATAAATCGGATCACTTAATATATTTCACACAGCCAGTACCGAAGGCTTCGTGAATCATTCACAATAAGTACACATCAATCAATTGAAGAGGTTTTTTAAAGATGACAAATGAATATAAGGTGATGACTTGAAGGGACGAGGAGAGGAGAACATCTCATGTTTCCAAAAGATGACATGAGACACACAAAATAATCAATTAGATATAGGATCCCAACATCTATAATTTTTGTGCTCAATGGATACACAATAAAGCAACATTAACAGGCACAAGGCTCTAACTTTGTGAGTCCATGAGGGAGAAGATGTACAAAACACACACTACCAAAGACTCAAAGAGGATTGTAAATGGGGATACTACAATACATATACTCATAAGGAGAAATGTTACCAATTACAGGTGGTTGAGAATGGGTTAATGCTGTATAAAGTACTAAGACAAGTATCTCTCCAAAACTATTCCAGACAAGAAGAGTGCATGTAAAATCTTAAATATCCCTACGTTTACATTCTACTTAACCATTGTTTGGGATAATTCCCAGACAAGAACAATGAACAATAATACTATTTTGGGAGAGAATTTTAAAAATTTTGATATCTCTAAATTCTATGGAATCATCAGTACGAAAAACCTTGATATCTTGAGAAAATTGTGTTTTTTCATGGAAACAAAATCATGGTAATTACGAGTAAATTCAAATGGACTTTTCATAAAATAAAGTATGTATAACGAGAATGATCATCCGCAAAAATTACAAAATAGTGAGAGTTGGAGATGGTCCCCAATATCAGAGTGAACAAGATTAAAAAGAACTTGAGAGAGAGCCACTCAAATCAACAAGCAAGGTATGCTGTTGTCTCAATTGGCGAGGCAAACAATTAAATGTTTATTATCATCCAAATGACTACTACAAATCAAGGATCATAATTTAGGGGAAATAAGTATAACCTAACCAAGAATGCCAAGTATCAGATGACATGATGGTATCACTATCACCAGAGGAGCTAGGAATGTTCAAGAAAGCAAGCTCAAATAAGCGTCCCACTCTACGCCTTGTCCTATTAGTTGATCCTATCCATGGATCTTGCATATGACAACCATGAGAAGAGAAATGAATATCAATCTCAAGTTCACATGATCGTCCTACTAATATCAAATTAAGGGATACTTTGGGAACTATAAATGTGTTAGACAAAGATAACATGGATGTCGATATGTTTATGTATGGCTAACTTCCATTTGTGTATACTATGTGAATAGTATGGGCATGTGAAGTGAATGATTTTGACTAAATTGGAATTTGAAATCATATGATTGTAGCAAGAGAAATAAAAGATAAAAAAACCACGAATCAAAAATGCCTGAAGCGACAAATATAATAGAAGGAACAAAGGAGCTATAAGTACCAAATTCCCGGAGACGATATTGAAAGAACGACAGATAATACATTATGAGAAGTCTTTATGGCAACAGCAGTGGCAGATGAACTTGCATGTAAACCCTGATTCCAGGATCGATTAGCCATCCCTATAAGTTGTTTAAGTTGTACTAACAGCAATTGGACATCAAAACTTTCAATTATTGCATGGCAACTAAAGTTTTAGGCTTGGCAGAGAAGCAAAGGCAACACAGCCTACAAGGCTATCGTCAACACAGCCTACAAGGCTATCGTCGTTACACCACAGTGGAGAAACGTGGTCTCTGCGTGTTGTCAAAAACAGGCTCAACGTTTGCGGTCCTTAGATTATGATTACTTTGGTACCAAATTTAACGTTCTAGTCATGCACGAGTTAAAAGTACATGAGCCGATTCATAGATTTCATAGAATGACTATCTGACATAGCAATAGTCAATTAAGAAAAATACACAAAATCTCCTAAACATATTTATATCTCTAACGTATCAAAATCAAACGAGTGCCACTTCTGCGTCAATAATGTGTTTGGATCCCTTGCAATACTGTAGACCATAACCATCCAATTTAGATAAAACGACTGTGATTTTTAATAAACATCACCCCTATGAAATGGAAGCCCTCCGATTTTCCAAGGCCGGATCTTCTGGCGTATGTTAGGAGATCCAGACCCGTCAATAATCGATGCGTTGCGGAGGGTGGGGACGTATAAGGACATGCACATGCGCCACTCGATTGTCCCATTTTTCCGTAAGTCCTGAAAGCGACATGCACGCGGGCATGCAATGTCGAGGCTTGAGGTCCACATCCTGAACCGCAGAACGTGGGGAACGAGCTGCAAAGAGAGAGGCCAAATGAGCAGCTGCTCACGGACTAAGATTGAGGTGATGATGCATCGATCGCTTGTCCACCGTTCCGCTCGAGACAAAGCTTCGACAAAGCAATCGTCCTGCGATCCTTTCGCAGCACAAATCTTCCTGACCAATCTTGTCATCAAGTTTCCTCGACGACGAAGTATCTCATGGACTTTTTTCGAATTTCAAAGACCGAGGGTAATTTCTTCTGTTTGAATTTCTCTATCGAGGTGATTCTGGAAAATGTTTGACGTCGTTTATAGGCAGGACAGATCTAGAAATCAATTCTCGAGGGGCCAAGACCTGCATGAGTAAGTAGATGATGGAATTATACTTTTGCACTCACGTGTCAATCGGCTCACCCTTTTTGTGAAACATGTTTTTATAGCATCGATGTGCCATGTATTAACGAAAGAAAAAGACCATAGAATTCAAATCGTATTGCTCATAAATATGTGAACTTAAATATAAACTTTCTTAATAAAAAAATACAGTTATATGCGATATGCAAAGAGACATTTGTTATTGTGGATATTAACATATATAAAGTATATTATGTGCCGTACTTCTATGATATAAACCATCGATTCGGTCCAAATCAATCGAATTCAATAATAAAGGAGAATAATAGTTCCAAACATCCGAAGAGAACTTGTGCACATTCTAGAGGGGACCGCCAGCCTATGCTTCATCACTTTCGGCCGTGCTTCCTTCAGAAAGCTAATGTCAAATCATGTTTGTGTCCGATGTTGCTATGCCTTTCGACTCTTTCCCTTCCTCCCTAATTTAGAACGCGGATATCGGTTTTCGACAAGGAAAAATTCTTGAAAAGTGAATCATGACTATCTATTTTAGTGAATCCCACATGATTCTTACAAACTTAATAAACTCAATAACTGTTCCAATTGCAAAGAGAAATCCGTGCGTGTGGGTGTGAAGACATTAACCACTATGTCAAATTCAGATTAGAAAGTTCTTAATTTAAAGCCAATGGTACGAAAGACAAGTAAAATCCGGTAAAATGATAAGAAAAGATTTTATTTTTTTTTTTTTAATCATTCATAAGAGAAGCTGGTGTTTCCGAAAAACCAAGATAAATATCAGTATCCAACTCAAATAGAAGTGGGTTACACAAGAGTAGTTGGTTACTTTATTATAGAAAGTTAGTAATCACCCTGAAGCTGGCAGGTTTATATAGTTGGCAATAATAAGAGTGGTAATCAATTGAAAAGTTGGTAATTTAGGGGGGAGGGGGGGGGAACAAAGAAAGCTTGTAATAATTATGAGATGATAACTCGATCAGAGAAATGTTGTAAGCCACTCAACAAAATGTTGGTAATTCATATAATAGATTGTGAACTTAGGGCATTGCCACATTGGTAAGAACGATAAATAAACATTGGTAAGTGATAAAGAAAAATTAAATTTGTGAAAGATCAGAGAAGTTGCTGATCTAGAAATATTAATAAACTATTGGTAACTAAATCAAACAATAGTTGCTAATGCAAAACTCGTCAATAAAGTAATTGGATAAAAGTTGGTAATTCGTCCAAATAAGGTTGGCAATTTGTAAGATTAAAAAAAAAAGGTAGGAAATTTTAGTTGGTGGATTATGAAAGGTAAATAAAAGTCAGCAACTCAAAAAAGAAAAAATACGCAACTTTTTTTTAAGAAAAATATCTTATCGTTGGTGTAGTGGAAATTACCAAAACAACCCTAAATCTATTACAATCATGTCGATTCGATCTAAAACTTTTTAGCATTTATCGAGTCATAAATCTTTTGTAGATAAAGTTTAGGACTGAATAGATACAACTGCAATAAGTTTAGGACTGTTCTGACAACTTTCCCAATGGCGAACAACTCAAATGATTTTCAGTAAATCAAAACCAATTAGTAATTTAGTGGGAAAAGGCGTGGTAACTCACGTATATAAAAATAGGTAGATCCTTATAAGAACTAGCAAACTTAAGGTGTTTGTAAGGAATAACAGACAAAAGAAATTGTGAGAGAAATGCAGGCCTGTGGTGCCCTTGGCCACCCACACGCAAAGTTATGCAAATCATGGCTTACTTATCATCGATATCCAGATATGCCATTCCTGATATTGTTCTGAGGATTTCAATCAACGCAATAAATCATGTTTGTTGCGATTCCACCTCCCAACTGATCCCACAGCAGACAACGCAATTCGACAGCCATTGATGTCGCGAGCAGATGAATTCTCATCTTCAGAGAGTCCCTCAAGCTCAATCCACAAGCCACGCTCACGGGAAGTGTGTGTTCGAGTCGAATCCATTATTTCGTATACACGTTTGCTGCTCAGTCCAATCACACGTCCTTCGCGACCAACGCTGGACTTCTTGTCCTCAACATAAAGGATATGACGTCCCCCCACGAGCGGCTGTCAACAACGAATTGACTGAAGTGCAGTGCACAAGCATTCACTAAATCCATGTTCATTGATCGACAGCGGTCGACCTTTAGACCCTATGAACAAAACCGCACGGCCTTCTTCCATTGACGAGATGGTTATGACCGTGAAAGGAACGAGAGAGCTCAGCATGGTAATGACCTTTATCGAAAGCTTCCACTAATGGAGTCGGTAGCTTTGTTATTGTTAAGAACAGAGCTCCTGCTTCAATAATTCAATGCATTGAGACTTGTAATACGACTATGGGTAGTACACAAGTAAAAGAAGAAGCTGATAAGAGGTCAGAAGAGTTCCCGCCTGAAGATAGAAGAAGTCAACAACATCGCAAAGTCAATAATAAAGTGTTCTGTGGAGACTGAAAGCCTACAAGAAAAGAGAAAGGGCAACGTTTCCTTTGTTAGTTTTCTGTTCAAGAAAGCTTAACACAATTAGTTTTGAATCATTGAATAACAGAGTAACAACGTATTATTTAGAAACTCATCTTCATCTTCTTCGTCGTTCGTCTTCATCATTCATCTTTCGTTGTTCATAGTTATCTGAGACTACTCCATTGATTGTTCTACGTATGTTCAAGCTTTGTTCAGCTCTACCGATTCTATAGAGCTTCTTAGTTATTACTCGGCATGGTTAATCACTTGAAGAAAGCTTCTCGAAGCTGTGGGCTCTCTTGCACTCCAATACTTGAAGGCTTCCAATGGGCTCAAAGCGGGCTTTACAGGAAATTTTCAATTTGCATCAAAAACATAAGATGGGCTCTTACGGGCCTTTTCAAATTTTGTATAAAATGCTGCCAAAATGGAGAATGTTTGCTAGACTCGTGCCTCCAATCAATACGTGCAAGTACAAGGAGAAGACACTGAAAGTCTCTATACTTTTTTCTCCATATGCAATACAGTTTGAGCTTTGTTCTGGTACTACTTTTCGAAATTGATGCAATGTGATCCTCTCAGTAAATTTGCTAATCGAAAATTGGTGACAACGCGCTAATACCGTTAACCGACCAATAACTATCAACGTTGGCATTCGACGTGCCCAGTTGGATGGTCCAAATGCAGCGGCATGTTCAACTTCTTTCTTCTTCTAGTTCTTCAACCGGCGAAATTAACAATTATGAGAAACTCTTTCAACCTAAGAAGAAATGCCGTTCATCATCAACTTCCAATGTCACCACCCACCTTCAAACAACCACGGCGCTTGTAACCCATCACCACCACGAAGCTCGGTTGCCATCGACACTAGCACTTGGGCCGTCGCCGCCGCCGCCCTCCCTTTTCTCGTGGGGCTTCATATCTCGGGCGGTGCGCCTTCAGTTTGAGGTCATGCCCTCAGATTTGAGGACGTGGCGACTTTAGGCCTAAATCCTCTCTTTTGTCATCAATTTGCACTTGATTCAGCCGCCGGCCTTACTAGTTCTTGATTTAAACTCAAAAAGCAGGTCATATACCCAAGAAGACTGAAAACAGTGTCTATTTATGCCATTGTCAACGCGCCAGAATAGATCCATTCTCCCGACTTCATTTGGCTCTAAAATTGCTCTCTTATCCTCATGACCTAGTTATGTTGGACGTAGATGCTCTCTTTTTATTCGCACGTTGGTAATGCAACATTGCCCCATAAGAACAACGGGGGATGCCAAATTTTGTCATGACCATGTCTAAGTGCCTTTACTTATGGACGCTTGGAAGTCCCTACAAAGTTTGTCCATCGAACATAGGTTTTCCTCTCGTTAGGGGTGAGCATGGTTCCAAAATAGGTTTCAGGTTCTTGAACTTGGAACTTGGAACGTAATCCAAAATAAGTCTTTGTATTTTTCTTGGTCTATGTTTTCGTGCAATCCTACGATATTTCATGGTGCCCAATGATGAATGGCAATATAAAATTACTAGTTTAAACTTTCATTACCAGCAATATCCATGACCAAAATTTTTCTTTATTAATGTTTCACATTTCTTTTGTATTTAAATATAAGTTGTGATTACTAAATTGTAACAACAAATGGTGAATATTAGAGGCAATAATTCACTACAATCGTTCAATTATAAAATACAGATGGAACATATTTGTCGCGACCTCCCCGAAAGTACACCACCTAAGGTTCAGCTAATAGTTTACTAAGTCTAACTTAGCTCGAGTTCTTCCAAACGCATACCAATTCACGACATTAGGTTTCACTTCTTAACATGCAAAATATTTTCAAATGAAGTCGCCACTAATCTATTCATAGTAGATTGATTAGAAACCCAAGTAAAATACCGGGAGTTGTACTTTACTCCTACAAACCAGAAATTCTAAGTACGGGAACTTGATTACGCTAGACTAATCTAACGCACTTTCTGTACCTTTTCATTTAAAAAAAAAATAGCATGCAGCTTGGATTAATTTTAAATTAACTCTTTAACATGTGTAATGATCATGCGGGTGAGCAAACATTAATGTAAACACTCAAAGAAATAATAAATCAACATAAACTAACAAAAGCAAGTCAAAATATTTTTTAGGTTTTATTATCCTAAAAATGCAAATTAACTAAATAAGTAATAATGAAGTTTTCAACATTTTTTTGGGATTTTCACTTTTTATATGCAGACTATTCTAATATGCGATGCATATGAAAGAAGTCTAATTCTAAATGTGATTAATCTAATATGTTCTATAATATGCAAATTCTAGATTAAATTAGTCTACATGTTATGCTATCTAATTAACCGAACCAAAAATAAGCAACTATCTAAATGACATGTGAATGATGTTTTTTTATCTATTAATGGAAATTTGAAGTTAATTAAATTCTTAAATTAATCATGCAACTAAATTAACATAAGGGACATTTAAAATTTAATGTTTTAGATGAACATGAATTTTAACTTAATGTGACATGCAATGTATAATCATAAATTTCTAAATGCATTTACTCTAATATGACATGAAATTTCTATGACCTAAACATGCAATTTCTAAATGACATGGTAATGACGTGGCATGAAATTTATGCACATAATTTTTATTTGATTTTTCTTTTAACAAGAAAAGAAATCTTAACAAACAATTTTAACTAATCAAATTAACTCAAATATAAAAAAATCAAAATTTCTAACCACCAAATATGGAAAAAAGAATCAACGGATCGTATCTCGAGTATGAGATCGAATCGGTTGATGTCTCCGTGCAGTCACAAGTTGTATTTCGGGCATGAGGTCGGACTGTCGACTATTTGCACGTTGTTAAATTAGGAAAGTTTCATAATTTTATTTGGTACCTATAAATCTTACGGTAATGCACGTTAGTCCATATAACTCATGATTAAGTAAATTATATATGAGTTAAAATAAATTGATATGAGATGAGATAATTTACCTAACTTCACATATCAACTCTTCGAATTTGAACTTTGGATTTCGTCAAGTTCGTTGCGGAGAGATTGGCCACAGGACTATTCGGCGGTGTAGGGCGCGGCTTCCATTGTAGCTAAATTTCCACACAAACCAAAGTTAGCAAAGATGGGGCTGACTTTGGCTTGGATTTCTTCACACCGATCGACCTACAAAGAAGAACTCGTGAAGAAGCTTGACAAGGGTCATCCGATGAAATGGGCTGGTTGAGGACGCTCTCCCAGTATACATGTTGAGTTGATCGTCGAAAGCGTGGCGTTGCTCAAGCTTTACGGTTCGAAAACCCACGTCTGTTGACCAAGGATGAGCTGACGTCCAAGAGAAAAGCTCATAGCCACAGATGACAGAAACAAAATAGAAAGAGTCTGACTCCCACAGATGGCAAAAAGAAAAAGGCTGGAGAATTTCGATCGCCCCTTAAAGAAAAACTCCCCTTTTCCTCTTTTCTTTTCTGCTGGTGGCCGAATGCCTCTCGCTCTGTTTTAATTTTTCCGGACCCCAGCCCAGAGGAAAGCCCTCAAAAGAGTAATTGATCAACAACCCTTGTATTTGACCAGAAGACCAATTCCCGTTTGCTGGTGAAAGACCCACGTCCAGGAAGCCCCCCAGAAAAAGACTCAAAAAAGACTGATCCCCCAGAAAGAGAACCCCCAAATTTTGACTCACAAGACCACCCAAGAAAAATTTGACTCTCTGAAGAAGACTCCTTCTTTTCATGGTGGAAAGACTAGCCCCCTCCACACTGCAAATCCACCTCTATTTATAAAGGGGGGAGAGCTCGTCCAGAGTTTTTTCAAAACAGATTGGACCTCGGCAAATCCCTTCCAGATAGGACTTAACAGCTCTAACAGATCACAACAAACAAAATATTTATCTCTTTTTATTAACCACCAGACGATTTTCAAACAAATGCTATCCGTTTGCTGATTGCACGTGCATTTGAATTTTTGCGCCTTCTAGAAACTCTTTTAATTACATGTAAGAGCAATGTGATTTCTTTTGTTCAGGGGTCGGACCAACCCCTGATTTTTATGTAATTAATTAGTCAAAATTTAGGTGTCAACAATATTATATGTCGAAACCGAACCTAGAACCTATCGCATGATAGGTTGCAAATGATGGGTTGCAGGTTCTAGGGTATATAGGGTAAGTTTCATGTTCCTGCTCGAACATGCACGTTTCAGGTGGAACTTCTAAGGAATCCAGACCCGCCCACCACCACTTCCCATGAGATGTTTCGAGAACTGGGCCAAAATTGTCCCAAAGGTGAAGACATGGGCCTTCATTAGTATATGGCCTCAAAAAAGCTGCTGTACGTGATCAATGGCCAGGCCTAGCTCGAGCTGAACGCCTGACTAAAAAGTCCTCGTCCAAATTCGCCAGTGATTCAGAATTTTACTCATTGAGAAGTCAGCCCTGGCCAAGCTGAACAAAGCCTATCTGGGTGACTGCAAGCCTAAGAAGAATATTGCTTACACATAGTATTTGTCCAATTCGTGTCCTTTCCGATCTAGGCCCAGGATGCTTGTGCAAGCTCAATAGACCGCCAAGTCCATGATCAAGTCTGACTGCTGTCTACTCCGGCTTGTCATTTGCCGTCGCCCTCAATCACCACCAACGGACTCAAAACGCTTGCCGCACCCCACAGTTGGACCATCTACCCCATGTTGGATGTGAACCAAGCATGCTAAAGTTGTGATCAAGTCGAGTTGAATTGACATATTGCTGAGCTCGAGCTCTTGATCCGTGTGCTCGTTGCTCGAAACCCGTCCCGAGCTTGATCGAGAATTAACTTTCCTTCTTTAGCTCAACTCCATCAGAAAATTGAGTTACTCGATCTCAACTTAACTCAATTGCTATCTATAAACAAAATATTAGCTCGAGCTGGAGTTTTATAAGCTCCAATATTGAATACTTTTGAGTTCTTTATGTCGATTTTTTTTATGCCGTGGAACCACCTCACAGCCGACAGTGCTTGGCGTAAACCACGGGAGACACTAGTGTGGGAACCCACCTCCCACGGCACCCCACTTAAGTCGCGCAAATGGAGCGAGCTAGGATTCAAATCCTGCTCGGCAGGGAGGTCATTAGAAGTCTGAACCAACTCGCCCACAGCGGGGTGGGTTTTTATGTCGATTTTATTAGTTATTAAGTATCTCTTTAAAATACTGAAAGTGCAATTTAGCTCAATCCTGCTCTTAATATTAACAAGTTTGAGCTCAACTTGACATGATATTTATTTAAGTAGCTCAAGCTCAAGCTCAATTCGAAATTAGATTAATCAATCTTGAGTAGTTATCGAGCTAAGTTGGAACTACTAACGAATAACTCGAATGGATTTTACCTCTAGGCTAGACCCCCATTGTTAGGTTGCTTGGTCCGTCTCTCTCTAGGATTTGAGTTTTAAATCACGTGATCTTAGCATCCCCGCCCCGCCACCCCCACACACGTGTGTAGAAAGAGACCGCTCTTTATATCAAATGTTTGGGCATGCGATTACCAATATAAGGAAGAAGAAGAGAGCATGTAACACAGAGCTCTCTCTACCAAATAGAAAAACCATATTGATTATATTCAAGAAAGTCGGGAAAAGTCATTAAACAAAAAGAAGTACATGAACAACATCGGCCGTTGAATAAGAGTGTCATCCTTTGTATAATGAGAGGAAAAGCCATAAATAGGTAAATGGGGTCAATAAATCGATACCGAGACTATTCTCGCGAAGTCATAATCAAGTGCAAAATAGTTTCTTCTAAAGTATAAGGGAAACGACATTCTACTGCTCAACAAATCAAAATACATTCAACATCCAAATTCAAATACCGAAAACTCCTTTTCGGTGGGGGAAAAAATAAAATCCACCATAGTTATCCATCCGCGCGAGGTTTCTATGATTCCATTGGGAGTCTGGATATACTGTGAAAGTCGCCTAATATCTTTGTCTTAAGCTGGAAAAGAGCAGGCACCAAGGTGGGGGGAAAAGACGATGCGACTGCTGATCGACCGCCACATTTCTGAATCCCGACAACACGTTGGGGAAAAATTTGGTGTGGTCCCGAGCGGGGCCGCCCACCAAGTGGCGCTCCCTAGTGGCCGGGCGCACTACGTCGGGACCACGCAACATCTGCTCGGACGTTGGACGTTCCACCGAGGATGCTACAGCATCGTGAAAGAGCTTCGTGAAGCCATCATTAGCCTCTCAAACGCTGGTCACATGAAGCATGAGTACAATTATTCGGACCAGGGATGTCTGGTGTTGGTAATCTGGATTCTTCGATTAAGTTAATCAGATGGAGGGCATCATCCCAAGGAGAAAGAAGAAAAAGAAAAGAGAAGGAGACAAAGACCGAGAGGAAGTGTTTCACACGGTTGTAGTCCACGTTGGTACGATTAGGACTTCATCCTGGAAAATATAAATAACACAAGATGGGGACATGGGACGAAGAAGACAGTCGAGCACATCCCTGCTGGCCATAGCCAAAAGAGCCTCAAAATCATCTCAGGCTCTATTCATTTTACGGCCTGAAATTGTGGTGTTCGGAGACGGAAAATAACTCGCCAACGAAAATGTTTTCCAATCAATGAAAAATTTTCTTCTAAAATCAAAGAAAATGTTTTCCTTTCTCCAAAAAAAAAAAGAAAACATTTTCCAGAATTCCAGAAACCAATTAATCATCCGGAAAATTGTGAAAAAAAAATGGAAAGAACAAAAAAATTGTGAAAATATTTTCCGGAAAATTTTTTAGTTTCAAACGAACACCGAAAAATATTGTCATTTACCAGGAAAAAGACTTCCTAGAAAATATTTTTCGGAAATGATTTATTTTCCACAAAACGAACGGAACCTTAATTAATACCGATTTTCACCCCAATCTCGAATTCATCCCACGTCACCAAAAAATCATCATCGAAGTTTTCAAAATTATCAATATCGGAGTGTAAGTGCTGTTGAAGATATAAATGAACATGAACGGTGATAATTTAGGGAAAAAAGTTAATGGCATTTTGAGACGTATAGGAAGACTTGAGATTATAGTGCAAGTTTGTGTTTTTAGAGAAGAAATGACAAAACTGAAATTAGATACAAGTGGAGCTTCTTTAGGAAATTAAGCCCTCATATTAAACGGTCATAGTCGATATGAAGGGATATTCAACTAACTTTTCGATACTTTTTTCTTAAAATTTTGAGAGTAGAATGTTTTACATATGTTTTGGACATTATGTAAGTCTCTTCTGCGATTCCATATGGCGGGATACGATTAATTTCAAATATCTAAAATTGTTCGAATTAATAGAAGCCAAAATTCGAATTCTGCAAAATCAAACAACATCAAATGTTACTGGCCGGAAGCTACTGTGAACATACAGCCGCGCGCAGTCTACCCGAATCAATCAACTAGTTCATGCATGGATTAAGAAATTTGAAACTTTTATCACTACATTATCATCAGCTGAGCTCCAACCCCAAAATTTTCTTGATCATTTTTCTAATACCACGAGGTATCAGAACATCACAGATTAATCTCCACGAATACAGACAAAATGTCTCGTCCACATGAATCAGGTAAGACTCTACGCATAGGTTAATCTCAACCAAACTCGAAAATTGCGCACTCCTTTTGAAGCTTCGCATAGTTGACTGATGGCTGCAAAAGCTTTGCAGACCGTTAGATATCCGCTTTTCCAAAGCACTTTTACCAAATCTTGGATCTTTATAGCGGGAAACTTTGAGAGCTCGAATCTACTCCAAAAGTGTTTCCGGGTTAATCTTTTTCTAGTCATGGGAATGATGCCTGAACTGTGAACAATGCCATCTTCTATCTTTCAACTTTGGAAGGAGGCTGTTCACCTTCTGACCAAGCACAGATTCTAAGGAGAATTCAAGCTGCGGAAGAGGAGGGAGATAACCTCCGCAGAAGCAGATACGTGAATATCAGATGAATAGGAGCATATCAAATGAACATTGCATGAGAGAATTAATACTAGACGAACCTAACATGATCAATTCCACAAAATGCAATGCTGTACAAGACCATACATACATCTCAAGTTAAATACAGGACTACACAGACCCAAAGCGCGGGTTCGGCTAATCTCTCTTTAATAAACTATCACACATCTAATCCATTGCTACTAGACGGCGGCTACATACTTCAGGGCATCCGCCCCTTCCAGAAGGCATTGTCCTCTCGGTTGTTCCGGAATGCGCAGCACCCAACTGAGTACACGATGATGAGGATAACGAGGACGATGATGTTGACGATAGCGACCTTCTTCCAGTCCCTCTTGAGGTTGTCCAGCAGCCCGGCCTTGCAAGACTGGCAGTTGTAGCACAGCACACCCGTGTCATTGTTCCACGCGCTACAGTCCGAGTCAGTGTAGGTTGTGGTCGAACCAGCATTCCAGACAATCGGGCTCACATAGGTGAAGTTGCAAGAATCCGGCGGCTTGCAACAACCGGACTGCACAAAAAATGTATCACATTGTCAGTTCCAAACTTCCAAGCAGAGAATAACAGACAGAGGAAACCCACAAGCTTAAAACACATGATAGAACTAACTGCAGAAGCAAAACAGCTACATAAGAACCCAGTCCATGACAGCATTGATTTAACTTTCTAAGTTGGAACGACAACAAGTGCACCAGACCAGTTTAATGAAATCAAGAGGACTTTCATTGGAAGGGGCATTTCCCGTGAAGGACACAGCAAGATGTTCTATTAGTTTGCCATAACAGCAATTCAATTTGATAGGCATTATAATCTTGTCATTCATGGCCAATGACAAAGTCACATCTTCCAGTTTGCTCATAGAGTTTAGAATGGAATCCTAACCGAGCGTGCAGATCAAGCGTCGAAACAGAGACAGTTTGAGAACAAACCCTCTTCACAATAAAACAGTTCTTCCAAAACATTTCAGCTCAAAAGGAATCCAGAGAGCACCATGCTCCATCGCCCTATGTAAGGCGACCACAAGAACCACACAACGAGCGATTGAACAGATCCGTCGCCATTAGTCAACAAGCCCTCAAAAATCTTATCTCTAGCATTATGCAAGGAGCGAAAGCATTCCGATCTCCACAGGAAAAGCCGTAGATACAGCGAATACCTCTCACAAAATTGCCTTAATTTGGCTATCAATTATTCACACCCAATCTAACATTTGAAAGAAACAACAACCTCCTCCCACAAAATTCACACTCAATCCAATATCTGAAAGAACAATCACTGAGCACACAAACCACAACAACTAAATGGACTTTAAGTTCAGACAGCACAGGACAATGGAGAGAGAGAGAAAGAGAGTTACTTGAAGAGCCGACAGGTGCTCGTTGTAAAAGTCGTTCACCAAAGTATCTTTAGCATACTTCTCGGCGTAGGCTTCGCAGACCTTGCTGTCGATCAAGCAGCTCTTGATCTTGTTCCAGTTCTTGGTGCTGTTCACCCGCTTCTGCAGCCAGTCCGAGTAATCCCCGAGCTTGTACTCCTTGTACCCTCTATTGGACAGGGCCTCGCCGGCGCCCTTGTTGGTGACTACGAAGGCGAAGACGGTGAAGGCGAAGAGGAGGAGGATGAGGAGGAACATGACGAGGAGGTAGAGCCAGAGGAGCCAGGTGACGCGGCAGCACGCGCCCACGAGGCCCGCGATGGACACCACCAAGAGGAACACCCCGAGCGCGATGATCGGCTTCTCGAGGAACTTCTCGCAGTCGGTGTCGGCCCGGTTGGCGAGCCATATGCCGGCCCAGAGGACGGGGACGGAGAGGAGGAACGTGAAGAAGTTGAGGATGCCGATCAGGTTGTTGCTCAGGCGGAACATCTTCTCTCGAACCGAGATGGGTGCCGAAGCAGAGAGGACCCAACTGAGAAAAAAGAAGAACTTGTGGACAAGAGGGAGGTCTGATGGATGAGGAAAGAGAAGAAGTGGAGTATAAATAACGCGAGAGAGAGAGAGTATAATTCGAAATGGGGACGATGATGCTGCAGAGAAGATTCAAATTCGGCACGTGGGCCGACGCAAGTTTACAGACGAGAAAACCGCACGCGCTGAGATCCGACGCGGCGCGCGTCGCGCGTCGCGCGTGGGGAGTCGGCAGGGCGACAGTTGCTCTCTTCGGAACGGTCACGGAAGCGGAGGAACATATGAAACTCCACGTCAAATCCGATGACGTGAATGATTGCACCGCTGACTCCTCCGCACGTTGTGCCGCCACGTGGCGACTCGGATGGGCTCCAAGATTTGGACGGTTTCTTACTCCGTCCGACGTTTCGCACGCGTGTTCCCACGCGTTTTGGTAATCTGGATAAGGGGGGCAACTATATACCATTTGTTATAATCCCATTTGCTATGACCCAATTCGTATGTAATTTAATTTCGATCGGATCGAATGAAATCATCGTTGATGATCTATCTCGGATGCGGGCGGAGTAGGCATTATCCCAATCAGGTCGGACAAAAGAGATCCTCAAAAGAAAGACGAATCATCTCGCTCGAGAATCGATCTTCATCCTTGAATGGGCCCACCATCGACGCCACCAGTAGCGCCACTCACGATCGAGACGCGACGGTCTCGGCTCAAACGGCCACCACGCAATTATTACAAAGATTGACCTGGCCATCTTTAGATCAGTTTCGCATCTCTTCCAAAAAGAGGCATCTCTTCGGATCAGTTTTCTTTTTAGCCTATCCTTTGCTCTCTATCCTTTTTCTTCAGCTTTTGCCTTTTCTTCTCCAACTCTTCTTAAAAAATTGTCGGTTTCCTTTTTCTTCTTTTTTTTTTTGACACTCTTCTAAAGAGATGTCCCTTTTTGGAATCACACCAATGCCACGTTAGTAAATCTAATATACATATATCCATCCAAAAAAACTTCTAGATTTTAATCATACTTTGAGTCAAAAGCTTCAGAATTTTTTTGCATAACTTCCCATTTGGAACTTTCAAATAAATCAAGATGACTCTATAGAGAGTGAAGATGCTAGTAATCTTGGGAGAGTAAAAGTCCAAGACTTTTCAAGGATAATTAGGGCACTTGGTTCATAGAAATCATAAGTGATAGGCATTGAGTAAACCTAAAGATGCTTCCACGCAACTCCATCAATGGAGAGACATCATCCGTAACAAGTGGGCATAAAATAGAGGGAAAGGAAAACAAGTCCAATTGCAAGTCTCACTTAAGCCCAAAGCAGTCGGCCCACTCCATCCTCAGCCCATATATCAGCTTTCTTCTTCTTCATTGTGCAGAACCCATCGGCGAAATAGAAGAGAGAGAGAGAGAGAGAGAGAGAGAGAGAGAGAGAGAGAAACCGAAGAAGGAAGAAAAGTGGGTTTCGCGCTCACATGCTTTGGAGACCTCGACGAGTCAAATTGCATGCACCTTAGTTTGTCTACTTTTGTTCGCTTCTCTATTATGATGTTTTCTTTATTCTTACTATTTTCAAAAAGAAAGCTATAATGCGTAAGAATATATTTAGAGACATTTTATTTTTATCAATTTTTTACAATTATGAACTTAAAATATGTGAACTGCAAAAAATAAAAATAAAAATAAAAATGAAGTTGTATTAAATTAAATGATTTCCTTTGTCCAGTGTGAATTTCTCTTTATGTTCTGTGTTGAATTATTTGAATTTAATGAATGGGTGCAATCTCCATTTGTTAAATGAAACAAAGAACCTATGTGTTTTTTTTTTGTCTGTAGTAGTAAAAAGACCATTCAGAGGGCCTAGATGGTGCGATCTCCTACCGAATAACACGAAGTATAATTTCTTGGCCTTATTGATTATGTCTTCGATTTTTCACCTAAACATAGTTCTAGGGCTTTGATGGCTTGATTTCGAATTGGACAGCACAAATTTTCGTTCCTTCTCGACAATCGGATTTAAATTCTTGAAGGATTGAATTAGTCTCAAATAAAAGATAGTCGAGGTCTGAATGACCTGAATTATTTTGCGAGGTTTTGATTACCTCTTTCTATAGTTTAATGACCTAAATCCGATAGGATTTCATGTGTTTGGAGTTCTTCATTTTTGGAGAACTTTTTTTACTGCTACTCCACCGAATTTAAAGTCTTTGTTTGTGCGTCCCGAAATGATTAGAGGCCTCCTATTTTTAGAGAGAGTGGGGTGAGTCTTGAACCTTGTGATTGCTCTTGATTGGTCAAATTAAGATTGTATATCGACAATTGGAATTTTGATTGAATTTTAATTAATTGTATTAAACAGATATGGATCTACATGATTTTGTGACAGATTCATACTAAGTGATGAATAAGGCCCACTTATACAAACATCAAACTTACTAATACCACGTCTTAATAGGGACAGGAGGGGTTATTTCCATACATTTTCTCCAACCACATTTTTCACCGTTGAATTTATGTCATGTGGCAACGCAACCCTAAAAAAACTTCATCTTTTCCTTTCTCTCACTCGCTCCCTCTGTCTTCCTTGCATTGTCCTTGAGCCGCCGCCGCCGTCGCAGCCAACATATATTCTTGGACGTCTCCCACGACCTCATGATTGGTGTCCAAGTGCGATGTCTATGTCACCGAGCCTCTCCATCTGTGTTTCGTGCTGTCCCATGTCGCCCAACTGCTCAATTCGAGGGTCTGTGGTGGTGGTCAACCTTGAAATACCCGACTATGGCCACTACCAGCCTCGATCGATCTTGGATATGTTAAAATAATTAAATATAAATATACGCATTCATTTAATAACTTAAGTTTTTAGATTGATCTCACAAAATTTTACAAAATGAAGGTCAATTAGATGTCTCGACCACGGATTGACCTCGACCCCAAGTCCAGCCGACCCGAACCTTTGAGTAAAATTAGCGACACCCATCACTCCTTATCTCGTGACTACGCTTGTCAGATTAGAATCCAACCAAACCGCACTAACGAATAAACAAAGTCAACTGACACGAAAAACCCCATTTAACCCCACCCACTATCCTTAGTGGAGATCAAATGGGTCGGTTTGATCAAGCCACATGTCGAGCCGTTCCCCTGTCTCATCCTTTGGCTCGAACTCCAGCCACAGAAACAAGACCATGTTCGACCAGGAACCTCCCACAAAGAGCCACCTCACCAGCTCCACTTTCCAAATCATCATTCGTCGAATCTCCACTTCGTCGTTCACTTGTCTACCCGCGAATCCAAGGACCAAGCCTTGAGCTAAAGAGCACTATAAATAGGCATGCATTCGTTTTCCCACCCCCTAGGCAAAACCCACTTCTACCAGCCTCGGACTACCATATTAGAGATCATACTCATCGTTGACATTCTCTGCATTTGGTTATTGAAGTTATAGTCTTCTGAAATTTCGAAAGTATCAGAAAATGGCAGCTCCGAAACTAGCCATGGTCATGGCTTTTTTTCTTGTCACAACTTCAGTCGTTAATGTGTGCGCGAGCAGAGTGGCCAGAAAGGACTTGGGTGTAGATCTTGGAGGCATAGGGGTCGGCATTGGAGCTGGGATAGGCCTTGGCTTAGGAGGTGGTGGCGGTTCCGGATCTGGCTCTGGTTCCGGGTCGGGGTCCGGGTCTAGCTCTGGCTCATGGTCTGGGTCCGGTTCTGGTTCTGGTTCTGGTTCAGGTTCGGGGTCAAGCTCGGAAGCAGGCTCGCACGCCGGGTCATATGCCGGCTCTAGGTCTGGTTCTGGGGCAGGCTCCGAAGCAGGATCATACGCTGGGTCCTACGCAGGGTCCAGGGCCGGGTCAGGGTCCGGATCAGGCTCAGGCTCTGGACGTGGTGGAGGATACGGTGGGGGGTCCGGCGGAGGTGGCGGATCGGGCTATGGCGAAGGACGTGGCTACGGAGGAGGATACGGGAGGGGAGATGGAAACTGAACTCGATCACATGTTTCATCATGCTTAGCTAACGGTCTAAAGTTCGAATGAGACAATCACTTCTACCCTTGCATAAGAATAAGTATCTGAGATCGACACCTACATCGTTATTCTACGTCTGTTTGTGTGTGTGTTTTCCCTTTTGGGCTAGAGATTGTGTGTTTAACAAAGTGACAGAAGTTGGGTCAAATTCCGAGAGATGTACTAGGTTGGCTGCTCGAAGGTGCCATTCTCTTGTATCCTAAGCATTTTCCTCTGTCGAGAATAATCGATCATGTGATCACATCATATTGCGTTGGCTGATCAGTCGTTGCATACACCTTTCCCAATTCGCTGTGTAGAAAATGAGCGTCAAGTACTGTTTCCACGTCATTGCACGCTCACCTCTTGTTACCATCTCATCCATCTTTAGAACATTCGTAAACGGCAGGTCATATTCGAGAAAACATTGATATACAGAAATCAGTTCATAAATCATCAAGGAAAAGAGATGCGATTTTACTTTCGAGTCCTTCGATCAGCACAACTTCACTTACTAGGGCCATACTCCGATGCCTTAAAAGAACATGATTTAATAGAGTTCATCCACGATTAGCAAAAAAAAATTGGGGAACTGTTTGTTTCTTTGCGTTTCGTTTGCCTTTTCTTTTCCTATTGAATGCTGAGCATCTTACTCAAATGAACTTTTTAGTAAAATCTACAAATTAGCGTATCAAAAAAAGGAACCGGAAAGGATAAGTTGGGTGATTATCTATACGAACACTATTGATAGTATATCAAGTTATTCATACAAACTATAATTTTCAAGCTTAAGAAATATCGCTACTGACAGCTAAAATGATATTCTTGAGTAGTTGGAATAAGATGTATCCCAATCTTGATCATTAGGGGTGTCAATGAGGGTTAGGTTCGGATCCCAGATGATATCATCGACCCCTTGTGCAGCCACCTGGCAAAGCCTGGGGTACATGGCGGCTTTGATGCCGCAGCGCTTGCTGATGAGGAGGTCCTAGCGGAAGATGCGGGAGAGGGAGCTCATCAGCGTCATGTCATCGAGATCCTCCTCCTTCATGTCGAGGAGGGTGTTGGCCGTGAAACCCAGCTTGACTATCTCGGAAACAGTCGGCCACCTTATCCCAGACACCTCAAACAGCTCCTTCAGCCCTCCTATCGGTCCGCAACCCAACCATCGCAAGCTTTTGGATCCGTTCTCGCGGTTCAAACAACGCTTGTGTACGTGACTGTTCCATCCTCGTCTATAAATACACGTTCATGATGACCAAGTGCGTCCGTCTCCCCCGTTTATTTGCATTATATGTAGGTAGTGGAGAAGGGATTGCGTTGCGTGGGACGGGACAGTGACTATAAGTTGAAGATGCAGGTCGAGAACAAACTAGACGAGGAGACCAGGCTCTCTGGCGATCCACCGGCGGCAGCCAAACTGGGTCCCCGTGCTAAGATGCAGGAGTTCTACTCGATCACGGACGTGGCGTCGGAGCAAGCGGTTGAAGTCTAAGGACCAGTAGAGGAGGGAGAGGGACGGCGTTGGGGAGCTCACAGGGTGGGTGGTTTGCAAGGAGACAACCTGGGATTTTCCGAGAAAGTGTTGTGTTTGGAAACATTTTTGAGCCGATTTAGGTTTGTGACCTGAAATCGAATCGAACCATCAGAAATTCGCTGTTCTATTCACTATCAGAGCAGAACAAAAAATAAATATAACATAAAAACCACCCAAGCTGAGAAATTTTGATCACTTTAGTTTGAAGGGTTCCTCTTTATACCCTCGTTGGTCATGCTTCCAGAGAGGATGATTAGCAGCTAAGTTGAGATCAAGAGTGAAAGAGGACCATACCCTTGCTGCACACGTATATCTAGATAAGTTTTTACATGTTGCTTTCTGCTTAATAAAAATTTCAAAGCAGATGCACTTTAAGTTTCCCTTAACACAAAGCATCGAAACTTTTATGATATATAAATATCGACACATATACTTTATACACAATTCTTATATAATTTTTAAAAACGTCCTTCATCTTGGCGAGAAAAAAAAAATTGTTTTTTTTTCTTTTGCTCTTGGTTAACGGGGTCAAAAGACACATTTCATTCTTATAGTTATTGGACAGGCTTTTCTTTGTCAGATTCACTCCCGGGAGATCTAATTCTAAATTCCAAAGATGGGTTTTTTATTTTTGTTCCAAGAACTTGGCCATGCAACTATAGCTGTTACAGGAAGTGCTTGGACATGCTGAACATGGAGCTCGTGTTTGCAGTCTCGAGTTTTGTACAAGAACAGATTTGTTGGGAAGCTAACCCTTAGCTGTCTTGTATGTTTCCTACTAGAGACAGAAGACATCCTAGCAGAACTGAAGTAGGCATGCTTGGTACCGAAGATATCGAACAAACTTGCCACATTTGAAGTACTCTGCATCTGAAAATGTAAGTACTCAAAATCTTCTGAATATATGTAATAAGAAATCATGCCTGATAAGATAACCTTCTACAGTAGCGCCACACGTCAAAATCTTGTTAAATGCCACTTTTCATATATGGAAAAAATTATACAAATTATCCTTGAACTTTGGCCTATTGTGTAATGTGATTCATGAACTTTTAATTTATCCAATACGATCTCTGGATTATGAATACATGTTCAATTTAAATATTGAACTATATGAAAATATTTATTGTTGTCCCTAAACTCAAACTAATGACATTTTGAGAAGATATCCATCTTATATGTCCTCCAATGGTTATCACAAATTTCATACGAGCAATCAACTCTTGCATCCAAGTCATTGGCTTTCTGAAAGGCGTTGTCATCTTTGTTCACTGTCCAGATGCTACTCATAGATTGAGACGACTCATCAGATTGTCAACATTACCAATTATCAAGGATCCAAACAAATCCAAGGCAAGAGCAATACGTGGGAATATCACGATTGAAGACCGAAGAGTGAAACTTCCTACGCCTGATGAACTACAACGAGAGTGCTACTGATTAAACCAGATGCACTAATCAGATCCCAGTTTATGGCGTTAAGTTCGATCGCACGGTTGAAAATCTAATCACATCCTCCTAATTTCTCTGCAGACCCACCCTGCATGAGAAGACTTTGTCTTGTTGATGCTCCATCAATGCGAAAAGATTGATGGAGACACGTTCGAATCTTGAATGAAGGCGAGTGGGTACCTATCCTACTAAACCGGTTCAATGTGGAGGGTCCAAGTTTGAGACCAACTTTAGAACCTGATGATACCTTTACATTATTCAGTGGAATATGAAGCCCCGTTTCTTCACCATAAAATAAATGACTCAAAGGATAATTTTTCGCAAAATAATCGTCTATATCGCTTGAAATAATTAACCAATGAAAATGATTTTATAATGAAATACATCTTATGTCTAAACATTTTCATGAATGATAAAAAAAAATGAAATTCATTTCTTTTTCATAAACAATATAAGAGATTATTATTAAAAAATATTTTCTAAATTATTTACTTTTCAGGGTTCATAAGGTGTCAAAAGGTACACATAGCATCTGATTTTAATGATGACGGTGAGATCCTCTTGGGCTACCTTGCCAATGACCCCACCACTTTAATCACCTCACTTATCTCCCTCTTTCTCTATTAATGTCTCTTTTTATATTCAATAATTTGAACCATCCATTGCAACATGTTTGGGTGGCTTTCGATTTTAGGACAAAGGTGCACCCATCATAAGATTCATCATGCTTAATGTCTGGCAACAACGCAAACAAAAGAAGGAAGACCACGCCATAATCTCATTATCGAGCATTCCATTGAGCGAATTTGGGTAATTTTTACTTTATCTCTCGGTCTGCCAATCCTTATTATGTCTAGACCCGGATAAGTTTTCCTATGTTAAGTAAAATTAAGCCGCAAGCTCCACTCCTAATGGTGCTTTTCCGTCAATTTCTTTAAGTTTCAGCCCGGCAACCATACTCCTTCTCGAGCCCAAAAAGTTTGATTTCTTGTAAGGTGCTGGCGGAGGTTTCTTTTCTTTTCCAGCTTTTTTTTTCAATTGTCGGTTCTTCTTCCTTTTGGCACGTTTACAAAAAAGTGAAGAGCTGCCCTAAGGAATTCCCTGAAAAGAGAGGAGGAACTAAGAGTAAAGAGCACAGACAAGGATAGGATAACTTACAAGTTAATCAGACAGAACAAGTGCTTTGAGTTGGTCCGTACTGGAAGCAAGGAATGCTCCTGGGCGTCGATACGTTGGCGGACAAGGACAAGCATATATTTGAGGCTTTCTTGATCGGTTGTTTCTGGTCTAGAACACTGCCCCAGTTTCTGCAAGTCGTGCGATAAACGGTGCTCGTCACATTCGAGCGAGGCGTCGACGCGACAAAAGGTCCGTCCCCAAACATTTCTTCCTCTCTCTCCATTTCTCTTTCCAGTTTTGATTCGCCTACTTCGCTGTCGTTTTGTTTTTACTTGCTAGTCATCTCGATTGAGCTATGCGTATGCTATCGAGTAACCTTGTTGAAATATGGTATAAATCTTCTGTCCAAATTTTCGCATAGAGTTTTTAATCATGCATAACACGAAAGGTAAACACGATATTTGGTGCTCTTATTTCCAGGGAATGTAATTCTGATGGCAGTGATTCACCGGTTAAGATCGTCAAAAGTGAATTCGATGGTTCAAATCATATGATTCGTTCACATCATGATCCTCCATATTGATTCGGTAGTTTATCTAATATTTATTAATAGAATGGCATGTCCAGAGAATTAACCCATATATATAAATCAATATAAAGCCCTTTACCCCAATCCCACTAGAAGTTTGGCTTCTGTCATTTCCGTTTTTCTGTTGTCCTTGACCAACGTACAAACCTCCGACTTGAACACACCAAACAGGAAACATGATTCCCATGGCACATGTTTGGGCGTCCACAAAAAACAAAATATCTCAGGTCGGGTTCCATTCATAAGCTTAAATTCAAGACATATTTTAACATATGACATGATCCACTCAAAACGCTTAAAGATTTCTCTTTATCCATCCAAGTTGATCGCCTTGTAAGGAGGGCCATTCTCGATGTAAGGAAACTAAAGAAATTGACAGTACTTGGTCAGTAATGTATAACTCAAGTTAATGGGATTTTGTGCTCTAGGAGAACCTTTAAAAAAGCATTCCACCACCAACTGATAGGAATAATTTGGAAATTCTCCCTTGTGGAAGAGAGTGTACATTCTATAATCATTAGTTAGTCTGGTTAGTTTTAACGTAGACATTAATCACATATCAAATTAGAGAAACGAGTGAATGGTTTGGACTAGTGATGGACCCGTGCCTTTAGCACGACGAGAACACCAACACATTCGAAAATCTCGATCAGTTTTGTAGGATTAAAAGTTGTATCATAAATAATCTTCTGTTGCTTTAGCACCTCAAACATTACCAACCGATGGCCACGCTAGGGTTCCTAGAACCTTCCTTATTTAGGGTGCTTTACCGTAAAGGATTTAGTTAAGAAAGAGGAGCCACCATCGATCATTTAATAGGCGGACCAGGAACCTTAATCTCAGGCGCCGGCCCTAGCGGAAAGGATAAACTGATTGTCTAGGTTGAAATTAGGAAAGCTGCTGATCTCAATCTATTTTCTATATGAGAAGTAAAGCAAACAAAACTATCTTATTCGGAATGAGTGATGGAAATCCCGCCAAGATCACTACTTGATGGCGTTGTCCATTAGAAGCACTGTTGTTGGTGATGCTGCGTTGCTCCATCAGTCTGTGAATGTACGAGAATCATTTTTAAAGTAAAAGCGTGTGTGATGTGACCGTCAGTCACATGCAAAGCTGTGTACTTACTGAGGTGCAAGGCAGAACGTATAATCACGCAAGATGTCATCCCATGGTAGTATACCTGCTGTCGATGAAAGCGACACCAAGCATCGAGTCGCTGATGGCAATTGACACATTTCCGTGCATCTTACAGCTACTGAGAGAAATTGTGCGTCGCGGGTTCATCTTGTTTCGGCTTGAAATAGGATAACGGGAGACGTTCAGGGCAAGAGGGTCTCTTGCCATTTCCTCTTCTCATCGCTGGTTTCTTCGCAGGGACTTGTCACGATGACGATGAACGAAACAAGCACACCTGGATGCGATCACAAAGGATGGGTGTCGGGGATGAGGTGTCTCTGGGACGACTGGAGTATCCAACTCCTTGCACTACTTGGCTTGATTTTCCAGATCGTTCTTGCTGTATTAGGAAGCCGCAGGAAAATCTCCAGCAGCGAGACGATCAGTTTAGTCGTCTGGGCATCTTATTTTCTCGCCTCTTATTTTGCGACGCTTGCGCTGAGCAAGCTCACGACGGTCACCCTCAACAAGTCCGAGAAAGAGTACGATACTGAGCTAAAAGCATTTTTGGCGCCTTTAATTCTACTGCAGCTGGGCAATCCAGATAGCATCACTGCATATTCAGTGGAAGACAACCGGATCGGCTTGAGGCGTGTATTGAACCTTGTCATCACTTTTGCTTTCGTGGTCTGGATCCTCTGGCGAAGTTGGAAGCCCTCCGCCGAGATGATACTGTACTTTCCGATGTTCGTTGCAGGGATAATCGAGTACGGAGAAACAATTTGGGCACTCTATTCTGTGTACGATGAGAAAACAAACATCAAACTAGCGGATTTCGATGAAGAGCAGGACATGTCCTCTGTATTGATGAGCTTCCCTAAGGACATTCCCCGTCTGGAGATTTTCTTGAAGGCCTACTATCGGTTTGATTGCTTAAAGCCACACCTAGTGGACTGGCTGAAGCATCCTATCTTCATGTCACATCGGAGTATGTCGATCAATGAATACAGTCCTGAAGATGTATTCTTGACAACCGACATGGAACTAGGGTTCATGTATGATGTCCTCTATACGAAAGCACCAGTTCTTTATACGAAGGCCGGGATGATGCTCCGCGCCATCAGCTATGTCAGTTTGCTGGCGACCTTAGGTACATTCATGGGGCTTTTCTTTCAAGACCTCTTGAGAGATGAGTATGTTATCTACACGTTTGGATTGCTGATTGGAGTGATGCTTCTAGAAACTTATCAGTTGTTGAAGTTATTCTCTTCGGATTGGGTGATTATAAAGAGCACTAAGCAGCATGGCAATCCAATGGTCTTGAAGTTTCTGAAGTTCCTTGTCGAACGATCTCTGAAGAAGGAAAGGTGGTCTAACACAATTCGGCAATTTAATTTTCTGGATTTCTGCCTAAGTGATAAGAGGCCCTGGCTCTTCAGCATCCTCAGATTCTCCGGCATGGCCGATAGGTTCAGGAAATATTGGGCACCGCATTCTGTGCCGATTCCCAATTACTTGAAAGAAATATTGCTTGAAGACATGGAAAACTTTGAAATAAAGAGAGGCCTACGACCCTTCACAAAGAGAGGCGAATGGTCGCTCGGCATCCACCCGTCGCTGGATAGGCTGAAATGGAGTATCGAGATGACGTTTGACAGAAGCATCATCATATGGCACATCGCAACCCATATCTGCAACCATTCGTGCCCCGACGATTCGAACCATAACGAGGCAAGCAAGCTGATATCGGATTACATGATGTTCCTTCTGGTAAGACATCCCAACATACTATCCTTGACCACGACGAACCTCACTTTCAGTCATGCCTACACGAAGTTCATGAAGTTTCTAGACCAAATCCCCGAAGAGCGGCGCGACAAAGAGAACGTCCTGAAATTTCTGTCAGGGCTCGAGTCCCTTCAAGAAAGTGAATCCGAGAGGAGCCTCGAAACGGTGATCACCAAAGGGTGGAATGTCCTTGAGGAAGCGCGGCGGCTCGCGAGGGAGCTGGAAAGTAGTACAGATACCTGGAGGCTCATCAGCAGCGTCTGGGTCGAGATGCTATGTTTCGCAGCGTACAATTGCCAGCAATACCAGCACGCGAAGCTGCTGCGGCGGGGCGGAGAGATCATCACTCACTTGTGGCTCCTCCTTTCTCACAAGACGGACAAGTTCAACACCATCAAATACACGGTCCGCAACATAGAGATCGCCTAGGGACAACGGCATTTCTACTATTGCACACGAAGCTACTTTCTTCTCAGACTATGTACTGTACCACACTGTGTTAAATCATTGCTTCCTTACTTTCTTTTCCCCTTTCATCAGTGTTCTCTCTTCAGGGTGAATGTAGATCGCCATCCTGTAATCTGATTGAACATTTATTGATATCCTGACTAATTGTCACGTGTCTGATCAAAATTTTGGACATGTAATATGGAGTCTAATACCTCAAAAAGCCTCATTGAGAAGGACAGGTTGCTGTGCACTTTGTTGCCGAATGGGGAGAAGAAAATGATAAATAAAACAGTAAAAGGGAAGTCGCAGTTTTGGACTTGGTTGGCTAATCCTTCTCATTAAGTACTTCTCTCATACGGCGGAACATAAACTATTTCTTTGGGGGCCCGGATATTGAGGGTTGCTGCACACTGGATCTTCATTGCCTTGTTTTATCGTTGAAATTGAGGTTTCACATACGATAAGATTTTGAATCTCATCCAAGAAGAGCGAGTGTTCAAGTTGCGGTGGGATTTGTTTAATTTCCTTGTGGGGATGAAAAATTATTCCGTGAGAAATGAGTTGGCTGGACACTAAGTAGATTATTGGATGTAATTGAGGTTTGGAAAACACCGAATATGTTTGTGTAACTAGAGTATAATTGGAATCTTCGTTATACTATTTGGTCTATAATGAAATTTGCCGTTGCTCTCCCCATAACAATGGGCACACATCACTCAACTAAGGATAAGCAACAGTCCAGGGTCAATCCTGAACCGGCCCAACCCGACCAGTCCTAATTGGATTTTTAAGACGAACTGGTGGGTTCTAGGTCATGAAATCTATAACATAGTACTATACGGGTTGGACCTCGGTCCTAAGGTATCGAGTTTGTCCAACCCGGCAATATAATATATATAATAATAAATATTGTCATTTTTTACAAGGCTATTTTTATATGTTTCAGCAACTCAACCTTCCTCAATTCCTTGTTCCTTGTTAATTCCCAAGCCCAAACCAAGAAAAAATGTCTACCCACATGCCCAAATATGTTACGTTTTCTTAAGCTCATCCACTTCCAGTGTTACGTCTTCTTCAGCAATTCAGCACTTCTTCAGCTCTTCCAAGAAATTACGTCTTCTTTACAAGCCCTAATTTCTCAAGGTCCCATTATCGCTCGCCCGCCGCTCGCTCTCCGAATCTCGAGGCTTCTTTGTTTATGAAACATACATTCGCACATGTTGTGTCATAGAATTTCTTGTACGAAAAATTTAGTAGTCTCAAGTTGACCCTAGGACCGAACCGGATCGATAGAGTTGATCCAGTCCTCGGTCCCAAGCTTGACGGGTCGGTCCATGGTCCCAAAAATTGAGGACCAATACTATACGGGTTGATCCTCGGGTTAAGCACAGGACCAACCCAACCCGAATCATGCTCACCCCTACACTCAACCGAATCACGTAAATTTAGTGTCCAGTTTATTTTCTTGTCATGCCTATTTCATTATTCGATTGCTTGTTTCCACAACACTTTAGGTCCAGTCCTAGTTCTATCCTTAAATTTTTTTTGTTCCATAAAAAAAATCAACTTTAGGGCTGGGCAACAACAAAAAAATTTTGTCCCAACAAAAATCACTAACTTTAGATTGAATCACAATTTTATCTTTAACTTTCTCTTTTTTTGGGTGGGGCAGGCCACTTACAAAATTTTACTTAAATCCCAAATATGCTCATGCTGACCATTAGTCCAAAATTTATCTCAACAATCGAGAGATGGCACGCTCTTGAATAAACTATTCAAGCATCCTAAGTTGAGTGTCTCGAGCGCAACCTCTCTCGTTATGAGAGATAGAAGATTTCCGAGCACAAGAAATTGAAGACTGAGCGTAAAATTGAATATCCCCAAGCGAGATGACAGGAAGACTCTTAAGTACTACAATAATTGAAGAAGCCAATTCTAATTGCTCTAATTTATCCAAATTGCAAATCCAATAAAACATCTTTTGGGCTGACATAGAAATTCATTTACAAAAGACATTTTATTGGATATGAAATTTGGGAAAAAAAAACTAGAGTCATGATGTAAAAATGCTAGCTAGCTTAAAGTGTTTTTGGACAGTGGACTAAAGGAGACAGGTATATGATTTAAATAATAGTTTGTGGTTTTCATGATATAATGGATAAGTGCATTAGAAGTTTTAAAACTTGTTATAAAAGTGTAATTGAGTCCTAAAACTTTCAAAAAAATGCAATCGAATCCTAAAATTTTTAAAAAGTTTAAATCTCACGTTACCAAATTTCTATTTAGCTAACAACATTAATTAACGTGAGTTACTAGATTTTCTCATGTTAAATGGCCATAAAGTATCGGGTTATCGACTCTCATTTGAATAACTTACCAGAATTTGTTTGGTTTTTCTCCTAATTCAGCAACTTTTATTTATTTATTTGTGTTTCACGATAACGCCTTAAGCTTATCGGCTTTTTCTTTTGAAATTACGAACCTTAATTAGAGTGCCGTGCTACCAAAGGTTAAGCTAGTTTTCATTCAACTATCTATTTAAATTGACATGACTCACCAACTTCACTCACCTTGTTTTGATTTGGATTTTATTTCATGTTGGTTGGGCCAGTGCATGGGTTGTCATGGGCCGGCCCATGCTTTTTGTGACTTACTCAGCTGATGGGCCCTCCCAAGTGTTCCACCGGCCGAACCAACAGTCCAAATATTTTTTTTTTTCTAATTTTGGCTCTTTTATCAAGGAAATCAATGAAAATTTAATTTATCATTGTGAGTACTTTTTGCTCTATTAATTAGAAATTGGGGTGTTATGCATTTTTATTTTTTATTTTTTTGCCTCTGAGGGTGTTATGCAATTTAAACTTTATATAATATGTATCCAAGTATAGATTGCACAGTTGTTCAATGAACTAGCTTTTGTCCATTATAGGCTGCCCCTAGTATCAATTAAAAGACTGCAAATTGAAATATAGGGACAAGATGTTCATAGATTTGACAAGCGGAGTTTTCCTTGTTCAAATATTACGTGCGCCTCACAACCTAATTAATTTAGAGCTTAGAGTATTTTTTTATTAAGATTGAAACACGTTATCTATGCTAAGACCCCGTCAGGCGAGTTAATCAAATGCTAAAATAGTTAAAAATAAGAACTTCATAATTAAAATTTTGTCACGCATGCAAAAAAGAAAAAATTGATAAAAACGATCCCACGTAATCCATGATATTTTAATTTGTTAGATGCGATCACTGGGCTTTTAATGCACGCGTAAAAAATTAGATTAATGAGATGGCGGTATAGCACACGGATTTGAGATCAAACTGAAGCGATATTTTGAAGCGATCGATTCTTTCTCTTTTTCTTTTCCATTTATGAACGGGAATGAAATTAATTCTTCCTTATTCAATTGAAGGCCCATTGACAAGTTCGATCAAGATTTAAGAAATACGTGGGCCGGACAATTTTCTCTTCTATAATTTAAAGGGTTCTTTTTCTTTTTAGGGAAAAAGAGAGGTCGTGCTTCATTGTAATTTCGACCGATTCATAAATAAATAAACCTTCTTTATGTTCTAGAACTTACTCTCTTTTTTTCCTCATAAAAAAAGATAGGATCGTTGGACTTTTTGGAAACCTGTCGTTTTCAATGTCTCCGATTCTGCATCCAGAAATCTCGTCGCGTTTTTGACTTTTTGTGTAACGTGATCCGTTCGATTCCATGCCCCTTTAACTTCTTGCTATTTTTATTTTTTTTAAAAAAATTGGGAACAAGACGTGGTACGATTATTTAATTTAAGGTAAATAAATGTCGGCTCGTATTCAAAATCTTGTCGGTCCATAGTTTCCAAGAGAGTCCATATCCGATGAACGGAATCGTCTCTGCATTTCTTTTCCTCTTTATCCGTTTTTTTTTAATCTCGCGTGGAAATTTTGTCTTTGTTGGATTTCGTAAGCATATTTGGAGGTTGAGTGATTGACAATATAAACATAATTTTAGCTTCCCGACTTCTAAATCGGCATGATAATATCGAAAACAGAAACATTTCGTTATAAAAAGCGCGATTCGCAAATGGTTAAAGATCTACCGTCGGCAAAACCATAATCAAACGGCTACAATCACCCTTGAAATGGCGAACCCTTAATGAACGTAAGGAAAAATGAACCTCGACATGATCGCATTCAGTCTTTACCATATGTGGCCAATAGGACTCGGAATAAATTCACGTCTCAATATCCTTAACTCTTCAAATTATTCAGAAATTGAATGATCTCTCCTGAAGTATCCCCTATCTCACGACAACGGAAGCATTGCGACGTCCACCCATCCAACTCCCCTGAGCAACCCGCCCTTCAACATCGCCGTCTTCTTTGGCCGCAATTCCCTCCGCCATTCTCCCCAAAGTGTGAGAAACCGATTCTCAAACGTTGCGTCACGCCAATGAAGTCCTGTTCAAGGCTCCGAACATCTAACATTATCACTAGCGCCCGAAGCACTTCATTCTATGGGTGATTAGGTCCAAGGTGGGTAGGTTCCATACCTGGACCTAGACCCTGTACTATACCTTGTTATAACCGATTCCCATTTTTTGGACCATATGCCTGGACCTTGTATCCAACCCACTTTGTTTTTCCGGTCAGATTACAGGGTCAATTTTGTTTTATATTGGAACTTATTTTAAACATCATAATTTTATTTATTTATATTGAAACATTAGGCACTTGTAATTAATAAGTAAGTCAACTTTTCAAAACTAAACAAAAAACTAAGGATCTACGAGGTAAATTATCATAAACAAAATTATAAGACAGAGTAAAAATTATAACGTTACACATACTTTAACAAGAAATATGGATTTAATATTAGTCTCATTTTCACAATATTACATGAAACTTTTCTTTGTTAATAAATCTTTGGCGCAAGCATAACTCCTCCAAAAGTAAAATCAATGTAACTTATCCTTCAAAAGTAAAATCAGGCAAACCAATCAACGTGGTACAAAATCTCCGACAAAAATCTAAATTTCATATACAGAAAAATCAACAAGAAACCATGTAATAGAGACATATGTAAAAGTTATGATTTAATAAAATATATTTACGTACAAAATCGGAGTTTTCACTAAATGAAAAATATTTCCCAATGGGTGGGGTAGGTTTCAATTCCGAACCATATACCCGATTGTGTTATAATCGGTTATTATTTTCTTGAACCATGTACCCGACGTTATTCGTATTAGACTCCGTTTCTAATCATATTTTCCGGATGGGACCGATCCGGAAACCGGAATTATCCGGTCTGGTTCCACGCCCCTACTTCATTCAACTCCAAGAAGCTCAAGAGAGAACTTCATGCGGAACTTCCTCCTCCACCACAGCTCGGAAAGTCAGCATCAAAGCCGGACGAATCATGGAGGACAACTCTTTACAGAGCGCGGAGCATCTCAGAGGATCCTATGGAGATGTCGGCACGTACCCTCCCGATTGTCCACGTTGGAACTTTCCTCTCCTCGGCCTCTTCCACGTCGAGCTCCTGGGCCCCACGAAGTGGACCGTCGATTTTAGCCCGGGCTACGCCAAATGACGATCAATATTGTCTTGTTGATGTGATGGCGATGCTGACGATCTTCCTCTGCAATTTATCGAGATGGCTCCACCGAAGCTTTGAAAATAATAAAATAAACAAAAACAAGGTAACGTTATTACTTCCGAAATTGGCTCGAGAGGTCGATGTCTGGTTCCCTGGCTCCGACGCAAACGGTGTCGTGGTGTTAGTCCACGCGTTGCCGCGGGAGTCGGCAAGGTTCTTTAATTAGTGACGAGAGGGGGTTAAAGTGAAATTCTTCATGTGAAATTGAGAAATATATGGGTGGAATCTATTGGAAAATGATTTTTATGTGCTCCCTTGTAAAGATATATATATATATATATATATATATAGTCATTAGAACATTTTAGGCCTATCAAACACATGTCACGAGTTGACCAGTGTATCGAGGAAGAAATTACCAAAGTCTTCTTAAACTTATTATATCCACAACAATTCAATCATATATATATTTTCATATTTTATGAATTGAGTTAGCTCGGTCAATTTTGACTAAAAATTACTAATGTTAACTAAAAATTACTAATGGGCAAAGTTGGGGTGGCTAAGGGCTGACAAGGGTCAATAGCTCTATGCAAGCATTGCAATGCCCTCATCTAGACCCTGCAAGGGCTGCCTGCTTTTAGCCGCAAAGAAAGAAAATAAAATTGAAAAAAAATCGAAAAAATATTATAAAACATCGAAATCTTATTAAAAATATATACGTTAATGCTAATCATGCCATATAATACAACCAACATCAGTAATTTCTATTCAAATTTTTCAAGTGAACTCAACTGACAAAACGGGAAAAATAAATCTAGGACTAAATTGTCACAATTAAAAACATTTAGGATTGAATTGGTAAAAGGTTAATGTATTTAAAGTCTTTTTTGGGTAATTGTCCCAAGAAAATGACTTAAGGAAGTTTGGATTGTCTTAGACCATCTAATCTTAGTAAGTGGATCTACTCAGAGATCCAATCTATGTACTTGTAATTAATGTAAGGCAAGACGACTCCAAATCACCTGTGCTCCATATGACGGCATATCTCGAATTTAAAGTCGAGGTTCTTGTTGAAATTGGATGGTCTGTTGTCCCCCAACTCTCCCACTTGTCCTCAATAGTTATTTTAATTACTTTGTTCGAGTTATTTGTAATTACGTGGATAATAGCTTCACCTTATCATTAATCTAACATTCTTTTCCTTTAAAAGAAAAAAAATTCATGTCCGCATACTTTTACTTTGGATTCAATCAACGCAAAGCATATTTGGACCATATCCTCTTTCCTTTCCTCTTAAAAAAAAACGCAAGTAATGTTAAACCCGCGATTACAATTACCGATCACGAGATCACTATATAGATAGCAATTTGGTAATCGCGCCTATGGTTCTTTTACTTCCTTGCGAAGCACAATGCCGAGTTTACATTAAAATTCGATCTTCACCACACTAATTTGGCTACGTATTTGCACATTTATAAATCGCACACGTCGAACTCCTCGATCACGTTAAAAAAGAAAAAATTACGCGAGACTATGATTTACTTAATGTCGGTAGCTTATATGCGAATGGTTTGAAAAGTGAAAGGACAAAGAGAGAGAGAGAGAGAGAGAGAGAGTATGGAAGAAAAGAGCAATTACAAAAGGATAAAGGAAAATTGACGAATAACAAAAGCGGATAAAAAGAGAGAAAAATAAAAGGAGACGATAGGATAATGCTGCGCAAACTCCGCGGAGACCTCTCTTTTCTAATCTTCGGCGATGAGATTTCCCCGTCATTTATCGGGTAACCCGACGCGGCGAACTTTTTCTCGTCGGGTCACGCCGCCGACGAGCCGACGAGTTCCCGGTGCGGGCAAACGGGAGGAGGTTCCCGTCGGTCACGCCATGTTCAAGAAGACAATGGCCACCCACGACCCAGGAATCAATGGACGCTGCTACCGAAGAACCTTCCGAGAAAGCGAACCCTAAATTGAATAGTGGAGAAGAAGGGCGCCCCTCGCTGTTCTCATTATTATACTTACCAAGAGAGAGAGAGAGAGTGAGAGGGTGCCAGTGCAGAGATGCCAACCAATCCGACCTTCCTTCCCATCAATAGAAAAGCAATGAAAGAAAAGAGGGTCGCCACAGGTGTCCTCCACGACCGCCATGACAAGCTGTCGAACCAAAGAAGGAAGGGTAAAAAAACCCATGGCCAAAGCACTCCGCCCCCACATCCACTTTCTCTGTTTTCGTTGCAGAAGAGAGAGAAAGTCAGCACGAGAGAGAGTTGAATTGCCGCAGCAGCAGTCAAAGAAACGATAAAGAAATCTAGAGAGAGAGAGGGAGAGAGTGTTCGATTTAAGGAGCACCGCCCATTTCCCCCACATGGCCCGGAGGAGGGCCGCGTCCCATACATCCACCCGTCCACCCCCCGTTACCACCGGCATCGCCGGCCGCAGCCCCCTTTTAGCATCTCCCCATAAATGACCCGAGCAGCGACCGTTTCTTCCGGTAGGAGGTCAATCCCCTCCTGTCCACAGAAGAAGAACAACTCCCTCCGGCAATCAAAAAACGGCCCCCGCTCCATGGCCATGGCGCCCATGTTCTTCTGCTCCTGTTCTAGAAAACCCCCCCATAACAAAAATGGAAGGAGAGATAAAAAAAAAAAAAGGGGAAAAATTTCATCTTTTTTCGCCCTTCCAATGTCTGTTGGACATGATCAATAATTGGGTTCAATTCGGACAATTAAAATTTCAAGAAACGGCGAAACGAACCAATCCCAATTTGCAAATCAAGATATGACATCGCGGGTGCATGATAAGCTATCGCGCTTCTTTAAGGCGAATGCGAACTTGAATGTGGAAAGGGGGGTCTTCGGTATCTCGATAAAGCTATTCGACGCGACGAATTGTACCTCACAATCGATTTGATGAGAATTAGTTCGATTAGAGCCATTTTCACACGTTTCGCGAGGTACGCGGACCGATTTTTTGAATGTAAATGCGTTTAGATGTACATGGACCTAATTCGAGTGGGTACACCAAGGGGGATCGGCAAATCAATGCTGTCCAAATTACGATGCACCAAGTTCATCGATTCGAAGGAAACAAGAGAGAAAAGAACACTAATTGTAAATAAAAGGGGTTGTTCACGGAAATGAAAGAACTAATGTTTCGAAAAATGTTTCGCAAACATTATAAATTTACATGAGAGATTAAAAAAAAAAACTACTCAATTTTTGACTTCACAGCACAGTCTCTCTCCCCTCTTTCTCTCTCTACACGTCTGTTCTGGAATTAACACACTCTCTCTCTCTCTCTCTCTCTCTCTCTCTCTCTCTAATATATCCAAGCTGGCCGTCCTTTAACGCGTTCACGCGTATACTTGTCGCTTTTGTGTGGCTGGCCACTATATATAATCCTCCTCCCACTCCTTTCTTTAGCAGGTGCAGAAAAAAAAAACAGAGTTTTTTTCTCTCGTCTACATCTGTTTCGATCCTCTTCTCCGCCAATCCAGAACAACCAGTTTCTTCCTCATCGTTCCCCGGGAATTCTTTTCCAACAGACCCAACAAGGGGGAAAGGAAGATCAAAGAAAGAGGAGAAAGAAAGAGACCCGCTCTCGAAGACAGGGATCGCCATCGTACAGGGGAAAAGGAAGATCGAATCTTGGTATTTCTTGAAGGAAAGGAAAGGACCCGGATCGAGATCGACGTCGAGAATCGCGCAACGGAGAAAATGCCGTCGTTGCAGGAGGAGCTGTTGCCGTCGACCCCCGGGAAGTTCAAGATCGACCACCGCGGGCACGCCGTGAACCGCCAGTTTCACCGTTGCTTCGCCTCCACCAGCACGCTCTTCCTCTGGGCCCTCTTCCTCGTCGCCCTCACCGCCTCGTACCTCAGCTTCCAGAGCTTCATCGACTCCGGGAACCGCTACTTCACCGCCTCCTGGGGCGGCATCCAGTGGGAGAAGCGCGTCCGCGACTCCGCCCAGGTACGCCGCGCAGACGGCCTCTCCGTCCTCGTGACCGGCGCCGCGGGGTTCGTCGGCACCCACGTCTCCCTTGCCCTCAAGAAGCGCGGCGACGGCGTCGTCGGCGTGGATAACTTCAACAACTACTACGATCCCTCCCTCAAGAAGGCCCGCAAGTCCCTCCTCGAGGGCCACGGCGTCTTCATCGTCGAGGGCGACGTCAACGACGCCCGCCTCCTCGCCAAGCTCTTCGATGTCGTCGCCTTCACCCACGTGATGCACCTCGCGGCGCAGGCCGGCGTCCGCTACGCGATGGAGAACCCCCAGTCCTACGTCCACAGCAACGTCGCGGGCCTGGTCACCCTCCTCGAGGCCTGCAAGTCGGCCAACCCCCAGCCCGCCGTCGTCTGGGCCTCGTCCTCCTCCGTCTACGGCCTCAACGAGCAGAGCCCCTTCTCGGAGGCCGACCGCACCGACCAGCCCGCCAGCCTCTACGCCGCCACCAAGAAGGCCGGCGAGGCCATCACCCACACGTACAACCACATCTACGGCCTCTCCATCACCGGCCTCCGCTTCTTCACCGTCTACGGCCCCTGGGGCCGGCCCGACATGGCCTACTTCTTCTTCACCCGCAACATCCTCCAGGGCAAGCCCATAACCATCTACCGGGGCAAGAACCGGGTCGACCTCGCCCGCGACTTCACCTACATCGACGACATCGTCAAGGGCTGCGTCGGCTCCCTCGACACCGCCGGGAAGAGCACCGGTTCCGGCGGCAAGAAGACTGGCCCGGCGCCTTACCGGATCTTCAACCTCGGCAACACGTCTCCGGTCACGGTGCCCACCCTGGTGAGCATCCTGGAGCGGCACCTTAAGGTGAAGGCGAAGCGGAACGTGGTGGACATGCCCGGCAACGGCGACGTCCCGTTCACGCACGCCAACATCAGCCTGGCCCGGCGAGAGTTCGGGTACAAGCCCACGACCGACTTGCAAACCGGGTTGAAGAAGTTCGTCAAGTGGTACTTGTCTTATTACGGCTATAATCACCGCAACAATGTAAAGTGATTTTCTCTCTCTCTCTTTTCCTCTTAAAATTTATTTTCCCTTTTCTGGACAATTTTTATTTTTTGTTTTTTGGTTGTATTTTTCTCTGTGGGATTTTCTTTTTCGCCATATGAAAGAAAATCCATAAATCGAAAGTGGGCAAAAAAAACTAGGCCCAAAAAAGAGGCAAAAAAAAAAAAAAAAAGACGGTGGGTTCTTTACTTGGGGAGAGGGGTGGTGATGCAAACAGATCCTGCTACGCTCCCAGTAAATTTTTGTTGTTGCTGCTGCTGCTGCCGTTACTTTGTAAAGGAAAAGAAGTTCCGGAATTCAATTAAGGTCTTCCCTTGTCATCTGCCTAGTGTCAATAATTTCGAATTTGATGGCGCGAATTCGCGGTTTCGTTTCGATTCGGGGTATATTCTGTGGATTCTCGAGGGTCCGATACTTGCGAGCCGGGGTGAATTGGCGAAATCTGGGCGGGATTTATGTGATTTGGCAATTCGTAATGTTGAGATTGCGTTGATCGGGTGGTGCAAGCTCGGGTAGATTTATGGGAGGATCATGTGATTGGTAAGGAAGGAACAACAAGCGAGGAGTCATAGTCTCCGTTACCTTTTGAAGTTACCATGAGGAAAGCGAAAGTAGAAAGCAAATGGGGAAAAAGGGGTAGTTTATGATCCTTAGAAGGTATATGGCATCATTGATAATCTTTCATGGTCGAAGTGAAATGCAACAAATTTCGGTCTGGACCGACTTAGAAATAGAAAACGGGCGAAATAGGGCGATCCTTGCCCGAATAAATCAATTAGAATTGCTAATTGCACCCTTTTGTGGAGAGTATTTGATGATTGCAAGCTTGATCAGGAGCAATGAAAATGGAGAGTATTCGATGTTACATACGTATGTTGGTGTGCAAAATATTTGTCAGAGCAATGGAAATAATTGGAGCTGGCTGCAGGTATCTTGGACTCGAAATTCTCAAATTTAATTGATCCAATTCGTAGTCAATAGACATCATCATTTGCAATACCGGGGTTTGATTTAGGTGATCAAGTTTATCCAAGGCATTAGAGTGATTGAACTATATACTAGGAAAAACTAAGTAAGTGCAATTAAATAGAAACCTAGTTAAACTAGCGAGACATATACATCAGAGAGGAAGCCTAGAGAAGGAGGAGGATAAAAGAGAGGATCTAAATGGCCTTCTCCCTCCCTCCGTGGTAGTGAAGGGAGAGGAGAAGGAGCTATTCCCGGCCTTAACTTCAATGTCGCCCCAACCAATTTAAATTGGCTTTTCTAAATCTTGAAAATGGAAAATCAATCGATTCTCTTTAGAATCGGCTTTGAGCAAGCGGTTCCCGAGTAGAGTCGAACTTGACGCTCGCTCCTGGCAAGAGGCAATGGCATCAGTGGCAAGGACGGTGCTCGGTAGCGAAGGATGGTGATAGACAAAATTAGAATTTGAAGAGTTGTGGGGTTTCAAATTTCTTGGAGCATGATAATTCAATCTTTTTTCCATCGAGAAATGCCATTCGAGGATATAAATCAATATCCTGCAGATGCACGATAGTATAAGAGCTTTTTTTTTCAAATTCCTTGGGGTGAACGGCTATACAAATTTTATTTATTTATTTATTTGATAATCGAGAAATTCAATACGATAATATAAGAGTTTTTGTTTTTCAAATCTCTTAGGGTGAGCGGCCACACAAATTATATTTATTTATTTGATAATCGAGAAATTCAATATGGGTTCTCGTGCTTGAACGGCAACAAAGGACGGCCACACAAATTATTGACCGTTAAATATTTTCTAAATGTTATCTATGACAAGATATTTTGCAAGCAAAAGGAATTTAGTTACCATAAATGAGAAAGTTCTTGGGGGGTATTTCTCTCGAAATTGGAAAATTGGAGCGGAAATTCCACCCCAGAAAAGGACAAAAAAAAAGGCAACAGAAAACGTGGGGCGTAAAAGATGGTTTTGATTGGACGAAAAGCGTGGGCAGAGACAGTATGGGATGGGGGGACAGCTAAGCATTATGGCAGGAGGAACACGGGCGACGTGCGGTGGGGTGGGGCCCACGTCATCTTCGGCGCAGAGCCGTACCGCAGGCCGTCGGATTCGGCGGGAATCGGGTCAGATCGGCGGCGGGTCCCAGCGTCGCTGTCGCATGCGATGATCGCGTCCCCCCTTGCCGACAGTCGTAGCGAAAACAGAACACGCTCGGCGATGCGACACTCTCTCTCGTCCTACCGTCGGTACGGGTCGGGTTTTAGTGCCCGTGGGTTTCCTGAGATCTTTTTTTTTGGTCGAAATGGGTTTCCTGAGATCGCGTACGGGGGAAAAAAACAGTGACGGTCAAATGCCACGGAGAGCTTTGTGGAGCCGGTTCCAAATTCGATCCGACCGGTCCGGTTTCCCAGCGATTCGTTACTCGTGATCGGGTGCCAGATCGGTTCGGTGGGAACTCGAAATCAAACCTGCTTTCAAGATGGCCTGGTCCGATTTCATAGCTTGACCGTCCATCATCTCGCTAAATCATCAAATATGGCATCACTGACCCAAATTACCACTCTTGATTTCGTATAGTTACCTGATGTGACGAGACATGTGAAAAAGAGAATGTATCGTCTTGATTTCATGAAAAAGTAATTCGTGCTTAATCTTGAGCGTTCGTTTAATAACTAACTAAAGAAAAATTGTATTTTATGATGGATTGATTATCCGAAACATATTAAAAAAATGAAATACTTTATTCGATAAATAGATTAAAAAAGAAAATGACTTATTTGACCAGAGAGAATCGTTATTGCTATCACCTTTGGTCTTTATTGCGGTGGTGATCCTCGTTGTTGCAGTTTTAATCAGGGGGGCTAATATCCTTTACTGTGTCAATCAAGACCACCTGACATTATCAATACAACAAATGTCTTGAGACGAAAATAGAGATTTTCTCTTGAAGCATCAATTTGTTTTTTTTTTTCTTTGGACAACATAATTTTTTATTCGTCTCCTAGTAATTTAGTATTTAAATATCACAATCTCATAAGAGTTTAATTAAATTGAGGAATTAGATCTCTCGATGGTTAGTCAGATACAATCACGATATGACATTCTTCCTTGTCGCTTCATTTTGATTGCCATTGCTTGCTACTACCGTCTTCTTAATCCTCTCGATCGTTGCTCGGACTGGCATCCTCATATCAACCCTCTTCACCTATTATTTTGATTTTCTCGATCACGACCCTAATTATCAACATCATCCGAAAATGAATTGAAACCATCCATTTTTGCTATTTCAATCATTCATCTTATGAAACGTTCTTTCTTCTTCTTCCTTTTTTTTTTTAATCCTTTTTCCTTACGGTGGCCACATGTTATCATGTGCTGGTTTGGAGCATTATGCCAAGTTTAATTCTTCGGTCCGGCTAAAGACAGATGATCCACATCGTGATCAATGAATTCATAACTATCCGTGATCGAATGCATGGAGTGACAATCCGATTGAATATCACCTTTTATAAGGTATAAGATCTTAATTGATTTCTCATCGACCGACCGCTCTGTGTTATCTTTAGGTATTGTCCAATCACTACTATGTCCGATCCAACTTCCACCCTACCCATTGTTAATCCTCTCAAACAACAAATTTTCACAAACGGTTGCGATATCCTTGCTCTAGCTTTTGTGCATTAGATTGATTCCACTTCTTCTTTAGAAAGAAAACTTCAATTCTTTAATATAGTTTATAGATAAAAAAAAATTACTAAATCAATCATAAACTCATTATATGAATACCGGTATAGTTGTTCCCAACAATTTTTGTTAGGAATTGCTGAGATGCCGCATTGCAAATTTATGACTAAATTGACATCGTATAATATAATTAATTATATAATTTGTCCATTTATAAATTATATTTTTCTCTGTTTGATTGCCCCATAAGGGTGAGTGGTTCCCCAAGCAGTCTGGTTCCCCCTCGAAACTAGAAACCGAATTGGTAGAACCAGTTCCTGATCTCTAGGATTAGGAACTGGAACAACTGATGTTGGAACCAGTTCGGTTCTTGGGCAGTTGAATAGGATCGAAAAAAATTCAAATAAATATATATTCCATACACAATCATGAGCAAATGATGGAAATCGAAAATAGTTAGTCATCGAAGCCATAAACAACCGCCAAATGCATGCTCGAGCTTTTCATTCCATCACGAGACCCAAAACGGCCCAAAGATTCACAATGCCAATGCTAAGAAAATCAACTAAACAAATGATAAAAAATCAAAACTTTTTATTAAAATGGAAGAGAGAGATTGGCGAGAATTGTGATTTACCCGACTCTGACAACTCGATCCTTCCTCTATTAATTATAATTTTCTCATAAAATTTGATCGATTCAGTCCGATCCAGTCACACCCTCCTAGGAACCGGAACCGGACTGCCCATGCATCGGTTCCATTTTTAGAAACTGAGAATTGGACCAACACTCCCGAGAATCGGCCAACCCAACCTGTTCGGTCTAGTCCGGACGGGTGGTTCCCGGATTGCGCGATTCTTGGTGGTCAGCCCTACTGCCCCAAGAGATTTTGTCAAGGAAGAAATGCAAAGTCAAGTTTGAGAAGATGCCCGAATTGTACTGTTTTCTCTGTCCTCCAATTGATATAAAAACCTATAAAAGCAAGGGCGACAACCCATTGATCGACGAAAGAGCAAGGTCGAGATCTCTAATCATAATGTCACACGTGGAAATGATTGAGACCGCCAATAATTTACCCCCACATTAGTTTACTCTTAGATAGGAAAAGAAAATAGTTCAATGTTCGAATGCCCTAATGAAACCATGTGCCACGTCCGGAGTTCGATCTTAATCGAGTGCCGAAATCATTCGTGGGGTGTCCAAATAATTCGGGAGCATTCCCCTTGCCCTAGCTTGGCGGAGACCATACGTCAAAACACCATTTAATAAACTATACTATAACATAAAATACTCAAATAAATCAATGTAGGCATAATGACATAAATTATCAATAAGCTTCACACAACGTACAATGCGATCCCTGAACTTTATCGTAATATATAGTGCGGTTCCTAAACTTTTGATACATGTTCAATTTAGGCTCCGTTTGTGGCGTTCATTTAACGGAAAATAAAATAGTCAAGGAAAATATTTTCTATCGATAGAAAAAACACATTCAAAAGTGAGGAAAATATTTTTTCGCTATGAAAATATTTTTCGTTTTCTTTATTTACCTTTAAATATCGTAGCGTCTAATAGTGTGTCTTAACCTGGCTCGAAACTGGTGAGCCGGTGGTTTTTGACAAACACCCAAAAATATTATCCTGGAAAATATTTTCCAAAAACTGATTTTTCAAAAACATTATATTATGTGAAAATGAGGGATTATACTGCGTATTGAGAATAAAATTATAAGTTGTATTAAATAAATTGAAAATTCGAGAATTAAACTATATGAGAACCGTTTCGTCGTGTCACTTTTTTCCATGAATACAATACTCAAATGCTGATTACGCGGTGCCGTAAAGTGAATGACTGCCGAGTCATAGTAGGAGATAAGTTCGCGGGAGCATGGAGAAATTCACCGACACACGGCCGTGGGGCCGTTCGATCATGTGGGGGAAGCATGCGACGGGGGTGGCGGGGATTGGACGGTTCGATTTGATCTGATGGGTGTTCTCTTGATTAAGACGGGGGCCATGGAGCATTTCGGTTGTCGTATGCCCTAAAGGTCGCGCTAAGAGCCATTTGCTTTTTTTGTTGTTGTTGTTGTTGACTTTTCTTCCCTTTTCTTGAGCTCGCAGTCATGAAAGTTCTCCTTCGGGCAATTGGCAAAATGCCGTGGGCTCCCGTCCGATGATGACGGATCGCGCCGTCGCGGCACGTGTCGAGAGTCTTGCTGTCTTGAGTCGGCGAAGGAGTGGAGTCCGATTTGTCGAGTTAGCGGCCTGATTATCCAGAGGCCCAGCAATGGCGAGGGTCGCCGGAGACCTCACCGGCCACGGCGAAAAAAGGAGGAAACAAAAAGAAATTATCGTCCTTTACGTTAGCGATTTTCTATAAAAATTATTTTAAATGGATTGAATTGACTAATTATTAAAAAAAATAAAATTCCATCGGCAAAACTGTAATGGGTTTGTGTTTTTTTTTTCCCAGTGTCATAGAAATTGTATTAATACGCTTGTTATGAAGACGCGTTGTGAGGAGCAATTTCATGGAGAGATCTAGGGGCCAATCGATAGGGTCATCGTGATCAAAGAAGTACCAGCACTCTTCGGGACCCTTTGTGTCTGTTTGACGCTCTAACATGTTCCAACATGCGGTCAACTGTCTCCAACACGCGAATCGGAAATTCCAACACGAATGGGGTTATATTTACAAATTTCCAATACTTCTTGGGTTTAAATATAAAAAATATGAAAATAATAATAATAAAAGCTCAAACAAATTTTCAATACTTTTGGACCTTTCTTAGTTGCACCCACTTGAGGCACCTCTTGTTCTCTTCTTTCGTGTGAGTCTTGCTGGTGTTGTTTCGCCAGCCGCGTGGCCCACCCCACTAGTCACTGTAGTCCCCTGCGTCTCAACCCCGCCCGTCACCAAAGCCGCCTCTGACCCCGTCTTTGTCTCTCGCAAGCATCGTGCCGTTGCCTCAACTGAGTGAATAGCGCCTTTGCCTCTCATAGGCGTTGTCACATTGCTTCTCTTCATCTCGCAATATTATCTTTTTGCTCATCTTAGGTTAGCAAGTTGTGTTATTCCATTTTCCTTTTCAAATCAGCATCTTGGATTTCTTTATAATGCGATTTGGGATTTTTTTTGCAAACCCTAAAGTTAATTTGGAAAAAGGGGATTTGGGTCGTTTATTTATGGATGAAGATGAGGGTGAGATGATGTACATGAATTACTAACCCTAATTTTTCATTCCCTATCTAATCCTCATCTTTGCCGCTGGATAATGTGGATGGATGACCTTTGGTTATATTTGATGATGGAATGTTAACTTTTTTTTTTCTTATCATTAAATTTCAAATTTAATAGTAGAATGTGGATTACTTCTTTTTCCTCCAAATTTTATGGATTGTTATAATGAAATGTAGTTAAATCTGTCAAACTAAAACAATGAATGATACTAAAAAATGTAGGATTAATGTTTTTAGTACATATTAATTCTAGACTATTTTTATTATTATTTAGTTATTTATGCATTTAATGTAAAAATATTCATTTAATATATAACATGCTGGAATTCTTTACTTTTTGAGAAATGATGTGTGATTGTGTCGTGTCGCGTGTCGATGCTACATTGGTCGTGATTACTTTGACGGAGTTTGATTCTCTATGTGGGGCAAAAAAACAAATCATTTGTAAATCTACCTGTGAAACGGCATACCGTTTAGAAAATTGATTTGTAAAATTACTCCACATATGCTGAACAGAACCGGACCAAGGGTTTCGGCCGGCTCGTTTGTTGATTGGGCCATAGGCCCAAAAAGAGTTAAGCATTGGGCCGAAAAAAGCGATGAAGCATTCGAATTTGGGCCCATCAGATTCCTCCTTTCTCTCGCTCGTGGGCTTGAAGTTGCTGGAAAATATATAAAATGGATTCCTAAATTAGTATCTTAAAAGTACATTGAAGGAAAACCTCAGAAGAAGTGAAAAGCAAAGTCATGAAAAAAAATTAAATCTAAACAGATGCATAAGATAGTATTATAAGAAAACATTGAAGGAGATGGAAATTTTAGAATCTTATATAGAAATGGCAAATCGAATAAACGGTCAAGAATATAAACAATGCCCAAAATTAAAATTACATGTTAACATTGATAAATTTCTCTTTTTCTAAATATAAGGAAGGAATAATGAGAGGAATTGGAAAGGATGACAAGATGAGCCCATGGGAGATCTTATCTAAAAGTGTGAGATGTAGACAACTCTAACCTCTCTTGATATATCTCTGGACAATCTCTATTATTTTCACTTTCAAGCGATCTAAATACATGATACTTTAAGTTCATGTTGTTTTGCCTTCATATAAATTAGGATAGAATTTAAAAAGAAAAAAAAATCCCATCCAAATTTTCAAGACACGCTTCAATTTAAACTAAAAATTCAATTTCCTTGATTTGCACGATTTATTTGGGCTTTCTTTCGTAATTTTTCCCTAGAATTTCCATAAATCATCTCCTAGGAGCAACAAACACATTACTCGACGATATATGTCTATGACCAGTCGTAAACAAAGGATATGATCCAAGATATTTGCTTGGTTTCGGTTCTATCTTCCTCAATTCAACTTTTATTTCCTAGCAATCAAAAGCAGCCTAAGACCTAGTTTAGTTAATTTAAATATGGATAATTATAGGGTAAGTCCTAAAACTCATCCTTCATGCACTTATTCTATAAGTTTCGTGCGTGCGAGATATTATATGATGTTAAAATGGATAATGGCTATGTTGTTACAATGCTGGTTGTTGAGGTTGCCAAAGTAATTTTAAGAGATTTCTTTTATGATTTTGGGGTTTTTGGGGGAGGTAAGCAACTTAGAATTGTGGAAAGGGTATTATTGGGAGAAAAAAAATATGATTGCATGAGGAGAAAAAGAAAAGAAAAGAAAAGAAGAAGAGAGAGCCTCAATGGACCAATTCCAATAGTAACTCTAACCATAAATTGGTACTCAATATCAGCGACACATCGTGCAAATCATCTATTTCAGAAAATAGAGGGTGTAAAGTGAAAAGCTTTGAAATAAAGGGGGGATTTTTGGTAGTTTCCTATTTCTTTAGGGACTTGGGGACAAAAGTTACAAGCTTCCCAAAGATCGCCTCGAATCGGCTCCCCCTACTGGCCACGTAATCGAGCATCGGTCCGTTGGCTGAATCAACGGTTCAGATTCTTCCCACCGATGCCTCGCATCTAACGGAATCATCCCAGCGGATCCAGTCATCACCGAAACGAAACTCTTTCCCCCAAAAATTTAAAAACAGACGGAAAAAAGAAATTGGAAAAGTGAGGGAAAAAAAAAAAGAAGTAAAAAAATGGGAAGCGGCAGCCGAGCCTTCTTCCTCTGCAGACCGCCCTCGCTCGCCTCCCTCATTCCCTCGCTCGCCTCCGCCCACCGCCTCCAGCCAAGCTTCAACCCCCTCGGAACGCGCCCTCCCTCTCCGCCGCCGATCCCCAAGCGCCGCCGCATGGCCACGGAGGTCGCCGCTTCGCCGTCGGGCGACGCCGGTAGCTCCCCGGGAGGCGAGAAGCAAACCGAGACCGCTTCCGCTTCCGCTTCTTCTCGGTCGCCGTCGCCTTCTTCCGCGTCCTCCGCGATCGACTTCCTCACTCTCTGCCACCGCCTCAAGGTATCTCTCCGTCTCTCCTGGAGCTCCTTTTGAGCTTCTTGCGGGTTCCTGAAAATGTGGAGAACAGGAGTGTGGACAGTGGTAGCCATGATCGGGGAGCTAATCTCGGGAGGGCTGATGAGCTCGTGGAAATGGAAAGTGTTTGTTTTATTCTGTGGTTGAGGAAGATAGGACCGACTCAGCTTGTGGATGATTATCGTGATCTGATGGTAGCGTGATTGGAGGGGAGAGAGATGGCCTCGCCTTATAGATGTAGCTTGTTCCGATGGTTCGCTGTGTGCTTTGGCATTTTGATTGCTTGGTTTTCTGATTCTAGGCGTATATCACAATTTGTTAGTGGCTGTTATTAAAGGGCTGATTTACGCTATGGTAGATTCTGAGCTGCTGTAGCTACTCATCTGTTGTATTCAATTCTTCTTTTGTCCATCATTCTTGTTTAGATAAATGCACTTTAATTGTGCTGCTTTAGTTGGGAGAAATTCTACTCAATTATCTGCTAGAATGTTGTAGAAGGAAAAATGTGGCCCCAGATTACAAAAGCAATTTTTTTGTGTAAAAGAACAAATGGGATAGTTTGGCCCTATAGTGATGAGCATTCATGTACCTTCATTTGAAACTATCTTTCCGTTTTCGGTTTTGTTTCATTTCCATAGGATTGGAATTGTGCGTATTTTTTACTATGGTCTCTCTCTCTCTCTCTCTTCACCTCATCCTACTGATTGTGTGTAGTCCATTTGTCACTGCTTGAATTTAAATTGTATCAGACAACCAAAAGAGCTGGATGGGTGCGGAGAGATGTAAAGGATCCAGAATCTATAGCAGACCATATGTATCGGATGGGATTGATGGCACTTATTGCTTCGGATATTCCTGGTGTTGACCGCAACAAGTTGGTACCTCTATTAGTTTCATCAGTTGGTTTATAGTTTTGCAAGGAGACATAATTTAAAAAAAGAATTGCTTATTTTATTCTGTGGACTTACCTGGTTGTGGCTTCCATTCAAATTCCTGTAAATATTCTTTTGGATAATATTTATTCTTATCAATACTTACATTAGAAAGAGTATTGGATTTAAAATGTGACAATTTCTTAGTTACAAACTTTTGACGTGTGTTCTTCTTGTTTCTTGCTCAGGCAGATTGTTGAGAGTCAATGCTTAGCAATGAATGTTCTGCTTCATCTACCATATTAGCAATATTGCAAATTTTTTCCTTAAGCTGAGGAAAAGAGGACGTGAAACTTTCAATGTTCTTGCTATGTTGTATAGTTCTAAAGTATTCGTTTAGTGTCCCTGCTCTCTTTCTTTAGATTACTTAGATTGGTGTAGCTTGCTTTCAGATGCTAGTTACGTATTTAGAAGTCTAATGCATATTTGACTATACACTGCTGAGTCTATATTTGATGAGCTAACGAAGAAAGTATGTGAAGGTGATTTGTCTATTATTTGATAAATGAATCAGGGCCTTCAAATTTTTTTTTGTTATTTTGTTTATATTGTCACGAAGCATGGCCACTAATCATGCAATTGTGATCTGTCTTCCTCTTCTCTGAGTGTTACTTTAGATTGACATTTTTTGTAATCTCGTCTTTTATTGTATTTTTCTTATTTCAGGTGTATAAAAATGGCAATTGTACATGATATAGCTGAAGGTATGGAGCTTTACTGGACTTCAAATTCATGTTCTTTCCTCTGCTTTAAGAAGTTGAAACAAGGTCATTAGATAAGTGTAATCTGCTGATAGTGACTGTGAGGTAATTGCAATATAGCATGTCACTTGAGGATAAAAGGAACAAGGGGAATTTCCTTTACCTGATATTCGTGCTTCTTTCCCGATTTGTTTCACATGATAGTCGATGTTCTGAGAAATAAGTTGCTGATTATGGTGGTCACCACCTAGCTTAAACCTTTTTTGATTAGGAACTTTTTGTGCTGAATCTCTGCCCATGGGTAGAGCAATAGGGCATTAATCCGATGCTATTTAATTGCTCAACTTCAAATGTAAGAAAGTATGTCAATTGAGCAGCAACCTTTTCTGCTAGGAAATTTTTATGTCGATTCTTGCCCTCTTATTGGAGCAACCAGCCTTCAGTGTTATGCTATTTTATTGCTCTACTTTAAATGTTGCCTAAAGAACATGATGATGAGTGGTGAGTATGTAAGAGGATGTCATAAACATTAGAATGTAATGTCCTTACAGCCTCTTATGTTGATTTGATGGAGTTATTGGTTCAATTGTAGATGAATGTACTTTACATAGTTATTTGTGGAGAGAGATTTATCACCAAATTATACATTGTCACTATTGATCTTACCTCTTAACTTTTTAAATTAGCTATTGTTGGGGACATAACCCCTGCTGATGGCATCTCAAAGGTGGAGAAAAGCCGAAGAGAGAGGGAAGCATTAGATCATATGTGCAGATTACTTGGTGGAGAATCACAAGGTATCTCTTGTGTTCCTTTTCTGGCCTGAATATTTGTGGTTGCTTCACTTACCCAGTTTCAATTGCAGCAAAGGAGATAAATGAACTCTGGATGGAGTATGAGGCAAATTTATCACCAGAAGCCAAAATTGTTAAGGATTTTGACAAGGTACACGTTTACCTTTTACATTCTACATGAGTTGCAAATGCTTAGTCTCATTTTACTTTATTACTTAAGAACTATTCTTTCTCGGAATCTCTTTGTTCACGTCAATGGGATAAAAGTATGGCATGTGACTGGCAATTCCATTTCCATAAAATCAAAAACATCATGATCATTCTGTTTATGACAGCAATCTTTCATCATCTTCCCGAAGTTGCTTATGATTTCTCTGTTCTTCTTCTTTTTTTTCTTTTCTGAAAATGCCATCTAAAGCCCAGATGAAATGGGCTGATTTCAGACTTTTTATTTACTATAATTGATTGATGCTTCTAGGTGAAACATCTATACTTGAATGTTCAACGCCAGATGAGGTTTTAAGTCTATTTCTGTATTATCATTGGTTTTAAATTGGAATTTTGTTCACTTACGCGTAACAACATGCTAGATCTGCCTGGCGACCTATGACGACCATTTTAGGTCTAGATGGTTAAGGCTACTGCCACTGGCCTCAATTGCCACGTGAAGGAAATTCACACTTGCCCTGAGAGAAGAGTAGGCCTGTCAACTTCTTGTGGACCATACTTGTGGATATAATTACCACGAAAATTATTTGGTGTCTTGGCCATTTTGTCCTTGCTGGTTTCTTTTGTTTTCATGACTAAATTGGAGGATATGGTTTTGTGATTATTAAGCATTACCTTGACTGTGTCTTTTCATCTTTGTGAAGGTGAAATCATGATCTCATTTTAAGCGGTCGTCTTGTACTTTAAAATCTAAAGGAAATTGACATTCTAAATATCTAATTATTAAGTTTTCATTGTGCCATATTGCATAAGGTCTTGAGATTTCGTGGTAGTTTTCATTACTTATGGATTGAAACTACAATAATTAATTTCAACGCTTCAACTTTAAGTTGCTGATCTTCAATTTATTGCATGACATCGGTGAAGTATGCATAACACTGTGCTGGTTGTTATTCTTGGTGTCACATCTGTAATGGTCACTTCGTAATTACTGTTTATTTCTGCGGCAATTGAAAGCCCTTGAAACTGTGAGTTACCTTGGGATAGATACAGAAGTGCTTGACACTCTTTGGGATGATGAAATGAAATTAAAATTGTGAAAATACTCAATGTGAATTGTAAAGATAGATTTAGCCTGAATAATTACAGGTTTTACAAGAGCCAAGGTGAATTGACTTGTAAGGCTCTGTTTGTTTCATGGAAAATAACTTTCAGGAAAATATTTTTCGAATTTTTCGGCGTTCGTTTCACGGAAAATAGTTAAGGAAAATATTTTCCACTAATGGAAAAAACACCTTCAAAAGTAGGGAAAATGTTTTCTGCTTTTTTGAAAGTAGAAAACATTTTTCGTCTTCTTTGTTTACCTTTAAATATTGCGGTCTCTAAAATCTCACTCGAGACCGGCAAGCTGGCGGCCTTTGATAAATGAATACCATAAAATATTATCATTTTCTTGGAAAATGATTTCCCGTAAAATATTTTCTAGAATTATTATATTTTCTGTGGAACAAACGGAGCCTAAATCACAACACGCTTTAGTGCCTCGTTCATACCTATGATTTGCCTTTTATTCATGAGAAAGAAACTACAAGGGGTAATGACTCATCTCAATTTTCTCATTTAGTTGGTTAAGGTCTAAAGCCTTCAATACATTTAGAATCTCTTTAGCCTAAAGTATTTTCCTCATAAAACGAGCGATTGATTTGATATACTAATCGCATACAATGGAGGCTTAATTTGATAGGCTCACAAAAGTGGCTAAAGTCATTATTTAAGTGCATCAGTGGGCGTGACATTTAATGTCCAACACATGACTAAACATATTTTGGGACTATTGCAAGAGAAACTGTGACAATTTCGATTGAAGCCATTAAACAATTTGAATGGTTTGAAGAGCTGGTGCTAGTGTACATATGTGAATGCATGCACATCCATATCTTACCAGATGCTGCCTTTTAAGTGATGCAAAAAGAAAGATGAAATTGCTGTTTCCGGACTTATCATTGTTGTAATCAACTTGATAAATGTGTCTCTGACATTTAGTAATTCTAACAATCCTTCATGTTAATTAGGTGGAGATGATACTTCAAGCCCTGGAGTATGAAAGTGGTAAGGCCTTTCTTCTGTGACAACATATTGAAGATGGGAAAAATACTCCCCTTCCTTTATTTCCTTTGGATGAACAATTCCTTTTCTCTCTTTCACCCTCTGCATTTTGCTGATTATCTACTCAATAGACTGAATCGTTGTACAATATTGTGGATATTGAAGGTCAGGAGAAGGGAAGGGTCATATTTTTAAGAAGGAGAAAGAGATCTGGCAATATGAATATGTGGATGCTGATTAGCTGCTACTTATTTACAAAATGCCATTTCTTTTTCATTTCTTCTTGGATGATGGTTGCTCCCTTGTTTGCCTCTATGTTTGTTAGAAGTCTGGCCCTTACCCCCGAGCCATCAACTAACTACTACTCCATGCATTCACTTTAGTCTCATATAGCTCCTATAAGGCAATTTTAGAATAGTTGCTGTCAGCATTTTTCTGTAATGCAGAAAAATCCTTTGGCTATAATCTTTATCAAGCTAGGGCAACTATTCAAGGGTTTCCGTCTTTATGCAGAGCAAGGGAAGGATCTCAATGAGTTTTTTGTGTCGACTGCTGGTATGTATTTTTTTGTTGCTGTTTATGAACGCTTACAAATACTTGACTGAGCATAGAGAAGTGAAAGCAATGATTTCATCACTATTTTGTGCATTAGGTGTAAAGCTTTAGGGGAAAATTGTAAGCAGCGCACTCACCTATAATTATGATTAATTTTTGCCTCTTCCCTGATCTTTGTCTTTGTTGCTTTATAGGTTTCCTAGTTCTTGAAAAGCAAGAAATAGCTTTTTAATTATTGTGAAGATACCCTTCTCAACTCTCGATCACCATTAATGGCCATTTTACCCTTCCTATCAACTTTTGTCATTATCATAGTTCTTTCTATTTCTCACAATAGGTAACTATGAGATCATATTGAACTGTTGTTATTGCCTATTTCGATTAAGGTGATAAATATTTCTTTCAGTTTATTTCCTGGTAGTTTCAATCTTTATTTTGGACAGATCTCAATTGTTCAAAACTTACTTCTCTTGTTAAATTGATAGAGAGGAAGGATGTGCCTTAAATAACTTTTCGGACTTTGATCGATGGTAAAATTTCCAGCAAAATCTTGCCAAGTCTGTGATCTTCTTAATAGCGCATATTGATTGCACTGTGGCTTACTACTTGTTTGTATGTATAAGGATACTTAATTTGACTTAATGATGTTCTAAGGCTTTAGACTTATTAAAGATATGGTGGAGAGAACTAGTTGCAGGTTCAACTTATTTTATCAATCCAGCTCCAGGTTTTATTTTGAAGTTGCCAAGAATTTAGTAAAAATTGAAGAAAACAATTGAAATAAAGCTGTCTACATGTTTGTAGCTTAATCATCATTACTTTGCATAATAATTTTAATAATGTATTGGAACTTGCAACATTCTTGAACGGTGTGGTGACCTGTAATATATTTGTTACCTTTTTAAATATTAATTTGATGATTGGCACTGAACTTATAGATATGTTTTGCTTTGATAAGCATCGCGCAATGTTACTAGTTTTTCTTATCAAATTCTTCTATGAAAACTTTTCTTGTATTTTTGTCTATTATGTCAAAATATCCAAAACCTATTTAACAATATAAGTGACCGTTTTCTACTTAGACTAATCAAGAGGGTTTAGCCAAGTCGAATGGACGACAGATTCAAAGTTAAATCAGTTAAGCCAATCTCCACTCCAGTATTCAGAAAAAGTTGCAGCTCTGAATTGAACTGGTGGCATGAAAGAAATTTGAAGTAGCTTATTTTGGAGCCATGTAGGTAAAGGCAAAGCATCTTTGAAAGTTATATACTTTTAATATTTTTATCTTTTTTAAGTCAATAGGGTACTTGTTCGATAAAGCTGAAGACGGGGAAGAGCTTGCTATGGACTGATAGTTGAGAGAGATATTTGCTATGAATTCTTAGGGTAATTTTGCAGCAAGGCTTCCATGTGCATGTAATCTGCTCTGTCTCAGCCATTAGATCATTTTGGTCACACGTGGGGTCCACATCATTTAATAAATGACATTTAAGTGAGCTCACGGTCCATACAATAATTTTTCAAAATTTTGGCTACTCAAGAGTCTATGCAATAGATTAGGGATGATCTGGCGTTTGGCAAAAAAAAAAAAAAAGAGTATGCAATAGATTGGGGATGATCTGGCGTTTGGCAAAAATTGAAAGAATAGGAAGAGGCTGCTATTCTTTAATTATTGAGTAGGTTTATCTAGAAATCACTAAGACTTCCCTCATAGCTATAGATATTTGATCTGAAAAAAGAAAATTGTCAAGAAACTTTCACTTTATTGGTGTGAGAAGTTGTGATTATGTAGGGGGTTGACATTATTAGTAGATGATTAACTCTAATCGATCATCGAATCTCTTATGGGTGTTTGAGGTGTGCGTGTACTTTCTAAGTATGCTTGATTGGATCTTTTGTTAATAGTTACTCAGGTGTTGGCAGCCCCTGTAGGAAAAGAGAAGTTAATCTTCTGGGCAGTTCTCTGACTAACCTCCCTCCTCACCTCAGTCTATCTCACTTATAATCTTGTGTCAATCACGATTAAGTTGCATCATATGATGCCATCTGCATTTTAATAGTTCGACATGGAACGAACTCACTAATCTCACCATCTTCTCTGCCAGGAAAATTTCAGACCGAACTGGGCAAAGCCTGGGCATCAGAGATAGCATCAAGGAGGAAAACGCAGTAGTTAAAAATCTATTTGGAGCTTTTCAAATTCGAATCTACAGTACTTCAGGCAAGTTATATGACTGTCACGGCGATTAATGACCCCATTTCAGTGAAATGGTTGGTGGCATCTGCTCTCTCTCTCTCTCTCTCTCTCTCTCTCTCTCTCTCCCCCTCTTCCTTTCTGGTGGAAGTAATGAGTGGTCAACGAGATATCATTCCTCCATTGATGAAAAATTGCCAAAATAGGGAATAACCTGCGACTCATTTGTCCTGGAATTTAGAATAGTCAATTCAGATTATCTCAGACATTTAGCTATGTGCTTGAATTAACTTTGTAATGCTTACAGCTGCCATCTTGCGAGGAATTTGGCCTTGCTAATTTGGGAAGCTCTTTTCTCATATGATTCCTTGATGATTCAACGTTACCCGCTGCAAGTTTGATTCCGGACTTTTTCCGGTCCAGACTTTTGTGGGAGCTTCTTAACTGCAGCACATCCTTGGTTTAACCGCTGTGTTAGTTTTTCGCTCTACTTATTTCTCTTATTAGAAAGTTTGATTTTAGGGGGGAAAATTAGTCTTCATTTGTATATAGCATAGTTCCCAAAAAAAAAAAAAAAAAGAATCACGGTTAGTCATTGTGGTCTCGCTGAAGGAAAATTAGTGAAAAAAACAAAAAAAAAACGTGTGCTTTCATGTTAAGCAACCATCCGGGATTTGTTTGTTTGTTTGTTTTTTTTTTTTTTTCTGATCTGAAAGTTTTGCCCCAGTTGAAAAAGGATAAAGCTCATGCGATATCAAAGTCTTCAACGAAGTCTTCATTTGTATATAGAAAAGGTAAATGCTTTTTCCTCTTTGGTAATCAAATCTTAATTTGAAGTGCCCAACTATGTTCTAGATCTATTACGTGTGATTGAGATTATTATTTCGTTTATTTTTCCCGCCCTTCTTACTAACACGTTCGTCATACGAAGTTTTTATTATGGTAAAAGATCGCGGAACTTATCATAAACTAATTGAGCAGCGTGAATTGTAGTATTGAGTAACATAAGTATGTCATCTTCTCTAACTCGAGGTGTCTTAATGTATGATACGCGGGTCAAATTTGGGTGCACTCTGCTTAGCGCATTTAAAGAACTTCAGAAATGAAAAAGGGTAAGGATATTAGAGTTTAATTTAACAGATATTTTATTAAGAATGATTCGCATTTGAAGAATTTCAGAAATGAATAAGGTAAAGGATATTAGAGTTTAATCTAACAGATATTTTATTAAGAATGATTGCTGAAGTCACTCAAAATAAGTAGTCAAGAAAAGTATGTTTTCATCGGCAATGAAATATTTTTCGTTTGTTTATTTTTATAAACGATAAATGTGGTTAATTTTGGGAAAATATTATTCAGACTATTCATTTTTCAAAAAAAAAAAAAAGCAAAAACTCTTTTATTGTACTGCAGTTGCAAAGGCTTCATACAATTGTGAATCATCATTTAGACGTGCCAAATATAGGAATAGCATACACTAGACTTGGAAACAAATCGCCATGACATGGAGAGAGATTTTATTTTCACGAAATTCAATCCTACATTCGCATAAATTCAGTTTCGATTTTGCGCTTCCATGGAACCTAGGACAATTCTTTTCGGGATGCAGTCGCTATCATCACCATGAAAACGAACCCAAATGCAACTGAAAGTTGACCATGGACACACGTACTTTGACATATAAGGCAAGAGACTAGAAAACATGGGAAAAGGGGGAGAGATGCATCATCCTCAATAGGCAGTTGCTTCGACTAGCTTGTCCAACTTCTTGGTCCTCAGCCTCTCGGTGAAGGCCTCGCCGCCCTGTTCGTACCTGCGTTCGGACAATCGGAAACCGCTGTTTACGCGGGGGAGCGCCGACAGTATCTAACTCACTCATCTCTACACGCGATCGTGATCTCGTACCTTGGAGGCAGGGGTATGAGAGGGCTGAGGTGCTGCGCGACCTTTACGGCCGCTTCTTCGGTGTTGACTACCTGGTTGAAGCAGAAGTATCGGCCCTGCGTCGACGGGTCCTTGAGCGCCCGGATGTGAATGTCGGCTAGGAAATCAATGTCGACGAATGCGAGGACGCCGCTTTCGTACATCTGGGAAGCCCCTGGCATAAGAATTGCTCCTTTTAGTAGACAGTTTCAGCTGTTATCTTACTTTGGTCGAAAGACCATCCTTTCATTAAGTTCTGAAGCCCCTATGGCATACAAGAAAGCGCCGCAAGCTGCTTCATTTGATTGATTCAGAGGTTATTCGTTACTGCTCACTCTTTTTCTTATGACCAAAGCAATGGTGAATAAAGCTGCCCGCCAAATATTTTCCTCACCGGGTCGGCATAACCTCGATTAGTCCCTAACTTCTCCTATCGATGTGGAAGAAACCTAACCCGGAGACGTCCATGGGTCCCCACATCGATGAGATCCGGGAGGATGCAAGCGGCGAGGAAACGAGCTCCTCGTCTCGCGACGGACTTCTCGATTTCTCGGTCGCGGCATCGCTACCCGGATGTGGGGTATTACTGAGCAAAACTTTGTTGCTGGTTACAATCGCCGGTGAAGCGGGGCTAAATCGGAAAGAAAGGTTTGAAGAGAGTTGAACCTTTAAGATAAGCCAATGTGGATTTGGGATTCTGCTGGGCCACAGAAGGGCCGAGAACGAGTCCGCTGTTGATGCAGACCATGTTGACCATGCGGTCCATGGCCAGAGCCCACGCCGCCTGCTCCGACAGCGTCTTCGACAGCGCGTGCCACAGCTGCACCATAGTCAAAATCACAACCAAACCACCACATCCTATCAAATCAAAATCCAAATCCAAATCCAAATCCAAGAGAACAAGTCTACCATCCCCCAAGCACGCCGCTTTCATCCTCAGCACGTAAAGGAAGATGAGCGGAAGTGAACGGGAGCAGTTAGGGACACAGTCAAACAAGGCAAAGGCTTCTAGTCGAATCTCGTGGCGTACCACAGGATCGATGGAGCCCGTTGAGTTTTCATCCCGAGCCGCCCGTCGATCGCGACAAATTCATTTGTATAATTCTCGCTAAGGCAAAAGTTTGGAACCGACCTCAGCTAATCATTAGATCCAAAAGTGGGTTAACCTCGTACCTTCAATTTCCTGCAGAGTTCCGGGTCGCTCCAACACCTCTCGTCCACGTCTTCCTGGGACGAGATGTCGTCTTTCCATACCGCAGCCGTGAGAGAAGAGCTGAAGACAATCTTGTCGATGCTCTCGGTCTGTGCACATGCCTCCACCACGTTGATCGCTCCTCTCACCTCCAAATCCACATTCTTCTCCTGCAAAAAGAAAAACCCAAAAGAAAAAAATCAATCTTTCTTTACTCGAACCAGACGAAATTACAATTTGTTCGATTGCTGATCAATCTTTCTCGGGGAACTTCTCACGTCGTCATAACCATCTGAGCTGTCCAAGCAGCAGAACAGGGCGGAGCAGCCCCTCAGAGCTTCGAGAATGCTTCTGTAGTCCAACACTTCCATACTGTAGACCACCAATCTGTCTCCACTCGCCTCCATGTCCCTAATCTTCTCTACTATCTCTCTCTCTCCTGCAAAAAGAGATAAAGAGAGAACAAAGGAAAGCCCTTGTGAGTAAAGAAGCGACAGACCTCAAAAGGGTCCTCAAGGAGGACACTGAAGATTGGAGAAAACTTGCCATTCTTCTGAATTGCGGCATGAACATTGTACCCTTTGCTCAGCAAACCTTGGAGAATCCAAAACCCCACATAAGTCGACGCATCAAGAACGCAGACGACCGGCTTGACGCTCTCGGTCCTGTCTGCGTTCGCGCCTTCTCTCTCCATTTTCTTTCCTTGGATTCTTCTTTACTGCCGCTTATTGGTGTCGATGAATTGTGCTGTGTTTATAGGAGGACGGGGGTGATGCGTATCTCATCTTTTTTTGAAGGCGTCGGGGAGGAAGAGTTGGTGAACTATTTTGGGACACGTTCTCATCTGCTCACGATCTTGTGCTTGAATGACTTTTCTATATGCTTTGCATATGAATTGTTTGAGAATATATATTTCGAGTTCGAGCTTTTGAGTAAAAAAATTAGATCCAAGTGGGTTTCCTTTTGTTTCTTAATTCGAGTGGTGATAAGCGAGTGATGTGATGTTTTCTCTGTGAACTTTCCAAATTAATGTTATTTTAATGAAAGATGGTGAAATAATTGAATTTGATGTAGATGTAATCTAAATCCGAAAAATACTTTAGCGGTTGAGGTTGTAAATTTTGTGTTCACCGAATTCATAGTAAATTTTTCTAACAGCTTGTTCTACTCGTAGAGTGGTACCGACACATCGGATCAAATCATTCGGCGCGTTCATCGATTCTCGTCGATTTCCTCTATTGATTTCCTCTATCGGAGATAGGCGTGGATTGCGAGATCCACTAGCCTTGTTTCACAACATCGCTTATAATCTCAATTTGGGTATTAAAGAAACTACTTATGGATCCGAAAGATGGTGTGTTGAGATGGGTAGGTGCTCCTAGTTTCTTGAATTTCCACATGCATGAGAGTAGATTGGGGAGCACTATACGCAATGAGGTTTTTTTAAGTCAGTTAATTAATTCCAAGGAGGGCTAAGAAAAGGCCTGGAAGGTTTTGGTGAATAGGAAGCTCTGGCCATTGGTAGGTGGAGAACGTGCAACTATAATTTGTTGTTGACACTAAAAAAGGTGATGGAGGCAAGCAAAAAAATAAAAATAAAAATCTTTCTAATGTGGGATGAAAACATGTGAAATGAAGAGAACAAGGACAAAGATACAGAGATGAGAGATGAAAAATAGTTAGTATTACCATATGATTTTGATTTATACGTGCCTCGTCATTCATATTTTACGAGAATATTAGGACGTGCTTTGTGAAACTCGCGGATTTGGCTTCCACCTAGAGGAAGCCAAAACTATGGCTTTTGGGCATGGGAAAATAGTTTGATTTTTCGCAAAATTAAAAGGGTTGATGCCCCTCAATTGTGTATATTATAACATCGATGTATTGATTAATAGGGTTGAGCACACTAGACCGCCCAACTCGAGAATCGCCCGGACCAGACCAAATTGGTTGGGTTGGTCTAGTTCTCGGGAATAATAGTCCGATCCTCGATTTCTAAAAATGGAACTAGTATTTGAGTAGTCCAGTTTCCCGTTCCTAGGGGGTAGGGCCGGAGAAGACCACCCAAACCAAATCAATTCCTTTTGCGGTTCAATTGGGTGGTAATTTGCAAGTCTAACCTTTGTTTCTGTCGTACCTCAAAATTATGCATATATACCTTAATCTTGTGTCCCTTGTCCCTTTTTCTTTTTTCCTGCTTTTGTGCACGTCATTTGGAGGTGTCTGTATTGTGTCCCTTCCCATGATAAACTAAGAATCCTCATTGCCTTTTTCATGCTATAGTTTTGTTTCTTCCGTCAAGTTTTAGGGTGACATGAATGTATATATATTTTTTAAGATGCATAAATCTTCACCTCGTTCTTTGACTGAGCTTTTCATCATGTTATTGCCAACCTCGACTTTGCTTCTTTGATCTAGGTTTGGTTATCTATCGACATCACCCACTTAGCACTTCCTCGTAATTGTTCAGGCCAAGTCCTTCCGAACCGATGCTTACGTCCCACAAATTGCACAGCTAGAAAATTTTGTAAGTCAGCTCATTTGCCAGTCCGAGTTGAAGGAAGCCGAAGGCACCGGGACCATGAATGAGAAGAATTTTGTTGATGAAATGTGTTGTATTTGTTATGAATCCGTTGCAAATGCACGATTACTCATCATGCTTTATTTTGATCAATTTTTGACATGACTATGATCAATTTTTGACGTCTTCTTTCCCTTTAGCTTCAACAATATGCGTTATTATTTTTCTATGTGGTGTTATTCTTTCCTTCGTTTAAATTTGTTATGGTCCCATTGGACCGCCGGATAACTAGACCAGACCGGTCGGTCCAATTCGGTGTCGGTCCAGTTCCTGGTCCTAGATAATGGGAACCAGTCCCACCGGTGCAGTTCCTAGTTCTTAGGGAGAATTGAATTGCTCGGGGAACCAATTACCCCTATTGATTATACGTCTAATTTAATTTATATAAAAAAGGTATCAATTTTACTTTAATCACAAATTTGCTCACACATTCAAAGAAGGCCATTTGTTTCTTCAATATTATTAACATCATCAACACTTGGAAGTTCATTATAAAAACTTGTGTCTCCATTAGGATCTTCACTTTCATATAGAACAATAGTATCCTCCTAATTTTGATAATTTCGAAGAGACCAATAGATATTTTGAGTAAGGGTTAATTAGGGCAAACTTAGGGTTAGAGTACAAGTTTGTAACTTTCTTAGATAAAAAAAAGTTTCAGACAAATTTGAGATTGAATTGAAAGTTTGGAGAATACTTTTCTTTAGTAAGCTTTGTGACATCTATATCTCAAATTTTTTCCATGCATAATACAAAGTTTGGAGCATCAATGATATAATAAAAAATTGAGATATTTGTGTCACAGTCGTTTCAAATTAGGATTTTTGATGGTAAACATAGAAAATTTTTATCTCACTAGTACAAGTACAGGCTTTAATGGACACAAACAAAGTTTGGGAAATTGGTATCGCAATTAATATAGTTTATGATTTTTAATGATATTTTCTTTCTAAATAAAAAAGACATGGAGCATAAAAATCAAACGGCATGCGTTCATATTACGAAAACCAAATGAATGAATTGAAATTATTTTTATTATTTACAAAAGTATTTGGATATAAATTGTTATCGATAATGAAATATACTTTATCTATTGATAATTTCAACATATAGTGAGGATCATTTTCAAGAAATATCTTTTAAATTATTTGTTTTACGCGAAACATTTTAAGAAAAAATAAAAGCCTTTTATGATAAGAAGGAAACCGATCTATATTGTGTTCAAAGCATATTTTCATTTCAAAATTTTGGACGGAGTTATAAAATTTTGAGAGTGATTGATATTAAATTTTGTCTCGATAATGCCTTGGTATTTTCGAGTGAAAAGGCAAATCAAAAGCATTTTATCACCCAATGGTGGGTAACTGTGTTAGTTGAGAGTTTCTTCCTCATTACCGAAATTGAGGGTTCAAAATATATAGTTGTGGGGGACCATAGTGTTGGGGTTATGTGTTAGTTTTTCCTGATATATAGGGGCCTGGCCTTTTGGTGCCGCTTGGGTACGGGGAGCCCGTGGTGGATTCCTCAATTATTAAAAAAATAAAAAGAAAGCCTTCTATCTTGATTAAAAAAAGAGAGAGAAGAAAATCAAAATTAGCGGTGGGAAGTCAAACCCCATTAATTCCCCTGCCGGCCCAATAAAAGAAGCTGGTCACCAGGCTAAGCATTTCATTGGAATGCGTAGCCTCGTTGATGGAGTCAAATCATGACATACTCTTCTCAGATTAAGTAAAATTAAGATTCATGTCTTTCATTCCACCGAGGATGAATGACGTAAATTTCTTTTTGAATTTAATAAAAAATGTAATATAATGTATATATTTTTAAATTATTTTTTATGAATCTTGAACTTTATCCGAATATGTAATGTAATTATTGAACTTTTTATTTATTAAATGTAGTCTCTGAAAAATACCTAATGTTGTCATTTCATTAACACAAAACAAGGGACAACGGTAAATATTTTTATATAACCCAATGACTAAATTATGCATGTATTAGAAGTTTAAGAATAACATTAGGCAAATAAAAATTTTAGGGAACACATTGTATATTGAGCGGAAATTCATGTACCACATTACACATTGAGTCAAGGACTAATTGTATTGTTCTCCCTCTCATTAATATAATCATACTCGATACACATAGAGAGAATGATTTGCATGCACTAGTGAAATTAATTGTATTGAAAGGTCCGAATGCATATACGATGTTGAAAAAAAAAAGATTTAGATTCTCACCCAATTGTGACAATCTCCCTAAACACGAACTCATCCTTTTTGAGTTGCTAATATAACCCACGTTTCGGATTGCGAAGATCATGCATTGCACAAATTAGAAAGTTCATCAATTATATTGCACAATAAATCATATTTGATGACTATTTATGTTATTATCCCAAAATATTAAGTTCAGACATAATGGGAACTATCTTAGCTATCGTACCAACTACTGCAATTTCTAGAGGTGATCAGTTTTAGGATGGTTCGATTTCCAACTTGAAACTTGTGACCAGATTGGCTACAATTGGCTCCCAGCTTGTGAAATTGAGGACCAGCCCATCCAATCCTAGAATCGGAGTGGCCGGGTGTCAACTTGCCCGGTTTGATTAAGGGTTAATCTTAAAACCGATGACACCTTTTCATTTCTTGTATATCCTATAGGTGGGAGGCTCCCAACATTAAAATAAAAAATAATTTACCGGATAGGATTTCTTTCAAAATAAAAATAAAAATCATCGAGAAATCCCGGCAAATCTAATCGGTCCGATTCTTCATGTGAAACCGGAGATGGGACCGGTCCCTTCGAAAACCGGTCGACATCAATCGGCACGATCCCATCCGGCCCGATTCGATTGTCGAATTGGGATCGGAACCGATGCACATCCCTAACAATTTTTTCTAGTTCCCAAGCAATTCGATCTTCAATCATGCGTCGAGTCCCAAGGGATCGGCCCAGACGCAATAATCGCGGGAAACTAGTGGGGCGCCACCTGACGGGTGGGCCCCGCTCGCTATTTCTTCGAGAGTAGGGCTCACCCGCCACGTGGCCCCCTAAGTGGCCCCGGCGCAGTCTAATATCCTCTCATAATTGCGTCGTGCTTTTCAGGCTCTTGTCTTGGCAGCCACAGGAGCAGACATCTCGTCCGTCCAAGGAATCGACAGGGGAAAGCGCTTGGCAACTTCCGGTGTCACATGTGATCACGAGCACGTCTGTCCTATTTTCACTTCTTGAAAAGGACGATTTGTTCCCGTGAGATTTCTCTCTTCTGCTTCTGCTTCTCTTCTTGGGCTTTGCCGTTGATCGTGACGCAATGCCCTAATATCAGAGAGACAACAGATCACCGCTTCCATCGTGACACGCCAAGTTGTTGCGTTTTGCGTATGTCTCCAGGATCTTGCGTGCCCAAGTGCAAAGCCTCGCAATAATAATTACTTTCTCCCCCCACCTCGATTGCCGGCCTAAACTTGGAGACATTAAAGTGATTAATTTAGGTTAACGTGGGATTAGATTGAGTGCTTATGATAGCCTTCTAAGACAGGAAGCAGCTCATATGATGATGTCTACGTGCCGCGTCCACTTCAACTTATTATAAATTATGGTATGGATACATTGATCTAAGATGAATGTGGTGACGGCTTACTAGTTCGGAGATTTTTGTAATGCAGAAAATTTGTTTTAGGTAAATACGGTGGAGGTGTACCGGTTTAAGATTTTATGTGGTATTATCTAGGAAAAGATTGCATTGTTAAAGAGTAGCAATAAAAAGATGGACTGAGAGTTGATAAATGGATAAACAGTCTGTTGGAGTACGTACGCCAGCGCCCAGATAGCTTGACTCTTACTATTTGGTCCGTTTGATTTAGTTTTCTCAAGGGGTTTTGTAAGGTGTTTGGTAATCATTCTTAAAAAATTTTGAGGTAGAGTACTGAACTTGTGAAGGACGAAAGTTGAAGACATGTTTTACTAATTTTGAGTATTTCTCCAAAACTCATTTCGAAAGCCGAACCGAATGCAGCTTAAGTCTTTTTAGGGCTTCACGAGTGTCTCAAGAGAACGTGAACATGAACAAATTTGAGGGGAATTTGCATGCAAGGACCTTTAACTTTAGTAAAACGCGATAATTCTCCATGATTTCGGTTTCTTTGGCAATCTTTGTTATGGGGGTTTGACCCTTTTTCCATGAAAGAAGGTTATTTGACTTTCCTACTTTCGCTAGAACCTTGTCATGTGTATAACCTTAATTCCAAACTATAGTCATCTCAAGATACAGTGAGTCGCGACCACAAGATCCTATCAGCATAATCTCCTCTCAATTGGCTGGAAGCCATACCTCTAAATCATTTGCTACAGCTCGCATCTAGATTACACAAGGCCTTTAGTGGCTAAGAATTAGGAGTTATTCCACCGGCTCAAACCAACATCGGGTGGACGGTGAGTACAGTCGCCAAAGCCGTACCCGTCCTAGCAGATTATTTATGCTAACAACAGTTTGATTGCCGGTCTTCAAGTTTATTGTTCATCCTGTTACTGCATTTGCCTCGCTACTTTCTTCGGCGATGTGCTTCCCCATCGACATTGCCGCGTGGTGCTCTAGATACTCCTTGCTGTTCATCTCCGTTAATCTGCAGCAGCACCTCTTTATCAGTGAAATCACCACAAACGATTGTTTCAGCAAGAAATTTCAGTAACGTAGTCCAGCTTATTCAATCACAAGCAAAGTAAACTGTGGCTCTAGAGGAATTCTGTGTTCCGGTGATAAGATCGTTAACGTACATAATTTTAGGTTTTACAACTCATAGTCATATGCCATGCATCTCTGCCATCCACCACCCGTTGTTCACATGTTGACAAAAGTATATCCATGGAACAGCAGAACTTATCATGAACTCCAAATTATCAGAGACTGAACCCAAATTTCAAGCGGAAACTTTAAATAGGCAGCCCCCGAAGAAGTTTACATGTATTAGCAGCACAAGATGGTGCTTAGTGCCTCACTAGCCTCAGTGGAAGAGGTAGCCTCAAACACATACGCAAAGATCTCCAAAAATTAGTGAATCAGTTGATAGTACTTAAACCAATATAAAGTAATTAAAACAATAGATTTTGTTTTTTGCAATAGGGAGTTCTGCAAGTAGTTTACAATACACGTTATCGATACAATATAAAATACAGAAAATACTCTTAACAGTAAGCAATGGCGGTTTACGTACCGGCTAATAGTACGGTCCTTAGCGAATCCAAGTTCATTGTCGACGCAAAGGTCCAAATCATCACTTCTCCTTGACCTCGAAGAGGTTCTAGGTGCCACCTGCTGCGCATCTGCTATTGTCACTATCCTATCAAAAAGTTCATGTGGGTTGCCATCAGCCGTACACAGTAGCCTAGCTTTGTTCTCATACATTACCTGGTAATCAGTCGGTAAAAAAAAGTAAGTTGACTATTCAAAAACTTCCCATAGACCTAATCCTAAAAGAAAAAGAGCCGAGGGAAAGGATAAAATCTAAAAAATATTGACTTTGCTCTCTAAAGCATGGCCTCAGTGACATGGTACCCACTTTCATTTCTGTGTGAAAATTGCACTTCTCTCTAACTGAGGGCATCCTCAACAGTTTAAAAACATCATCAGACTATTAACCAGTTATGGTTAAGAAGGAAGAAAGCATATTTCTTTGAGATATACTGCAGGTTGAAGTTGAAGAGGATCGAGGGGTTTAGAAACAACTCCATGCAAAATGTGAAGCCAAAAAGTCGAACTAATATGAGATTTTAAAGAACAAAACTTATTCAAATTTGAGGCTTACATCAACTAAAGTGACAAACCGATAAGCTGCAGTCCTATTGTGCAGTCCAAAAATCGGCACACCATCCAATGCCAAGGTGTGAAAATTCTCTGTGAAACAGGAAAAGAAATGAGAATTCGGCCCACAAAATCTGAAAAACAGCACAATAATTTAATTATAAGAAGGCATAAATTTGCCACCACTAATAGTAGAATGAAGAAGAAACATCTCCAATTATTTATTGCTTTACCTACTTAAATTTAATGATTGGCATTTTGGATGACCCTAGCTTGAGTAGGATCTACTAATATCTGTTTGTCAATTTATTCAACCTCATAGAAGACCATAATCAAGAAAGTCTTTATGATTTACGTACCCATGGAAGAACAATAAATCTGAAGAAACTTAATAAGCAAGAGACAAAAGATAGCAGTTTCCATCATAACAGTTATGCGTTCCCTCGCCTCATCTTGATTAGTTTACTCGTTGCATAAAAGGTAGTAATAAGTTTCTCAGTGCATAGACCACTATCACTTCTTAAAACACCTACAAATGACTTACTGCATAACCCAAAATAATCTGCAGCACCAAGAGGCCGGTCACATAATTCCTCAAAGGGAAAATAGGCGCATCCATCAGCACCAAGTGGAACCTAAGTCGGACATAAAAACAAAGCAGTTAAGGGAGAGAAGCACAAGTCGCCTCAGAGATAACAGAAGGATATAAGTGGTCACTACATAGGATGGCACATACCTTCAGTTTCCGTCCCATTACGACTTCGACCTCTTGAGGTCTTGCCACTGTGTGCTCCCCAATCAATTGTCGGAACTTTTGCAGGAGATATCCAGATGAATCTTTGCCAACAAAGTATGAACCTTGCTCTGCCTGAGATTGGACATAAAATATGAGTTAGGCATAGAGATGTGTTATTTGCCAACTGAGCAGCAGGTGTGGAATTCTATGATGAGAGAGTTAAGCAATTGCACCGAAGTCATCTTTCTGTAGTCTACAAGAGATCCAATTTCACGAACAACGCATCTTTCCTGCATAGAAAGGATTATCAAGAATCCATACATAAAAACATTAAACTTTTAACTCTCTCTCTCTCTCTCTCTCTCTCTCTCTCTCTCTCTCTCTCTCTCATGCAACTAAAGTAAATGCACACACACACACACCTTTAAAGTGGCAATATACAGCAGGAAAATATTGGGACATACACATACACACCTTTAGAGAGTTTAACTTTTAACTCTCTCCCCCCTCCCCACCCCCCCCCCCCCCCCCCCTCTCCCTCCCTCCCTTGTGACTAAAGTAAATACATATACACACCTTTAAAGTGGCAATGAATGGCAGGAAAAGATCCCTCTGCAATCCACGTTCATAGAGACTATCAGGAGCACGATTTGAAGTTGCGACAAGTATCTGTAGTTGAACCATAGCAGTAAATTATGTATGACAATTTTGCAACTATCCAGCTTGAAATGATGCGTAGAAGGACAAATAGATCCCAGCAAAGTTGTCACTTACAGCACCATTGGCAAATAGCTGTCTAAATAGACGGTTAAGGATCAAGGCATCAGCAACATCAGTCACCTAGTTCAAGCCCAAAGGAAACATGCCAGTAAGAGATACTTGACAGTATTAAGAGAAGATCCCAAAGCACAACAGCATCGTTAGAATTCCATATTTGCTGTACCATAAATTCATCAAGACATAATAAAATCGCCTCGTCAGATATTTCTCCTGCAACAACTTCGAGTGGATCTGCAACACCCTTATGTTTCTGCAAGGATATAGAGTTAGGCAAACTTGTTACAGATAAAGTATCTGTACACTAAATATGGCCAAGGAGATCGGCACCAAAGAGCTTCAGAACATTCAGATGACCGGCATATATTAAAGGCACAACTTACTTCTGTCCAAATTTCTATGCTAGAAATTTACAGCGATTAAGTGCCATACAGGATCAAAGGTCTAAAGAAGCAACTGGCTGAGCTCAATTTGGAAAAAACTAGTTAAAGACACTTCATAATAAGAAAGAACACGCATATATTCTTACTTGCAAGCGGCTATGGACATTTAACATGAAGTCGTGAAAATGAATCCTCTTTTTTCTCCAATCTCCAGGCCTGTCATGAGGGACACATCAACATTCATGAGTACAGAAAGATCAGAAAAGTCAATCTGATACATTTACACAATAAGATCACAGCGCTTTCCCCCTCCAATTATCTCGACTACGAAACATATCCAGGAGATGATCAGATAAAATTTTGGATTGGAAAATCAAACTTACAGCTGATCGAAGAACAAGTCCATCAACATGGTTTTTCCAGTGCCCACCCCACCATATAGGTAAAGACCTTTCACGGGTGAGTATGTACTCTGCGGCATAAAACGAGACCACAACCACCGGCTCCTAAAATACCAATTCAAGAACTTATTTTTTGAGAAATGACAGGCACAAGAGTCACCTCCTTTAACAGTAAAAATGACAAGGGGAAAAGATACTGAAATTAAAGAAAGAACTGCACTGGCTAAGTACTGAGATTATTGACCCAGTACCTATTTGTTTTCTCTGAAGCAGAATAACGATCCAATCTACAGGCATCAGATGAAGCGACAAGCTCATCATAAAGTCTCTGTAGCTCTTGTATAGTGCCTACCTAAAATAATGACAACATGCATGTCATTTAACAATAAACTAATTAGAAACAATTGCACACAGTAAAGTCAAGCCAAACTATATAGTAGTTTGTCTTATGGCATCTAACGAGTGATCCCACTAAAAACCATGAAGTGGATACATTTTCGTTTTGGCACTTGCTTACAATTTGAAACTAATTATTTACCAAAAAAAACAATTTGAAACTAAACTCAGGAGTTGCAGTACCTACACATCCAAAAATAATAACAATTTCTCTACCATAACCTGAGCTGAAAACAGAAATAGTTAACCACAGATTAGCTTTGAAATATGGAAGGTGAGATAAAAGATGCTTCAAACAGCTATTGTCACACACCATCGTAAGAAATGCCTGTGTCTCAACCTCATTTTTCCCGAACCATATTCATGTCATCCAGGCATGAATGACACATCCGACTGGCAAGCTAACCATATGAGCTCCATTATTTAAACTACTGAACTAAGGAAAACTTCTCTTTAGATGATCTTACTTGATATCACTTCAATTAAAGGTAACTTAACAGTGGAATAGATTGAGTATATAGGAACTGGTGCTTCCTATTCTTGTCATTAAACAAGTGAATCTCATGAGTCTATACTACCTTCATATTAAGAATTTGGTAACTGTCTCCCAAATATTAAAGTTAAGCAATGCACCTTTTCATACTTAAATGAGCATGTCCACATCAGTTCATACTTTCTGCCATTTGTAACTTATTTAATATTCCCTGATTAAAGATCAACTATCCCATATCCTTGAAAAAATTCTCTCTAAATAGGAAAGAGGGGTGAAAACAATGGTGAAAAAACGCAGAGCAAGGTTATCCACAGGTACAGTAGGCATTTGACACTCAATTGAACATGCACCGCTTGAATGCTTGTTTCACTGCTTTTTGGGTAAATCTACTTTCAAATGTCAATTGATGTACATACCAAACAACACACACTCTGGAATACATTGCAAAAAGTTATTAGGAGGCAGCAGACTTTCGTTCTTCTACTGAAGCTCGGCGCATCATACCTGGCACATGTCGCCATCCATGAGTTCACCCGCAGCAATTCGACGTTCATACTCGATGAGCGGCCCCGCTCGACTTGCATCTGCAGATGAAGGAATATAGTTAGGGAAACAAGGGGGGAACAATTCATTGCTTACATTGACAATTGAAAAACGTTATTATCATTTACATCCTGAAAGAACAAACCTCCAGTACTGACTTTAGCAGCATCGACTGAAAGAGCCCTTGAGGTCTCTAAGGTAGGTAGTCCAAATAGAGCTAATTCGCCATAGCACCTGGGCAGCCTTCGTGTTAAATCCGAATAGACTAATGGTATGTGTCTCCTGGCAAGATTACAGGAGTGGTAATAATGTTGGTGCCGAAAAGCAGCTCGAGATTGGCGAATTAACCAAACTACTGTTCTCATCTTCAAATGGAATTGAAGGAAAGTGAAGTTCCACCACCCCGAATCTCCTTCAAATGAATGAGATTTAGGAGTGGTTCAATGTCTTATCGATGCAAGATCCTGAAACATTGAAATATCATAAAGGTAAGGAAAAACGCAGAGCATATTCTTGATTCCGCAAGAAAACAACTCGCGAGCACACAATTAATACAAACCAGAAAAAACAAAGCGCAGTTACAGTCTCACAGAACAAAAAGGTCCTTTCAGCTGATTGGCATGAAGCATAGTAAACGCATCTTAAACTTAATTAAAAGGAAAAGAAAGGACGACCCCACGACATCATGCTTTCCACAACAGTGATCAAGCCCACACCTTCCCAGAATTTCCACAGACCAAGACGAAAAATTTATCATAAACAGCGCACAAGGCTTGAACACAGGGAAACGAATGAGTTGGAAATTCACCTGAATCAAGAAACAGGAAGCTCAAACGACCAGCAATGGAGGGTGTCGCCAAGGAGAGAAAAGAACTGATCTTTGACAAGAAGTCAACTCTCAGACCCACGAGTTATTCACGCTGGAGAAAAATCGAAAAGCCAAACTATAATTGTGCAGAGGAGCGTATTGAAGATGGGTCTCGGACTTTTGGCCGAAAAAGGCAAAAAAAAGAGAAGATGGGTCGTGGTAAAAACAAAGACAGCACCCAAGTTTCTGGGGGACCTCGAACACGATGATAAACTCGAATAACGAGAGAGAGAGAGAGAGAGAGGGAGAGAGGGATGTGCTGAGCTGTGGTTGGGCTTTCACACGTCGGTGAAGTGGCGTCTCGACTCGTAATGCTCAGCACGGAAACCAATGTCCCTCATCCGCACGCCATCCATGGCCGCCCTCCTCGCCGTTTCCGACCGTCCTAGGTCATCCCTTCCGGTACATATCGCTTCGGAAGCCGGTGGCAGAATTACAACGATCTTCGCATTGGACCGACAGCTAATTTTTGGTCATGTATGGAAGGATTTGTTGGGAGACGTACTCCAAAAGAACCGTACCGCCCCGACAACTCAGTTGGAAGACGAGCCGGATTTGGATTCGGGTTTTCAAAGTTTCTCATCTAAAACTCTTATTAGATCTAGAGAACGCTACATGTTTCTACATTATTAGATCGGACCTCATGAGGTCCGGTTAATTGGGCGAGTCGAGTTTGAGAAAGGAAAAATGCTCGTCTATTCGGCCGATTAGACATAGGTCAGGCCTAAACATGCCCAAAATTTCGCTACGTGATCTTCCCCCTTTACAATATTTAGGCACTGGGGTTGAAGATAAATTGGTATAAGGATCCGAAATAAAAAATGTTCTACGATTGCACTTGGATTAATGTGAAAGGAGGTTCTACCGAAAGGAATTGGATGGTATAAATGGAAATGCATAAGCGGATTAATAATTGATAGCATCGAATTCGATCCGGCTTCTATAAGAAGGGAATTCGATGAGACAAATGCATTTTATGATGTTATCAATTTGCTTATATTTATGGAAACTTACAATCATTTATAAATTCGAGTCAAAATATGAATTTATCTTTTACTTTTTTTCTTTTTTTCAAAAAGGGAAAAAAGAAAAAGCTCTATGCTATTATGACTTCTATGCTAAACCCCCCCCCCCCCCCCCCCCCCAAAAAAAAGAAAGATGTCGAGCTGGGCCTGGGTTCAGCCGTTGGCCAAGGCTACGAGTAGATCAGACGGCCCAGGATTGTTCGCCGGAGGTCGCGATCAGCACAGTGGAGGGCCCTGCCGTCGCGTTTTCGTGGTGGAGGTTGGTGGTGGGGATGGGGTTGGGGTTGGTCGAGCCCCGACGTCGCTGTAAATGCAAGAGAATCGGCCATTGCTGTCGCTGGCATGGGACTCCACTTGACCCATACCTTTGTTCGTTCTGATCTCCTTCTCCCTCTCTTTTCTTTTGCTCTCATTGATGGAGTCCTCCTCTCTTGAGTCTATTGTCACTAATGGGGCATGGCTACAAGAGACTCTACGCCAAGAAATAGCCGCCGTCGATGATGACTATGTCCAAGCTTCACTTAACTCCTACTTTATTTTCATACGACGAGGGGGCCGACCTCAGATAGATAAATCTCGATCTTATGAAATGCCTCGCTAATCTCGTGAACACGATAATACGCGAGCCTAAACTCAAGTGAGCAACTTAATTTTTCAAATTGTTTACATTTGTTGGTGTGGGGAGCTGAACACCTTCGAAGTGCGTGCACACAGAGAGAGCAAGAGAACAGGATAATAGGCGAGTCTAAATTTAGGTGAGCGACTCAATATATGAAATTGTTTACATTTGATGGTGTGGGGAGCTGAACATCTTTGTAGTGCGTGCACACTGAGAGAGCGAGAGATGGCGGCTAGCCAAGGTGGTTCGGTGGTGCGGCCACAATGGCGGCTCGAGCACGACAGCGGCTACCTTCTCTATTCCGGAGAGAGAAAGAAGATGTGATCCAAAACGGAATGGCCCATGAAGAAATTCACAACTTTTATCCATTGGTGTTCAAAAGGAGCACCAAGGTTTTTGCCGTGACGATCCAATTTGATGCCCCCTTTCTCACTTGGATGTATCTACGTTGTTCCTCCTTAAAACGAAGCGACCGACGGATCATCTCAAACATCAAGCCTCGTGTTTTCATCGTATTCTCCGAACCGATCTAAAACAACTTGTGAGATACAAGTTCCACGAAGCTTGTTTTATCTTTGCACCGAAAGGATAGGGCCACGAGGTCCCGATGACAATGACGTACTGCGGTGTCATTGCATGTTCACGACAATGACTTGGTGTTTGAGCCCACGTACATGCATCAGCAAAGAGGAATCTGCCCATGGATATTCACCTGTTGAGAAACCCAATTTCGTGTCTAACTGGTGTACCGTGGGAAATCACCTCAATCAGGCCTAAACTTATTGTACAATCACCGATTAAGTCGTAAGCTTTTGAATCTTGACATTTCAATCTGAAACCTATGCATTGAAATTCCAATGTAGTCATTTCGGTTAATTTTCGCTAGAAATTACCGACATAGCGGTCTATTTATCATTGGCCGTTCTATATAGCAAACCGTCATGTCAACGATTTCCTAAAAAAACAAAATTGATCAAAATTATTATATTGAAATTTCGCGAAAAGGTTTCTGACTAAATCGGCAAAACTACAGAGTTTATGACTTAATTCTTATTCGTATAATAGATTTAGAACTGATTGAATAATATTCCCATTTATTATATGTCCATAAATAGTAGACTAAATTTGACACCTCTTTTCTATCCAAATTTGGAACTGGTTTCTTTTTGTTAAAGAATCTAATGGGGAAGTCATTCATTCGGGTTCTTTCTGCATTTGCATAGTATTTTAGGTTTAGGATAGTGACACAAATAGTTCATGAACTTTGGCTTAATGTATGATTTGGTTCATGAACTTTTAATTTATTCAATATAGTCTTTGAACTTTAGCTAAATATGCAATATTATCCCTCAACTCTTAATTTGTTCAATATAATTCATAAATTTTTGGTAAATGTTCAATCTTGTTCCTAATTCCATTAATTCAAGTTTAAGTTTAAAGAATATATTGAACATTTTCATATAGTTATAAATTACATTGGATATGCACTACAAGTTCATGGAGCATGTTAGATAAATCAAAAGTCTAGAGACAACAATGCATATTGAGTGAAAGTTTAAGAATCACATTAGACAAATCAAAAGTTTATAAATCATATTACACATTAAATCAAAACTCAAATACCATTTGTGTCGTTTTCATTTTGTGATTTGCTTTAAGGTAAACTTTATATTTTAAAAAGAAATTGCTTTATTGAAAAGTGATGTATTCGAGCTGGTTTGTTCGAATATCGGGGAAATTTTGTTCTCTCTATTGTCCTCTCTAGTTCAAGTGGCTATTAAATAAAGCGAAAGAGGGAATAATTTCACATGCCTTTGATTCATTAACTTTTCCGTTTGGAGTTCAATTTCATGTATATTTCTTTATCGGAAAAGTACATTGAAGGTACAAAAATAACTATAACAAAGTTTTTTCTTATTTATAGTTGCATTTAGGGTGTGGATCGGTCCGGATACAATTATGCACTCAGATTGCCAATTCGATTGCCAGTTCCACTGAGAAGTACACCAGAAGTGCCAAACTTGTGTACGATGCTAACTTTAGTGCTAAAAGTTTCATTTAGATAACTTAAGTGCCAATATTTCAAAAAAAAATGATTACTTCAATACTAACTCCGATTTCTTTGGCTAGAAATCCGATATGGTATTTTTTTTATTAATATTTTGAGCTCATGTGGCTCGGCAGAAAGTCTAGTAAGCATTTAAAATAGTAAAAAACTAAAATTAAAAAACATTAAATTAACTAATTTAAAAAAAAGGGGGTCAAAGGGGGAGGGCGTCAAGCCCTCACCATCACCGGGAAGGATCGACCAAGGTATGAAAGATCAGTGAGGGTCGTCAACCATGGTCGGCGATCCTCGTCAATGGCAGGTGAGGGTGAGGGTCACAACCCTTGCTCAGTCATATGAGGGTCATCGATCAATGGTCGGGGTCGGCGTAGTCCTCCTAGACCCTCGCTTGACTAGGGGAGGGCTATGACCCTCTCTAAGACGGGGGAGGGCTTCCAAAGACCCTTGCCTGTTGTTGGCGAGGGTCGTCGACCCATGGCCAATGTGGCCGGGGCCTGACGACCTCCACCGGCCGTTCCCACCCTCATCAACCATGGTGGGTGAGGGCTTGCTGCCCTCCCCTTTGACCCCTTCTTTTTTCTTAAAAAAATTTAACTAATTTTTAACCTAATTTTAATATATTAAAAAATCATATCGGAAAAAAAATAAATTTAAAAGCCACATTGACTAATTTTTTAAATAATAATATAATAAACAATTAATTATAAATACTACGTCATTTTTTGGCAGGAATTTCTCGCCATTGGCATTTAAGTGATCATTTTCCCTATAATTTGGTACTTAAGTGTTCCGGCTGAAATTTTTGGCACTAAAGTGAGTGCTATGCACAAACTTTAGTTCTCCTTGTGCTCTTTTGCCCTAGTTCCCCATGAGAAACCATCTCGGATTGATGTACTTGCCAAAATTTCTCAATTTTTTTTTAAATTTTAGTCTAAAGTAAACTCTAATTGATAAATTCATTTTTTTTTCTTTTAAGGTAGGAAAACTTTGGCTTGTAGGGAATATGAGAAATAAAAAGAAGACGAAAAAGAAATCACCCGTTCCAAGATCAATGGACCAGTTCTCGATTCCACAACCCTGCTCGATCTAGTTCTAGGGTGGGAATTGATCCTGCCTAGAACCCATCATCCCTAGTTGCATGTGCACCTCATTCTCGACTATGATTAGTGGGATACCTGGCTAGCGTTCACAATTGATTTATCTCAAATGGGTGTGGCAATCCGCTCTTCCTGAAGGGCGGCCCAAGAAATTGGCGACAGCGGAGTTCGAGTTGCTGCGGCGACTGTTGTGAGGACTCCTGATTCCTTATGAATTAGGTGATGAAGACTTAGCGAAATCCTCTTTCTGCCCGCGGTTGAAATCGGCCACACATCGCTTAAGTGCATATGAACTTATGTCTTCGACGGAGCGATCAGCATCACAGGGCGCTTTCATTGTCTCTCGAGAGAATGCCGTCCTCTAGCCATAACGCTTTGCAACCATGTGTATACAAGCGACATCTATGGTTTGGCGATCCAACGATTAATAATCCCCCCGACGAACTGATCCTCGAGGATTACAGAAGCTCCTCGGCATCACAAATTCTGTTAATTTACTTCATTACGACGCAGAAAGTTATTGTCTTCTGCACATTCATCTCGTGGAGAGATGATAATGGGCCTTGGGTCGTACAACGCAGAGGGCCATGGGATCATTGCGCTTGATATCTCGTTTTGGCTGATGAGGCTTGGGTTGATGAAATTCTTGCAAGAGGAGTGGTTCCCTGTTTGTAAAGGATTGCGTTGCATCGCAAGCCCTCCTGCTTTAAAAGCTCAAGACTGTAGAGGACAACAGGACTTGTTTGAGAGCTCGGACACTGTTTCGAATGCGAGATCAAGACGAGAAGACGGAGAAGCTGAAAACTCTAATCGACGGTGATGGCTCCGCGGCGGTGTTGGAAAGGTTATAATGGAAACAGCGATGCCACATTCGTGTCGAGCCACTTATCGGTGAAAGAACCTTTAGCAGAACAAGATATTACTAGGGATGACAATAAGCCGAATCCAATAGAGGCGACGGTCCCCTGACCATCCTAAAACTTAGAACATTGCAAAACCCAACTATATGCAGAATCCGACTCAAACCCAAGTCGGGTTCCCAGGTAAGTCTAAGATACCCCCACGACCTACGCCATTGGTGCTATGAAAGCCAATGATCAACTTTGAAATTCCTTTGTCTAGTATCTTTTTAAAGGTACAGATATTTTAAAGCTACAATCCATCAAGGTTCGTAGACCACAGAAAATTTCAAGAAAGAAACAGCCTAAAAGAGAAAAGGCGGAACAAAGAGGACAGCGAGATTCCTAAAATTCCAGGAACATGGAAAATTCAAAAGGGCAAAAGAGAGGAACAAAGTGGCGCGGGACACCAAGGCAAAAGGACGAGAAAGGAAAGAGCATCGAAAGAAAACGACCCATAACAACCCAAGCTCGGACACCAACTGTACCACACTCGGGATCCTTAGCTAAATAAAGCAGCTCCAGCATGTCATGTTGATGTCACTCTCGCCACCAACTCTTAGTCAAATACCACAAAAAGTTCATCTTCTCAATCCGTGTCTCACGCTCGGGAACAGGGCATCTGACGACGCCCTCCCATCATCTCCTACACAAAGGACAGGCCCAGCAAAGGGCCGTACTGTATATGCTCTTCTTCCCCAGTTCCCATCTGCATTTTGCGCGGCCAAGAGCAATTCCTAAAGAAGGAACTGAGGTTTGAAGGGAAGAAAAGAAAGAGATGTGTATGTACACCACCATTGGGAGAAAAAAAAAGACTGGAAAAGGAGTCACAAAGGGCTAAAAAGTTGCTCTAAAGAATCATTGCTCACGCCATCACTCTCTTTTTCTTCTTTTGCTTTCATTCCCGGTTTCGCCTCTATCTCGGGCCAGAGAGCTCCATGGCGTAGGTATCCAAGGAATGGTCGTCGTCGTCCTCGTCGGCCGACATGCCGAACACGCTCGGCCGGTCGGGACCGTGACCGTTGGCTTTAGCAGCGCTGGTGATGAGGGAGAAGTTCGTGGCGGGGTTCAAGTGGTTGTGGGTCGCGGCCCATTTTTCGGCGAGCCCGTCGCCTTCCAGCATCCGGACGACTTCCGACATCTTGGGCCGGTGGGCCGGCAAGTACTGGGTGCACAGGAGCGCCACCTGGAGCATCTCTCCCACGTCGATCCGGTCATAGCTGCTCCCCAGCTCTTTATCCACCAGAAGTTCCACTTTCATCTCTTGATGTATTTGCTTCACCTGTTATAAAAAATTAACCCATTAGATATCTAGCTAAAAATCTGAAAAAGGAAAAAAAAAATGATGGAAGAGAAAACGTATTTAATTTGCTTGCAGGTACGTCAATATACGGGGAGCAATGTCTGAACTTTAGTGCACTCCAGGATCGAAACAGAATTCAGAAATGTGCTAAAGACTCGTCGATTGAACTTAAGATTTAACAGGCGTCTAAACGAACATAATTTGCAAGGGATTGCGCAGACCTTCCAAGAAGTAAGTTCCAACAGAACCAGTTTATGGAGATTGAAATGGTGCTGTCTAAGTGACATGCCTCCTCAAGTGTACGATCTTTGAAATAGGCAGCAATGCGCAAAGAATGGATGTGAAGGTTAATGGCCTGATACCAGAATTGTAAGAACCAAGAGATGTTTTGGACTTTTTGAACAGTACACAGCAAAAACATATCGCCAAATGCCTGAGCGCTATCTTAAGCTGTTTGTTCATTCGCGCTTTCTAGCATTGTACTTGTATGCCTAAGCGTAGCTCATACATAAAAAAGTTTATTTGCAGGCAACTTACCCATTCGAGCATTGCTCCTTTCTGATTTACTGTTTTGCCAAACTCGAGAGCTCTCATTCCTGTTATAAGCTCTAACAAGAGAATCCCAAAGCCAAACACGTCAGTTTTCTCGGATGATTGGCCTGTCGATAGATATTCCGGAGCAATATGTCCAACTGTACCACGAACAGCGGTCGTGACATGGGAGTCGGCATGGTCCAGGAGCTTTGCCAGGCCGAAATCACCAACGACGGCCTCATAGTAGTCATCAAGGAGTACATTAGCTGCCTTCACGTCTCTGTGGATTATCTTGGGATCGCATTGCTCATGCAGGTATAGGAGACCCCGGGCAGCCCCAATGGCTATCCTCTTCCTCATGTTCCAATCTAGCGCTGGTTTGGCTGTACGACCAAAGGTCATAAATGTATCAGAAACCAGTTCATTAGAGCAGAAACCATAAACATACATAAGGGCGACACTACTGGTACGATAGAGCCATCATGAAAGCGTATGACCATATGCATTTCTTAGGAAAGAACAAAATGAAGTGTGAATTTGACAAAAGGGCCTATGCACAAACCTTTGAGCCTTGAAGCAACACTACCATTTGACATGTGAGGGTAGACCAGAAGCCTTTCGTTCGAAGTAGCACAGTATCCGATCAGTCGCAGCAAGTTGCGATGGACAGCCAAGCTGATCATCTCCAGTTCAGTCCGGAACTGCAATTCTCCAGTTGTCCCAACTACGTCTTTTAGACGTTTCACTGCGACCATAGTCCCATCCCCAAGCTTCCCCTTGTATACATTGCCGAAACCACCGGTGCCAAGTATATTCTTGGAGCTAAAATTGTCTGTCGCCAATTGTAGCTCTTTGAAAGTGAAGCTCTTGAGGTTTCCCAGGCTCATTAGCCCCTCTTCTTGCTTCTCTGCAGAAACGGTGGACATGCCCCGATCAGAACGTGGCATTGGTCAATTGACAGAGTTTATTTTTTAAAGATAATGATGACACTAACCGTGGATGTTGAGGACGGTATGAGTTTTCTTCTTCCTAGCATGTAAGAAGAACCCGATAGCCAACAGAATAAGTGAGGCAAAGCCGAGACTGACCCCAAGTGCAATTGCCAATTTCTTGGACTTAGGTTCATCTATGTAATACCAAAGTAAATAAGAATAACAAAAAAGATAACGAAGAAGACAGTTCAATTAGGTTATAGAGAACAGAAGAGCGTCTCGTGAAGAAAAATTGAAACAAAAGTGAAGGTTCAGAAGAAGTTACCAGCAGAAGTATTCAAGAATGAAAGAGGGATAGGAAGGGTTGATCCAGAGCACCCTTCAACTGATTTTCTCCCACATATCAATGGGTTCCCTACAACACTGCATGTTTCAACCATGCAAAAATAAGTTACACATATATACCCAAATAAAGAAAAAATTTGAAGCGAGAGAGAGAGAGAGAGAGAGAGAGAGAGAGAGAGAGAGAGAGAGTTGGATACTTGAATGTTCTAGCAGGGAATTTGGGCACAGGTCCACTGAGATTGTTGTAAGACAAGTCCCTAAAGAAAACCCAGCGAGCATCATCACCAGAAGTCCTTCAGGGGAAAAATAAATGAAACCCAGCACCCAAACATTCAACTTTGATTTTCTCTTTTTATTTTCATTTTCTTTAGCGTTCTTTTGATGTTTTGCAGCGGCTCGATTACGATTCTCAAGACATTGAATCGTTAAAAACAGAGAAAATGAGAGAGAGAGAGAGAGACAGAGAGAGAAAACCACACTCACAAGAAAGCAAGCAGTGGGACTTTGGCCAAAGACACGGGGAAAGCTCCGGACAAGCTATTGTTGTTTAGCCTCCTAACCTCACCACAGGACAAAACAAACACAGCGTTAGACGACATCAAGAACCTCGAAAAAAGGGAAAAGAAAAGAAAAGAAAACATACATCAGGCAACAAGAAGGAACGAACATGAAATAGAAATCACAATTTGGTCATACCCCAGAAGGAAAAAAAACGATCCGGATGGTTTGGATTAACAATATTCTGGGAGCAAATACAAAAGAAAACTGAAGGACTAACAGAAAATTTAGTACTCACAGGTATTGAAGACTACCCAATTGCCCTAGAGACTCAGGAATTGGACCAGAGAAGTGATTGTTGGAGAGATCCAAAGTCTCAAGTCTTGGAAGAGTGCCCATCTCTGGTGGGATGCTGCCTGAGATATTGTTGTTTTGCAGTAACCTAAAAGACTCAAAAGAACCCCGGGATACGCATATTAAGTAAAATTATTCAACAAAAAACGACTGAAGCTAGTCAAACATATGTTCTTTCTAAATCAACCAACTGAGGATGGACAAGCTGAAGCAGGTCAAAAATATGTTCTTTCGAAATCAACAAACTGAGGATGGACACAACACAAGACAAGGAAAAACTTTCGAACCCAACACGTTCTTTTTCCCTTCCCCTGTTTTCTTATAAAGCAGATGAACAAAGGTTGAACGAGAAATTCAAAGACTGCAAACACAAAAGAATAAACTTGAAGAAGCATGTCCTGCTTTCTTACACTTGTCGGAGATTAGTGAGATTTCTTATAGTCCCAGACAGAGTTCCTGATAAAGACTGGCTCGGAGCTCCTCTGCAAAACCAGGTTCGAGAAGAATGAAAATCCAGGAGGAGAACTCTCCAAGTACAACCAAAGGGAAGAGAAACACTAAATTCGCCGCGGAAAATGCGAAAGAAAACTCACAAGCCAATGACTAGATTGTCACTCGAGCAAGTGATCATAGCCCAACTACAGGGGTCGACGGAATCTTCATCCCAGTTGTTCAGAACTCCATGTGGGTCATTCAACTCTCTCCTTACACCGATCAGAGCCTCCACTAAAAGAACACCGAAAATTTGTATTAGTATTCACCGCCACCACACACAAGAGTCTGGGAACGAGAGAAAGTTGATGGGTTACCTTCATGGTTGCGAGGCTCGTAACAGAGACAGAGAGGAGGGAGCGAAGCAGAGAGAATCATGAAAATAACGGAGAAGACAACAGGAAAGAGCTTGCTGAGCGCCATGGCCTAGTCTCAGAATGAAATTCGTGAACATGCTAGAGAAAAGAACACAAATGGTGCGCCCGAAATCTCACTTTCCCTTTGTATCCTCTCTCTCCCTCGGCTCTCTTTTGCTTTGCTTTACCAGTCCTTTTCAGTCCATACCTTCCCACTTCCCCTTCACAAAAGACTCGTTGCAGTGCATCTGCATTCGTGACAACATGATTTGTTCCCACAAGATAATCGAGAGAAAATCGAAAAAGCTAAAACATGGGAAAACATAAAAGGAAAAGGGGAAAGAGAAAAAGCAAAGAAAAAACAAAGGGCAAGAGATTAAAAAAGGCAAAGACAAAGCTCCATCCGCCTTGTGTGAGGGAGATGATACGACCTGTCAGACAAGGGTGGTGCGCAGAATTTGAGAAGGACGGGGATGAGTGGGCGCACTGCGAGAAGAAGAGCAACACCAATCTCACTGAAATTGACTTGGAAGATCCTGAATCATGCATAATTAAATGTATTTAAGTGAAGGGATTGAAGTTTACCATGTGTTTGGTAGCCAGTGGTCATCTCATCACATCACTTCATCATGGTTCAGCTCTTTTCCACTTGGTCATGCAGAGCTTGGACCTGCTGGCGTGGAGAGGAGAAGAAGAGGTAGAGCTGATCCGAGGAAATTATAGTTGGGCCAAAAAAAGGTGCGATTTTGGGAAATTCTCTTCTGGCCTCCACTTGTTCCAGCTATATGGGCATTGTGTGCTGGAATATATAGAGAGGAAAAGGGAGAAATGGGAAAATAGGATTTCTGCTTTTTTCTTTTTTTTTTGAGAAAATCCCATAGAAATCCTAAATTATTTTTGTCGTGGCGTCACATCCCTCTACATTTTTTTTATGTTGTCCAGATCTAATGTGATGTTAATATCTCGAACATTTTTCTTTTCCGTTTGTCGCCAATACTCAAAATTTGTACCAAAGTGATAAAATCTGAGATATGTTCCAGCAGCTCTAACAAATAAAAAATGGGTAAAGTTTCATGATAGATACAATTTAAGATCTTCATGAATAATACTAGCATCGCAAAAAAAAAATTAGACACTCAGTTTTTTTTATTGCCTTCGAAAGACTTACTTTATGTATTGTTGGATGATAAAACAAGGAGAATTGATTAATAGTGCTAAAACTTTTGTATTACACTGTCCTTTTTAATACCCATAAACAAATAAATATAAATATCTCCATATAATATAAGTATCCTATAAATAAATAAATATATGTATGTATGTATGGATGTATGACTGACCTATTTTGTTCTTTTTGACAGTCTATGCGTCTGCTCCAGTCGAAACTGTTCATCGTTATCATTGGGAGCCTTGTCGGCCTCAGCTGATTTTTGTGATTTTCCAATTTGAAAATAGGTTTTCTTTTTTGAAAATGTTTCTTTGTATTCTTGCTGAGAAATATTCTGACAAGCAAACACGACTGATTGGACCCTGCCTTTCTTCAGGAGGAAAAACCTACTCCTTCCTGCCAAACGGAATAAGAAAGATGATACATCAAAGGATGTTTTGGCAGGGAGTGTGCTGATTTTCAGAGCCACGGTTCATAATGTCTGGCGACCAAAAGAACTTATAATAGTATATATAATACATATAATTATAATTATAGCAATATCTATATCTACATCTGTATTAATATTTATTTTGTTTTTGGTGATGGCTTCGAGATTAGCCTGCACTGTGAATGAACACAGATATTAGAAATATAGAGGGGGAAGTTCTTAACAATCATTACGATAAGGAGGACCATTATGGCCTATTAATTAATACATATATTTAATAGCTATGGACTTATAAAGTCGTATCTATGAAGATCTCTTAAATAATCTTTGCGCAAAAACATGTACACTTTGCATATAAAAATATATTTAAATTACCGTGTTGAGAGATGAGTTCAGAGATGGGAGTTAACTTAGGAAATAAATTTGAATATTTGTTGGATGATGGGGATTTGAATTTAAATTAGGAAAGTAGAATATTAATTGGATGATTCGGTAATTAATTAAAGTGGGATTTTGCAAATTTTGTTATAAAGATGTGGAAAAATTCTAAATAAGAATCCAAAGTGCCATTATTTTCTGAAATAAAATATCTGAAGTGGACGTTGCTTTCAAATAATGGTCTAAAGTGCCCTCATTATTTGAAATAAGAACCTAAAGTGATTGTAATTATTTCAAATAAGGGTCTCACCTCGCCAGTTATCCCGCGACCTCCATTTTTCCAGTTGATCAAGGGTATTTTTTTGTCAAAGAATAATTTTAACTTAAATTTTAAGTTAATTTAAATTAAAAATTAGAAAAAAAAAGTACAAGGAGAGGCCTGGAGCCCTCCCACCTGTGGCCGCCACCCTATTGTTGGTGGGGTAGCAGCGATGGCTGGCAAGTCTCCAGCCCATCGGCGATAGTTGGCTAGGTCGCTGGCACCTTGGCGAGCTAGCATCGAGAGGGAGAGGATCGCAACATTCTCCCCAAACAAGGGATCGTTGGCCCTCAAGCAAGGACATGCGAGGCTATCGTGGCTTGCAAAAAGAAGCAATAGACTGCCTAAGGTCAATGGACCAACAAGTTGTTGACGAAAGTCACAGCGCGAACAATCTCGTGGAAGGACAGTAGCGACAATCGTCGCTATTAGTTGAGGTGCGTCAACACGAGGTAGTGGTGTTGAAGAGAAATCGCTATGACTCATTCCAGGAGCCCAATCACCTTCTCCCCCCATATTCTTTTTCTTCCGACACCCCCCTTTGCCCCCTTTTCTTTCCTCCCCTCTTTTTTTTTCTCTCCTGGAGAAGCTCTCTCCTCTTTTTTTTCTTGCTCTTCCCCCAATCTCACTCCCCTCTGAACGTCGCCTCTTGCTCCTTTTTTTTTTTGCTTATCTATTTCTCCTTTTCTTCTCTTCTGCCTACTGTCAATGCACGTTCCCTTGGTGATCCTTCATCAGCCCCACCGACATCCAAATATGGGGCCAACAAGACTGGGTGAGGGGCTAGCAACTCACCAACCATGGTTGCCACCCCACCAACAATAGGGTGATGGCCACAGGTGGAGGGCTCTAGTCCTCCCCTAATTTTTTTTCAATTTTATCTTTTTTTTTTTGTTTTTTGAAAAGAAAAGAAAATTGAAAGATGAAAATGCCCTCATTAATATGTGTAGTCAAATCCTTTTTTGATACTGATTAATGATTTCATGCCTTTATTTGAAACAAGATCCACTTCGTGTCCTTATTTGAAACAACGATAGCACTTCAGATTCTTATTCGAAACAACGTCCACTTCAGATTTTTATTTGAGAAAAAGATAGTATTTCGGGTTTTTATTTGGAATTTTCCCTAAAGATGTGATTGTTAAAATATGTCAACAACAAGCATGGATTTTTCACAGAAATTTCTGGCAGCTTTAGGTTGAAATAGAACGGGCTAATGGGTTGATCATCATTCTTATAGTATTACTTGTTTAATTTTTTTAGTATCCAAAACTTTATTTTATTAATAATTATTTATTTATTTAGGTATGTTATAAGTGAAACATTTGGCCCGGGCAAGACCCGGATCTTTTTAATAATACCAAGGGAGAGATATGGTCTCCCCTTCTAGAAGCTTGACAAATATCATCTTCTTGCTACATTAAAAATCACTAAAAGAAATTAACTGTTTTGATATTTGGAAATTCATGCAGAAGATTTGATAGAGGTTTTTGTTTTTCTTTTCCAACTGTTTTTTAAAACACTTCGAGAGTCAATTATTTATTTGAACTTAGTTTTTAGTCAATTATTTAGTTGAACTTAGTTTTTCTTTGAATGTTGTTTCGTTACTCTCCATTATCTTTAAAAATATCAATGTAAAAGTTACCGAATGTAAGATATTGCGCGTCATTCTTCAGAAGCTTACAGATTTAGAAAGATTGGGTGCACACTCGAATTCACGTAAAATAGAGTTAAAAAATTCTTATTTACGTACCGTATTTTAAGATGCTTGACATTTTAACATTAAGCAAGTCAGAACTAAGTAAAAAAAAATTCACTTTGCCAATAAGAACTTAATAGACATTTTTTTCAACATGTAGTTTGCTCATTAAATTATCAAGACCCTTGGCTTGACTGAAATATGACTTTGGTAGGACAAAATAAGTGCATGAACGTTTAAATACGAAATTACATGTATCCCCCCTCATTAGTTTTTCTCTTATATGGCGAAAGTACGCTGCATTTCAAAGGAAAAAAAGTGTCAAATTGCTTATTAGTTTTTAAAAGAAGGGCATAAAAATAAAGAACCACTTTAATTTGCTTGAATTAACATCACCTACAAAACATACATGGTCTTGCCAAATCTAACGATTTATTAATCGAGTTTGTAAGGGAATCATAGGATTGAAAGTTTTTTAAACACATGTAAATTCCATCATCATGGCGTCCCCACGTGCAAAAATAAAGTTTTGGATCAGAAGAGGCATTTCCTTTTGATTATTAATCAATCCTTGCTGATCAATCAATAATCATCGACCAACAGCCTCATAAGTCATGATGTCTTCAAGGTTGTCTAGGCAGTAGCGAGACATTGATTCGCACCTATTAGAGGTTGTATGTATGTGCATGTGCGCGCGTGTATTTACATGTAATATTATAATCTTAGAAAACGAAACAAATTAAATAAATTAATCGATTTCCACCCATCATTCAAATTTATGTACTGAGTGCATGAGTCGAGTTGTATCGTGATAGATATAGCCGAGCTCATCGGAGAGAGATGGAAAATGGGGTGTGAGGACTTTTCACACATTCAAATTTGAGATTTTCATAAAGAAAAGTAGATAATCGCTAGTCACGTACTTTTTAAAGTATGCATGTACTTAATTAAAAAAGAAAAATATTAGACAATTGACCTTTTACCTTTTGGCTTTTACCTTTATTACTTTCCTAATATCTATCTTGTTCAGCAGCCTAGTTCACTGCAAAGCACACGATTTTCTCTTTTTTCCACTAAAAACAGGAAATTCATTTTGTAAGTGATTACAAGAATGACGGAGTGGAGTAGATTTATATTAGAGAGAGAAGTCCGAATGATGAAATTGAGTTACTACGGGAAACACAGAACCCTACCCGCCAGGCAATAGGCAAATCCAAAATTTTAAGATTTCAAATTTAGAATTAAGGACGAGCACCGAAATCGGACCAAACTAGTCGATCTTAGGCAATTCTTGAATTCTAAAATTTGGAATCGATAATTGTTAGTCGGGTTCTTGATTCCAGGTTTCACCCGAATCGGATTGATACTTTAACAATTTAATGATACTCGATGATATTTTATCACAGCTTTAGCATTTTTCCGTCAAAACTTTCATTGATTAAAGATCCAAAACAACTAAAGAACCAGAATCTAGACTATTGAACGACATTTGCAGTGCTCGCATGGATTAGGAAAAAAGAAAGAGATATATTATTACCGCTTTCCAGATCCACAAGTTCGATCCGATTCCAAGTACAAGTAGACTGATTCTTAGTTCCACAAATGGGGAAACCGACCCCTTTTGGTCAAGTTCATAGTTTCGTAGTGAAAATCGATCTACCCTTGAGCCAATCACCTCTAAGTAGGATACTTCAAATTCGAGAGTTTAAGAGCTTTATAAAACGTTGTTCCCGATGGAACAAAAAAAGTTCATGAATAAAAAAAAATCTCATCAGATTCAATCGAGCCCATAGATTCATGAAGCAGCGCGAATGATTACAATCATCTGCACGAATCTTCAATATAAATATTTGGATATTCGGCGCGGCCTGCTCAGATCGGATTGCGGATTTTACTTAAGACCCACCACCAACATTATCTTAATCACCCCGACAAACTTTATGGAAATGGCGATATTGGAGCGCTCTCCCCTCCAAACCAAAAATCTTTTTTGGAGTGCGTTGCGCTCTTCCCATCTTTTCGTGGGTCTCAGCCTTTTTCTTTTAGACTTATTGATAAAAGAGAGGGCGAGAGAGAGAGAGAGAGAGAGAGAGAGAATAAAGCAACCGAAAAATAAAAATAAAAAATAAAAAGAAGGAAAAAAAGAGGCGAAAGGTGATGGGCTCGCCGTCGGCCTTTCTGGGGCCCACGGTGCTCTCCCATCTTCGTTTTTCGTTCTTTGCTCCTTCTTTTTCTTTTTTTGCTTTTTTCCCCAAAATCAGTGATTGAGTTGAGCACGCGCCACGTGGACCAGTGAAATCGATAAATGTGTAAAAATAAATAGTAGATCGAGAGTTGTTTTAAGGAAAAAGGAAAAAATTGTTCTTAGAGCAAAGGGTCAATGAGTGGAGGCGACGTGGGTGTCTAGATCATAGAATTAATTAGGGAACTACCCAACTCAGATTGGATTAGTTAGGTTGGTCCAATTCTTTAAAATTTTGGTTTGGTCCATGATTCCCTACACATGATATCAACCCGGTTCTCGATTCCTGGTAGGACGGGACGGGATCGGACCACTTGGATCAACCATTTCCTGGTTCAAAGTGTCACGCTTGGGAGTTTAGAGTCCACGCCGTGTTTTCTCTTCAATGTGGAGAATCTAACTTCTCTCACACTCAATATTCACCTAAGGCCAAGCTCTCTCGTTCTCGTTCAGCTCCAAATCGTCCGCATCTCAAGGGCCTTAGAGAAGGAAAGCGCGGCGGAGGCCTATGTGCCAATCGTCAACACGGGTTTGATATTGTCATGGTGCTTCAGCGACGAAGTGTGAAAGGTGCTATGTTCGATCTCTTAGTCTCTTGATTTTTGTTGACTGTTTGGAAGTTGCAGATTGAGTTCTGATCATCTAGAGTTCACGTCTCGTTTGCGGCCGGAAGAGAGATCTGTTTTGCACCATAGTTTAGCGGCCTTTTTAGTTCTAATGGCAAGCCAATAGGGACGGACATATCACCAAATCAAGAGGCTGAGGCGGAGGCCTTGACTATGCGGTGCTAGGCGAGGTCGGGGAAGTTCCCTAGGCTTTTCTTCGAATTTTTTCTGGTCCCATTGGAAGGCAAGAATCGAACCAGACCGGTCTGGTCCCTGACGTTAAAAATCAGGGACCGGTCCCATCGGTCCGGTTGCTAGTTCTGTGGCGGAATCGAACTGCTCTGGACCATGCATACTCCTAGAAATAATTTAATAGTTATCTAGATAATTTAAATTTTTCTTCTTCTTCTTCTTTTCTGCTTTTTGAATACTCGATTAATCTCCAGACATCGAGATTTCGTTACTTTTGGAACCGAAGGCAAAAGAACTGGTCCTGCGGGAGTTGATTTTGGGGGCGACTCGACGTTTGGAGCCAAATCAATCCAATATTTTTGGGTCCGAAAAGCTCCAAAATCTCAACGAGGACGATGCTTTTCTTCTTTGGTTTGATCAGCGAAAGAAGGCGCAAAAGGACGATCGGGCATCCAGAGCCGTCGTGCTTTTTCGCAGGGTCCTTGGGGATCTCCTTGATCGAGCGAGTCCGTTGTTGCAGTACATCAGCAATCGGCAATCGAGTCAAGGACCACCTTCCGGGCGACGTCGGTTCATCGGAAACTACAAACCGGGCGATCGCGGAAACCGCGTGCCATGGGCCGGCAGTTCATCGGACGTGAAATCAGCTCGTGCGGCATCTTGTGAGTCGAGAACATTGAGCCAGCCTACATCATCTAATTGTTTCGGAGAACAGTACATGACGGGTAACGTCCTCGTATCGGGTCGTATCACGCAACTTATGGAACATTTCAGGCAAAATAACCGGTTTCGACCTGCCATGGCCTAATTAGGAGAGTGGCAAAACCGAGTCGATCACTTTCCTAAAATATAACTTCCCCATATTTGTTTTCCGAAAAAGAAAAATGTTCAATATTTAAGGTCAATGAAGGGCATCGACTATGGCATTACATGAAAGTATAAATATATTTCATAGGCTTCATTACTGCACAAAATTAGGTCTTATAATTACTAGGTGCATTAATTAAGAGCAAGTATCTCGGATTTCTCCAAATGTCCGAGTACCTTTTTATACACGAATCCTATGTCTCCCCTTCATGTTGATCCATAAATCTATATATTCTCTTTAACTACAAATATCTTGTCTGTATTCTTTCATCATTTTATAAATATGTTAGAAGTCTTTCATCGTTCTATAAGTATGTTAGATCTTGAAAAATCATTTCTCTGTGCTCCATTACTCCAAAATTCTAGGACTGAAGCCCGTATTTTCTACAGATAATAACACAAATGATATATAAATTTTGGCCAATGTATAATGTCGTCCGTAAACTTTACATTGGGTAATACATAATGCGTTCATTTTGAGTTCTTGAATTATGAGTAAATATCCAATAGTAGTCTTAAAAATACACGAAAGTACTCGAAAATTCAAGGATCACATCAAACGAGTTAAAAGCTCGTTGGCAGCACTGCACACAACAAGTTAAAAACGCTTAACGACAACATCACGCACAGAACTAAATCTGACGGGCTATTTGTGTAATTTTTCTGTATTTTCTGTTGTTTAATTTTTGCTTATTCTATGATAATTCTTTTAACGCAATTTTTAAAAAGCTGATTCTCACGATTCCTCTTTGCTGCTACTTTTAGAGGTTGGACCAACTGCCACTCGCTATTAGATAAGGGTTTCCTCAAGATCGGGAATGCCGAGGTACCATTTGCGAAAACTGGCACGACAACGACACCAAAGAGAGAGGAACGGCGGCTCCATTGACCGTCGCGGTCGCTGGTCGTCGTCGACAGTGACGTCTCCATTTTTCAATTTTTTCTTTGTGTGTGTGTGTGTGGGTGGCAGCTTGAATTGAGTACTATGTGAAAATTGCAAGGAATTTATCCTCAATTCTTGCATTACACCTTGAAGGGCATGCTTAATTGCATTTAAGCCAAAGCCAAAGAATACCCTTTTGTTTTCGCACTAAAAATCTATGTTATTTTATTTAAATTTCAAAGGTTTAAATCGAAACTCGAGCGTCGTGAAATTTACCCTCTGAAGGGGTTGAATTATGTAAATCGCTATATTTAGATTAAGTAAAAAGTGTGAAAAATGTATATATGAAAGTCTATTTATATAAGTGAGTATGTATGTAGAAATACACATGCAAAACATATGGTCCTGAATGAGAGGATTAAAAAAAAATCATGGCTTTTGAAATCGCGAGACGAATAAGATGACCGAGCAAATAGTTCGAGCGATGCTTGTATTCTACTTGACCAACAAGAGTAGCGTCGTTACAATCCATAAGAGATGATCATGGACAAGCCATTCGGTTCTTGGCAACCGACTCGGTCCGGTCCGGTTCGCCCCAGGTTCGATCCGTTTCACGTGGGAAACTTAGGTCGGGGCAACGGATATCTCGATCTCGGCACTGAGCCCGGGTCGCCCCAAACCCGCTCATCGATAAGGACCAAAAAACCAAGATAGGTGTGATGGGCTTCATAGCCCAAGGAAATATCTCTCTGTAGGAAAGAAATAAGCCGAGTCTCAGCACACTCTGCGTTCGTCTTCTCGATCCATGGAGATACCAAGCCCGATCCAGATCTGCGTAAAACCGTGAATTCCCTTCAACCCTCTTTCCCCCGACAAACGGTCATATGATTCGCTTGGGTCGTGGAGCGTAGCCGTGCCCACGACCTACGACTGTCCGAATCTCCCACAGAGCACCCGAAGAAAACGACGCTCCCGATCCATACGAAGCTGCTCGCTTTGGGTTGTTGCCGAGCTCCATCACCTGCATCTCCCCTTGTTCATCATGATGGGAGGACCCAACGGTATCTCTTTCTCTCTCTTTTCTGGTGGATGTGTAAATGCACTTCAAATTGCTGAAGATATGTCTGTGAAAGAAAAGACTGACGATAAGTCATACCCATGATTCAATTTGCTTGCTTTATTCAGTTATTGTGTGATGCGGATGTTTTACCCGTGCTGCTTTTCATGTTTATCTTGTTCATTTGACCGGGCGAGGAGAGGGAAGGATGGATTTGTCTGTTTTGGCTCTGCAACCAAAACAGAGCCTGATTCTCCAGATCTCCAATCTTGAACCCTGATTTGCTATTGTTATCTTCCTTGTTGTAGCAGATGCGGCAGGAGACTCCTTCCTCTCCGAAAGATCGGCCAAGGTCTTTGTCGCAGGCCACCGTGGTCTGGTGGGCTCCGCCATCGTGCGGAAGCTCCGGGACCTGGGGTTTGCCAATCTGGTCCTTCGCACCCACGCCCAGCTCGATCTCACGCGCCAGTCGGACGTCGAGGACTTCTTTGCAGCTGAGAAGCCGCGGTTTGTGATCCTTGCTGCTGCTAAGGTCGGTGGCATCCATGCCAATAACACGTACCCAGCGGATTTCATTTCCATCAATCTTCAGATACAGACCAATGTCATCGACTCTGCCCATCGCCATGGTGTCAAGAAGCTCCTGTTCTTGGGATCTTCTTGCATTTACCCGAAATTTGCACCCCAGCCGATTCCGGAAGATGCTTTGCTAACTGCCCCCCTTGAGCCCACTAATGAATGGTAATGCCACTAGTCCTCTTCTAACAAAACTCAGGTTTTTTATTCAAGTGCTATCTCATAAGTCTACCTTAATTTTACCCATGGCATCTACTTTAAATTGCCATTATCGTGTTTTTCTTTAGAGACTTGGGATCTGTCATGATCTACTGACTTTGTCAATGTTGCTCCAGTCTTTGATTTGAAACCGTCTGTTTATGGTTAGGTATGCGGTTGCGAAAATTGCTGGGATTAAGATGTGTCAGGCTTATCGGATTCAGTACGGTTGGGATGCAATATCGGGAATGCCCACAAATTTGTATGGACCAAATGACAATTTTCATCCTGAGAATTCCCATGTCTTGCCAGCATTAATGAGGAGGTTTCATGAGGCGAAGGTGAGGGGAGCGAAGGAGGTGGTGGTGTGGGGTACGGGGAGTCCATTGAGGGAGTTTTTGCATGTGGATGACCTAGCAGATGCGGTAATTTTTCTGATGGAGAAGTATAGTGGGTTGGGGCATTTAAATGTTGGGAGCGGGAAGGAGGTGACTATCAAGGAATTGGCTGAGTTGGTGAAGGAGGTTGTTGGGTTTGCGGGTGAGCTTGTTTGGGATTCTTCGAAGCCAGATGGGACTCCTAGGAAGCTTATGGATAGTTCAAAACTGGCTAGTTTAGGTTGGACACCAAAGATTTCTCTGAAAGAGGGTCTTCGTGATACTTATAAGTGGTACTTGGAGAATGTGAAGCAATGATGCCGGTGCTTCACCAGAGACGTTTATTGTGGTGCTATTTATATTCTGTTTTCTTTGGTTATTTCACCGATTCATTGCAGTAGAGTTGAACATGTGTACAATGCTACGGTCTTTCCAATATTGCCATTCTGCCCTGTATCAATTACAACTTGATGAGTGTTTGCCAGTAGTTAGCATTATTATTAAGAGAATAAGGAGTTGTACCAGCTACCTTGTCAATTACAGACAATACATGATGTCGATGCTTCTGCCAAGTAGAATTCTGAGGTCCCTTCCCTTCTTAGTGATTTGGGTGCCTTTACTGCAGCTCTCATCTTGTATTTGCCTGCACCTATTCAAGCACAAGTTGGATGTCATGATTGTTCGTCCTTGTTTGCTTTGTAAGGATCTGACACTTAAAAGTGCAAGTGTCGCTACATTGAAACTGTGATCAGGTTCAAGGTGGCCATCACTTGCCACCCTCTGGAACTATGTATGTGTGAGCTTTTTTTTTTAGCCATGTCATAATATTATCGTAGCTCGAGGCTTGGAGTCAATGATATTGAAAAACAGGGCATTGGGTCGGGGGTATGGGATTGATGTGGTTGATTGCAGAAAGATGGAAAGTGCAGACATTGTTCATGGTGGATGCAACTGGGAGATTTGTCAGCTGCAGGACTACATAGTTGTGGACCTCAGGCTAACATTTACATGGTTATTTTGCTTTATTTATTCGTATAATGTGTGATGCATCTTGGTAGGTTGAAGCTTTTCGAGATCTATTTGTATATGACAAAAGGAAAAAAACACATGTGACTAGATTACGAACGCTTGTAATGGTTCAAGATCATGTGCTAGGCTCAAAACCGAGCACTAACATAAGGGAAAGTACGCATTGTATGTAATGTTCAGATTTCTTAGCTTGATTCTACAGTTTTCAAATTCAGTTTCTCGTGTCTAATCAGAGAAAGGAGCATGAATGGGAGGTCTCGCACTCATTCCTTCATCCGTGGTCTGTTTTGGGCCAGACTGTCCCTATTTTTGCTGCCTTCTCGACGGCTCCTATTGTCGCGGCCATCACCTTCACATCCCTATGCACTTGCTACAGTGTTGTGTTGGTCGTCTTTCCTCTCCACCGTGGCTTCTTTGGGCACGTTTGGTAACCATTCTCGTCCCAGAAATAGGTTTTTTTGAGAATGAGTTTTTTTGAGAAATGGTCTTTGGATGAGTTTTAGGAAAGAGAAACGCGTTTGGTAACTGCACAAAATTTTTGTCCCTGGATTTTTTTTCATTTAATTTAAGAAATATCAGTAAATACAATAAATTGATATATGAAACACTTTTCTATTATCTAAGACAATAACTTTTATAAATTAAATTCATGCCTTCATAATAAATAAATAAAATTATTAGGTAAATGATTTGTTAGGTGAACAACCAAGAGGAAACAAAGTATAAAAACATACAACTTCATTTCTTGGAGTTGATCCTGTTTGAAATGGAGATTAGTCTAGTTTTAAACTCAATTACTCTCATCATCATCTTTTCTTTTTTCTTTCTTGTGCTTGATACAATGGAGTTGTGTTGTATAAGGAACTAATAAAGTGAATTGCGGTTTGAGTGAGATCTCATCTTAAGAGTCGATTCATTTGGTGGTGTGAGCGTTGTTGGAAAAATGTGACAAAAGTGAGGGAGAAAAACCATGAATTGAGAAGGAGCCAAGCTTTTTTTTTTTTCGTTATTTTCAATAATGAGGGACGTAAATGAACATTTAGAAAGAAATACCATAAAACATTGCACGTGGTGAATTTGCCATGGTATACACAAAATATATAAGGGAAAGTATTAAGTATAAAAAAAAAAAGAAATGCAATCAACTTGATCAAATGAAAGTTTGATTGTCATTTAAAACATATATTTGCAATATCAAAGAAAGAACTTAAAAAGATCAAATGAAAATTTATTTATTCTTTTGCACTGTTCAAACTTGTCCGAGAAACAGAGAACAAAAAAATTTTTGGTTCTGATTTCTCGTCCCTGGCTCATCCCTAGCCTTTTTTTTTATCCCGGGAATAGAAATTTTAAGAGTATTTACCAAACATATTTCTCGTCCCAAGCTCGTCCAGGGACAAGAAACCAAGAACCAGAATGGTTACCAAACATGCCCTTTGTCCTTCCCCTGTTCTCTACCGCACTGTTCATGTTGCCTTTGCCACCATGGCTTTGGGGCTGCTCCCGTTAGCCACTGCGGCTAACTATGTTAGAGCTTTTATTTGCGTGATTTCTGAAAAATCAATCTATATTGATCAAGAATCATCCATTACTTACCCCAATTGATATGTTTCGACTAATTATATGGGCTTTGGTGGTCCCTAATGTTAAGCTCTAGCTATTAAGGTTGGATTCGCATGGGACTGGTAGTAATGCAATAAGGGAAAGACTGTCACCATCATATTTCATATGTACAAGTCATTGTATAGTCTTATTTGTGGATAATTATGCTTCCATAAAGCAACACATAAGCATGCTGGCGGAGAGCTCATGCTCAAAGCTGGTATCATTTATTCTCTTCATGAACTAGTGATTTCCTGAACTCACTGTTCTGTTTTGGTAGATCGAGAGAACAAGAATATGCCATCATTGAAGAATTGAAATATTTCTTGATATCCTCGCTTTGATGGTCACTCACTTTGAAAGTCACCGTGGCTCTGTGCTGCGGAGCTTTGTGAATGGCCGCTGCGGTTTTCTCACCTGTTGCATAGCAGGTTCGGTGCTGCATTCGCCACACACTCAAGTCATCGCATTCCTTGCCGCAGCTCCGTGCTGCTCCCCCTTACCTCTGCTACCACGGCTCTATGCCGGTAGCGTCCTTCGACGTCGGTCGGACTCCGCGCGGCTAGCATGTCGCACAATATTCTCCACCTAAAGAGATACAATCTGTTTGGTTATTGACTTCTTAACCCATACCATCTATTCACTTTAACTTATATTCAAAATCTCTCTTTCCTGAGCAAAAACTTTTCTATCTTTCTCATTAATTAATCAATTTAAAAATTTGTAACGATTGATTTTTCGAAATATATAGTTATTTCTTTAGCAAACCTCATTTCGTTTCGTATTTAACGGTGATTATTTTTCCACCTAATTTCAGACACGAGCATTCCCTCGTATCTTGCTGACTTGCAGTTCAAAAACTTGGCTGTCACCCCGACAACACCGACGCACGGGGAGAATGGAATGATGACTGTGCTCGTCATGAACAGAAAGCATGCGGCCCTCTTCCGCAGATACTTCGCCACGCTTGCTCCCCGCGTCGTCGACCCATTGCCTACCGGAGCAATCCCATCATTCTCATTGGACCGTAGAGTAGAGGAAGCTCTCACCGGCCGCTTCGTCTCTGTGCTGAGGAGCTGCTCTGGCTCTGGCGATCTTCAAAGAGGTAAGCAAGTCCATGCCCAGTCGGTCGTTCGTGGTATCAGCAGGAGCGGCCTTCTGGGTCCGAAGCTCTTGGGCATGTACGTTCTCTGCGGTGACCTCTTGGATGCCAAGGAATGTTTTTATCGGCTTGAGGAGGCGCCGGGTTCTGCGCCGTGGAATTGGATGATCCGAGGGTTGGCCGAGTTGGGCTGGTTCGATTTGGCATTATCGTTCTACTTCAAGATGTTGGGTTGCGGCATTTACCCTGATAGGTATACGTCTCCATACGTGATCAAAGCTTGCCAGAGTCTGAGTAAGGCTGTTTCCTACAATCTGGTTCATGGCATGATTGATTTGATGGGTGTGGAAGTTGATGCGTTCGTTGCTAGTTCGGTGATCAAGTTCTATGCGGAGAATGGCTGCATAGCTGATGCGCGGAATATGTTTGACAAAATGCCTCGCAAAGATTGTGTTCTATGTAATGTGATGCTTAATGGTTATCTGAAAAATGGGGATTCGAAGAACGCTGTGGGAGTGTTTTTGGAGATGAGAAAAGGTGAAATAAAGCCGAATTCGATAACATTTGCTGGTATTTTGTCGGCCTGTGCCTTGGAAGGAATGATTGGCTTGGGTGCTCAACTCCACAGTCTTGCTTTTAGATGTGGGTTGGAGTCAGATTCTCCGGTAGCCAGTACATTGTTGGCAATGTACTCAAAATGTCAGTACTTAAATGAGGCAAGCAAGTTGTTTGATTTGATGCTGCAGCATGATGTAGTAACGTGGAATGCCCTCATCTCCGGATACGTTCAAAATGGACTAATGGGTGAGGCTCTGTTGTCGTTCATTGAAATGTTAAATCATGGTGTCAAACCGGACTCTGTTACTTTTTCAAGCCTCCTTCCTTCAATTACTGAATCGGCAAATCTGAGACATGCAAAAGAAGTCCATGGGGAGAATGGAAAGATGACTGTGCTCGTCATGAACAGAAAACATGCGGCCCTCTTCCGCAGATACTTTGCCATGCTTGCTCCCCGCGTCGTCGACCCATTGCCTACCGGAGCAATCCCATCATTCTCATTGGACCGTAGAGTAGAGGAAGCTCTCACCGGCTGCTTCGTCTCTGTGCTGAGGAGCTGCTCTGGCTCTGGCGATCTTCAAAGAGGTAAGCAAGTCCATGCCCAGTCGGTCGTTCGTGGTTTCAGCAGGAGCAGCCTTCTGGGTCCGAAGCTCTTGGGCATGTACGTTCTCTGCGGTGACCTCTTGGATGCCAAGGAATGTTTTTATCGGCTTGAGGAGGCGCCGGGTTCTGCGCCGTGGAATTGGATGATCCGAGGGTTGGCCGAGTTGGGCTGGTTCGATTTGGCATTATCGTTCTACTTCAAGATGTTGGGTTGCGGCATTTACCCTGATAGGTATACGTCTCCATACGTGATCAAAGCTTGCCAGAGTCTGAGTAAGGCTGTTTCCTACAATCTGGTTCATGGCATGATTGATTTGATGGGTGTGGAAGTTGATGCGTTCGTTGCTAGTTCGGTGATCAAGTTCTATGCGGAGAATGGCTGCATAGCTGATGCGCGGAATATGTTTGACAAAATGCCTCGCAAAGATTGTGTTCTATGTAATGTGATGCTTAATGGTTATCTGAAGAATGGGGATTCGAAGAACGCTGTGGGAGTGTTTTTGGAGATGAGAAAAGGTGAAATAAAGCCGAATTCGATAACATTTGCTGGTATTTTGTCGGCCTGTGCCTTGGAAGGAATGATTGGCTTGGGGGCTCAACTCCACAGTCTTGCTTTTAGATGTGGGTTGGAGTCAGATTCTCCGGTAGCCAATACATTGTTGGCAATGTACTCAAAATGTCAGTACTTAAATGAGGCAAGCAAGTTGTTTGATTTGATGCTGCAGCATGATGTAGTAACGTGGAATGCCCTCATCTCCGGATACGTTCAAAATGGACTAATGGGTGAGGCTCTGTTGTTGTTCATTGAAATGTTAAATCATGGTGTCAAACCGGACTCTGTTACTTTTTCAAGCCTCCTTCCTTCAATTACTGAATCGGCAAATCTGAGACATGCAAAAGAAGTCCATGGGTATGTCATGCGAAATGGAGTGCCATTGGATGTGTTCTTGAAAAGTGCACTAATTAGTGTTTACTTTAAGTGTCGCAACGTGAAATTGGCATATAACGTATTTAAGCAAGAGACAATCAGTCATGATGTAGTCATCTACACAGCCATGATTTCTGGGTTTGTGCTTAATGGTATGAATTCAGATGCTATAGAAATCTTTAGGTTGTTGCTTGATAGAAAAGTAAATCCAAATCCAGTAACCCTGGCCAGCATTTTACCTGCTTGTGCTGGTTTGGCTTCTTTAAGGCTTGGGAAGGAATTGCATGGATTCGTTCTCAAGAGTGCTCTTGACGGAAGATGCTTTGTTTTAAGTGCAATCATAGATATGTATGCTAAATGTGGGCAATTGGGTATTGCTCATCAAATCTTTAGGAGCATGTCTGAGAAGGATGTTGTGTGCTGGAACTCGATGATCACTAACTTCTCCCAAAATGGGAAACCAGAAGTTGCTATCCAACTCTTCCGCGAGATGGGGTTGAATGGAATCAAGTATGACAACGTTAGCATTTCATCCGCTCTCTCTGCTTGTGCAAGCTTACCTGCACTTTATCACGGGAAGGAGATCCATGGCTACATGACAAGATGCGTGTTTTGCCATGATATTTATGCGGAGACTGCACTCATAGACATGTATGCTAAATGTGGTCATCTGGAATTTGCTCGCCATGTGTTTGACATGGTGGATGTGAAAAATGAAGTTTCATGGAATAGTATGATTGCTGCTTATGGAAGCCATGGCCTCCTAAGGGAATGTGTCTCGCTGTTCTATGAGATGCAAGATAATGGTATCCAGCCTGATGATGTCACATTTCTGACCATAATATCTGCTTGTGGTCATGCCGGCCAAATTGATAAGGGAATAGAGTTTTTCCATTGCATGACAGAGAAGTATGGGATTCGAGCAAAAATGGAGCATTTTGCCTGCATGATAGATCTATTTGGACGAGCTGGTCGCTTGGATGAAGCTTTCAAAACCATAAAGTGCATGCCATTTTCCCCGGATGCAGGTGTCTGGGGGACATTGCTAGGCGCCTGCCACTTATATGGCAACCTTGATCTCGCTGAAGTAGCTTCAACACATCTTTTTCAAATGGAGCCTCAAAATTCTGGATACTATGTGTTATTTTCAAATTTGCATGCTGGTGCAGGCCACTTGGATGGTGTTATTGGTGCACGAAGCTTAATGAAAGAAAGAGGAGTTAAAAAGGTGCCTGGACGCAGTTGGATTGAGGTTGACAACAAGACCCATGTATTTGTTGCAGCTGATGAAGCTCACCTGCGATCTGCTCATATTTATTCAATGCTGGAAATTCTTCTGTTAGAGCTGAGAAAAGAGGGTTATGTAACTCAACAGTACCTTACTAGGCACCCACAAGCTGAGTGGATGACATAAGTTGGAATCGAGAAATATGGAGGCTTGTTTGCTTTGACAAACTGCATTACCAGTTTGAAGGATGCGGCTTCAGATTAGCCAATGGAAAGGTACTGTCATTGTTTTTGAGAAAAAATACGCAGATCGTGAACTCTATTTTTGGATAGATTACTTTGATACTCCCTTAATTTTATTTAAATTACATACCCTGCTGGAATAATTCATTAGATGACAATCTAAGTTTTATGAAAGTTGTAGGATTTATAAGATGATTTGGCATGAACTATGGTTGCTTTGATTAGGTTAAGTAGTTTATTTAATTTTTTGAATGTGGGAAGTGGCATTCTTATTAATGTTAGAACCAGCATTGAGGTTAATCTGAAGGATTTAATTTGGGTACATGGGCCATTTAGTTAGTCCCTGACTATATTGTCACCTTTGGCAGGCAGTATAAGAGGCATATACCACGTGGATGTAAATGTGGGCCATCATCTAACGAAGGGACCTTGTACTACAGTAGGATATGCTTTTGGCAGGATATATGCAAGTGACCGTTCCTGAACATCAGCAATTTGATGCTTTTAGGCCACTTTTTAAGAGCAATTGTCCAGCTCTTGCAGGAATAAGCATTCTGCTGGAAAAAGTTAGCATATATTACTTTGGACAATATTGAGGCCTATCGATATGCCTATGGGCAACATCTGCTAGCCACCCCGGATTGAGTCGATACTTCTATGGGACCATTATACTTGTGGAGGCACTTCAACAACAGTTGGCATGACATATATGGACTGATTGCATGAGTAGAAATTTGTTCCAGGTATAAAAGTTGACAAATTTTGTTTTGAGGGTTGCTATTTTATGTTACTGCTTTTAAAGTTGAAAGCATGTCAACAATGATGCTTAATAATTACTATACCTATTTGTTATAGGGCTTTGGTTCCTTATTCTGGATCAAGTAATAAATCTTGGGGCCCAGACTTGGATCATTTGGCTTCAGAGGTTGCTAAGTACTACAAGCAAGGTGCTTGGCTTGCCAAATGGTTGGTGACTTTGTCTTCTGGTTTACTCTTTAAGCCATTAGTATCTTAGCCTTTTTCTAATTTATTTATTTAAAAGAAAATTCTGTTGAGGGGTGAGTATTTGTCCTGGTTCAACCTGGGAATTGGTTGAAACCTGAACAGTCAAGCCGGTTCCTGAGTAAAACCCATTTGAAACTGGCTCTTAAGTTGATGATAAGAAGTTTCCATTGTGAGAATTATGTGCTCCAACCACCTTGCCAAGAGGACTCAATATAACAAATATTTTGGAAATAATTTAAATATTGATAAATCTTAAAATTATCAAAAGGTTTAGAAACTAAAACACAAAAGCACCAGTCAAAACAAACACATTCTTAGGCTGCTAAATCAGACCATTTCTCTCTCTCTCTCTCTCTCTCTTCAACTCCCTCCCTTCCTGTCTCTTCGTGTCATGGTCATTCGTCACGCTTTTTCATGGTAATCTCTCTCTCTCTCTCTCTCTCTCTCTCTCTCTCTCATTGATGTCAGATCTATCTCTGTATTGTGTGCAGTGGTGTGTTGCTCAAAGCTTCAAAGATCCAATTAAAATTACCAATATTTTTTCTGTTTCTATATGATTTGTTTTGTTTCTGCTCTGTCATTTAGTTTAGTTTTGCTGCTTCTTTGTTCCATAGATGCTGAAGTAGTGCATCGGTTATGAGTATAGGTTTTTTATTTGGAATGATCTGGCATTTGTCACAGAAGAGAACGGCAATGGCAAATAAAATTGAAAATTAGAGGTGGTTGCGCCCTGATTAGCAAAGGGCCAGAGAAACTTTCGAGTTATGAAGCAGGTATAGAACCAATGGACGATGCTTGGTTACAAGTTCGAATCCATTATTATATGTTTGCTCTAGTTTTTGTTGTTTTTGATGTTCAAACGGTTTTTCTTTATCCATGGGCAATAAGTTTCGATGTATTGGGCATGTCCGTATTTATAGAAGCTTTAAATTTTGTACTTATCCTAATTGTTGGTTTAGTTTATGCATGGCGAAAAGGAGCGTTGGAATGGTCTTAGTTCCTAAATATTCAGACAATAAAAGTTCAGAAAAAATTTGAGACAGTTATGAATTCCATAGAATTTCCCTTACTTGCTCGAAACAACCCAAAATTCAGTTATTTCAACTAAATGGAATTGGATAATGGAATATGATATATGTTATGTTGACTTAGGATGGTGTAATAGAACTCTTTCACCGCTTGTTTGACCTTCCTTGCAATTTAAGTTGGGTAGTTCGGGGGAAGACAAAGTCAGATTGACCCCACCCTTGAATTTTTTTGACGAAGTTGTTCTATCCCCACTGATACTGAAGTCTTCCCAAGGGTCCTACTTTTCCCTATAAATTGAATTGTAGAGTTAGATTTCTGTAAAAGTTACTCTCTATTTTTGGAAGGCTGTTCAAGAGGGTAATCTAGTTTTTGGATTCTTAGTGCATATTGCAATGTGCTCGATGCTTTTTGTATAAGTGTGTATCTTAGCAAGTTGGCGACATCCTAATTCATTGCCTCAGACTGATTGCTGCTGAATGTTGTATTGGTGGGACTTGAAGGCATTCAGTGGGCCAAGGCTTCTATGTCAGTGAAGAATTCTAGTCTTGGAATAGAATTTCTGTTGTAAATAACAGAAAGAACGGATTGATACTGGCTACTATCCGTCTGACAATGTATCATATTTGGAGGGAGAGAATATGTGGGCTCTAAGCGTCTGGTGTATACTATTTTTGATGTGAAGAATGACGGTCATGAGGGTTGAGCTTTCGGGTTACTGAAAAAAAAGCGCTCTCCAGTATGAACATCTTCAAAATAGCGCTCTCCATTTTTTTTCTTCAATTAGATGTTAGAAAAGGGTTGGGATAAACTTAATTTTCAGTGACAGTGATGGTTGAGCTGCTTACAAGTACCTTGTGCAATCAACTGAATACAATTTCAAACTGGAAAACATGGATACTGATGTTAATTGGACATGTATAATAACTCATTATTATAAATTAGCGCAACCAAAGCAGGGTACTGGTTCATATTAGCATATATAGATTTAGGCCAGCACTGAGCTGTCTGTTCATTTCCGTTGATCCTTCTTTTCCTGACAACTTCTACTTACGATAGCATATATTCCATGTCTGATATTCACTTTACTTGAACATTCAGATATACCTTTGGAAATTTTTAAATTGAAAAGCATCTAACTGAAAACTTACGGTCAAAATGTGCCATTTTCATTTAGTCTTGACTAATTGTTGAAGATGTTCTCGTTGGCAGGACAATGATCTTCTGCCCATCGGTGAACCTGAGATTCTTCTTCATGAGGACAAATCTAATATAGAGGACTCTCCAAGTGGCATAAAAGGTTTCTCCTTAGGATTGCTTCGATTTGGCTGAGAAAAAACTTATTTTCCAGGGAGTCATGCTGAGCACAAAAAGATGGTGTCTCCAGAGGTGATGGCACTGTCGCAATGCCGACAAGGAGAGTTCGTCCTGCTGGTCCATGAATTTTGATATGGACGTACAAACTTGCAATGGTATGACGAACTCATGTGCCGACGATGATTTTCTGAAGGAATATACCACCTATGGCTAGGCTACAACGTGGAAATCTTAACTATATCAATGATAATGCACTGAGTGAAATATTTGCCTAAGTCCAGTTCATTGTGAACTTTGCAAACTATAACCATCGCATCGGACAGGATCTGCATGATTTAATGGCTGCCAACTATGTCAGTTCGTCCAAATGTTTATCTAGCAATCACGGCTTTACTTGGTTATAGGCTTTTCAGTAATTCGTAGATGCACATTCAAGTGGGTGTACGATTGTTTTATTTTGAATGTGTATGAGAACTTTGAATTGCTTATAATTCTGATGTCATGATTCTAATACTCTCACACTCTTGTATAACTGAAGCTTAACTTTGCAAATACCCGTGCTCTGTCTGGAGAAGTTGATTACAGGGCTGGCAGGAGAATAGGGATGGAGAGAGAATTCTGAAGGATTGTGAGAATGAGCTCTCCTAAGAGAGAATGTACAGTGGAGGTGGTGAAAAAGGAGGTCGAAAACGATGTGCTGGGCCCATCAGATGCAATCATTCCGCATGTGGAGGAGACAATGGAAGAATTTGCTCATTGAGCTTGGTCTTGCCTCTTTTGCCAAAGCTTCCTATTTTTTATCCTCTTGACTAGTCTAGTGAGCCCCAATGTAATCGGATGGGTTCGGAGGACTTGGTCCTTCGGGCGTGTGCCGGGCCTCAAACATGCTATCACTTGTCCCGTGGTCGTCCAGCTCGCGAAACAAGCACGGTAGCCCAGCACCCGTGCAACGATCACCGCTAATACCGACGTGTCTACCATAGCCGCGGAGCTAGATGATGTTGGGTCCGTACCTCCCTCCGTTTGATTTTTCATCTCGTGATACGTCCATTGATTGTGTTAGAAGTTTTCGGATTTGTTCAAATCATTTCAGCATTAGAGGAATTATTGTTATGACGTGCTCTTGAAGTCGCAGATGATGAATGTCAACCCAAATATTTAATTTTATTTATATTACATTAACCATATTGTGTTCTCCCAAATAATAAGAAAATACTAACTTTTATTTGTTCTGTCCTTATTCACTTCAATTTTTCCCTCCCCCCATTTCTCCTCTCCGTAAATTTCTTCCATATATATGACTAAAGCCTGTGTTGCTCCAATTTTTACGAATTAAAAGATGCGCTTATTTCACATTTTTCGCCAATATAACAAGAAAATTATTTCTCCCAAAAGTTCTTCAAAATTTCCGCAATTGCAGATACCTCCTATAATCACCGAGTGTCAAAAGCTCAAAGTGCCCAAAACATCAAGTATAAAATTCTGAATTTCAAATGCTAAAATTGAAATGAAATTAAAAGACCCTTAGCCTTGATCATATGGTTTCATGAATTCATGTATAAACGTATCTAAAAATAGCCACACGATTTTCACTAGGTGAAAAGATATAAAATAAGGGAAAAAAAGCCAACGCAAATCCCCAATTATGCCCATCACAACAATTAAACTCAAAAGACTTCAAATGTGTATTTATGTAATAAATGTATCTCAGCCCTTATCAATATATTATATTTATTATAAATTTTTTTCTTGTAACATCAAAAGCTCTAAATTTATATTCATGTGATATATTTATCTCGAAGTTTGATGTCAATGTGCTATACAAGGCACATGTTCTTAATTTGAGATTTTTTGGTACAACGAAATCGTTTGAGATACACTTGTCGAGATAAATATGACTTAGAATACTTGGTGATTCAGAAAAGAAATAAATTACATGGATTCATGCACATGTATCAGAATCCGTGGCAGAATTACAGTGTGTGGGAGTCACTGATTAACACTCGACAAGTCAACTTTACCCATGTGGCTATGGGCAGCAGCAGCGACAGGCTAAACATCACCTGTCGCTGCTGGTCCAGAGCTCTGCTCGCAGATATCCATTGAAATGGTTTCGGGGTTGCTTTCATTAATTGCTGTGGCAGTTCATTAAAGAAGGGGCTCGCACAAGGTCGGTAGTTGCGTCTTCTGTGCGAATAAGTACGAGACGACGACGACACCCAATCGACTGCTGCTTCTCAGTGGATCGAAGGAAGGCTTGGACGGAAAATTGCAGCAGAAAACGGGCAGGCATTTTGGGTTTTTCTTTCTTTTTATTCACGTGCTGAGGACAAATTAGGGTAATCAAAATGACCAATGAAAGCTTAACATCACTCATCAAATGTACTTAATCGATAGAATTTCGTTGCCGATCGCCCTCGAGGATGCTCCTTACAGCGCCTTTGATGAGAAAATATTCATGTTTTTGAAGTATTAGTCGTGTGAGGCGCGAGAACAATCTGTGTGCTGAAAATTGAGACGTTTCCTTATTCGATTGCTCAAGCATCATTGGGTATTGTAACAAAATCCTAATCGTAATTCTTCCCTCTAAAAAGTGTTGGTTACCCATGATGCAATAGTTGACGTTATGAGCTTTTTCTTATTTTGTTGTTTAAAAAAAAAATCATAAGGCACTCCAAGTTGAGAGGGCTTTTTCTTAAATTATTGCATAGATTCCTATTGAGAGTCTTATCTTATCGGTAGTGACTATAGAATGATGGAAATTTTCTTCAAAAAGTGCTTTCATCTTTAAAGGATTCTTCAATACTTAAATCAATATATAATTTAATCAACTCGATGCATCACGGACCTAATGCATATGCAAATCAATATGTGCATATGCACTTGCAACCAATTAATCTATCTTGAATTTTATGATAAGAAAGAAGAATGCATACTTCACTAAATAATGGCTACGAACGACTCTAATCATCTCATTAAGTGTGTGATTTATCGTAATTTTGTGTTCGTCACGATAAAGTAAGTTTAAGTATGAGGAAGATGACCATCTTTTGACCTGTTCACTTGTCATGACTATTTCATTGAAATTGCAACAAAGTGGGCAAGACATGAGTTGCTGTTACTTTGTGTGGAGTGGTTTTTCCCGAGGCAGCAGCAAGGCCCCCTCTCTGATTTGAGTCTTTACATGGAAATCACATGTGTATTGAAGCATCCGAAGTGATTATCATTATGTGTTTAGGATGAATATGTACCATTAAGAACGGTGGGTCATCCCAATTTCTAAATTACAATATGGAACCAATTGACATAATGATGGTAACATTGACAATTATATTGAGCCAATCATAGATATCTTTTTCTTTGAAAAATAAGAAAACCTACAAAGTGGGACAGTTTGTCAAACACCTTCTTTTTCTTTCATGATTTTGTCTCCCGGGTTCTTCAAATTAGCGACATTTTCCTGATTTGCTGTTGGAGGTGACGCAGCCCACTCTTGATTTGAAGTTCCAGAGACATGACGTAATTCAGCTGTAAATATATTGCACAGATTTGAGTTAGGCCCTCTAACTTTTAATTGAATTAGTGTAATTTGAAAATGTGATCAAGCCCCCGCTCCTCCTTCCGGCACAAGTCTTACTTGAAATTTCTGACATGTTGGTTAAGTAAACCGATCGTCGTATGCATCACAATCGGTAATTTGATATGACCAAATTTACTCCACATGACGCCCTTCTACTTAGTTTTGGTTCCTTTTTTTTTTTTTTCTTCTCTACTTCTTTTTTGACAAATCCCTTGTTGCTCAACTTGACAAGTTGCGTTGTTGTCCAGCCTTTAATCCTCTCATGTTGATCTTTAATAGGGTTGCGGCTCAGCCAAATCTGGCGCCTCCTAATGTGGAGAGTCAAAAGTCTTTCTCCATAGCCATTGAGCCCTATGGCCCTTCCATGGCTACCAAGCTCGAACTAATTGAACTTATGTTGCTTCATGGTGAACCAAATTGAACCAGATCTTGCAAGGCATTGAGTTCAATCGGATTGGACTTCTCCAAATCCAGAGGCAATAACTCTTTCATGGCTGTCGACCTGGTCTAGGATGGTCGGCCTGCCACTCTTTGCCATCAACTTCATGAATCCAAATTCAAATAGTGATTTCTTTCTAGATGGTCAATCATATTTTCACGAGGATCTTAGTTGTCCACTTTTAAATTCTTTATGAATTTGGTGCAATCAAATAGCATCGAGTGATAGAATTATAATAATATAGTAAAATGATTGTGAAATTCACTAAATTTGAAGGATCACATGCGCAGTTTATCCGAAGCCACATCATGAGTTTGCTCAAGCCGACCAAAAATATTAGATACATTACAAGGTCTTGACCCCGACCCATTTTTTAAGTGCCTGTGACTAGCAAACATGTTGTTTACTAACAGAGGTGATCGGTTAGCAAGCTTGGCCATATAGCGAGCCTAATGTTCATTTTACCTAAACTTGCCTGTCAAGTCGGGACAAGCTCGGGCTCAAGAATGGAATCGCAAATCTAAACCATCTTGATTTATGCTTCGAGCCCTATGGGGGTGTAGGGAGAACGATTGGCTCTATGTACAATGCATCATAACAAAGTTGAGTCCGCATCGAACCATTTTCTTGTCTAGACCGGTCGATAGTGGAACCAGGGGAGGGCTAAACATTGTCTTGAGATGGCTCTCACCCGCTTGCTGTTTGCCCGCGGGAAGACGAGGTTCAAGGGAGAAACTCTCCATACTTAAAGAGTGGCACGTGGAAAGCGAGAGAGAGAGAAAAAGGTGAGGGAGCTTGCTTGCGCAAATCTAGCTTAATGGCTACTCTCTCCCTCTCTCTCTCTCTCTCTCTCCCTCCGTGGCTTCTGAGGCAGAGCGGTACAGCACAAGTAGAAAAGGTCTTCGGACTCGCTTTTTGCTTGGACGTTCGGGCTCGAGGGGGGACCAGCAAGACGCCCCCCTTGTCCCTTACCATATCACGCCATAGCATCTCTCTTCTCTCTCTCTCTCTCGGGTTTACTCGGCCGCACTCGATGTCTTGAGACACAGACAATAACTCACTCTCTCACGCACGCACAGACACTCACATAACCCAAATTTCTCTCTCGTGTCCTGTCTTCTCCGGAAAACAGAAAGATAAAATTTCTTTTAGACGCTTGTTTCCACATGAGACAAAAGAACCCATCACTGCGAAGACGCCCTTCTCTTGCGAAAGAAGAAATTGGAGTGAGGGAGGAAAATCGTACAGATCTCGTGAGCTGCTGATGAGGGAGTTCTGAGATGGAGTCTTCTCTTGGAACTGCACCGTACCCGAGAAAACTAGAGCCCATCTTGGTGTCGTTCCCCATTAAAGAACAAAGTCTATACAATGTCGGCTTGCTCGAGGTGGCGATGGTCGTGGTGGCGGGGACGAAGGCGGAAGGCGGCAGCGACAATCCTGGGTGTGGTTCAAGTGTTTCTTTTTTCTTTTTTTCCTCCCTCTTTCCTAGGATAAACTCGTGAAAATGCAGTGCAGTTTCTCGAGACACGCGTGACTGTCTCACTGTCTCCATGGATTAACGAATGATGATAGGGGTGGTGATGGTGATATTGGCGGGACGGCTCAATCTGCAACTCTGCTAATCGCTTCTTCAGTTCTTCTTCTTCTTTCTTTTTTTATTCATGTGGATTTACCCTGATCTTGTAAGCGATAAATTTCTTTTTTCTATCAAGAATTTTATCAGGAGGGAGCATCTCTCTCTCTCTCTCTCTCTCTCTCTCTCTCTCTCTCTCTCTCTCTCTCTCTCTCTCTCTCTCTCGTGGGTCCATGGAAACTGCATTGTCATGTTCTTGAAAGAGCCTCAGATGATGATGCCAAAAGAAAAAAGAAAGACTGAGGCTCCATTTCCTCATAATTTGAGGAAGGAACTGCAATGAATTTTGCATATCAAGCACCGCAAAGCTGATCCAGCAGAGATAAGTGTGCATTTCCTTTTAATTTAGCTTAGCATTTTCAGAGTTGCCATTAAATGGCATCCCCATTAAAAACTAAACTCTCCTTTTCCTTCTGAAAATAAGGTAAAAATCATGGCTTTTGGCTCGTTTTCTAATCTGTGCATAGAATAGAATAGAATGGTCGTGCATACGTCTTTTCCCCATGAATTGCAATCGTATACGTGCAAATGAGACTCCATTTAGTGTCAAAAGGAAGGGAAAGCACGCTACTTTAATTGTTGCTTGATGGTTGATATGGACAGAGATATCATCTTGTGCTTTGCTTTGCTTCTGGTCTAATTTCCTGTTCCCCTTTTCCTGGGAAGCGTGGAGCTTTTGGACAGCGCTTGTTTTGTTTAGTGGAAAGCAATGTCTTGTCTAGATTTCTTTGGCTGTCCTCCTGTACGACCTGCTTATCTGGGTGGACAGTAGTGTAGGGCTACAGTATGATATACAAAAGCTTTGGACATTGCTACAGTACGATATACAAAAGCTTTGGACATTGCTGCTGCTTTGCATAGTTTGGTTCTATTATTTACTTTTTTGGTTCTCTCTTATCCTTTCATGTTGAGCCTCCTTTACGCCTCCCTTGCTTAAAAAAAAAAATGCCCTTTGTCGTGATAAATCGAATCGATCACAATTTCATGCAACCGGACGAAGTTTGGATCATAAATTTGGCCTTATGTGAGTAGTATTTCTTCCCTTCCTGTGGGTTTAGCTTGATAATCCGCGTGTCAATATATAAGGGAGAGATGATCTTGTTTGGGAGTCCATGGAATTTTTTCGAGCGTGTTTAACAACAAAATATTCATAGTTTAGAGCATTAATTATGCATATCATGAAAATGATCAATTTAGTGGAGATTGTGATAACTCCTTATTTGATTTCTACACAATTTTTCTCTAAGACAAATTTTGTCAAAATCCTATTCATTTTAATCTTCATCATATCTCTCGATGCAGAGGGAGTGTCTCTTCCTACGATGTTGTTTTTGAAGTCTGACAAAGGCCCAAAGATTTGGGACCAGGTCAGCACAAGAGAGAAATTTATAAATTAACCAATGTTAAAAGTAATTATAATTTTTTAATTCGTAATTATTTTTACAATAAGTATGTATGATAAATTTTTCTACCCACAGATATATGTTCACTATAATAAAATAGTTAAATATTGAGAAAGTTAGATGACAAGATATATGACAGATTATAAATATTTCGGACGAAAATATTATAATCTGTTCTTGTAAATTAATTAATCTTTCTCATTTGTGCTTTTTAAAAAGATTACGACGTGGGAAATTGGGTCTCCATAATGAGGAAAATAGTCCATAGCCATGCCAGTCATTTTGGGTCAAGTGGGCTGTCAAATCCTTGAATAATATGTAAAAGCTATAATTAAATTTTCTTTGGAGGGTTTAATCATTTCGAAATTATCTTCACTTTGATTTCCCAGAACGGAATAGGAAATGAGTTCATAATGATAACAAAATGTTCAAATGACGTGTCGAATTCTTATCATTATCTTTAATCAAAGCCTAATTTTTTTTATTATCATATTCCTGAAAAATGATCATACACAAGATTTATACTTATGAACGAAAATATTAATGGCTTTAGTGTCTAACTATGATTATAGGGTATGACATATAGTTTACTAGCATTCTTTCAATATCATTACTTTACAATCGTGAATTATATTAAACTGCATGCTGTGTAACCATTATTAATAAACCTACAAATCGTATTTACTCTAATTCAATATTTGTTCTTTCATACGAACGTCATTTTATTTAGGACATTTAGAATTTTGACCGCTTATTTAGATATTTAGCTATTGTCATTGGTAACTGCCATTCCTCTACATAAGTCATCAATAGTTTTTAAGATAGGTAATTAACAAAAACAATATCATTGAAGGGATGTATCGAAAACCGAATTAAAAAGATCACAAAAAAAAAGAAAAATAAGACAATGCAAAAGTTGACCTAAGTTCTTTGCGGCAGCTTAATCATATAATGATCTCTCATGCAAGCAGAATATATGATACTTATAAATGAGTCCAAACCCTAAGTCCATCCTAACTATTTTTCATCCCACAATAAACAGACCCACTAATCATAAATCTAAAATCGATTTTGCTTCCGGGGTGTTGCTCGAGCAAGGCAACCATCCATCCACCGAAGAACAAACCCACCTCATTCTATACTTAGGATTTACAAGTTGTTGGTTAATAGTTTGATTTTTCTAAACTCATCTAGGCATGCTCGTCATGAGAAATAGGAATCCCCAAGTATTCGCCAACTCCGATGTTAAAAAAAAATTGAATTATAGATCCACACTATTAAATTTCGTAAACTTGAATTACTTGTCAATTGAAACCATGATTATGACAGGTTTTTAATTATGATAAAAGAATGTTAAAATCTACAAACATTTCATTAAAATGTTTTTGTCATTTATCATTTAACATACATTAAGTTTTGATACATAACAAACTTAGTTTTCAACTGACGCTTTCAATCATATTTCTAGCTTTGTAACTTATTCGATAAAAAACAATCATACAGTTTCATTTGATAGACTGTTCTATATAAATAAAAACCATATTATCATAATCCTAACTAATTTGATTTATAAATTACTATTCAAAATGCAAGGTCACTTATGTTCAATTTATTCCTAAACCGAATTACAAAATCTCCCATAAGCCAATCGAAATCATCAAGATCATTGCTCGTTATTGTATATGCACTACTGTTGCTACTCCATAGCAGAACTGTCATGCCCCGCATCTGAGCACGAAACAGTTCCTTAAGTCGATGCTCATTGGTCATTATAATTTTATGATGTTTCCAAGAGTCGTCATCGACCAAATAAATAATTCACATAGAAAGAAATGCAGCGAAATTTACTAATGAAAACCTTGACAAACTTTGGGGAATTCATAAACTTATTTAATTCAAATAAACTAAAGCCAAGTCTACCGAAGGCTTACAATTAAGGATCCAGCTCAACTACTTATACGATCAATTAACAACAAATGGAAATAATTCAAATGAATTATCTAATCAACGAGAGCCTCTAGCCTCATCTAGCCCTTTTGAGGAGGAGCCCCATGGCCTAAATTTGTAAAAAATAGTTAAACAACAATAATGAGATTATTCAGTGAGTCTATTCCCTAATCCCTAATTAGGAGGGCACCCACCTTAGAGTCCCTACTCTCCTAATTAATTTAATTCTCACATTTCTTGCCCGATCCGTTATTAGTTCACTAATATTCACTTTCCTCTTTCCCCACTCCATCATGTTCAATTGACATAATAAATTAATAACATTTGGATTATATCAAATAATAACCACATTCGTCACCAACGGTTAAATAATAATCTCAATAATTTAATATCACAATCCAATTTCATCCAACTGTACATTTGGTAATATTGACATAATCACACTCAATGAGACATAATAAATTTTGAGTCAATATATCAAAATTTCTAAATTACAACCGTATGAGCCCACTAATTAGGGATTTACTCGGGTCCCTAGTCAAATCAGTCAATTTGACAAACTACGGGTACCATCACCATTAATTGGTTGTCATTCGAGCGATAATTCTATTTCGGTAGTTTGCCCGAAATGTCGCAAGTTAATTATAAGACACAATTTGCCCATAACTAGGCATAATCTAAATATTTGCTTCCAAATGTCAAATTATTGCTCCAATCACATCCAGCTCAATATCAATCTTATATATAATCAACACTCCGTAATTTTTGTCCTGAATTTCCAAAACTACCATTTTGCCCTAACTTTCAATAATAACAATTATGCCCCCTCACATAGCCCAAATTTACAATACTGCCCCCTGACCTGGCTAAAATCACTATTTTGCTCCTGACCTAGTCAAAATTACCATTCTGCGCCTGACCTACTCAAAATTACCATCCTGCCCCTAACTTAGCCATAATTACCGGTCTGCCCCTTCATCTAGCCTAAATTTCAATTTTGTCCCTAAATCATCCAATTAGCCGATTCGCCCCCATATTCCTCCAAAATCACAATTTTTACCGCAAATCCTTCTAAAGTCACCAATTTCACAATCAATCAACCAATTCAATTAAAATAACTACTAAGGTGAGTGACCGCCTAATTAGGAATTAGGGCGAACTCACTCTCGATCCACGATAATCGAGCGGTCACCGGCGGAGCTTCCGGCGATGCTCCGGTGGACTTGTTTAGACGCCGGCCAGACAACCTAACACTCCGGCGAGACGGCAAGGGCGGCTAGACTTCCAAAGAGCTCCGTTTAGCGAAGAACAGTAGCTGTTCACGGTTGAAGAAGGACCACTAGAGCGTCCGTGTTTCAGATTTCAAGCTGGGTTGACCGTTGGGCTGCGGTGGTGGCTGTGGGTCACCTTTGGTCTGTGGTGTTGACTGAATTGTCCAAGCATGGCGGCTAGGGTTTCGAATTTTTTCAAAGAGGATCTCGCCCGACGAAGACAGAACCGGCGCGAGAAAGCCAGCTGGTGAACGGCGGGGCTGCCGCGTGGCTGACCGTTGGCGAAGTCGCGAGTTTCTCGCCTGCACGGCGCGGACGCGGCTAGGGTTGCGGCGCTTCTCTCGCGCGTCCGTTCCCCACGAAGAAGATGATGAACAGTGAAGGGAAAAGAGAGGGGCGTGAGTTGGGCCTGAGAAGCTGGGCCGTTCTCTCGCGGGCTGTGGGCTGCGTGCGCGTGAGGAAAAATGGGCCGTTACAAGAACTTAGAGCACAGACAAGGAACGAATGCCATTAGCTAAAACCCCAAATTTTCTGTTGGTGCTAGACAAGTACAACAGAGTCACGTGATCGAAGGATCGTTGCTAAAATCAAATGCCTGAATTGAATGAATCATAATATTATCACTCATCATCATATCAAAGTCAAACTACAATAAGCTGGAGGTCCAGTCAAAAATTCGAAATGTAGGAACTGAAATGAATACAAGGGAATTGCGAACCAAACCGAAGGAAACGACCAATTTCTCGTACATGATTCAGATGGCAGGTGCCGAGACAAATCCATTAAGAACTGCAAATGAATGAGATGCAGTCTTCTTCTCTGAAAAAAGCTTCATCTTGGTGACTGTGACTGAGTCTCTTTGGCTTGTCACGCTCGTTATTTTTTTCCTGTTCATGGTAAAGAATGTACAACATCGACGATTCTGCCGAATAGAGGCCTGTGGCACATCACAAAGTTAAAATGGCTACACAAGCAGATGCGGTTCTTCTGCGTTTCGAACCCCAGCAAACATCTAACTTGGCAATCTTCTTTTTGGTTCCCAGATATCCTTGACAGTTTTGAGATCCACAGCAGCACTCCACCTCAGGACCAAATTGTACAAATCTTTAAAGAGAGAAAGAGAAAAGAAAGCCACCTAATTAGTTTTAAGTGGAGTAAGGTAAAAGTACATCTGTGAATGTAATTTCAAGGCTGCACAAGCAAAATCATACTTTCCAAGTTTTCAATCATTAAAGCCTCACTGACCTGTAATCATATGTTAGCGGCTCACCAACTTTAATTGACCGAGCCGCAAAAACACCCACCCTTGTTTCCCCCTCAACTTGCCTGAAAAAGTCGTTTAAATAAGTCCCACAGTTCAAAAATGGTGAAACAGTATCCCCATCAGATAGAGAAGCCATTACCAACAGGAAAGATGATAAAACCGAACATTTAGCAAGTACAGTATATTTCACATCTCATCAGATGAATCAGAGGCTAGAGAGGATTTCTGAAAATGAGCAAGAGACTTTGTACTGATTAGGGAAACTAACAACCATACAAAAAGGAGAGTTTACTGATGCCTTTCCTCAGGCCAACTGGTGCCTGCAAATTTTCATTTTGTCCATAATAGAAAGCTCAAGCCAGAAATATTGTTTTGAGACTCCTAAATGATGCATGTTAGTCTCACTTTGTTTAAGAAGCCCCAAAGAAGACATTTGCTGGTGTATCATTAGATATACTCAACACATAATAGAATAGCAAAATATGACATTTGGAATGTTAAATGCCCAGGAGTACTGAGGCATCATATAACATTCTGTAGAGATTGGTATGTGCCTCTCAGTTGACAGACCAGGTAAAATTGAATCTGAAAAATCCTAGCCAGGAAAATTGTTTGATTTAACAAATGCATGGGGAAACTTTTTAATGCTAACATATATACTGAACAGTAACTAATTTTTTTTTCCCTAGAAATGACAAAACAGCAACAGAATCATGTAGCAGAATTAAACAAACTAACCATTTTTCCAGGAAACAGTTAGGATTGCAGCTGTGGTTAAGAAAGCGGGATGCATTTCCCTTGAATGTTGCATCAATTGTGAAGTCCTTTCGTACCTCACACATGTAGAAATTCTTCATGCCTCTGAATTTCATATCCCAAAGCCTTTTTTCACACAAAGCATCATTGATAACTGAAGCAGAGATGATGACTGATGAAGTAAATTGAAGAATATCTAAAGAATCAACTATTAAAGAGTAGACAAATAAGAAAGCTCATTATGAGTGAATAATAGCAAAGAAGCTGGATAAATGACTGATGATATTACAGATTTCAAGAAAATCTCTAAGAGGCCTACCCCAATGTGTTGTCTTCAAGAAAAAGAATGATCAAGTTGAATATCCCATAAAGGCTAATTTGATTCATAAAAAGGTTTTCAGTTTTTCCTTTTAAGTGAAAAGATAACAGTTTTTTTCCCCTCTCTTTAGTTCTCTGTTTTCTTTACAAACATGTTTGGTTACTGAAAATTTTCAATAGGTATGAAAATCTTGACACAAGCATGTTTTCAAATTTCTGGTTCCATCAAGTTACAGTACAAAAATACATGGGGCTTTAATATTAACATAAATCGCTAGACCGAAATTAATTCTCTGAACAGCTGCTTAGAAAATTTTTGTCTCGTTTTTCTAATTCTTCTTTCTCTTTTCTTTCTTATCTGGTCAACTAAAAGAAATGTACAGGATGATTTGCTGATCTTTAGAATCTTGTGCAATTGACAAAATAAAACCTGTGAAGCAAAAGCTTTCATCATAAATGTGGTAATGGCAAGTCTGTGATAATGGTGAAGCAATTTTTCTCCGTCACGAGTTAATTGAGACATAGGCAACTCAACTCCACTAAAACGAAGGACATCTCTCTCTCTCTCTCTCTCTCTCTCTCTCTCTCTCTCTCTCTCTCTCTCTCTCTCTAAGTTTGGAGTCATTTACACATTTTGAATTGAGGTGTTCTGTTTATGCAAGGTTTTACTATCCTTGAATGGAATAAAATTTTTTCCTTTACATTTTGAGATAAGAAGTTGACCGACTCAGTCCAGATTAAAACATGGGAATCTTGTTTTGGCTGAAAATTATAAAAACATGAAAAGTTGTTTTCTTTTCTCCAGCCAATATGTTAAACAAAACTACCACGTTTTCAATGAAAATATTTCCAAAACCATCCCAAACACATTTTCATGGTGTTCTGTCATTCTCAAACGAGAATATAAATAAAATTTTGAAAACTTCCACATACCAAACAGCCAAAAAACATTCATTAACGACAAAATGAAACAACAAGAAAGAGGCCTATACTCAATCTGGCATAGACATTACATAAACCTCACCAACATAAAGATGAGACAAACACCAATGATCTCGACTACTGACAACCCAGGCAAGAAAAAAGAAGAGAAAAACACCAACGGTATTGGCTGCAGACATTGTTTACCTTCTCCGATATATTCAACGATAAATTCCCCTTTATTTATGGATTCTGCTGCCTCTACACCCCAACCACATAATTCTGTCTGAGATGGAAAATAATATTTTCCATTTAAATCATCAAACACAGAACTTTAATGAATAATGAAAGTGCTATTGCAAATTAATGTTTCTCATTCTTGGAAACAATATATTCAACAGATTAATTAATTTGTTGCAACTGAAGATACTATCTTACCTTAACGATCTTTATCTTCTTGTCCTTCCGAAATGGCCTGTTGTTGCAATTTTCTGGACAACGACAAGCCTTTGAGCAGCTTATGCATTGGACTCTATCAGAAAAATTATGCATCATTTGCTGGGACCAAACTCAAATAAAAGAACACTACACAGGTAATGGATATAGCATAGCATCAGAATAGAAACTTCGTCTACAAAGGTCTAAATCAGTCTGTCCTAGCTCAATCCTGGAGTACACCATAGATAGAGTCCAGATGAGCAGATAATCTCATGCAAGACTAAACTTCCACAACCCTAAGCTGATTGAAGCAGTTTAATGAAAGCACTATTCAGCGAATTGCTAGTTTGTCATTGACCAATTTGTACACTACTGTTAGTAACATCATGTATCCATTGCACAGTAAATGATCCCAACAAACACTAGAACAGCACCAGGACTCAAGATAGTGAATCAACAAAGGCATTCCATGATGCATCATTGCAGTCTGCTCGGCTATCCATAAAACACCTGTAAGTCATGAGGCACAGTCACATGAACAATACAACATGCACATCCATCAAATAGAACAAAAATCTGATCAACTAGTTGGGACGGAAGAACTTGATTTCTGGTCTTAAATTTATCTCCGATGCCTTCTAAACTGTGCTGATAATAAAAGGAAGGGTGAGCTGTCAAATTTCACAAGTAAAGAAGCTAAATGTGGGAATCTTGCAGTGACCTCCCCATGCATCCCCAATTTCTCCTTCCCCCTGTGAGTGGGGAGAATTTAGAATTTAATTAACATTTTTTTCAACCATCTCAATAAAAGGAGACATATGCTACAACTTAAGAGTTTAGAGTTGTTGTTCCAAGTACCCAGCTTAAGGCTATCACTGATAAAGATACCAATGTAGAAACCAATATGGTATATCTTGCAAATTGTAAAATTATTGGGTTACTTTTAAAGTTGTATGAACCAAAGATCCCACATGCGATTGCAGGAAGAATGGTGATAGCACTGGAGTAGGCAGAAAGATCCATACTAATACCTGCACACACAATCATCAGAGCACATGGAACTGCAACTTGAGCATCCAATACCATCACCAACATCATCACGCTTCTTCCTGATTAGATAAATATCTGATTCCAGTTAAGGCCTATATCATAGAAGTGATGACTGAAGCAATGATGCGTGAATGAAACATTAACCAGTATGGATCTTCCATATCTCTTGTCATCCTGAATTTTCTGCTATAACATTTTGACTGTAATTGCCAACATCGCCAGGTCATGCTACACTAAACAATTTAGCACAATGCAACACAAAGGATACTTCGCCTGATGTGCACATATGAAGGTGGCTCCATTTTATTTTCGATCATGTCTTTCATTGTTATGTCAAACTTAAACTCCTCTTCATCATACGGTGTAGGTAAGCGACCGAAAATTTCCTACAATAGCAAGTATATCAAAAGTTAGTGTCCCAGGGGTAACACTTAGAGAGATCAATATGCAACTTCCAATCATTGGAACATCAGAGCGCAAAAGAACTATGTACTGCAATATGGCCATCTAGCAGAACTTGGATAAACATAAAATGATACAACATAGAAAGTTAGGTTAATAGTGTTGGGATACATCATTTAGTGTGGGATAAGAAAGATGTGTATTAGAACAGATATGTACATTGTCTCCAAAGACTACCTAATGTCATTTCAAGTGGAATAGACACCATGGTTACAAAAGCTGCACTTAATATCAGTTCTAAGGAATATATATCCACTGCAATATAGTTTGCAAGTACATGTGGCAACCTGCCCATGGGCTATAAAGCATAAAAATGTCCTTAAGAGGAAGTAGGAACAAGGTGATGATATGTGAAAAAAGCAATTCCCATGGAAACTGTAGAAATAACAAAAAAACTAGAATTTAAAGACTTTTGTTGAGTAAACAATGGGTAATCTTGTCAAAAAGAGATAAAAGAACAGAGGATTAGAGCACACATAGCTGATGTTCCGCAGCCTCCACGAGGGAGACATATCTTATCACCATTTCACTCAGAACATGCAGCATGCAGAATACTAAGTGCCAGTAGTACTTGGACATTCAATTTGGTTCGCAGAAATTATCTATGTATAACATATGGATTCCAAAATGGGTATCTTCTTACACTCAGCAGATCTGAAAATGTTGTTCATGACCAGAATGACTGCATTCAGGAGACACCTTCTTGAACAGTCATTAAGTCCATCCACAAATCTCTACTATTGTTTTTTGGAAGTGTAGTTTCATTGGATTTCAAACCCATGCCATAATTTGTAATGTTCACTAGGTGCCATATCATAATATATGAAACTACTCCATATAACTTAATAATCAAAGTTCTCCGATGGCTGACCTGTATGTCTGATGTCGAAACAGCATGCTGCTCATTCACCAAATATGTAATCCTGTCAGCAAACTCGACCAGTAAACTATAGGAATAATATAGAACTTCAGAATGAAATAAAGATAAGCAAAAGGAAAGTTCAAAGTAACTTAATTGTGGAAAAAAGAAAAGAAAAATGGGTTGAAAATTTTGAAAATTTTGAATATTTGAACCATCGGATATTGTCTAAAACTACTATATCCTGGAGTAGCATGAAAAGGTTGTTGGAACTTGAAACTCTTTGAAAGAAAGCATCCTAAAGTGGTTCTGCCAGCTAGCTTCACCAGAAGAATGGCCTCTCTGATGAATCAAAGAGATTGACCTTCTTAACCAACCGTGAATTAGTCAGATGTCTCCAACAGACAGCTCGCCCTGGTGGATTCTTCAAATGCATCACCTTTTCTGGCCATGCCGCACACTTATAGTGAGAGGCCATTGTGCACAACACACATCGCCAGTTTGGTGGTCTTTGTTTGCAGATGAAGCATGCCTACGCGAATAAAAACAAGAATGTATACAACAAAAAAATTAATTGCAGATCATGTGGAGGAAATCGACATGTACCTTGCTAAATTAAGAATACAAAAAATAAAATTGGGAAAGCAACAAATTGTAGAAGAAAAAGAGAACTTACATGTTGGGGACACTTAAAGTTCTTCAAATTAGATACCCCAAGCTTTTCCTTTGCACATGATGAGTGATAGGTGCCATTACAACCACGAACTACACAATGCAACTCCTCATCAGGGAATATGAAATGGTGGCAAATGACGCATTTCCCCTGACATGGAGTGAAACATCATTCAAACAAGACCATGCTCATGACTGGAAAGTCCTCTCTTGCTCCACTAACCATTAAAGAAAGAACAGAGACCGGCAGAAAAATCTTTGCAGCACCACTCATTTGTTGCCGTAGAATTCAGCAAGTTGTCTGCAAATTACTTTTTCTATAGTTCGAAAATTGACCCATATAAAGACCTCGGCGGCTACTCAACTAGTAGTGTAAACAGTGATCGGAAGCTGCAGAACCTGGTTAAGGTCCTACTATGGTTCATGTAACAGTAAGTGTCAAGTGTATACAATGCTTATCCCATCGTCTCAGCGTAAACTGCTAAAGACGATGAATAGAGTCCAAAGAACTACGTTGAATCACAGAATCAGGCACATTTTCCCGCCTACTCAGCTCCAACTAACAGGCAATAAGAACTTGAAGAAAGAAAACAAACACCAAACAGAGACGACCGAGCTCTCACCATTCTCTTGGCGCCGACGAGGAATGGAAGGAAGCACCGGGACCGTGCCTCGCCCAACCCCACCTTCCGCTCGGCCCAGTGCCCAACGTAATCCTCCAGCGTCCTCGCCGCGTTCCTCCTCGGCGGCGCGGCGCCGCCGTTCTGCAAGTGCGGGATCTTCTCCCGCGCCGTCTCGCGGGTGGGGGCGGATCCGCCGCCGCGTAGGTTTCTCGGGGCGGCCGCGGCGCCGAGAGGAGGGGCCGATTTGAGGTCCGGGCCGCCGCCGCCGCCGCGAGCGGCCGCGAGAGGCGAGGGGAGGGATGGGTTGTTGCCCAAGTCCGGCATGGCCTCTGCTTCGACTCTGCCCACCCCTTGTCGCTTACGGAGGAGGAACCCTAGACTTATCGGATGAATATGTCGGAATGGGTCCAGGGGAGAGAGAGAGAGAGAGAGAGAGAGAGACGACGAGGAAGAGGGAAGGAGCGGGGGGGAGAGGCTTTTGGGTTCTGGCGGGAAGCCGGATTTCATTTCTTTTCGCTCGGCGGTGTGAATTTACGGAGCGGCTGGTTTGGGACTCGGGTTTTTACGAGATTGCCACAAACTCTGTCACGTGGAGCTTCTAGATTTAGCAAACTTCCCTTCCGATTTGGCCATATATATAATGCTCTAGAATGCCATACGCAACATGTGACTTTCCTAATTATCACTCTTAGTCACCATTTGTTTCACGAAAAATAAAATTTCATTTACAGAAAACAATATAATCAAGAAAAATATTTTCTACCGATAAAAAAAACACATTTAAAATAGGGAAAACATTTTCCGCTTTTAAGAAAGTGGAAAACATTTTCCATATTCTTTTTTTTACCTTTAAACATTATCCACATTCATTCAAAAGAGACTTGTGACCGGTGGCTTGCTACTAGCAGGTAGTCAATGCATAACAAAAAAAATGAGAGAAAAGAAAAAAAATTTAAAAAAATCGATTTTTTAATATAATTTTTCATAAGTTTTAAAAGAACATTAAAAAATATTGTTTATAATATTTTCTAGAAATGCTACATTTTTTGTGAAACGAATGGGCCTTAAATTATTATTGGTCCACAAAAGAATGTTAAAGCATTCACAATACCTTATACTACAACGTTAGTGCGAATGTAATGAAATACATATGTATCTTCTTTATTTTAGCATCATTATTACGATGAAACGCATTAAAAAAAAAAAACACAAGAAACATGACTCTTGGGAAGGGTCATAGTCACTCTGCTATGGGTCGATAACTTCAGCCTTTGGACTCGGATTCGTCGCCATCACCATCAAAACTCTCGATGTTCACCCACGTAGTAGAAGTAGAAGTAGAAGTAGAAGTAAATTTAGTATATGTTGCGGATGATCCAAGTATAAGCATATCTTTAAAATATAATCGAAATGCATGGGAGCTCCCAAATGTAGTAAATGTGGGGTATTCATTCTACACATTTGAAAATTAAAGGAGTGAAACGAAATTGAATAAATTATATCTCTGAGTCTAATTTACGAGAGATCCTCTTACCATTTAATCTAGCCAACGAGCAACATCAAGTCATTATAGTATAAATAATCACATACGACGAGTAAAGGAGTAAATGCATTATCATAGAACAATTGTCGAAAAAATCTCAAATTTTTTGCAACTTTATTTATTTAGTTCTAAACATTTTTTTTCCAATTCAGTCTTAAATTTTTTTAAATCTTGCCAATTCAGTCCTAAACATTTTGAAATTTTGTCGATTCGACCTTGGAAATCTCAAGGTTTAGAACTGAATCGACAATATTCAAAATGTAAAGGATTCAATTGACAAAAAAAATATTTATAACTGAATTGGCAAAAAAAATGTTTAGTACTGAATCGACAAGATTTTAAAAGGTTTATAACTGAATTGACAAAAAAAATATTTAGGACTGAATTGACCCAAACAAAAAAGAAGTTTATGACTAAATCAGTAAAGTTACAAAAAGTTTATGACTTTTTTATGATTACCCCGTATCATTCCTATCATGACATGTTGATAAAACAACAACAACAACATCACATAAGATCAATCACACATATACAACTGAATTTCATATTATACATCATTGAATACCACATGACATCTCATCGATTTACACATAAGAGCTCATATGTGTCACTAGCTAGGACCATCTCGACTGACGAGATAGATTCATACATATCCATTTGAGACCTCTTCAATAGTGCACCCGGATGATCTCATCATTTTGTAACATCGTACCACATGATTACACGAACCATTCAATAATGGATTTCATGTCACTTTATCCTTGCAAAAAAATCATATTATATGATAGAACATTTGGTTAACTTTACAGTCTTATACACATACTTATATAAGGGAATTTGCTTCGTGGCTAATAGAAAATGGCAAAGGTTTTAATTAGGGATGATCGGTTCTTCAAGCAGTCCGGTTCTCCCAAGAACCGGACCGACTAATCCTAAGACCATACCGGAAAAAAATCAAACAAAAATTTACTGTTCAAAGAAAAGTCTTTTGTGGGGCGCTCATCTCACTTCCTAACCAAACAGGCATATGCGCTTTTGTTAGACATTTCTAAAGTGTCCTTCATGTCCCTCATCACTCTTGTGGTGCTGTGCATTTTTTTGGATGCATCATCTGCTGTATGGATGATTATGCTTACTACAATCTTTGCCCTCAAATGGAATTTAGCATTGGCCCCAAGCACTAACCAAACTGCCACCGTGCACAAATTTGGATTCCTGAATTCTAGATTCATTCTAACCGAAAATCGTTGTGCTTTTCATTTGACTTACATTGCTAAGACCATGACGATGAAGACAATTAGAACAGGCCACATAGGACATAACTTGTGAAACTGTGATCTCTTCTGAAGGATCTTGTATCTCATCAGTGGGTTCCAAGGTCTTTGCGGAAGTAATGTTTATCAATATTATTTTTCGTGTGTTGTTGTTGAAATAATCTTGAGAGTGCATCCATTCGGGACAGATCTTATTTCAGCAAAAGGTTTCAACCGCTAAATTGTGCGCATGCATTCGTTGCAAACCTTATTCCTGTGAAAACTAAAGAACAGAGAAGAAGACGAAGGTATGAACTAAGAACAGGGAAAAGGATGAGTGTAGGAACTTCAATCGTGAAGGAAGTTGTATTACAAGAAGAAGAGGAATTCCATTTCTCTGCTTCATCCGAAAGCTATGATACATTTCAATACTCCTTCAACCTTTCTCTCTCGTTCTATATATTGTGGCTTCAGTAATTAGCCAAGAATATCCTACACTTGCTGAAACAGAATTGTCAGCAAACTTGTTAACCGAAGGTTCTAGTAGTATCAGGCTTGATTATCACGCAGCTTTCCCTTCACTTCTGTTGACTTCACCTTGTTGGACCTCCTCTGTTTGCATCTTTGAACATTGAGCAGAACTACTCCTGTTGTTGACCTCCGTGACTTCCTTCGTTTCCATCTTCAAGGAGATATCTTCAACAATTCATTCGTGGTAAATCTTTTTATTTCGAATAAAACATGACTTCAAATAACTTTCGGCAATTTTCGCGATGTTTGTTCATCGTGGGACAAGGTGGACATGTTCCAAAAGAGTAAAAAAGTCCAAAATAATCTTTAGCACGCATTTCTTCCATAAGAGCATCACTCAAACTCTAAGACATAACGAAAAGCAGAAAATGGAAAAGAGAAAGAAGTCATGCAAGTACAGGAAAGAGAAGGATGAGACTTCAAGTAAGAGATCTGTTTTTCTGTGAGTGATTCTCAGCAATTCACTTGCTGTTTTCATCGTTTGGGAGACCGTCAACTACTATAGATATAAAATGTCTACAAGCAGCCCTTCATTCTCAGCAGTTCACTTTAACTTCGTGTTCTTTCTTTGCGTCCACTGCGAAAGGGAAGACCCCTGGAGCTCCCTAGTCCGATTCTCTTCGACAAAGTAAAGCAGTCGAATTGCTTGCCTCGATTCAATGTGCTGCGGTTTTTTTTGCCTCGAGCCTAATTCGAGGAGCTCGACTCTAAGATCTCAGACATAATTGCATTGCTCCACATGATACATGATATGGAAATTATTCAAACTATCATTATATGAAGCTTGTGACATAAGGCAAATTAGTTGCTCCCGATTGTATAATCCCTTGATGCTCATTGGAAAGGAAAATAGTTTAGGCTCGGCTGTTTCTTTTAATTGCCTTTCAATTGCTTTTCCGAGTCTCTCTCTCTCTCTCTCTCTCTCTCTCTCTCTCTCTCTCTCTCTCTCTCTCTCTCTCTCTCTTCTAGTTGAGATTTGATCTAATTCCCAATAGAACCTACTCAAATTGAGGCGTCAAATGGGAAGAATAGACGGGTAAAAAGTGGTTGCGGGTATAATTTAGTATAGTTCGAAAACCACTTTATTGGGTGTGGTCGAACTTTCTTAGGTGTTTTCTGGTGTCCTTGACAAACTGTCCTTCTAGCAAAGTAGGCAATTCCACAAACAGTAGTCCGATAACAAAACTATGGGAAAGCAACTGAATTGAAAGAAACATCAAAGATAGTGCGACGCTAAAGAAGTATCTTTAGCCCAAATTAAACTTCAATGTAAATAATATGGACTGACTGAGCCAAGCGCATGAAATCGTTGGCTGCAGTCCTTGCATATAAGAAATAATTAGGAAAGGAAATAAATAATGGATGAAGGAGATCAAGCACAACTATTCGAATGATGAGAACTGAGTATCTGTTATTCTGATTATCAGATGAACTGTAATTGTTCCTGCTGATTCTTGGACACCGCTGCTTAAACTCAAGTCTCCTGGATTATGAGTTCCGTAGAACTAAACTTGTCTGTCCCGTGAGCTAGCAGAAGCCACACATGGGTTAGGATGTCTCCACCTCGCCTCAACAGCTTGGTATGGTTATAAATCGAGCAATTGTATGCCGTGTAGCACACCATCTCCACCCAAATGCTACTTACAAGCTTCCATGGATCATCGTTCAATTCATCCAGCTGGTGCGCGAGTTTTTTTGCGCGCTCAAGGACAGGCCAGTTTTTGAACATTATAGGGGCCATGCCAGGTTCTGGGTCAGTTTCTTGCACACGGTCGGTCCATAACTTTTCCAAGGCTCTGTCTCTGTCACCCAAATCCGAATTCGCCAGAAATTTCTTGACTGTGGAGTAAGCATGCTGAAAGGCAATCTCATTGGTGTTGAGCGACAATACATAAGGCCGTATTGCGAGGAGGTACATCATGTAATCTGACAGTAGCTTACTTCCCGAGCGATTCTTCGAGTCCTGAAAATTCGAGTGATAATAAATATCTGTTGCCATGTGCCATGTGATGATGCTTTGGTCGAATGCTGTCTCGATGCTCCATCGTAGTTTCTCCAATGAATTGTGAATCTCGAGCGTCCATTGGCCTCTATTAGTGAAGGGTTGTAGATTTCTTTTTGTATCCAAATCCTTCATGCGTATGAGGAGCAGTTCTTTCAGATCCGTGCTAATTGCATTGTGAGTGGATTTCCAATATCTCTTGAACTGCTCCTCCTGGCCAACAAATCGAAGGATTTTGATGCACTTTGACCATTTCTCGTACTGGCAATAGTCTAACATATTGAACTGCCCGATCAAACCACTGGATCTTTTCTTTGTCATGGACATTTTCACGAGAGAAGGTAGAAGAGTCGACACGAATGGCTTCCCATGATGCTCAACCATCTTCACTATTGTCCAATCTGAGAATAGCAGAGCCGAGATCTGGTAGATTTCCAAAACTGTCACCCCAATCAGCAGTGCATACGTATAGGCCACATACATGTCAAGCATGAAAAGATTTTGAAAAATCCCCGCAAACCCACTTAAGGTCGAGATTAAACTGATGAAACTAATGAACCGCAACGTGATGCCGAGTCTAGTATAAAGAACTGGACCCTTAGTAAAGAGGACGTCGTACATAAATCCTAGCTCGATGGCAGTTATCAAATAGGCTTCGTCATCTTTTATCAACATCCAGTCTCCTGACATGAACATGGGGTGGTAGAGCCAGTTTTCAAGGTGGGGCTTCATAGTGTCGAACAGGTAATAAGCCTTCGCAAAGATGGCTAAGTCCGGGATATTGGTCGGCAATTTTTGGAACAAGTTGGGGATTTTCTTTTCTTCAGCAATGTCAGCAAAGGTTATGCTTATATTTTCGCTGTACACCGATCTGAGAGCCCAAATCGTTTCTCCATACTTAATTATTCCAGTGACAAAGATCGGGAAGTACAATGAAGCAGCAGCTGAGATGTTCCAGCAACGGATAAGAATCCAAACCACGAAAGCTACGGTGAAGACAAAGTTCAGTACTTGTCTTATGCCGAGCCGATTGTCTTCGATTGAGTATGCAGTTATGCTATCTGGGTTCCCTAGCTGCATCAGAAGCAACGGCGCCAACAGTGCCTTTAGCTCTGTGTCGTAATCTGGTTTTTCCGGATCATTGACACGGATTACCGTGAGCTTGCCTAGAGCTAGGGTGGCGACATAAGTGGCAAGCAAGTAGGAGGACCATATAACTGGCCTTATCAATGGGTTGGTCATATACCTCCTGCGGCCACCAAAGATGGCTAGAATGATTTGAAAGATGAGGCCAGTGAACACCAGTATTTGGACACCCCAAGCTTCCCAAAGATCCATCAGCCATGGAAAGCATTTTTCAATGACTAGTGGAACCCAGCTGAAAAATTCCATGGCAATAGCTTCCTGTTTGTGTTGCTCTCTTTAAACTGAAAGTATTGCAGCTGCAAAATAAAAGTAGGACAAGGAAATCAAACCTCCTTCAACTCTTAAGATTCGGTAATATGAAATATCAGCATTCATGAGTGAAAATAAAGATTTAGATTTTGGGGATAACTTAATCAACAGGGTAACGAGTTTTGTTCTTCCAGAGCAATTCAGATTAATCGCACTACTTTTGAACCATGTACTATAGCTAGAGTTGCGAAATGCTTTTAGAAATTATCGGTTGTGGTTGGTTCCTTTTGTTATGGTCATAGACTTTTGAAGTCTAAGCTTATACCTTTACAAATTATGAATTTGTATCCCGAAATATTGTATTTCCAACAGAAAACTATCCTTGGCATGCAATTCTTTTAAGGCTCCGCTTGTTTCACGAAAAATATAATATTTCCGGAAAATATTTTTTGGGAAATCATTTTCTTGAAAAATGATAATATTTTCTAGTGTTTGTTTGTCAAAGGCCGTCGACTCACTAGTCTCGAGTGAGGTCGAGATAAGGTGTTAGAGGCCGCGATGTTTAAAATTAAATAAAGAAGACGCTATCAAAAAAACATAAAATATTTTCCCTACTTTTGAAGGCATTATATTTTCTTTAACTATTTTATTTTCCGTGAAACGAACATAGGAAAATTCGGAAAATATTTTTTTGGAAGTTATTTTTCGTGAAATGAACGGAGTTTGTAATCAACAGCTCTATCATCTTCCATCAATGGTATGATCTTTTCAGCCGATTTAATATCATTTTACGAAATTATTTTCCGCAAAGAAACTGATAATGCACTTGTCTTGAGGGTTAATAGCGAACAATATTACCGATCATCAAATCTTGGAAAAGAAGTTTAAACCCTGTGGCCTGTTCGGTAATGTCTTATGCAAGGTACGTCGTTAGAGCATGTTTAAAATGTGCATATTTACCCATCAATGACATAAATTATTTGTGCAGATTTGAAAACCTGAAAGTTGAAAGCTCGGCTTTTGATCTACTCTGGTAGCAGTTCTGGTCATTAACTTTTCACCATGCAGAAGGCAGTAAACAAAAGAAAACACACCTGTTTAATTTCCAGATTACTGCAAATAAACTATCAACTGTAGCGATGCGGCGATGGCCTGTTGAATTCGACCGAAATGAAAGCAAAACTTGAGCTAGCTAGAGCACTGACCTCTCAGCAAGGCGATGCCGTACCAATATGGAACACAGATGTTCACAGGATTTCTGAGATCAATAAAAGCTGTCAGGAAATCTTCGAGAGCTTTCTTTTCCAGATGTCTGCAGGAATTAAGACCTCGCTTTCACTTCCAGAGAGCAAGGAACACTTCCATGTAAGACATTCTTTTATGGCATATGATTGCTTAGAGTGTTCATGAGTTTGTGCATGACAACAGAATCGATTATTTGCTTGTGACTTTTCCCATTTCAACACTTGTGTACAAGTTTACTCGGATTCCAACCTTTATGCTGCTTTAGCGATAACGGAAGGAACCTCTTGGTTCTTTTACATCATTCTAACAACGGTTTCCGTCGACACGTGATTCTCCTCGTCCAGCTGTACCGAAGCTTCTGTCGCAATTTCTGCTCCGACATCACTGAGTTTTCCCAATTACTGCTAGTTGAAGTTATCGCATATGTAGAGCGAAACGTCTATACTGTCATCTTCGGAAGGCCTGAAAAACCGGCTCAAGTCGGATGGCGATACTTTATTGACCCATCTTTTGAGCGTGCATAGAAACATTCTCCATTTTAGTTTTAGCATTTCCCGTTTTTGGTTGAAAGAAAGATTCAATTCATTTCTCGTCATGATAATCGAGAGGTACAGAAAAGGCTTTCAAGCATAGTAAATCATATATAATTGAGGAACAAAGCTAAAGTCGAAACGTAAATCAACATTGACGGTTGACCGGCCCAACCGTGGGTCAACGGACTTTTGGTCAACATTGACGGTTGACCGGTCAATGAACCGGTCAGCCCTCGTGTAGACCGGCCCAACCGTGGGTCGGACTGGTCCGACCATGAGCCGACCGGCTAGCGAACCGGCCCACCTGCTTCTGTCCCATCTTGCTCTCTCTCTCTCTCTCTCTCTCTCTCTCTCTCTCTCTCTCTCTCTCTCTCTCTCTCTCTCCCCTATGGCCAGATTGCCTTCTTCTTCTTCCCTCTCCTTGCTGCCCAGACCACAAAAAGAGGCATAGTTGCCTCCCTTAGCTCCCTCAACACTCCCCCTTCTGGATCCGACTAGTTGCAGCCTCCGCTGCTGCTGTCGTCGCCACTGGGAGCCGCGCGAAGGAGACTTCATGAACAGCTCATCCCCTATTCATGCCGGCAGCGAGGCTAGACTTCGTGTGGTCGCTGCTCCCTCGTCGGCGAGACCCAGGCCAAGCCACCGGCTCCAATCTGTCTCTAAGCCTCCCCTCTACTTCTCCACGGCCACCATTGCTACCAACTCACCCCCGAAATCACCAATTTTCTCCCCGATCCACGATGACCCTTGCATTCCACCCAAGCCGCTGTTCATGGCCACCACCGGCGCTCCGGTGAGACCCAGCCATCATTGCCACCCTCGATCGACAGCTGGGAGCCTCACAAGCACAATGGCACCGGCCTCGGCCACTGGTACCGCACCGTTTGGGAGAAACGGCCCCCGAAGCTCAGCCTCCTCCTTGGAAACCCACTCTTTCGGTCCGCCACCTTCATGTCGCCGTATCTCGCCGCTTCGGCCACCCTTGCCACCGACACCGTTGGACTCGTGAGGAAGACAGTTTCCAGATTTGATCGCTCTCGAGCCTCGGTTTGGCCGAAGGAGGAAGAACAAAGCCTTGACCCGACTGCGGATCTCGACCCGTGAGACCCAACTGGGTCTACTCGCCGACCTTCAGCCCGATTGGAGCTGCTCCGCCAGCCACCACCTCCCACGGGCCCAGCTGGCTTCACTTGGCCAAGAGCCACCCGCCGGAGGGCTCACCAAAGCTTGTCGGAGCCTCGCCGGCGCCATCGCCGGAGCTTTGCTAGAGGATCGCCCGAGTTGCTTGAGAGGTCTAGAAGCTGTTCCGGACCTCAATCATTCCATCAATGGTATCGGATCGAGGATTGGAAAGCCGCACCGAGCCCGAACTCAATCGGAAGTGCAAGAATCACATTATCGTGGACCGTCGGTTTGTGAGAAAAAATTAGGTGAGTGGGCTTTAATCTTCTATTAGACGTGCTATTGCTTTAGTAGACTTATTAGGAATGAAGGGATGAGTCCGATGAAATAGTTGGATGGCTGGATTGCGTGTTTGGATGACTGGGTACTCAATTGGATGATTTCGTGCAATTGTGATTAGTATTTAAGGTATGGTAGATTTTACGTTTGAATAGGTTGAATGATGGAATGCAATGGGAGGTCCAATAATGGCTTGTATGTGTAATTGAAGAGCATTGGGGCATAATTGGACCGATTAGGTGGCCATGGTGCCCCAAGTATTATTTTGGATTGATTATGTGCCCAAGGGGCCTAATTAAAGGTAATTGGTCAACGAGATCGTTATTGGTGGCAACTGAGCTGTGAAAACGACAATGACAAATTATTGAGGATTTATGGATATTATTATATTTATTTAATATTTATTCGGCCGATTATTGGAAGTTGACAAGATTCGAATGGGTGTCGATAGGTCGCGATGGACTGATTTGATCCCTCGAGTTGACCGGAGTGGTCATTGACCCCGGTTCTCTTTGATTTTGGCTTTTAGCCAAGAAATTAGGGCAGTAGGCTCCAATTATCAGTTGATGGGATGACTAGAACCGATTGTAGTTGATATGTCGTGCCTTGGATTTGGTGACTGAATGATGCCATGAAATTGGTGAAATGAATAGTGCCATGGACTTGGTGACTGAACGGATCAATATTCATGATAATAACATGCCATGGACGTGGTGACGGTATGTAAACGAATGAATTGGCCAAACAGCCAATTTAATGGTAAGACGACAATTGGGATTATTGAACGTGGAAAATGATGACGAGCCGAAAAGGCTTAATTAGAGTCTTAGGCCAGTTGTGGACGGTCTTAATCATTTAATTACCACACAATTTATTTATTACGTAATAAATTTATTTATCATTCGTTATTTACTTTAATTGCAATTTATTTATTTACTTATGGTTTGTTATTTATTTTAATCATAATTTATTTCGTTATGGATAAATGAAATGAATTGGTCAAATCATGAATCGAAATGGCGTGCCATGGACTTGGCATTGGCTTGATTAGAGAATTGAATGGTTAAGGTTAGTATTGTATGAGCTAATTGTGCCATGGAGTTGGCATTGGAATGGACTGATGGGTGGCCGATGAGCCAATTGATGGTCAGGTGACATTGACAAAAACGATTAAATTGTAAATTGGCAATGAGCCGGAAGGGTTAAGTTAGGGTATAGACCGATTGTGAACGGTCTTATTACTTATTTAATTATGAAATTTACTTATTTAAATTAATTGCTGTTTATTTATTTATTAATTTGATGGTGTAATGTATGATGATTGCGACTAACTGGTTGTTGGGCTTAGTGCCAAGTCTCGGTCACGAATCGATTGACTCATAGATAGAAAATAGAGGATAAAAACTAGAGAGTTTTAGGTTTCGTAAAAAAGGGTTAGAAATAGTTAAGCTCTAGACGAGAGTTGGACGATGGAAGTAACTGAGATGATCATTGAAGGGTGAGACGGGATAGGGACCCTAGGGCAGCGGTGTTCCTAGTTTTGGATTAGGGTTCTCACTAAGATATCTCCATATCTCGCCCAATCACAGATCCATTGTAGGATTCAAGCATGGAGCTAGAGGAAGAGCTGATCGAGCAAGAGTAGATCGAGACGGGACCGATAAAGGAGGAATTGATGTGAGTCGTGAACCCCTCTTAGGCTTGTATTGAGGTCTTTGCTATTGATTGTTTATAGTTGTTCATGAACTGGTGGTTGTAAATATTGAGATGATGTTTGAGGTTTGATTTGAAGGGTTGTAAATATTGATTTTTAATATTGCTTCCACGTAGCTTTGTAATTCTAATGTTTTAGAAGACCGGTGGCCTACTTGAGACGTTGCAAATTAATTGGCCAGAAGAGAAAGAAATCAGGAATCACCACACGCCCAAGGGTGGGGCGTGGCGGGTCCTGACAACCATGGCCTCAAAGGCGGGGAAATTGCCATGGCGGCTTACTGCTCTGAGCTCTAATTGGCGAATCCCGTCGCCACACACTTGCAAAGCGCGGAACAACACAACCGGGATGTGAACTCTCTCGGCCTAATCTCAGCAAGAAAAATGCAGAGGCCATTGATATTTTGAAGCTCATGTCTGCGACTTACATGGTGGCACTTTGGTAGGCAATTGATCTGAGGCACCTGGAGGAGAACATTTTTCTGATTAATTCAATGGCTCTTGTTGTTTTTCTTTTGAAGCCAACGACCTTCTGTTTGTATCTGGTGTTCTTGGTCTTGTCCCAGAGGTAAACAGTTTGCGTAACACGAGAATTTGTCGCCAACTTGTTGGTAATTAATGATTACCATCTCGAGAACCAGACTGTACTAGGTGAGAACCAGACTGGAGCACCCAATTCGGTTTGGTCCGGTTCCCGATTCCAAATAATAGAGAACCGGTATTATAGAGCTCAACCACGACGGCCATGGCCTCAGGAGCTCTATGATATAGCTTAGCATTAGTAGCGAGGGCCACACGAGCTCTATTACACATCACCAATAAAATGACTGCAAAATTATATCGTGTGATTAAGTGCATAGATACATCATAAAAGCAACAATGGATGATTGCTACTTAGCCAGTCCTAGTAGCAACCAATCATTGATCATATTTATAGATGAAGTAAATTCATGGCTTAATAGCTTTAGGATTGATACAATTGGTTGGAATATTGATGGATCTCTAAAAAAAAAGATTCGAGGTTCAAATCCTATTAACTGGGTGCAACCTACTTTGAATCATGTTAACTTACTCAGGATAATTTATTGGACATAATCGTTTACGAAGCCTACATGGTATTTGATGAACCTTTAATTAACCAGATCCGCACACTCGTGCCTCATGATAGTAAAAAAGATAAAAATGAAAAAAAGAAGAAGAAGCAAATGCACGGCCCCTGAATTTATTGGACTTGCATCTTTGTCATCGTTGACTTAAAAAAAATAAGTTCCTACAACAATGCATAGTCGTATTCTCCATAGAATATGTAGGAGTAAGCTGAAGAATTGAAACATGAGCGATCCATTTGGTCCTACTGCGATATAGAATATCTAGTAAAACTTTCTTTCTTTCTTTCCAAATCTGTTAAGCTGATTGACAAATTAAAAGAAAAAAAAAGAATGCAGACGGGATAAAAATTTAAAACAAAAAGAAAAAGATTGATAGGTGTTAATGAGGCATATGTCCAGGTGTTAGCTTCTAAACAAGGCCAAAAATAAACCCAACCAACGAGCACCGATTTGATCCTCACACTCCCCTAAAGATGTAATCTTGACTCGGCCTCAGAATATAAGTGATCCGATGTTGACACCATATCTTGTGTCCAGAATTTCATCAGACATGCAATGAGAAGTCTAGAACATCAACATCTGCTCAACCAGGTTACATGAAATCGATCTGCATTCGTACATAAGGGAGAATGGACTAAGTGGGGAAAATGAAAAGAAAGAAAGTCAATGATTGACTAAACCAGATCTAGTATGATGCGCAGAATTTCACAAGACAACAAGAAGTGTAAACAAAGTAGTTTCATATGCAATAGTTAACATGCCATCATCTGTATTCGATTTCGATACATGTTCCGGAGGATGGTGCTGAACTTGTCTGTCTTGTGTTTTCTTTTTTTTTTTTAACGGGTCTGTATTGTGTTGAAGGAGGAGCCACACGTGAGTGATGATATCTCCGCCCCGCCTCAGCAGCTTCGCGTGGTGGTATAGCTGGCAATTGTACGCCGCGAAACATAGCATCTCAACCCAAACGCTGCTGATGAGCTCCCATCTGTCTCTCCTACGTCTCAGCGCTGACGCGAGTACCCGCACGTCCTCAAGGACATTCCATCCGTCGGTGACAGGTACTTTAAAATCGTCACTTTCGTCTGGCACGGGGTCAGAACCCCATAGGATTTCCAGGGCGTCTTTCACATCCGACATTGTTTTCAAGAAAGTCTTGAGCTTCACGCAGGTATAAAAATAAGTGATCTCGGCCGTGGTCAGAGAGAGTATGTGAGGATGTTGTGCCAGAAGGGACATCATATATTCTGATATCTGTTTGCTTGCGTCCTTCTGAGTTGGCTTTTCGTCGGATAATTCGTAGCAGATGTGGGTTGCGATGTGCCATATAATGATGCTTTTATCAAAGTCCATCTCGATACTCCATCCGAGCTCTTGCTTGGTCCCATAAATGCCGAGCGTCCATTCGCCTCTTTTCGTGAAGGGTGCAGTGCCTCTCCTTTCTTCAATCTTGTCCATGCCTTCAAGCAATAATTCCTTCACATCGCCCTTAATTTGCTTAGATTTCGTTAACCGATATCTCTCGAACTGCGAGGGCTGTTTCGCAGGTTGACAGAAGGCCAGAATACTAAATTGCCGAATTTCGTTAGACCACCTTTTCTTCTTCAGAGATCGTTTGGCAAGAAATTCTAGAAACTTCGAGACCCTTTTGTTATTAAGGTGCTTCCTAATCATTATAATCATCCAATCCGAACAGAACAGCTGTAAGATCTGAATAGTTTCCAGAAGCACGACTCCAATCAGCAGCACAAACGTGGAGATGACGTATGGATCTCTCAAGAGTTTGTCAGAGAAAAGCCCCATGAATCCACCTAGGGTCAGCATCAAACTGAAGTAACTGATGACACGGAGCATGGTCCCAGGCTTGGTATAAAGAACTGGTGCTTTGGTGTAGAGGGCATCATACATGAAGCCGAGTTCTATTTCGGTTATCAAGAATACTTCTTCAGGACTGTATCCGTCAATCAACTTATTTGTAAGATCCAACTGGTCGAAAGGGCACTTGAGCCGGTCCTCAACGTGAGGCTTTAACAAATCAAACCGAGAATAAGCCCTCAAAAAAATCTCGCGAGCGGAATTATTTCTAGGGAAGTTTATCCCTGCATAGAGCCGTTTCCCTTTTTCATCAAAATCTTCTGGCTCTGCTGGCTTCATGATCATGTTCTCGCTGTACACAGAATAGATTGCCCAAATTGTTTTTCCGTACTCGATTATCCCAGCGACATATGCTGGAAAATACAGCATCATCCGGATGGAGGTCTTCCAACTTCGCACTAGGATCCACACCGTGAAAGGAAATGTCACGACGAGGTTCAGTACACGCCTCAAGCCAAGCCAGTTGTCTTCCAAAGAATATGCGGTGATGCTATCTGGATTCCCCAGCAGGAGTAGAGTTAAAGGCGCCAACAGTGCTTTTAGCTCGGTATTATACTCTTCCCCGGACTTGTCAAGGCTGACGCTCGTGAGCTTACTGAGCACAAGCGCTGGGAGATAAGATGCGAGCGAATAAGATACCCAAATAACGTATCTGGTTGGCTGGGCACTTGCTTTTCTGCGGCTTCCTAACACAGCAAGAACGATCTGGAAAATCACGCAGAGAAGCAGAAGAAGTTGGATGCTCCAGTTGTTCCAGAGACACAGCATCCCCGACGCCCATCTTTTGAGATCGCATCCCGGACGCTCTGCAGAACTGTAAGTTATATTGGGCCCCACACGTGTGCTCGTTCCGTTCATCGTTATTATGACAAGTCTTTAAGAAGACGGTAAGAGAACCACCTGCCCTGAACTTAGACTCTTATAAGATCCTTTCTTCAAGCCGCCAAGAAATAATCCCACGCTGAACAGTTTCGCTCGGCAGCTGTGAGATAGACAGGAAAGCGTCAATATGCCATCGGTGAACTCATCAACGGTGTAACCTTCATCGACACCAGGTGACAATTATTACAGAACGGCCTGTTGCCAGTCTAAACGGTCGTTCAGCACCTCCCTCCGCACACATATTGGCGTGCCACTGAGGCATCCCATTGCACATGTTTTGCTTTGAAAGAGATTTTTATACATTCACATACCGATGGAGTAACCCCGTGTTACTAACAGTGGTGCCGCTAATCAATAACGCTTGGCGAATTTCCATTTCTCGTTTTAAACACAGTCTTTTCTTTCCTTGATTTTTCATGTAGGAAATAGTCTTAAATCAGTTGCTTTTTTAAAACTAGAGTATTAGCTTTTCCCAGCCTGCCTATGATATAAATTAATGCGGACTCCTCTTTCTAATAAGACTAGCTTCTTCTTATTTTTCCTGGTAAACTACCTGAATCTAGGATAAAATATACTTTAGGAAATCACGGGCCTAGGTTGGCAAGCTGGAGGTGCTTCAAATTTTAAGAGTAATACCACGAAAAATCCCAAACACATCTACCTCATATTTCTTTTTCCTTTTTCTCTTCTTCTTTTTTTTTTTCCTTAAAAAAACTTGGCCGGCCGCCGGAGCTCGCCAGCCACTGCCAGAAGGTGGTGAAGCCCCCGCAGTCGGCCGGCCAGGGCTCGCAGCCCTTGCCCAGGCTTTGCTGCTGAGGGCGAGGGCGGATGCTGATTCGTGGAATTCAATGGCGAACAAGAGGAGAACCATGGAACCCGAGCCCCAGCCACCGCCCTTGAAGGAAGAAGAAGAAGACGAAGAGGGGAGCGAATCGTCCTCTGAAGAACAAGAAGACGAAGAGGAGTCGGAATCAGAATCCTCCGAAGACGAAGACGAAGACGAAGACGAGGCGTCGAAGCGACAAACCATTAAAGCAACTCCTCGAACCATTCACTAAAGACCAGCTCATCACCATCCTTAAGGAAGCCGAAGCCTCCACTAACAACCCTAGAAAAGTCTGACTGTATAATTGAATGCATTACTATTCTCCTTATGTTTAGGGCAAGGGTCCATCGCTACCATAAACATTCGACTTTTCAATGAAAGATTGTTCTCTACATAAAAAGTAAATAAATTAACTTATGATAATGTAATTTTCGGGAATACATGCAAAACAGAGATAGACATAGACTTGCGAATAATTTATCTCTAAAAGTAGACAAGACATTGAATCGATATGATGGATTTCGGCGCAAGTAAATCATGGAAAAATAATTTCAACCTTCGAACTCAGCTTTTAAAGTTGAGCTAGCTAGAGCACTGACCTCTCGGCCAAGTGATGCGGTACCCATATGGAGCGAAAGTATTCTGAGGGATTCTGATATCGAAAGCTGTATAGAAATCTAGAAAACGAAGCTCATTCAAAATGTCAGCATGAATGAAGACTTTGCTTTCATTTCCAGAGAGCAATGACAACACTTCCTCGTAAAACGTTCTTTTATAACCCATGGTTGCTTAAAGAGCTCTTGAGTTTGTGCAATAGAATCGATTACTTACTTGTGACTTATGCCTTCACAATATTATTCTGCAAGTTCATTCGGCTTTCACCCTTTATGCAGCTTTAGTCATCATTGAAGTAACCTCAAGTCCTTTTGTATTATTCTAACAACAGTTTCGGCAAACCCGTGAAACACGATTGAATTAGTTATCTTCAAGCTTAAGCTCGGGACATCAAAGGTGGAGGTCCATCTTCAAGCTTCTGATTGCTCTGCATTCATTATATATTTCTACCTTAACCTTTTAGACGGTTAGTGGTCCGGCAACAATCCAAGCAGGAATAAAGCGTGTTGCTCAATGAATTTAAAATAGTTAGGATTGTCATAAGCTTTCGTTTAGACAAAATCTGTTTATGGGCAGGAAATGACCCATCGTTACCTTCTCTCTTCTCTGTCAATTCTGTTATTAATTGCCGAACACATGATTTAGGATGGATAATTTCTTTAGATGATTGCTTTAAGTTAATAGTCACCTACTTTTCTCTCAATGTTTGGTTATCATAAAATCCAGTCCAATTAAGCACGTATTCTTGTAACACATTCTACATTGTGGAATAGTTGGACAAATAGTGACGTGATTATCAGATGAGATGCTTGTTTGACACAGAGTGATCGGCTTTACCAATGATTTGCGAAACTAAAGCCATCTTATGATCAGCTTTAGTTATGACTATGAGAATATGAACGTTATTTCTCAAAAGTGCTCTGATCAATCTAATGGCAGGCAAGTAGATTGAGTCATTGACCACAAGTGCGGGTAATTCTGATGTCCACTTCTATATTCAGGTCCACCTGCTCAAGATAATTGATTGGACTTAACCCTTCATGAGGCTTGTATGGTGACCAAGTCTTCGCACCCATGTCAGGTTCATAGATATATGTAGAACAAATTCCTGGCCCTAGAATTCATTGGACTTGCATCTGGTTCCTTGTTGCATTAAAATAAATTGTTCTTACTTGGAGGCAGGATAACATTCCAACATCAACTTATATAACTCCGTTTCTTTTTGATTCTGTTAAACAAATTGATGTATAAATCTAGACAGATGTACTAAAAATTCAGAAAAAAAAAAGATTTACAGGTATCAATAAGTCCAGGTGTCAGCTTCTAATGAGCCCAAAGATTTTCCCACGTGCGATGAGCACCGATTTGATTTTCTCACATGCTAGAAGATTTAGTCTTGAGTTGGCCCAAGAAAATGAGCAATCTGATATTAACACAATATCTTGTGTCTAGATTTTAATCAGACATGTAATGAGAAGTCTGGATAAAACGGAAAAACAAAAATAAAGAAAGCCAATGACAGAATACACCGTATCTGATATGATTAACATGCACTCAATATCAGTTATAAGGAATATATATCCGCCACAATATAGTTCGCAAGTACATGTAGCAACCTGCCTATAGGATATAAAGCATTAAAATGTCAGTAAGAAGAAGTAGGAACAAGGTGATAATATATGAAAACAGCAATTCCCATGGGAACTGTAGAAAAAAAAACAGAATTCAAAGACTTTTGTTGAGAAAAACAATGGGCAATCTCGTCAAAAAGAGATGAAAAAACAGAGGATAGCACATATAGCTGTTGTTCCACTGCCTCCACAAGGAGAAAATATTCAGTGGTTAGCAATCACCAAGTCATCTGCCTACATGGCATGTGTAATATGAGTTGGCTCCATTCACGTAACAACATGTGCCTCTTGACGTGGAAAGAAAAAATAAAATCAGAAGTCCAACATTTTCTCTCTCCTCTGTGCAGCGTCTGCCACAAGCAAGCATTCATTGCTTCTTTTTTCTCTCTCCATCTTCAAAGTTATTTCTTCTTCTTTTTTCGAAGATGGGCTTTTTCACTTCTCCCCTTAGCAAGGTCGTGCGGGGGGAGGAGTACCTCTTCTTCAAGATCGTGCTGATCGGAGACTCCGCCGTTGGTAAATCCAACCTCCTCTCGCGGTTTGCGGTCGATACTCCCATTGATCCATCTCTCGAGCGTGCATAGAAACATTCTCCATTTTAGTTTTAGCATTTCCCCTTTTTGGTTGAAAGAAAGATTCAATTCATTTCTCGTCATGATAATCGAGAGGTATAGAAAAGGCTTTCAAGCATAGTAAATCATATATAACCGAGGAACAGAGCAAAAGCCAAAATGTAAATCAAAACCTAATACACAATTAAAAACACACTCTTATCCTTTAAAAATAGATATACCAAAGTAAACGATTGACGGCTGATCATTGGATTCAGTGATGAGCATATGCTAAAATCCCCCTCAATTTGCAATGGCTTGTGGTGCATGTCTAGGTTCAATGCCTTCATCACTATTGGCGTGCATAGACATCGACATATTAAGATCACGAATGTGAGAAACTCCCATAATTAAACTTCCAAATCCGAGAATTGAAAGTCTAAATCGGAAAAGAAAAGCAGACTATTAAGAACACGGATGTAAGAACGCGGTTTGTGAAGTCACATTATGACTAGCTTCCTTGGTGATTGTCAAAGGGACTCATGACTGAACGGTGTTCACATTCACCCAAAACCAATTGCGGAAATTTATCCACACGCACACTCCTCCAACGGGTCGGAAGAGAAAAGAAAAGACAGTGAAAGCAGAGAAAGTCAAAGGCTAAATAGATCTTCAGCTTCAGAAACCAAAACTGAAATATTACATGAGAATTTTAAAAGATGAGCAGTTTTTGAAAAGACCCGGGAGTTGTTTGTAGATATGGAGAGAAATATATGTTACGACTCTCTGGGGGCACTTCTAAGTCTAATGAGTGCTGGATTCAGTAACCACTATTTTTAAATAGAATAAGAACAAAAATGTGTTTAGTACAACCCTAATTCTTTTATAATTTTTTTTTCTTTTTTACAAATTTTCTTTTTTGTTCTTCCTCCTTTGGCTATTTGCTAGCCGCTGGTGATCGGTCAAAGACTCAAGCTGGCTCAGCTACCATGAGGTCAACTCACGAGGTGAGGTCAAGCGTTGCCTTTGCTTGGGTGAGGCTCCATTTCTCCAAATTTGGGTGAGATTGATCCTGCCTAGTCGTAATGAGGCTAAGCTCACCTAAGGTCCGGCTTGGGTCATTGGTCATCACCGAGGGTTGGCACCCAATTAGAGGAAGAAGAAGAAAAAGAAAGAAGGGAAAAAAAACTTATTTTCAAATATTATTTTTGTGAATAAGAAATAGCTTTTTTTAACTTTTGATTTTTGTCTTAAATATATTTTTTGGTCAGTATTCTTTTTCAGAAAATAGAAAATTTAACTGACATATATCAATGATTTTTTTTAACACGGAGAAAAAAATACAGAAGTAGAAATATTACTAAACAAATTCTAAAAGGTTTTCTCTTTTGGTTAGCAAAAACTCGAAAAGGTCGTAGGCAGGCCTTAGTAGAGGTGACGTCATACAACCTCAAAGGTTATCCCCATACAAAGCTCTAAGTTTTTAGGGATTTACACCATCAACTTCATTCTTCCCAATTGTTTTTCTCAGTTTGATGCTCAGGAGGTCTCCATGACTTTGTGGAAAGTGGTGGTACCGTCCTCTAAGCATTTTTCAAAAGTATAATGTAAATTGTTGTGTATAGATAATTCATTCTATATAAAAATGCATATACATAGGGAATAAGATCTTGGCTCTTACCAAACAGGCTTGTAAATTTCTATAAAAAATCAGCACTTAAAGATTGAACAGAAGTTGATGTATGTTATGCAAAGAGAAGGAGACGTGCCAATCTTCGTGGAAGTTGATATATGTAATGCATAAAGAAGAAAAAGTGAGGGTTAAGGGCAAAATTATATTATATGATTGAGCGCACAAGTACATAATTAAACCAGCAATAAATTGAGTGCCACCTAGTGAGTAGCAACTAATTCTTGCCCATATTTGGTTTGGATATTGACGTATTTTTAGATCTTGAATTGGAGATCATCCGTCCAAATCCCATCAATTAGGTGCAAATTGCCCTAGATTTGGTACAACTGTTCCTGTTCAATGGTTGGATTTAACTAGTTCTTGAAGCTCTAGTATTTCATTGGGCTTCCATTATTTAGGCCTCACCCTAGGATTATAAAAAAAGAAAAAGAAAAAAAAAAGAAAGTCCCGGCGGCCCTAGAGTTAAATGGACTTGCATTTGTGTCATGTTGTTGGAGATATGAAGAGAATTGATTGCGGTACTGATTCTAATTGCGAACTAATCGATTCGATCAATTTGTAATCGATTCAGTAGAATAGGAAAATGTAATCGTGTTTATTCCATTTCCTATTTTCATCTTTCTCTTTTATACTACAAATAGGTTTACGCACACAAGCGAGAACAATACAACACAATTAGTCTTTCTCTTTTATATTGTAAATAGGCTTATGTACATGCACACAAGTCGGGGTAGTTGCCATGTCCTCACGAGCTTTGTTATAGAGCTTGGCACGGCGGCCATGGCCCCAGGAGCACTATAGTATAGCTTAGCATTAGCATTCAGGGCCACACGAGCTCTACTACACATCACCAATAGCAAATTGCAAAATTAAATCGCGTGGTTGAGTGCATAGATAAATCATAAAATCGCCAATCAATGATTGCTAATTCATGGCTTAATAGCTTTAGGATCGATACAATTGGTTGGGATACTGATGTATTTCTAGATTAAAAAAGGTTTGAGGTCACCTGTTCGAATCCTATTGACTAGGTGCAATCTATTTTGAATCATGTTAATTTACTCAGGATAATTGATTGGATATAACCGTTTATGCAGCTTACATGGTATTTCATGAACCTTTAATTCACCCTATCCGCACAATCGTGCCTCATCATAGTAAAAGAGATAAAGTTGAACAAAAAAAAAACAAATTTATGGCCCCTTAATTGATTGGACTTGACTTAAAAATAAGTTTTGTCGTATTCTCCATATAATATGTAGGAGTAAGCCAAAGAATTGAAACATGCGCGATCCATTTGGTCCTATTGAGATAGAATATCCGGCAAAACTTTCTTTCTTTTTTTCCAAATCTGTTAAACTAATTGATAAATTAAAAAAAAAAGAATACAGACGGGTAAAAAAATTTAAAACAAAAGGAAAAAGATTAATAGGTGTTAATGAGGCATAAGTTCAGGTGTCAGCTTCTAGTCACAAGCCCAAAAATAGACCCAACCAATGAGCACCGATTCGTTCTTCACACTCGCCTAAAGATGTAGTCTTGAGTCGGCCCAATAATATAAGCGATACCATATCTTGCGTCCAGAATTTAATCAGACATGTGATGAGAAGTCAAGAACATCAACAACTGCTCTGCCAGATTACAGGAAATCGATCTGTATTCGTCCATATATAAGGGAGGACTGAAGAACGGGAAGAAAGGAAGTAAAGAAAGAAAGTCAATGGTTGACTACATCACATCTAGCATGATGCGATGCAGAATTTCACAAGACAAGAAGAAGTGTAAACAAAGTAGTTTCATATTCAATAGTTAACATGCCACCATCTCTATTCGGTTTCTATTTCTATGTTCCGAAGGATGGTGCTGAACTTGTCTGTCTTGTGTTGAAGGAGGAGCCACACGTGAGTAATGATATCTCCGCCCCGCCTCAGCAGCTTCTTGTGGTGGTATAGCTGGCAATTGTATGCCGCGAAACACAGCATCTCAACCCAAACGCTGCTGATGAGCTCCCATGTATCTTCCCTAGGAATCAGCTGTCTCGCGAGTTTCCGCACTTCCTCGAGGACATTCCATCCGTCGGTGACAGGTACTTTAAAAGTATCACTTTTATACGTCACGGGGACGGAACCCCATAGGAATTCCAGGGCGTCGTTCTCATCCCGGAATTTTTGCAAGAAAGTCTTGAGATTCGTGTAGGTATGATTGTAAGTGATATCGGCCGTGGTCAGAGAGAGTATGTGAGGATGTTGTACCAGAAGGGACATCATATACTCCGATATCAGTTTGCTTGCGTCCTTACGAGTTGGATGTCCGTTGCATTTGTGGTAGCAGACATGGGTTGCGATGTGCCATATGATGATGCTTTTATCAAAGGTCATCTCGATACTCCATCCGAGCTCTTGCTCAGTCCCAGAAATGCCGAGCGTCCATTCGCCTCTTTTCGTGAAGGGACGAGAGCCTCTTTCGTTTTCAATTTTTTCCATGCCTTCAAGCAACAATTCCTTCACATTTTCCTGAATTTGCACGTGTTTTGTTAGCCGATATCTCTTAAACTTCTCCGCCTTGCCAAGCGTTTTAAGGATCTTGAAGTACCAGGGCCGATTCTCAGGTTGGCAGAAATCCAGCATGTTGAATTGGCGAATTTTGTTGGACCACCGTTTCTTCTTCAGAGATCGTTTGACAAGAAACTTTAGAAACTTCGAGTCCCTCTTGTTTTTAAGGTGGTTCCTTTTCATTATAATCACCCAATCCGAACAGAATAGCTTCAACGACTGATAAGTTTCCAGAAGCACGACTCCAATCAGCAGCCCAAACGTGTAGACAACGTACGGACCTCTCCAGTTTTCGTCAAAGAAAAGCCCCATATATCCGCCTAAGGTCAACAGCAAACAGAAGTAACTGATGACACGGAGCGTGATCCCAGCCTTGGTGTAAAGAACCGGTGCTTTAGTGTAGAGGACATCATACATGAACCCGAGTTCCATGTCAGTCGTCAAGAATACTTCTCGAGGACTGTACCCGTCGATCAACTCATTACGATGCTCCATGAAAAAAGGGTGCTTCAGCCAGTCCGCAAGGTGAGGCTTTAAGCAATCAAACCGGAAGTAAGCCCTCAAGAAAACCTCCTGATCGGGAACCTTATGATCAGGAACGTCTTTAGGTAAGGCCTCAAATGCAGAATACGTCTCCTTTTCTTCCTCGAATTCCTCCTTTGTCATGTTTGTGTTCTCGTCGTACACAGAATAGAGCGCCCAAATCGTTTCTCCATACTTGATTACCCCAGCAACAAACAGCGGAAAGTACAGTATCATCGGGATGGAGGTCTTCCAATTGCGCCTGAGGATCCAGACCACAAAGGAAAACGTGACGAAGAGGTTCAATACAAGCCTCATGCCCAGCCGGTTGTCTTCCACTGAATATGCGGTGATGCTGTCTGGATTCCCCAGCAGCAGTAGAATCAAAGGCGCCAACAATGCTTTTAGTTCGGTATCACACTCTTCCTCGGACTTGTTCAGTCCGACTGTCGTGAGCTTGCTGAGTGCAAGCGTTGCGCAATAAGAGGTGAGCAAATAAGATGCCCAAACGGACAATCTGATGAGCTCGTTTCTTGAGGTTTTCCTGCAGCTTCCTAATACAGCAAGAACCATCTGGAAAAACAAGCCGAGGAGTACCAAGATTTGAATGCTCCACCTGTCCCAGACACACGTCATCTCCGACGCCCACCATTCGTGAGGGCATCCCGGAGGCAGCATAGAACAGTATGTCTTCTTGTGCCCTCCGCGTGTGATTGTTCCGTCCATCGTTATCACAAGTCTTTAAGATCCTTTTCCAAGCTGACAAAAGATGATGCCTTAGTGAAAATTTTCGCTCTGTTGCTGTAAGAAATTGCCATTGGTGAACCGATACACAATGCCACTTTCACTGACACCAGGTAACGTTACTACGATACGACCTCTTGCATGTGTATACGTTCACTTTCGCACGTGTTTTTCCTCTTAAGAAAGGTTCTTATACATTCACATACTGACAAAGTGACGCTGGATTACTCACATTGGTGCCGCTGATCGATCACATTACCACGTACCGATGTTGGCCAATTTCTATTTCTCATTTTAGATGACATTTTTTTTACCATCGATTTTTCATTTAGGAAACAAAAGAACTCACTTATCTTCTTAGTTTTACCTAGACATATAATTGTGAAAAGGATCCCCTGCTCCGGTACTTTCCAAGCAGGGGTGCCCTGATGCCTGAGTAGTCGTCCCCAAAAATATTTGCTCCCATTAAATGGGAGAACGCTTGATAAAAAATCGGACGGTCCCTGGGATCTGGTCACCTGACGCACAGTCAGGCGATCTGGATCCATATGATTGATCCTTCTCGTTAAGCCCTAGGATTGATAATCCCAATTTAGCTATGAAATAGGTTGATGCCAACTCCTCTTTCTTATTGAGATCCTTCTTCGGTAAAGTACCCGAATCGTGTATAAATAGATCTCAGGAGCCCAAGGGTCGCCCGTGGATTTACAAAATTCGTGGTGCTACAATTTTAACTCTAGAAAAGTTTGATTGGGATAATTAAATTTATTACTATTCTCAACACGTTGGAGGCTACGGTCCATCAATATTCAATAGTAAAAACTATTCAACATTTCAATGTGGGATTGTTGTCTACATAAAAAGTTACCGATTTTACTGATGACAATGTAATTTACATGCTCTTCCATGTGGGAGTAATTGCAAGTTAATTCCTATTGGTCGGTTGTCAAATTGTTTCAGTTATCCTAGAGCACAACATCACAAGCTTGAGTTAAAAACTACAAGTATTATGATTTTCTTTATTTCTAATTAAGAAGGAACCTACGCACTAGTTTGTTGACTTGGATGGATAAAGAGAGATCTTTAAGTGTTTCGAGAGAACCGCATCCTCCAATAAATTATGGGAGATCTAAGAAAAAACTCAAAACTTACACCTCATAACCTAGTTTAATCAACAATCAAAAGTTCAAATCACTACATGGGCCAACTAGATGCGTTCGGATCCCTTGCACGGTATAAACCAGGGCATCCCTGCCTTGGTGGGGACTAGGGTGGACGATCCTGATTTTTATAATAATAAAAAAAACCCTTACCCGCCTATTTAATGGAGACCGGTCGATCAAAAATTGAATAAGAACGGTCCCCAATGCAAGAAGAACCCGATCATATCAAGTGATCCGAATACAATTAGATGTTGTCAATGGTTTCTTTACTCTCTAGACACAGTGTGGGATTTCACTTTGCACACCACCTACTCGTGGACTTGACGTTCTGCCTCTCGTGTGTGAGTCGCTATCACATTGGGCAGCTTGTCAGAGAGTTTTTTTTTTTTTTTTGGTAAGAACAGCTTGTCAGAGAGTTTGTAGTGTCAATGTTCGAAAAAGAGTGCCGCATAGGAAAATAGGAGAACATTTGGATTAGATAGGAGAGCCCCTATCCAATCGTTCTCTGAAAGCATGGATCTCAAGCGGACATTTCGCATTGGGTGGGCCTGCTCAGAATTAATCTTGACTGACATTTGGACCGTCTAAGGTTTGGCTGAAAATTGAACTTTTCCGACAAATTTTGTCTGACGGAAGCTGCTCTCTTGTCCGGTCAAGAATGAAAAAAAGGTGAATTCCTACGAAATTCCTATAGCATGGAATTGGAATTCACATGTGGGAAGAAGCTCACTCTGCTTAATGTATCTCATGTTCCAGATCTTAGGAAGAATTTCGTATTCGCAAACTGGCTATTGAGAAGGTTTGTAAGACTATTCTAGAGTCTGATAAGGTGGTGAATGCCAACTATGGCGTGTTTCTTTCGATGGCATGTTCAAGCTGAGTATCATTGAGTATTCTTTTTGTTTATGGCATGCCATTTCCCTCATTAAAATATAAGTAGGCATTGATATAAATCATGTCAAATAATCATTATGACAAAAAGTTGCGGGTAACCAATTTTGAAATGTCATTTCGTTGTTTTTGTGTTGAGAGAGTTTATGAGATTAAATTGTATCCTAGGGGCATTATTGCATTAAGAAAGCAATTTCACCCTATCCTAGTAAAAAAGTTCTGTCGTACATACTACTTTTCCTTCGCAGCTCCCCTCAATCCTGGTCATGTACTATGATCCACTCACGAATCTGAAGCTGAACCGAACCGAACCTCCAACAGCGCCAACCGATGCGAACACGCCTTTTACTCATGGTCTCCTCAAATTCTCGACATCTGACCAATGGCAGCAGAGCGCAAAAAGCTATGCATATCCTTGTTTTTGCACTCGAGGAATGTCATCCAACCCTATATCGTATTACATAATGAATAGGTGGACAATTCTTGTTCCACAAGGTGCCTATGCTGTAAGAGTCTTACAATTTTTAATTGGGTGGACCGAGCACGAAGAATTGATCTCTTACGTGACCCTCTATCTGTCATGTGAATCGAGTTTCGCACGCAAACGATAAAACATAAACACAAGGGCATTGATGAAAGACAGAAAAGTAGGAGAACAGCAATATAATATGAAAGGGTCGGGAATACATGCGAAATAGAGATACAGATAAACTTGCGTATAATTTGTCTCTAAGAGTAAACAAAACACTGAACCAATATGACGGATTTCAGCAGGAGTAAATCATGGAAAATAATTTCAACAATCGAACTCACTTTTTAAAGTTAAGCTGGCTGGAGCACTGACCTCTCAGCCAAGTGATGCCGTACCCTTAAGGAACAAAAAATAATTCTGAAAAATTCCAAGATCGAAAGCTGTTTAGAAATCTGGAAAACGAAGCTCATTCAAAATGTCTGCATGAATGAAGACTTTGCTTTTGTTTCCAGAGAGCAATGACAGCACTTCCATGTTAAACATTCTTTTATAGCCTAGGATTGCTTAAAGTGTTCATGGGTTTGTGCATGAGAATAAAAAGGACCAAGGAATAATAGAATTGATTATTTGCTTGTGACTTCTGCCACTACAGCATTATTTTACAAGTTGATTCGGCTTTCACTCATTACGCAGCTTTAGCAATCAGTGAAGTAACCTCTCGTCTTTTTGCTTTTTTCAAAAAACAGTTTCGGCAGACACGTGAAACGACTGCAATGATCATCTTCAAGCTTAAGCTTGAACAGAACATTGAAGATGGAGGTCCATCCTCAAGCTTCTCACTGCACTGCAATCATGATCCGTGTCCACCTTAAGCTTTTAGACAATTAGTATTGTTCCAGCAACAATTTCAAGCAGGAATAGAGTGTGTTGCAGCTCGATCAATTTTAGACAGAATCATCATAAGCTTTTCCTTAGACAAGTCCATTTATCAGCGGAAAATAACCCAAATAGTCACCTACTTTCTTCTCCGCCAATTGGGTTATTAATCACCAGAAATACAATGTAAGATGGATAATTTCTTTAGATTAGTGCTTAAGTTAATTGTCGCCCACTCTCCTCTCAATGTTGTTATTATAAGATCTGGTCCAAGCTAGCACCTAATCAGTGATTTGACATTACCTTCAACACGTTTTGCATTGTGGTTTGGCCAGTAATAGCCATGCAAATGGAGACATGATAATCAGATGAGATGCTTTTTCAACAGAAAGTGATCAGCTTCACTAGTGATTGACGATATTCAAACCATCTTATGATTAGCTTTAGGAATGAAACGAAAGAAAGAAAATTCTCAAAAGTGCTCCGATCAACCTAATAGCAGGCAAGTAGATTGACAGACGTGTGGGTGATTTTGATGTCCACTTCCGAGGCGAGCAGATATAATGAATTTACGCACACTGCCTAGTACTGCACATGCATAATCAGAGCGATGGTGGCACCTATGGCAGCTGCCATGGCCTTTTTGTTACGGAGCTTGGCGACAGCAGCTGTGTCCCAAGGAGCACTATAGTAGAGCTTAGCATTAGCCGCTAGGGCCACACGAGCCACACGAGCTTTGCTACAAAGTTGGGCCATGGCAGCTTTATAAAAGAAGAAACAAGGAACAAGGAGAGGGAGAGGGAATCCTAAACGACCAAATGATAGAAAGGAAGAGAGAGAGAGAGAGAGTGTGTGTGTGTGTGGTGGGCCCAGCTCATTAGAAAGAAGATAGAGGGGCTTAAGTACAAAATTATACTGCTTGATTGAGTGCCCATATACATCATAAAACCACCATCAGATGACTGCTGCTTAGCGGAGTCCTGAGAGCAACTAATTATTGCTCATATCTATAGATGCAGAAGCAAATTCATGATGTTATAGCTTTGAGTTGGCTTAATTGGTCAAGACATTGATGGATTTCTAGATAAAGAAGTTCAAGATCACCGGTTCAAATTATATTAAATAAATATAAATTGCTCTGGCTCATTTTATCGAGAATTTATTAGTCTTAACTATTTATTCGTTTTGAAGAGTGTCTCCTGATCCTTGAAATAATCATATTTGCAAGCTTGTGCCTTGGGTTAATGAAAAAGATAAAAATGAAAAACAAATTCATGGCTCAAGAATTCACTGGACTTGCATCTTTGTCATTGTTGCCCTATATTTTTTACAACTGTGTATTCTCTTTATGTTGAAGTAAGCTAAAGAATTGAAGCGTGCCCTATCCATTTGGTCTTCCTGGGAGGCAAGATAACATTCCAACGTGATCTTGCACCACTTTGTTTCTTTCCAATTTATTAAACTAATTGATAGATTAAAAAATAACATAGAAGGGGTTGAGATTTCAAAAAAAAAAAAAAGATTTACAGGTGTCAATGAGGCATATATCCAGGTATTGGTTTCTGACAAGCTCAAAGTAAAACCCAGCCAATGAGCACCAATTTGATTCTCACAGTTGCCCGAAGACGTAGTCTTGAGTCAGCCCAAGAAAATGAGCAATACGATGTTGACACCATATCGCGTGTCCAGAATTTAATCAGACATGTGATGGGAAGGTTTGGAACATCAGCATCTGTTTAACCAGATCGCATGAAATCTATCTGCATTCGTGCAGAAGAGGAACGGATGAAAGGGAAAGACAAAAAGAAGGAAGGTCAATGATTAACTGCACCAGTTCTAGTATGATGCAACGCACAATTTCAGAAGAAAATAAAAACTTCAAACAAATATTTCATATGCAATAGCAGCATGCCACCATCTTTATTTGATTTCTATGTTCTAACCGGTGGTGTTCAACTCGTCCGTCTTGCTAGAAAGGTGAAGACATGCGTGAGTAATGATTTCTCCGCCGGCCTCACAGCTTCATGTGTATTTCTCTCAATTGTAAGCCGCGAAACATAGCATCTCAATCCAAACGCTGCTATGAAGCCCCAACTTTGTCATCTGCATTTTTAGGTTCACCGTGACTTGTTGCACTGTCCCGAGTGTGAAAGTACATAAATATTAAACCATGTCTTCACCTAATGGCTTAAGCTTTTAGGATAGTTGGCGGTGGTCATTTACAAAAGTTTCACTAGTATCAGAGCGGGAGATTTTGAGTTCAAATCTTACTAGGCCCCTAGTCTCCCCAAAGTCCTTCTACGCTGAGTACTAGGGAAAAAAAAACCAGACTAAGCGTGAGAGGGAGTGTGAAAGTATATAAATATTAAATCACGTCTTCACCTAATGGCTTAAGCTTTTAGGACAGTTGGCGGTGGTCATTCACAAAAACTTCACACTGAGGACACTCCGTCCCTGGATGATGCTCCTTCCGGCATGGTGGTCGGACCCTAGTAGAACTTGCAGGACATTCACATCTGGTTAATTTTTTTCCAAGAACATCTTGAGATACGTGTAGGTATGATGGTAAGTAATTTCGTCCGTGGTCAAAGAGAGTAAGCGAGGATGTTGCACCAGAAGAAACATGATGTACCCTGATATCAATTCGCTTCCGTTTTCATGATTTGAATTTTAGTGGACTGAGTGGTATCTGGAAAGCGGAGGCTGCTTATCGGATTGGCACACATCCAGAAGATTGCCGAATCCGGTTAGACCAGCTTTCCTTCTTTAGAGATCGTTTGACAAGAAATTTCACAAACTTCGAGACCATTGGGTGGTCAATATTCATTATAATCACCCGCTCAGAAGATAATAGCTTCAACAACTGATAAGTTTCGGGAAGCACAGACCTAAATCAGCAACCCAAACGTGTAGATAGCATAGGGACCTTCCCAGTGTTCATCAAAGAAGTGCCCAGGAATCCAGCTGAGATCACCCAACCTTGGCCTCCACATTTTCTCCCTTTTCTGTTCTACCTATATTCTTATTAGATCTGTTTGATTGTACTCTTGTAATTGCCATTAAAGGCAGTGAAGCCTCATCTCTCCGTATTTTTTTTTTCGTTTTGGATTTCCACGTATATCTCGTGCCCGGTGTGATTTTGATTTTATTTTCATCTTTTACTATTTGTGCTTGAATTTATATATCTCTTACTGTTGTTCCACAGCACAATGAAATTGGTTTTTTTTTTTTGCTGTCATTCATTCAATTAAGGGCGAGACTAATTATTTGTGACGCCTGCTTGAGAGGGCATCAAATAATTTGAAATCCTTCTCAACACCTTGGCGGCGTCTTCTTCAACATGATTGTCAGAGAATTGAAAGCATGTTTGACGCAACACGCGATCATCTCCAGCCACGATCCTTAAAACTGAAACAATCTCTTGATGTATCTGGCCATGAACTAGACAATCCGGGTTGGAAAAAACATCAATGCAGTCCCCTTCTCTTTATTATATTGCCTGACGGGCCTCTAACAAATTTCATTCAGCTCGATCACAAATCCTTTTTTTATTTCTTTTTTTTTTTTTTTCTAAATGTCAATTTGGTAACTCGATAAGGAAAAAAAATCCTATTATAAAGTATCTGTTGAATCACTAGGATGTTCTCGATTTGGTGGTCTTGCTCAAAAACACTGTACTCCACTGGTATCCAGCGTTGGCTTAAGCCCATGTTTATGATTTAAGAAAAATTATTTAAAAAGTCATAAATTCATTGCATTTTTATCAATTTAGTCTTAAACATTTTAATTTTTGTCAATTATGTTAATTTGATCAATTTTATTGAAAATTACTAAAGTGCTAATGTAGACAATCTTTATAATATTTTAAAAATATTTTTTTCTTCTTTCTTTTCTTTTATCCCAACCCTCGCCGGACTTGGAAAAAGAAAAAAAAGAAATGAAAAAATTTGTTCACATAGGTACCGACCATCCTATGTGGTATGTAAGCTATTTCTAGTTAAAATTGATTGAACAAACTCAATCAGTAAACTGTCAAAATGTTTAAAGATTTAGCAGTTTTGGGTCCCTCCGTGTTTTATTTTCGACTCTCAACTTAGGTAAACTACTCAATATACTATAAGAAATATCCAAAATTCTCAAGTTTGTTAAGTCTGCCTATGGATTCTGGTAATCCGTAAATGCCTAAAGATGACAAAGTTCAATTTGGTTAACCATTCCAACTTCCCAATTGAGTTGGGACAGGCGCTGCAATTTCACGAGGGATCCGATGCCCTCTGCTAGTCTACATAATTTCAAGCAAGCACCCCAAGTCAAGGATCGACAGATTCACCAGATCGCTAATTGAGACGGGAATTCCAACCAACTATTTGCAATGGTAGGCATAAAGCGTTTCCAACTTATCCATGGAGGAATTTCCTATCTATAGTAGTGTCGCCTATGTAAAGTTCTTTCAGTTCTTCCAACTTGCCCATTTCTTGGGGATAGCTTTGGGAGTTTCTCACATTGTCCCAAGTTGTGAAGTTTTATAGGACTATTGCCGTTAGGTGAATGCGTTGATTAATATTTGAGTACTTTCACACTCACTCTCACGCTTAGTCTAGTCTTTTTGTCTAGTACTAAGCGTGGAAATATTTAGAGAGACAAAACAAGGGCATGGTAATATTTGAACTCATGACCTTCAGCTCTGATACCAAGTTTCTGTAGGACCACTACCAACTATCCAAAAAACTTAAGTCATTGGATGAATACTTAGATTAATATTTAAGTACTTTCACATAAGTCACAGATTATTGAGACCCTCGGGGTCTCCAATAAAAGGGTGAATTGAAAGATAACTCCACAATCCCTGAATCTGTGTCCTCGTTCCGTGGATATATCAACGCCGATCCCTTCACCTCACTTCATGATCACCCATTTCTTCTTTTAACTTTTTTTCCCCTTCCTCCTCTTTGTCTTCTGTTCTCGTTCTGTTGCAATGAATGGGAAAAAGAAAAGAAGAGTATTGTAAAGTGTCTCTCTTTTCCTTTCCTGTGGAATTGGAAGAGTAACAGAAAACTGACAGTGTACTTCAGCATAATTGTAGAAACAATAACATAAAGTGATCACAGAGCTCAAAATCCAAGACACATACAAATTTAGAACGCTAGAGAATGCAAATCGAACATACTACTCTATACTCCTATCCTAAATAAACTAATGCTAACACTAGTATCATGATCAGGGAGACGAACTTGATTTTGCCATTAAGGGCAACCAAAAAAGACGTCTGAATTGTCGACAAACAGCTTTATACATCTAGTAGTTGACAAGTTTTAGGATCTAATTGTATTTTTTGAAATACAAAAGAATTAAAATTTATTTGCTTAAATGAACTTGACAAGTTTTAGGATCTAATTGTATGTTTCGAAAGTTTTAGAACTTAATTACACTGTCATGACAAGTTTTAAAACTCTTGCCGCACTTATCCCTACATTTTTTCTACTTATATTCCTTTGATAAGTTTCTAAGCTACATGTTTGATCATAGCACACAAATTTCTTTATTTTGAATAAAAAAAAGAATGACAATCTATTTGGTATGACTCAAGAAATTTTTGTGATGTAAACTTTCTTTTACTTTGTTAATAATTTTCTGAGGTCTTTTTTTTGTTTGTATTTTCCCCTTCATTTTATTTCTTCTTCCTTCTCCTCTAATCGGTTGTTGGATGATCGACCGGAGATGAGGGCCGATGAAGTCAATCTCATTAGTCTCGGGTGAACCTCTCTATGACTACACGAGGTTGGCCTAGCCATGGTTGGGGGAGGCTCGACCTCTCCTAGATTTGGCAAGGTTGAGCCTTGCCTAGCCTTCGCAAGTCAGCCTAGCTTCATGCAGCCATGGTGGGGCTGACTTAGTTTAGACCATCGCCAAAGCTCGGTGACCGGTTAGAGAAGAAAGAAGGAAGGAAAAAACAAGAAAATTTCCGAATATATATATATATATATATATAACATTTTGTTTCGTTTCTAAATTTATTTCTTAGCTACTAGGAAAATTAATCGACGTCTTTTTTTATTTACTTTATTTCCAAGAACAAGAGAGAATAGACAAATAAAACTGTTAGTAAACTGGCCCTGGCACCGTGAGACAATTAAGGGATAAGTGCGGCAACGCCAGAACGACCGAACCGCGCACGTAGACGATCTCGACGATGCTCGTTCGGAGGCACGAGGAGGTGACACGTAGCGGAGCCAATGCCGTCCTGCCACCGTGGACTCCGGAACTCCTCGGGGCAGTCCCGGCCCACGCGCTCCGCACGTGGTGCCGATGACGCGTGCCCTCTCCCCGTCACCGGGGAGGCCTCGGCGGTTCGATAATCACAATACTTCTTAACATACATATCGACGAGAGGATCTATTAAAAGGATTAAAAAAAAAAACGTACTTATCGACACGGATCGAGATCGCCTGTTTTCCTTATCTTTCCGGGATTGAAAATTTGAACTTTCTTCTTTTCGTTTAATTATTAGATGTCATCAGCATACATTTTTATGGGGATTTACACCATCAGCTTCTTCCCAACTGATTTTCTCAGTTTGATGCTCCAGGAGGTCTCCATGACTTTGTGGAAAGTGACGGTACCGTCCTCTAAGCATTTTTCAAAAGTATAACGTAAATTGTTGTGTATAGATAATTCATTCTATATAAAAATGCATATACATAGGGAATAAGATCTTGGCTCTTACCAAACAGGCTTGTAAATTTCTATAAAAAATCAGCACTTAAAGATTGAACAGAAGTTGATGTATGTTATGCAAAGAGAAGGTGACGTGCCAATCTTCGTGGAAGTTGATATATGTAATGCATAAAGAAGAAAAAGTGAGGGTTAAGGGCAAAATTATATTATATGATTGAGCGCACAAAGTACATATATAATTAAACCAGCAATAAATTGAGTGCCACCTAGTGAGTAGCAACTAATTCTTGCCCATATTTGGTTTGGATATTGACGTATTTTTAAATCTTGAATTGGACATCATCCATCCAAATCCCATCAATTAGGTGCAAATTGCTCTAGATTTGGTACAACTGCTCAGGTTCAATGGTTGGATTTAACTAGTTCTTGAAGCTATAGTATTTCATGGCTTCCATTATTTAGGCCTCACCCCAGGATTATAAAAAAAAAAAAAAAGAATGTCCTGGCAGCCCTAGAGTTCAATGGACTTGCATTTGTGTCATGTTGTTGGAGATATGAAGAGAATTGATTGTGGTACTGATTCTAATTGCCAACTAATAGATTCGATCATCTTGTAATTGATTTAGTAGAATAGGAAAATGTAATATTGTTTATTCTATTTCCTAATTTCCATCTTTCTCTTTTATACTATAAATAGGTTTATGCACACAAGCGAGCAACCAGTCATTGCTCATATTTATAGATAGAGAAGTAAATTCATGGCTTAATAGCTTTAGGGTTGATACAATTGGTTAGATTAAAAAAGGTTCGTGCCTCATCATAGTAAAAAAGATAAACATGAAAAATAAAATAAAATTAATGGCCCTTGAATTCATTGGACTTGCATCTTTGTCATTGTTGAAACTTTCTTTCTTTCGTTCCAAATCTGTTTAACTAATTGATAAGGGATAAAAATTTAAAAGAAAAAGAAAAAGATTTATAGGTGTCAATGAGGCATATGTCCAGGTGTTGGCTTCTAACAAGCCCAAAAATAATCCCAATCAATTTGATCTTAACACTTGACACTTGACTAAAGAAGTAATCTTGAGTCGGCCCAAAGAATATAAGCGATCCGATGTTGAGACCATATCTTGTGTCCAGAATTTAATCAGACATGCGATGAGAAGTCAAGAACATCAACATCTGCTCAACCAGATTACATGAAATCGATCTGCACTCGTACATAAGGGAGAGCGGAAGAAAGAGAGAAGAAAAACGAAAAGAAAGAGAAAAGTCAATGATTGACTAAACCACATCTAGTAAGATGCGATGCATAATTTCACAAGACAAGAGTTTCATATGCAATAGTAAGATGCCACCATCTCTATTCGATTTCCATTTCTATGTTCCAGAGGATGGTGCCGCGAACTTGTCTGTCTTGTGTTGAAGGAGGAGCCACACATGAGTGATGATATCCCCGCCCCGCCACAGCAGCTTCGCGTGGTGGTATAGCTGGCAATTGTATGCCGCGAAACACAGCATCTCAACCCAAACGCTGCCGATGAGCTCCCACCTGTCTTCCCTACATCTCAGCTCTGACGCGAGTTCCCGGACTTTCTCAAGGACATTCCATCCGTCGGTGACAGGTACTTTAAAACCGTCACTTTTGTCTGGCACGGGGTCAGAACCCCATAGGATTTCCAGGGCGTCTTTCACATCCGACTTGTCTTTCAACGCCTTGAGTTTCGTGCAGGTATAATGGCAAGTGATCTCGGCCGTGGTCAGAGAGAGTATGTGAGGATGTTGTACCAGAAGGGACATCATATAATCTGATATCACTTTGCTTGCCTTCTTGTAAGATGAATCTTCGTCGCATTTGTGGTAGCAGACATGGGTTGCGATGTGCCATATGATGATGCTTTTATCAAAGCTCATCTCGATACTCCTTCCGAGCTCTTGCTCGGTCCCATAAATGCCGAGCGTCCATTCGCCTCTTTTCGTGAAGGGACGAGAGCCTCTCACTTTTTCAATCTTTTCCATGCCTTCAAGCACTAATTCCTTCACATTGTCCTCAATTTGCACGTGTTTCGTGAACCGATATATCTTAAACTTCTCCGCTTTGCCAAGCATTTTAAGGACTTTGAAGTGCCAGGGCCGTTTCTCATGTTGGCAGAAATCCAGCATGTTGAATTGGCGAATTTTGTTGGACCACCTTTTCTTCTTCAGAGATCGTTTGGCAAGAAATTTTAGAAACTTGGAGTCCCTTTTGTTTTTAAGGTGGTTCCTGTTCATTATAATCACCCAATCCGAACAGAATAGCTTCAACGACTGATAAGTTTCCAGAAGCACGACTCCAATCAGCAGCCCAAACGTGTAGACAACGTACGGACCTCTCCAGTGTTCGTCAAAGAAAAGTCCCATATATCCGCCGAAGGTCAACAGCAAACAGAAGTAACTGATGACACGAAGCGTGATCCCAGTCGTGGTGTAAAGAATCGGTGCTTTAGTGTAGAGGACATCATACATGAATCCGAGTTCCATATCAGTTGTCAAGAATAGTTTTTTAGCATCGTACCCGTCGATCACCTTATTACGATGCTCCATGAATAAAGGGTGCTTCAGCCAGTCCGCAAGGTGAGGCTTTAAGTAATCAAACCGGAAGTAAGCGTTTAATAAAACCTTCAGATAGGGGTCGTCTTCAGGTAAGGCCTCAAATTGAGAGAACATCTGACTTTCTTCTTTGAAATCCTCCTCTGTCATGTTTGTGTTCTCGTCGTACACAGAATAGAGCGCCCAAATCGTTTCTACATACTTGATTACCCCAGCAAGAAACAACGGAAAGTACAGTATCATCGGGATGGAGGTCTTCCAATTGCGCCAGAGGATCCAGACCACAAAAGAAAACGTGATGATGAGGTTCAATACAAGCCTCATGCCCAGCCGGTTGTCTTCCACTGAATATGCGGTGATGCTGTCTGGATTCCCCAGCAGCAGTAGAATCAAAGGCGCCAACAATGCTTTTAGTTCGGTATCACACTCTTCCTCGGACTTGTTCAGTCTGACTGTCGTGAGCTTGCCGAGTGCGAGCATTGCGCAATAAGAGGTGAGCAAATAAGATGCCCAAACGGAGAATCTGATGAGCTGGCTTCTTGAGGTTTTCCTGCAGCTTCCTAATACAGCAAGAACCATCTGGAAAAACAAGCCGAGGAGTACCAAGATTTGAATGCTCCAACTGTCCCAGACACACGTCATCTCCGACGCCCACCATTCGTGAACACCCCAGAGCAGATCTGATCTACCCTTCACAGCCGTCCGATCACGATCGGACGGCTGTGTTTTTTTCTAAAAATAAAGCAAAAAATAAAAGAAAAAGGTGGGACCCACACCCATTAAAGGTGGGGCCCCACCACCTGCAAGCTTGCAGCCGTCCGATCAACGATCGGACGGCCACAAGAGGCAGATCAGATCTGCTCTGAGGAACACCCCAGAGCAGAGGATCCATTTCCACATCCCGGAGGCAGCATAGAACAGTACGTCTTCTTGTGCCCTCCGCGTGTAAAGGTTCCGTCCATCGTTATCACAAGTCTTTAAGATCCTTTTCCAAGCTGACAAAAGATGATGCCACAGTGAAAAATTTCGCTCGGTTGCTGTAAGAAATTGCCATTGGTGAACACCCCCCCTCCCCCACTATGAGTCACTACAGAGAGAGCTTGTAGTGTCAATGTTCGAAAAAGAGTGCCACATATGAAAATACAAGGAGAACATTTGGATGAGCCCTTCTCTAATCGTTCTTTGAAAGCATGGGTCTCAAGCGGACATTGCGAATTTGGGTGGGCCTGCTCAGAATTAATCTTGACTGGCACTAGGACCGTCTACGGTTTGGCTGAAAATTAACTTTTCAGACAAATTTTGTCTGACGGAAGCTGGCTCTTTTGTCCGGTTAAGGAAAAAACAAAAACAAGGAGAATTCCTACGAAATTCCTACAGCATGGAATTAGAATTCACATGTGGGAAGAAATTCACTCTGCTTCATGTATTTCATGTTCCCTATCTTAGGAAGAATTTCGCATTCACAAACCAGGCTATGAAGAAGGGTTGTAAGACTGTTCTAGAGTCTGACAAGGTGGTGAATTCCAACAATGGCGTGTTTCTTGTGATGGCATGTTCAAGCTGAGTATCATTGAGTATTCTTCTTGTTTGTGGCATGCTGTTTCCCTCATTAAAATATAAGTAAGCATGGATATAAAACATGTCAAATTATCATTACGACAAAAGTTGTGACTAAAGAATTTCGAAATGTCTTTTACATAATGTTAACTTCTCAGACAAACATATCCGTCCAGGCTGTGTTTGTTCATAAGGCACATTTTTTCATTGTTCTTGTATAAACATATTTCTACATAAAAAAATGTATATCATTTTGTCGTATTTGTATTGAGACAGTTTATGAGATTAAATTGTATCCTAGGGGCATTATTGCATTAGGAAAGCAATTTCACCCCATCCTAGTAAAAAAGTTATGTCGTCCGTACTACTTTTCCTTCGCAGCTCCCCTCAATCCCGGTCATGTACAATGTGATTCACCGACAAATCTGAAGCCGAACCGAACTTCCAACAGCGCCAACTGATGCGAACACGCCTTTCACTCATGGTCTCCTCAAATTCTAGACATCCGACCAATGACAGCGGAGAGCAAAAAGCTATGCATATCCTTGTTTTTGCACTCGAGGAACGTCATCCAACTAAGTTTTCTCAGATAGAGGAGAGAAGGAGAGAATGTGGGATTTGTGGTTGTTGCAGATAACTATGCACCGAGAAAGAGAAGCACACGGAAGGGTGTATGGGGTAGAGCGAGATACGTGGGGAGGGCTTTTTATATAAGGCCATGGCATGGGAATTTCAACATGAGCCACGTCGCGCCACGTGGGAATTTTGGATGATGTCGACACGTCGGTTCCATTTCACGGCTGACTCGGATTACCACTATTGTGATCTGAGACTACACGTGGGAACGATCGAATTGACCAGGTCCCATGCGTGAAGCAACAGTACTGCGATCATCTCTGGTGATGATGCAGAACTATGGATATATTGTATCAAATGATGAATAGGTGGAGAATTCTTGCTCCATCAGGTGCCTATGCTGTAAGAATCTTACAATTTTTAATTGGGTGGACCGAGCACAAAGAATTGATCTCACTTGACCCTTTATCTGTCATGTAAATCAAGTTTCGAACGCAAATGATAAAACATAAACACAATTGGGCATTGATGAAAGACAGAAAAGTAGGAGAACAACAATATAATATGAAAGATTCGGGAATAGATGCGAAATAGAGATACAGACAGAAGTAAATCATGGATAATAATTTCAACCATCGAACTCACTTTTTTAAGTTAAGCTGGCCGGAGCACTGACCTCTCAACCAAGTGATGCCGTACCCGTATGGAACAAGATATTGTGAGGAATGCCAAGATGGGAAGCTGTTTAGAAATCTGCAAAACAAAGCTCATCCAAAATGTCTGCCTGAATGAAGGCTTTGCTTTCGTTTCCAGAGAGCAGTGAAAAGCACTTACATGTGTGACATTCTTTTATAAACTATGATTGCTTAAAGTGTTCATGGGTTTGTGCATGAGAGCAAAAAGCACCAAGGAATGATAGAATAGATTATTTGCTTGTGACTTCTGCCACTACAGCATTATGGTACAAGTTGATTCGGCTTTCACTCTTTATGCAGCTTTAGCAATCAGTGAAGTAACCTCTCGTCTTTTTGCTTTATTCAAAAAACAGTTTCGGCAGACACGTGAAACAACTGAAATGATCAGCTTCAAGCTTAAGCTTGAACAGAAAATCAAAGATGGAGGTCCATCCTCAAGCTTCTAATTGCACTGCAATCATGATCCATGTCCACCTTAAGCTTTTAGACAATTAGTATTTATCCAGCAACGATTTCAAGCAGGAATAGAGTGTGTTGCTGCTCGATCAATTTTAGATAGAATCATCATAAGCTTTTCCTTAGACAAGTCCATTTATCAGCAGGAAATAACCCAAATAGTCATTAGTCATCTACTTTCTTCTCCGCCAATTGTGCTATTAATCACCAGAAATACAATGTAAGATGGATAATTTCTCTAGGTTAGTGCTTTAAGTTAATTGTCGCTTATTGTCCTCTCAATGTTATTATAAGATCTGGTCCAAGCTGGCACCTAATCAGTGATTTGACATTACCTTTAACACGTTCTGCATTGTGGTTTGGCCGGTAATAGCCATGCAAATGGAGACATGATTATCAGATGAGATGCTTTTTCAACAGAAAGTGATCAGCTTCACTAATGATCGACGATATTACCATCTTTATCATTAGCTTTAGGAATGATATGAAAGAAAGAAAATACTCAAAAGTGCTCCGATCAACCTAATAGCAGGCAAGTAGATTGACAGAGGTGTGGGTGATTTTGATGTCCACTTCTAAGGTCAGCAGAAATAATGAATTCTAATGAATTTATGCACAATTCCTGGTACTGCAAATGCATAATCAGAGCGATGATGGCACCTATGGGAGCTGCCATGGCCTTGTATGCTTTTTTACAGAGCTCGGCCATGGCAGCAAGCACACTCTCTCTTTCTTCTATGCACTAATCTATGCCATATTGCCCCCACGAGCATTATAGTAGAGCTTAGCATTAGCGGCTAGGGCAACATGGGAACATGATCACCTGCCTTAATGGAGGTGACCTTGTTCCAAGCACAGCCCCCGATCTAATTGGACGACTGTGTTTTAACAAAAGAAAGAACTCCCTTTCTATTTTAATGGGGAAAATCCCTCCTCCTCCCCCTTAAAATTCCCTGACAGGGTATCCGGATCCGGCAAAACGAGCCACACGAGCTTCGCTACAAAGTTGGGTCTTGGCAGCTTTGTAAAAGAAGAAACAAGGAACAAGGAGGGAGAGAGAGAGAGTCCTAAACGACCAAATGATAAAAAGGAAGAGAGATAGAGAATGTGGTGGGGCCAGCTCATTAGAAAGAAGATAGAGGGGCTTAAGGACAAAATTATACCGTGTGATTGAGTGCACATATACATCATAAAAGCAGCAACAGATGACTGCTGCTTAGCGAGTCCTAAGTGCAACTAATTATTGCTCATATCTATAGATGCAGAAGTAAATTCATGATGTTATAGCTTTGAGTTGGCTTAATTGGTCAAGACATTGATGGATTTCTAGATAAGGGAAAAAGATAAAATTTTCATCCGCAACACTTTTGGACGTCCCGACAAATCGCATCAATTCCGAATTGCAATGTCTCACAAGTATTCAAGCTTACTATTTGCCCGATTGGAGACTTTTCAGTTTTCATGTGGAGGAAGAGTGTTAGATTGAGCTCTCAGTCATTAAATTAAAAAGAATAATGAGTGAAAATTGAGCGTAGAATTATATCATCTGATTAAGCGCATTAATGCATAACATTAATGGATTAGTGCCACCTTGTCAACATCTAATTTTTGCCGATATGGTAATTCATCTTTGGCTTGGTTTTAGTAAAATTGTTATTAATTGGAAGTTCAAAATTTCCTTCATTTTCTAAAAAAATTAAAATTAAAAATAGTTAATTAAAAAACAACAAAAAAGGCCCCCTCGGACCGGGCCTGATCGGCCCGGCCCTCTCCCGGGCTCGTGCAAGTCCATCTTTCTTCCCCCAGAAGCCCAGCTCCTCTCTTCTCAGCCCATTTTCTCCCTGGGCCGATTGCCCAGCCCCTCGCTCTTTGCTTCCTTACGGCCTAGCTCCGCGTGCGGGCCCAATTTGCGAGGGCCCCACGCCCTTTTTTCTTCTCCGCGGCCCAGCACACGCACCCAGCAGGTTTTTCCACGCGCGCCACACTCCCTCAGCTCCACATCTCCGGCGCCCAACCTGTGCAATGGCTTCAGGTGACTGACACACGCGACCTTGACCGGACGGAAGAGAGTTCGTCGAGGGGCAAAGAAGAAAACAAGGAAGAACAGAAGCGAAGCAGAAGAGGATGCAGAAAAAAAGAAACGCAGGAGCTCGGGCACAGAGAGAGAGAGAGAGAGAGAGAGAGAGAGAGAGAGAGAGAGAGAGAGAGAGAGAGAGAGAGAGAGAGAGAGAGAGAGAAAAGAAGAACAGTCAAAATGAGGAAGGAGGAGGAGACGTGAAAAGACGAGAAAGCAGAGGGAGGTTCAGCCAAAAAAAAAAAAACGAAAGAAGAAAGAAAGAAAGAAGGGACAGCTTCGTAGAGGGAGAAGTTCGTTGCCGTCCTTCCACGAGGTTGCTCGCTCTGCGACGTTCGTCGACAACTTGTTGGTCCATTGACGTCGGCCAGGCTGTTGCTTCTTTCCGCGAGCCACGGTTCCTTCAGCCGCTTCCTATCAAACCGCGACGCTGCCACTGTTCAGTCATCGGTGATGCTCATTGCTCCTGCTGTCATCTGCGCCCATCGACGTTGCCCGCGACGATATATTGCTTCGACTTGAACGGTTTCGCCCAACGTCACGCCTTGCTGCGCCGAGAGCCGCCCATATTCGCCGCAACCATCTACTCCCCCGTCGAGCTTGCCCCTTCAACCTAACGTCGCTTGCGACTCCGACGACGTTGCAGCTCTCTAACCTCTCCTCTTTGCTTTCCCCCAAGGGGGAGCCGAGGCCAATCGCTCCCCGTCGGAGTACCGTACCGGTGTGCATTTCCGTTCGTGACAGCTTCCCGTTGAGACCCCCATCGAACCGATGATCGGAGTAAAGATTGTTTAAAGCGGTGCCGTTTGGTCGTGATTGATGTTTGTTCGATTGTTGGCGTCCGAAACGGCAGCTGTTGGTAACGCTTGAGGAGGCGATCATAGAGCTGTACTGGGCTTCAGGTTTTCGGGTGTTTCGGGCTTAAGTGTTGGGCTAAGAAAGCTAGATCTTGGTCCTTTATTTAACTTGGGCTGGGCTAAGTAGAAGTTTGGGCTTCGGGTTAGTTTAGAATTTTGAAAGGATTTGGGATTGGGCTCACATGGGATCCTAAGGCACTACGCGACCCAAGTCAGCATGGGGCCCAATACTGATCCAAAACCTAAGCCCTTTGGCCCCATTTCTCCCAAGCCCATGGAGCTTCGGAGTCCCAGCACGGGCTCAGTTCGTGGTCCGGTCTTCAGCCCGCCCTCGTGCGTTCGGGTCAGGCCCGAACCCTAACCGGCTTCGGAGCCCGACCCGGATCCCTTCTTAAATATCAAAATATTTGATCAATTAAAATTTAATAATAATATTTTTATTTAAAAAATCCGAAATTAAAAAAATTAGTTAAGTTTTTGCATAGAAAATCCAGCCTACCGGGTTCGGAACCCAACTCAGGTTTCCTTTTAAGTATTATAATATACTAAAATTATTTTTTGTTAAAAATTCGAATAAAAAAAAAATTTGTTGGGAAAATCAGTCTTTCTTTAAAAATCAAATTCCAACATTAGAATGGGCCTAGTCTAATTTTTTTTTTATCACCGGGCCTAGTCTAATTAACTAATATATCTTTTGAAAAAAAATGAAGTTGATCTCGATGGACAACTATATGTTTCTAGTTTGTTTGAAACTTCTAAACCTAATTACATGAGTTTTGCTTATGAATAGTTAAACGCACGTGATGCATGTTTTGATGCCACACTCGAATTGGTGGTGTTAGACCGATGTCCATGCCGGTCTTGATTTTGTAAAGGTTTATCCTAAGCCAATTAAGATAATGCTAATTTAGACACATAGCAATCGATTACTATGTGCTTGGTCTAATAAAATCCATTTAGACTTAACATCACCCTTTCTTAAGAACGATTATAAGAAAAAAAAAAAAAGAGATAGATTGCCCTAGAGTTCATTAGACTTGCGCTTTTCTCATAGCTTAAAAGAAAGACCTGTAACATCCACAATCCATTTGGTCTTGGCGGAAGGGAGGAGAACATCACATTGGACAACTCGGTTTCTTTCCACATCCAGAATTTTTTTTTTTCTTTTGGTAGGCATGAACTGATTGATTTCTAAATAAGTACAGAAGGGGTAGAAATCTAAATAGAAAGAAAAGGCTTTCCAGGTGTCAATAAGTCCAGTTTGGCTTCTATTGAGCCCATACCATACTCGATCAACCAGCAACAATGCACTACTACAATTATCAGACATCTCTCCCCCAATACTTTGAAGGGGCAACACCATGTCTAGTGTCCAGAATTTAATCAAATCTGTGAAGAAAAGTCATGACAACAACAAATGCTTAACCAGATAACATGAAATCGATCAGCATTCGTGCAATAGAAAGAACGGACTAAGGCAGAAACGAAAAGGAAGAATGTCAATCCATATCGAGTACTGTAAATAGCATGTGATTTCATATAGAATAGCAGCATGCCCTCATCTCCGTTCGAGCTCTCTGTAAAAATCCGTATACTTCACAGTTCTGAACTTGTCCGTCTTGTGAACGAGCAGGAGCCACACATGAGTGATGATTTCACCACCCCGTCTCAGCAGCTTAGCGTGGTGGTATTGCTGGCAGTTGTACGCTGCGAAGCATAGCATCTCGACCCAAACGCTGCTGATGAGCTCCCATTTGTCTTTCCTACTCTTCAGCTCTCTTGCGAGTCTCCTCGCATCCTCGACGACTTTCCACCCTCTGGTGCATTCTGGTTCAAGGGTAATCTCTGAGTGACTTACTACTTGCTGGTACTCTGTGTCCGATAGAATTTTCAGGATGTCCCTTCTGTCACGCCCCCCGTTCGGGATGTCATCCAAGAACTTCTTGAACTTCGCGTAGGCATCAGCGAAAGTGACCTTGGCTGTGGTCAAAGAGAGTATGCTCGGATGTCGTACCAGAAGGAACATCATGTAATCTGATATCAGTTTGCTTGCCTTGTTATAGTCTGAATCTCCGGGGCACGAGTAGTCACAGATGTGGGTTGCGATGTGCCATATGATGACGCTACTATCAAATGCCATCTCAATACTCCACTTGAGCTTATCAGTAGACTCGTAAGCACTGAGCGTCCATTCGCCTCTTTTCGTGAAGGGTCGACAGTCTCTCTTTGTTTCAAACATTTCCATGTCTTCAAGCAATATTTTTTTCAGGCACAAGGGAATTCGCACGGTAGTCGGTGCAAAAGATACCTTGAACTTCTCGGTGAGGCCAGAGACTCTCAGTATTCCAATCCCAAAGGGCCAGGGAAGTTTATCAGATAGGCAGAAATCCAGAAAATTAAATTGCCGCATTGTGTTAGACCACCTTTCCTTCTTCAGAGATCGTTTGACAAGAGAGTTCAGAAACTTGAAGACCATTCGATTCTTGATTTGCTTAGTCTTCTTTATGATCACCCAATCCGAATCGAATAGCTTAAACAACTGATAAGTTTCCAGAAGAACGACTCTGATCAGCAGCTCAAATGTGTAGATAACATACGGATCTCTCAAGTGTTTGTCAAAGAAAATCCAAATGAATCCCCCCAAGGTCAGCAGCAGACTGAAATACCCAATCACGCGGAGCGTGATCCCTGGCATGGTATAAAGAACTGGCGCTTTAGTGTAGAGGACATCATACATGAACCCGAGTTCCATTTCGGTCGTCAAGAATACATCTTCAGGACTGTAATTTTCGATCAACCTATTACGATGTGACATGAACATTGGGGGCTTCAGCCAGTCCTTAAGGTGAGGCTTTAAGAAGTCAAACCGGAAGTAAGCCTTCAAGAAAATGTCCCGATGGGGAACGTCTTCAGGAAAGGTGCTTAATGCAGAGAACATGGCCTTCTCTTCAGCGAAATTCATGGTCGTGTTCTCGTTATACACAGAATAGAGGGCCCAAATTGTTTCTCCATACTTGATTATCCCGGCAACAGACGTCGTAAAGTACAGTATCATCGGGATGGAAACCTTCCAACTTCGCCCAACGATCCAGACCACAAAAGTAAATGTGATTATGAGGTTCAATACGCGCCTCAAGCCGAGCCGGTTGTCTTCCACTGAATATGCAGTGATGCTATCTGGAATTTCCAGCTGCAGTAGAATTATAGGGGCCAACAATGCTTTTAGCTCGGTATCATACTCTTCCTCAGACTTGCTGAAGCGGACCCTCGTGAGCTCGCTGAGCGCAAGCGTCGCAACATAAGAGGCAAGCAAATAAGATGCCCAAATAATGAATCTCGTTGTCTCGGCACTCGAGACTTTTCTGCGGCTTCCTGACACAGCAAGAACCATCTGGAAAATCAAGCCGAGAAGCACTAAAAGTTGGATGCTCCAGTCGTCCCAGAGACACATAATCTCCGACGTCCATCCTTTGTTGTGAAAGTACATAAAAGTATTAAACCACGTCTTCACCTAACGGCTTAAGCTTTTAGGACAGTTGGCGGTAGTCCTTCACAAAACTTCACATGGTATTAGAGCGGGAGGTCCTGAGTTCAAATCTTACCAGGCCCTTAGTCTCCCCAAAGTCCTTCTACGCTTAATACTAGACAAAAAAAGACCAGACTAAGCGTGAGGGGGAGTGTGAAAGTACATAAAACTATTAAACCACGTCTTCACCTAACGGTTAAGCTTTTAGGACAGTTGGCGGTAGTCATTCACAAAACTTTACATTTGTGACGGCATCCTGGACGCAGCATTGAAGTTGCTGTCCGATGGTGCCCAACAACACGCGTGCTTGTTCCGTTCATCATTATCCCGACGAGTGTTCGTGAAACCACCCTGACAAGAAGAGAAAACAAAGGCGGTAAGAGGCCCTCTTGCCGCGAACTTCGACTCTAAGATCCCTTTCCAAGCTAGCAAAAGATGATCCCGCGACGAACAACTTCGACCAGGAGCTGGAAGATGCACAGAAATGTCCCGACTGCCATCAGTTAACTGATACTTGGTGTCCCTTTCATCGACACTAGGCAAAATTACCATGGAAGGACCTCTAGCATCTTTCTGCAGCGGCTCTGCACCTCGCTACGTATACACAGTATTGGATGCCGTCACTGCATCGCGGTACACATGTTTTCCTTCAGACTAGACTTTTCCACATTCACATACTGATGGAGTAACGCTGTTTCACGAAAGACGGTGCCGCTACTTGATATGGTCACCACATAGTGATCTTGGCGAATTGCCATTTCTTATCTTAAATAAGCTTGACTTTTCGTTGAGGAAATAGTTTAAAATCAGTTACTTTCTTGATCCTTACCTAGACGCCAAGTTTGATTAAAATTTTTGAATCTAGAATAGGGAAGATCTCAGGAACCCATGGCGTGGCCTTGGATTGCCAGAATTCGAGTAGTTATGGCTATGAAAAAAATGATAGATAACTTTAAATTGGGAAAATTATCAAAAATATCATAAACCTATTATAATCATATTGATTCCATTAAACTTTTCTTTTTCCAATTCAATTCTAAATATTTTATATTTGTGTCAATTCAATTTATTCGGCCAATTTTGGCCAGCTGGTGTTGATGTGGATGTGGGCCAGCCAATACTGATAAGGATGGTTTTTAATTTTTTTAAATTAATTTTTTGTTTTTAATTTTTTTCCTTTTCTTCCTTCTTCTCTTTTTTTCCCCACAACGGTTGACGAGGCTCACTAGTCACTAGCCAAGGATTACGAAGCCGTCGTCAACAGCCAACGAGCATCGTAACTCAATCTTGGCCTTGCCTAGATTTGGGCAAAGCATTGGGGTTGTAGGCAATGTAACCTAGCTTATAGTTGACAAGACCATGGTTGCCTTCGCTTGTTGCCGATGAGGTTGGGGTGGTCGAGGGTGATTTTAGTCTTCCCAACCACGGGCAAAGGTACGAAGGCCTCACCAATTGCCAACAAGATTGGCCCCATTGAGTGCTCGGCTCCGACCATTGTACGGGAAAAAATAAAAGAAGGAAGAAAAGAAAAACAAAACGAAGAAATATAAAAATAAAAAAATTCAACAAAATAAAAATATTATTAAGAATTATTTACATCCACGTCGACTGGTTAAAGTTGGCCAGATAGACTAAATTGATACAAACACAAAATGTTTGAGATTAAATTGAAAAATTAAAATCAAAATTGACATGATCATAATAGATTTAATACTTTTTTGGTAAATTTTTTCTTTTAATCCTAGGAAAAATCGATTGAAATACTTGCATGGATTGCTGTTCTCATTATGTTGAGGGCAAGGATTCATCAACAGTATAAACTATTGAAACTGCTTCTTCTATTCAATGTGTGATTATTGTCTACCCAAAAAAGAAAAATTAAAAACCAGATTTACTTATTGTGATATAATACACATTACCTTGCATAAGGAAGGGATGTTTTCCGCGGTTTCAATTGGCATGATGTTTTCCATTGTTTCGATTTTTTCTAATGAGATCAACTTTATTTTCCACAAAGCAACTGATGATACACATGTCTCGCATGTTCATAGCGAACAACATTACAAATCATCAAGAATTTTTATAGTCTCGCTGCTGTTCTTGCCGGATTCAATATGGAGAAGAGACTAAGGAAAAGAAAAGATTTCCAGATTAATGCAACACTTGTCCTGAAACACTTGTCCGTTCAATGCAGCATTCCAAAATAAAAGCAAGAATTGAGCTCGACAGAGCACACTGACCTCTCAGCAAAGTGATGCCGCACCCATATGGAACAGAAATATTATAAGCATTCCCGAGATCGAAAGCCGTACGTCAAGATTGTCTAGAAAATGAAACCCCTTCGAAATGTTGCCCCAAAAAGTGGGCTGTGCTTTCATTCCCGGAGAAATGAAACAAGACTTCCATGTAAGATACTCTTCAACAGCGTATGGTTGCTTAAAGTGCTCATGAATCTGTGCGTGAGAACAGAAAGGACCAAAGAGCAAAGAATTGACTATTTACTTGCGACTTTCGCATCTCAACGTTGTTGGTCAAGTTTATTCTTTAACGATCATTGAAGTAAACTCTATTGTTTTTGCATTATTCTAAAGACGGTTTCCATCATCTTCAAGCTTAAAGCTGAACGTAATATCGAAGCTGGAGCTCCATCTTCAAGCTTCAGATTGCTCTGCATTCATTATCCATTTCCACCTTAAGCTTTTAGAGGGTTTGTAATGGGCCAGCAACGATCCCAAGCAGGAAGAGAGCGAGTTACGGCATGATCAATTACAGATTGTTAAAACTGTCGACATAAGCTTTTGTTTTGACAAGTCTGGTTATCGATAGAAATTGAACTAAATAGGCTGCGTTCAATTAAGCTTCCGCAAGAGGTTTTCAGCCTCCGAAGCTCTAAGAAAAATTTTGGCTAAGCATTTGGCATTTGGTTTTGCTTTCGGATCAGCATTTGCTCAAATGCTGGCTTTGGCAAGACCAAAAGCCCGAGGTAGGAGGGCATATGCTTTGGGGTTTTAGCATTTTGGAAAGTTTAAGAAATATAATTTTCTCTTATGACTCTGTTTATACACGAGTCTTCAAATTGTATGATTTGCGGTCATTAATTTTTTTTCTAATTTTAAACAAATTAAAATTTAAAAGGATTAGATTGATCATCCAAAGGACTTTCCAAATGTGTTTCAACCAAACAATATTTCTCTTAAGAGTTATTTCCCACAACACAATTTACCAAATAACCTTTGCATTTTCCAAAATCCTTTGAAAAAAACTGAACCAAGTATAGTTGTAGCCATCTACACTTTGGTTTGTCAAATCTGTTATTAATGACGAGACACGGAAAATTTCTTTAGGTTAGTGCTTTAATATACGTTCTCTTCCATAAGGGAAGGAGCTAAGGTAACTCTGTCATGATTAGGAGTGTTTCTCTCATCTTTTTGGTTCTCATCAATCACCAAATCATTAGAAACAATCGGATGGAGCAAATTCAACATTGAATCAGCTGTAATCATAGTCGTTAGTGTTGCTACCACTATTCTTCCCCTAAATTTGATACCTAGAAGAAAAATACAGATGAATTTCATCAAATGTATGTTGGAGGTCATAGGTTTGAGAAAGTGAAGAGTGTTTTGTTGCTTGAAGTATTACACCAAGAGACGTCAAGTTTGGAACGCTCAACAGTGTTACCTCCAGCGTAGGAAACCTTAGAGCCAATATAATGCTATTGGATAAGCTTTCCTATTTGATAAGGTTTATCTATTAGGCTTATATGTGAACATATTATTTGATATATTTAAATTTCTAATATATATCCAACAATCTCCTCCTATGTTCACCATACAGCACAATCCAATATGGTTGACAAAATAATGTTCAAACAAATATGAATCATCATTATTATGAATCTATTCTGATATCATCATACCAAAAATAAATATATTGAGTTTTAGATTCTGTCTAAACTCATCAAAATTTCAACATCTAAAATATATCTTAGAATTAATTCACAATCAACATATACATAAACGTCGAGTATAAATAGGCCACTCAAAATAGTCCAAGGCCTTACAAATACGAGAAATAACCCTATATGTTTTCTAATAAATATAGAAAATGAAGTCTCAAGTAAATCGACTTCATCAAAATTGGCAATAGTAGGTGAACTATCAAGTCCCCTCACACTCTAAACGCCACATTTATTCATCAAGTAAATCGTCTTCGTCAAGTTCCCACGCATTAAGCTTTTCCTCCATCTCTGCCATCCCTTGTAGAATATCAAATATGAATTTCATATTATTATGAATTCAATCGTTTAAATAATCTACTAAAATTGTCAAATTCTATTAAGGAAATTAACATTATAACGTCAGGTAGAGAAGAATAAATATTAATGTCATAAAGCATCATAATATCTTGTCCATAAGCATCAAGCTAATTTCATAAACATTATGAATAAAGCATAAACATTTTGATTTGCAAAGAGATATCAATTTAAGTTTATTTATAAGAGAATAACTATTATCGAGTTTCAAAGTACAAGATCAATAGTCAAGTCACGTACAATAACCTAATCATGTAAAATCAGGTTTCAATTAAGAACAAGACAACGGGCTTCCTATGCAAACAACTATTTCTATGTCTCAATTTTGAATGTCACAATTACCGATTCCTCAAAATCAATTGATCTATCATCAAGTTTGAAATGAGATCACTTAACCAAAAGGATGGTCCAACCGAGTTAGATTGTATCATCAAATTTGGAATGACACAAACTTTCCAGATAGAATCGTTGAATCAGATTAAAGTCATCATCATCAATAATGGAATGAGACAACTCGCCTTTTTCAAATTAGTCGGCAATCACGAACATCGATGAAACATATAAATTGTGCTTATCAATGTGGCAAACAAAAGAAAGATTCGATAATTCAAAACACATAAAAATAAAGTAAGTAAATAGAAGTTAAAACTTGTATATAAAATCTTTAACCCCAATTCCCCCACTATTTTGAATAATCGATCTTTAGGCAGACCTTTTGTAAAAGCATTAGTCATGTTATCTTTCGATCTCACATCGATCAAGGTGATAACTCCGTGTTCTCTTAAATAATTCAACAACGCATGTCTCAATCTTACGTGTCTTCTCTTTAAATTAAAAAGAGTATTTTTGACGATTTGAATAGCTGCTTGATTATCACAGAATAAGCTTAAAGAATTAATCTTTAGCCTAGTCAAAGAAATATCCAGAATCAAATCTTTTACCACTCTGCTTCTTCACCGGTTTTGGCTAAAGCAAAAAGTTCAGATTCCATAGACGACAATGCAATATAAGTCTGTCTTTTGGATTTCCAAGTAATAGCAGCTCTACCCAAAGTGAATACATATCCACTAGTAGACTTACTTTCTTTAATTTCTGAGCACCATGTAGCATCATAATATCCATCCACATTATGAGAAAAACCAGAGTAATATAGAGCATAATCTTTAGTACCGTTCAGGTATCTTATCATCCTATTGAAGGCATCTCAATACTCTTTACCAGGATTACTTGGAAAACGACTCAGCATGCCTACTGTAAAGGTTATGTCTGGTCTAGTGCAACTCATAATATACATGAGACTACCAATTAGTTTCAAGTAATTTAACTAAACCACTATAATCCCTTTATTAGGACTTAGTTTTTTGTTATAATCATATGGTGTCTTACTCGGTTTGCAATTACTGTATCCCCAAGCAGAAAGTAGCTGCTCAATAGAATGAGTCTGGCTAAGGGAGATGACTTGCCTTTCAAAGCTTACTTTCATACCAAGAATGGTATTAACAATACCAAGATCTTTCATGTCAAATTCTTTAGCTAAAGAAGCTTTTACGTCACTCACTACAGAATGATCAAAACAAAGAATTAACATGTCATCAACATACAAACAAATAATGACTATTTTATTTGACATAAAACGATAGTAAAGGCATTTATCTGAATAACTTGACTGAAAACCATAACTCTTTACCACTTTGTCAAATTTAAGATGCCACATCTTAGATGCTTGTTTAAGACCATACAGAGATTTGTTTAATTTACAAACTTCGTCTTCAAGACCTTTCATGACATACCCTTCCGGTTGTTCCATGTAGATCTCCTCATTTAACTCTTCATTTAGAAAAGCTGTTTTTACATCCATTTGATGCACTACAAAGTGTTTAATAAATGCTAAAATAAGAAGAATTCTTATAGTTGATAGATGACACACAGGTGAATAGACATCAAAATAGTCTACTCCACTCTGTTGTTTATAATAGTCTACTCCATTCTGTTGTTTATAGTATTTAGCTACTAAATGTGCTTTATACCTAGCTATTGATCCATCACTATTTAGTTTCTTCTTCAATACCCACTTACAGCCTATAGCCTTAGCCCCTTTTGGCAAATTGACTAACTGCCAAGTGTGGTTTTCCAACAGAGAACTCATTTCATCATCTATGGCATCTGCCCAAAGTAAGGATTATCTAGATCTCATTACTTCTTGATAGGAGAATGGATCATCCTCTAGATGATAAGTAACAAATTCTTCACCAAATCTTTTGGGAATTTTCTCTTTTGTAGATACTCTAAGTGAAACTGGTTCAATATCCAGTTGTGTGGGATTAGGATCAGAAGATTCTATAGGAGATTCTGAAGTCATATTTGTAGATCTAGAAATATTCAAATCATGATCTTTAATAAATTTATTCTCAAAAAATTCTGCATCTCTAGATTCTATTACTGTGTTGGTAGAAAAATCCATAAATCTATTTGCAGCACTATCTTTTGCACTACCTAGATATACACAAGTAATAGTTCTAAGTCCCACCTTAGGCCTCTTAGGATCTTGTATCCTCACATAAGCAACACAACCCCAAATTTTAAGAGTATCATATCTATAAGGATGCTTATACCATATCTCATAAGGTGTCATAGACAACTTAGAATGTGGTAACTTGTTCAGGATATTATTAACAGTTAAAACTGCTTCTCCCCAATAGAAGGAAGGCATGCCAACTGTAAGTAACATGGTATTTAACATTTCAGTTAAAGTTCTATTCTTACGCTCGGCAACACCATTTGATTCGGGTGAGTAAGGAGCAGTAGTTTCAAGTATTATACCCTCTGAAGCACAAAATTCCTTAAACACTGTCATTATATATTCTCCTCCTCTGTCACTCCTAAACCTTTTAATTTTCAAGTTGAGTTGATTTTCTACTCTAGATTTGAAAATTTTAAATTTTTCGAAAGCTTCATTTTTCGATTTCAACAAATAAACATGACAATATATAGAATGTCATTAAATACTTCCGACCACCTCTAGTAACGTAATTTCTAAAATCACAAATATCGGAATGTATTAGCTCAAGAAGGTGTGTGCTTCTAGAAACCGACTTAAAAGGTTTTCTAGTAATATTAGCCTGTGCACATACTTCACATTTATCAAATCGAATAGAAGTGTCCAATGGAATGGAAACACCTCTTTCTTCCCTATTTTGGACCTTAGCTCCACGGAACAATATGCTACTGTTGTTTTGAGTTTTAGCTAAATGTTGCATTTTCTTGTAGTTCACATGTCCAAGTCTATTGTGTAATAACTTTGGGTCTATCAAAGTAAAACTTACGTTATTTATGCTATCAGTATCTAAACTCAATCAATACTTACCATTAACCATGAATGCACAACCGAAATAATATGAATTAACATATAAAGTTACTATACCATTCATAGTTGAAAAGGACATACCATCTTTATCAAGTAAACTCAAAGAAATGAAATTCTTTTTAAGTAAAAGTACTACTCTAACATGTTTCAGAGTTAGTAATTACCTGAAGAAAGCACCAAATTTGCAATTCCAGCATGAGTCACCTCTGCTTCACCACCATTGCAATTTTCCACAGTGTCTTTTACTTCTGTGACCTCAGTGAGTAGATTCTTGTCATTAGTAGTATGACAAGTAGCGACACTATCCAACCACCATTCAGAAGTTACACTAGTCTTTCCGTGATTCATCATTCCAATGAAAGCTTGAGGCTTAGGTTGACTAATTAGTAAATTTGCCTCATTTTGTAGTGTGTCATTCTTTGGCTTCTTTGGTACCTTATACTCTGCTGCCCTAGTGAGCCCACTTTCCACAGTTATGGCACTTGCCCTTCTTCTTTCTTTTGAAGATAGTCTTTTTGGCCTCTAACTGTGAATATGATTTACCTTTTGGTAACTTGAATTTTTTATGAGGCTTATTAGAGTGTAAAACAAAGTTAGCAACTGACTTTTGTTGGCTAATTTGTTCCAAGCTCTTTCTATTAATATTTTGATCCTTAATGTGAATATACCTCTTTAATTCATCCAGTCCCATCTGTTCTTTCTGTCTATGCATTTTAGTCTTGAAAGAACTCCATTTAGCAGGTAGCTTACTCAACACAAGACCAACAAAGAGATTATCAGACATATCAGAGTTATCATCTTTCAACTTGTTCCTCATGTTCTCAAGTTCAATCAACTGAGAGGTAATACTTGTATTCATCTTGAATTTAAAATCAAAAAACTGCTCCGCTAGGAGAGTCTTAGACAACCCCTCTTGTTGTTTGGAACTGAGCGTTCAAGTGATCCCATATCTCTTTTGCCGTCTTGTACTCGCTATAAGTCATCGATAGACAAGGATTCAAATAGGTCAACAAATAATCTCTACAAAAATCTCCATCTTTGTTTCATTGATATTCATCCACATCTTCAATGGTCGATGCAAAATCACTCAATACAGTATAGAAAATTTCATGTTCTTTCATGCCAAATTGAACATGTAATTTCCAACCATGAAACTCAGTAACATCGAATGATTGCAGCTTTATAATATTATAAGAACCATGTTTTGCCATCTTAATTAGAGCAAAGATTTAGAAAGAGCGCATCTTATAATCTTCAAAATTCACAAAATCATATAGTAACCCTGACATTGGTCAAACCGCTCTGTAGGATTGGAATTTGTCAAAAAAAATCCCAAAATTGAGTCCGGAGCACCCAAAAACCTTACGATAGGTGGCCCTCGTCGCTGGAAACTCGCTGGAGAAATAGCAGAAAAATTCGAGAAAATTCATCCGAAAATCGCGCAGATTAGCACATGCGACAGCAAAACTTCTAGCAGCTGTATCTCCCTCGTCCGATCTCCGATTAATGCCAGTGACCACTCAAAACGCTCGTATCGACAAGTAGAACAAATCTCAAGTGGTCTCACCTTATAAAATTGGCTAGAATTTCTGGGCTTTTGAATCAAAGATTTCGTCCGAAAATCTTCAAACTCAAATGTAGGCCAATTTCACGGTCGAATTCAAAAGTTAATAATACCTTCAAGATCGTCTCGACGAGATCTTCAATAAAACACTTGCTCAAATCCGACACACGGATTTAATACTTCAAGATTGTTGGAGGTTACATGTTTGAGAAAGTGAAGAGTGTTTTATTGCTTGAAGTATTACACCAAAAGACGTCAAGTTTGGAACGCTCAACAATGTTACCTCCAGCGTATGAAACCTTAGAGCCAATATAACGCTATTAGATAAGCTTTCCTATTTGATAAAGTTTATCTATTGGGCTTGTATGTGAATATATTATTTGATATATATATAAATTCATAATATATATCCAACAATGTAACATCAAGAGAAATAAGCACCTTGTTGTTAGAGTGATTAAAGCATTTATATCTCTTTTCAACACTAGAATATCCCCTCCCCAAAAAAAGGCATTTGTGTGCACGAGGATCTAATTTACTCCTCGATGAAATATGAACATAACATGCTAAAGAATACTAGGAGATGGGAGAGATCAATTGTCCGATTAGGAAGCACTTCCATAGGAGACTTATATTGCAACACCTTACTTGGAAGACAATTGACCAAATAACAACTTGTTGGAACATCATTCGATAAAAAAATGTCGAGGTAAATTTCAATGAAATGGAAGGGATTGTGTAACCTTAAGGAGATGCTGATTTTCCCTCTCTGCAACCCCATTTTGTTTGAGAATTTTAACACATGAAGTCTAGTGTATAATACCTAAACTTTTAAGAAAAGACTTAAAGACATGATTAGTGTACTCAGTCCCAAGTACACAATATTTTAACCCGATCACCATACCCCATATGGATCATTCGAGTAAATTCCATTTAGATTGTCAATACTTTGCTTTTAGTTGTAAGCAAATACAACCAAGCAGTTCGAGATTCATCCTCTATAGACGTGATAAAGTAATTAATAATATCTCGAGATCAATTGATGCATTATCCCAAACATCAAAATAAACAAACTCAATTAGTTCAAAAGCATTATTTGTCCTTTGAGAAAAAGACAATCTATAGTGTTTAGTAAAATAACAAGTTTCATGATAGCGCAATGGACTGTAACACCCAATTTGATGGATGACGCCATTCGCCAATGCCCCATTCGAACATGCCATATTTGAGATGCTAAGCCTTTATTCTAACTAATAACCAAAACTGTACTTAAAAAAATCAAGCATGTATAGTCCGTTTTCGTCATTGGCAACCATGAGAGTGGGAACCAGCAGGATCCTTACGCATATGAGTTATCCAACGAGAATTGCGGTACATGTGGTTAGTTGCTCTTAAATCAATTTTAAAACAATTCGTGGAGGATGTAGAGAGGCCAAAAACATTAACAAAAACTTGAGCCATTTTTCTTGAGTCAATATTCAACTGGTACACACCACTGGAGGACATTAGTTGTTGGAGTTCCAAAGCTATTTGTCCCAGATATGTTTGAAGATATGTAGTAGTGACATAAATAGTAACTTTAGAATCCTCAATCTTATTTATAGCCTTATCTTTGCTGAGTTGCAGTGAGGGTGCGGATCCCAACAATGATCATGTGAATGCCCATCTTTTTTGCAATGGGAACAAAAAACTTGGTATTACAATCACAACCTATACCTTTGATGCAGTTAAAGCGAGTAACAGTACTAGTTTGGTAGCTAATATTAGCTACATTTTTGAACTCCCTACTAGCTCTCCCCCTGAATTGCACACATACTAGTACATGATAATTAGAATAAATTTCATAAGAATCTGTCTCTTAAATTCATGCCAGTAGTATCAAAATCTAAAGAACCTTTGCAAAGTTCATTTGAGTCTCCAAACTTGCACGGGAAATGAAAATGAGCGGTTTTATCAGCTCCTTCTATTGTCCTCATGCTATTTTCATCATATTATAATCGTGTCCCTTACTGTTCAAATCTTGAGTTTCGGGATTTTTCAAAGTGAAGGTATAAAATAAGATTGTTTTGTAAGATCCATAATAGACGAAGTTTTTTTTCAAATTGGGATTTTTCAAGATTGTTTTTTTTTCTCGGACTATTTTCGTTAGATAACTTCTTTCTTAATCTTTCTTTTCCTTTCTCCTTTCTCTCTTTCTTATTATTTTTATTCCTTCACTTTTGTGTTTCTTTCATCTTCCTCGCCTCCTCCTTCACTATAGCTTCCTCCACCTGCGAGCTCGTGAGCTTCGCATTGTCACACCAGCTCTTGTAGGTCTAGGCGACGAGATGGCATAGATTAAATTCTCAATTCCTTAGTTCACATCAGATCTCCGCTCCCTCGTGCCGATCTAGGGCTCAGGATACATCAGATCTTGGCAGATGATAGTGTGGAAGATGGAGGCCTGGATGAAAAACTGATCCTGGTCCTGGAACTACAACGAGTTACAGGCGGGGGGAGCTATAGTTAAGGAGCTTATTTGAAATTATATTAGCCGCTTCATGCTATTATATGAAATAATATCCACTTTAGGTTTTCGTTTGAGAAATCACTTCTATTTCAAATTCTTATTTGAAATTTTTCCTCTGTCTTTGATGTTAAAGTGCCACATCAATTTACAAATTCCCAAAATGAACGTTTGAAAAATTTCCTTTTTTACAAACAAACTAAACTGATGGCAGGACCAGCAGGTTATGGTTTTCACCTCAACCTATTAGATAGCAACGCAGTTGAACCTTGGTAACAAAGACAGAATGGGAGCATGACATTCGAAAAAAAGAAGTGCTCAATGTGTATCGGAACACTCCCTTTCGAATTTTTGCTTTCTGACCAGTTTGCTGAACTCGGGTATAAATCGTGAAATATTATAAATCAATACCATTTGTTATGAAAGCTCCAGTTATTAAATAGATATGTGGTTTCATAATTAAATATTCTAATACTTCATCTCACGAGTAGGTTAGAGTTGTGCCTAATATTGAAGCCTGAAAAATATATCATGAGCTTGAAAAATATTTTAAACACAAGATCTTATATTCTGAATCCATATGACAAGTTATAAATAACCCGATATAAATAACCCGCGCCACAGCGGCGCATCTTAGTTGTACATGCTTTTAGCATGTACCTTCCCGAAAATCCTCTGGAAGCAACTAGGTTTGGATGGGGCAGCAGGATCTTTAGGAAGCTCTTCGATGCTCGAATGGTACTTGTCGGTCTTGTGAGCCAGGAGGAGCCACACATGAGTGATTAGCTCACCTCCTCTTCTCAGTAGCTTGGCATGGTGATACCCATGACAATTGTGTGCTGCATAACACAGCATCTCGACCCAGATGCTGCTGATGAGCTCCCACTTGTTGCCCATCGGCCTCAGGTCGACCACGAGCTTCTGCACATCCGACAACATGTTCCAGTCACGAGTGATCCTCGTCACCTTGCTTGGTTTGACAGGGGGTGGGACATCTCCATCCGGTGAGGACAGTGTGCTAATTGCATCTTCATAGTCTCGGTACCTCAAGAAAGGCCTCAGTGTGCAACAAGCGTAATCCAGCGTGATGTCCGCAGTGGTGAGGGACAACATGTAAGGACGGAGAGCGAGGAGGTATATCATGTAATCCGATAAGAGTTTGCTTCCTTCACAAGCATCGGAGCAAGTTGTACTTCCTTCACTCTGCAATTTGTGCAGGATTTCTGTCGCAATGTGCCAGACAATGATGCTCCTATCGAATGTTGTCTCGATGCTGCCGGTCAGTCCTTGTTTCCCATGGATACCGTGAGTTTCGACCGTCCACTTGCCTCTTTCTGTGAAGGGCAGGTGGTTTCTTTTCTTCTCTAGCTCTCTCATCTTTTGAACCACCAGCACCCTGAGGGATGAGGGAATGGCCCGGCGGAGTTGTAACCAATACCTCCTGAAGATCTCCCTTTTCTCAAACCAATCAAGCACCGTGGCAATGGGCTTGGGAAATTCTTTGCACAAGAGGTTGGAGTCTAACAAATTGAGCTGCCCTACCGACCTCGACCATCTTCTCCGCTTCATGCACCCTTTGGCTAAAACTGGGAGAAGCCTTTGGACAAGCGGCACCTTTAGATTCGTACTCATCTTTACCACTGCCCAATCCGAATATAGCAGCATCGAGATTTGATAAAGCTCAAGAGATGTGACTGCCATCAGTAATGCGTAGGTATAGGTGATGTACATATCGATCAAGAAGGCGCTCTTGGAAATCACGGAAAAAGCACACAAGGCAGACACCAAGCAGAAGAAGCCGAAGAAGCGGACTACGAGGCCCGTAGTAGTGTACAGAATGGGCGCTTTTGTGTAGAGCACGTCGAACATGAAGTTCAGCTCGATCTCGGTCACGGAGAAAGCACGGTCGGGGGTGTAACTGTCGACGGACATCCAATCGCGGGATATGAATAGGGGGTGGTACAGCCAGTTCACGAGGTGGGGCTTCAAACAATCGAACCGGAAGTAGGCCTTCAAGATGTCCTGTGCGGACTGGAACTCCTCGTCCTGGGGGAACTCTTCGAACGTTCGCTCAATGCTGGCTTCTCCTGTTATGTCCTCGGCAGTCACGCTCGAGTTCTCATCGTACACGGATTGGAGAGTCCAGACCCACCCCGCTGACTTCATGAATCCGACCAGGAACAAGGGGAAGTACAGCCTTGAGACAGGGGATGAGCCGTCCCAACAGCGAATGAGAATCCAAACCACAACGACAACTGTAGCTCCAATGTTAAGAACCTGTCTCAATCCCAGCCGGTTATCTTCCACCGCATAGGCCGTTATGCTGTCTGGGTACCCAAGTTGCATCAGAAGCAACGGGGCCAATAGCCCTTGCAACACCACATCGTTTCCTGGATTTTGAGGATTGTCAATGCGGGCCACAGTAAGCTTGCCCAGCGCGATTGTCGCGACATAAGAAAGGAGCAGATAGGCAGCCCAGATGATCAATCTAGTAAAAATCCTTGTCATATATTTCCGACGGCTGCCTAAAATAGCGAGAACAATCTCACAGGCAAGGCTTGCGGCAACCAGGAGCTGAATCCCCCAATCCACCCACAGGCCTTCTAACGGCAGCAACACGGTGTTAATTACCGAGGAAATCCAACTGATCAAACTCATCGCGGTCTCTTTCAGTTGTGCTCACTAGACACCAATGCAAATGTCAGTGAGCAAAACTTCATGCTGCTTCAGAAGAATAACTGCTAAGATCTTACAGAAAACGGCTTGAATGCAAACATTAATACTCTCAATCTGTTAGAATTTTGCATGACTGAATTAAGAATATGCGCACTGTTTGTCCTACAAGTTATGCGTAAGTAAGATTCCAGATTTTCATGTGATCTGTATTGGATGCATCATGTGTGTCAAGCGACATACGGATCAAACACAACGAGCCTGAACTTTTCTATGTGCCGTGGATGAACCGAAAATAAGTACTCAAGAACTAGAAAGGAGAATCTGTGACGCCATTAAAATTCTCTTTGATAACCTTACGTCTGAGAGATCATTTATCATCCGATCACAAAATATAAGATTATACAATAGTTCATTGAAAGTCCGGGCAAAGAGAGTAAGTACATCTGGAGATATATTTGTTCTTCCGATGCCTGTTTGCTTACAATCAAGCAAAAAAGGAAAGAGCATTTTTTGTTTTTGTTTCACGTCAGTATTAAAAAAATTTCAGAGAATTAGTAAATACCGTAAGTGAATCAACATATCAGCAGTCAAATGTCGTGAAAATGTCAGGATATCGGAATTCATAATCAATGATCACAAAACTTTAAGTTGAATGGAAAAGTACAAAGCGAAAAGCAATTCAGATAGGTAAGACCATCCAAAGTATTTTCATAAAATGAAACTCGCTTCACGACTCGATGAAAGAAAAAGTTGACTTCCTGTCTGCCCACTTGCTCGTCGCTCCATGTTCACGCTCTTTTTTAAAGCAGTTCACTGTATGTTTTATCATATTAAAATTTTCTGACATAAGAACATTTTTCCCATTTGAGTCTTATTTGTTTTAATTGGATTTTCAATGCCGACTCTTTAGGATCGTGGAAAGAACATATTGAAATTGATTCGCGGACAAGGAAAAAGTTACATCGGCATGTGAAGCCAAATGATGGACCATGTATCAAGTTCCACGGAAGACAAACTAAAATTGACAAAATATACTGATTTAATCAGCTTTATTGGGTTTTTGATGTTGACATTTCTGGGAGTCAAAGAAAGAAAGATAAAGAGCTTTTTTGGTCGATTAGCACCGAAAGGACAGAAAGATAAAGATGGATTTACGGAAAATACAAAAGGTTTTCATAGAACATCAATAGTACAAGATTAGCACCAAAAGGACGTTAATAAGACTGTGTATAAGTTTAATTTTTCCGGGTTTGAACAATTTATAGATTATTTAACTATCTGATTAATTTCACGTTTAGGATTTTCTCTTTATTGGCCTCCACATTCTGATGAAGTTTTCTATAGTTGAATTCTCCACAAACTCTCATATGTCACTTTTAAGTTTTGTCTGCCTCTGTCTTCCTCTTCAAACATTTTCAAAATAAATTTAAAAAAAGAATAGGACAAAAGTGGAGGAAATGGGTCACAGGAGTTCATAGTGGTGTGCAGGTTCCATCATAGGTAGGATATTTGCCCTAAATTGGAACATCACCGCACAAGTAATTGTCGTAAGTTTTGGGAATCCAAGCTTATCTTATAAGCTCTTGGAACCTCTCGGTTCTACAAGTTCTAGGGCACAAATTGTCTCCATCCTAGTTATTAACACGTTGAATGTTCAACATGATGCGCATGTTCTCTAAGAATAACATAATCCCAAAAGGTTAATGAAATCAAAAGTTAAGAAAAAAAATTTGAAAAAGCAAATTAGCTTCCACCAGTTAGTTAAATCCGTGAGTTGGGATGAAAACCTATCAGCATCTATTGAGAACATAAACTAAAGTGCATCATCTAGAGGTATAGCCAAGCTCATCATGCAATAATTAATTTACGAATGATGGTGGAGATTGCTCAGTTGTTGGAGCTTTTGCGCATTTATATGTGAAAAAATTCGTAAGGACAAAAAGAAAATCATGAATGGTCAAGTACACATATTTTTACTTAAGAAATTGTGTACAGGGTATCTTGTAAAGGTTATAGGGTGTAGGATATAGGGTGGTGACCTTAAACATGGAATCTACCTTATACTCACTTGTTCCGAATTTTAGGAAATGTGACCTACCTCACGACTTTAAGACTCATCTTGGAACCTAGTTGACCATGTACAGGTTCTCTTAAACATCCTAATATTTAGTGTTGAAAGAAACTCACCGCAATTTTTGGTCTTGACTTCATGAACCAAGGTTTTTTTTTTTTATAAAAAAATTGGGAGTTTTATAAGATTTAGGCTTTGTGAAAGATGGTAGAAAAGATTTATCACAGAACAAGATGGCCGCATGTCAACTCCTCAATGGCCTTCTACTATGTTCACCAAAATACTTGCATAGTATTAGATTAGATGACTTTAGGTGCAATTGCTCTCGGGTTGGATTTTCAAAAATTTAAGTAGAGGAGGATTCCCACCCCAAAATAATTTTTGTAATCCTTTCACATTGCACAACCTGCAGCTTTCTTGAAACCCATTCGCATAGGAAAGAATGCATTCAATAGCATGTTTGCTATACCTTTTCAGACAGCAAGTCTTTAAATGTCAAATTGGACCTGTTGTGAAGGAAGCAAGAAAGGTCATAATTTCTCCTGGTAATTCTTTCACCAGTTGGAAAATGAACATTGAAGACAATGAAACATGTGCCATGACTTGTCGATAGTATGGTTAACTGTACTGACCCACAAATTAAAGACGATAATCACTTGCTGAGACATCCAAAGCGCAGGGAGCGGAAAAATCTTTTACACTAAAGATAATGGCTCAGTAAGCTCGACAAGGAAATGCAAGCTAGATAAAGTAACAAGAAAGAAAGAGGTGCAGTACAATGCAATACTAGCGCCACCACACCTGAACTTGAGGGCTGATGAATCCCAGAAGTATTATCCAGAAGACAGCCAACGCGGACGCCAACACCGGAAAACTTCGAGAAACTGAAGTACAGAAAAGCAACAGAGAGATTTGTCCAAAGAAACATTGTTAAGGAAGGAGGACTAGGAATATGTACTTTATTTTCTCGGCTAGCAGAGAACTGTGTCTCAACACTTTACAGCAATGAACTTCTGTGGGGCCTCGAATTATTAAGTAATAAAAAGAAAGGCGCGGGAATAATTATAGACAAAAAGTCAATGGAATAAAAAGCAGAATGGGAATTTGATTATTTGCTTGCTACTTTCGTCTGGGGCTCTTTTTCTCTTTTGTCTGGTTGGCCTAATGAGCAGCACATCACCATGTCCGAAGCTTCGCCGTCTATCTTTAAGGTCACATGTGATTCTCGTTCTCTCCTGCATCTTTTAGCTCTTGGGTTAGACAAATGGTCGGCTCCTCTAACGCTTACCTCTGGTCTCGATGAAATTGCAGGGAGACTTCAGGTCCGTTTTGTTTCCCGGAAAAATTGACATGACTGGTAAATGATATTTCTTAAGGAAATTATGTTCAAGAAAAATAGTTTGATTTTCTTGTGTTTTGGTTGGATTTTCGAATGAGAAGAAAAGAATTGTCAGAAGTTTGGTGTTGATAAACTTTAGGATGTGTTTCAGACAGACCTTGGCGATGGAGGCATATGGATCCTCTGCCCTGGTACTTTCTAAGGCAGAGTTGACCAGACGCACTTGTAGTTGTTTGATCAGGTAATAAAACAAATGAACAAAAAATCAGCCCCCCATAAAATGGGAGCCGTCCGATCAAGAATAGGACGGCTCCCATTTAAAGATCCCCTGATCCGGATCCTCGAAGGTCAGGAGATCCAGACCTGCGGTGGAGAACTCATGTCTTGTACCAAGTATGCAATGCTTTCCGAAAAAGTTAAACATCACTGGTAAATAATATTTCACAAGGACATTATTTTCCAAAAAGATGAATTGATTTTCTTATGTTTAGGAGGATTTTTCAAATGAGACAAAAAAATCTTTACGGTAATCTTGGTGTTGACAAACTTTAGAATTTGTTTAGGACCAATAAAACTTAATCTATTGCGCATTTATCGACACCATGACAACCAGACCAGGGAACTCAAGCCTTGTACCTAGAATCCAGGCATGTCGAAAGTTTAAGCGTTTGGGTCACCGGTTAATGCACCAGGATCTCAAGTGACGCCCGTCGTGTCCTAGGTCCACGAGCCGGAGTGTCCGATCTAACCCCAGCATCTCGGCTTTTTACGTTAGGGATGATCCTAGCAATGCCTAAGGTCAAGGGTGATCCCTGAAAATGAATACCGACCTCGCGTAAAAAGTGGGATTTGGATCTCCTGATCTAAGATTAGGGGATCAACAGTGGAGAAGGGGGAGAGAGGGGTGGGGGTTTCTCCATGCTTGGAGGGGGTAGTGTTGGCGGTGAAGCCAAATATTACGCAAATATTACGTAAGATATTCGTAAGAGTTATTTTGTCTTTTATATAGATTTGCTTTTAAGTTAAAAGCAATATCTTTATATTAGCAATATTACGTTTTCTATTTTAGTGTAAGATGTGAAAAGAAAGAGAGAAAGAAAAAGAGAAAAAAGAGAATTTTTTCTATGTGAGCGTTCTCAATCTCTTTGTGCGCTGATCTTGAGAGAAGATCGTGATTGTATTCATCTATCTTCAAAGTTTAGTGGATTTGCAGAGTGCCTCTGCGCGGAGACGTAGCCCAAGTTTGGGTGAACTTCGATAACAAATTCTCTAGTGTCTTCTTCAGATTTGATTTCTTTATTATTATATTCTGCCTGGGTAGATCGTTTGTTCGCGTGATTTTGTGGAATCGACGCGCGATTTCTTAACAACTGGTATTAGAGCCTGGTTTGGCTAATCGAGAGCATCGACGGTTTTTCCGGTGAAGTTCGATTGAAAGCAAACGATATGGCAGAAGACAAAATCAGAATCGATAAATTCGATGGGCATGATTTTGGATGGTGGAAACTTCAAATTGAAGATTATCTTTATTAGAAAGATCTTTATGCACCACTTGAGGGTTGGAAACCAGAGATGGCTGAAGAGGATTCGACAACAGAATCCAAATGGAAAATACTTGATCGAAAGGCGCTGGGTGCAATTCGTTTAGGATTAACGAAAAATACGGGTTATCACATCGCGAAAGCAAAGATTGCAAAAGAAGCGATGGATATTCTTACGAATATTTATGAGAAGCCGTCTACGTCAAATCAGGTATTTTTATTGAAGAAATTGGTTAATATGAAATTATCTGACAGAGGTTCTGTGGCAGAGCATATTAACAATTTTACACAAGTCATAGGTCAGTTGGAATCCGCAGGCATAAATCTGGAAAGAAAGCTTCAAGCTTTATTATTTTTATGTTCTCTTCCAGAATGTTATAATACTGCAGTGTAGGCTATTTCAAGCACTATGAAGGATGATTTGACTCTGGATGATGCTGTGAGTAGCATCATGGATGAAGAGATGCGAAGAAAAGTCTCAGGTAGAGATAATTTTTCAGCATCTTCATCTTCTACGGTACTAGCTGTGGAAAACCGTGGAAGAAGTAAAAGCAGAGGAAAATTCACTTGGCGTGGTAGATCACAATCAAGGGGAAAGAGGCCAGTCGCAAAAGATGAGTGTTGGTTTTGTCATAAAACCGGACACCGGAGGTTTTAATGTGAAGCCTATTTAAAGAAGCAACATGATGAGAATCAAGGAGCTAACGCGGTTAGTGATGAACCATTAATAGAAAATTTGTGTTTATCTGCAGGGTCTGACTTGATGACAGACAAGTGGTTTATTGATTCTGGTGCTTCTTTTCATTGTACATCGCAAAGAGAAATATTTGTTGATTATGCAAGCGGAGATTTTGGGCAAGTGGTTGTGGAAAATGGCCACACGTGTCCAATTGTTGGTAAAGGAACTGTGACATTGAATATTTCAAGTGGAGGACGTCTAGTTTTACGTGAAACTAGACATATCCCAGAATTGAAGAAAAATCTTATTTCAACTAGTAAACTTGACCAAGAAGGTTTTTGTAACAACATTTGGGCACGGAGAGTGGAAGATAAGCTCAGGGGCAAGAGTAGTAGCAAAGGGAAAGCGTACGGATACACTTTACCTTCTCTAAGGAGACAATATCAGTGATATGGTTGCAACTACAGTGGCTACAGGTAATTTATATGCGCTTTGGCATTATCGTTTGGGGCATCTTGGTGAAAAAGGTGTAAAGCAATTACATTCAAGAAAATTGCTTCCAGGTTTACAAAAAGTTGAGTTAGATTTTTGTGAGAGTTGCATTTATGGAAAACAAAAGGCAGTAAGTTTTCAATTGAATGAGCGACAAAATAAAAATCAGAAATTAGAGTTGGTTCACACTGATGTATGGGGACCGGCACAGGAACTCTCTTATGGTGGTAAGAGATATTTTGTCACATTTATTGATGATGCAACAAGAAAGACTTGGGTTTATGCTCTGAAAGAAAAATCAGAAGTTTTGGGGATATTTAAAATGTGGAAAATCATGGTAGAAAAGGAAACATGTTATCACGTGAAATATTTGAAATCTGATAACGACGGTGAATACACAAGTAAAGAATTTGCAGAATATTTGAGCCAAGAAGGCATTCATGGGTTGAAAGCCGTTCCTAGAACTCCTCAAGAAAATGGCGTTGCTAAGAGAATGAACAGGACCATTCTAGAACGTGCGAGATGCATGAGGCTACATGCCGGTCTCCCGCTACACTTATGGGCTGCTACAGTTGATGCTGCTGTTTATCTTATCAACAGAAGTCCATCTAGTGCGTTGGATGGAAAAACACCGCAAGAACAATGGTCAGGTAAAAAGATTAATTATTCTTACCTGAAAGTTTTTGGGTGTATTGCATATGCTTTGATTGACAGGGAAGATAGAAAGAAGCTTAATGCTAAGTCCCAAAAGTGCGTCTTTATCGGATATGGTGGCGATGAGTATGGCTACATGCTTTGGGATTATGAGAATAACAAAGTCATCCGTAGTCGGAATGTGGCATTCCATGAAGAAAAGATGTACAAGGATCGTCAGACAGAGCATGAAAAAGAGCCAGAATATGTTGAGTTAGATACAATGCTCGTGAAGATGATTCCAACAAATCAGGGTGCACGTGAAGAAGAGATTCAAGATGAATCTATTATCAATGAGGAGGAAATTCAAGAGGAACATAATGATTCAGAGGAAAATAATAATTCTGAAGAACCTATGTTGAGGAGGTCTACACGTGTGAGAAAGCCAAAGGTAATTTTTTGATCAATCGTCATCAAATATTGTTCTGAGTCATGTCTTGTATAAAGATTCGGGAGAATCGGAGACATACGATGAGGCAAAGAAAGACACGTCTCACGTGAAGTGGGAGCATGCTATGAAAGACGATATGAGCTCGTTAATTCAGAACAAAACTTGGGAGTTAACCAAGTTGCCCGCAGGTAAAAAAACTTTATTAAATAAGTGGGTGTACAGGATCAAAAATGAAGCTGATGGTAATATCAGATACAAGGCAAGGCTTGTAGTTAAAGGCTATTCTCAAAAGGAATGTATTGATTACTCTGAAATATTTTCACCAGTAGTGAAGATGACATCAATAAGACTTTTATTGAGTATTGTTGCAGTGGAGGATCTTCATCTTGAGCAATTAGACGTAAAAACAACATTTTTACATGGTGACTTAGATGAAGAATTATACATGGCGCAACCTAAAGGTTTTGAAGTTCAAGGTAAGGAGCACATGTTATGTCGCTTGAAGAAAAGTTTGTATGGCTTAAAACAAGCTCCGCGACAGTGGTACCTAAAGTTTGATGGTTTCATGGAAGCAAACAGATTTACACATTGAGTCTGATCATTGTGTTTATTTTCACAAGTATAATGATGGTGATATTGTGTATCTCTCTTTATATGTGGATGACATGCTAGTAGCTAGTTCTAATATGAAGAGAATCGCAGATGTGAAGAAGATGTTAGCATCACAGTTTGCTATGAAAGACTTGGGAGAAGCCAAGAATATTTTAGGCATGAAAATCATCAGAGATAGGAAAAATAAGAAATTATGGTTGTCGCAGGAGGATTATGTGAACAAGGTGTTAAAGAGATTTAACATGGATAAAGCAAAACCGGTTGCAACTCCTTTAGCGAATCACTTCAAACTTTCAAAAAGTTTGTGTCCGAGTACTCAAGCTTTGAGAGATGAGATGGCAGTAGTTCCATATGCATCGGCAGTAGGGAGTTTGATGTATGCTATGATAAGCACGAGACCAGATATTGCACAAGCTGTGGGAGTAGTAAGTCGATATATGCAGAATCCAGGCAAGGAACATTGGAATGCAGTAAAGTGGATATTGAGATATCTAGCAGGTACATCAAATTATTCTCTTTGTTATGGTGGTACATCTCTAAAATTGGAAGGTTATCTAGATGCAAATCACATGGGTGATCCAGATAGTGGTGAGGATACCACTGGATATATCTTTACAGTTGCAGGTACAGCAGTGAGTTGGGTATCTCAACTACAGCAAGTGGTGGCTCTATCGACGACGGAATCCGAGTATGTGGCGGTCACAGAAGCCTCCAAGGAAATCATATGGTTACAAGAGTACATGGAGGAGTTACATCGAAAGCAGCCGGTGAGCACACTATGGTGTGATTGTCAAAGTGCAGTGCACTTAGCTAAGAATGCAACTTATCACAAAAAGACGAGACATATCAAGAAGCGTTATCACTTCATTAGGAAAGCATTAAAAGATAATGAGTTGAAGCTACAAAAAATTGATGGCTCGAAGAATCCTGCTGACATGTTGACCAAGGTAGTAGACAGAGAAAAACATATTTTCTGTACTACTGCTATTGGTATTACTCCATGTTAATTGAAGAGGAGTAACGCAGAGGCACAAACTCCAGTTACTAGCTTTTGAAGAAGATGGTTGAAAAGTTGCTTGGTGCATCGGGTATATTTGTCTTCAAGTGGGAGATTGTTGGCGGTGAAGCCAAATATTATGCAAATATTACGTAAGATATTACGTAAGAGTTATTTTGTCTTTTATATAGATTTGCTTTTAAGTTAAAAGCAATATCTTTATATTAGCAATATTACGTTTTCTATTTTAGCGTAAGATGTGAAAAGAAAGAGATAAAGAAAAAGAGAAAAAAGAGAGTTTTTTCTGTGTGAGTGTTCTCAATCTCTTTGTGCGCTGATCTTGAGAGAAGATCGTGGTTGTATTCATCTATCTTCAAAGTTTAGTGGATTCACAGAGTGCCTCTGCGCGGAGACGTAGCCCAAGTTTGGGTGAACTTTGATAACAAATTCTCTGGTGTCTTCTTCAGATTTGATTTCTTTATTATTATATTCTGCCTGGGTAGATCATTTGTTCGCGTGATTTTGTGGAATCGACGCGCAATTTCTTAACAGGTAGAACAATTGATGGTAGAGGTGATCGGTTCTCCAGGCAGTCCTATTTCCCCCCGGAACCAAGAACCAGACCGATGGGATAGGTTTCCGTTCTCTAGGATCGTGGACCGGATCACCAAAGTCCTGGACTGGACTAAACTGACAGGTCCGGTCCAATTCCTAGGCGGTCCAATGGGATCGAAAACATTCCATGCCATGGTTCCTTCCATGCCACGGTTCCATATTAATAGACTGCTTATGTGTAGACTAGAACCATTACATGTAGACATGAACACTCCCTTCCTTGATGTTGTTGGTAGGAAATGTCCAAGAAACAGAGAAGATATTGGGTGGGTGAAACTAGTTACTTTGTGCTGGGTTTGGAGATAATTCGTAACTAACGGCAGCGTTTTTGTGACTCGTGATGGCTGTTGATGTTGGCTATGACTTAGCGAGAGGCAAGAGTGACTAGAGACTGAGGATGGTCAAGGTCGCTCGTTCTATTTAGACTAATCAAACTGAATTTGACCGTATAGAGTGGGGTTGAGTTTTTAATGGTATTCAAAAAAGTTTAATGAGGGCTTAGGGAAGTTTAATTGGGAGTTTTTGTGGACTTTCCCTGCCAACAACATCTGGTTTGGTCCCACCCTAGAACCATGGACCGGACCGCAAGTCTAAAGAACCGGACCAACCTGACCAGTCCGGTCCGGTCTAAGCAGCTCCCAAGTTGGGCGGTCCTTCATGTTTACCCCTAATTGATGGGTGAGATTTGCATATCATTCCTGCACTTAGTGCATGTGATCCATTTCCATAAAAAATGTACTAAGACGAATGTAAACACACCCTTGTGGACTTTTTCCTTCCTCATTATTAAATTTTCCCTTTTGTTTAACAGTTTAAGCAATCCCACAAAATCTCACATAATATTAGAGCTAAGTCATAGAAAATATATAATTAACAAAGCAAATAAGGGGTCAAGAACAAAACCAGCTATAGTTTAATATTTAAATATTCCAACATAACTAAAGCTAGGGGTGAGCATGGTTTGGGTTGGGGCGGTCCCGTACTCAACCAGATGACAATCCGTATAGTGTCGGTCCTCAATTTTTGGAATCGTAAAATGACCCGTCGAGTTTGGGGTCGATGACCGAACTGACCATATCAGTTCTATCCAGTCCAGCCCCCAGGTCAACCCGGAGCCGCTAAATTATTTTTTCTATAAAGTAATGAAGTGGCTGGCGAGCGACAGTGGCAAGCGAGGGTGACGGAGGAGAGAGGCTAATGAAGAGAGGCAAGGTGGGTGGCAAGCGAGTCGATGGAGGAGTGTCTCGATGGAGGAGTGATGTCGATTGGGAGTTCCTCAAATTAGGGCTTAGTGTCTACAAAGGAAGGCAGAAGCTGTTGATAGACACACGATTTAGACTTTTGTTGTAGCATAAGGTAGAAGCAACGCACGAGAAAAAGTACGGGTTGGGCCTTAGCTGCTTCTGGGCTATGGGCTTGGTAAAAAGAGAGGCTTCTCCTTTTTACTCTTGGTCCTAGGCTTCATGGGAATAAGAAGACTCGAGTTGGCTTCTCTCTTGGATTTGAGAAAAAATGGCAGATTATATATATATATATATATATATATATATATAGACACACACACAAAAATATATATGTAGGGTTGGTCCGGATTGGACCAACCCAAAATCTCAGGACCGAGAATCAACCCGTTTAGTGTCGGGTTAGAGATTTTAGGACCGAGAACCAATCCATTCATCTTAAGAACCTGACTAGGATTGGTTATAGGTTGGGTCGGTTTAGGGCCGATCCTGGAACATTGCTCATCCCCAACTAAAACACTAAAATAACTCTTTGTGGCCGAGAAATTAGTCACCTCGCGATCAGGAACCATATTCTTGAGTTTTTTTTTAACCTTTATATAAGGACTACAAATCATATGCCAACATGGCTGTAGAACCCCGCATGATTTAGTGATCAGTCTCCGCAACACTTGATTAAGCTTACCAAATAATTTGGACTCAGTTATCATTGAACGATGCTTTCCAACATTATGAACGTGGTCTTGCACTATGCCCTCCAAAATCACCTGCCCAGTGACAAGTATGTCGGGCCGCAGACAAGTTACAACCAAGCGACAATCCTAGTCAATGCCGGTTTCAAGAAGTTGAACAAGTTTCCAAGCAGAGGGAGCAAGGGAGTGTAAAGAAAACATGCCTCTTAAAATATATAGATCTACACCCAAATGTATATGGATATCGCTATGACTCAGTGAGAAGTCTCCCAGCTGAATGTGACCACAGCAATGTCACTGAGAAAGCACCTCGTTAATCAAGGAGGAGAAAGAGAGAGAATACACACGCACACACACCCTAGAATCATGTGCTGAGCATGACCAATCTTGGGATCATGACTCACTTTACGACTATCCTTTGGTTTCATAGGTGGGCTTGGTCTTGGAAGTGGGGCTGTACTTATCAGTCCCGTGCATTAAGAGCAGCCAAACATGAGTTATAAGCGCTCCGCCTCGCCGCAACAGCTTCGCGTGATGATAAACGTGACAGCCATACGCAGCGTAGCACAACATCTCCACCCAAATGCTGCTTATGATCTGCCACTTGTTATGCTTGCCCTTCAGCTTTGCGGCCAATTCCTGCGCGTCCGACAGCACATGCCAATTCCTGGTGATTATGGTTTCTTTCTTATCCAGGGAGGGTTCGAGCACCCTCTCTGTTGACGACAGTGTCCTCAAGGCCTCGTCATAGCCTCTGTACCTGAGAAAGAACTTCAATTGGGCGCAAGCATGCTTCAATGTGATGTCGGTAGTCGTTAGGGACAACGTGTAGGGTCGCAGTGCTAGAAGGTAAATCATGTAATCAGACAGCAGTTTGCTTCCTTTACAGCTTGGAGAATCATCGCGCTCTGAATGGAGGCAGATGTTCGTGGCCATGTGCCAAACGATGATGCTTTTGTCAAATGTTGTCGAGATGTTTTTTTTCAACACTTCAAGGGCTTCCTGCGTCCACTCCGCATTCCGGCAGAGTTTGTGCGCTTCAAGCGTCCAGTTGCCGCGTTCAGTGAAGGGCTTTTGGCATCTGATCTCGTCGAACTTCTCAATATTCTCCACCACCAATTCCTTGAGATAGCCAGGGATTTTCAGGCGAGAGTGAATCCAATACCTCCTCAAGGTCACGCCTTTCTTGCCCAAGAATTTGAGTATGCTTCCACTGTACCACGGCCACTCATCGTACAGGCGAGGATCCAACAAGTTGAGTTGCCCGACTGAGTTCGACCACCTTTTCCTCTTCATGTACCTTTCAACTAAGAAGTTCAACGGCCTTGTCAATGTGGGGCGTTTTGATTGTTGACGGATCATCACCACGATCACCCATGCTGAAAAAGGTTGCAGAACAATTTGGTAACCTTCCAGGGCGGTGACTCCTATCAATAATCCGTAAGTGTAGGCGACGTACATGTCTATCAAGAAGGCATTCTTGAAAATAATGGCGAATCCGCACAAGACCAAGACTAGACAGAAAAAGGTCGTGAAGCGACAGACAAGACCGAGCGGTTTATGGAGGACCGGTTGCTTAGTGTAAAGGACGTCGTACATGAATCCTAGTTCGACCTCAGTTGTGATGAAGGCCAAATCGCGACTTACATTTAACCGAGATACAGCTAGCGATTCTGGATGGTAGAGCCAGTTTACAACGTGGGGCTTCAAGCAATCGAACCGATAATACGCCTTCAAGATGATCTCTTGGTCCTTTGACCATCTGAACGGGTCCCACTCGTCAAAGAACTTGCCGACAGCTTCCTCATCAAAGATAGCTGATATGCTCGGCCTCTCCAAGTAAACGGACTTAAGGGCCCAAACCGTCACTACAGATCGAATGATCCCAGCAACAAATAAAGGGCAGTACAAAAATGGGACGGGGGACGAGCTGTCCCAGCAGCGAATCAGGATCCAGACAACGAAAACGACCGTGACAAACAAATTCAGCATCTGCCGGACGCTGAGCCGGTCATCCTCAACCGAATATGCGGTTATGGAGTCAGGGTTCCCAAGCTGCATCAAGAGCAATGGTGCCAGCAACCCCTTGAGCTCGGTAATGTAGTCTGGTCGATCAGGATTGTCGATCTGAACAACAGTGAGCTTGCCAAGGGCGATTGTTGTAATGTAAGCAGAGAGCAAGTAGGCGGTCAGGACGATGTATCTGAAGATCATCGAGGTGATGTACCTCCGGCGGCTGCCAAGGATGGCAAGGGTGATCTGGCAAGCAAGGCTCGCAGTGACCAGCCATTGGATGCCCCAATCTTCCCATAATTCTGTCAACATTGGCCATAGTGTACCGGCTATGGATGCTATCAGATTGACTGATTTCATAAGGATATGATGTCTTCAGCTATTCTCTGAGAAATAATAATGCAAGCCAAACTCATAAAGATGAGAATTCATAAACCACCTTTTATTCATTCTAAAGAATTAAACATAAACTCCTAAATTCTTGTTACGTTCGTTCAATATGTTCAGTTTAAGTTTTGGGATCCTAACAGTGGTCTGATCTTTCGTTAGTCCGAAGGAGATTAATGACGTGTTGCTATGCTGCAGGAGCGAAACCCGCCTAAAAGAGAGGGAAAAAGATGGAAAACTTTCAGAAGTCTATAAGCAATGCTAGTTACCAGTCTTGCTAAAACTGATCTACGACATTGATATATTTAATGAGATGGCAGATCACTGAAGGATATTTAAAGAAGCGACTCACATTCAAGCAGACAATTACAGTTTACGGCATTGCTTCATAGACCATTAGTGTAAACCAAACTGTGTACAAAGCATTTCCCAAACATCAAATATGCAATCATCGACCCACATTTTTCTTTTCCCTGCTAAATTGATCGTCAGGATGTAGCCAGATCAGAGAAATGTTCACAGAGACAAAAGAAACTAATGGAGAGATCATGAATATTCTGGAAATATAAAGGAGGTAGAAAGTAGTCTGGCAAGAAACAGAAACCTTACATATGCCAGGTGACCCCCAAGAAGATGACGAACTAGATTCTAGCTCGATGAGAGAAATGGCACTGAGCGGGTCTGTGTTCCTAACCCTCGCGGGGGAAGCTTATTTCATTCAAATCTGAAGAGAGAACAGGAGGGATTATAAGTGGATGAAGAAAGCAGAGAACAGAATCGATTATTTGCGTGCAACTTTAATCTGTTGTTCTTTTTCTCTTTGTGGGGTTTCGCCAGTGACCAACCATGTACAAGACTCTTCAACTTTGCATCATTCGTTCTCTGAGGGGCAAAGCACATGACTCTTGCAATCCAATTTTAACCTCTGATTGAGATCATGCAAAGAATTACATATTAAATTCTCGGAGTGAAAATTGCCATAAAGTCCCTAAGCTATCGCAAATTATACAACCAAGTCCCTGCACTTTTAAATTTATTTAATCTAATCCCTCAACTTTCCACGGTAAGAACAAACTAGTGCTTCATAACTTTTTACAAGTTTTCGAAGTTACACTATTGCTCATATATTAGTGTATATCTTCCTTCGAGTCCATTTGAACCCCCATAAAGTAAAACTGATCCCCCTTTTTTTAACTTTTTATGTTTTGGTATTAATAAATATTACAATAGCGACACCATGGCGATGCTTATCTAAAGGAGAGGAGAGGATATTTTACTTAAAATAACTATTGTAATTATTCTCCACTTAAAATTTTTATTTGTAATTATCCTCGATAGGAGAGGAGAGAATCTTTGTTTTATTTTCATATGTATATCGAAGGATTGTGGTATGGAGTTTCAATTTTATAGGACCATAACATATCAATTGACAATCATTTGGCCATTACCAAACCCTTATAAGATTTGTTACAAAATAATAGCTTCCAAAACTGTTACAAATCAATAGCATTATAATTAAGCTTTGAACCAAACTTAGAAAGAAATAAATATAATTCATGAAATAATTGGTAAGGTTTGTACTTCTATTAGTCAAGAGAGTTTCTAGCGTGAATTATAATTTTCGTCAATAACATTATTCACTGACAAATTTTGCTATTAGATGCAATTTTGCACTAATAAGTCATGCGCATGCATGGTTTATTCCTAATTGCTCTAGAAATTTTGCAAAAATTTCCATAGAAGCAGACCCAGGCCATGTGATTCCATTATTGTTATGAAATTTTAATGCAGAAAACTCTTGTTATTAGAACAAAAATGAATACAAACATCAAGCGTGAACGCCTATCAAACAAATTCAAACCATGGGCAACTTATATGGTCATGAATCCAACCAATTCAAGCCATGAACAGCAATTGTGATAAGGAATGCAACAATACCTAAGCATGGACAAGATTTATAGCCAATGAGTTCAGTATATTCTGAACTTGTACAGCATAAAAATAGGTAGGAATCTAGTATAATCGAACCATGTTCAATAGCAATAGGCAGTGCAAGGAGAGAAGCGAGCACGTCACGTCCATCACTATTTAATCAAAATGAGAGTAGTTTGAAGTTTCAAGGATCAAACTATAAGCAGAATATAACTGAGATTCTCAATGTGTTAATCATGAAAATGAACTCAAACAAATTCCAAGTATCTTATCAATGCGATTCCAAGTATCTTATCAATGCAAGTCACATTTCTTGCTGAGATATCCGACATAAAGACGCACATACACATATACACAACTGGTATGCAAGTAAAATAGAGCAGCAAATTAACAGGGAACAAACATCGGTATCATACCTTGGATATAGCTCCTGATATGACAATTTGTTTCATTTTCTTTTTGGTCTCGTGTGAAATGGAAAGATAATTTATACAATCAAAATGTCATATTATTTAATGTCTTGTGCTGAGTAGATATGCGGTGGCCTCAACTTTTTAATAGAAAAATGATGTTGATGCCGAAACGCAATAGAAAATTAGCTAAACAGTAATTACAATTGATAGAGGAGCAAATCGTTCTCTTAAGTGTGATTATCAAAGTCAATATATCAAAAGTCTGAATAGAATGCCTCTTAAAACCTCAAAACATCATTATATATATAGTATAAAAATATGAAACGTAATTATAATAAGAAACATGATTATTATAGGAAAACTAATCGTAATAAGAATTCTAGTTATAATAAGAAACCTAATCATAATAGGAAACTGAATTTCAGTTTATTCCAAATATGTCAATCTTGAATGCATAAGATAAGCTCAACCATTTTCCATTTCTTCTTCGGTTTTTGTTTTCTCTCTCTTTCTAAACAGCCACATAGAATCACAGCATGGATTTAAAGATTTCTCGAAATAGGTAACTGGAAAATTTGTAAGCACTCTCCATAAAAAGAGTATAGAACCACAAATTCATGAACACATACTCGATTTAATCTGTCAAGTTCGAAGAGAACAACGCGACAAGAATTCACCAGAAATTTGCTTGCAAGACGTAGAGTTTCAAAAATTGGAACGAAAAGACATGAGCTGTGTTTGTGTGTCAATTGACGGCAGGATCCACAACAATGATTGGATAAGTTTGATCTCGTTTGTTTAATAGAGAACTTTACCAATTGCACCTATTGACAATAGTCAATTCACTTACTTGAATTAGTATCTCCTCACCATAAATGATCTCGCCATAACTTCTATTGTGTGAGATTTTGTAAAAGTGATGTTAACTATTATAAAAACTTAAGTTGATAGATGAACGCATATATTAATATTTAATTCTCTAGCACTCTATCTCATGCTTAGTATGGTCTTTTTGACTATATATAATTGGGGTGACAAATAAGGGTTTGAAAAAATTCGAATTCAGGACCTCAATATCATGTGAGATTTTGTAAAACCACTGCTAATTATTTTAAAAGCTTAAGCTAATAGATGAAAGTGTGGATTAATATTTAATTTTCTAATGCGTTGTAATTGCTCTCCATAGATTTCTCGTTTGTGTTACGGCGTGAACGACAGCCCAAGCCCACCCCATGATTCTGCTTGAGAAGACGCGCAAAAGCATAGATATAAAAATAAGGAAGCGGGAAAAATCCGAACATAAAATTAATTCCGAAAGTCAATTAGAATAGAAGCAACTCAATTCTTGGAAATCTAGATTACCCTTATGATTATTGTAAAACCCGTCGGAAAAGATGGAAAAAAGAAGAAGATCAAATCTCTTACACGTGCATAAAATGTAACAAAGATAATCCTCGAAATACGAAACTCGATTTGAGAAACTATAGCGGCTATTATCTCAAGATATTATAAAATAATAAAATGAACAGTATAACTAAATTATATGTACAATCCAGCAAATAAAGAAATAGAATAACAAGAGAGAATTTTCATTTTATTTCTACATCGGAAGTTTATGGTTTGGAGTTTCATTTTATGGGAAAATGAAGTAAGTAAAAATTACGAAACCGTTATGAATCAATTAAGAATCATTAAATAAGCAACCGTTACCAGATCTTATAGTATTGTTATAAATTAAACGACTTTCAAAATTGTTAAAAATTGATGACGCCACAGCTTATAAATCAAAAACTCTAAAATCTTCAAAACTATAGAAATATCCAGCATTCGTAATTTTAGTATTCACGGATTTGAAATTGAGCTCCGCTTTAGCATCCAACTTGACTCAAATTTGAGATCTACCTCCATCATAGTGTCTAAATGAAGAGGTACGGCATCAAGCTCTATCGTGACATCAAGCATCAGTCGATCTCGATTGACTTTTTCAATTTTCATATATTTCTTTTAGCTTTTACTTGGATTTTTATTTTAGATAAAAATGCCCATTTCCGACTATTTCAGACATTCATTTAAGGTAATATCTTTTGTTTTTGGTCAGACATTTAAGGTAATATCCACTTTGCGTTTCATGCCTTACTTAGAACCTTAATCTTAATAAGTGTTCGCCTGCCCAGAAGCAAGGACCCGCCCGTTCGCTCGCAGCATTCGCTTGCCACCGGCGTCGAACTGGCAAACATCAGAGACGTCGCACCGGCGAACCCTTCGGCGTCGTCGTCGTCATCGTCATCGGCGTCAGTCCTCAGGTACCAATCCGGTAGTCTCCCTTCTCTTTCTCGTGCCCTAGCTGGCCGATTCTCTCTATATGTCTAGCGCGCGTGCGCGTTGAGACCTGGGAAAACCTTTGAATTTGCTGCAAAGTTCGAAGCTTGGCATGTGGGTGTGTGATTTGTCTCTTTGAATGTCGAGAGATCACGAATTTTAAAGGGAAAAATGGTATCGATGAAGCAAAGGAGCTTCCGGGGATGCCGACTCGAACCGGAGCCAAACTGGAAGGAGATCCTGTTTCAGGTTGAAGCCTTTTCAATCCCCGGTCGAGTCGAACCCTATTATGATAGGAACTGATGTGGGCAGTGGCAAGAATTACTTAAAGGCCTATATAGACCCATCTTCTGATCTCTGTCTTCTCTCTCGTTGCACCTTGGACATTTTCATTTCGTGGCCGAGCTCTTCTAGGTGCACTCTGTCTCCTCTAAAGCAATTTTTTTTTTTTTTTGGGCAGCGTTGGGGCAATTTGGTTCAGTCGCCTTGTTTGAAGCCCCTCTTAATGCCCTTTAAATCAAGAGTAGACAGAGCTGGGAGCTGCCGTTGCCAGTGATCAAGGATCGTGTGAGGAAGGGAGTTTCACCGTTTCCATTGAGAAGCTCAAAGGTCGGGTTTTGCTGGGTTCTTCCTCTGGCAGTCCAATAGTTCGCAAGAGCATCTACGAGGCATGCATCGTCGTTACACTGATCTGTGCCAATAGCTTTTTCGGTTGGTTTTCGCTGCTGAATTTTAGGTCATAACCAGGGAGGTGCTTTCAACTGGCTAGTACTAAACCTCAATCTCGAGCGTAAGACATTGAGCTATCAACGATTGCCGTCTCTTGTACAGGACTTGGGCTGATTGTTTGCTGGATTAGTAATTGAACGTTATGGCCATATGCGATCAACTACTTGTTCAATTGAGTAGCTTTCTCCGCAAAAAATAGGTGTTTCGGTTCAACGGTTTTTTATACTGGGCAAACGATTGCGCTGAGGGAGTGCTGGACGCTATGGATCCTTCCATAATGAAGCTTCTGGAAGAAGATGAGGTTTCCGTTCTTTTACTTTTTTTTCTTTTCACATTGATTTGGGAAATTTTGCTCTCTCCTTGGATAGGATTTAAGGTCTGGTTGGGGAAAGGGACTTTGTTCATTAGGTTAATTGTGTGCCTGCAGGACGAAAGCATGCACTCAGGGGCCGATGTGGAGGCTTTTCAGGCTGCCCTTAATCGCGATATTAGAGGTGATACATCAATTTCTCAGCCATTATCATTTGATAAAGGTGTTGTTGGCTTTAAGTTTTTGCTGTCTGGGGATTAGGAATCTCTTCCTGGGTAGTGTTTGATGCAAACTCTTAGGTAATCAAGATGTTGTTGCATATGGGGTGTAATGAAGAAAGTACAATGATCACATGTAATGAAACAAGGTTAGTTCAGGCAGGATATGTAATGTTTTTGTCTTTGTCACATCACATTGAAAGTATCTAACATTTAACAAGGCAAGTTTACATTGGCTTGGATATGGAACTGCATGAAGATTCTTGCATGCCATTCAAGAAAATTGCTTGTGAATTTTAGTAATATCAATCTTATTATTGCTTAATGTTTGGACTTACATGCCTTCTTTGATGTAGATTTGGGCTTTAGATTAAATTTTGAAGCTTAGGTCTAGCGAAATGTAGGTGTGTAGTCTCTTTGTTGATTCCTTAGAAATAGTGTTGACCTGTAAGTCAAGTGATCGGGTCCTTGGTCACATCTACTGAGTTTACGTGGAACCAGAGTTAGGCTTCTTCAGATGCTGTGTGTGAATATAAGATGGGAGCAAGTGATTTCAGACTAATGGGCTAGTTATGATGGATTTCATTCATATTGTGGAATATTGGCATATCATAATCTTGCATGACTCCAGAGAAGTTAGATTATGGCCTACTAAACCGGGCATGAGATTGAAGGACAATTAGGCTGTTGAAGACTTTGATGAACCCAACTTTGTTTGGCCTATATCAATCCTTAGTTCCAATTTGGTGGAATGCATTTGTTCAAATATGTCTGTACTTGAAGTAGAGTCAATGGAGAAATTGTCATATACTAGCACATGAGGATGAGCATGATGAGACATTTTTTTGGTTTTTTATCCTACTTGCGATTTTGGATTTCCTTGCTGAAGCCATAAACATGCAATGCCTCTAATAAAATGGAACTATTTCTCTCCTTTTTTTTTTTCCTGGGATCTTCTGTGATGAGTAGTATAAGTAGGTCAATATTGATTACCATAACTAGGAGATTGTCTGGGGAATTCTACCTCTCCGCATTTTGTCCAACTTGCTTCTTGGCATCAAATTCCCATAAAAGCCCAGCTTATAAGAGTCAAAAGTGATGCTGCAAGCAAAAGATGTACCCTTCCAATCCCTAGCCTTTGTTGAATGCCTTTTCTGTTTGCATATAGATGAATCACTAGTGCGAAATGTAAGAAGAATATGTATTATTATTTACCGTCCACAAATTTTTTAGTAGAGTAACTAAAATGTCATTTGAAATCGGAGAATACTTTTCAACTGTGAGAATTAGTGTTTCCATGTTTAAACCTTCCAAAGAAGATAAACACTATGTGAATGGGGTTTTTAAGCTTTTAATTATGTTGTTGTCAATGAGATGGTGTAATGGCATCATTGATTGTCATCTTTGGTTGTTACAAGGTGCTTTATAATGGATTTTAATGCACCCTTTGGGTGTATATAACAAAATTTGCTCATGAGGCTAGTCTATGAAAGGATATTTAGACCTTTTAAGATGGGGCAATTGGTTCTTGGAAGTTTTCGTTGGATTGCCAAAGAAATAAGTAGACGTGAGGAGGTTTGAGCTATAAATGGAGCTCAGTTGTGAAATCTCTTTTGGTTTTTAATCTTAATGTCTGAAAGTGATGAAAAGGAATTTTGTCACAATAAAAAATAAGACAGTTATTTGTAGTTTCACAGCTTGTGGGTTCTATGGTTTTGGGTAATACCCCAATGGCATGTGGATGCAATTTTTGGCAGTGTCAACTGTAAGAAGTTTCCTATACTTTGTTCACTACGTGCAATATGTGTCCGATGAATAGATATGTTGGCTTGGTATATACTCATTTTTTTGGCGTAATATCGGGAAAATGCAAAGAAAAGTAGAATCTCGGTCAATGTGGATACTGGAGAGCAGCTTCGAGGTAGTGTGAAAACAGTTGTTCCCTATCCATATAGGTCACCATGATTATTTCCTTCCTTCTCTGTTTCTTTCCTTTTTTGTTGGCTGCCAATCTTATATCTTTTGCCTAAAAGAGTCTTACTCTTTACCAAACTTCAGGTGTCTCTCAGGGAGACAGCCATATGCCGAGCCAGTCGTATCCAGGATGGCAACCTACTAGCCAGGCTGAAAATGCAAATCCTCAAATTCAACAAGAACAAAAAAATGCAGAACATCAGGAGCAGATGTTGGCACAGATGCAATGCCAGCAAGGCGACTCTCTTGCTGATCCCCAACAAAATAACACTTTGGAGGAAGTCAATCACCAGCATTTGAAGCAGAAACAAGTGCAAGATAGTCATCAACTGGGGCAGGGAGAACAAAATTCGCTTCAGATTAAAAAATGTACTGGGATGCCAATGTCAGAAAATAATTCCCTTCCCATGAGTGAGCAAGGTAGAGTGCATTCACTGGAAAGTGAATCTCAGTACTTAAAGTTACAGCAAATGAGCAATCAACAGGCAACAGTCCCTGGGCAAGCACCAAATAAACCGAATCGCGTTAAACAAGTTCCATTTGCATTATTGCTCCCTGTGATTCTTCCCCAGCTTGATAAAGATAGAGCTATGCAATTGCAAACTCTTTATGCCAAATTGAAGGTGAGCTTTTGGTAAAGCTCTTTTGAATTCTTCACTTGTCGAGGAAATTATAATAAGGCTTGTTATTCATTCTCTTGTTTGGTCTCACTATTTTAGAAAAATGATATTCCCAAGGAAGGATTTGTGAGAATCATGCGAGGAATTGTTGGAGATCAGATGCTGAAGTTGGCTGTTATGAAAATGCAAACGCAGGTATGGTTGATATCGTACACAGATTTATAAATGTTGTCAAAATATGAATAGTTTGAGCTTGTAAATGAAAGTCAAAATTCATATAGGAGATTTCCTATCTAGGATGTCTAGCCTTTATCCAATGGAAATCTTAATTTTGGTAACTAAAACTCATAAAGAAAGTCCTTTCTTTGGAAAGTCCATATTTGTACTTATATTGCTGATTTGGGTAAGTCTGAAAGTTGCCTACGAAAAACGGACATTAGTTTTAGCATTTGAGTCGGCAAGGCCAAGGGCTATACTTTTAATATATAATGATAAACGATACTCTTTCGGGAGGTGGGCTTTTTGTGCCATGTGAGCGCTTTGAAGGTGTTGTAAGTGCACCCATGGGTGTGCTGTGCTTGGCATGAATCAAAGGTGGGCTTCATTTTGATTACATGCAGGCGCAATTTGGAGAGTTTTTGAGGCCCCTAAATATCTTGGGTAAGACTAGTGAATTTCTCTATGAGATTAGTGATTATTTAATGAGGAATTATATGAAGCTAAACATTGCGTAAGGTTATTGTGTGTAAATTGGAGTTAGGAAACACTGGAAGTGTCTGAGTGACTCGAGTGTGGTCGAAATCCCTATTGTATTGCTTGATCTATAGCGGAATCATGAGTTGCTTTGCATGTAGATTAGGTTTCATTAACTGAATCAAGCAAATCTGGTGTTCGATTATTTTCCTTGTTCAATTTATTTATTATTCGATCGCTTGTTTTCACAATGAATGTCAATATTTAACTAAGATGAGTCTCTTGCAGCCTCCTCCACAGTTGCACGTCCAGGGTCAAACTTCATCTCTACCACAGCACCCAAGAATGCAGCCTGCTAGTGCTGCAAAGTTCAATGATTCATCTGCATCAGGCCAAGTCCATTCCACAATGGATAGGAATGGCCCAAAGGCTGGAGAGGGGGAAAGGATACCAGATTCTCAATTCATGCAGCAGCAGCATTTTCAGAACATGCAGCCATTTCCCAAGTATGGAAGTCCTGGTGGTTATCATTCATTCAATGGGACAAATATGACTAGTTCCGCTTCATCTGTCAAAACACAACCCGATGATACACAAATGAAGCAGAATCCAATTCATCAAAATTTGGGTTCAAGTCATCCGGGAGGGTCATCTCAGGCAATGAGCCTGGCGACTGCACCAAAATTTGATCGGCAGCATTCTAACAATGATAACAAGAGAGGGCAACCTGGTTCTCTCCCTCCATTTGCAAGCAATATATCACTCCAACAAAATTCGGTTCCTTGGAAGCCCTCCACTACTAAAGACCAAAGTTCTGGCGCTTTCTCATCATCAGCCTATGTGAAACATGAACCTGTTGATCAGTCCAGCGATCAACAAAAACAACAGTTATCGTCCCTTCAAGGACCGTCTTCTATTTCAGCTGGGCATCTTGAGCAAAAAATTCCCACATCAGGAAGCTCTAGGGAGAATTCTTTTGATCCGCAGTCTCCAGGAGTGGGTTTCTTGACTCCTACAGGTACTGGGACTTCGCATCAGGATTCTCTTTCTGCAACACCAGCTCAGGACACTAATGTGCAGGTGATCTTTTAACATTCATCCACGCTTCTATCTTGCAATTTAATCCAGCTAAATTAGTTTGAATGCATTAATTTCTGCCAGTATGTGGACAGTGTAGACATCATTTATTGGATTGAACAATCGATTACATTGGCAAAATGTAAAAGGTTGTCCTGATGGTTTGCTTTTTGGGAGGTTTATTTCTGTGTTTCTTAAATGCGAGGCCTAGAAGATGTTTGCTAATGGGAGTAAATAAGAAGACTGTGGATGCTTTAGGTGTTAAAACTACTTGAACCCTTTCTCTTCGTTTGCTACAATTTAACAGGTCTGAATATACTCTTTGTTAGTAGGCAGCAAGGATTGCAATTAACAGACCTACCAGGCTGTGCTCCTACCAGAAAGCTTTAACAAATGAAATAAAAACTTTATGAGGAAGAGACAGTACAAAGCATATATACTAATTAAATATGCTCCTTCCACTTAGGAAAGGATTGTCACTATCTATGACATTATGTATTGGACATGTCTTGCATCTACAGCTGTAAAACAGATAGAATGCTTAGTTCACAACTTATTCTCTCATTCACCATGTGCAATTTTTGGACTGATTGGGCTACATTGCATTGTTTCTCTAGTAGAATAGTGATTTTGAAAATTCAATTCTGAAGTATGGTATGAATGTATATGTGTGCAATATCTTTGCGGCCCTCTTCATTCACTTTGCAATGTGTTTTGCAACAAGAACTGGTGGTTCTTCGGAGAAATTTCAGTATAAGTTTTTATTCGATGATGATATTAGAATAAGATTTGACAGCATGTATGCCCTTTTAAAAAGATTTTCGTTGCCTTTATTATATCAGCAAGGCTCCCGTACAGCATCCACACCAGCAGGGAATAATGCAAGGACGCCTTCAAAAAAACCTTCTGTTGGCCAGAAGAAGCCACTTGATACACTTGGTTCTTCGCCACCTCCCTCAAGGTGATGTGGCTTCTAATGAATACTCTATCAGAAAGATATCTGGGTCCTTTGAGTATGGAATTTTTACTTTGGATATTAACATTTGTCAATGTAATGTTGCGTATCAAATCCATGCAGTAAGAAGCAAAAGGTATCTGGGTCCTTTGCAGATCAAAGCATCGAACAACTAATTGATGTCACTGCTGTTAGTGGGGTTAATCTCAGGGTATGAATTGACAGCTTAATTTTGTATTTTTTTTCCTACTAACTAATTATTCAATTTCTAAGGTTTGGACCTTTTTATCCATGAAAATTGGTGTTGGAACTAGGAAGAAGAAGAACAGCTGTTCTCCGGGCCGAAGGAAGACAGTCGAGTCTCGGAAGCATCCCGAAGAGTTGTCCAAGAGGAAGAAGAAAATCTGATATTGCAGCGAGCTCCCCTGCAGAAAAAGTTGGCAGAGATCAGTAAACTCTCTTCTTCAATCTTCTTCTCTAAAATTTAAGTTTCTCTTCTGTTATGCCCCAATACAGTCTAGGTATCTAACTTTATGCTTCTACCAGTGGCCCGATGTGGTGTGCAGAATATGAGCAACGACGTGGAGCGGTGTCTCTCTTTGGTAAGATGCTAGCTTCTCTGCACTTTAAGTTTTCCTGTTTAGTTTCTTAACCAACTCATTATTCAGAGTGTGGAGGAAAGGCTGCGTGGACTGCTGTGCAATTTAATTAGAGTCTCAAAGCAGGTCAGTTTTTTTCAACCCTTACATTAACTTGATTCAAATATATCAGACTTTTCTTATTAAGCTATTTTTGATAGAGGGTTGATGTTGAGAGGCCCAGACACCAGACCATCGTCACTTCAGATGTTCGCCAGCACCTTATGATTTTGAACCGCAAGGCTAGGGAAGAGTGGGAGAAGAAACTGGCTGAAGCAGAAAAGCTAAGGAAACAAAGTGAGGCAAGTCTATCCCCTTTCTTCTGTTCGCCTTTACAATATGAAACTTTTGCTGAAGTATGAACATGTTTGCAGATCTTGCAAATATCTCTATACATATAAAATAGGAAAATGCCATTAAAAACTCTGAACTTTACCACTAGTGATATCTTTACTCCAAACTTTTTTTTGTGTCGCCAAAAACCCTAAGCTCGTGCTCGTGTGACTCATTTATCCAAACTTTTTTATGTCATAAAAAATTCTGGTGTGGCACATTTATTATGACTTTTTTTTTATGACACCAAAATCCCTGAATTTATATGCCTATGACACATTTACCTTGGAATTTTTTTTTTCTTTCTTCTTTTTTTACCCACTTTGGCTGGCGAGCTGCAGCTGGCCCTGGCAAGGGTCGTCAGAGCTTGCGGGCTACTGGGCGAGGATGGCAAAGGCAGGGCCAGCTGTAGCTTGCTGGCTACTGGGCAAGGACAGCGAAGGCAGGGCTGGCCGCAACTTGCCGGCTACTGGGCGAGGGCCACGAAGCCTTCGCCGGTTGCGGCCAAGGCTTGCCGGCCAAAGTGGGTGAAAAAATAAGGAAAAGAAAAAAAAAGTTATAGGGTAATTATGTCATAAGGATATAAGTTCAGGTTTTTTGGTGTCACGTAAAAAAAGTTTGGGGAAAATGTGTCACACGAGCACAAGTCAGGGTTTTTGGTGATACAAAAAACTGTTTTGGGTTGAATGTGTCACAAAGAGTATAGTTTAGGGTTTTTTATGGTATTTTTCCTATCAAAGATGTCTTCCACAGTTGATTCTCTTTCCTCCTCCTATTCACCTCCCTTTCTGCTTCTCTGTTTAACATCTCCTAGTGTACATCATTGCAGCCTGATGGCAATCAGGGAGTTGATGGTGATAAAGAAAAGGATGAAAACCGTGGAAAATCCGTGAAGGTAATATGAATTTCTTCATGGGGGTAATGTTTGGTTTGACAGAAGCTGTTTCTCCTTCCTTTGAATCCCTCACCTAATTGTTTGAAGGAGGATCGAATCCTGAGTCATTGGTTCATCTACCAAGCGACTTTATTTGCTAAGCTTGCTCACCTCACAGCTTCTCATGGTTCTAGCGCAATCATATTACTAGGTAACTGAGAGCATATGTGTGTCCTCCCTTTTCTCTATTTAGGCAAACAAAGAGGAAGACGACAAGATGAGAGCAACTGCTGCAAATGTTGCTGCCCGAGCTGCTGTGGGAGGAGATGACATGTTGTCCAAGTGGCAGCTTATGGCTGAAAAAGCCCGTCAAAAACGTGAGGGAGGATCGGAAGCTGCATCTCAGGTCGGTAAAGATGGTCAAAAATCTTCAATCTCTGGAAGAAGCAATAAGGACAATCAAGAAGCGGGAAAAAAGGGGCAAGCTGCATCTGGTATGTCATAGATTTGTAGCCATTCTAAAGTGTTCCGACTTCTGGTTTTGAAAGTATAAAATAGTGGCTGAGATGATTCTTCATTGTGAAAAACTAATGCTGGACAGAGAGTAAGTTCCAATTTGATCAGATGAAACATTCATAATACCATAAGAGTTTGGAATGTAATCTCCAACTCTCTATCGTGTGATGCCTCGTCGCAGTCAGTCCTTTTACACACTTCTTTGTGCTTTACAGGGGCCATAAGAAAAGCGGGGAGGAATCAAGCTTTTGCATCACAACCGAAGGTAGCTCGTACAATTTCTGTCAAGGACGTCATTGCTGTTCTTGAAAGGGAACCTCAGATGTCAAAGTCTAGTCTCATATATCGCCTTTACAATAAAGTTCGTTCTGAGAGAAGTGGTGAATAATTGAAGCAGCAATGTCAGTCTCAGCTTTTTATTTCCTTATCCAGTCGCTTGTCAACTCATACATTGACGTGCGAGAAACTGCTGATCCAGATCAAGTCTCTCACCAGTGCATTCATTTGTGGTTGGAAAACAATCCTCTATTTCTGTCTTAGCTCAGGCTCTCCTTAGTTAGAGATCCTTCTTACTCTTTCCTGGTATACTTTCTGTATCACAGCTTCTCTCTTTTGATTTTGCATGTATTTTTGCAGTAATCACTCTGCCACAATTTTCCAGGCAGTAGTTGAATTCTTCCAATACATATTTAGTATACCTTCTTAGTGTGGTAACTTTTATGGAATTTGCCATTGGCTCTCAGGCAGTAATCGTTCCTGTAATTAAATTGTTGGTATTTAGAACATAAGAGAAATTTTTCTGTATTCGTATATGGGAAGATTACCATGTTCATGGAATGTGGTCACCTGTCACCTTAATTCCAAGCATACTTTTTCTTCATCAAGGTTTGATCACTTGATCTACCATGTTCCTGGTTCTTTTTTTCTTCTCTTTTGGCAAAGCATCAGCACTATTAGGTGCACTTCAGGGAATGTTTTGTGCGCACTACATCAGACTTATCAGGCTTGTTGAAGGGAATGTGGTATCACCTTTGATCCTTTCCAACGTTGGGCAAAATACAGCTACTTCCTAAGCGAATGCAAAATGCGCTGGGCTATTTATGCATTTTTCAATTTTTTTTTGGTAAATCATTTTTTTTCATTTTTTTTTCCTGGGCAAAGTTGTCAAACGTGATCTCTATGATATGGAGGTGCTATGGCTTGAATTTTAAGGATTCTAAGTAGATCATGACAACACTCTATTAGAGTTTTGGCATTCTACTCCGAAAACGGCTATGTTTTTCGGCCAACTAGCCTTTTGATTAGCGCAGTACAAACACGTAAATTATGCCACCGACAAGCCCAGGCCAGAGGAAAATAGTACATTGAAAATATTTTATTGATTGAGATTCTTAAAGCTTGTGATGATATAAAGATATTGTGGATGACAACAGGAGATTTTACGGTATTTTTATACTGTATCACCCGCGCAAAATTTAAAAAAAATACCAAGTTCTATAGCCATAATTAATCTTAGTTTGAACAATATTATCCCCAAAAAACAAGCATTGTTTAACTTTACTCATTAACATCTACGGCGGAGCTGGAATATGCTCGAGGTAAGTAATTTTCCCGCGGGATTGGAAATGGAAATCTGTATCTAATGCACTACTAAATGTAAAAAAAAAAAACTTTCAGTTCGTTTATAATAACATTGTGCGTCATGGATGAGTGCAAAATCGTAGTCCTCGATCGGATTCCTTTGTTTCCTGCTCATGTCTGCGTAGAATCTATCTGGTTTGGCACTACATTAAACCTGCAGTGTTCATCAAACATCACAGGGAAAACGTGGACGTATGTGTTATTCTCAGACTGTTTGTCGCTCGAACACATAGCCGTAAAGAAGATTTGTCTTAAGCATCTCCAAAGTAGCATGGCGAGCCACACATGGTGGGTGCCTTGTCCTGATTGAATCCAAACCTTTGTCCTCCGCATTGGTTTGAACTGAGTTGGTTTGTTTTGTGGAAAATAAATAGCTTGAAAAATAATTTTCCAAAAAATGATTGCTTTATCATTCATAAAAATGAATGAAAACAAAAATATTTTTATCGCCCATAAAAATGTCTGGACATAAATTCACAAGAAGAGAAGGCTATGTAAACATCATGGTGGGAAGTTTAGAGTGCCGTATAACAAAAGGCTAGTGAAAATAGACTTTTTGTTCGAGAATATTATAATCATTAGGCTCTATCCGTTTCACGGAAAATATAATATTTATGGTAAATATCTTTTAGAAAGTTACTTTAAGAAAATGACAATATTTTTGTGTATTTGATTGAAATTTGAAAATGAATTCTCAAACAAAATTCGACCAAATCCCTCCTCTCGAAATCGCAGGACCCCTCTTCAATCTCAAACCCTAAAGTTTCCTCGCTATCATATCCTCCCTTTTCCGGCGAATTCTCTCCCCCAATCCCATTCCCCCTTCGAATTGAGCCAGAATTGGGTTCGCGACCGATTCTCACATCACCACTCATTTTTTGTACTCCAAACATCATAAGTTGTGGAAGAAGTTTTCTTGGAAAAAAATTTACTGGAAACAAACACAGCCTTAGCATTCCTCTTGAGTGATCATTTTAAGAAGTGGCACTCCGAAAATTATGCAAGGCTCAGAACACGAAAGTGGAAGGTGCAATTGCTAAAAAAAAAGAAGTGGCACACTATGCGAGGAAGAGGAAAAGGAACTTCAAACATAAACTACACGAAGAGACTCGGATTACCACGCAAACACAACTGTGTATTTTCGTTACAACCTCATGTTCTTCCTCTTGAAGATTAGTTCCAAAAAATTCTAAATTTATTGCATTTTTGTCAATTCAGTTATAAATATTATAATTGTGCCAATTGAGTCCTAAATTTTTTCACAATTTGCCAATTCAATCCATTTAGCCAATTGTGGATGAAAATATGCAACATGGATCCAACATTAATGTGAACAATTTCTATAATATTCTTATATTTTATTGATTATTCTTTTTATTTTCTATTATTTTCTTTCGTATCTTGTTTTCCAAGTCTCTGGCAAGGGTTGGGGAAAAAAGGAAGAAAAGAAAAGAACATAAAAAATAAACAAAAAACCACAATATTTAAAATTGTCCACATCAACGTCAGTCATGCCACCTAAGGCAGTTGGCCTCCACATCAGCAATATTTGGCCAAAACTGATTGGATTAATCTAATTTGTACAACTATAAAAGTTTACTGAATTGGCAAAAGTACATTAGTTTCACGACTTGTTAGATAATTTTCCCCTTCAACATCAAATAATTCTCATCCTTCCCATCTTCCTCTTTGACGCAACTATTGATTGTTTTTTGACCTCGAGCTGGCAAGCAGCCTTGCATCTTCCATCTACTCACTGATAATACGTGATGTGCCTTCACAAGCCTGCTCCCCCTTCTTCTTCTTCGACCTCAAGCTCCTATTGACAAATATCAAGCAGTCGATCAAGCTCTCTCTACTCAAACCTTTCATGTCATAAGCCTGTGATCTTCTCCATATGCATGTAGCTCATGTTGTGTTTCTGATGGCATAATTTGCATATACTAGCAACAAGTAATGCTAGGCTCAGTTGCTTTAAGTTACTGTCACGTTCTTCCTTAGCCTCCATGGGCAAATTTCAAATGCCTCATTATACTCAACATGCCCATTTTTGCGTGACCTGCCCAAACATGCTTTCATGCCTATTATTCTATAAGACCTACCAAGGCCCTCTTTTCTTCAACCTTTCCTGGGTCAATTTTTTTTTTTGATAAAGTAAGTAGTTGTATTGATCTTCTCCATGCAAAATGTACAAGGTATCAATGCCCGATATCTCAAAACTTACACTATCACTACAAAATAGGTGAGAGCGTAAGGGTATCGAGATTCTAAAATGAGAACCAGAAATGGAAGCCTAAATGCCAGAATGGCTAAATATAAGAGAATGCCTAAAAAGTGACAAAACACCTATGAAAAAAGGCTATATGTATTAAGAGAACCAAAATACATCAAGAAAAGATGAAGGAATCAATTCCTCAATTCCTCTGAACTCTTACATTCCTAGGATTATCAGCTACCTTGGGGAATGATCCGGCTCTGTCTTTGACCATTTTTATCAATGTCGTCTTCATTGCTGGGACAAAAACACCACAAGAGTAGAACAAGGCATTGTTTTGTGTCTTCAATATGACATAATGCACCCAATACAAATTTAGCAATGTCCTGATAGAAGTGATTTCCGTCTATATGTGTGACCGCCCAATCTAGTGTCTCGAGTCAAAAACCATTCCTCCAAGATAAATTACAATTCAAAGCCCAAAAAGATGCAACTTCTGATGTGACTTGACATTCAAAATACATGTGATTTATATAATCAGGCCATGTATGACAGAATACACAAGGAGAATAATGTATTCTACCATAAGCCAACATTAATACCTGATTGGGTAGCCTGTTCATTGTCATTAACTAGAGATGGAACTGGTACCTGGAGATAATAGTATTGCTCCAGATGAAGGAGTGCCATAATACTCGTTGGCCTTTAGGACGAATGACACTCTATGCAGAAGCCATCGAGAAAGTACCATAAGGACCTCCCATGCACCGAAGCGTGTCCAATCAGTCGGTCAAAAGAGGAAGTGACTCTCCTCCTACCTCCAATGCCTTTAGAAGGGTAGCAAACTGTCCTCTAGCCATCATAAACTCCACTAATTTGGCTTCTCTGGACAAACCCATCCGATAAATGTCACGATCAGTGGACAATAAGTTCAGTGGACCGTGAGTATGCCAATAATTGAACCATAAAGAAATCAGTCGCCCATTACTAATCTTCCACCGGAACATGTGTCAATATTTACTACCAAGTTGTAGAATCTTCTTCTAGGCCCATGAACAAAAAGTCAGTTTCTTAGCCACCCAAAAATTCTATTTACTCAAAAAAGTAGAGTGAATCCATTTACACCATAATGATTTTTTATCAATGAAAAGAACCCAAATGTGTTTCAATATGGCAGCCTTATTACTCTCCCTAAGACGTCGAATACCAAGATACCCTTCATCATTGGGGAGGCATACATCAGTCCAAGACACCTTAGCTCCCCCTACCCCAAGATCCGAGCCATTCCAAAGGAATTGCCGGAGTATACGCTCTATTCTCTCTATGACAGAGCTAGGAAATATAAACAGACCAGATCAATAATATGGATGATGTGGAGAATTGACCTGATAAGCTGTAGATGCTCAGCAAATGAGAGAAATCAACGAGTTCAAGACTGGGCTCTTTTGATAATCCAGTTAACCAGGGAAACAAAATTTGTCTTCCCTAGTCTTTCGGCCATCACTAGAATCCCCCAAGTACCAGAACGGAAGAGATCCAAGCCTGAAGCCAAGCAAGTCAATAATGATCACCCGTTGCTCTTCATCAACCATAGAGATATAAACTTCACTCTATTCATAGTTGGGTTTCAAACCCGACCACTGTGTAAAGGTAGTGAACGTCGTCTTCATAAGAGCAACCAACTCCACTTTAGCTTCGTTGAATAGGAGGATAGCATCAACAAAGAATAAGTGCGTCAATTGAGTGGTATTGCATCTCCAATAGAATTTGAAACCTGGTTGGCTAGTATGTCTATCGACAATGCCCAAAATATTTCCATAATTAAGGTGAAAAGATAAGGAGAGATCGAATCACTCTACTTATTACCCCTGGAGCTTGCGAAAAAACCCTATAATTCCCCATTGATAGAGATGGAGAACTTGGGAGTTCGCGCACAAATCATGATCAATCTGATAATACTGGACGGGAATCCAAATGCAACTAATGTCGGCTCCAAAAAATCCCAATAAATAGTGTCATAAGCTTTTTGAAATCAACTTTCATAGCACACTTAGGAGAATACGGTACATGGTGAAAGTTATAGAATAACTCATGAGCTAGCATAATATTATCATTGATATGCCGGCTTTTAACAAAGGCATTCTGAGATGGACTAATAATCGAAGGGAGAATCGAAGTCACCCAATTAACTAACAGCTTGGTAATGCACTTATAGATGGTGTTGCAGTATGCAATAGATCTACAGTCATTAATTGATGAAGCATTAGAAACTTTGGGAATCAATGTTATAAAAGTGGTATTAAGATGACGGAGCACATTCTCAGAGTTTAAGAAATCCATAATAGCTGTAGTCACTAATGGGCCAACTATCTCCCAAGACAATATAAAGAAATTACACTAAACTCGTCTGGCCCCGAGACTTTTCCAGAAGCTAAGGAGCATAGGGTATCACAGATCTCAACATCAGTAAAAGGGCGAGATAGGTCTCGTACCTGGTTATCCTCCAGTGTGTGTCTGAGAATCGCCCTCATCTCCTAAATCGACAAATGTGCTCATTGACTTAGGGAGGTAAAGAGGTCTTTATAGTGAGAAACGAAGACATCATTAATCCAATCTGGTGTAGTAACCTGATTATCCAAACCATCCATAACCGAGATAATTCGGTTACTGAATTGTATGTTCTTCATAGATTAGTGGAAGTACCTTGTATTCAAGTCACCCTTCTTAAGTCACTGTATTCGCGACTTCTATCTTTAGAAAGCCTCCTCCTAAAGTCGAAGAGTGGAGAAAGCCTTCATAGCTTCCTTCTCATCATGATCCAGAAGCGAATTAAAAGGGTCTTACACCAAAACCTTTTGCACCAAACTAAGTCTTTGTCTAGCCTTCCTAATGCAATTAGAGATGTCCGAGAAAGACTCCCTATTAAACTGCTTTAGTTGAGCCTTTAGTAACTTAAGTTTTGTACATAACTGAAGTATCAAAGTCCCTTCAATACTAGAGTCCCAAATTTGAGAAACCAAGGACATAAAGTTTGGGTGCATCATCCAGAAGTTGAAGAACTTAAAAGGCCTACGTGCATGTATCAATGGCATAATGGGCACAATCATCGGAGAGTAATTGGAATTACATGGAGTGAGGAAATTGGCTTCTAAAAAGGAGAAAATCAAACTCCATTGCTGATTAACCAGAACACTATCAATCTTCCTCCGAATTCGATCCACCTTCTCGAAAGTAAACCATGTATATTTGCATCCCACATATCTTAGATCATCCAACTCAGCTTCTAGCAAATAATTGTGTAGATCATCGAAGGAAAAATCCAGTTATTAGAACCCCCAAGTCTATCAAATGCAAATCATATGGCGTTAAGGTCACTGCCACTAACCAGGGCACTGCTCGGTTTGCTACACTCTTTTCAATGAGGTCTCCCACAACGGTCGTCTATTAATAGCAGTATGCAGTGCATAAACAATAGATAAAGCAAAAAAAGTATCTGAACTGGTCCCTTAAGATGCCCATGAATTGCCTAAATAGAACTGTCAGTGATCTGAAAATTCACCACATTAGGGTTCCAACCAATGCATATCCTTCCCAAAGCTGAGTATCGATAATTCGCACACCATAACCAGCTAGGTATGAGACTAGAAGAAATATTCGAAAAAATGGACTATGAGGCCTTGGTCTCCAAATACCAACACAACAAAGATTGTTTTGTTTCATCAAGTGTCTTACTTCCGCCTATCTAAGTGAATCAACTACCCCTCTAACATTCCAAATTCCTATATACATATGTACAAGAATGGAAGATGGTTACGGTCTCTTGGCCTGACGACCATTCCTCCTTGTTGCTCTCGGTGTGGCCCTTGGAGGAAGCGATGGAGAGGGGATTGGCAGGGAGCTTAGGTCTTCTTTAAAAGTCTTTCTTCATTCCTTTCTCAAAAAATACATCAAAGACCTTTAGGACTTTTGGATTGTTCTTGAATCTTGATATCATTTTCTTATGATCATGAATGAGGGTTGTAGAAATAGCTTCTCCAAAATCTTTTATGTTCTACCATATTTATGAGGCCAACGATGGAACATTTCTAACAGTGAATAATGAAATAATAAGAGATAAGGATGATTGTTGGTGACGACACCCCTTCTCCCATATTGAAGGAGGGTGATGTAACAATGGCAGTGGATAATGATGTTAGAAAGTACAGCCCAAAAATTTAAACTGATAAGTAAAAAAAAAACTAAATGTTTATAAAGAACATATAAATCCTATTATCAAGCAATGTATGATAATATTCCATCTCAGCGGCATGTGGAGTTTGATGAAAAGGCAAATTCTAACTCTGATACTATGTAAGAACGTTTAAATCAAAATAATAAAAATAAACTAATAAGTGAAGAGAGACTGTGTTTGTATAAAGAATATACGAACGCCATTATCATACGATGTGCAATATTTCAAAATGAAAGGGTCATGAGATCAATAGAGTGGTAAATAACGCGTTTATGGATGTGTCAAAAAGGTTGGGATTGTGATGAAATCATTAGAGTGGTGAATGAGATGGAGAAGTCGTGATAATTGAAACAATAACAACAACAAAGAAACAGAGGTAGCATGATACTAAAAATGTTATAACTTTTGTACAACATTTATTTTAGTGCCGAAACTTTCAGCTGAATTACTTTAGTATCACTTCGATACAAAAACAATCATTGAGTGTCATTATCAATTTAAGATGTTAGAAATCTGACGTAAAAAATATTTTATCATTTTTTTGGGATCGACATTGTTCATAGTGCTCTAAGTCTACAAAGATAGCCCTCAACGACATCGTTCAACAAAGTTTGCCCCCAGTATTAAAGGTAAATAGTTCTAGGCTCCAATGAACGGTTCCAAGTTCCACTTGAAATCTAGAATAAACTTGCCGGAACATGTTTTCGAATTTTTGGAACTTGAAATCTACCTTTCATATCTAGGAACTTGAAACCTACCCTCATAATAGGTTCCAAAGTGTATATAGGTTATACATATGCTCTCAATCAAAGGAGTATAGTAAACCATCACATTTAGTTATCACTATTTGTTACAATCCACTTATTACAAATAATATTGAGGTACACAAAACATGTTAGGAGCATAAAACAAAAGTCCAATACCTACATCTAGAGAGATCGCTAAGAGGGAGCTTAAGTCCGAACCCGTCAACATGTCTAGTTAGACCCACATTTACTCAAAATTTATGTCAATGAGTTATGGGCCAACTAGAATATATTAACTATTACATAACACACCAGTTCTCTAATGTGTGACTTCTTTAACTTAAGTCACACGTGTATCCTAGTAATCTCCCCTTCATATATGAACTCTAACATATGTTATTTAGTACCTATCTCCTTTGCAGAGTGTAATATTGATAAAACTTAATCGGCTAAATCAAATATTGGTTTTTTAATGCACTAAGAAAATCCAAAAACAAGATAAATAAAATTAAAAATCAAACAAGTCTTTTGAGGGGGCAAAATTTGAAACGTAGCAAACTAAGAGCGAGAACCCTCAAGCAACAACCACAGAGGCAACGAAATGAAGAAGACGGAGAAAAACTGAGCAGCAAGGGACACTTTCAGGCCAGAGAGAGAGAGAGAGGTGACTTGACGTGAGGGGACTATGTTGTGGGCCCCCTTCGTGTGCAAATAGAGAAGGAGAGAGAGAGAGAGAGAGAGAGAGAGAGAGAGAGAGAGAGAGAGGTGACTTGACGTGAGGGGACTATGTTGTGGGCCCCCTTCGTGTGCAAATAGAGAAGGAGAGAGAGAGAGAGAGAGAGAGAGAGAGAGAGAGAGAGAGAGAGAGAGAGAGAGAGAGAGGTCAAAAAATGGGGTAGGGACAAGTTGGCCGAAAATGGGGGAAAAGAGAGAAAAAGGGAGAGAGAAAAGAAAAGGGGAGAGAAGGAGTCAATCAGTGGAAGAGATAGAGGACGAGAGAGAAGAGAGAGGGAAAATGAGGACATAGAAAATAGGTTGTTACACAAGTGGTTGGTCCAGTCTCGCTCTACAAAGAATCGTGAATTGGTTCTATTTTAGGAAATGTGGACCGGACCGACATCCCGAAAAACCGAACCCACCTGGTCAGTCCGGTCCGGTCTGGGTGTTTCCCGGGTTGGGGTGGTCTATTATGCTCAGACCTATGGGAAAGCAAAGAGGAGAGAGGAGAGAGAAGGGAAAATGACCAATAAGCCATTATCAGAATTCAAATCTTCAAGGACCGAATTGCAAATGTCCAAAAATCAAGGGACCTTTTTGCAATTAACAAAAGTTTAGGAACCACCCAAAACAAATTTGATGGTTTAGTTTGGGGAATTCCTGGGGCCAATGAGCCACAAACTTGAACCTGAAATTTTTAATACTAGACCTTGAATTTGACCGAAAATGGGCCGTTACATACATAATAGAGCAAAATGTTAATTGATACGCAATATGTTTCATAATATTTTTAACAAAGTACTATTTGACTTTGCAACACGGGCCAATAGATCACAAACTTAAACCTGAAATTTTAAATACTAAATCTCGAATCTGACCAAAAACGGGCCGTTACATGCATAATAGAGAAAATTGTTAATTGATACGCAATATGTTTCATAATATATTTAACAAAGTACCATTTAACTTCACAACACAGGCCAATGGACCACAAACTTAAACCAAACATTTTAAATAGTAGATCCAAAATGTGACTAAAAATGAGATGTTACATGCATTATAGAGAAAAATGTTAATTGATACGCAATATGTTATATAATATCTTTAACAAAGTATCATTTGACTTCGCAACACTACTATGATTGTGCCACATGGCACAACTACATGAGAGCTTTATTATATCATTGTTGTATCACATACAAAGATATTATGCTTGTGTACATCAAGAAAGGACAGTATATATGCCTAGACGGCTTAGTCTTATTGGCTCCCAAGTCATGACATAGATGGAACAAGGGATTCATTCCACATGTCAACAAAAGAATTTGATTTTATAATATGTCTCAAAAATCAATTGGGGGCATACACTATCTCTTTATGATCCTTCTTTACATCCACAACAAATAAACCAAATGATCGTCCCTACCTTCTTCCTTCCCTCCTTATATTGAAAACCCTAGAACCTTATTAATGACCACCAGGGTGGAATGAAATATTTCCACTAGCATCGTAATTATGCAGAGGTGCATGCTCATTCAATCTTGGTATGACCGTTTGGTCACCTCCGATGCTTGTGGAAATATTTATTTTCACTGATGATTGAACTGATAAAAATTAGTTTTTTCTTTCCGGCGCGCTTCTTCGGCGGGGGTTTGGTTTCTTCGTATGCACAGAAAAAAATGACCTCGTAGCATGATTAGGGTGTGCCTCTTGACAGCTGAGAGCTATCTCTCTCCCTTCACGCGTCGAATTCACATTGAAAACTTGGCGGAACGTACGTGTTGAGCTCGCGGAAGATCATGTCATCTCCGTCGCCGCCAAAGTTGTTGGAATCTTGATGACACTCGAAGTAGGTCTGAACATCAGCTGGGAAGCTGCGTTTCAGGGCCTCGTTGGTCTCCTCCTGCGGTATTGCCGACGTTGCGTCATCGGCCCGAGACGCCATCTCCATCATCTCCTTGAATTTCGACGACTGAAGCAAAAGCCCTAGGGCTGAAGTGGCGCTCCGAGGCTGAGCTTGGATGGTTTCTTGATTAGAATCTGATGTTTGGGGATTCTGGAAATAGCTAAGGCCGAGCTTATCACTGGGGTTTGTGGTTAAGACGTCGGTGTTATTATTGTTGGTATTGGGTTGAGCAACGCCGCTGGCAACCACGGCAGCGGTGGCAGCATTAGGTTTTAGCCACTTGATGTAACGACTAAGGTCGAAGTTTGTGACGGCGTTAAGTCCTCGGTACTCTATCGCTGCCATATCATATGCAACGGCAGCTTCTTCTTGCGTGGCTGCAAAATCAAAGAGAGATGTCTCAATATACGCTCATGAGAAAAAGTTGCCATAAAGAAAAGAAGCGATTGACAAAGAATATTTAGCTGCCACTGTTGCACCACGTGATGACACAACACATCTAATAGGGTCTCGCCATCTTCAATCCCCATAACCTTCTCATTGTTCCATTTCTCTTATTAATCAAGATTGATTAATTTCCTTTCTCGTTCTTCTTTTTGTTAGTTTTCATTTATACATATATGTGTGTGTGTGTGTGTGTGTGTGTGTGTCATTTAGTTGGGCTAATTACTAGTCCTTTGGGCAAGAGGAAGTGTTACTGTGCATCGTAACATTTAATTCTTTAATCATGGTGCATTTAGCTTGGATTAATTCTTCTTTCCCAAGCAAAACAAAGAATCTATATGTTTGGCATTTGTGTCTAGGACATAACAAAAGTCGGCATTTGTTTCTTGGACATAGCAAAAGTGAATTCAACATGTAACTAAGTTGCCCATCTTATGTGCGATTTCACTTTAAAGTTTTGTTAAAGCCGTATCTCAATATTAGATTCTGAAAAGAATAGGTCAACAAAGTCCCCTGATATTATCCATTGAAGTTGAGAGTTTGACAAGCAACGTTGTCTTGAAGGAAAATGACATTTGATTTAATTACATATCATTCACAAATTAGATGATCCACATATTATTCTCATTAACTAAACGACATGATGTCTAGCAAAGATTTTTCGAGATGTTTCACTTCCGATCCATAAGTAAATTACTTTTTCTTGATAATATTCAAATTGATAATAATCAAGAAAATTGAATTTACCATATGTCCCAAGATAAAGATACTTGTTTCCGAAGACTCTTCCAATGCGAGCTTCCCATCTTCCATTGTGGTGATGCCTACATAACCAATAAAAGCAAAATTAGATAAAGAGTTGCCTGCAAATCATCCATACTTGATATAAACACTAAACTATGACAACGTAATTACTACTATAAATAAATAGAAATATACGATTCGTGGGAAGAACATAAGCACCTTGCAACGCCTCTATATTTCGAAACACCCCGAGAAAACCCACTGCTTTTCCTGCATGACGTATCAACACCAATTTATTCGACTAAATGACGTCATTTCCGTCGTCCACATCTAACTCCTCTAGAGATTAAGGTTGGATCTAATGAATCAAGTTAGGCTGTGGCCTCACCTTCTTAATGATCCTATGTACTCTTCTCTCGACTGTCCCTCCATTTCCACTAGCTCCCTTTCGTACGTCGATACCTGCATTTTAAGATAAACATTAATAAAATCTTGTTTTGTTATTTTTCTCTCCTTTTCTCTGACCGTGCCGATATTTATCTTTATGGTGACCCGAAGAGAAAATATAATGAGGATGGCCGTGTAATTACTGGAAAATTGAGAATGGTATCTTTCCCCCAGTATTTAAGCGCCGCCAAGTCGTAAGCGTGCGCGGCCGCTTCTTCGTCGTCATAGGCGCCTGAGAAAACCCGAGAAAGAATTAGAATGAATGATTCTCATTAGAGAGCCAAAGTAATGAAGGAGAATGTTAAGAAGAGAAAAACAAGAGAAAGGAGAAAAGGTAATAATCAAGGACTAAATGATAGAATGTCATCATCAATGGGTATCGAACATCAGGGTGAGACCAATCAAGCAAAGACACTTACCAAGATAAACTGAAGTAATTGAGCGAGATCCCATGCAAGTCACCAACATCGGCAGATGCCCAGATGGTAAAAGAGAAGAAGAACCCATCATCAGCTAATTCATATATTATCAAAAACACAATCTCTATGTCTCGACATCGATATACATTTATTCAGTTCGCGAACCTTGCCGTCCCTTCTTGTTCTGCGATTCGTTCCAGCAGTTCTTGTCCCACAGGTGCGCCTCATATCGGCCGGTCCACCGGTGCCTGAACAAGTTTCAACACCAAGAGAACAAAGCCAGACCACATCATTCACCGAAGCCAAAAAACCCGAATCCGAGCACAAGAAGCCGGACAGGAGGCAGTAGCCGATAATGACCTAGTGACTCCTCGGTATATCGAGCTCCGCTGAGGAGGAGAGTCCCTGGGCACGGTCCTCCGAGTCCTCTTCACCTTGGCCACGCCACCATTGATAGCACCGGTCAAGGCACTGCCGCTGTTCCCGCTCTTCTTGCTTTCGCTCCCGCCGGCGGCGGCAGCAGCTATCCGGTTTTGCTGCGATAACTTCACCATGGGACTAATAACAGAGCAAGAACGTAGACGGAGGAGGAAGGAGATGAAGGAAGCGAAACGAAACGAGACAAAAGGTATAAGTAAGGAGCAGGAGGGAACGACGGGGTCCTCCAATGAAGGACGGTTATAAAGGAGGGAGGCCATGGAGTGTCGTGGGCTGGCGAGTTAAGGCGAGAGGCCGGCCGAATGGGGGCGACTTTTATTATTAATGATTTTCACTTCTTTATGTATATTTACGTTGCCGTCTAAACGGCATGTCGTGGCCTCTTCTCTCTTGTCGTCACGTGAGGCGAAATCCCCACAATGCCCTCGCGCCGTCCCCACCTTAACCCGGTTAATTCGGCGATCTGGCTTTCCGGGTGCAAGGGGTATTTGTGTAATGACGGCGGCTCCGCGGGGCCCGGTTGGGGAGCGCGATGCAAGTCGCGTGTCTCGTCATGGGGGTGGGATATCGCTGAGAGGGAGACAAATTGCAGGGCGATGAGATATGCCGGATTAGACCTAATTCTTATTGAGTCTTCTAATAAATTAAGACGTTAATTAACGAATCAAAATGCCCGATTAGTCCCTATCGCGAGATACCCTAAGGGGGGGATCTTCTAAGGTTTGGCTAACGAAGGCGTGTTTGACAATGCTTTTTTGTTTCCATGAACAATGTCTTTTCGCAATTAATTTTTTTTTCTATTCCTGATCTCTAAAAGAATTTGTAATAAAAAAATACTTTTGGTAATTTTTTTTTGGGTAGAAAAAGAATAAAAATGCACTTGCTACAAAATTGATTTTGTTACGTATTTCTAATATTTTTTTTCTATCTCCAGACAACAGGAGCCACTAGTGAGGCTCGAACTCTCCAGATCTGCTCGAGGTCGACCCTCACACAACAACGATGAGGTTGATCACGCGAGGCATGTTAGAGCGTGGCGAAATTGACCTCACCCTTGCCAACGCACAACCTCGCATGTCCTAGTCTTGGCCGATGTCAGCCAATTGTCAGTTGGCCAATTGCCGATCTTTACCGAGACCCAGCGACTGGTTATAGAAAAAAGAAGAAAGAAAAAGGAAGAATGAGGGAAAAAATGTAGTTTTTTTTTTGGTAAATGGGAAAAAAATATTGTTTCAAGATAATAAACAGTAAATTTTTGTTACTTTTAATTTCTATTATAAATCTATTCGTTAGCCACTTTTCTATTCTAAAAACACATACATAAACGGATTTCTCTTATTTTTTGATCTTGAAAACAAAAGAATGTAAAAATAGATAAGCAGAAACGTTACCAAACACAGCCTAAATTACTAAGTATTCATTTTAATTTAGACTGTCCCAAACCCATAACAACTCTCAACTTAGGTTGAAGTTATTGATATGTTAATAATTTTTATCTAAAAATCACCACAAATCAATATTTGATGGATTTATTAGATACGCAAGTAAAGCGTGGCGGAGTTGCTTTCCTTTTAGGAATAAGAGATTATGAGTTTGGAAATTAGTTACACTAGATTATTCTAACTCCCTTTACAATATATAATCTCTTGTATTTCTAAAAAATGCTTTGTAAGCAGCTTGAATTTATTTTAATCTGATTAATCTAACATGTGGTATGTTCATGTGGGTACATAAACATTAATGAAAGAACCAATATAGGAAATGACATATGATTACTATGATAGGGAACAAATTGAATACCTCGATGCAAACAAAGCATATAAACCTATTTCCCAAATTTTCCAATTATTTATCAAAAAATATGCATGCAATATCTATTCTAGCATGATTTTTTTAGGTTTTTTTTAATTAAAGATTGAACTATGTGCAATGCATGACATATAGATTTAATTCTAATTTCTTTCTACATTGTGTAATTTTAATTAACTGGCCCTAAACATGCAATCACTAAATGACTCGCATGCGGCATGAGCTGGTACATAACATGGATGGCATGGCATGACGATGCAAATGTAATGTAATTAATATACGTGACATGCACATGTGTTTTGCATTTGTTTAATTAAATTCATAATTAAAAATTTATTAAAAATAAAAGTGCAGCTAAAGTGATATTAAGTTAGGAAGTAGACTAACCTAAATCATACATCAACTTGGATACATCTCTCATCATGCAGTTCATTTGAGAAATTCCATCTGACCCAGATATCATTTAAACATGCAGCTTGAATTTAATTAGGAAAATATCTAAACTATCATGTCATGCAATCTTTTATATATATATATATATAATATTATATATATATATAATATTATATATATATATATATTGAAATCAATTCTAATCTTACCAGATGTGTAATCTTTTTTTTATCTTTTAAAACATAGCATTTATCTAAATTAAAGATAAAAACTCACCCAATCTACATGTGCAATCCACGAAGATTTAAATAGAAAATTGAGATAATAAAAAAAACCCATCACTCGTTAGTTTAATTAAAGATTATCACAATCTTTAGGCACGATAGCTACCCAAAATTAATTCAAAATAATTTTAAAAAATGATCCTGAAATCTTTACATATCAAATTAGTAATCAAATTGATTTTTTATCAAGATGCCCTAAATGGATGATGCCTAACTCTTAAATAAAGCAATAACAAAGTCAATCTGATATAAGCAATTAGATATTCAAATATAATCATATTAGATCGTTATCTTATTTAAACACGCATAATTCAAATCAGAATCGGACAAATTTTTTATGGAGACTCATAGCCGGCGGTGGACCCTCGGTGTGTGATGGTTCACGGCGGTGCAGCTTTTGCAAGGCAACGAAGCTTAATGGAGAATTCTCGGTTACAGCTTGATTTGAGGATTGACACAGGAAATTAGAACAAATCAATGACATGGTTTGCTCGCCAGTTGACCTTGAACAACCTGTAAGTAGAGTACTTCGCTGTCTATGGAGGAGTAGCGATGGCCAGCGACTCGAGGACTCTTGAGCGAAGGGCGGCGAGTCGTCATCGTCAGGCAACGCTTAGCAGCGTCGGCATTGGTGTAGGCCGAGCAGGAGTGTCACGGGCAAGCAGCAACAGGGATGTCGGTGTGTTTCAAGGCTTCTTGACTTGAACCGTCGCCTCAGCCAGTGGTGCAAGGAGCAAGCTAGATGACGGCTGGTGCAGGGACAGAACAGCTTGTCGCCATGGGCGGAGAGTGACGGCAGGTGGCGTCCGAGCTAGGATAGGAGCAGCGGCGGCGTCACGAGATTAAGGCGCTCTAGGATCAAGGTTGGCTCGGTGCAACAAGAGGGGGTCGTCAGCGAGAGGTTGAATCCCGGCGGCTGGCCTCACGGTGGAGGTACGGCAGCTCGCAATTCGGCTCGCTCAGGAGTAGCAGCGATAAGGAATATTTCCTTCACATTACTGATAAGATTTGATTACTTGGTTATCAAATGATCTGACGGTTGCTTTTAGTTGCCATTTTTTCTTCGTCGGCACAAACCATTGGATTAAATGGCAGTCTTGTTTCCCTGATTTGAACAGTTGACCAAATCCAATCCTCGTTCCTCACCGTCTGTCCTAAATTCATCTGGATCTGGGCCCTTCATTCCATGTAGTGAACATTAGAGGTAATTGGCATATTTAGACTCTAAATACTATCATTATATCTCTAATTCTAGTTTGAGTATAACCCCAAAGCCTATAAATAGAACCCTCCGTCAGCACTCGGTTATTGCAACCGACAGCTCCCCGGCAATCCTCTCAGCTCCGGCGATCTCTAGCACTCCTCCGGGAGCCCTAGGAGTCTCTCAACGTCCAATAGCCCCACCAACTCAGCTCCATTGCCGCCGTCGGTAAACCAAGCTCGCCAGTGTCCTTCATGCAACCGCGACTTCCCAAGAGATATCCACCTTTCGCAGTCGTTGCAATTAGTTTCCATCACGTCCAGAGATCCATTGGTATCACCCGCAGCTGCTACACATTACAACTGCGTATCACTTAATGCCCATCCATCGCCAGCCCTCAAATCCTCTAGTAGTAGTGTCTATTATAATAACTCAATATTAAACAACGCATTCATCTAATAATATAAACTTTTAAGATAATTGATAATAATCTCACAAAATCTAACATGATATCATAGTTGGAGTCTTTACATGCCTCATTCGCCTTCCTAATTAAATATGTCCACATGTAGTATTGGGCGCGAAAGACCAAATTAAGCATGAGTGAGAGTGTTATAATAATTAAATATTAAATCACGCTCAATTTAACAGTTTAAGTTTTTAGAATAATTGACATACTTATGTAACATCTAACAATCTCTTTTGCTAATTGATGGCTTAACAAGCTCCACCACCATCCCTCTTGGCCATGAGTCCAACTTGGTGTAAAGTCAGGTAAGAATGGTAGGTTGTTCAAATAGTGGGTTATTTTTACATCATGATTTGATTGCATATTCCATTGTCAAACCTTAGATTATTTTTATTCCTTTTTGATTTGTACCTTTGCATTGAACATGACATAAATAGCGGCATCAAACCTTGAGAATATTGTCTTTACGTCATAATGAGAGAATTTAATACTTATCTCATAACTCTAATAGATATTGATGATAATTGAATGATATTGAATTATGTCCATAAACATTGATGGATAATACTAATTCTTGAAGTTATTCACCACTATCGCACCTCAATCAAATAGTTTGCACTTTCCTCAAATTTTGTGTTTTAATACATATTCATGAATATTTTAGGTTATATTCATCTATGTATGTTCCCTAATTTAGGATTTCATATATTTTGATTACTAAAAAAACAGATAGTAATTTAGGATAGTTTAGCCATGTACAAGTAGGAATTAATACATACTAAATTCCTAAGCTAATTTATGTAAATAATATCCAAAATAATATTTGATTAATGCTTAATGTAGATTGCATTTAATCATAGGATTAACTCATAATTAATTTTTTAGTGTTCACGTTGCACACTTTTAATAATAACATGTTAGTGGGAATTAATTTTGATAGAAGTTTTATAAAGATTGCATTTAGGATTAATGCATGTTTAACTAGATTGCATATAGTTTGATATTGCTTATGCATGTCAGTAATTTAATTCATGCATGTCGTTTAGTAATTTAAATTGTGCATGCGTGCAGGTTTCGATCATGTAGTGATCTACGGCTCTTTGCATATTTATTATGTCAATTAAATGAGTAAATACTAAAAAGATTAACATGAGTTGCATGTTAATTATATTTGCATCATAATTATAAATTCATGCAGTGTTATGCATCATATTTCAATCTTTCATGCGGTGTTTGCCTTTTGAGTCACTTCGTCCAGAGGGCCCCGCTCCAATGGACATAGGGAGGCATTGTTTGTGTTTGCTCATACATAAAAGGTCCCTCACTTTTCCGTAATTCATTTGTTAATTCAATTATTGAGTGTTACTTTTTGTATCCGTGCATCCACACGATCACTCTCATATGTTAGTTGCAAATAAAAATCCAATAAATATTGCATGCAAAACACTTTAAAAATAAAGAGAAAATGCACTGAAATAATGTTAGATTAATCTAACGTAATTAAATTATCGTATTCATAGTCTCTAGCTCTCTAAAAAAAAGATACATTTCTACATCTTATCTACATCTTGTTTGGATGTCTAATCAACCCTTAACTGATTAGTGGTGGTTCCATTTTTTTATCTATGAAATTTAATTGGAACTCAAGTTGCGGTTAGTATGAATATGAGAGAGTCCGCGCTAGGCATAGGCATCATCTTTAATGAGCAACCGTTTATGTTGGCCTAATAATCCATTAGCTTTTCCTTGATGGTTCACCTCAAGAAAAAGATCGCCACAAACTTTATGATGGATAACATCAAACCTAGCACGTCATATTGTCCGTCAGAGGACTTTATTTTAGTTGTAACATTGCATGTGCTCCACTTTGACAAATCTCCTCCGCATACACGAGTCTTCTATGATAGGCTAACTCCCAACTCGAGCTCCAGTGACCCTCACCCTACACTTTAATTTTCATATATTGAGTCTTTGCTACAATCATCTGTCTCTATCATGAGATTATGAGATATTTTTGTTCTACCTATTGGAAATCACTCCCAGAAGAAATCCTCACACGAGATCACTGTAAACTATTTTAAAAGTTTAAATTAAAGGCGCGGTCTAATATTTAGTTACTCTAATAGCTTTGAAGAACAATATCGCATGTCAAGAGCTTTATTTCATCTTCTAGTTGATATCGAATTCTTTAGAAGATCTCTCTAGATCTAGAGATCATCGTCGTCGAATCTCACTCGAATGAGACCTGATGACCAACGAAAGGAGGGAGGGACGGAGGGAAAAGGAGGGGGGGGGGGGGGGGGGGGGGGGGGCGGACCCGAAGAGAGGAGTCACGAAAGTGGAGGTGACCGGTGGTTTCTTGTGGTGGCGACGTTAGTGCTGGAGGAAATGGGGAACTGGGCTAGCTGTTCCGGATGAGGACGGCAACAAGAGGCAGAGAGAGTTCACATTGGTAAAGGAAGGGAGTTGGGAAGAAGGGGCTCTGTTTCCATGCCTTACACCCATCTACTTTAACCATTTTTGAGTTATAATATTCATGCCACGAGTCCTAATCCCCCAAACCCCTCCGCTGAAGCACAGGAACACCCCTACGCCCGTCATGCACACCACAATTATTAGGAAAAACCTCCAATGATAATTCGAAATTGATAGAATAACTTATTTCTCATCATTATTTAATTAACATGTATATTGTTTATTTTAGGTTATTTGCTATAAGTAACACTTTGTCACTATGATGGCCTCCGAGGTACACGGTGGAAAGAAGCGTAAGAACTGAATGAATTTCGATAGAAGGTGAACAAGTCTATAAGAAGGGGGAATTTGTGAAGATTTGAAAGAACCATGATAAGATGAACAGTTAAATGAAGTAATGAACACTAATGTACTCAGGAAGATCAGTAAATAGCCCAGTTCGTGAATTGACCGTCAACAGGAAGCTGCTATATTAATCAACAACAAAGAAAGTGGTTTATTACGTGTACCAGGCTATCTAGATAAGAAGACCCAAGTATACCTTTAAATAAATTTGTCTGTCTGAAGGGTTAGCAGCTAGCTTCATGGCCTGGAATTTTGGAAAGAAGAACTAGAGCTAGATCAAATTCGCCCTTGCCTACTTCACTCGCTCGATTAGAGGAACAGACAATTGGCAAAACTACCTCTCTTTATTTTGGAAGACCTCACCATTATAGGGTCGATCATGATGGCCATCTAATTCCATCCCGCAGGATCTGACTTCCTGTGGTAAGAAAAAAGGAGTCCACATGTTAGTGTCATACAAATGAAATGGGGGATTGGAGAATCGAGCATGGAAAGGTGATCTTCCACCACAAAAATCTATTGAATAGGGCCGTGAAGCATGATATCATCGCTCAACCCCTAGAACGTGGATGGAGAAAATCGAAAAGAAAAAATATCTAAGTTGCCATTCTCAGATCATGCCATGGTGCCTAGGACTGTCATGCTGTTCATCTCCTTTATAAATTGCTGGACTCGGAGCCATCTCCAACTAAACAGCAAGAGAGGGCGTGCCATCACGTTTGGTGAGCCTATCATGAGGTTCTACCATTGATCTATGGTAATGAAGGCTGTCAGGCTCACAAAAATCAACTCCATCGGATTATGACACAATTTATCATTAAACTTTGGCTCAATGCGTAATGTAATTCATGAACTTTCAATTTGTTCAATACAATCTATTAAATTTAACCCAAAGTTTAATATAATCCCAAAACTTTCAATTTGTTCAATTTAGTTTCTAAACTTTTGTACATATTCGAACTAGTCCCCTAATGAAATAACCATATTGAACATTTTCATATAACTTAGAGATTAGTTTGAATATATACCAAAAGTTCATAAATCACATTATAGATTGAGTTAAAGTTCAATGATCATATTAAACAGATTAAAAGTTCAAAAGTCTTATTGTACATTGAGGCAAAGTTCAGAGATTATATGTGTTATTATCCCGCTTTATCACATTTATTTTATTTTATTTTTTTGATAGTTTATTTTTTATTTTTTGTGATATTTATTTATCTTTTTTTTTTTACTTTATTGACCAGTTTCATCGCTTTAATCCAATTCTTTTTCGGCCACTTTTATGTCTATCGTTGTTCTTAAAATTCCGTGGGCTTACCCACCTTCGACCCCTTTGCAATTTTAGACCCTCTAGCAACACGTGTCAAATGCCTAAGAATCGCAGTGGCCCATGGTATATCTAGCTTTTCCAGTATTTAAAAGAAAATTGTGAATTTGTAAAAAAAAGTAATAATTTAAAAAATCTTAAAGAAAATCTCTTGTATTGCTTACACAAATAAATGAATGAAAAATATTATTATAATCAATTTATATGTTTGGACATGGATTATTATTGATGATGAAAATATTTTCCAACTACTAATTTTTCTAAGCTAACAAACATTTTTTTATGCAAATGTTTTTCATGATTCATTTACCACAAAACAAGAGGACCCATTATATATTTCACTTTCAATCATAGAGGAAGTCCTCCTCCAGTAGATAATTCCATGAATCCATGTATCCTCTTACGATGTTAAATTGCACCTTACATAGATAATCTAGATTGAAAAATATCCCCACTAACTCTATGGACCATGTAATACTCAATCACGCGCGTCCAATGAGTAGTCAAAAAGTGGATTTGTTTGAACTAGACATTGCGGAAACTCAAACCTATATTATTTGTCTAAGTCATGAAAATGCTAGTGCTATCACTTAATCAATGCAAAAATATAAATGATTAAGTTTGCAGTATTTAAATCATATCTTAAGTAAAGAACAAAGTAAGAGAGTAGAGAGAAAATTGAACATAAAAAGTATAGTAGTTTAACTTAGATCAAGCCTACGTTCACTCTCATATGATGACAGTCTATTGACTGAAGTTCAATATGAATCAAAAAAGTTATAACGTCAAGTCTAGAGCTTCTCAATCAAAAGTCTTCTGCTCTCACAAATCTAATATGAATATTTCTCTTTTGTATACAATGTAAGCGCTCAGTGAATGACAAGTGAAACAATCAATTGATACTTTGGAATTGATCTCCCATTCACCCTTTCTTAGACGACTAGATGCATCTTCATAATATACTCATTCATGCCTTTTTGACCAATGACACTTTCCAAAGGAATTTTTCCAATCTATCCGTTGGACATAATCAATCAGGAGATCTTGAACTATTTAAGGAATGTGATAAGAGTCCATCAATATTGGTCGCCCATATAATCAGGATCGTCGGTTTCCAAAAGTGAATACTTGCTCAAATAACTCGCCTTTCGGCTGATCGATTGTTTCCATAATCATAAAGATAATCAATCATATTTATTCAACCAACAAGCTGTCATAGATCCACACAGATAGAATCAAATAAACTTTCTAAGATAACACTAGATAAGCTGTAAAAAAAAACCGAAACACATCAAACTATGTAATCAACCCAAACTATCCATAGTCTGACAACTTCCATACTATCTTCAGTCTAACTCCTGTTCATAGTCTAAAACAAATTTTGTCATCTTCAATATTACACGGATATGTATATCCTTCAACAAGTCACACGAAGTGAAATCCTTGAACATTTGATTTGTTTTGAATGGTGCAATTAATTAGGCGAGATTTGACCAACATGCTAGCGAAATGATGAAATGACAGATATATAGTCAGTTTTCCAGATGACAGGGTATTTGCTATATAGCAGCCCATCGAAACGGCTATATTCTAGTGAAGGGGCATCAATCGGAAACAAATAAAAGTTATTTGGCAATTAGAACGTACTTTGTTTTAGTGGCCTGATCGAAATGTACTAAAATTTAGGGCTATCAATGAAATTTAGATGGGGAAAAATCCTATAAAGTGACCATAAAAAGGTGCTTTTCATAATTTTTTTAAGTGCCACGCGTGGAAAGAACAAACATGAGTCTAATTTAATCTGGTCCTGCCAGTAGTATTGATGAGAACAAAGCTCAATACCTCGTGCGGACCACCCTAAGATGAGCCTAAATCTAAGTCCCATTGGGCATTATAAGTCGACATGATTGGGAATACAAAGCAAGGAATCATGGGAGTCGGCTGATTCGCGATTCTCATGTAGCCGGATTAGAACATACAGAGTGTTGTAATTCGAACTCAGGCATACGACAAAACGATGGCGAACTTACCACTCATCTGATTCTACGGAGTTTGCAAAAGGAGAATTTATAACGCGTCGAAGCCGATCGACTTAACCTCAAGCTTCATTGACAAGCCACTCACCAACCAAAATCACACGTTGATGTGCGATAAAAAGGACGTGTAGCAAACATGTAGAATGTACAAAACATAAGTGGAAATCTAGGTTGCATAAGACAGGACATATGGTTGGTTTTTCGCTCTCAATGTTGGGAATGTTAATATATGGTGGATTGGGGAGAAAATGACACCTCAAGTGCCTAACTTTCGTAAAATGCTCACTTAATTTCCATAACCTTTTTTTTTTCTATTAGCCTAGTGTCATAACAAATGTACGGAGCTTACTTGAGTATCAAAATTTTTTTTTTCAATCACTTGAATAGCATACAACATTTCAATTGAGCTTAGCAAGGCCTATCATCTAACATAGGATTTTCATGCTAATTTGAATATGTAGTTGACAAGGCCAATGTCTAAATATGAAAATCAAGAGTTTCCCATATTTCAAAAGTACCATGAGAGGCTCAAAACCATCTGGCTAGCCTAGATCTCAAAGAGTCATATTTAGGCTTGCCATTGAGCTTGAACCTCATTCATCTTCAATCTATAGCTAGACTGAATCTTCCAAGCTAAGCTTAACAGGAGAGGTTTCAAAGGAAGATCAGCGGCCATCCAACCTAACTTCTAGTTTTCTTGATTCCTAGTCTACTAGAAAGACTGCTCACCGAGAAAGTGCTTCCAACAGGGTTAATGCCCGTGTGGCTTTGACTCAGCTGGAAGTAGGCAATAGATCTTGGCACGACCGACAACTTAGGACGCATTTGATAATGTTTCTATTCTCATGAATAATTTTTTAACAGAAAAACGCATTTGATAATAACTAACGTGTTCTTCTATTTGTTTCTTAAAAAGTGCTGAATTTTGAGCTTTTCTTTAAAAAAGTAATTTGGTGATAGCTAACCAAGTGTTCAAAAGAAATAAGTTTTGAGTTTTTGTTATTTTCTTTCTTAAAACGTGTTTCCAAGAATAACAAACAAGTTTTTTCTACTTCTTGTTTCTGTTTCAAATATGTTCCCGAGAACAAAAGTGTAAACAAACGAGTTTCTATTTTTTTTTGTTTCCAATAAAAAAACAGAAATCTTTATTTTGGGAAACATAAACACTTTCTATCAAACAGGCCCTTAATCTCCTTCTCTGCTTCAAATCAACCACCTACCTAACTTCTTACTTCAATGCTGCAAGTTTTTTAAAAATATTTATGGCAAGTCCTATGTCACGTCTGATTTTTTGGCACTTCAATGAGCATTTTTTAAAAAATAATAATACTTAATGGGTCAATTCAAAAGTTATAAAATTTCAAATTAATGTTATGATATTCAATTGATAACAAAAATTTATAACACTCAAATCAATGTTGCATGAAGGTTGTGGTATGCGTAAGCATTATAAACCACCCACCCGGACCACCTGGACCAGTTGATTCCGGGTAGTTCTGAGAAGTAATGGTTTGGTTCCCAATACCATATAAATAGAGCCGAGAATTTTCGATCCAATTTCGGGGATGAAACCATCCACCCAAACCGAAACTATTTTTATTTATTAAGAAAATAAAATTTTAAAAAAATTATATATCATATTTTTATCTTTTGGTTTGAATTGCCTCCTCCTTTGATTTGAATCGCCAGATTTTTCTATACTCGTTATTCTTGCAATAAAATGAGTATCCTTAAAAAAAATTAACAAATGAATTATGTATCACATAAACAGAGGCATGTATAAAAGAGATGTCCATTGTGAAAAAGAAAATGAGTAGAGTCCGTCAGGGCAAAAAAAATGTCAATTTCAAAGAGATGCACTGTTGCACAAACCACTCTCATGTGTTAGTACTATAAAAGAGACAGCAATTATCTCACCGATAATTAATAATTAGCCACCTAGAAATTGGATTGCCCAATCTAGTTTGGTTTGGTTCTGGGTTCCACCGGTCCAGTTCCCGACTCCTAGGGGAACAGGAACTGCCCTGAACCAATCACCCCTATTTTTATCCGTTAGAAAGTACAATGTTCAAAAATCAGTCAATGATAGTAATTGCATTAAAATAATCATGCATGATTGTGATTAGTTTAATGTGTGATTAGTTAATGTGATTATAAATTCATTTTTTTGGAGTCCAAAAAAGATAATGACAATTTTTTTGTGACGTACCCGATAAAACACAATGGCATAGGGCGCATCAGCCCTATTATGCCTTTTTTACAAACTTGCATTGACTAGATCTATTAATATTTCGGGGAACTTTGATAAGGTATTTTCATTTTACATTTTTGACTGACCTACCAAGTAGGCGCTATGATTGTCATAGCATCATAGATTTATTGCAAATGATAAGGAACAAGTGGATTCACAAGTCCAAACTTCCAGCAGCAATTCAAGTACTCTATCTAGAGCTATTAACACTTTATGAATTAGATGTGGTAATGGCCCTTGAATATATTATTTATGTCATATTATCACTATGTATTGAAGTTAATGATAGCTCTTGTAATTCTTATTCGAACAATTTCCTCAGGGTCAAGAAAAGTACTTAACCACAAAATTTCCAAATATCTTAAAGAAGGCACACAAAATGGTTTCGGATATATATTATTGTGTTTAATTGAGAACATGTCGAGCCTTATAAATATAAAAAAAAATGAAAGTTTATGAGCCGTGGAATTGCAAGATTTGATAGATATGAATTTGGAGTTATGGTTTGATATGAGAAAAGTTTTAAAATTTTGTGCACACAACTAGATAATTTCGAATTTATATTTTTGATGATAATCGTTGTCCATCTCTAATTGTCCTTCACGTCTGCAAAGTTAAGAGTTTTATATTACATTGAAAATACATTATATAGACAATAAATGTCCGATGGATGAAGTTATATTGCACATAAATTCAGTATACGAGCTGATCTATCCGCTAGAAAGTAGAATGTCCTAAACTCATACAAAGATATTAATTGTATTGAACTAATCACAATCACTAATTACACATGATTGTGATTAGTTGATGCGATTATACATTCATTTTTTTGGAGTCCGGAAAAGAGAATGACAATTTTTGTTTCATGTTCGATAAAGCACAATGGCATATGGCACATCAACCCTATTATGTCTTTTTTATAAAGTTGCAGTGACTAGATACCTTAATTTTTCGAGAGACTTGAATAAGGTACTTTCATTTTATAATTTCGGTTGACATATCAAGTAGACACTATGATTGTCATAGTATTATAGATTTATTGTAAATATTAAGGAACAAGTGGGTTCATAGATATAAACTTTCAGCCAAAACATTTCCAAATCTCTTGAATGAGACATACAAACTAGTTTCCGATATATGTTATTGTGTATAATTGGTCGAACCGTGTAAATATATAAAAATGATAGTTTATGATGCCATGGAAGTGTAAGATTTGATAGATATGAATTTGGAGTTATGATTTGATAGAAGTGAAGTTTTAAAATTTTATGCATACTATTAGATAATTTAAAATTTATTCCATCTTTGATCGTCTTTCACATCTATAGAGTTGAGAGTTTTATATTATGTTAAAAATACCTTATATAAACAGTAAAAGTGCAGTAGATGAAGTTATAATGCACATAAATTCAGTATGCAATTGGCTTTCTCTGCTAGAAAGTAGAATATCCAAAGCGCAATCAAAGATATTAATTATATTAAACTAATCACGCGTGATTGTAATTAGTTTAATGCGTGAATAGTTGATGCGATTATACATTCACTTTTTTTGAGTCTAGAGAAGAAAATGACAATTTTTTGCAACATGTCCGATAAAGCACAATGGCATAGGGCGCATTAGCCATATTCTTTCTTTTTTACAAAGTTACATTGACATCATTAATCTTTCGAATGATTTGGATATACATCGCAACCTATCCACTAAATGGTAGGTTTAGAGGTATTTGCTCTTAATTCATCAATCTCGAGCTCAGATTCTTCCAAATCCATACTTCACGTGACATTTAGGCGTGTTCATTTTAAAAGCTCTTTAACAACCTTAAACGTTTCTAGAAGTCATCACTAGCCTATTAGGGTCGGATGGAAACCGAGTAAAAGTATAGGAGAAATTATTCATTTTCTATGTAACCAGAAACTTTTAAGGTACGGGGACTTAATTACATTACTATCTAGTTAATGCATTTTTGATACCCAAGGTTGATTATCTTGTTAACATAAGGTGTTTCCATGCAGTCTTTTATCTAACTAAGAGACTAGTCCACCAATTAATCATGTGCTATTTGATTTACGTTCTAAATAACCAAACAATATAGTGAAATGCGCAAACAAGTATAATAAAAAAGATGTGTGCAATTAACAATCATAGTATTGTCTCTAAAAAAATCAATCAAAACACTCCCTAATTTAAAGCCCTAAAGGCTTATTCAATTGAGTTTAAAACTCTTTCTTTTTTGTTTTTTTATTTTTTTATTTTTTTAAAACTCGATCAGAATCGCTGGAAAAAGGATTATGAGCCAAATTATAAAATTTGGGCCAAACTAGAATAGGCCCAAAGTAAAAACGAAATTTTATATAAAAGGAAAGCCCAAAACGTATTAATCTTCTAACCCACAACATCAGCCAGCTCAAATCAATTGCAGCATGTCCCCCACGCATGACACAACCCAAAACAACCAAGCTAAGCCTCAAGTTCAAACCAAAATACACAAAACGGCCTAAATCAATAAAACTCCTGGCCATTCATCTCATACGAAGCATGACCTAACACTAATTCGGCCATCTCCCTCGCGAATGGACAAAGGATGCGGTTGTTATCTCTCTTTACACCGCTGCCAAAAGCCATGACCGACGGCACTCACGCCAAAGCTCAACACTACTTCTTACACGATAATCCAATGAGCCAAAGCTGAAATGCAGTGATTCTCACAAGTGATTGAAACTCCAAAACTAAACTAAAACTAAAGAAACTACTCAAATCTCATTTAGGCATTTTATGGAACACTTAAAGTATGAGGGAAAATCGAGGCTCTCATGCTTGAACAAACGGGAAACTCGATCTACGGCACATCATGAACAAAGGAAAACAATACATATAACATAAATAAATAAATAAACACCACAAACGAGACTAAAAGCTAAACCACAGACCAACTCAACCAACATGAAGATCCACGAAGGTCAAAATGAACAAAGAAGGAAGCTAATGCAATCTAGGGAGTTGCTAGCCGACGAACGCACTTGAGCAAAGCTCCAGTCAAGTCACCGATTCACATGAAAACTCTGAGCATAATCATTGGGAAGATGTGAAAGGCACAAGGAAAACTTATAGAAAAATGGCCGAATGTCGAAGCCAAGTGGAGGAGAAAGTTGCGGAGTTGATTGTCGCGGACGAGGAAAATATGACAGGTGAATTGCCGGTGCCAGAGGCCTGTGGACAAGCGTTCATACTTTCCTCCTTGCTTGAGACTCCTCTACGTCTTCTTCCTGCTTTGCAAACACACACCTAGAGAAAGGATAGCAAGCGATCGAGAGCTCCTGATTCTCTCTAGAAAATTTCTCTCCCCTCTAACCGAAAATGATTCCCCATCAATTGTTATGCTCACCTCCGTTTTTCCATTCTGTTGAGCTGCTCAAATCCCCTTTGCATCACATGGGATCAAAACCAACCAAGGAAAAAGGACTAGGCCTTCTATTGGGCCACGAAGTTAGGTCTTTAAGTCATGGGCTCGCAAAGAAAGGTTTTCAAAACATAGGTTTCGGAGATTTTTGTAAAAGAGTTGGGTTAAATTGAAAGAAAAGATGACGATAGGCTTTGGGAGCAGCCCGTTCGTGGATGACCCATTTGTTGCGTGAAGCAAAACCCGATTAATCAAGCTCGGTCATTGGGCTTTTATATAAAAATTTTATTTTTTATAAAAACTTATAATTTCTAATTAACACTAATTATTTCAGAAAATAAACCAAATAATGATTTATTAGATTGGTGAAATTAGGTATCAACAATATGGTACTTTTATTTTCTAGTTTTAGCTAAACTATTAAGTAGGCAGTATAATTGTCATAACGTCACAGATTTATTGCGAATGTTAAGAAACAAGTGAGTTCACAGGTCTAGACTCCTAGCAACAATTCAGATACTCTTTCTAGAGTTATTAACACTTTATAAATTAAATGTGGTGTCGACCATTGATTATATTGCATTTATTATATTATCACCATGTATTGAACTTAATGATGGTTCTTACAAGTATTATTCGAACAATTTCCTCAAGGTCAAGAGAAGTACTTCTCTAAAAATACAAACTAGCTTCAAATACATGTTATTCTGTCTAATTGAACTATGTTGAATTGTGTAAATATATAAAAATAGTAGTTTATGATGCCGTGAAACTGCAAAATTTGACAAATATGAATTTGGAGTTATGACTTGATATGAGTGAAGTTTTAAAATATTGTACACGCTAATAGATAATTTCAAATTTATGTTTTTGATAATGATTATTGTTCATCTTTTATCATTCTTCACGTGTACAAAGTTAAGATTATATTACGTTGAATATACCTTATATATATGGTAGAAGTTCAGTAAATGAAGTTATAGTGCATATAAGTGTGAGTTGTTGTATTCGCTAGAAAATAAAATACCCAAAACTCAGTCAAAGATATCAATAGTATTAAATTAATCACGCGTGATTTTGATTAATTTAATGCATGATTAGTTGACACGATTATACATTCATTTTTTTTAGGTCAAATAAAATAAAAACAATTTTTTGTGACATGTCTGATAAAACATAATGGTGTAGGGCGGATCAGTCCTATATTACTTTTTTTACAAAATTGCATTGATTAGATACATTAATCTTTTGGGGAATTTGGATAAAATACTTTTATTTTATACTTTTGGCTGACTTACCAAGTAAGCGTTATAATTGTCGTAGTGTCACGAATTTATTGCGAATGTTAAGGAACAAATTGGTTCATAGGTTTAAACTTTCGGTAGCAATTTATGTACACTTTTTAGAGTTATTAACACTTTATGAATTATATGTAGTGATGACTCTTAATTATGTTATTTTTATCTTAATATCACAATGTATTGAATTAATGATAGCTCTTGCAAATCATATTCAAACCATTTTCTTAAGTCATGAGAAGTACATCTCCAAAAAATTTCCAAACATTTTGTTAAAGGTATGCAAACTGGCTTTTGAAACATATTATTCTATCTAATTGAGCCATATTGTGCTATCTAAATATATAAAAATGATAGTTTATGATGTCATGAAACTGTAAGATTTGACAGATATGAATTTGGAGTTATGACTTGATAGAAGTGAAGTTTTAAAACTTTATAAACACTATTAGATAATTTTGAATTTATGTTTTTGATGATGATTGTTTTCCGCATCTGATCGTCCTTCACATCTGCAAAGTTGAAAGTTTTATATTACGTTAAAAATACCTTATATAGACAGTAAAATATCGATGGATGAAGTTATAGTGCACATAAATTCAATACGTGATTTGCTCTATCCGCTAAAAAGTAGAATGTTCAAAAAACTCAGTCAAATATATTAGTTGCATTAAACTAATGTCACATGATTGTGATTAGTTTAATGGGTGATTAGTTGACGTGATTAATGACACAATTTATTTTGACCCATTTTGAAAGAAAGTGAGTTACCCATATAAAATTAGGCCTTACAAAAATGAGTTATAAAATGAGTTGATGACCCATTTTGGTTGCCCATAATTGAAGTTAATGATGGCTCTCGCGAGTCCTATTTGAACCACAAGAGAAGTATTTCTCCAAAATATTTCTAAATCTCTTGAAAGAGGTATATAAATTAGTTTTGGATACTTATTATTGTGTCTAATTGAGGACATGTCAAGCCGTGTAAATATATAAAAATAATAGTTTATAATGTCGTGAAGCTGCAAGATTTGACACATATACATTTGGAGTTATTGCTTGATAGGAGTGAAGTTTTAAAATTTTGTACACACTATTAGATAATTACGAATTTATATTTTTGATAATGATTATTGTCTATCTCTGATCGTCATTCACGTCTACAAAGTTGAGAGTTTTATATTACGTTGAAGATACTTTTTATAGATAATAAAAGTCCGATGGATGAAGTTATAATATACATAAATTCAGCATACAAGTTACTCTATGTACTAAAAAGTATAATATTTAAAACTCAGTCAAATATATTAATTGCATTAAACTAATTACGTGTGATTGTAATTAGTATAATATGTGATTTAGTTGACGCAATAATACATTCATTTTTTTGGAGTCCATAGAAGATAATAACAATTTTTTTATATGTCTGATAAAGCACAATGAGATAAAGCGCATAAACTCTATTTTGTATTTTTTTACAAAGTTGTATTGACTAGATACATTAATCTTTTGGGAAATATGGATAAAGTGCTTTTATCTTATACTTTTGGTTGATCTACCAAGTAGGCTATGATTATCATAGCGTTACGGATTTATTTCGAATGTTAAGGAACAAGTGGGTGCACTGGTCTAAACTTTCAACAGCAATTCAAGTACTCTTTCTGGAGTTATTAACGCTTTATAAATTAAATGTAGAAACGACCTCTGATTATATTGTCTTTATCATATTATCACAATGTATTAAATTTAATTATAGCTCTTGCAAGCCTATTCGAAACATTTCCTCAAGATTAAGAAGAGTACTTCTCCAAAAAATTTTCAAATCTCTTAAAAGAGGCATACAAATTGGTTTCGAATATATGTTATTTTGTTTAATTGATGATATGTCGAGTCTTGATAGTTTATGATGCCGTATAACTGTAAGATTTGACAAATATAAATTTAGAGTTATGGCTTGATAGGAATTAAGTTTTAAAACTACTAGATAATTTCGATTTTTATATTATTGATGATGATTGTTGCCCGTCTCTGATCGTCCTTCACATCGACAAAGTTGAGAGTTTTATATTATGTCGAAAATACCATATATATACGGTAAAAGTTCAGTAAATAAAGCTACAAATCACATAAATTCATCGTACAAGTTGTTTTATCTATTAGAAAATAGAATATTCAAAACTCAATTATAGATATCAATTGTATTAAACTAATCATGCGGGATTGTGATAAATTTAATTCGTGATTAGTTGATATAATTATACATTCATTTTTTTTATTCCAGAGAAGAGAATGATAATTTTTTGTGACATGTTCAATAAAGCACAATAGTTAGGCGCATCAACCATATTTTGCCTTTTTTACAAAATTGCATTGACTAGATACATTAATCGTTCACAAGACTTGGATAAGGTACTTTCAATTTATACTTTTAGCTAACCAATCAAGTAGGCGGTATAATTGCTATAGTGTCACGAATTTATTGCGAATGTTAAGGAATAAGTGGATTCAGAAGTTTGAACTTCCAACAGCAATTTAAATATTTTTTTCTGGAGCTATTAACACTTTATAAATTAGATATGATTGCACTACAAAAAAAGGCCCCATTAGCTACTACTTTGGCGATGACAATAATGAGAAAAGTCGTCGCTAACAGTGATTAGCGACCACCTTAGCGACTATTAAAGAGTCGTCGTTAAAAACGCGTCGCCAAATTTGGCGACCACACAAACTCAACTAGTCGCTAATTCGCTACAACTTAGCGACTAGGAACTCGTCGCCATATAGCGACCACTTCAACTCGTGACCGAACTTGTCCCTAATTAGCTACACAAAAACCTGAATTTGTAGCAAATGTAGTCGCCAAATAGCAACTACAAAAATGTAGTCGCCACTTTGCGATTACATAAAATGGTCGCCACTTTGCGACTACCATTCCTTGTAGTCGCAATATAGCGATTATTTTTCGTAGATGTAGTCGCTATTCCGCGACTGCACTAGGCCATTAGTCGCTAAAATGGAGAGGGTTTTTGGATATCATTCTCTCGCTTTTAGCGACTATGGGTTAGGACACGGTCGCTCTTTGGCCACAACCACGCGTGTGTAGTCGCTACTTAGCGACCACATATCTTAGTCATCGCTATTTTGCGACTAAGTAATTATGTAGTCGCTATTTAGCGATTACCGATGCCTCTTAGTCGCTAAAATCCACAGAATGCTGTGAAAAGCATTCTGTGGATTTTAGCGACTACAGGATGGTTTCTGGTCGCCAATTAGTGATTACATATCATTACGTTGTAGCTAATTGGCGACAACTACTGCTGTTGTAGTCGCTATTTAGCGATTACATGCAAGGTCGTTGCAAGTTAGCGACTAGAGACTGGCTCTTAGTCGCTAAAATGCACAGAATGGTAATACTAGCATTCTGTGCATTTTAGCGACTAGTTCTAATTTTAGTTGCTAAATCGCGACGACCTATGATTTGTAATCGCTAATTGGCGACGAGTTTGCTTTTGTAGTCGCTAAACAGCGACTATTTGTTCGTGGTAGTCGCTATTTGGCGACGGCATTCGCCATGTGTAGTCGCTAAAACCCACAGAATGTAAAAAAAAATGACTGACATATAGTCAGTCCCACATCAGCACCCTAATATCAATCAGTTTAAACAACATTCATAGACCAACAAGAATGGCAACATCATAGTATTTGACAGCCAATTCAAATCGACTTTACATATATACAACCAAAATATAAACATTATCGTCTGCATCACCAACAACTCTCAATGAATATGAATATGTCAAAACCTTCCTTGAAGTCCAACATCCTATCTAACTGTTCATTCCTATACAATAGCAATTATAATAAGTTCTAAACAGCACAAATATGTACACAAAACACCAGCCATCACCTACGCCGTCCCGTCCATGCCATCATCATCATCATATTCTTCATCCTCACCGCCGGGGTCAGCTGGGTCGGGGCCTGGGGCTGTGGCTGTGGTTGGGCCTGGGGCTAGGGCTGGGGGTGGTGGACCTCCAAGTCCGCGGGGATTTTGCGCTGCTGCCATGGCGTCCAAACGTCGCATGACCTCCGCCATATTCATCTGGAGAGTCCTTATTTCATCGTCCTTCTGTGATAGCTGTTGTTTCAACTCAGCCACTTCTGAGGCCGATGCCGCATCCTCTCGACCCCACCTCGAACCTCTTGACGATGATGCGCCGACCGACTTGGCACATTCTCTCCCCAGATTCCCCAGACCAAACACCTTGCCGTGTTTGACCCCACCTGATGCCTCCACCCACATCTTCGCCTGCTCATTTGGCGACGGTTCAGGCGTCGCCAACTCCCCTTCTTCAGCTCCTTGTTCACCGCCAGATGTGCTGGCTAACATGAGCTCATCAAATTTTTCTTAATTCCAGCATTGCAATCAAATCATCAATTGCAGCAAGTATAACCATAAGTTTAAAAAACCACGTAGTTATCCATATTTAACCAACCTTCACTTGTCGGGCTTTATCGCTTACAAATGACTTATCCTTCTTCATGAATGTCCGCTCGAAGGTCTGCGAGAATGATGGCTCCTTCCCCAATTCCCTCGCCTACGAACCACAACAGACAACTCATTAGCGACTGTACGTATACTTCAATGAAATAAAAGAACACACAAATACACTTACCATTCGTCGTCTGTACTCTCCTATGTTGATGGAGCCCCCCGCATAGGTCGCCGTCCCCCCTCCTCTCGAGCCGGAAGCTCGATTAAGCTTATTCCTTTCGCTGGCCTTCTTGTGCTCCTCCGATCCCCATATCCTCAAAATGTCCTCCCAGCTGTTGCTCGATATCCATTGCGGCCTCTTTTGTCTCGTGTGAGCTTTATTCATGATATTTCGCATGTGATCCCCGACTTTCTTCTCAAAAATCTTTTTTATAACGCCCTCCTGACTCTTAGGCCACCAAAATTTCCGCTGCAAACATATACGTCAACCAAAAGCCAAGTCATTCATTTTATTTTTCATAAACTTGTACAATTCTAATCAGACCATAAAATAGAGACAAATGCACTTACCGAGAATTCACGCCACCACACATTTTTAGCACCTTGTGGGGCGGCGCTATATGTCGCATATGGCCCTCGCCAAAACATATTGACGATTTCATTCAATTCTCGCACCACGGATGTGGCATTTACGAAGCTGCAAATCCAAAACGTGATTGTTAACACATTGAAATAAATACTTTAAAGTAAAAAAAAAACGGTTTTAAAACGCACAATCAACGTTCTAAATTTTCACTTACGAGTCTCCATCCGGTGCGATGAGCTTCCTTCCTTGATCATCTAGGACCCAAGTGCCATCAGCTACATCTGGTGGCACTTGGGTCGATGCCGACGGTTGGCCTTCATGTGGCGCCTCTGTCCGACGAACATACACCTGCCCTCCATGTGGGTCGACCGGGCTCTCCTGCGACGATGGAGGCTGGGTTTCCGACCCAGTGGCAGCAGCAGCATCCGCTTCTGTAGGTGGCGGGGCCGGCTGTGGAGTCGTGGGAGACTCCTGACCAGCTTGCTGCGCTGGCTGGTCGGCTGGAGACGGTGATGCTTCCTTGGCCGGGGTGGGGGGGGAATTGAACAAGCGCACCCCATGGACAGGCCGCCGACCTCCACGCCCACCCCGCCGACCTCCACGTGGATACTGCAAAAAAATAGCCATCGGTGAATAATCAGTGTCGACGAACCCAAGACTTGAGCCAATGGACATTTTCAACCTTTGAAACGTTAAACAACAATAAACAGCATACTATATAACATATCATAGCTACTAATGTCTTTGGAAGGTTACTTGCTGATCCAAAACCTCAAACCGGAGGCTAAATTGTCGCCGTTCCTCAAACAACCTACTCAAACAGCCAATACATACAAAAAAATTTACAAGCCGATCAACAGGTTAGAAATAACAGCCAAGGACACCCCTAATCAGCTAGCATTATTCATACTCAACCACTCGTGTGTCGCCAATCAAAATAGAAACATCTCTTTAATTGTAATATTCAACAAATATAAAACCCTAGATGAATTTTTCTATTGTAACAGCAAACCAAGCCATATATATACAGTGCGATACAAGAACGAACGCTTCCACTTTCAAGCTAATGTTTATCTCTCTCCAGAAATAATACAGAGGTATTCTTTGGAATAGTTCTCTTCTCCAAACCAAGCCCTAATCAATATATGCAGCATGCCATGACTTTGATTCTCATACTTTGCAACTTGACGGGTAGCTAAAACACCGTCGATCTATCCACATAGCTCAATTTGCCCAAAAAAAAACCCTAATCACGTTTTCAGGGAAGACGACTTCAAACCCTAATCGCCATAGAAACCCTAATTGACGAAGCCCTAATCGCCATAGAAACCCTAATGGACGAAGCCCTAATCGCCATAGAAACCCTAATTGACGAAGCCCTAATCGCCATAGAAACCCTAATTCACGAAGCCACCAGCCGATTAACCAAATCAAGCCCTAATCAAGACCTAATCAATCCCTAATCAGCTCCCCCAAGCCCTAATCAAGCCCTAGTCAGCTCCCCCAAGCCTAATCAAGCCCTAATCGAGCGTACCTGGAGAACGGCGGCGCGCGGCGTTGGATGGCTCGTCGACGGGCTTGAGCGGGGTCGCCGATCAACGGGGGTGGGTCGGCTTGGCTCGGCGTCGGTCGGCGACGGGGTGGAACGGTCAACGATGGACGTCGCCGATCTCCTCTTGGAAACCCTAGCAGACGACCCCCGACCTCCGTTTCAACGTTAATAGCGAAATGTGAGGGCCCTCTCGCTTTTCATCTCGCGAAATAGCGACGAGTAAGTACTTACTCGTCGCTATTTCGCGACTACAAAAGACTCTGCCGTCGGCATTTGGCGACTAAAATAAACATACCGTCGCCAATTAGCGATTACAACATCCAAAAGTAGTCGCCAATTTGCGACTACAAATATCCACTCGTCGCTAAAGTGAAGGTGTCAAACGAAGTGAAATGGGATGGAGCATTCTGGGCATTTTAGCGACAACTTAGCGACTACCTCGTAAAACCCCGTCTCCAATTAGCGACTACAAAAGCAATAAGTAGTCGCCAATTCGCGACTACAAACGACCACTGTAGTCGCCAATCAGAGACTACTTCCCTTGTGTCGTCGCTAAAGTGAAGGTGTCGAACGAAGTGAACTTGGATGGAGCATTCTGGGCATTTTAGCGACTACAAACGAACACCGTAGTCGCTAATCAGAGACTACTTCCCTCGAATCGTCGCTAAAGTGAAGGTGTCCAACGAAGTGAACTGGGATGGAGCATTCTGGGCATTTTAGCGACTACCTCGTAAAATCTCGTCTCCAATTAGCGACTACTTCCCTCTGGTAGTCGCCAATTAGAGACTACTTCCCTCTGGTTGTCGCTAAAGTGAAGGTGTCGAACGAACTGAACTTGGATGGAGCATTCTGGGCATTTTAGCGACTACCTCCTAAAACCCCGTCTCCATTTAGCGACTATGCTTAAAATTGTCGCCAATTAGGGACAACATATCTTTGTCGTCGGCAAATAGCGATGCAGAATTGAGGTAATAGCTAATTGGCGACTACATATTTATTTACAGTCGCTAAATGGCGACAACATTTATGTAATGGCAAATTGGCGACTATACATTTATCTGAGGTCGCTAAATGGCGACTAGATTTTGTGGCCGTCGCCAATTGGCGACCTCCAGATGGTTTGGTGTCGCTAATTAGGGACGACATTCCATCTTGTCGTCGGCAAATTGCGATGCAGCGTTTTGGTAATAGCTAATTTGCGACTACGTGTTTTTTGGCTGTCGCCAATTAGCTATTACAGTTGTGTTGCCGTCGCTAAGTGGCGACAAAATGTGTTGGTGTCGCCAATTAGATACAACAATTACAAATTTAGTCGCCGTTTGGCGACTATGTCGTAGCCAAATAGCGACGATGTTTGTCTTTTGCCGTCGCCAATATGTGATAGAATTAATAATTTCGCCAATATGTATTTGCCAATTTTAAAGAACACCTGATATAACACATATGTAATCGCCCATCACTATGAAAGATAATGCAACACATATTACGCTAATTTATACAATTCTATCAATACAATATATGAAAATTCCATATCAATAACAGTAATATTCATCTGTGTCGTCGTCATCTTCCTCAGCACCGTCACTTCCATTGTTGTCATCCTGGTAGACATCCTCGCCCTCATCATCAGTGTCGTATTCACATAGCTCAAATTCAGATTCTTCATCAGCACTGTCATGCATCACTGTTTCGCCAAAATCACTGTCGTCCACATCTAACATTATCCCATGCGGATCTCGTAAAGTTGAAATATCATATTCATGTGGATCGACAGTGTTATCTACGATTTCCTGCTGATATGCTATATCAGTCCAGTGTTGTTCGATTTTGCTTCGTGCTTGTGTCTTGCAAACAGAAAACCAACTGCTTTTGTCCCGTTTCAAACTAGGATATGATGTGTAGTACACTTGAATTGCTTGTTGGCCCAACACAAATGGGTCATATTTAGTGTATTTCTTCTTTTGGTTAATTTCAACCAAAGGAAACTTCGAGTGCACCCTCATTCCTTTGACAGGGTCAAACTAGGTGCACTTAAATAACACAATCCGCAATATTGGTCCATGGTACTCTATCTCTAATATTTCATCCAGCAATCCATAAAAATCATCAATTAAGCTAGAACCGGATTGCACACACACACCACTATTCATGGTGGACTTGCCGATCCCATACTCTTGAGTATGAAAATTATACCCATTTATGAAATATGCTGGCCAAGTCCTCACTTTTGGTTTTGGACCCAATGAAAGATGATAGATCATGCCTTCCTTCTCGACGAGTTCAGGGGTATTTTCCACCTAATAGCACCCACGAGGCAACCGTTGAGCAAATGAATTTCAGCATTGAAAATTTGTAATGATAAACACGCGATGACAAAAAACTTACAAAATGTTTTAACCACGGGCCGAAATGTTGATTGGACAAGGTATCGAAATCATGAAACTGTTGTCCAGACATTGCAGAACGAAACATCCTGTTTGAAATGAGACCATCGGAGTTGTTGACTTATTCACAGTACAACAAAGCCACCAGCCGATCCTTACCAAAATAAAAAAAAACATATTCATATAACATAATTATGAATGGTTACTTACTCGAAATATGGCTCGACATCTGGGCAATTCAACAAAATGTACGTATGTGCTGCATGCCATTCTTCGTCTGTTAAGTAACAAACCTTACATACGCCGCTTGGTCGTCCAAGATAGTTGAAAATTGATATTGGCTTGCAATTTATGTCAATGGGCCCCTCGTCATTCCTTCCCGGTATCCGTCTTTTGCACTGAACGTGCGGTTCAAAGTAGTACGAAACAAACGTACTAACTTCTTCCCTAATGTATGCCTTACAAATTGATGCCTCAACACGTGACTTATTCTTGATCTTTTTCTTCAGATGATATAAGAACCTAATGAAAACATTAGTGGTAAAGGCAAATTAATAATACGTGCGAATAACCATACAGTAAAGTAGCAACATATACACATACCTCTCAAATGGGTACATCCATCGGAATTGTACGGGACCTACAACTTTTGCCTCATAAGGCAAATGAACAAGTAGATGCTCCATTGAATCAAAGAACGAAGGGGGAAATATCCGTTCCAAGTTGCAAATGATAATTTGAATATCATGCTCAAGTTTCTCCATGTGTGATTTCCTTAACACCGTCGAGCAAATATCATGAAGGAATATACTCAATTCAGTTACGGGACCCCATACAAAGTTCGGTAGAAATTCTTTCGTAGCTATTGGGAGCAGTCGCTCGATAAATATGTGACAATCATGACTCTTCATACCTGATAACTTACAGGCATTCAAATCGACACATCTCCCGATGTTTGACGCATACCCATCAGGGAAGCGCAAAGTCTTGCACCAATGACACAAAGCACGCCGTTGCTCCTTCGACAATGTGTACACTGCTTTAGGTTTTGGTCCACAGCTTGATGGAGCAATGTCAAGTGTTGGACGATGACAAATGTCTCTCATATCTTTTCGAGCATTAAGGTTGTCTTTTGTCTTCCCGGGAACGTCCATCAAAGTATTTATGAGGTTGTCAAAAACATTCTTCTCTATATGCATGACGTCAAGATTATGTTGAATGATATGGCTCTTCCAATATGGCAAATCCCAGAATATACTGCGTTTCGTCCACTTATGCGTACAGCCATACGCATAAGTGCTGCCATGCGGGTTTTCAACGACGCTGTCAAATGGAAGCACTCGCTCCCATAGCTGTTCACCGGTCAATCGCAATGGTGGAGGTGTATTGTCACTTCTATTCTTTACGAATTCTTTTTTATTTTTTCTGAAAGGATGACCAAGTGGCAAAAATTGTCTGTGGCAATCGAAATAGCTCGGCTTCTTACCATGTTTTAATCTGAATGACTTCGATCTCTCCATACATATTGGACAGCCGAAAAGTCCGGCTGTGCTCCATCCGGATAACATTCCATAAGCTGGAAAGTCATTTATCGTCCAAAGAAGGATGGCTTTCATAACGAAGGTTTGATCCGTGCAAACATCATACGTTGGCACACCCTCGTTCCATAGTAGTTGCAACTCTTCAATCAATGGTTGCATGTATACGTCAATCAACTTTTTCGGATTATTCGGACCGGGCACAATCAACGTCAAAAACATATATTGTGTCTTCATGCACATACCAGGGGGGAGGTTGTACGGTGTTAAGATGACCGGCCAACATGAATACTTCCTTCCAGATTTCCCAAACGGGGCAAATCCATCAGCACACAGACCTAGCCGGATGTTCCGTGGCTCAAAACTAAATGCAGGGTAGGTACGGTCAAAATGTTTCCACGCATGTGCATCGGACGGATGACACATTTGGTCATCTTCAGTTTGATGACGAGCATGCCAAGTCATGTGTTGTGCAGTGGCTTCAGACGCGTACAACCTTTGCAATCTGGGGATTAATGGCAAATAAAACATTTCCTTCACTGGTATACGTTTCCCAAGACGAATTGAATCATGTTGACCCTTGTACCTAGGTTCGCTGCAGAACTTGCAAGATTCAGCCATTTCATCTGCTCTCCAATATAACATACAACCATTAGTACATACATGGATACTCTTCACTGGAAGACCTAAATTGTCAACCAATTTTTTCATGTCATAAAAATCACGTGGCATGATGTTATCAGGGGGCAATGCTTCCCGCATTACCTGAACGAAAGAGTTGAAGCACTTCTCTGACACATTATGCTCCGCTTTAATATTTAGCAATCTAGCCGTCACGGACAACTTTGTGTGGTTATCACATCCTACCCATAATTGTTCATCTGCTGCGCTCAACACTTCACGAAACTGATTACATACATTCTCATCAAATGCTGTGTCATCCATTTGGTGACTAGAACTGCCTGCTTCGTGTGTGCTTGTATTGTGGGGTTCCCAACTTGCAAAATTATGACCAGCTGCATCAATGACCATACGCTGGTATGTATTCAACTGGGGAAAGGAAGAGCTACATTCTTCCCTAACAGAAAATGTGTGAGTTTGACGATATTCCTCGTCAGACATAAATGGTTCACCATGGCAAGTCCAGTTGTAGTAGTTCGGAGTAAAGCCGAATCTACATAGATGCTCTCCAACTATATTGACATCTTGAAATCGACAATTATTGCATTTCTTACACGGACATCTCATCGCACTTCCGTCCATGTAGTCAACATTTGAAGTTGCAAAATCCATAAATATTTGCAGCCCAGTACGAAACTCTTCAGTCAATCCTCCACGTCTAAGCAAGTTCTTATTATACATCCAAGACCTATCTCTTTCCATTATGTCTGAATTGGAATACGATAACAAACAACATTTACCTTTTTTTTTTCAACAAATTACACAAGCATAAATGGTAAAAAAAAAAATAACTTTCGTGTGTCGCCAATTAAAAAATGTTGTGCACAATCAAATCAACCATATCACTATCCTAATCAACACGTAAGCAGCAATCGACAAAGTCAAATACATATAAGCTAAGTAATTTTTTAAGCAGTTCGCAGTATTTTAAAAAATGATCTATCCTCGGATATAACTACAATCATATGTTGGGACGAAACAATATATAGTAGTCGCTAACGATGTTAACCTTCTCAAACCATTCACATAGCACTCACGGTCGTTTTAGTCGTCTAAACAACCTCGCCCAAATATTTTCCTACCTTCGACGAAGAAACCCTTTTTTTTCCACAAATCAATCAACCACAATCCTCCAATATACTATGGGGACGAAACAACATTAGATTTGGACGAGGGTGACCTTCTCAAACCATTCACATAGCACTCACGGTCGTTTTAGTCGTGTCTAGTACTTTGCCGAAAAAATTTCCAACCTCCGATGAAGAAACCCATTTTTTTTTTCACAAATCAACCAACTATATAATCCTCCAATATACTATGGGTAATCTTGTCTATATGTACATATATGCATTAACAATAAGCTAAAAAAAGAGAAAATGATACTAACCTGATCTAGGGTTTTGCTGCAGCTGGGGCGCCGTTGGGGAGAAGAAAGTTCGCGGAGAAGAAAGTGAGAAAGTGTGTGCTGCATATTGTTTATATATGCGGAAATTGGCCACGAACTCAAAGGTAGTCGCCAGTAACGTCGCAAACTGGCGACCACAACAAAGTAGTCACCAAATTGCTACTACATTAGATACTCTACTACAAGTGGTCGCAATTTAGCGACGCAACTAACGTTAGTAGTCGCTAAGTTGCTACTACATTAGATACGACACCATAGGTGGTCCCAATTTAGCGACGCAAATGGCATTAGTAGTCGCCAAGTTGCTACTACATTAGATACGACATTACAGGTAGTCGCAATTTGGCGACGCAACTGGGTTAATAGTCGCCAATTAGAGACGTCATTCGCGACAACATAAATTAGTCATCGCTAATTTCCGACGAACCACATGTTTTTTGTCGCCAAAGAGCGACTAAGTTGAATGTTCGTCGTTAATTAGCGACTACTATAGTCGCTAATTAGATACGATACGATTGTTTAGTAGCTATGTTAGTCGCTAGTAGCTACGCAGTTGTTGTAGTAGCTAATTAGCCACGACTTGCAATTTTTAGTCGCAATTTGGTGACTAATTTTGTTTGTCGTCGCTATATTGGTGGCTATCAGCGACTACGTTTTTTTATGGTCGTAGCTAAAACACTGTTTTTTTGTAGTGTTGTCTTTATCATATTATCAACATATACTGAAGTTTTCGATGGCTCTTGCAACCCCTATTCGAATCATTTCCTCATGGCCAAGAGAAATACTTTTCCAAATCTCTTGAAGGATACATCCAAACTGATTTTGGAAATATGTTATTGTGTCTAATTGAGAACATATTGAGCAATGTAAATATATAAAAATGATAGTTTATGATGCCATGAAACTGCAAGATTTAACAGAATTGAATTTAGAGTTATGGCATGATAGGAGTAAAGTTTTAAAATTTTGCGCACACTATTAAAGAATTTCGAATTTACGTTTTTTATTATAATTATTGATCGTCTCTCATCGTCCTTCACGTCTGTAAAGTTGAGAGTTTTGTATTACGTTGAAAATATTTTATATATACAATAAAAGTTCGGTGGATGAAGTTATAGTATACATAAATTTAGCGTGCGAGATGCTCAATCTAGGGGTATAAATCGTCCACCTAAGAATAGCAGTCGGTTCCAAGCAATTATAAGAAGTAATGGTCCGATTCTCGATTCAATATAAATGAAATTGGGAATTTTCGATCCGGTTCCCAATTCCGAGGATGGAATCGTTCACTCGAACCGAAACTATTTTTTATTTATTAAAAAATAAATTTTGAAAGAAAAATTATATATTATATTTTTATTTTTTGGTTCAAATTGCCCCCTATTTTGATTCGAATCGCTTAGATCTTATGCACTCGTTCTTGCAACAAAATAAATATCCTTAAAAAATTTACGAATAAATTATGTAACACATAAATAGAGACATGTATAAAAGAAACGCTCATTTTGAAAGAATGAATGAGTAGAGTTCGTCAGGCCAAAAAAACATCTCAATTTGCATAGACCACTCTCATGTATGAGTATTATAAAAAGAAACGGTAACTATCTCCCCAGTAATTACTAACTACCCACCCGAGAACCTTACCAGATCACCCAGTCTGGTCTAGTCAGGTTCCCGATTTCAAATAATGGAGAACCAGTTCCACCGGTCCAGTTCTTGGTTCCTAGGGGAACAAAGAACCGCCCAGAAATTGATCACCCCCTAGATTGTTGCATTTTTGTTATCCTTATCCCATCATTTTGGCTACCATGCATCTTATCAAAAATATTTTACTATTATATAAATAAAGGTTTTAAAGATATGAAAACTTTATCGTGGGTTTATTTTTTGTTGAAAAACAACGTGGCTAGGTTTTTTTTTTTTTAGCCGATTGCATTAGATCACGCATCCCATTGGAAAAATTGATGTATTTAAGACGATATCATCAATATTCATTTTTTCAAAAAATTTTATCTTTGAATCATGACAATAATTTAAAGATAGTTCCTTCCGCTCATCTATTGATCAATACGGTGGCAAGTGGTAGCATGGCGGCGGCGAGTAGGTTGTAGTTCTTGTAGAGAGGGCAAAAGGGGGCAAAAAGGAGAAAGAAAATGAATTTGTATTTTTGGTTGGTGTGGGTGATATTTTTCACAAAACATGAGAGCGTTTTAGTAAAATTAACGAGGTATTTATGTTGTGGGTTAATTATGGGCTAGTTAGATAAAAATGAAAAGTAAGTGCTGAAAAGTTTAAGTCTTGAATACTTATTGTTAAAATTTAAATACTGAAAAATGGAAATAAATAAGTATTTGTTTGTTTGTGAAGATTAGACACCAAATTTAATTAGCTTCTTACCAAACATTGGAGAAGGAGCATATTTGGAAGATATTATCAAAACAATTGCTGGTATTTTAATTTTGATTGAATATATTTTATCACTTAAAGTCTTCCTTTATTTAGACAAAAAAAGTCTTTCTTTATTGAGAAAAGTATGTTATAAACCTAAACTGTACTCACTATGACATATTTATGCAAAACTTTTGTTTATGACATATAAAATCCCAAACTTGCACCCATATGACGTATGTACCCCAAACGTGTATCACTATGACACATTTGTCTTAATTTTTTTATTATATTAAAAACCCTAAACTTAGACCATTATAACACATTTACCTCAAAATTTAAGGTGAATCTATCATTGAAGTACAAATATGGGGTTTTTTGCACCCAAAAAAAATTAAGTAAATATATTATCATGGGCATAGTTTAGGGTGTTTTAGTCAATTTTTCCCTCTCTCTCTCTCTCTCTCTCTCTCTCTCTCTCTCTCTCTCTCTCTCTCTCTTTTGCCATATTAAGCAAATTTTTGGACTTAAAACAATCGATTAAGTTGCGTGTTCATCACCTTTCTTTATTGGCCAGTTTCATCACTTTAATTCTGTTCTTTTTCGGCTACAACCATGGATGTCGTTGTTCTTGCAATTTCTGTGGGCTTCCCCACCTTCGACCCCTTGCAGCTTTAGACCCTCAAGCGAGACATGTCAAATGCATAAGAATCCCCAATGGCCCATGGAATATTTGGCTTTTCCAATATCTACAATGAAAAACCTTTTATTTCATGAAAAAAAATAGTACTTCGAATAAATAAATAAGAAATCTTATTCTCACAATCAGTTAAAATATTAACACATGGATTATTATTAATGATGAAAATATTTTTCGATTATTAACTTTTCCAAGCTAATGAATGATTTTCTTTGACAAATATTTTTCAAATGATTCATCTGCAGTAAAATAAGCAAACCCGTTATCTTCTTATTCTTTTTCGATGATGAGGAAACCCACTTTAGGTAGATGATTCAATGAATTCACAAAGATATATATCATATCATGATGGGAGACCGCACCTTACATAGATAATCGAGATTAAAAAATTATCGCCACTAACTCTATGGGCCATGTAAGACTCAAATGGAAGCATCAATGATTTTTTCGACAAATATTTTTCAAATGATTCGTTTGCCGTGAGATAAGCGAACCCATTATATTCTATTCCTTTTCAACGATGAGGAAACCCACTTCATGTAGATGATTCAATGAATTCACGAAGATATATCCTATCATGATGTTAGACTGCACCTTACATGGATAATCCAGATTGAAAAATTATCCCCACTAACTCTATGGGCCATGAAAGACTCGAGTGGAAGCCTCAAATAAGTAGTCGAAAAGTGGATTCATTTGTAGTTGACGCCGTGGAGGTTCAAGGCTATATCACGTGTCTAAGTCGCATAAATTTAGATCCTTAGACTTTTGATTTGTTATGAATGATGCAACTAGACAGGACGTGGCCAACATTTTGGCGAAATGATGGAACGATGGATATGATCAATTTTCTGAATGGCAAGGTATCCACACAAGTTCGCCCTATTAATAGTCTGCCGAAACGGCTACATTCTAGTCGAAGAGCATCCGTCGTAAACAAATAAAAGTTTATTCGGCAATTAGAATGTACTTTCTTTTAGTGGCCTTATTAAATGCACTAAAATTTAGGACTATTAATGAAATTTGGAGAGGAAAAAAAAATCCTACAAAGTGATCATGAAAAGATGCTTGTCATAATCTATTCAAGTGCCACGTGTGAGAAGGACAAGCGTGACTTCAATTTAATCTAAGTATGATCAGTAGTTTTGATGGGAATTACAAAGCTCAGTACCTCGTGCGGACCATCATAAGATGAAAACCCATGTCCCATTGGGCATCATAACTCGTCGAAACCAATCAATATAACTCCAAGCTTCATTGACAAACCGTGTACTGATCGAAATGGCATATTAACATGCCATAGAAAGGATGCGTAGAAAACATGTGGAATCAAAATATAGATAAGTGGAAATTAAGCTGTATTAGGGTGGATATATGGCTGGTTCTTCGCTCTCGATGCTGTGGATGTTAGGCTCCGATTCATTTTGCAAGAAACAAATTATTTGGAAAAATGTTTTTTTGAATGATTATTTGCATCGCTTGAAATATCTTGTCGTTGAAAAATAATTTCATTACCAACAACAATTTGTATCCTAATATTTCTGCATATGATAAGAATGCTTTGCATTTGTTTATGTTTTTATAAGAGATACACACAATTTATTTCTGAAAATTCTATTTAAATTATTCGATTTTTATGAAATAAACAGAATTTTTATGATGGATTCGGGGGTATAAACAACCAACTTAGAAAGAGGGAAAATGAGGGAAAATAAAGGAAAATAAGGGAAAAGAAAAATAATCAAATTTCTATTTAAAAAATAAAAAAATAGAATATTAAAATTTTATAGTTTAAAAATGACTTGTTAGTAACATTTAAAATGATTTTTTAATAACAATTAAGTATAATCATGTAATCTATTTATGACCCATTAGGTTATTAAGTCGCCCATTTAAAACATATCTAACATTTTAAGCTAACACATTTATAACCAACATTATCAAATATGAGTTAAAATATGGGTTTGACCCATTTTTCCACCTCTAATACTTTCTACTGAAGCAAAACTCTATTCTCCTTTTTCTTTTTGCTTTCTATCTCGATAGCAATAAAGGCGTCAATTAAGCTTATAGTGCGCAACAAGAACACAATAGCATTATCTTTTTCTTGTTTCGAATTTTGACGCTTTCCCTTAGCCAAGCTCCATAGAAACAAAGACTCACTAAGAATGAATTATAAACCATTTTGTGGTCGAATTGATTATTGTTAATTTCAAATTTATTCATATTCAAGTTTCGCAATACATTTTTCATCATCTAGCGCCAATTATTTATTTTCAAATCTTGATAACTACAATAACAAAAAAAATGTTTGTTATTTACCCAAATGAATTGAATCTCCAAAAACAGTTCACACATATGTTCTAGCACACTTAGACCATTGTTAACATATTACAAAGAGGGAATGCTGGTTGTAGACACCCTTATCTACAATTGTCCCACTCAACAGTTGCAGAAAGAAAACATTCCCCACTAAATATTTCACATCTTCAACTAAGCCCTAGAAATTCAATACCAAAAAGCCCTCATCTAAAAGGACATTAAAAATCCATTATTTTATTACAAAAAACCCCTAACTAATCTCAGGTGGAGAAACCTTTCAGCTTTGGAGCTTAAGACGAACTCTGCTCAGGAGGCGGGGGCTTTCTTCCTTTGGAAAGGATGTAATGGCAGATGCTATGGAGGACAACCTGAGAGTTAGGAACCTCAATGCGTGTTATGGAACTCTTTTGGCCCAATGATTCTCTCTTTGCTCTGGTGGAGGTGATTCGTCGAACGCATCCAATGGACTTCAAGAATCTTCCTTACTCACATGCCTCTCCAACTTCTATTTCAAAATCAGAGGACTTGAGGTGAGTGAGGAAGAGAGAAAGGGAGAGAAGCTGACACGTGAGGAAGAAGATGACTGCCTAAACTTCTATTTTTTTCATCAAAATGTCTTGACTTTTCATGTCCGACTCACATAAACATTCCTCCACTCAAACCACGGAGGTATAGCATCTTGACATGATGTCTTGTCAATGGAATGTTAGGTGCCCTAGATCGTCCAAGTCATCAATCCCCACCCCCTTCTCCCAAAAAAAGAAAAGAAATTTGTATTGGAGAAGCGGGGCCACGTCAGCAATCGTGCACAAACGAAGGAGTGTGGCTTGTGGCTTGTGACTTGTGAGGGACTATCATGTGGTTGAGCAGTATTTGGTCACTTACCCGGCCAACTCGTGCACATGGAGAGGGAGTTCCGCGTATTTAAATCTCCTTGTGGTTCACCTAAGTTACGTGCACCGGTGTCCCGTGAATCCGGCGGTCGCGAAGTCGGTGACCACCGGGAACGTGTCCGGGAATCGGCCGATCTTCCGAATTCCCTCTCGATCTATGCGGACCGACCCCTCGTGGAAATATTTCGCCGGTGGCACGAGAGTTTGCGTGGTGGTTGCCATAGTCCGAATGGATGTCTTTTGGCATTCGGAAGGGAAGAATGCTTCTTCTATTATGGGCCCGGGAAGCCCCAAATCCGAACCGGGAACTTACTTTGACTCGCCGGTCAACTTCCCCGAGGCCTTGTAGAACCGTCAAAGTCAAAGGTTGAGGGCCGACCTCATCGGCATCGAACGCTAATGACGCGACGTCATCCGAGAGGGCTGAAGTCAACAGAAAAGTCCCGCCCTTCTAACTCCGGTTTTTCCGGCACGTGCTTATCGCACGTGACCAGATAATCTAGAATCCCTGAAATTTTATTTTTTTTCTACTAATACACAATATAATTTTCAAACTTTTAATATATTCGATATATTTTCTGAATTTTATTTCACTTTGTAATGTCGTCCTCGAACATTCAGTTTATTCAATATGATTTTTAAATATATATTTTCAATATAATACCTAGACTTGACTTTTATCTACGAACATGAATTAATCAAATGACAGCATGCATGTACTAGTAATTAATGGATCATATTGAAAATGTCAAAAACCCGTCGACGATATTTCACATTATACTAAAGATTAGAAATTAAATTGAACAAATTAAAAGATCGGATGTGGCGTTACTCGTTAAGTCGTTAAGCCAAAGTTCACGAATCATCTATTTTATCATTTACCCTCTCTAATCGCGAGTTATGTATGACACGTGGCTAGTCAAAGAATTTGATCTTCGTAGATGGCGAGTGACCAAGTCAAGTCCCTTGTATTGCCACCATAATAATCAAAAAGAGCTAAAGAAAAATAGTCCAACGTTCGGACCGATCTTGTTAATTAGGTCGAAAGCTTATTATCCCGAAAATATTCGAGGGTAGTGTATATTTGACATCTTTACGAGCTTTGGCTCCGCGAAATTTTAAGACTACCAACTCGAGCAATTAGCATTCGAAAGGTATAAAAAGCCATCAAATAGCCCAAAAATTTAAGATTCGTCGAGAAATACTGGAGACCTAGCTACCAACTTGTTTTTCTTAGTAATGGGGCCAACTACTAGTGATTAATAATATAAGTTGGTGGGCTCATTTAAACATCTAAGAGAAATTTGCCGCGTCACTAAATAAACAATCTAAAGGGTATTGATCCTTAATATATCTAGACTTATTTCCTTGAAAAAATATTAGATTTATAATAAATTTAAGGGTTAATACCACGAAAAATCTCAAATTTTGCTCACTGTGACACATTTACCCTAAACTTTTTTTGTGACATGAAAAACCCCCCATTTTGCCACTTGTGACACATTTACTCCAAACTTTTTTTGTAACACCAAAAACCCCAACTTTGCCTATTGTGATACATTTATCCCAAATCTTTTTTTTAATTAAAAAATATTATTGGCGAGCCCCACAGGCCGCCGAAGCTCGCCAAAGGGCGATGAAGCCCTCGCCAGCCACAGGTGAGGACGACAAGCACTGGGGAGGCCACCACGGTCCTCCCCCGCAATCGGCGAGGGCCTAAATCTGGGCGAGGCCACCCTCATCCGCCCTTGCTGGGCACAGGCGAGGGCTGCGGGGGTCGGACGGCCCTCGCCGGCCACAGGCAAGGGCCCTAGGGGTTGGATGGCCCTTGCCTAGGTATGCCTCGCCCAGATCTGGGCGAGGCCACCCAGCCCCCACGGCCCTCCCTCGCGGCCAGCGAAGGCCAAACGTGGCCCACCTCACTCAAACTCTGCCCAAAATCGGGCCACCTTCAACGTTTTTTCCACGCGCGCCACCTGTTTAACAAAAATGCGCAAGTAAGCTACAATGAAGATGAAGATGAAGATGAGGACTCGTGCATTTCGTCGAACAAGTGGCGCACGATGAAGATGAAGATGAAGAGGGGACTCCTTTCACTCATCCCTTTTCAACACATATGGCCATTCTCTACGGCAGCCCCCCAAGTGATATCCAATTTCTATGGTCTGGAAAACTCCGATCGCATCCCAATGACTCCTTTCGAGGGCATGATTGTACTAATCAATTCGTTTACGACTAGGTCGTGCATCATACCCGATGGACAAGATTTCCCGTGCGTCTTTCCTCTCGAAAGAGCCCGAACCACTCGAAGCACCGGTCGCTACCTATGAAGCATGACCATTTTGTCTAGTTCATTTTGTGAAAAGAACAAAACTTATCATTGGCAATTTCCAAGCCGGACCCTACCAAACGATCATGAGCACGGGCGGTCGTGAATGAATCCGTGGACGGAATGAAAGCTCAGCTGACGTGAGCACCTCTCCAATTTGCAAAGAGTGGGGTCCGGATTGGGTTAATCTCGACCAATCACGACCCGAGCCCGCCCGCCCAATTTGAACGCCGTTCCCCACTTCAGGTCTTTCCGTGGTCCGGGTCCCACATGATTGGATTATATTAGATTTTATCGCCTTTTTTTATATATTACTTTACGATGTAGGGTGACAAAGAATAAAGTCGGGTTGTCTTCGTATGGATTCGAGTAATTCTTGTCCGATTGGGTTACCCAAGCGCACTAATTAAAAAAAAAAAAAAGAGCCTGAACTAATGAGAAACCTTCGCCTTTGCTCCGTTGCCTAACATTGTACTATCGGGTAGTGTAATCCACCATAGTTGCAACCTGAACGGAAATAAAGAATTAAAAAGGACAATGCATAAGAATTTATGCGCTTCGATCTGAAATCGATATCCATATTTACGAAGAGAGTGGTAATGATGAATCCACTATCAACAACGTAGATTACAAGCTTAGGACTATAGCTTTCTCAGTTCCGGGGCTTGATAATGTTTTCCTTCTCAAAACCCTCGAAAGAAACCCTAAAAAGCACCCTCTAGAATGTATCTTTAGTCAAATGACCACTATCTATAAAAAGGAAACAAAAAAAAAACAAAAATGGGTCTATCCAGAATTGCACAAGTCAATGACAACCCAAGCCCACTCATCCGATTTTTGAACACCTTTTTTAAACTCCCAAGTTTGCCCATGCTTCTCGAGTCCTACCCGACTGCAATATCAGTCGCTTTTATTAGATTTTGTAGACGTTGATATGTGCTTGTTAAAACATAGGATGATATTACGAGAAGTTGAGTCATCTTTGGTTTTGAAAGATTTCATGTCGGGCCACGGATGGAACGTCGAAAGGGTTTAGGAAGGTCATTAAAACGGTGTGGGGGGTGTCTAAGGGTGAGTGTCAAAACACCCATAGCTAGATTTTGAGGAGGTTTGATCTCGAGATCTCTTAACTTTACATAAGAGTTAATGTCAAGTAGAAAGAACATTGTAGATGAGATAAAATGAAGTGTGAATAAAATTAGGAGTGGAGAAATTTTAATAGACTCGGATATAATGTGACATATCATGAATGACGAGTCATTTATGATGAATTTTTAAGTGATCACTATCGAGGTAAGTAGAGTGTTAAAATCCATAAAAAGTCTCCTTTTTGACAATGGAATGAAGAGGTATTTATAGTAAGACAATCAAAGAGACTAGCTTACAAACCGTACCCGCAATGGGAGTGAATGGACCGTCGTGTGTTGAGGGAACACGGATCGATCATGGGTTGCCGTATGGTAGGGGGACATGAATCGACGCCAAATTAAGAATGAAAGGGGCCGTCATTAATGAGCACTGCTTCAAGCCCCCCCCCCCCCCCCCCCCAAATAAATACTCCGATCATCTCCTTAAATCGTGTTCTCATATTTTCCCATGGTCTCTTTGGAATTTCCTTCAATGTGTATCGAGCCCTTCATAGAATCATACTATCGCCTTAAGTGTGAAATCATCTCAAACAACCTTCGTTTCATTCGTACTCTCAAAGCCGCATTGAAATTTCTTTTATGCTAATATACTTTGTTTGGCTTGTCACCTCGATCGATCGATATTTAAATGGCGCGACATTGAAAATGATGCTAGATCAAAAAATGTCACCTCTCTCTCTCTCCCAACTTCTAACCCATACTTCGAATTGATTTCTTCTCTGCACTTCTTCCTACCGGCAACCACCCGACCAAAGCCTCTTCCGCCATGGACTCGAGCTTTCTTGGGTGAGGAAGGTACGACCGAACCTTGGAACACGGAGGACATCTGGTTCCGACAGGAAAAGGAAAAGGAAAAGAACCTTTAGATCGGACAAGTTGATGAACAACATGAAGAAACTTGGGAATGGAACTTCTGGAAGCTCGGAAAATGCAAGCACTCGATTCTTTTCCTAATATATTAATATTACGGCTTACCGCAAAATAAGAAAATATTCAATAACCTGAAAAGTCATTAAATAATCTATATCAGATTAATATCAAAGGCTTCCAGTAGTGGGTGTTTTGCAAAAATTCACTCACTTTAGGAAGTCAATTGAAAATTAGGTTAATACCATAAAAAAAAAATCCTAAAATGTACATATTGTGACGTATTTATCTCAAACTTTTTTTGTGATACTAAAAATTTCAAACTATACCTTTGTGACATATTTGCCCTAAACCTTTTTTGTGACACTAAAAATTCAAAATTATACATGTGACACATTATGACACTAAAAACCACAAACTATACCTCATGTAATACATTTGCCCCGTATTTTTTTTTCTTTTTTTTCCTAAAAAAATGCTTGTTCAGTGAGCTAACCAGCGGCCCGCTGGCCACTGTCGCCCTCTGGTTGGCCTGACCCGTAGCTAGCAAGGCTTGAGAGAGAGTTGCCTCCCCCGACCATTGGGAAAGCAGTCCTACCCATATTTGGGCGGGGTTGCCCTCTCCCATAGCCCGCAAGGGCTTCACCGTCCTTTGGCAGTGGCTGGCGAGCTCCGATCGCCAACTCATCGATTAAGTTTTAAACAAAAAAAAGATGATGGGATAGATGTGTCATGGGATATACAAAAAATTAAAAAGTAAATGTATCATATGAGATATATTTTAAGATTTTTAGTGTTGCAAAAGTTTGGGATAAATGTATCACATGAGGTATAGTTTGGAATTTTTCGTAGTATTACCCTTGGAAAATTTTAAAATAGAATATCCTTTTTTATAAAAACGTGAATAATTCCATAATCAAGCGATAATGACTATTATCTAGTAATTAATTACTCCAACTTTTTTTTGTGGTTTTTCTTTTTGGCGTTCGCCCCACACATGCGCGGCCGTGAAATTACACGTCAGTCCTTCCGCCAATTTTGAAATTCTTGCGCGGACCTGCAATATTAAAAAGGGAAAATATCTGAGGTCTCAGTGAGATTAAAAAAGCGTGTCCCACCGACAAAGGTGAAAAGACTCTACCCAATGGAAAGCAGGCAAGTCAACAAAGTCAGCGGAAGAGACACGTGTCGTGGATCGTACCGTCCAGATTGCTTTCGATCTCTGTTACTACACGGTGCCTATATAACGTGGAACCTCAGTTGCCCCCGAAATGAGAGAAATCAACAAGAGCCAATAGAGACCGAAGAGACCAGGTAGAAAGACTGAGAAACATCCGCCGGAGCGCTCGCCGGGAAATCGTCCGGTCCGATCTCCGGCGGCAGGCGCCGACCTCGAACCCGAAGGCAAATGAGCGGAAGCGACCGTCGGCATCGCCAGCAGCAGCCGAATCGCCGTCGCCGGAGCGGGGCCGAGATGGAAACCGAGCGGCTCAAGGCGGAGGAGAAGGAGGGCGCGGCGGCGGCGGGGAAGAGGGAGAAGAGGTTGGAGAGGAGGCTCGTGAGGTTCGATGAGCTGCCGGAGTACATGAAGGACAACGAGTACATACTGGACTATTACCGATGCGAGTGGCCGTTGAAGGACGCGATCCTGAGCGCCTTCGCCTGGCACAACGAGACGCTCAACGTGTGGACGTGCGTGAAGATTCTCGGCGAGCCTTCGGATTCCGACGTATTTTTAAATGTCGATGATGTTTCGATCGATCGATTGGGTTCGTGATTGCGTGTTTTTGTTGTGGAAACAGGCATTTGGGGGGGTTCATCATCTTCGTGACGCTGACGGTGATGAGCTTGATGGAGAAGACAGGGACGCGCGGCTTGCTGGGTGATTTCTCCAGGTGCGTTGTCGATGATTCGATCGGCGATACCGATCGATTTCTTTCTCTGGTTTTCATTCCCGGCGTCTCGTCTCTGGGCTCGCGTGCTCTTCCCTTTGCCTCGATTTTCTCCGTGCATGTTCAGCGATGCTTCCGGCAGGAGATGCGGTTTGTCGAGGATTGACTATTTACCATTTGTGCCACGGCCTAAGTTATGATAAAACTTGAATAGTCCGCAAGCTGTACTCGTTTGCAAGATTGAGCTGGAGATATGCTTGTCTGTTCACTAAATCTAATGTTTTCTGGGTGGGATCAGGGCCACCGTTCCAGCGGATTCGACGACGGTCGCGATCAAGAACGCAAGCGTCTCGGCCAATGCGGTCAGTCTACGTTCCTCTCCTCGTGCCCGCCTTTTGAATTCCAATGATTGTCATTGTTCTCATGGTCTCTTTGGGCTCTACATCATGATGGTCAAATTAAGACCTCCCCCCCCCCCCCCCCCCCCCTCCCCCTTCTTCTATTTCTTTCTCTCGAAAGTAGAAAGTTTTATTCTCTCTGGGTAGAAACTGGGTGACTTCCTATTCTTTAAATTTGCCTTCGGCAATTTGATGTGGTAGAACATAAAGGTGGAGTTTTGAACGCTGAAAGTCAAAAAAGGTGGAAATTGTTAAGCAGAAAATTAAAAAGCAGAGACAGACGGGAAACTGTCGCTGGATGAACGGTGTTGGACCCGCCTCTTTAGTATAAGCGAACACCGAAAGTCGCAAGCTGGTCAGCCGGGGCATCATCTAGAGCTGTAGTAGTCGATCTACATGGTATGATAATATTAAATATTTTCATATATTTTAAAGATTAATATTCATGAAATACTTTGAATAAATTAAAAATTTAGGGGTCATTATCAAACGCTAAGGATAAAGTGTAGAAGTTAAATTGAATAAATTAGGAGGTTTAAGGATTACTTTGCATATAAAATTAAATTTTTGTTCTTTACATTTTAAATGTCCCATTGGTACTAGTTGTCCTACACGTCCTTTCAAGGATGAAAATTATATTTAATAATATAATTAGTCTATGTTAGAGGATAACAATTGAAGACTTATGCTGAAAGGTGGAAGAGGTGACGTGAATAAGAGGTTAATTATAGATTTCGTAAACAAAGTGACGTGTGAAATGATAATTATTGACATTTTATTATTTCATGTGTAATTAATTCTATGTATAAGTAAGTCCAAGGGAATTGATGGTGAGTTTAATCTTTTTCCTAGGAGAAACATATCTATAACCTTCTCTAATGTAAAGCTTGTGGTTGTCGTTGTTGTCAATTAAAAGAGAATCGTCTTTCAAAGGTTATTTTCATTGAATTGTGAGTTTTGAGGAGATTTCTCCGTAAGATTTGGTAAGGTCATTGTCAATATTTTAACAACTTAAACTGTTAGATGAAAATATGATATTAATAATCAAATATCTTGACACTTTTCTTTGCACATTGTTTAGACTTTAGTCTAGGACTAAAGCATGAAGATACATAATAGAAGGAGCAAATAGGGGTTTAGAAAGATTCGAATTTAGGGTTTCCTACTTTGAGAGGATGAAAAATTTTGTGGGTTCATTATTGATGGTTTCAAAGCTTAAATTATTAGTTGAATACGTAATTTAATATTTGAATACTCTCTCAGATTTTCCTATTATATGGAGAGAGATAAAAAAAATAATATATCATACTTAGATATAGAGAAAAGATGTTTGGATTAATCAATTGACGGGGCGGATGACATTCTCTTAAGATGCCACCTCTACTTTTAGTTTTAAAACTTGGCCGCCTTGCCCGTGATAAAAGTGGGAATAATAATACACCAGCTTTATTCCTCGATATCCTCAGTTCACGTGATGCTGTCCGTCTGTTTTGTAGTCTTCGTATGTCTTGCAAGATTTGTTTCTCATCGTCATGATTCTTCAACATTTCGGTCGGTCCCAATTCTAAGTCAATTTCCCAATGCAATCAAGTAGGTAGGAGGCTATACAGTCTGCTTTGGACCATTTTGATTGTGCATCAGGATTTTCATGTTGGCAAAAGCTTGTAGGGACTTTCTCCTTATTTATATCTACCTACTGAAAAAGAGTGATTTTTTTTTTTTGGTAAACTGAAAAAGAGTGATTCCATTTCATGTAAATGACAAAAAGGCGTATAATTTCCTTGTTATTGTCGTTATTTATGATAGGAGGTTCATATGATGTGGTATTTCAACCATTGTCAGGAAAATTGACTCAAATTGATCGAATTGTATCTGTCGTGATATTTTCTTTCGTCAAGCTCTATTTTCTTTTTATTCTTTGGAATTTTTATCCGGGGTTCACAAATCGTCTTCCCGTTCCTTTTCTTTTTTCTCTGGAAAGGAAATTTCCTTTTCACAAAGTCTTCAAAACTTAACTTTTGGTTTTCCCTCTCCCTCTCTCTCTCTCTCTCTCTCTATATGTAACGTCCAGCAGTCCTTAGTCTCTGAATCTGGAGTGTGGTTTCCGTGTTAAAGCGAAATTAGCAGAGCCCTTACTCAATCAATCACCATTGTGTCCCCGCATAATTTAATTCCAACAGATAAGTTGCCTGCACGTTTCGTCAAGAAACTGTATTGGGCGTCATCTTATGACTTTCTTTCGATGCCATGTGCTTCCCGATTTCTAGATGAACAGTCTGAATTCTTCGGTTGCCCAACCAGCGATCTACTTCCGGTCAACTTCCATTGTCTTGGCCGTTTGCCCACAAAACAGTACTGCCAACGTAGGAAAATATAATAATAAATTCAAACGATCTTTATCTCATCATTGTCATTCTACAGTAAAGTTAGAATTCGCAAGAATAATTACGTCAGCAGTTATCGGCAAAGCGACCCATCAATCTTTTTCAAGGATGTCTTCTGTACATACGTCGCTTGTTGGAGACTATCATCTGAATAGGTCGTTCCTGTCGATGGTGAATGTAGATTTGTTCCTCACAAGATGACAAGGGTGTACCGTGCCAGTTAGGAAATTGCGTACTCGTGATTCTGCATTGTTAGCACTGCCTCAGAATTAGGTGCAGATGAATGTTGCTCTAGTTTCAGCCCCGGGAGACTTTCATGAACTAGTGGCTATGCTTTGTCACTGCTATTGCAAGTCGATGAATATGCCGATTATGAATTTGCGTCATTTACTGAATCAGAGTTATGTATCGAGTAATGATCGCTTACATAAATGTTGTTCTATACTACCATGAAGCATTTGATCGGTATGAAAGCGAGCCCAAGTGAAGGCAGCATGCGTAGGATGTACACATCTCTGTTGAAGTCTCTTGACTTAAAGAATAAATCTAATTCCTCAATGTTCATGATGTCATTCGCACGGTCCACTGACTGAACCAACATATCCTTGTTTTGTCTGCAGGATTCGCATTTAGGACAGATGCAACATCCATCGTTCTTCGAGGGCATCGAGTCCAACCACGAGAACATCCCCGGATGGCCTTGGTTCGTCTTCCTAGCCGGGGCCATGTGCTGCTTAATCTGTAGCTCCCTCTCCCACCTCCTTGCCTCTCATTCCAGAAAGTTCTACTTCTTCTTCTGGCGGCTCGATTATGCTGGGATCTGTGTCATGATTGTGTGCTCCTTCTTTGCCCCGATCTACTACGCCTTCTATTGCCACCCCTATTCTTGCTTCTTCTACCTTGGCACCATAAGCATCCTCGGCACACTCGTCATAATCACTCTCCTCTCGCCCAGCCTCTCATCTGGAAAGTTCCGTCTCTTCCGGACCTCCCTTTTTCTCGCCATGGGCTTCTCTGGAATAATTCCTGCAGCTCATGCTCTCGTTATTTATTGGAGACACCCGCACATTTTCGTTGCTCTTGGGTATGAGCTCCTGATGGGTATTTTGTACGCCTCCGGAGCATGGTTCTATGTTACCAGGATACCCGAGAAGTGGAAACCTGGAGCATTCGACATAGTCGGACATAGCCACCAAATCTTCCATGTGCTTGTGGTTGCGGCTGCATTGGCTCACTGTGCTGCAACGTTGGTGGTCTTGGATTTCCGTCGAGGAACACCAACTTGCACATTGTAAGGCTTGGTCTACAACATTGTAAGGCTTGGTCTACAGAAGACTGAGATTTGTTAGATTGTCTTGCAATTTTAGTCGGCATGGTGCGACAGCCATTTTAATGCACAATGCAGCTTGTTGGTCCTCAAAAAGAGAGGAAAAAATGATGCAGCTTCTCTGATGACATAGCAAGGAATTGCGAGAGTAAAATGGAGGGAGAGCAGCTCGAAAAGTTGTGCCCTAGTGTTGTTGTATGCGAGCTTTTACGCGATTTTGTATGCTGTTGAATTAAGAAAACTGCTGTATCGGCAGAAAGATTGCTGCTCATGGTTTTCACAACGCTCTTCTTGAATGTCTGATTTGACGCTACAAAGGCTTGTTTTCCTCAGCTTTCCACATGAAGCCTAACCACACGTCTCGAGCGTACCAGAACCGAGAAGATCAATTGGACTTGTGAAGTCTAGTCTACCTCATATACTCCGTACCAAGATTATCAAAACTGTTCCTAAATTGATACATGAATCGCAGTACTAAAGCTCATGCGATGAACTGGCACACCATAGCCGTGTAGCCAGTCGAGCGGTTTTGTCCAGTGGAGACGAAATTGATTTGGCATTCACTTTCTTTCATTCACAAAAACATAGGGCATGCTCTGAATCTCCCATCACATTCGCACCACTGGTTCAATGCATCCCGACACGGTCGCAAGCTGTAATAAAGTCTCAAGTCATATGAACCTCGGAACTCTTAGCAATGGTATGGTCTTCTTAAAACACGAGAAGCTAGAGATGAACAACGGACTAACTCAAATCAAGACGATCTCATGATTCTGAATCCTCGGAGATGGAAAAAACGGCAAAGACGCACAGGGGCACAACGACAAAGGCGGCAATCTTGAGCAATTCCTCGCCCTCCTTCGAGATCGCGCCGATTCTCGACCAGTCTCCGCTGTATCTGGAACACCCAATTGCTGCATCAGACCCTTTGAACATGGCGTCAAAGGAACACAGCACAATCGAGAAAAAAGGAAAAATCTTTACCCAGCATCGATGAAGCCCAGTCCGAAGACAGCAATGGCAGCTCGTGCAACGATGGGGTTCGAAACTCTCAGCGCGAAACCCGGTTGTTGCTGGGCTTTCGAGCTATGTTCAGAGAGATCTCGCTTCTTGGCCAATATGGCACCAGGCTTTCTGCCATTTATGCCCAGAAATGGATGAGCAGCGACTCTGGCAAAGACAGAGCTCGTTTGCGCGATCACCATTCGCCCTCTCACGCTCGGGACCTTTGATGGAGTTTCCCACACCACAAGCCCCTTCAATACCACAAATCTGGAGGGAACAAGAAGTCCTGAAAGACAAAAAAGGAAAATCTTTACCGTCGGATGAGATCAGATGTCGACGGTCGGATGAGGCCGCGACGACGCCCGTGTAGGGACAAGACGGTAAGTTCTGGACACCGAGAGTGAAGTGAGGAGTCGAACGTGTGACTTCGATCATCAAACGCCGCATGTTATCGAACGGCCGCGATTGAATCTCTCTTTTATCCACAGATTCACCACCACTCCTTCGGCCTCTAAAAACCTCATCGCAAGAATATACGGACGCGGAACAAGAAAACGATGGCGACCTTGACCATGGCTTCCTTCGTTCCGAGACTCCCCCCGTCGTCCTCGCGGGCACCTCGAGGGTCGGTCCGTCTCGCGCCGCTCAATGCAGCAATCAATTCTCTGAAGCTCAGCTCCGTCCGTTGCATCTCCGGGTTTCCCTCGCTCCAGTCCGGCAAAGTCTCCGCGGTCTCTCCCCTCGCTCGGAGCCCGAGGCCTCTCACCGTCGTCGCCGCGAAAGGCTACAAGATGAAGACCCACAAGGTGCTTTTGATTCTCTCTCTCTCTCTCTGTGTTGATGGGTCGATCTTCTTGAGTTTATCTTGTCAAAAGGATTGGTTGGTTTAAAAAGTTCTCTTGGTGCTTTGTGTGGATGGCGAATTTTGTGGATAGGCTTCGGCGAAGCGGTTCAGAGTAACGGGAAGAGGGAAGATTGTGCGGAGGAGAGCTGGAAAGCAGCATCTGCTCGCGAAGAAGAACACCAAAAGGAAATTGCGATTGTCAAAGATGGTGGGTTCTTTTCGTTTTTGTGGAGTTCACTGTCGTTGCCCCGGCATTTGTTGCTGTCGTTGTTGTTTCTGTTGATTTTGTTGCTGCTACCGTACTTGCTGCAACTTTCTTCCAAAAATGCATGTCTGTTGCAGAATTGATTGGAACTTGAGTGCTTTTCATGATGGTCATTTTGTTATAATTTGCTTTAGTACCGTCAGATAGTAATAGGTTGCATAGAGCGATTACTGAATTTTGCTGAAACTAAGCTTGGAATACCAATAACCAATTACCCATTTTAGGATCATTTGTGAAATTATAGACTAGCCGGTGTGCTAATTTCTTTCTCATCCTCCACCTTCTTAATGTGAATCAATCATGGAGTTGCTTCATCAGCATTCTATGTGCAGACTGATGCTTTTTCCCTTGCTGGACTGTTTGCCTGAATGATTGAGACGCTTCTGTCTGGCCTCACGCTATTTTGAAGAGGACTGATTGTTTGGACTATGGCTAACTTTTATGATGGGATCTTTCTTTCTTTACTAAGTTCAGTTACCTGCTAAAATTTTTTATAATCCTGGGTCATATAAAGGACAGGTTCTTACACACATTGGTATTTGCATCGGCAGTAATTGGACTAGGTTTTAAGATACTTGTTCTATATCTTTCTTTGCGTCATTTGGCGCTAAGGTAGTCTGAGTTAATGCTTAGGGGAAGTCAAATCAACTACATGCTGCTATGTATGCAAAAGGAAATCTTGGCAGTGCATATGGTATAAAGTGTAGCGGATCGCATTTGGTAATTTTAGTAATTTGTTGTTGGTGTACATCTCATGTTAGCAATTTTAGATCAGTTGGCGCATAGGTGGTGGTTTCCTGGCTTTCTGGAAAAGAGTAAATTGATGACATGTGGATAGATTAAACCTTTGTAGAGTAAGTAATGCTATCAAATGGTTGTTCTTGATGCCATAGAGATATAATTTAGTAACAGCACCGGTTCTCTGCTACCAGATGCACCTCTCTTCTCCTTTGACTAATCTTGGGAACTACATGTTTCCATTAACGAGTAGAAATATGCACTTGAAATAACAGTTGTATGTTTGTTGCATGACATCCCGAGCGGTTTCTAAGTTGAAGTTCAGCAATTTAATCAAATGTTGACATGCAAGTATAACATTACACTCTTGTGCCCTTCCTTGTTGCATTGTCACTGTGAAATATGTAGTCGTATAGGAGAGCATGAATCATTCCCTTTGTATACAAAATCAATGACAGTAACAGATGCTCCATAATTTGATTTCTTTCATGCATACATGGCAATGTTTATTTAAATGATAATCTTTTATACAATTCCCACCTTTTATCTTGAGCTTAGTCCTTTGACAAGATCATTTTTTTTCTGTTGTCTACCATTCATGTAGGCAATAGCTTCTCATTTTTCGGAGATTTTTTGTGGTAAATGAACTCAATGAGAGAATTTCATCGAGATTGCAACATAACTTCGTGAATGATGTCTTGTCGAAATGAGCTACTCTGATGTAATCATAATTTGGGATTCGCTCTTACAAGAGTTCATTTGTGGTCAATGCAGCACCTTGTCAGCCGCAGTGACTATGACAACGTCATTGGAGCCATGCCGTATCTGAAAGTCAATAGACTGGCAAAGTAGAGGAATTTTCTTTTTCGGTGAAGGACCTTTGGTTTGCTTCCTGTAATTGCTTCATTCATGCAAAACGGACGGCTTTCTGATTGTTCCATTACAGATAAAGTCTGATGAAGTTTAGCTTTTATGATTTAACATGTTATGCCCCTACGAGGATAAACTTCATGGATGGCAGCTTGTATAAATGACTACATATCCTAAATCTTGCCATTTGAATTGGATTTGCTCGCTTCTTTACTTTATGCACCAGAAGCGTGCATCGACACTCTTCAACTTGAAGAACCTCCATGTCGACCCAAGACTACTGTTGTCCCTCCATTCAACTCTTGGTGTTGGTTGGGTGCTCCTGCTTAATCTCCCTCGGGCTGCATCTTCAAGACTTAGGTAGAGAGAGAGAGAGAGAGAGTACAGTTAAAAAAAGGAAAAACAAGGAAAGGCGCAAAGTAAGCAAGTTGTCCATTTTCATCTCAAATCACGTGGTCAAATGCAGCTGGCAGCCGGAAGTTCTCATAAGTTTGATCAAGAAGCAACCTATGGATCGAAACTCGGTACCGTAACGGAGCAATCATACTTGCCGTCTCTGAGTAACGTGCTCGTCACCTGCCTAACTTTATCTCTAACCCAACTAACGTTCCGAAAAGTAAATGAGCGCAGTCAACTCCATAAGCGCTTTTCCTTTCTTAGTTCTCTATTTATGGTGCAAATTCTTGTGCTGACAAAGTCATTTCCGTTAAATGTGACGTGAGAAGGGAATGACAGTTCCCACAGAGTACAGATTTTCACGTAACTAAGAAAAGGAGCACCTTCGCATGCCTCGGGGACTTTATGAACATACCATTCCGAGAATCGAGAGCTCACCCTCTTTGTCTGAATCCTTGGCCAGAGACATGGCGTCGCAGACATTATTACAGTTGCTTCCCTTTCTCTATTAGCGAAGCGACCACACAATCACACCTCCGGTTTCCCTTTAGAAACAATCTGTTTCTTCCATCCCTCTACATATTCAAGAACTTCTCCAGGGAAAACGATGGCCAATCCCAAATGGGGTTCTCTTCTTCTCGTTCGGCTCTTGGTCTTTCTCGTCAATCTCCAGCTGGGTTTCTCCGAGGAAGACCCGCTTGTTCAGCAGCAGCTGGACAGAGTTCTTGAGCTTCCGGGTCAGAGCTTCAACGTCAGCTTCGCCCACTACTCGGGCTACGCCACGGTCAATCAAGAATCCGGGAGGGCCCTGTTCTATTGGTTCACTGAGGCCGTTGAGGACCCTGATTCCAAGCCCCTTGTGCTTTGGCTCAACGGAGGTGAAAAAACAGCTCGCCCCTTATTGCATCTGTTCTGACTTTTGAGTATAGAATATCTTTTGGCTTTTTGCTGCTTTTTATAAATCGATCATTCAATCCTTTTCGAATTCACTGATCCCCGCGGGTTGTCGCTGTTTCGGTTGTGTTTTAGTACGGTATATGAAATGATTGTTTGCTTTGCCCTTTTCACGAATCCTTTTTGGTTTCTGATTGTAACTGTCCTGTTTTTCTTCTGCGTTTTTGGCCTTTCTCTTTTCCGAAGATTTTAACTTTAGTTGTCGATACGAGTGGATTCCGCTTTTCTTTTAATGCTTTTGTTCTTTCGGCTATAGCTTGCATCGTACCAGTGATCTAATAAGCTTCTTTTTCACCTGATGCGTTGTCTTTGTTCTACTGTTTAGTCTTTTGTTATCTTTGGCTTCACAAAGCTGGCTTTTCCAAAGAGGCTTTTCCTTCTAAGCTTTGGATGGGTTATTGCAGGGCCCGGGTGCTCGTCGATCGCTTATGGGGAGGCAGAGGAAATTGGCCCTTTCCATATTCGGCCGGATTTGAGCCTCTATCTCAATCCTTACTCTTGGAATCAAGGTAGCTAACATCTCGTCATTATGCTATTCACTTATGACTTATGCATTTACTCTTAACTGTTGCTTTATTGTTGCCTTTTACCCATCATGAACAAGGTTCAGTATTTCGACTATGCTACCTCAATTTCTGTTTTTTTGTTACGTTGTCTCATAATTTGATTGTTATGGCGTTCGAATAGTTATTCAATTGGCTAATTGTGTCCACATTTGTAAAAATAAAAAAATTTCTAAGTGCTCTTTATGTACTTCAGGAATCAACTATCTCCTTCTGTAAGAGACCACTTATTTAATGAACTTAATTTTCTGCTTCTATCTCCTTTTTGACATCTTCCATCTAGCTCTTCTCGGATAATTTTGTGGGTAAAAGATCACATCGATAAACTGCCTAGATAAAAGTCTGGCGGTAGAAAAGGAAAAACGACCAACTAGTCATTGTATGTCCGGTGTATATTTTGACGTGGTGGAACTCAAATGCAAATTAGTTCACAACCTCATCTGATTACGCAAATATACCTGCAGTTGCCAACTTGTTGTTTCTTGATTCACCCGTTGGTGTTGGTTTTTCCTACTCCAATACATCCTCAGATTTGCTGAACAATGGAGACGAAAGAACTGGTACTATGATACTCCTTTTTCAGTAATTGTTTTCTGACTTTCTTGTTCTTACCTGTGAGTTCCTCACATTTCCAAGTGTTGATATCACCGTATCTTCAGCTGAGGATTCACTGGCATTTCTACTCAAGTGGTTTGAGCGCTTTCCGCAGTTTAAAGGGAGGGAATTTTATATCACAGGAGAAAGCTATGGAGGTACCAATTATGCTTATTGCTGTATTGGTTCGATACAGATTAGCCAAAAACATCTTCTTTAGACAATTTGGATGAAAATTCGGCTTTTTGCTGAGTTTTTCTTCTGTGTGGAGCATATTTTATCTGGTGAGATAAACTAGGGCTTTTATCATGATTTGCCACATCGCTATTTTCTATGGTTAGCGAAATTCTTCTATGCTGTTTTTTTTTTTTGGGTAATAAATTCTGCTGTGCTGTTTGTTTGTATTGAATGAATCAATCTGATTCTCTGACTTTCTGGTTGAGCCAACTATACCCCTATTTGACCTTATTTGACCTTTCAATATAGGGATGTCCCATGCATGCTCAGCCGCACTCGTGAATTTTATCCAGGCTCTTTCAATATTCTTATTTCTGGCTTCCTGTTGAGTAGAAAAAATAGCATATGGGTTTTCATCACCTTCCACTACCCATTTAGAAAGATGAAATGTCCTTCAACTATTAGTTGAAATGTTGTAGTTTCTGCATTCATAGTTATAGTGCCAGTCGAAGATACAACTTACCGTTAAAGAGGAGGATTCCCTTTACTATTGCATTTTGATTGTCATGAGGTTACAGGAACACTGACTCGCTAGAATTGCAGGTCACTATGTTCCTCAATTGAGTAAAGCCATTGTGAAGTACAACAATGCATCCGGTGATAATGTAATCAATCTGAAAGGCTATATGGTACGTACCTGTCTTTTAGGAGGAAAACATTACTACACGTTTGATGCTCATTAACTGAGACACTGAGAATATATGTCCATAATGCAGGTCGGAAATGCTCTAACTGATGATTACCACGATCATCTTGGGGTCTTCCAATTTATGTGGTCAGCTGGTTTGATTTCTGATCAGACATTCAAGATGCTGAATGTTCTCTGTGATTTTCAGTCTTTTATACACACATCAGATGCTTGTGATAAAGTTCTAGATATAGCTAGTGATGAACTCGGAGACATCGATCCATACAGCATATACACTCCCCTTTGCCCTGTTAACGGAAGCCAGTCAAACCGCCTTCGCAAAAGAATGAAAGTGAGTTTATATGCTTTCAACAACAGCAAACATCACCTCTTTTAATATTCATGATATGTCTGTAAATCCAAGTTCTAGAACAGACCTTCTCCATGGCGCTAACAGTTTTACTATTTATAGTAATTATTTGAACTAATTGGTCGACTGGTTCTCTCACCTGGCTAGTTTTTTTTTTTTTTTTTTGGTCGGAACCTGGCTAGTTTTTAAAATGTTGGTTCTTTCGTGTTGGTTGGGTGGCTTAAACACAGTTTCTGGCTCATGAGGGATTTTACTGCATAGTATTGGATAGTCTTGCTTGTAGGAACTGGAACTATAATAGTTGCGTGAGCTCTCGCTCTCCACTGCTTCTCTATATTTCCTTAAGTTGACAATACTAGACAAAAGACGGATATGAGTAGTAGGGTGCTTCCAAAAGAGATACTATAGCAGGTGATTGTCTACATGATTCCTTTCCGGGGGAAGATTCCTAAAACTCCTCTTTTGATGATCATCTGAACTAGCACTTGTAATAGATAAATACTGAATTTCCCTTTGCGTAACTTTCACCTACCTGTACAAGTGGGGAATAGCTAGCTGAGATTCTCTAGAGCCATTCCATTCATCAGATGATCAGGTGTCATGGGTTTGATTGATATCATCAAAGCTCGCATAATATAGAATTGTCACCTTGTGACTATTTTTCATTGAAATTTTGGTCATTTTCTTAGATAACTCGATTCTTTATCTGTACTTAAGTTTATGTTGGACTATCCAAAGTTTGACTAACCACAGTGTTTGTCACATAATGTGAGCTGTCCGCACTTTCTGCCCTTGGTTTGAATGGAAGAATTCGGGGTATGGCAACAGCAAACTCTAGATTCCATATTCACGGGGAATGCAATCATTTGCTTTTGTCTGATGATTGGCTTCCACACACTATGGCATATCCTTCCAGTAATCTATTGCCTTATCACATTTTAACCTTGTGATGTACAATTATCCAAGCTTTGTCAAGATGTCTCTAGCCCATTTTGTGCGGTTGTCTTGAAACACACAGTATGACCAGTTTGCACAGCGTACATTGGTATATGCTTGACACAATAACTTGCTACCATCTACTTGTGGAGCTGAACTGGTTCTTAATAGCATAATAGTACTTTCTTCTCAAAAAAATATTATTTGTTTCTATATGCTTTATGGGTGGCCTTGACAAATAGTGTCTTCCAGGTGATTGGTCATGTCAATGAAAAATATGATCCTTGCACAGAGAAGCACTCAGTTAAATACTTCAACCGTGCTGAGGTTCAGGAGGCACTTCATGTTAACAAGGAATTTGCGCCAGCTAAGTGGGACACTTGCAGGTATACATCATTCTTGCAACTTGTAAATACGCAGGCTTGGTCCCATGGATCAAATCTTTGTTAATGCATACAGGCAACAAGTCACCGTAAATGATTAACCTCATAGCTTCTGGTTGGCAAATCAATGGAGAGAAATTAACTTCTTTCCCCTAAAGGACTGGCCAACATTGTAGTCAGAGAATGGTACAGGATAGAATCTATCCCTATTAGCCCATTACCCATTGTAAATGACCAACACTTGAGGAACAGAAGAAGTAGAACGAGCTAGGAGTATGGGTTTTTTGGTTGTTCTGTCCTTCTGATTCATTATTCCATGAAATGTCTACTGAGAGTATTAGTTCAAGATCTCCAATGCAGTGAAGAATGTATGTATCATTTGAATGCGTCTTGGGCTGTACATGATCTCCATTACGTAACTGAATGCAAGCATCAGTCTTGTGAAGTTTGGCTTTCCGTACCTCTACAAAAAAGTAATGCATAATTAGCAGCAATTCTTATCTTTTTCTTTATTTAATACAAGAAATCATAGAATGGATTGAGGTCCTAGCAGAGCTGCCCTTTAAGGTAGGTCATATGGGAATCAAAGCTTGGTCATGGTTCATCCTCAGTGAGATCAAAGAACTCTTGGGTCTTTTTCCCACCTTGCCGTCCTTTAACAGCCTAGTCTGATAAAAAGCAAAGAGTTGGGTGCTTCATAAGTTAATTCTTAACTTTGTTTTGTGAATGTGACATGCACCACTAATTACTGAGTCATCCTTTCCTCTCCCTTTTGCTGTGTTTTGCTTGGAGGTTATGAGTTATTGCAATCCTTTACTGCAACTTTGTGATATGCAGTGATTTGATAAACGAGAATTGGAAGGATTCTCCTCGTACAGTGCTGGATGTCTACCGTGAGCTTATGCACGAAGGACTCCGCATCTGGATGTTCAGGTATCTTACGAAAATGAACAAACATTTTTCTTCTTTCAAATTGACAAAGTGTTGAAAGTTTTCTATGAGTTGTATGTTACTTACAACAGTGGCAGTCTCCTTCCTTTTTTGGGCTATAGCAAGAGAGGCAGTCCTTTTGAATATTCTTTCCCCTCATATTGATGGGTGTAGGATCACTTCATGAGGCAAATGTACCAGATGATTTTTCAATTATGTCCCTTATGATACAACCGTACAGAAGGCAAAATCTAGCTTCCCTTAGATACGTTGGTACAAATTTAGTGTTGGGCCATTCATAAAATTAATTTGTAACCTCAGAGCTGTTGGTAAAAAGATTTTCAGACAATGGCTTTAGTGTAAATATTAATCACATTCATTCTGAGATCACATTTTAATACACTGGTCTATCATTGTGGTCACATCCAGATGATACCAGGTTTTTTCATAATGCACATTATATAAGAATAGCAACAATGTTGTTTCCTTACTTCATCCATCTCTTTCCCTATGACAGTGGTGATACGGATGCTGTCATCCCCGTCACATCTACTCGGTACACGATAGATTCTTTAAAGCTTCCAACTGTGAAGCCTTTTCGTGCTTGGTATGATGATGGGAAGGTAAATTTCTATGGTGCTCTCTCTCTCTCTCTCTCTCCCTCCCTCCCTCCCTCCCCGCATTGTTGGACTTTGTAAACTGCAGATACCCATTTGTTATAAAGTACACAATGTGGCCCTCTCAAAATTGCTTATTCCTCATTTTGGTTTTATGTGTAGATGCAGTCTAACTATTCTAAGATACCTTATAATTGGCTCTATGGAGTCTGTCTGTGTTCAAAAAATTCTGATGCAAACTGAGAGGGCATTTTCTTGTTAGCGAAAAAAATTTAAAAATCTTCTGAAAGATGTTGGATTAATGTAGCATTTATGTTAGCAACGGCATAGCGTAATCTCGGTATAAACATGATCTGTTCTTGCAGGTGGGTGGATGGACTCAGGAGTATGCGGGACTCACCTTTGTATCTGTGAGAGGAGCAGGTCATGAAGTCCCTCTTCATAAACCGAAGCTAGCTCTTGCACTTATCAAAGCCTTCTTAGCAGGAACCTCGATGCCATCACTTGAACTAGTTAGCGATTCTTGAAAGTTCTTGCTGTTACTCGCAAGTGCACCTTTACAGAGCGAAGTTCTCTATGGGGTTGTTAGTCATTTGATTTCTGCGCACTTATTCATGATGGAGAAAAGCATTCATGGGGGACTTGATACATGACCTGAACTGTAAATGAAAAAGAATTTCAGGTTGCCCAGTCATTTGATTTAAGAACATTCGGATTGTTGCGATGAGTAAAAGATTATCGCCTTGATTTCAGCACACTGTGTGCTGGGTTTTCGCAGCATTGAGCATCGATTTTTGTTACCATCTAGTCAAGGGGAAAAGCTAAGCTGCCCTTTGCCGTCATAGGAAATTGCCTAGTCCATAGGCCATAGACTCGTCTTGTTCGGGGTAGTTCTATTTAGAACGATGGAATGGAACTCGTAGTGATTTTGGCGCTTCTGTTTACTGAATTAGAAAGATAATTTCTGCTCAAATTCGAGTTTCGGCGAGCCCTACCTCCGTAGAATTTCCCCAGTGAAGTTTTACAGGAAAAAACCGCTCAGATTTCACATGGTCATATGCAGGTTTTGGAGTTCATGGCTATACTTATTTAGTCACTAAGGGGCTTAAAGAGCTGGACACTCCATCGTCAGCCTAAGAAAAAGGAGCGGGTATCATTCAGATTCTTTCAGAAAGGCTATTTGCCATGGCTATTCCATCGAATGATCAAACTTACCGCACCCAATTACGATGAACATGGCTAATCCACTTGACATCTTCCCAAAAGCTTCTCCCTAATTACAGTAAATCTCTTCCTCGCCATGATTAAGAGCATACGGTCACTGAAACTGTTCATGAACTGCTGGATTAAATGGCAACGTAAATCAATCTCTCCCAACTGTTAGAAACATGCCAATTCATCTTCCTACATCACTGTTCTTCAATGGTTCTCATGGATTCACATGCTGTATCTATGTGGGTGTGCGGCACATTTCCGATGTACATAGTAAATGAGCCCTTTTTTAAGAATGTGATAGATAGCGTACATTAAACGTGACTTGACGTTGACGCGATTATATGGTGCTACTCTATCATAGAAACAGAGGTAATTCGCCAATTGGTTCAGACATAAGGTTATTTACAAGGATGTTCCGTTATAGAGGGTTAGTACTTTGTTTTTACCCTTTTCCAATGAAGATTTGAGCATCTGATTAACTTTTTATTGTTCTTTTTAACGTTAGCTTGCCAACTGCCATCATCTAAAGTTGGGAAAATTACCAAATCAATTCTAAACATTTACATACTTTACCGATTTAGTCATAAACATTTTTTATGCCAAATAAGTCATATATATTTACTTACTTTGCCAAATAAATCATTCCGATGGATTTTAGCCGGAGAATTTATTTTGCCAAATAAATCATTGCAATAGATTTTTACCTATTTTGCCGATTCAGTCATAAATCTTTTTTTTATACCAAATAAGTTATGTATATTTACCTACTTTGCCAAATAAATCATTCCGACAGATTTTGGCCAAATTATGCCTACGTGGCCATGACGTGGCTCGACCAACTATCACCAACAACGACGTGGCGACAAACTTCTCTTTTTATTTTTTTTTCCTAAAAAAAACGCTTGGCAAATGAAGTTTGCCGATTCAAGGCAAGGGCGGTCGGGGCTGAGGAGGCTGCCACAGCCCTCGCCCATGGCCGGCGAGGGCCAAGTGAGCCCCCGCCGACCTTGCCCAGATCTGGGCAAAGCTCCCTCGCCCAGATTTAGGCAAGGGCTGCACCACCCAAATATGGGTGAGGGCCGAGCGAGCCCATCCTTGCCTAGATCGGGGTGGAGCTCCATTGACTGGGCAACATCGACACAGCCCTCTCCTTCACATGCCACTTGTTTGTCAAAATGCTTCAATTGCTTAGTCGAGGTAGCCCCACCCAGATTTGGATGAGACAGGCCTTGCCCTGCCACCCTTCCGCACGCCACTTGCTTGTCAAAATGCCTCAATTGCTCAGTCGAGGCAACCCCACCTAGATCAGGGTGAGACAATCTGAGACTAGCCCTCGCCCAAATCTAGGCGGGGCTCCCCAAGGTTACCCCGCCTAGATCTGAGCAAGGGAGCTCCGCCTAGATCTAGGCGAGGCCAGCCTCGGCCGGCCCTTGTTGGCCACGAGCAAGGGTGGTGGGGGCTTGCCCAGCCCTAGTCGGCCACAGGCAGCGGCCTCCCTAGCCCCCACCGCCCTCGCTTGAGGCTAGCGAGTTTCGGCAGCCGGTGAAGCTCACCAGTCAAGTGTTTTTTTTAGAAAAAGAAGAGCAAAAAAAAAAAACAAAAAAAGAAGTTTGTCACCACGTCGTCACCGGTCGTGTTATATCATCGCCATATAGGCATTCCCCGGCCAAAATTCATTAGAAAGACTTATTTGACAAAGTAGGTAAAGGTATATCACTTATTTGGCATAAAAAAAAAAAGAAAAGGTTTACGACTGAATTGGCAAAATATTAAAGGTTTAGGATTAATTTGCCAATTTTCCCATCTAAAGTCCGACGGTGTTTCAACGGGGAAGGATTTTAAGGAAAGCTATGGTCCCACTCTCGCACTTTGTACTATCTCCATCGTTCTCTAATCGACTTAAATCGAATTGCCTTAGCACTTCCCAAGGATGAGCCCAAACCGAATATCACCGATTACTATGTAAACGAATTCAGGGCCTCTTGCAATTGTGGTGTTGAAATTTGAAATCCTGCACCCTTGCAATTGGGGGAGAAGGGTATTGAAAATTTGTCAAATGTGTCCAATTCAAGTGGGAAAAGTGTCCGAAAAGTCCTAAATTTATTGCATTTATGCCCATTTAATCCTAAATATTTTAAAGGTGCCAATTTATTCTAAACCTTTCAACTTTGTGACAATTCAGTTATTTTGATTAATTTTAGCCGGATATTGTTGATCTGAATGCTGATCAACCTACTTGAAGCTGCCAGTACTAACGTGAATAAATCTTAATATTCTTTTCGAGCTCTTTAAATATTTTTCAATTTTTTTCTTTTTTTATTCTTATTTAATTTCTTTATTCCTTTCTTCTTTCATTTGCTTGTAACTGGTAACCAGTAACCAGTCACTATTCACATGTGATGGCCAACCATGCCTAGGAAAATTGGCCTTGCCAATGTGAGGGCCATTGTCGCCTGTTATAAGCAAGGCTTGCCAGAGCAAGGGTAAGCCCCAAAGAGGGTTCCCCTCACCAAATATGGTGAGGCCTCCCAAGCCTATAAATTATGAAATTATGTGATTTAATCTTAAAAATTCTATTTTGTGCAATCAAATCATTTGAATTATCACTCTAACTAAACATCAAACTAATTAATGACATGACATTGCTCATGTGACAGAAGATTACATGCGATGCAAAGTTGATGCCAAATGAATATAAAACAAGTGGCCAAACAACAAAAAAAAATCATAATATGATAATATGAGTTACAATGGGTAATTAAAGCATTTTTCATACAAAAATCAAGAAAACTATAGGCTTTGATTGCACAAAATAACACTTAGAAGACCAAATTGTACAAAATTACAGAACTTGATTGCACAAAATAAAAGCAATAGAATCAAAGTACACAAATGCTAAAACTTATAAAATTAGATTTGTACTTAATCCCTTTTGAAGCTCTTTTGAAGCGAAACATCCCGAAAAAATTGCACGTTCCCTCATATCACAGCATAACAATTGGCAATTATAAAAGTGTTCTAGATTATTGTCGTTCGACAAATGATTCAAACCGAAATATTTGTTAGAAAGCATAAAATGAAATAAATTTGAAGCTTTTCAAACAGGAGTGAAAAATGGAATTTACACTTCAGTATCATCGCGACTTTTTTCTCCCCTCTTTTCTTGGGCTCGTGATGACTGTTTAATAATTATTAAGATGTTAAATAAAATATCCAGTTATTAATTTTAGATGGTAAGAGGGTTTGCTCCTTTCCATCTGATTTTGGATTTAGTGAGTGAAATTTTGATTATTTTTCTTTCCTTCTACTTTTTCGATTTTAGCCCATGAAACGTGATCGTTGTGCAGACAAAAACCTCTGCTTTCACTGTTGGCGCCTCTCGAACACACCCCCCACCTTGGACTTTGGCTCCGGTAAGACACTACACTTCTTCCTGTAATCACCACCCACTTTTGTTCTTCCTGCTGTTTCTTGGGTTTTGACTATCTTCCTTTCCTGATTTCGTTGCCGCATTACATATTTCTACGCTTCATCCACTGAGCATTCGCTTTGTCCTTTGCCCTTTTTTCCTGTTTCCATGTTCTTCGAGCGCATCATGAATTTCAAATTTGTTTTTGTTCTCTTGATCTGGTGATATTAAGACGAGGGTCGGTCCTTATTTTGATCAAATGGGAGCACAAGCGTGACAGTAACGTAACTATGTTTATTTGGGGATTCTAGAGATCGGGCGTTGAATAACATTGAGTATGCCCTTTTTGTGTTTGATAATATGTATCAAAGGTCTATACTGTAGTTAGGAGTGCACCTCGCGTTGCACTTTGGCAGAGGCTTTTTTTTTTTTTTTTATGAAGCAGAAGAGTTTTCCCATGCTTACTCGTACGCATGTAAGAAGCAGAGAATTCATTTGAGTTTCTCTTGTAGTTCTTGTTGAGCCTTTTCCCCTAAGGTAATGACGGGATATGATGGTCCAATTAATTTGGCAGGAGTTTAATCTCAGGATTCGTGTTTTGGGTAGTCCATGCAACGGATTGAATGGAAGCTTTGAAGAATGTGTTGTGGCTCATTATAGAACTATCTTCAAAGCATAGCGGATGCTCTGATTAATTTGATTTTTCATATCTGGATATGCTGTTTTTGATAGTTTTTGTGTTTTCTGCTGAAAAAGATTCATTTTTCCACCCGTGTCTCCTGCATCTTTTGCTTACATCTAGCACTCTGTCTGACTAATTCTATGTGTTATTTGTGTAGGTACCTCCAAAGAATAATATCTCATTTCCGTGGACTAAATCTACAGCTGCTTCTTGAGGTCATGCTATATTGGTATGAGCAGATAATCGAGCAAATGTATTTGTGTATGCTTCTTTTTACATTGTTGACTCATTTGTCTTCTGAATCATTAGATAGGAACCAGCTTAAGGACGGTTGAAAGGACGAAATGGTAGTTTCTAGTGCTAACCCCCACAATAGGGAAATGGCCATCAGGAGGAGGATGGCCAGCATGTAAGTCTCTCACTCTCTCTCCCCATCTCCTCAACATCCAGCCTGCTACAAAATCCAGTCCACATGTACTAGTTTATAGATTCTATTGGTAGAATGTGAGCTTAGTCTATCAGACAGATAATAGAGTTTGGTTGTTTTTTTCTATATAGAAATTTCCTGATTGACAAGGGAGAGAAAAATGAAAGAGATATCCATTTTGGAAGGAAAAAGGCTGAAGAAAAGTCTGTGCAATTGGGCGACTTAACCATAGGGCCAATCGAATTTACTTTGCCTCATTTGCTTTCACTTACAGATTCAATAAAAGAGAGGACGATTTCCCATCCTTGAGAGAGTACAATGACTACTTGGAAGAAGTCGAGGAAATGAGTGAGCTTTTTGAATAACTTTAATTGATTGTCCTCATTGTGTTTCATTTCTTAGTCTGACTATGATACTATGCAGCAATCAATCTCATTGAAGGAATGGATGTGCCTACTATTGAAGCAAAGATTGCAAAGTACCAGGAAGAAAATGCTGAGCAGATTATGATTAATCGTGCTAGGAAGGTGGCTGTCTCTTCTATATGTGATATATTGTTTTGTCCACATTAGTGCAATAGTAATTCATCTGTTTTGAAGTGTCATGACTTTGCATTTCGGTATTCACTGTTGCTATTGTTTAACAGGCTGAAGAGTTTGCTGCTGCAGTAGCTGCAAGCAAGGGGCTGCCTCCCCAAACTGATCCAGATGGGGTAAGAAAAATTAAAATCTTTTGATCACCTGATCATTGTTAGATTCTAGTATTATTGCAGAGTCTTTCCAAAGTTAGCCAATGCCATCTTTTACATTCTCCATGTATATCAGTATCTTTACGTTCACCATTTTAGAAAATTGTCGGCTGTTTTTTTATATTTGCGAATGGTTATCTGGAGTCACCTATCAATGTAAAGTTCTATCACTTCCTGTGGCTTGTAAAAACCTACATTTATAGTCTATAAGTAAAAGTTATCTGGGTGCTTCGAAGAAGGTCTCCCTTGATGATGTTCTTTGTTTGTCATATTGTCCTTTAGGCCATGTTGTGAGAAATGAAAATGCCCAAGTCATCATGGATGATCAGATGAATCGATAATTCCTTGTCATTAAAGGAAAAATGTGATGTGATGCTTTGTGACTATAATGAATCGCGAGTCTTCCAAGTTCATTTCTTAGTATTGTCATAAGATACCACACGCTGTGTGATCCTCGGATGACATTCTGCAAGCTCACAAGTTTGAGGCATAGAGAGGCTATAAAGTTGGAGAAGCCTTATTTCTAGTGTTTTTGCTTTTAGTATGGCCCAAGCAAATGGATCTCACTAGAAGCCTTATCTCTGGTGTTATTGCTTTTAGTATGGCCCAAGCTTATGGATCTCACGGGGGCATGCTATCATCATGGCCCTTACTATGCTCAGCACTCTTTGGTTTTTCTTTTTGTTTTTTATGATGGCGTAACAAAATTATGTGAGGAAGCAAGACCACTAAATCAGGAATCATTTAGCCGGATTTTGGAACCATTAGAGTTACCATGAATTGTACTGGGATTGCCTTCTGGTTGTTGTCCTTGTTCCTATTTATCTTGATAATCAGTGCATAATTTGGGTGTTTTTATTCATCCACTCCTGGTTCCATTTTTTCAAAAGTTATATAGGATGAGATTCACAGTACACACATATATGCATGTGTCCATGGATACATACTGTAATCATGGCAATCAAGAATGTCACCCAGTACATATGCATTAAGCCAAATCAGAGACTGAAGTGGTCTAAAGGAATGATAGGGAGTAGGTTGAGGCTCTGAATGCTCCACTTCCAAAAGAAGAGTGACAATGCAAATCTCAATCTAAGCAGTTGATCAAGGCATTTGGAGAGAGGATGCGAAAATGGCGTGCACATGGTGTTAATAGATCTTATGAAAGCAGTTGATGTGGTTCCTAGAGAATTTCTTACAATCATAGGCATATTCTCTTATCCTCTGTTAGGAATTTATGGCAGGCGCCATTAATTGGGTAGTCAACAATCTAAATAACCTATATTAGCTTCTGTTGGTATGTTGGTTTTCTTTTAATTTCAGTTGTGTGTTTTGCCATGAAAATATAGTTGCAGATCATATTGTTCGCTTTCTCATGTCTTTAGCATCCATTCAGGCTCTTAACTCTCAAGCAGGATTGAGTGTTGAGACACAGGGACAATATGCTCCTGCAATTGCTGGAGGACAGCCACGACCAACAGGCATGGCACCACAGCCAGTGCCACTTGGGACTGGCCTCGATATCCATGGATATGATGATGAAGAAATGATGAAGCTCCGAGCCGAAAGAGGGGGCAGAGCAGGAGGGTGGAGCATAGAGCTGAGCAAGAAAAGGGCTATGGAAGAAGCATTTGGAAGCATTTGGATATGATTCAGTTAGTTCTGGCGCTGTGCCTGCTAGTGGCCGAGAGCATTCCAAGATGGTCCTTAAGAGAGGAAGCCAGAATTGCCATTTTTATGATTGATACTAAGGAGTGTTTGCAATTGTCCAGAAGAAGGTCTTGTCTTTTGGTTCTTGCATGGAGAGCATTCCAGGCAGCAGCAGCCTTGCTGTTCACTGGCTATTTTAATGCGACGTTGAAGGTGTAAAATTGTTATGTCCTCTAATGTGATCATTCTTGGAATAGTAATGGGAACTGACTCTCTCTCTCTCTCTCTCTCTCTCTCTCTCTCTCTCTCTCTCTCTCTCTCTCTCTCTCATGTATCTGGCCAAAGATGCTCTGTTGAAGCTCAAGTTTCTTTAGCAGATCTTGAGAAACAATGAGTGTGATCCATTGAAATGTTATATTAGATCTCTAAATTAATCAATAGTTGAAGGCTTCAGCTTGCCCGTGTTTTGTGGGTAAAATTGTTGATGTACTCGAAGACTTGCAAGTAATTCAAGTGTTTTCCCTGTGGGGGACGGTTTTTCTGGGGCTTTATCGATGTACTTTAAGTTGATTCTGTGTCTCGGTGGCTCATCACATGCCATCTGGTTTGTTGTAAGTAGTTTGTGTTGCTTAGATTGTAGAAAGTAAATGTAGCAAAAAACAGTTGTGAGCATTGAAGCACGGTTCTTTTAAGAAGAAAAGTGATGCTACATTGATAGTTTTAAGAAAGGAATTTGAGCATGTCATTATGGTCGATTGCAAATTTGAGTAAGAGATTATTTTCCTGAATAATTTCACTCGTACGGTATTGCATCATGTGCAGCAACTGCTAGCGCAGCTTTATTCGCCAACGGAAAAATCATCTTCCTGTATCATTCCTGCCCATAGCTAAATGCCGCATGCTTTCCAATGGGCATACTACTAGTGAACTTTTTTGACTTTGGGATGCACCCATATCTGCTAGGACAAGCGAGTAATCGCAATGATCAGGATGTCTATATACGTTCCACCATTACTACCTGATTATTACCATGATAAGAGACCTGGTGGCCCGAGAGAATCATCTATCACTCGAACTTTTTTTTTATTTTTGGTAAGGATCTATCACTCGAACTTTAAACACATAAAGATCCACTTTCTAATAATATTTCTTTGACATTAACTCGGAAGAGTCCCGAGGGAAATAATGCGCTTGTGGCATACCAGAAGCTCTTAGCAGGAAACTTAGACCAAGGTTGATGACAGATGGCCGCACTTCATCTACTACTTGTTTAACACAGACTTGTCCCAACCTGGAACTCTGATCGGACCTGCCCGTACATCTTTTTTTCGAGAGGTCATAACCAAAGGGGATTTGAGCTCAGCAAAGTCGGATTCTCCACTGACTAAGATAGAGAACCGATGAGGCAATGCAGCTTCATAATAACACTGATACCTCAAATTACAATAGTACAAGGATTTGTAAACAGCTGTGCGCGGCCAAAAAATTACATACAACTGCCAGCATGTTCCGACCATTGGTACTACTCCTACGTCAGTTATATACACAACTTTATTTGCAGCTATGGTGACTCAGTCTCTATGTGCAAGTATTTTCCATCCATCTTATCCATCAAATCTGCCGGTGGTCAACCTCCTTTTGTGTTGCCGCCTTCTATGTTAAACTCATACTCAAATAACACCAGCCGCTCACAGTTTCTCCTCAAAGGAATCAAACAACAGGACAAGCATGAGTTCCAATCAACTCCAGCATGCAGATGGGCATCGCTGCAAGAGTTCTAGCTTCCGCAAGAATCCCTTTCCTCCATGAAAGAACTTAGGAGATAGTTTTTGACTGTCATGGTAGAGGAGATCCTTAACTTCTCTGTACTAGTAAAAGATGGTTGCACAGCCATCCTGTGAAACTTATAAGCTGCCCCGCCTGTCAATAATATTCAAAAAGCATTAACTTCCAAGGAATTGCCACTTCGTTGCAATACTGGTAATGTTTCTTCTTTGTCATTTGCAACCTGAACACGTGCAACTTGGTGGTTCCTTTCAGTCTCGAGCTTTCAGCTGGTAGAAACAAGATACTTACTCCAAGGATGTTATGCTTTTGATAACCTGGAAGAAGTTGCTACTCTAGCCGTATGTTAGATCAGTTGAAGAAGTAAGGAGATTTGAGGACTTCCCGTAAGTCAAAGTTGCCTCTATTAGGTATGGAAGGAAATGTCAGCGCTGGATATGACGTCTGGAAATTTTCAAGCAACTGCACAAACACGAGATAAATTAAGCCTGATTGAAACCCTGATGTAAAAAGAGAAGGGATGTTACACAACATAGCGTATGAATAATAAGCTTTACACAAAAGTTAGCTTTCGGTTTACATTTCAATTGACAACTGAAGAGAGGATTATTTTGAAAACCATGAGATCTCTAGATTATCTATAAGCCCAGCAATTGCAACATAGTGACTGGGAGCGGGAGCACACTGCATATGAAACCATAGTCATCAACTCATCATTTTTTCCTTAATAGTTGATCTGAGAAACATGCAAAAGGTTCAAACTAAGGCTCAGCAGCTGTTTATAAGAATTGAGGTACTTACATTTTCAAGGATAGGCATATCATATAGTTCGACAAATTTTTCCCGCAGAATCCAGTTCATCTGGTCCACATCACAAGCATGCGTCCAGAATGAGTCATGCACGCCTGCAGTTTATTCAAATGAGGATGCATGTGAGTTTCACACTAAACAGGAGCAAGTTGCCCTTGCACATACTCCAAAGACTAGTTTCCTATGTCTAATCCATAAATACACTTCTGCAATTTAGCTTAGAATTTCCCAGAGTCTGAAAGAATGATATTTATGTAGACCTATCAGGGAAGACCAAGCCACACCAATATTCGGACTGATTCATCAAATCTCCTTAGCTTGGATCTGTGGAACATCCATAAGAACAGGATCGTCCATGGGAGACTAGTAGATTTTGGCATGTACAAAAACCTGAGCCAATATGCACAGCATGCAAACCTAACAGAACCTATTGTGGTGCTAGGTTTATGTGTATCTAGCATTTTCCTGTATCAGGCTCAAGATCCAAATGAGTTCTTGCAAATAAAGTGGCTCGGGACAAACCTGCAAAACGTAGACCAGCCTCCCCGCAGGCAACAGCAGTCATCATCATGTGTGAACCATCAAGTGAGTGAACAAAGTTTGGAGGAAATGCTGATCTCTGTCTTCTAACATCAACCTGAAGTTCATAAAACATTTGAGCTTTCATGTCAGTGTATTCAGTGTCACAGGATATAACCTACTGGGTTTTCCAAACATAACCTACCAAGTCACCCTCCCGCTGCAAGGCCAAAATCTGAAGGGTCGTTCTTATCTGCATTACAAAACTCATTCAGGATTTTCAAATACAGTAACACAAGACACAAATTCACCCATCCTTCCTGCAATCCCCACCCTAACAAGGTCTATGTAAAAGAGCCAAATCATTCGTGTATCTTCACCATCCTTCTCAAGAACACAATACATAGCATTTCGTGAAATAAGCAGAATGCAATAAGAAATAGTTGTTTACTAAATAGTCTCGTGAAAGGTAGTACTGGATAATTGAGGAAAATATGCATAGCATTAAAGTAAACAACGAAGTAGAATCCATGAAGACAAAATCAATGGTAAATCAGTATGCACTCCTCTAGTTGCAACACATGACACAACCAAATCAAGTACATTACCACTTGCATAATTAGCATACTTTACCCTCTAAGTAAATAAACTAAAGAAGACTTGGTATATTTATTAAAATTGAAGGAGACTCCACATTAGATATAACAACCAAGAGACACAATCTAAAATGTGACGATCACATGGGAGAAGCTAAAAAACTGTGTGTTTACGTGTGTACACAAGACTAACTGCAAGTCCTTTTTGCAACATTTGTGAAGTTTTTTATTATCAGATCCAAAAACCTTACTGTATGTTCAGATCATCCACATCATGTAGTCATAGCACTTTCTGGCACCAGAAGGCATGCAATCAGTGGTTCGTTAACAAAATGTATAAGTTACATCAGACCAAAAAAAGAAAGCAGCAATGCCCCACACAGCACATTTTGGGCAGTAGAGTATATAAAGCTCAGGCTGTGACATTTCTAAATACCATAAGCACAACTGAAGCACTCACAAGATGGCGTTTATTTTTGTAGTACGGTTGTACAACAGGAAGACCAAGGGGAGTAGTCCACCTCACAGGATGGTTTTCTGCAGCAATGATCTGAAAAGAAAAAATTACAAACATTGCATAAATCCATTATGATTGAGGATACAAATATTTCATTGTATTATAGAAATTGTACTTTTGCACAGTCACCAAGCCAACCCATTATTCCACGCGCAGCTTCAAATATCTCTTCAAGGGCGGTCAGTGTTACCTGCAGAGAGTTATCTAACTTCAATGCTTATTTATTCTTTTTTTTTTTTGGTAAATCAACTTCAATGCTTATCATAACATGAAAACCTCAAAATTTCTCAAACTGAAGCAGAGTTTGCAAGTCTTTATCAGTATATTAAGGATTTTGGATTGCCAAACAGAGAACAATTCTACAGCAGAAAATGAAATGTACAGATCCACTTGAAGAACAAGAACAAGAGCAACACTGCTTGATTTGGCGTTTCCAATCGAGAAAGATACTGATAAAGGATATCTTATCAGAGAAAGCCAGTGTGATGTCCAGCTCAAGCTACATTAACATACAACATTTCCATACAACCGAAGATACTGGTGAACATGCAAGTCACCCAAAAAATTTCAAATGCATTCATCCTAAGCTCTTGCATTCTCCTCAATTAGAATGAACTGTGCTTCTCGCTTTGATTAAGCTTGCTAGAAGAAATATCACAATATCACCCACAATGGCACAATCAACAACTCAAACACGCGCTCAACAATATACTCAGCTACAAAAGTCAAGAAACAACTGCAGTGAAAACCATCTTCCATGTACAACAAAAGCAGACTCAATCACATGGATGACCACGATTGGTATCAGCAACCCACTCGTACATAATTTTGTTATGCTTAGATCTTACCACTAGACACAAAGTTCAATTCTGGCCAACAAAAGGACATGCAAATGATTAAGAACAGAAGAGTATGAAGCCAATTCAGTTTTCTCTTTCCAGTTTCTTTTATCATATAGACAATAACAGTCTTAGGCAAAGGAAATGCAGAAAGATGCAGTCAACTGAACAAGCATCGTAAGAGAACAATATTATTGTTTGGAAGGTCTGCAAACTCAAGACTGAGTTTGATGAGGTGTCCCAGCAGGTGGCTGAGCTTGTGGAACCCACAGTACTGGCTTCAAAGCATTTAATTAAAAATAATCATATGACTGCATACGGACACCCTATTTCCTAAAAATAGATCTGGCAAAGGCTTACTTTAGCAGCATAGCATGCGGCAGTAAATAGCATTCTTTCGTCACCAAGTACACCCTTCTCCTCTAGTCTTCTTTTTATCTGCTCACGTGCCCCAACAAAAGTCACTCCATATACTGAGGTCATCACTGTCTGTTTCACTAGTTTCCTATCCACCTGAGAGGTTTCAGAAGACAGAACTGTGACTAAACATAAAGGAGAACTGTGTAAAAGCGAAGTGATAAATGAAAATGCACCTGTCCCAATAAGACCTTTGCCAATGCAGCATTCGGATAAGTAGCAGGGTCCTTGTTGCTGTCCCTTTTCATTATGTCATGTACCCTAAACCCCAAACAGAGAAGGTAACCAAGATTTTTCATATCACATAATTTAGAGTATGAGTTAACCTACAGCATGCACAAAGAGCAGAGAGCGTCTGTGCAGCAACGAGGAAATTTGCTAGAGAGCAGCATGATCCAAAATTTGCACATAGATATAATTGATAGCAATTCTACCAATAGCAAATTCATTCCTTCTGTGAAGTCAGATCCCCAGAGGTGCTAAGAGAACTGCTCTCTTGCTCTAGGAGAAATAAGGAAAGGAAGAATTGTATGAAGACATATGAGAATATTAGGAGACAGATAACTTCTTTCTTTCTAGTGTATGACTTAAGTGATCAGATATCTTGCTTCTTTTCTTTTTCAGATTTAGGAAAGATAGACTTAAAATAAGATGCTCGGCCGTTGGGAAATGCAGAGCACTTAGTTATTCAACACATATAACTACCTTGGTATTTGTCCAGACAATAGTACGACTCTTAACATTCACACCAAGGAAAGCAATGTGATGGTAATTTGCAACTCTTACAGTAACAAAAATGTTTATCTGTGGCCATGTAACATACCTTGCAGCAATTTCTGAATAAACATCAGCAGGTTTCTCTGCCGCGACTAGATTTACTGCAGCAGCTTCCATCTGGAAAAAGAATATGGTGTTGATAATAAATTGAATCATCATGAGAAATTATAATATTAAGTTACACAAATTTTCAGGGGACGGTTTCTTAAAAGTACTTTGGATGACATGCGAGATTCTGCTTAACATCTATGTTATCATATCAACAGTTGAGATAAGTAATTCATCGTCTAGACATTGTCAGAACAGAAACAAAGACTAGCTAGAGCCGAGAACTCCATTTCCACAACATGCAAGATTCTGCTTTACATCTATACTATCATATAAATAGTTGAGATTATTAATTCATCATCTAGACAATGTCAGAACAGAAACAAAGACCAGCTAGAGCCTAGAACTACATTTCCACAAAAGATTTGAAGGTGACTTAACTAATATGAGGAAAAATCATCTCAGATAGGCTCTCCAATTCAGATATCTCTCAAGAACTACAACTGGAACAGTCCTCACAGACATTTTACTTCTAAAAACCCAGTGCTTGTAGCATATACCCTTCATTGTTGGACAAGATGACTAGCTAAAGACAACAAGCAAATTTGAGCAAATGTGGAACATACTCCCAATTATTAACCACCTATTATCAGCTAAGTACCTAAATCCCGTTGGGCACAACAACACATACTCCCAATTAATAACCACCTATTATAAGCTAGGTACCTAAATCCCGTTGTGCGTAACAACAGCTTTTGGGTCATTCTTTCATTAAATTCAACTCATTAGAACTGTAAACTTTCTAAATGAGCACAGTGACACAGGGTTTTAATTAAAATGAGAAGAAACATTTGGATGGTATAAATTTCAAATGTATGCTTGACTGAAAAGCTCTAGTTGCCAAGTTTTGTGTTTTATTGATTATTTCATGTAAATGAAAAATAACTGCAATCTTTTCAAATGATAAGAGGCTTTCAATTGGAATGGCAAAGAAACTTCAGTTTACAATGCCAACATATTTGTCTACCAGAAAAACTAACTGGGTAAGTGAGATTCCATGTGCTTCGGGTGTCACAGTTTCTAAAAGTACGAAGAGACAGTCAGCTAGACAGCTTTTTACAAGGAGAAAGTACCCACACTGTCTCTTCCCAAGGCAGCATAGTGCTGAAGACCATTGCAGGAACCGTCCTGAAAATAATGCATAGTCACTAATTAAAATGGTAGAATCTCAGGTGAGTAGGGCTCTGTGTTCGAAGTGAGTGAGTGAGAGTGTGCCCGCGCGCGCATGCGAGAGAGATTATAATCATCTTGGTAGAGTAATCCACCATTCCAGGAAAGAAAAATAAGAGAATAATAGTTCACTCATGACCAACAAGACCATAGCAGTGAAAAAACTACCTTAAATAGTTGACTACTGACATTCAGAGCATATGACTACAATGTTATTCAAGTTTGATAAAAGGCAACTCATAAAGGTTCTTAATTATCCCAATTCATATATGTTGCATAATGATTGAAATTTTCCATGTCAACGCTAAGCAAAAAGAATTCACATAAATTCCGCTAGAAATGGAAGAGGAAAAGCGCTCATGACAGAAAAGGTTTTCTCTGCAACTTTTCTTTGGGTTTTACGGAAAACACCCTAGTGAACATCACTATAGCTTATGAAGGCATTTCTGAGCTCCTACTTGCTTTCGGAATGATCACTTAAAACAACAAGCATCACGCATATTACACTATACATCATGCCCAAATAGAACAAACTACTCTGTATAGACTAGCAAAGTAACTAAACCTACCATTTTTCATATGTGTGTTGCATATGTCAGTGCATGTCCAGAACATACAATTTGGCCAGGACTAGGAGCAAGATTTCATTCCATTTACACCATTGACACAAGCCCCACGTGTTGCTGGGCTGGCCATTGTTTCTTGGATGATATGAGACTTACTGCTAGATGCAAGATATTTGAACCATTGGTCTAGTAGTCCCTACTAGATAGATCTACCAAAATTAGATGGGAGTATTAACAGATGATTGGTTTGAGAACACAAAATCACAGGAATCATTATACATGTCTTATCTCCAGTGGGCTCTCCCTCCTTGAAACAGCATAACAAATCCACAGATTTAACTTTCTTGAAATCATTTGGCTCGGCAAGGCAAGGCCAGATAAAGTAGACTTTGGAGTCCCTATCCACCATCCCATCAATCAAGAAGCAATAAAGCAAATAAAAACCCAATTTGAAGTTTTATTACCAAATCTTGGAATTGGACAGTACATCTAAACTACCTGGAATTGATCTGTCACACAAGGTAAGTGATAACAAATTACCAATTAAATCCAATCAAGATTAATAATTTGCACCTTCTAGACTAGCTGACATATTTACCTGATGAACTGGAAGATGGGAGATGGTCATATATGGTGACGAGCTCTTCAACGCTTCCGACAAATTAATACAAGCAGCTAAGAACTGAAAAGGGTCTTCAGCTGTCAACCACCACCTATTCCCATCCATAGGCTTCTCTGCTGAGTCAAATATATCGTCCAGATGGTTTTCTACAAATGCAACGCGTCCATCATGCGAAAGCTTTTCAACACCACCAGAATAGAGGTTTGCCAAATGTATCTTCAGCCAATGTAACCCAGACTTCCCTAGCGGCCGTCCTTCAGCAAACTCAAGAACTCCTCGACAGAGATCAGAGCTTAAATGATTCAGATGGGAATGCATTGGATATGCACGGCCACGGAAATCCAGATTGTGAGGATAATAAAAACCTTCCTCTTCCTTCATCTTTCGGGCTACCTGTTTCATGAAGAATTCGTGCAAGAGTGAATCAAGAATACACTCTTCCAATACACGGAGAAAAAACTTTATGCAAGCACATGGACTTCTACACTGGCAAAAGTCTCAGCACAATTTGCATAGTAATAGAAGTTGCTGAAACTGGGATTGTAAGAGAAATTGACAAAGATATTGCCATTCTTTTACAAGGAAATAATGCAGCAGGAAAACAGGAGAGAAGTATCTAAAAATCTAATGACTCTGAGTCAGAAAGAGAGAGCACTTACAGAGAGTTTAAGTTCAATGTCGCATCTCTGAGCATGCCTCTCTCTGTTAACCTTCTTTGCTTTCCGTACATTCCACTTCCACAGTTCAAGCCCTTCACCATCATCGCAAACATCCTTATCTGGCAAAGGAAGCTGCAATAAAAGAGAGATTGGATACGTTTGACAACATGTAGAATGAAAGTAAAGACCAGAACAAGAGGGTGACCACATTAAACCAAAACAAGCAAGCTTCTGCATGGCAACCAACACTAAAACAAATGGATAGTGATGCACAAAACCTATTCTCACAACTCTAGTTGCACATAGTTCTTTCTTGTTTCCTGTTTTAGATAAGTCACTCTAAATAGTATCAGATCAATTAAAGAAAATGATTGAGAACTCTAGTCAAATCATGTTATACTTAGAAGTCAGTGTTGTGGGATGTCATCAAGCCAAATCAACAAATTCCTGAACAGAAGAACCTAGACATAGAACATCGACACTATACTGGTCCACGCAGCTGCAATTATGCCATTACAGATTGAAATCTTTAGCAACCAAGTTGGATAAACACAATTAGCAAACAAAGAACCATAGTTTGTCATGAGCTTGAATCTTATATGTGCTCACATCATGTGTCTCAACCAAACCTCCAACACTTCCACCTTGAGCCCAGAGGCTCTCCACTACAGAAAGAACTCTTCGATTAACTCTCCATTTGGTACTTCCAAGTGTGTCCAGGGCCTGCTTACAAATAAGTAAAAAAGGTCAAACAAAATAAAAGAAAGTAAACAAGGTGTTAGAGTGCGTGTCATGTCTACACAATGATGTGTAGTCCATTTCGCCATATCGTTAAACAAATAAACCACTAAATACTCCCATGTACCTTAGCAAATAGTGCATTGCTTATTGTTTGGTAAAAGAACTTCGTTATTCTTCCACAATGAGATTAGCGTGAACCACAAAAACTAAAGGAGCAAAGTGTTAACCTGATTAGTAGACAGAGTCACAGAAACGATGTGATTAAATATGTAGAGAGTATATCCTCTATGCTGCTAATCATGTTATTACCTTTAATTAGATAAATTGTGTCAACATTTTTTTTTTTTGCATTAGATTGGCAGTAGCCAAATGCAACCAGCTCAATTGAATACAATGCCCCGACTCTGATACCATGTTAAGCATACAGATAAGACCTGCTTATTAAAGCTACTCTCAACTTATTTAAATCCATGCAAAATACAGATAATACCAGCAAAAAACAAAAGAGGCTTCACATTCGTTGACATCACAACCTTAAATACATTATGCATTTGTTCCTCCGACACATTCTTTAGAGCATCCTGCTGCTTTGTTGATCCATGAGTACGCATAACATAAGAAGGAAGGAAGAAGTACCCACCCTTGTCATACCTATAAAAAATGAAGAGAACTATCAAGAGTGGCAATTTCAGACGATACCTCAGGCAGAATACAGCAAACAATCACACTCTCAATGAACAGTATCAGCCAATCAAGTAAAAGGGTGAGGAGGGGCAACCAGATGACATCTGGACATCCTTAAATACTCCCATCTGTTTAAAAAGGTAACTCTCTCTCTCTCTCTCTCTCTCTCTCTCTCTCTCTCTCTCTCTCTCTCATAAGCGCGCGCACGAAACCCGACAATTTATTTTTCCACCGTACATCAGCAAAACACTTTACTGATGAAATCACCAAACAGCAATTGCTAGTTTTCATATAGTTTATACCCTTTCCATTTTCTTGGAGGAACCAGCATAGGCATATAAGGAGCCAACATGTGCTTTGCCTGCAGGAAGGGAGAAAAGATAAAGAGTCATGATTTGGGGGAGTTACCTCATAGTAAAGACAATAAACTTAAAGCTTCCATCAAGGAAAATGATTACTTAAATAATTTTGAAAAGAAAAACACAGTAGCTTAGCATTTGAAGGAAAGGATGTTATTATGTTATCACACAAAGATATATTTATATGGAATAGGCACCTAACTGCTGATAAACTGGGACTGTATGTAAAATGTGGAAGCTGCTACAAAATCACCTAATACTTGTCTCCTAATTACTTTTCTTTGCATCAGTTGTCATTCCATATGTTTCCTGGTAGTATAATTCTGTCACTCCACTTATGAAAATCAATACTCCTTACCTGTTTTCTCCACAAAAATTATGACCTTTCCCCCAATTTATCATTCTGCAAAACTTTGATATGAAAATAATTCCAGTGACATATAACTGCATATACATAAGGTGTGTATTTATAAAGGAAGCCTCCAAACACCAGACAGGCGTTTTTCGAGGCTGCCAGTCTCGTCTCAGTTTTCTCATATATTAGCTCCCACCTTCGTTTGTTCGCAAGGTTGGTTCCTAAAGGAGTACCGCATACTCTCAAAGATTTAAAAAGCACAACATGCAAGTATCAGGCCAAGTTTAGCTGTGCATATCTGAAATATCAATGTTTGAAATACTTTTCCAAAGTGGCCCATCATCCCAGTTATCCAACTCACTTACATTTCGCCACATGAAGAGGTCAAGATGCTATCCTATATATAAGATTTCTTTATGGCTGATATCATTTCATCTTTACAGATACTAAAAGTTGTATTTAGTCCATTCCCATGAACTGAACCAATGACGAAGAAAAAAGGGCAAAAGGACATCAGATCATAGCATGGAACCAATTATTCCTTTCCAGTATCCAGTGTGCATTGCATGGCTCATGCTCAAAGATGATTTTCAGCTTACATTAACGTCCAGCTTTTCAAGAATTAAGGGGTCACATTCTATAACACCATATCTCTTTGAAATCTTCCGCCTACAAGAAAGAAAGTTTTAATAGGTTAAGGAAAAATTGCTTAAAAGAATAAGCAACGCACACTATCATCGAATGACGGGAGCTGTAAAAGATCATGGAGCCTACACAAAGAACATAGTAGACTCAAAATTAAATAGTTCAGATGCAAGTGAAACCGTATCATAAAGATTTCTCAAAAGCCTACGGTCATCATGACTAAACATCAGTCAACTGCATAGCCCTAAGCAGTGCATCAAGAAAACAAATCTGCATGATTCTGAGAAGAAACAATTAAATAGAGAAGCCAAAGGAGGCAGGATTTTGACCTATAGATCTATTGAAACACTTACATCTGTAGGTCATGCGACAATGAAGCACATTCCTCAACAAAAAGGGGAGGGAGAGGGAGAGAGAGAGAGAGGATTTATTGGAAAAGGAATTAAGCTATGACCAACCTTAAAGGAATTAAGCTACGACCAACCTTCTGTTTTCTTTTTTTGGTATAGCTACCAACTTTATATTCTAAGAAGTCAAACAAAGATGAGATGCTAGAACAGAATTTGATAGCTTTTAACTAATGAAATGGATTCTTGAAACTGCAAAAGACAGAACTTCTCTCTTTCTACTTGTAAATGGAGTGTCAACTGATAATATGAGATCATTTTAGGTGAAAACCACAAAAAGCAGAAAGAGTATTACCCAGGATCCTTCTTAACCATTTTTAGTTTGTGCCAGAATGCTGGTCGAACATCAGGTGGACCTTCCACTAATTGCTTAACTGGAGGTTGGACAAAAGCTGTTTCAGTTAATAATTCTATCAAACGAGTTCCCAGCTGCACATATATAAATTCAAAAAGTCAAAAACTCTGCTATCTCAGTAACCAAGACGATCCAGCTTTTCAAAGGGGGGGAAGGAAAAAAGAAAAGCCAATTATCGCGAACCTTAGCCTGGGTGTCTCGACCCCAAGGTTTGAATTCCTCTTCCTTCACTAGCTTTTTTACTTCGTTAAATCTTTTTCTCTTGATCAAGCCATTAACACGTCTCTGGCGCAGCACATAATCTTTGTCCAGATCCGCTTCAGGTTCAACCAAATTCATTTTCTTTCGATTGCCCTTAGCTTTCTCCAGTAGACTCTGGACCATTACCTGAACAATGAATGGGTTGAAGAAGATGATTCAAACATCTGTTCTGAACAAATATTGGTAATATGAAAATGAAAGGAAGAACTCATTCGCTTGATGCATGAACAGAAGTCCTAAGAATTGAGCATGATAAGATGCAGGTTGAAACTTATATCGCTGCAATCAAGTTTTTTGCATGAAAAGCCATCCCAGTTTCATGATAGAGTCTTCAGCTCCAAAAGCCGTCACTTGCAGTCAATCTAAAGAAGCGAATTAAATCAGGCTACCTTTTGTCTAACGAAACAGACAATTTATGAATGGCTAATGCGTTGAAATAATTAAAAATTATTTTTATAGATCTTCGAGACCTAAACGAAATTGCCCTTCTACACATTCTGCAACTGCTAGAACAAAAACTTATATCAGAATGGCAAAGTGATAAACCTGTAACACTTGAACTAAACAACGTCCAGGAAATGAAAGGGCCATGTTAGTATTCGAATGCCAACGTCAGGCTATCGGAATCAATGAAGATTCATTGCTTTTCAATGTGGTTGCTCATACTTGTAACCATTCAAACTGTATAGTCCAACAGCTATACTGAGAAGATTCATCAAAAACCAAAACTCACCTCCTGCTCGATGGCCATCCCGACATGAACTGCGGCCTGCACGAGCTCAACGCATCCATCCGTGTGGCCCACCATCACCAAACTCATCATCTTGTGCATAACAATCACCGCCATCTTCTCGGCCGACAACAAGTCAATGTGCGGCGCGTACGCCGCCTTGTTCTTCTTCGTCCGCTGCATCCTCTGCTCCCTCTTTATCGCCTCCTTCAGCGGGTCAAACCACCCCAAGAACAGCGCCTTCACGCGCGGCAGGTTCGGCGCCAGCTTCCGGTCCCTCATCTCCCTCTCCAGCTCCCTGTACTCCTCCACCATCTTCTCCCACGCCTCCGTCTCCGCCCTAATCTGCCGCCTCCTCAATAAATTATACTTCCTCCTGTCCATTTCCTTCAGCTCCAACCCCGCCTCCCGCCTCACCCTCTGGTACACGTTCTTAAAGAATATCGGGTATATCCAAGGAGGGTCCTGGATGTATATCCCCGGGCGCGATTCCCGGTCAGCAACCTGCTCGATGGGACTCAAGAACTCGGCGGGCTTGTGAAGGATGTCGATGTAATTGTCGTGCACGGTGTCCTTCAGCGGGTGGAGGTGGGTCGGAGACGGAGGGGGTTTGAGGTTAAGCGAAGAAGGGAAGGGGAATGGGAAGGGGAAAGAGCGAGAGCGCTTGAAGAGGGAGATGGAGTGCTGGTTGGAGAGGTGATGGAGGCTCTTGCGAGATGGGTTTCTGGGGTTGGAGCTGTGGAGTTGAGCTGCGGCGGAAGGGGAGAAGGAGGAAGGAGTGGAGGTGGAAGCCATGGAGATAAGCCTGCGAGGCTTTTGGACGAAAGCGCCGCGCGCAGAGCAACAGGAAGGAGGAGGAGGAGGAAACCTCCCTTAAACCTTCACAAAATGTCGTGGCTTAAAAAAAGAGACAAATGTAAGATATTTTCCAATTTCTAAGGTCTCGATGTCGAATTCCAAAGATGATTTTACAACCTAACATAATTTTATATTTATAATACTCATAAATATAAAAACAATTTATTTTACAAACATAAATTGTACCTTTCGAATTAAATTTTTTTTTACAATCGAGAAATACACCATATGCCCTCATTCCCGGACGGCACCAAAGGGTCGAGCCCAAGCCTGGAAGACTAGTAAAAGACCCCAACACAATGACCCTTACTTAAAATGTTTGTAACTGCGAAAGAAACTCTCAACCAATATAACTACCTACCGTTAGGTAAACTGAAAAATAGAGAATTTCGGAGTAGAATAGAGATGCGAAGTGCTCTACCATCTGAGCTACATCCTCTCCACACCTTATGAATTACATCATATATTTACGATTCAATATAATATGTTATGATAATTGAAAATTTGCCAGTAATTTATGAAATAGAAGGATAATTGCCACGTCAAGAATCAACACAACGCTTTATATGCTAATCACAAGATAGATTTTACTCTTTCGAATCCCAACCAATCAATAAAGGTAATTTAATTCTTTTTCAATTAATCAATTTACTACCTAAAAAGAAATTACCAAGTGTGAGATGCCATTGAAAGGAAGCTGCTGCACAATAACCTTCGTTGCAGAACAAATGTACTTAATTTACTAATAAGGGAAATTTACTAATTGTGAGAATTAATTTACAACCACCATTAAAAAGGCTATCTGGGAAGTAGGACCATAACCACCTAACATAAAAGCCATTTACTAATTAAAGAGGAAATTAGAATCGCTCCTTATAATCTAACTTTATAGATGAGAGCGATAGAAGTAATTTAGTTCCTCACGAGGCACCAATACTTAAGAAAATAATTCGAGTATTATAAACAAATTACCCTCGCGAGGAATAATTAAGTTATTTACTAGAGGAAGGAGTAAGTATTTTTATCATACGAAGAATATTAGTGCACCATGACTACACACCCGCTACAAAAAGTAGAGTCAACGCGTCCCTTGTTTTCTCTGAGAAATTAGCTCTAATTTTTGCTGTTGTGAGAATGGTCGCGCTTAGTAATTTCCCAACAAAATAGTAGATTAACTCGAACCTATCGCAACTCGATAACCGGCACGAATACACTTGTTAGTAGCAACATTTATCAATTGAAACTTCTTAATATGAGTGTATCGTAATTTTTTTGAATCAGTCGTGATCGGAGACCGGTGATAATCAGAAAATTTTCCTCCTTTAGGAAGGACCTATAGCTTCAACCATGCTCTAGGAGTTGGTGAATGGTTTCTTGGAAGTGGACGTCAATCTGGTGCGGTCGTGAGCAGGATTGAGTTCGTGGGCCTTCACGGGTCCAGCGATCGGCGATAATCGGACATCCATAAACAAGAAAAAAAAAATAGAAAGAATAAAAAATTTGTGAATTTATTTTTAAGTTTCAAACGAGTACCGGAAAATATTATCATTTTCCAGAAAAATGACTTTTTAGGAAATATTTTTCGGAAATATTTTATTTTCTGCGAAACGAATGGTGACTAAGTAAACTTTACTGTCGGTTGACATTCTCTCTAATTACGGTCATTGATCTTTCTGTATTCTAACGAGAATGTCAATCATCGTCTGATCCACCTGACGGAGGAGATTCACTTGATTTAAACAACGGTGGATATCAATCGTTGGGATCTTGATTCCACGGTGGAGATTGAATCTACTTAATGGTCGAGGGCATCAGTCATCGTTAAACGAATCCGAGGATAGAGATTGAAGCCTTTTGTTAACCTAACTTTGGATCGATGATGCGGCGATCCTTTAGATTGACGGCGGGGCGAACTTTTGCCCGTGGCACGGGGGCTACGTTTGGGATTGAGATTACCAACCGTCTAACAGATTGAATGGCACACGAATGCTGCCGTAAAAAGCTCCGTTCTTTTCACGAAAAATATAATATTTTTAAAATATATTTTTTTGAAAAATAATAATATTTCTCCATTATTCGTTTGTCAATAGACGCTAGCTCACCAATCTCGAGCGAGATCGAGACACGCTGTTAGAAGCCGCGATATTTAAAGGTAAATGAAGAGCACGAAAAATGTTTTTCCCTTTTAGAAAAGTAGAAAACATTTTCCTCACTTTTAAATGGTCATTGACTATTTTATTTTATGTTAAACAAACACCTCAAAATTCAAAAAATATTTTCTTTTGAAGTCATTTTCTGTAAAACGAACGGAGCCTAAATACATCCGAATGGTTGTGGGTTAGGAATGCATAGATTCCAACTAGTTTGTGCTGCGGCGGCATGTGAAGGCGCATCTAGCCCGAAGCTGGATTGTTGCCAAAGTCAATGTGACCACATGGTTTTAGAATTCAGAGCGAGCTGGCCGTGGATTGTAGTGACGATTGCCTCAACTAGTTGTTATTTTTAGGGCCCGGATCCCCTGAGGAGCCCACGTCTAGGGATTCGGGCTGTTAAATCCCCCTCTCCTTGTACTAGGAGGGAATTTAACAGCTTGGATTAGCTAACGTGATTTATTCCACATTAGCTAATCTAAGTGCTTGTTTTTAGAGAATGGTTATAGGTGACATCATTATCTACCGGCTAACGGCAAGTTTGAAATTCTACAGTGAATTCACTCATTTTCCTTGACTTTGCTTGGTCTTGAATCTCACTTCTACGAAATGTTGGGAAGGAAGGGATAGTAAGGTATGGGGGAAACTGTACGAGATTTATAATTCTATGTTACGTCGCCTCTCTCCCTCTCTCCCCTGCTTTCATTCACTGTTCTGACTTAACTAAGATAATCCTTCGGAAGAAAAGCCTAGAAGGACCTCCTCTCTTTGTGGTGTGCAGAACTGTCCGACCCGAAGACGCTCGACCCGCAGGGACCAGCTCAGCCAAATCCTCGATTATTCATGTCGAACCATCCGTTCGCGGTACCAATGGGTTGATCTACAAAGCAGCTTGCATCGCAAGAATCAGCAAAAGCTAGGATGAGTAAATGGCGAAACCACCATGACCTGCACACTGAGGTATGTTGCAAAGATCCCCGAGGGAGCTTTATATCTGCGAGCTGCCAACGTCCACACGCTTCCTGGTACCTTCAGAAGTTCTTTCGAAGCTGAGAAGCTGTCATCTGCTCAATGGTATTATTCAAGTTTTACCAGTGAAGCAAAAAGCTCAGGACTCACCAGACCCGAGCAAGCCCGGTTGAGCACCATTCCGCCGTATGATCAACCATCCTTAGGCAGTTAACATATTTTTGTCGAGTCAAATAAGGCGCAATCAAGAATCCTAGTTCACCAACGCTGTCCTCGGAGTTTCCTGTATTATGTCAATACCGGCGGATGTTTGTACAGGTGACTGTTACACCATGCACCTTGGTCTCCTATTTGGCCTAAGCAGAACTTAGTTATGTGATGTTCTAATAATCCCTTTGTCCAGGTCTCAGTCTATTAATCCTAGTTCACCTGCGCTGTCCTCAGAGTTTCCTGTATCATGTTAATACCGACGGATGTTTGTACAGGTGACTGTTACACCATGCACCTTGGTCTCCTATTTGGCCTAAGCAGAACTTAGTTCTGTGATGTTATTGGTCTATTACTCCCTCAACACAAACCATCATCCTGTAACATGCTATTAGAAAAGTGTCGCAACAGCATATTTTGAGTTGATAAATAATGAGCTGCATAAACTAGATGAATATTCGTTTTTATGCTACACTTCTTTCGGGAGTTCAATGATTCCGAATCCCCCTCGTCTGCAGAACTCTCTTTCTATAGGACAGAGATACACCTCCAATGTCACTTAAATGATCTAAAGCCTCAGTGGTCTGCTGCCTCCATCAATCATCAATCAGTTCCTTTAAAAAGATGTCGTGGAACTGGCCAGAGAATCAGATGGAACTTCACAGTTGAGCATTCAAATGAGGCTGTTTCATATCCTAAAATCCTAATTATATCCAGGATGAGAATTTAGCTTGCAGACAAAGAAGATAAAGAGAAAAAGGGAACACATTTAAAGGGCAATGGGCAATCAAAAGGCTTCTCATCAATGGGTTTGGGCTCAAACCTTGCAACTCCATCAAAGACCAACACGAAAATCTAGATACACTTTCACCTAAATTATGAAGACACAGAGCATCTTCCGTCATTCACAATATACAAAACAGGAGCATCCAAAGCGTTATCCTCACCAAAGTAAATCGCCTGTCTCACATGTATCAATTTACAAATTTCAAACTAAAAATCTCAATTCTGTACATTATCAACCGGAATAAGAAACAAAGAGACCAATCTTTTCTTTCATACCAATGCAGGGAGAGGCAATACGATTTTGTGCAGAGTCCGTCAAAAGCACATTCTAAAAGCCAAGATCATGAGGTTATTTGAGGAGCTATTGCCGTAATTTCTTGCTTGATCAGAGCCAGAAGTGCAACATAGCCTGTCAAAAGAAACATATAGTTTATGATTATGATTCATGATAAGCAGAAGATCTGTCTGAAAGCCACTACAACGTAAAAGCTAAAGCAGGCTAAAACCAACTTTGGATGCAGGTTTACAAATGGAAACGTGCCAAGACAAAGAAAAGTAAGAAAGGCCCTTACTTCCTTTAGGTTGAGCAGGGGCAAGTCGGAACGTTGAGTATCTTTCCTTTTGTTCTCGTGCCTTATCTCACGCTGTATTGAATTCAGTTGCTCTCGTATCTGCTTCAGTAAGGTTATTTCCTCTTCATTTTCATGGACAATTTCTCGGCTTCTACCATTCCTCTCTGTCTCAAGTCGTTCGATTCTTTCACTCAGCTGTTGAATTTCAGACCGATGTTTGGGTACCCTGGCTTTGTGGGATTCTTGAAACCCATCACAGTCAGGACTCATCTTCTCTCTCAGTATAGAATTAGATGGCATCTTGTCATGGTTTAACGAAAGAAGCATTTTCTTTATCCAGTCAGTCTGATCATTGACCAAATCTGGCTTCCCGAGCCTATTTTCACATTCACATTCCTGCTTACTCCATTCTTTTACCTGAGCTTCAGAACTTTTACAGCTCTCATCACTCTGTGGTACTTCAAAAATATCTTGAATACTTGTCGAACAAGCAGAGTTCTCAACCGCTTCCTCTGCGTAGAGATTTTCACAATGGTCCATTTGATCAGACTTTGCCTTGTCCCATTCACTCGTAGCATAACAAGGTGGTGCACTCACACAGGAAACAATACCACAGGACCTAGACACACCGATGGATAAGTCATTGTTATCTTGACCAGTGTACCTGCATTCTGATATATCATTTACACGATCGCCTAATCTTCTGATCTGCTCCCATAATGGACTGAGATCCCCATTCGACGAATTTTCCAATTTTCTATGAAAGTTCAAGCTCTCGCCCATACCTTCCAAATCTGGATTCTCTTCAACTATTCTCGAAACCACATCTAAATTAGGGAAAACAGCTTTTTGTCTTTTGATGACGCCTTTCTTTGGAGTAGACTCCTTCAGGCAAATTGGAGGCGAGGAGTTCAGTCTCCTCACACAGCCATTCCACACCTTCCCACCATTGGATACATCTCCTCTTTGCAAAAACAGATTATCCAGGAATCTGCTTTCACTGGGTCCGAAATCAGCATAACCCATGCTCAAAAGCTTATACCGATAAGCCTGGACTTGGAACTCCAGCGAAGCAATCTCCATCTCTTTCTGGTAAATAACATCCTCAAACACTTCCAGGGACAGGTCCGCATGACACATCTTCTCCTCGGCCATTCTCTTGTACTGATCGGCCTCCATCTTTACGGCCGCCTTTTCGCCCTGCAAGCGCAGTATCATCGACAAGGCTTCGCTAGCCGCAGTAGCAGATGCTTCCCTTTCTTCATCTAATTCATCGTAGAGTTTCTGCAGGAGTTGCTGCTGAGCAAGGAGCGCTTCTCTCAGAGAAGAAGCCTCCGTTTCGGGCATCCCCAAGCAAACGCCAATCTCGGCCATGTTTAAACCTGGAACCGAGCCAATCCGCCTCTGAACCGGACAAAAAAGAAAAGATTTTCTTGAACAAACAAGAACTCAGTGTCGCAGGCTCAGTGACCAATTCTGAGCCTCTGATGAGAATTCATCTACGTCTATCTATGCAGAACTACAGAAGAATGGAACCCGTGATATACAGACCTATTTTCAACCAAATCATGTGAACAAAAAGACAACCAATCCCAAGAAAAATCCAAAATGAGAAAAAAAGTTAAAACGAGGGGGGACCGTTACTCGTACCCTTTTCCCTTCGCGCAGAGATACCAACAGACGTCGTCGAATAGAGAAGCTTCCTCTCCTAGTACCGATGTCCGCGCAAACTCCGCCCTCTTTCAAAGGAATGCAGACGAAAACGCAACACCCACGACGCTCATCTCCTCTGAGAATCCAAGAAATCCAAGAAACGCATCCAAGAACCGCCCGTTAAGCTTCAGCAGAGGAACAAAAGAGGCGAAGAAGAGCTTGCAGGTGGGGGAGAAAGACGGGGCTAAAAGGTTGACAAGAAGAGACTGCGAAAAGCCATCGATTTGGCCGTTGGAAGATTCATTCTGGCAGGCATTAAAGTAGCCCAAAGTGGTCGCTTTTTATGAAGGAGAAGGAGAAGGAGAAGGAGAAGACCAAGAAGAAAAGGTGAGGTCTTTGCTTTTATTGCGAAGCAGGGTATTCAATGGGAGGGATCTGTCAAAAAATGCAGGTTTAGAGCTCACGACTCTGGCACTATCAGGAAACCAACTCACTTTCCCTTTCAAGAAACGGTATTGGCGCTGAGAGAGATAGGGGCAGGAACAAGAATAACTGCAAAAAAAAAAAAAAAGACAAGAGAATGATAATAAATAGAGGTCGAGAAATGGATTTTCAGAAATTATTGTTTGAGGATTTCTGGCGAAAAAAAGCATTTTGATTTTTTGTTAACTTGCTATCCAATCTAGATGATAATCCGATTCACTAAGATTAGCTAATATGTCAACTCAATCGCCACGCTAAAATTAGATTTGAATAATTATTGTCTCAGTATTCACGTGTAAAAAGGAAATTTGGTGTTTTTAATAACTTGCTACACTATTTTAATAATGTAGGATTTAATTACGATTCAATTATCACCTCACGCAATCACTATTTGGTTGCTTACTTAAAAGAAGTACTGCGACTCGAAGATATCATTATTATCATGCCGATTAATGTTAGCTTACAATCCAATTCAAGTAATCACTGCTCGCGTCAATCAGTTGGCCCACTAATAGAGGATTTTAACCGAGCGACAATAGTTGCCCTAAATCCTTTGAGAATTATGGGTTTTATCGTGTTGGAAATAATTGGATTGAGGCACAAAAAAAAGGGCCTAATTATTAATTTTTTCCCCGGGGGATTAGGCCTGGCTTGATTAGGGCGATTCAGGTTCCAATTGGCGGTAAAATCCAAAAGGAATATAACCCCCTCCCCCTTTCTTGGTCTCTAATTTTGGAACGTTTGTCCTTATCCGCGGTTGCCCCATCCCTGCTGGCATTGTCGTAATTACCGTCGCTAAATCCCATGATTACCACTAATTGCAGTTGGGCCCCCCCGGTCCGTTGCCCCTTTCCGTCTTTTCGGATATCCCGTTGGTATCCGACAAGACATCGCGGCACGTGTGGGGGCACGTGTGGGTCCCGCACGTGCCGCCCTTTGGGCCGCAGAGGAGCGTTCGTGAATCGAGTGCGCGTTCATCATTTGATTCTTCCCTCCGCCTCCCTTTCTTCTTCTTCTTCTTCTTTTTTTTTTTTTTTCTGTTTTTTCTTAATGATACAAATAAATTAATAATCATGACTTTTAATTAAGTATACCATATGATGCATGAACATTTAGTTCGCTTAACATGATCTGGCGACAATATTAAATATTTCTATGTAATTTGTAAATTAAATTGAACAGATTATAAAATTTCATGAAAATTTAATAAAAAATTCATAAATTATATTGTAGATAATTATGGCTTTCTTTTTTGTTCGGGACTTTTTCCCACTTTTATTTTTTGGACGAAGCTTTTTTTCCGACTTTAAAAAGCAGTTATTAAAGCGCTTACAACGGCTACTAATGAGGCCGCCCGCGTGGGGAGCGGGGTCCACCGTTCACCGACCCTTAGGCGGATCCGAAAGTCGGTGCGAGGAACGTGAGCCGGATGTTGACCAATAAAATTTAAAAGTTGAAGTCAACTGCACGATCTTGATAAATTCAATCCACAAATATACTTTTTTTATTCAAAAAAAATTCATAAATATACTTTTTTTTGTTTAAAGAACTCATTGTGGAATAATCGGACTTGGCAGTAGTGATAAATATTCTGCCAAAGAAAATTAGAATGAGTTGCATTAATTTTTTAATCAAGAAATTAAAAAAAAAAAGAAACTAACCTATACAATTCATATATCGTCTAATTTATCTTCATGATGGTGTCACGACAGTTTTGAGTTACAGTACTAGAGCCTATTTATTTTGTCCTATGCAGATTCTTTAGAGAAGTTATGCTGCTTTACATCATTACATGTGTTAATTTTGTTTGTCTCGAATTATGCAAGTTTTTTCCATTAAATAAAAGTCAAATCGTGGGTTACGAAATACATTTAAAAGAGTAAAAAAAGGTGAAAGTCATTAAACGAATTCATTTAATATATAATATTTTGGTAATTGAATTAGAAAACCTTCCCATCCACACCGGTTTGATCGGCTAGCAAAAGTTGTCTATTGAAAACTCGACACAACCACTTGATTCGGCTCGAAACGGGCTGACCCATAAACACCATGAGGAGAGAACATCTGCTACATTCAGCTTCTGCCACGTGGCTCCTAGATTAAACCCACAGAATTTATCCTAAAATAACAAATCAACCCATGGTTGGGCCTTGGGCCGTGGATCTTGGGCGGCGGATCGTGGGCCGATGGTATTGGGCCTTTCTCTCTCATCTAAGCCCATCCGGTGGCTTTCCTCTGCGCGACATCGAGAGATTCCGAATTCTTCAAGTCGTCACGGCAGTGGCGTGTCCATATTTATGCAAGCGGACGATCGACTGATTCCCTCCTGATTCCTCGCTCTGCAAGCGTCCATTGTCTCGTACTTTCGAAGCATGCGAAGCGATATGATATGAAGTTCTTCTAGGTGATGTGTACTTACTTATCCATTTGTCAGATCACTTTGAGGGCTTCGAATTTCGCTTCCCTTTTCTTCTTACAAAGAACAGTGGAGTTTATGGGCATTCATGGGTATGGGATTCCTCATTTTGGGCATCCATGTTCTCGTGTAATCGTGCAGGAGATTGACAGGAACATCGAAAAGTTGTCGCCCGATTGTTTTCTGGGGCACTTAAAAATGGTACGGCTTTAGATATAATATCTCCTAGTTGATGATTCGTGTGAATCGTTTGGTTACAGGGTTTCTGGTTTTGTGCCTGTGATATTGGAGTTGTTCTGCTGCTGGTTCATGGGCACTTAACGGGGTTGGTGTCTTCTAACATGTTACTCGGACCCTACAATTAATGGGAATAACGAAAATTGAAGTTCAGGAGCATTGCTTTAACTCGAATTGTTTTTTGTTGGATAACATTACGAATTTCGATAATATCGTGCATGGTTCTTTCATCGTTGGATATGTCCTCCACCTCCTCGGTTACTTTGATAGCTTAAAAACCCGTTGAGCCATTGTTAGTTCTTCTTGTTTTGAAGTTTGTGTACTTCATCTCTCGCTCTTTATGTTCGCTGGATCTGCTGCTTTTATTAGGAGAGAGTTTGGCTGTTCACTTGCTGATGGTTTTGCAAAAGTTGAGAATTTGGACTTCATTGCGAATTGCATATGCAAATGAATCTGAATCTAGTTGAAATAGCAGAGTTCAGTCCATAACACCGTTTGGGCCCTATGGGTATGCTAAGTGAATTGATTCCTGTTCTTATTTGACAAATGATGAAGTTTGTTATGTCATTATGTCGAGAGCATATTTTGTCAAATTAGATCCATAAAAGGAAAAACTGTCTTCTAATATGCATAGAAAAAACAGAGTTGATGCAACACAGCTAGACTTTGGCAATTGTCTGTCAAATTATTTTCTGTAGTCTCTTGAGGGAGGTAAAGAGCATTCCTGGAAAGAACAGAGTCAATGCAAAATGGCTGGAATTTTGCAGCTATTTGATGGAGTAGTGTATCAGGATTATTAGTTGAGTTTCACAGCACTTTCTTCTTCCAATAATATAAGAGAATTGGTCTTGTGAAAAAAAAAACTGCTAGAGTGTTGATGTCTTGAGGGAATTAGAGAGAAACTCATAAATTTTGAGCTGGGAGAATTTTTCAATGAATCAATATTGTGCTAGGAACATAGACCATAGAGAGAAGCTTTTCCATTTGAGGGTTTTAGTTTGAGTTGCTCAAAAGACAAAACAGGTGAATTGTAAGTTCAGAAGAAAAGTTCAGCAATGTAGTGACAAGGATTGGAGATCTGGGAATTCGAAAATGTGAGCAATAATTGGAGAAACTGATATTGGCTTTCCATATGATGCAAGCATTGTGGGTAAAGTGGAAAACCATATTAGTCGTAGTATGAAAAAGTGAGCAAATTTGGAAAAACTTATATTGGTTCTTTATGTGATACAAGGAATATGAATCAAGTGGAAAAGCATAGTACATTTTACTGTGAAATGGAACTTAAATTTAAGGAGAAAAGTCATAAGAACTTTACTGGCAACAAAGCTTAATGGCATGTAATGCCACACTTGAGCAACAGTATACATACAAAATGAGTTTTGCAAAAATGAGAATGCCTGCTAGATTCTTGGGCACTGGCAAAAAGACAGATCAGAAACTAGCATATTTAAAGCCAACTTTATGTGAGTGTGACTGAATCGAAAATGAGAGAAGTTCACATATGAGTGGTATAAACACATTTAATGGCAGCCTCTCGATGTGCCAGGGGAGAAGTGTGTTCATTGAAGGAGGACCTAAAAAGCTGTGAAAGGAAACTGTAAAGCAAAATCTTAAATTATTGGATCATGCGCAATGAAGTAAGGATATTAGATTTTCCTGCTTTTCACCGTTTTGATCAGAAGTGAGGGTTATGCCATCTGATTTTGGAAGTAAAATTTTTAATGGTTTTATATCTGTCAATTTTCTGCATAACGGTTAACATACGCAGACTACTGTCAATATAGAAGGCATTTGGAGACTTTTTTCCCCAGAAGTCATAATAACTTGTGATTGCTCTATATTTATAGTCCACTGCCACATAATTTGCTGTTTAGATTGCAACCTTTGATACCTTAACTGCCCTTTTCTTTGTTACTGCTTTGCTTACAATGTAATCCTTCATGCAGAGTATGTACATTCGTGTTAAGCGGAGTAAGACAACTTACTTTATCCAGTGTGAACCAACTGAGACAATTCTCAATATCAAGGAGAAACTGCAAAACCTCATAGACCAACCTGCTAATGATCAACGTTTGATCTTGGTAGGAACTGGGGATGTGCTGGAGGATTCAAAATCACTAGCAGATCAAAAGGTACTAACTCTTCATGTCAGTTGTTTGGCTCTTCATTGCATCGTATGGGTTGATTTTATGCGTAGATAGTTCAAGCTTTTCATAGATAGTAGTACTGGTGAAATGTTTCTTTCTTCGTGCATCTCATTTATCCTGTGATGTCTATGCAGGTTGAAAACGATGCTGTGGTTGCACTGACCTTGAGGAAAGGTTGTTTCTTATTCTTGATTTTTTTCTTACTATATCAACTTGTATGTTCTCAGCGCCTGCTATTTTGCAGTTTTATGATTTATGTAGTGCAGCAGCTCCTTTTTTATTTTGGCTTGAAGCACTACTTAAGTTTTTGAGTCCAAGTTTACTGTTTTTGTCAACGAGCGTTAAACAAGTATAGTCTCACTAGACATTAATATCATTGGGAAAATAGATTTTTCCCATATAGTTTTCTCCACATTTCTATGTAGCCTTTGTGATTTTTTTTAAGATTCTCAACTACACCGAACTTTTACAATTTTTTCCAGTGGTCTAAAAGTCTTAAGGATTTAAAATTTGCCTTTTACATATTATCTTACATCACCAAGAAGTAATGATAATGAAAACACTAGCACAAGTTACATGCTTTGAGTTTTGTCTAATACATCTCAATATTCTTTAAAATTACATTGACAGTCTCATCGGACCCAAAATTTATAAGATCTTTCTAACTTTGCATTTTGTGTCTTTTTCTTAATCCAAGTGGATGAAAAATGTGGATGCGAAGCAATCAATCCACGTAAAACTCCATAAGAAACCATAGCACCACCTTATTGAATGGAACCAAATTGAATTGACTCGTCTGGCAGAGTAGAAATCATAGGGGGTGCTTGGTTTAGTCAGGAATCAGATCTAATTGAGTTTGTTTCATTTTGGATGAGCTTCCAGCCTATGACGTGGCGCTGTGTATAATTATGGTTTGTTACGTCGTGGTTGATTTACATTATTGTCAACATTGTCAGTTTAGTTCAATTAGAAAAGGACACAATTTGTCCAGTAAAAAGGGTTGATCTTTTAATATTTTCGGTCGTACCCAGAGGCATCAATGTGACGTTCCAAGGGCTGTTATTGTAATTTTAGCAATACAAGGGGTGTTAGTGGGTGTCGTATGAGTTCAGTCAAGAGAGCAACCCCAAAATTAAATGGTTGACTACCCTTTCTCCCTGAAGTTTCGAGTTTGACTCACTATGACCCTTGTTCTTTTTTCTTCTTCTTAGTTCACCTCTTTGACTTCACGATATTGTTCCAAGTTATTCTTCTTACTGCCCATAGGGGAATAGCCATAACTTGTCCTTAAGCCCCATTTTGCTCACCTGTCCCCACATGAAACTAGATCATCATCAGAGTTAACCCATACTTCATTAACTTTAGATTGCCATGCCAGTCAGCAAAATGCTGTTGCATTTGTTAATACCATATCATCAATGCTATTTGAGTCAATCTAGCATATAACATTTACCTGTAAAAACATAGGTAATTTGCAGTCCTTGCTGGTAATATGGTGTATATTGAACTGGTTGATGTTTTCCTCTCTATGAAACGTAGAGGGTGTGAATAGTAGAACTGCAGGGGGGTAATGTGAGACGTACTCAAAGCTTTTGGATATGAGATGAGATGAAGTCAATTCTAGGGTTTACTTCTGCGAAATTATAGTCTGTACTTTATTCTAGCTTCTCTTAGAATAGCACTTATTGAGTAGGGTAATGCACAATAAAGAAGGGAAATGAGCACTGGTTTTTGATGGTTGGTGTTGCGCTAATATCATGTTGTCTATAATCTTGTTTATGAATATATGCAACATATATTTAACAAAAGGACACAAATGAAAAGTATGGAAAATTGCTATGAGCTGAATATTGAAGGCTTTTAAAGCATTTAAACTGGTGAGTTAATCTCTTTGTTTCATGAGAAATGACGTGTCATTGGTGCTGAATGTTAAAGTCTTAGTTTGCTTATGCCTGCTTTTGAGCCTAGTTCAATTCTTTGTCTTAATTTGCTTAATGTATAACAGTATATGTAAATATCATTGGTTCCTCTTGAATTTGTTATCCCCTCTGCATCGTGAATCTGTAGATTTCTGGCAAACTTTTCTTAACTTATCGAAGTTCAACCAGAATTCAAATACTCGACATACTTAAAGAATCTCTCTGCATACTTGTGTGCTCTACATGACTTCCAAGATCTGGTCATCACTGCGTATGTTTGTTTGGATTATCTGAAAAAACAACATAAACGAAGGCTAATTTTTTATATTCCTCTTATGTTTATCATTTTATTTGAGCTATTGGTTTATAATGGGTTATGCTGCTTATACTGTTTTGCCAGTCTTCAGACTATTGAGCTCTATCTAATTTACAAACATCCTCCTATCACGCTCGTTACATTACTTCATTTAAGTTGAATTCATGATGTCGCCGTCTTAGTAATTTGCGTTCCATTTGCGGTCGTTCCATGTGAGTGCTTTTATGATAAAGCCCTTCTGGAGCCCAATTGAAAACTTGCAACAATCTTGTTGTGTCGATGAATAATAATCAATGGACTTCCAAATGAGGTATCTGCAGGCTTCTTGCTGATTAGTTGTCATGGGCACTACTATGTAGGATGCAAGTTTTATGGAGCATAGCAGTATTAGTAGTCGTATAGTTGGTTGATTTATCAGTGGAAGCCTGGCTTTTATTAGTTTGATCTTCAGAATTACTTTGTTATTCTGTAACTATTGGCTGCTTCAGTGGAGTTTTGCTTTCTTCTTAACCATGGATGGATTTGGAAAAATGATTTTCTTATGGCATCACTTTGGCGATTCATTCTTTCGTGGACAGATGACAATGAGTTTGAGGAAGTGAACATTGTTCGGCCAAACGATTTTTGCCAATCTCTCGATGGAGATGGAAGCAAATGGTGAATGCGGGGGACGCACTCTTTTTCTGAGTGCGGTTTCAAAGTCTCCTCACTCATATTAGGAATCTTGAGAACTTAATTTGAAAAGAAGAGCATGGGCTTGAGAGACCCCAGGATCATAGGACGGTGAAGAAATGTGTAAAAGTTCGACATTTATTTGCTCATAAGCATGTCAGATAATCGTCGGTGGATGATCTTTAGTTAGTCGGAAACTTTTAATTTCTTCGATCTCTGTTGTGGATCGTACGAGTTCTGTTTGGAGAATGCATGCACGGCGAATGGCGAATAACATCGTACCTCAATCTCCCTTTTGTCGCTAGATGCCTGGAAATTAAACTCATGACTCTGTCAGAAAATGAAATCTGGGCAGTCAAATCTTGAAGTGACCGTTTTATAGGGCTTCAGTGGCTGTGATGGAGGACTTGGAAGAATGCTTGCGCTAAAGGAGCCTGAGAGTGCTTGGTCATTTGAAGATAGGATTTTGGCTCAAAGTCTGTCAATTAAAAGCATTTCTGCTTTTGGAACACAATCTCAAAAGCCAGATGACTTTTCAAATGCACTGTGCCGATTTTTCGATCGAGCTAGAAGACGATGATTTGGTTCGAAAATTCAGCGTCTCCTAATTTCTCTACTGGTTTGCCCTTTTACACATCCGAGTGAATTAACCATAGTTCTGCGCTCTTGTTTGTCCCCCTGTTCATTTTGGTTTATGGGAACTAAACTATAAATGGATATTCCCTCGTTCAATCCGCTTGTTCGATTGAGATTGGATGAATGTTAAGGACAATCTGCCACTAAAGATGATGCAGAAGACTTACTTCCACTGATGTACAAAAATGTTGAAAATACAAAAAAAAGGTGATCTACCATCCGCTGATGTACACTTGTCAACATCGCGCACATAAGTTTTTAAAATTTAATTTCCTACGTTGAAGTCCTAAAACTTATATCTTTTCTGTCCAATGACGGAAGGACCAACCCAAAGTGTAGTGACAATGTAAGGTCCGGGATTGGAAACGCGAAATAAATTTTTTAGAAAATCTAAGTGCACGGAATCAACCCTTTTAAGACTTGCCTTTTTGGATAAGTAAAAGATTGAGAATAGATGAGATTACTCTTTTAATTCTTACAATAAGGATCTCACGTATGTTGTGAAATATTTAATTTGGGTTATAACTATTCATTCTTGCTGGGAAGTGTACGATTCATTTCCTTTTAGTTCAAGTTATAATTATTGATTCTTGTTAGGAAGTGTACGATCCATTTCCTTTGGATTGCAGAACTACATCTTAAACCAAATTTAAGAATTTGCCATGTTGGTTGGTCTGTCGGTCCAATAACACGCATTCTCATAGGAGTAGAAAGCATGTTTATAGTCCTGTGGAGTTCGGACATGGTTTAGTACCTGTAATTCGCTTCTTCTTCTTCTTCTTCTTCTTCTTCTTCTTCTTCTTCCTTTTGATTTTGCGAACCGTTTTGAATTTTTTTTTTCTGTTGAAATACTCTAAGGCTCCATTTATTTTACGGAAAATAACTTCCATGAAAATATTTTCCGAATTTTTGGACGTACATTTCACTAAAAATAAAATAATCAAGGAAAAGATTTTCACTACTGGAAAAAACACTTTTAAAAGTAGGAAAAATATTTTTTGCTTTTTTAAAAGAGGTTAACATTTTCCGTATTTTTCGTTTACCTTTAAATATCGCGACTTTTAATAGCGTGTCCCGACCTCACTCGAGACTAGCAAGTCGGCAGCCTTTAACAAATAAACACAAAAAAATATTATCATTTTCTAGAAAAATAATTTTCTGAAATGTTATATTTTTCATGAAACGAATAGAGCTTAAGTTTCATCATTTTGCTATTGCTCTTTTGCTCCTCCCTTTTTTCCCAATTTAATAAGAGTTTTTTATTTGGTTATTCAACCTATCACTAAACAAATTATCATACTTTTCTATTTCAAATTTCAAGATTTATTCATCCATGTGTATTTTATGATTCCACAAGTTTATTTATTTTTCATTTTTTCATGGTCTTTCAAAAAAATTTAGATCTAATTCAAATACAAGTAAATCAATCTAATGTTATAATATCTATATGATTTACATGTAACTAATTCCTACATCATTGATATGATGAACAAATGTCAAATTGATTTATATAATATCATTTTTAATGATCTTAAAATAAGATGAACGAAAAACATTTTTTCTTTTATATCTACTATGCGTAGATATTTTAATTTATTCATCTTTATAGATAATAACAATTTATTTTTTAGGAAATATTTTTAAATTATTCTTTTAGCAAAATATTTTTAGGAAGTTTCTTTTTTTATTTCCATCAAAATATGGATCATGCAGTAAAAACCTCCCTTATCCCTCGGCTCTGCAACTGAATACACAATCCTCTCTCTCTCTCTCTCTCTCTCTCTCTCTCTCTCTCTCTCTATATGGCCATGTCGCTTGCTCACTCCAAGCTCCTTCCTTGCACCCTCACCCACCAGCCGCTCTCCCCAACCTTCTTGCCTTATCCCCGTCCCGGACTCTCCTGTCCCTCTCGCCAAACGCTCCGGATCGTCTGCGCCAAGAGGACCGGTAAGCAGCGGTACCCTTCCGAAAAGAAGAAGCTCAAGCAGAAACGAGCTCTCGCCGATGTCAAGAACAAGTTCGAAGGCACCTGGAGGCTGTCGAAGCTCGCCGTCCTGGTCCACGACGACCCTGGAAAGGATTTCCTCGGCGTCTCCGATGGGTTGCTCCGAGAAATCGCCAAAGTCCTCGAGTTTCCGGTGAACTCACGATCCTTCCTCTTCTTGTTTTGTGAGAATCCTTTTTGAGCTTTTTGTTCGGTTGCGTTGGGTTGTTGGGCGTGTTGATCGAGTGGGAATGGGTCGATTTTAGGATTGGTGTTCATCCAAAGTTCTAAATTTTGAAAATGCTTTGTTTGTTCAGCTATTCATTGTGGTGTCGAATTTGTGCTAGTTGGTAAGCCATTTGACTTCAATGACTGAAACTTTTTCTGATGTTGTAAGGTCGCTTCAATGTTGCCCGCGGAAGCATTTTGCGTGGTGAGGAAATCATTCGATGCGAGAAAGGTACTGAGTGTCAAAGTGAAGTTGTTAATCTTGAATTTTTCCATAACATATGTCAAGTACAATACAGTAATATGGTATTCCAGAGTCATTAATACCATATATGTATGTTTAAGTGTGGCATCTGGTTTGTGTCGGAATCTGCCTGTGATTTGGCGCTATTAACTAATTCTCAGTGCATTTTATAAGTTGCTGTCTGGAAAGATTCATTCTTTTAAGGTTCATAAGAAAATTGTTTGCTTATTGGAAAAGACATTACAACTATAGGATCCTAATGAATATACTATCATGGTAATATGCCAAGAAAGTGCACCAACAGACCAGAAAATGGTTCTTAAATATGGATGAGTCAGCTATGTAATCATTTTGCAGAATCAGAAGATGCCAACTTGAAGAGAAAAAAGAAACATTATGGCGAATTGAACTGAAAATGCCATCTCCAGCAGCGCTTGTGAGACTTTTGGTCAGACTACTGAGTTAAAGAATAAGCTTTTCAAGTTGCATCTTTTGCCACTTGGAGTAAAAGTTACAATTAATGACTGCAATAAGCCGTATACTAGGCAATGCTAGAAAGTGGAAATTTATAATTGCTTAATAACTAATTGAGCTCTTCTCCTTTGTTTGGTCCTAGATGCTAAAGGAGCCCAAATTTGTATATACAGTGGATATGGATGCAAATAAGCTTCTGCACCTAGAGCCTCGTACATGGGACTTTATTTCTCGGTTGGAGCCCAAAGTTGGGATAGTAGAACATATGCTAAATAAAAAGGATTCAGGTGATTTGATCAGCATGATGCATGATTGTAAGAAGACCCATGAAGCGATATTGTCAAGAGAGAGCAATAATGACCGTATCAATGGATCTGGGAGGCAATGCACATACAATTCTGTAAAAGTACCTAAAATTGCTGTTGTGGGTAGTGGGCCATCTGGTCTATTTGCTTCTCTTGTGCTTGCTGAACTTGGTGCAGATGTTACTTTAATTGAAAGAGGCCAGCCTGTTGAGCAAAGGGGGCGTGACATTGGTGCTCTCATAGTGCGTCGGATTTTACAGCTAGATAGCAACTTTTGCTTCGGAGAGGTTAAACTTTTTTCCATCTCATTGTTCATAGTATGATTCATGAGGCTACTTAGTGAGCAAAGCACTCATTTGTTTCAGGCTTGCTTTTTCTTGTCTAGTAGTCATTATTATTTTTTCTCTCCATTTTCACAGTATGCCTAATTTACTAGATCTAAACGTTGTAAAAAGAGTAAAAATAGCTGTCTTCAAGAATTGTCATTTTGTGTTTTAATTAATTTTTATGGAGGACTTCTTTTTGTTTATTTCTTTTGATGGGATGCTCATGTTTTTAAAACTTATTAATATGTACAGCCTAAGTAGGGTGTAGTTTTGCAAAGAACATGACCTTTTTGTCCTATCTATCATTTTGAAATTGTTTTTGGCTGCTGACTTTCATATATTAGTTCTTATGGTCCATAGCTACTGTCTGCTGTTAGAGTCATTTATGTGAGGACTTATGTGTGGCAGGGTGGTGCAGGTACCTGGAGTGATGGAAAATTGGTAACTAGAATTGGAAGGAACAGTGAGAGTGTATTGGCGGTAATGATCCATGACCTTATTTCCTCTGTGAAACATGTGCATTCATGCACAATATTTTTGTAAGTCGTTGTGATATAGCTCTTGCCAGTGACATTCTTTTGTCAGAAATCCTCTAAATTTGGATGTTATATGGTGCATCTTCACCCTCTTATCAACTCTTTAACCTTTCCCTTCTAATTACCTTATCACAAGGGGAATAGGAAGGCCGCAATGACCGGAATGTCGTATCTACTACTTATCTAGATTGTATTACTTTTTCTGCAAGCACAATGGCAGGCTCTTATACCATTCACATGTTGCCTTTTCCAGATATGAGTTACAACACATTTATAGTCATTGCCTTCTAATTACCTTATCACAAGGGGAATAGGATGGCCGCAATGACCGGAATGTCGTATCTACTTATCTAGATCATAGTACTTTTCCGGAAGCACAACGGAAGGCTCTTGTACCATTCAAATGTTGCCCTTTCCATATATGAGTTACAACACATGCATAGTCATTGCCTTTTTTATGTATGAGCTTTGTTGCCAGTCAGTCTACTGCCATTACCGAGGCATTGGTGGATTTAGTCAGCTTGTTTATACTTTTGATCACATTAAGTTATACTTACGTCTGTTCTTATTCGGTAGTGAGTTGCTTTTCTTGTTAAAAATATGGGAACGAATCCAATGTGGCTCAAAGAAATGATTGGAATGACTGTGGGGAGCCATTATGATATAACTTCCTTGGTTCATGTTGCTCGGGAAAGTTGAAGTAGGCTCTGAACTTCAACTAGGAAATAAGTACACCTAGTATCCTGGGCTCACTTTTAGCATAGCCTCTACCAATTATTAGTCTTACTATTGAGTGTGAAACAAGGTAGGGCAAGGGTATAGGAGGATGAGCATGAAAACCTTACTCATTCTGCCTGGAGGATACTCCGTCCAACCTTCAGGTTACCTATTATTCAGGATAGGTTTGTTCCCCCCAGAGATAGCAACTTGGAGAATCCTATTTAGGCTTCTGAATTGCTGCGAAAAGAACTCACAAATGTGAGTCAATATTGTTCAACATCATAGAATGAAAGATTCTTTCCCTTCGCAATTGTCTTCTTCCTTTCATAAAAAAAGTTGGATTCAATTTTATAGAAGTGATGAGTATAATCTGTGGTTGGTTGAAGTTGTTTTGAATGAACCTTACTCAGATTGCCCAATATTATTACCAAGTAGTTTAGGAATGCGTTACTTCATGGATTCCATAGATTTTGTATATGATTGTCTAACAATCGACGGTAAGGTTGATCCTTGCTCATCGACAGGATTGGAGTTGTCTGATTCGTTCTATTTTTCTAGTTCTGCAGGTTCACTACAAGATATTAAAATGCTATATGAACAGATTGGGAAAAAAGAGAGTTTCACTAAATTGCCCGAGTACCCAAAGTCTTATGTTCTTCCCGAAGAAAAGAAGATTTTATATCCAAATTCAAGATAGAGATAGACTTGTTTTAACTAGTTTAGCTCTTTTTCTTCAATGTCAAATGACATCACTTTGTATTGGTTCTATATATGGATAAAAAAGCTATATTCGAATATGTACAAGATAAAAAAGAGTACATTTATACAAAGAACTGATATCTCTTCAATAGAAAACATGGAACCTTGCTGTCTTGGATTTTTATATCAATACAACTCCATTCATATCCCAAGTTGATGAGGATCATTTCCATTTTGGTCTCAAAGAAAATCTTTCTTCTAAAGAGATCCTCAATCTTCTGAAATCCCACTTTAACTGTTAGGTTCTCTTATGAGAGACCATTTTATCTTATCCTAAAGGTCTTCTCCCAGCTCGCTTTATAATTAGCCTATTGCATCTCTATTTGAACGAACTACGTTTTCACTTCTCTAAGAATAATATTTATTATTCTAGACTATACCTAGATCTTTGTATTGACTATTCCTACATATAAAATAGATAATTCAAGTTTGCTTCAATGAAGTAGTCAATAAAAAGATATACTGAAGTCAACAGTATCCTAGATCAATTTGAGTGTTGATTCACTGATATACAATTTTATTATAGAAGGAAGCAGTGTACCACTCTTAGAAGGTGAATTACAACTCTCATGTAATTTATTTAAATATTCCGAGAGAAAGAGACAACACAAAAATCATGGTGTTTATTTACAATGAGGAGTTTACTACTCTGTGGAGTAAGCTAATATATAGGATAGATCACGAGAATTCCAAGGCTCCTCAAGGGAAGCAAGTCTTTCCTTTAGGGAACCTTACATATGATGAAATAGCATAGCATCGACTCTTTCCTTTAGGGAACCTGACAAATGCAGAATCTACAGCGGTTACATATATGTTCTAGTTATGAAAAGGCATGATACATATTAACATCTATTTGTCTCGAAATAAGAGCAAGATGTGTTTATATCTCCACACTTGGATATCTTTGTTTTTGTTGGCTAACTTTTTTTGGGTGGGACTTAAAACTTCAATCCTCATATCACTTCTTTTGGGCTAGTTCCTCTAGTGTACTCTATTATGCTGAGTATTGTATCACTAAATGTGGGGAGTCGGGAGAAAAAGGCTTAGAGAGGGTCAACTTTGGATAGCATTTTTCTATTATAATGTGCCTTCCTCAACATCTTTTAGGCCATCGAGTCCTTGAATTATACTTCACTTGCTTTATGGCACTTTGATAACTGTTCCGTCTCAGGTTATGAAAACACTGGTGCATTTTGGAGCTCCCAAAAGCATTTTGGTCAATGGAAAGCCCCATTTGGGAACAGATAGGTTGGTTCCTTTGCTTCGGAACTTTCGGCAGCATCTGCAGCAACTTGGTGTGAGTTAGTGTTTTTTTTTTTTAGGTTGCTATCCTTTGTGAATGCATTATAATTCAATTGCACTAGGTCATTGCTTATTAGCTCATCACTAGTTTCGTGGGTGTTGTTGATCTTGTGACATGATTTGGCGCAGGTTAATATCATGTTTGGGTCGAGAATGGATGATTTGCTGGTAGAGAATGGGCAGGTTGTGGGGGTCAAAGTCTCTCCATCAAGTGACAAATCATTATTTGACAGTGAAAAGCTTATGAGTGATGCAGTTGTCCTTGCCGTTGGCCATTCTGCTCGAGATGTGTACCAGATGCTTCTTTCTCATAATGTGGAATTGGTTCCCAAAGATTTTGCTGTGAGTAAATTAGCCTAAGCAAATGCATTACTTTTGAATTGCTTTCTTCCTGATTGTAGTGTCATGTCCTTTTTGGTTGCTCATTTGGATATTTTCTGCCTTTGATGTCCTGATTAGATGGATGACTTTTCAATTTGCTATTGTAGGTGGTGAGCAATCACTTTTTAGGTCAATATTGTGCAGGGGTTCATCCCTGATAGGATAGAGGGGCATTGGATATTTTCTTTAACAAACGTGTAGCCTTCCTTGCTTTGTTTGAAGCTGTGCTGCACCATGTTGACCACTCACATTAAATAAACCAGGAGATGGCTGAACTCCAGTTTTGTACCCTAAGAAGTAAACACTTACTGAAAAGATAAAATTTGAAATTTGAATGATCAAAACTGGTGCTAGATGATTCAAAATTGAGCTTGTCAATATGCAAATGCTGTACACTGGAATGTAAAGGTTTGAGAGTTCATTTAATTGTGTCAAACTGGTCCCTTATCATTGTGATTTTCGATATGCTAATGCTATGTAATGCAAGGTTCCAGAATTTCGATATGCTAATGCTATGAATTTCTTGTTATGTTACTTATATTCTCTCATCTTCTTTATAATTGTGAAACGCTATATTGTTGCATTGCGATCTTCATTGCTACTTGAACCTTGTTTTAACTTGCGACCCTTGATCCTCTCAAATATATAATCTGGTTACTAAAGTGTTGGTAATCTTTGCAATCACCTTGTTTGGCAACTTGATACAGATGTATAGGCAGATCATTCCATATGTTTGGATAGTGGCAATATAAATATAGCCATTAACTGTCGTTTTTCCTTCTATTTGTCTTGCAGGTAGGTTTGAGGGTTGAACATCCTCAAGAACTAATAAACAGCATACAGGTTGGTGATGCACTTCTCTTTGATAGTGTATCAGTTGATTAGTATAATGGATGGAGTAACCACCCATGGTTGTTTCTTGATGACTGTAATTTTTTTCTTTTTCCCCTAATTTATGGAAGTTTTCTTGGTTTTCTGGGAAAGCAATGTACCTAATGCCATAAATCTCCCGTCAGCATCGATATTTGTTAGATGGGATAACTGCATCAGAAATATGATCTTCTTTTATGTAGTGTCAAGTCAGTTCTTTAGTTGTGATAATTCACTGAGGTTCTTGAAGAAGTTCTCTTGATTTTCTGGGAAAGAAATATACCTAATGCAATAAATCTCCCGTCAGCATCGATATCTGTTAGATGGGATAACTGCATCAGAAATATGATCTTCTTTTATGCAGTGTCGAGTCAGCTCCTTAGTTGTGATAGTTCAATTAGGCTCTCGAAGAAGTTAAAAATTAGTAATTGGGGTTCCCTAGGTATTTCTTGGAGAGACTCTTAAAAAAATCCTAAGTGTTTTTCGCTAAGGAAATAATATACTGCCATACCTTGAATAGAATGGCGCCTGTATATCCTCTTCTCTTATGTTTTCTTTCCTGTCCTTTTTCTCCAAACACGGTTTCGGAATCAGTCACCTCTCAGAATTTGTTAGTTCAGCCGTCCCTCCACTTCCCACATCTGCTTCCCTGAAATTGGTCCATTTGGCACTGCCTTTCTCCAGCCCATTCTGTGCTGCTGCTAAACCTTTGACTTTCGTTGGGGTGGATTAGGGTTGGGCTGCATTTATTGGGAAGAGTGAGGAATGGAGTTTGAATCATTAGAAGATTGTGAGATTGGAGATTTTTCTTCTGATGGAAGAGTTGTTTGTGGGAAGGAGATTTCCACAGTAGTGAGTGATAGGGAGATGAAGCATGATGACCTCACCACAAATAGATGGGTGTACAGAAAGTGACAGTGGAGAGATAGGAGAGTCGATCTTTGTTGTCGAATCTTTCATCTTTTAGTTTTGTCTTAGAGACTGCTCAGACCAGAAGCCAACAGGAGAAAAAGAACACAATGAGAGAAGAAATGAGGGAGATGGTGGGTGCTTCTTGAAGGACGCTCCTAGTGGATCTGGGTTGTTGAAAGCAAATCAGATGTGGGATCAATGGAACAAATCAGGGGGGGTGGTGCTCTCTTTGAGACTTATATGTGGTGGCAACAATTTTGATAGTAATAAAGGTTTCAGTATTGGGTGTGGTTAACTGTGTGGAGTTACTAAGGCACCGCATTGGTACTTTTGTTGCACGCACAATGTTAGTATGATTTTTTCGTCATATTTGACGTTAAACTGGTGGTAGTAGATTTCATTTCCATTTTTTGCAATACTTGTAGGAGTAAAATGTATTCCTCGCTTAATTTAGTATTTCTAGTGAAAGAATTTTTCTTTTTAGAGGTTATCATGGAGTTCTGATTTATACTTTACAGTACTCAAAACTGGCATCAGAAGTCCGTGGTGGACGTGGAAAAGTACCAGTGGCAGATTACAAGGTTGCCAAGCATGTCTGTGGTGAGGCTGCAGATGCTTCCTCAAGTTTAGGGACCAACCGTGCTTGCTACTCCTTCTGCATGTGTCCTGGTGGACAGGTAAGCCCGATAGACATCTTATTTTGGTTAAATGGATGGTTTCAAATGCTTTATAATCGTCTATTAGACTTACTTCATGTATCCTCATCATAGTTTAGGAAACAGCGGGCTGCTGCAGTGTAAGATTATTCAGTGTGATCATGTGGCTAACTTAATGAGGAGTCATCCTGACAGATTGATATATCTTTCCAGTGGATTTGCAGCACAAATAGAAGAGTACCCACTAGATAGATGGTATATCCATGAATCCATGAAAAAGTTTCTGGACTAATTATGAATTAGGATGGGTAGTCTAGATTTTGAGATCAATGTAAGTCTAGAAGAGCATATTGAAAGCACAGAAGAAATTTTCTTGGTTTTATGTGTTAATGTAACTGAAGAACACTTTTCAGGTGGTTCTCACAAGTACCAATCCATCAGAACTTTGTATCAACGGGATGTCTTTTTCTCGGCGTTCATCCAAATGGGCAAATGCGGCTTTAGTTGTCACTGTTTCTGGAGCAGAGTTTTATTCATTGGATTGCTCTGGACCCCTGGCTGGGATCTATTTTCAGGTGTTTTTTCATTGTTGTTCTGCTTTCATCATTATGTCATTTCTTTCACTGTGCTCATTTAAGTCCCAAGTTCATTCAAGACGTTGGTGTCTATACTCTTTGCTTACTGATCCTTCATTCTTATGTCCATAGATGGATAAAAAGGGGCAAAAGGAATAGTTTAGTTCACAAATTAAACCTCGATTAAGAGGACTTAATTTCTAGTCCTTGGCAGTCTTTAAGAATTGTTTTTACATTCTGATTCTAATAACTTAATTTTTCAGAGGGATCTTGAAAAGAAAGCAGCTATTATGGGAGGTGGAAATTTTTTTGTGCCTGTGCAAACAGTGACTGATTTTCTTGATAATAAGTTATCAGGTAGTGTTTCTCGTACTATTATCCCACTTCTCTAAATATAAATTTCATTTAGCTGAATCATGGAGAGAAAATGGTCAATTTGTCATTTGACTTTGGAATATGTAATTTTCTTAGGAACATCTGTGCCACCCTCGAGCTATCGGTTAGGAGTGAAAGCAGCAAATCTTCACAATCTCTTCCCCGGCCATATAACAGCGGCTTTGAAGGATTCAATTGCTGCATTTGATCAGGAGGTCGAGTACTTTCTTGGTCATCTGTTAAGAGTTTTCCTTTTAGACTATGATGAATAAATATGGTGTCACAAAATGACATTTTTGGGCAAATTCTTGACTTCCAGTTACCAGGCTTTATCTCCAAGGATGCACTTCTTCATGGGGTAGAGGTAATATACATCTAGTACTCTGTTGAGCTTTTCTCATTCTGGTTTAATAGTTTTCAAATAGCACTCTCATCTATGTTGCCGTCACCTCATGAAATTTACTTCTTTGCTTTTTGTTTTTTTTTTTTGTGGGGGGGGGGGGGGATGATCTGTTTCTTTTTCTATGCTAGCAATATTTCTTCAGAACTTCTTGTAAATCATTTCCTCCTTTTCTTTTCTATGACTTTTCCAGACTAGAACGAGCTCTCCTGTTCAGATTCCACGTAGCTCTGATACTTACGAGAGTTTGTCGCTCCGAGGACTTTATCCAATAGGCGAAGGAGCAGGTTATGCTGGTGGAATTGTTAGTGCTGCAGTTGATGGAATGTATGCTGGTTTAGCTGTTGCTAAAAATTTCGATTTACTCACCGATGGCATAGAAGCAATTTTGGGCAGGGCTTATGGCACTGGATTTGTTAATTACTAAATCCCCTCGGTGTATGAACTAGAAAGTGCAGGCTGTATATACTTTGGCCAATCTTCTTGCTCATTTTAGCTGAGGAAGGTATGAGTTGGTCTTTGGCTTCAGTGCTCTACTACACCTTTCTCCAAGCATATGCTTTGTAATTTTCTTGCTTAGAGCCACAGCATGATCAATTGTTTCTTGTGCTTCACGTCCTAAAAATCTATATAATGCACTTACTGCAGATTTATGGGACTTCTCAGTGCGGTTTACTTGGTTGTGGATCGTCAACAAGATTTGGACGATGTGATTGGAAAAGAAGTTCATGAGACCTTTTGGGCTATCGATTTTCAGTGACAGTTGGATCTAACGTGCTAAATATAGACCAAGCACCATCAGTACATGTTTTTTGGAGCACAGGATGCAAGTAAGCTAACTGTGGTGGAGAGGAATTGTTTGAGCTATAATTGGCAAACTTGAAGAATCAGATGCCAGGGAAGTTTCCAAGTTTGTATTCACCTTCAGTGAAACACGGGGATATTTTAGAGTAAAGATCGACTGGTGGGAGCTAAACTTAACCAAGATTGACTGAGGTCCTGCTATCTGTTATATCAAGGTATTCTGCAAGATTTTGTTACACAGGTTTAAGTTAATTAGGATAAGAATCATCTTTAGCTCTCTCGCTTTGTTCTGTATCAGTTTATATTAGACAGCACGACAAATAATTAATGTCAATCTGACGATGACAGAGCATAAACACTAGAAGTTCATTCATATATCCGCAAAAAGGATTCATATATTTGTCTACAGTAGATGTGAATAGTGATTTAAAGACTCGTGCATGGTGCTGGGGTTGAATTCAATTTGTCAAGCCTCATATCTGTCCCATCATTGATAATAATCAGAATATCCGTATTAGGAGTAATTGGCTCGTCACAATGATTGGACTGAACTTTACCCCTTTTTATTTGGTGGTTGTATAGATCCTTCTGAACTACAAGTGACCTGTACACTGATTTAATCTTGCCTATGGAAATGTCTATGTTGACGAGATCTTAATTACGTGATTGGCCAATATCATGTTGCAACTCTTCTCCTCATCTCGATGAAGGATCATTATCCTTTTGACATTTGCATTAGAGATGAAGTGGGCTACATATGTGACATGCTTGGAGTGGTAATCATAGTGGAAGCTACATAGGAAGAATGATGAATCTCTCCGCAGATATAGCTAGGCCCTATTCTTACAAAGTTTCGAAATTGGTTTTGTTCTTGAGTCTGTCACATCCAATTTTAGGTTCTGTGGGATCACCATTAGAATTTGAAGTTTGATGTACTTGAGACTCATATCCAATTCGAAGCTCGCTATGACCAACCAATGTTCTTGATCATGTCAGCTCAGCAATTTGTAGTCACCGTGTCGTTGACTGTCCAATATGAAGACAAGTGATGATACGACCAGCTACTTGAGTGTTTGTGCGAATTGTAATGTTGTCTTTGAAGTTGGAACTTCCAATTGGTTAATTTACCTTTCTGAACTATTTTACAATGTTCGAGTCTGCTCATTTGGTGGTGGTGGAAATTTAGGTTGGATGACCTTGGGTTAATCCAAATGGCTTCTCTTTAGCACTCCAATATAGCCTGTCTAGGCTTGTTGACTGGGGGCGTGTTGATTCAAACCCTAGAACACAGCTTAGGTCGTCTGAAACTGCGTATGGAAATTCGATAGTTTATGACCAGAAAGGAGGAGGAAAAAATAAGCAGTCATCCTAGACTAAAGCTCATTCAGGCTAGACCTAAACGGCAGGCTGTGCCGAGGCTGAGATCGGGCAGAAATTGTTAACCTAGTCGACCTTTTCTGCGTCGGAGTGAAAGAAATGCTATCCGCGAAAGATGTTTGATCTGTAACATGCTGATGAACTATCCTAAGTTCTGTAAACAAACGCTTGTCGTCGTTCCGGCGTTGCCGTGAAAATGATTATACCAATTATTCCTGGTTGTGTACGACTTCTTACAAAGGCCTAACCATATGGACCACCCTATCAAACATTGCTTTGACACGGACCTCAGTAATGCAACGATTATCAGGAATCCGATCCATCCGAACCTAGACAAAGACTTTACTCGAAGAAAGGGTACGCTTGCGGACATTTGGTGCATGAGCTGACCACATAGAAAAGGCCATGCCCATCGTATGGCCAGAGATCAAATGTATCTGCTGAGAGAGAGAAGGGAAAGAGGGGGGCGGAGGGGAACAAAGCGCTCAGAAATTCTCAGTTCTTGCAGAGATCCCCTCACTGTCTCCTGCCATGAGTCCTTTTGGCCTTTCCCTACGTACCATTTACTTAAGGCATCCAATGTGCCCTGAACCTCAATACCCAAACAAGAACATGAACCGGCCGGAACAGTGCAGAACAAAGCCGTCTCTGATCCGATTTCCTTGTCCCCCCCACCCCCCTTCATTAATTGCCTTTGGAGAAAACGCGCGCCGCAGACAGAGACCGGGTACTAACGATAGGCGACAGATCTCAATGAAGAACCATACAAGTTTCAATGTATAAATATCTATATCTCAAGATCTCTTCCAAACCTCAAATGAGGAAGGAGAAAATGGATTGTCTGGGGGATGAAGAGCACAGGCAGATGCATGCCTTTGACCCTTAACATAATTGGGGTTGCATTTTCTTTGCACATGATTGCCCATCCTCGTTTCCCAAACTTTATTGCAAAAAAGAACAAGCAAAATCGAAAAAAAAAATTGGAAAGAAGAAGAAGAAGAAGAGGAGAAGATGGTTGTGAGGAACCTACATTTGAATAATGGGTATTTTATCCAAAGTCACTGCTCAGCCACGCCATGATGCACGTCTAAAATCTGTGTCTAGTGTGTAGTGGCATTACTATTCCATAGGAGCCCAATTGGCCAGAGAACATAACCAAATGATTGCTTTGCTTAATCATTGCATTTGCATGCGCACATGCCCACAGAATTTTAGAAATAGATCACAGCGTTTGGTCGATTGCATCATGCGTGGAGTTTGGAGATTCAATGCTCCTTGAACGCCTTCATGGTGCCCAATCATTTGGCTAACAAAATAAAATGAAGGCGAATCAGTGTTTGAGTGAAAGAATTTTTCACGAATTAGTGTTTTTAGATCTTCTCGCATTTGATTTGCTGAGGAATGATCAATGGACGGAAAACTATTCACGGTCAAAGAAAATATGCATAATTAAAGTTAGGAGAATGAATTCCTTGACCTGAAAATGAAATAACATCTTTTTTTGGGAAACGTCTTTTCTGAAAAGCATTTTCCTTTATAGTTAAAGTGCAAAAGTTGTAACAGGAGCCACCATACCACAGGTACAATTTTGTCGGGGCCACAACAATAGGCAAGGCATTGCTAGGGTTGAACAACCCCTATCGATGCTAGATCTCACCTAGGTTGCGTGATCTCGACAGACTTCTTATCTTGCCCGGGTTATCTTACTTCAGCGGGGCGAGGCTTGAGTGAGATCCGTCTCACCTAGGGCCGCACGACCGCCACGAGTGGTCGGCTGGAGGTAGCACGGCCCCGGCCCCCGACGGCCATGTGCCGTCACGCGGTCTATCTCTTTCTCCCCTCCCAAATGCATATCCAAGGGATAGAAGAGGGAACATGTTCAGTTCCTACAAACTTTTTTGCCGGAAAAGCCGGAAAGGTCAAGTTATAGTGGGAAGTCGCTTTGAGCATCGTCAAAGGCTGCTTCAAATTCTTCTGAGAAAGTATATAACGAGTGCTGAAACTTGTGTAGAAGGAACTTTCGGTGCTCAAAGCTGCCTTGAAATGTACTATAAATGATGCAATAATAACACTATGGTCCTATAGTTATTGGTCACCTCATCACATATGAACCCACAGATTTCCGCAACACTCTGGTCATTTTCAAGTCGAGCTAACGAGAGGTGGGAGGGGGCCATCTCCTTCGGCCGAAATCAGCTAAACTTCAACTACACGCAACTCAATTCATCCTTTTCCAAGACAATAAATTACGAAGCTCGTTCTTTCTTTCCTTTCGATTAAATGCTAAAATGGCAATTCGAAATTACTCTCTTGTGAATATCTCACGATACTTGTTTCGAGATAAGTGTATCGATAGTCCTAAGACCGATCACTAAAGTGCAATTGAGTTTCGAAGCTTTCGAAAAGTGCACTTAAGTCATGAAAGTGCAACTTGCGTCATACAACCTTTAAAAAATGAAAACAATTCCTAAAACTCATCAAATTGGTCAAATCGAGGCCTTTTGCCGATGTATCTTTTTTAAAGTTATAGGATTCCATTAAACTTTATTGATAAGTTTTGTAACTTTTTTTTTTAGATTTTTTAAAAGTTTTAAAACTCAATTTTACTTTTATGAAAAATTTTAGGATTTCTAACTTGTTTATCCCTTTGTCTTTCTAATTCTTACTTTGTTGGCATGATAATTACATTGCGACGGGCGGAAGAATGCTCCACTAATAAAGCTGAATAAAGAAAGCTTTTATCGCGTTGTCTTTTGTCATCAAAATGGAATTTTGATTTTATTGGGTATTTTTTTCCCTATGAAACAATAAATAACTAAATGAATAAAAAAGGAAAGCAAGGATTTTTTTGGGGGGGACCAAAGGAATGATGGAACAAAAGCCAATGTTGGCCACGAGGGAGAGAGTCACGCATCATGCAGCTGTCCAAATCCATCACATGCCAACATACGTCCCCATGAATAATTCACATTCTCTTTGCACTTGTCCCTAGTTCAAAATGATAATGATGGGTTTATTAATTGGTTTTAGCCAAGTTGCTTCAAATCGAATCCAATAATAAGAACCATCGAGGGAAAGTTGTCCAACCAGTCAAAACTCATTCTACGGTTGTCAATTCTTCAATCCTAAAATTTTTTGATTTTCGCCAATTGAACCATAAACTTTTGCGCGGAACTCTAACACAGACTCTCCGGCTAATTTTCATCGTAGGTCACCAATGTGGTGGTGTGTCATGTAGGATGCTCGATGACGACACGACCGCCGCATCGGCAATTCTCGGTGGAAATTGGCCTACCGGAATGACAATACTGGAATTTCACACAAAAATTTAAGACTAAATTGATAAAATCGAAAAATTCGAGAGTAAAAGATCAGCACCCGCACGATAGGTTTAATGTTGATTAAATAATTTTCTCGAAATTATTTTATGGAAAATGCAGAGTGAATACTCCTAGTGATGAAACTATATTACTATTTTACGAAAAAAAAACAGTTATTTAAGATATCATAGATACCCTAAAAAAATAAGTAACAAGAAAGAACCAAACTATCGATATTTCACACATCTGTACACGTCAGTCATGGTCTACTGAAAGCGAGAGCCCCGGAATATATCGCTAGGCATGTGCTCATGGCGCTCCGTACTTGAGTTTAGGTGATGGGTGGGTGACCAAATACGACGGCATTTAGTGGGAACTTCTACCGTTTGACTTTTTTTTTTTTAAATCCAATCGAGAAAATAAAATAAAATAAATTGCACGAAGAGTTAAAAATAGTAAATAAAGTAGGAGCGCCATGAGGCAAGTTTGTGCGAACCCATAGATATGAAATTCTCATCCGATTGATGCGTACATTATGGTTGGTAAAGCAAACTTTGAGGATCTCGTCTTCCATGAAGAACGACCGGAGGCTCCTCGACGGGCCTAGATTCTGAATCGAGGACCGCCCGTCTCTTCGAATTCATCCGGACGAGGAGGAGATTAACATGGTCGATCCGCGATTCGGCGGGCGGCACCTAATTCCGGCACCGATTCACCGCCGAAGAGAAAGAATGCCACGCCGCGAAAGTGGCTGCCTCGCTAAGCATCGCTTTCTTGAGCTCAAAAGCGGCGACCCAAATCACTGGTTCTCATAAAAGTGGGGGGAAAGGGTGGATCGGTTGGGGGCGAAAGCCAGCTCGAAAGGAAAGGGACGCACATGCATGGTAGATGGAATAGGCCGCCGTTTTCAACTTGCATGGCGGCTAATTGATGGGGAAATTTGCCAAAAAAATCATAAACATTTATCACTTATACCGATTCAGTCTTCAACTTTTTTTTTAAGCCGATTCAATCCAAAACCTTTTCTACCTTTGCCATTTAAGTCATTTCGTCCGATTTTGGCCGGAAAAAGCTTTGGAGCGGCTAGAGCAAGAAAAGAGAAGAAAAAAAAAAGAAGAAAAAAAAGAACTTTGTCACTCCATCATTGCCACGTTGTCGTCGGCGAGGTCCACGTGGGCATTTTCCGGCTAAAATCTGCCGGAAGGACTTAAATGGCAAATGAAGAAAATGTTTAGGATTGAATCGGTTTAAAAAAAAGGTTGAAGACTGAATTGGTATAAGTGATAAATGTTTATAACTTTTTTGGCAATTTTCCCCAAATTGATGCCATAAATATTTATGCTTCCCTGACCAATTTAATCGTTTTTACTATGTAACCCCGTATTATCCACGTCATTACTCATTAGATTCATTTGACCTCGGCACGATTTTGATGCCGACAGCATCGAACAAAAGTCTCGTGACTCGGCTTCGCATTGCTCTGCAAATTTCCGTGGAGGGCTCAGTAAAAAGAAAAGAAAAAAGAGGTTAAATTAGAGGTTAATACCGCTAAAAAAAAATGCCCTCGAGACCGGTGCCCCATGACACATTCTCTTGAAATTAACCTCTTGCCCTGCAGAAAATCTTACAATGGTAGCTCAAACTAAATTTGGTCTCCCAATACAACCTAAACTGGTACTCTCAAGTCAAATTATTAAATACATCATTCACATGCATACGTGTCAACACATGTGATGGACGCTTGCAAGACGTATTTAATGTGGAGAATGATTAATTTGACGTGGAAAAATCCATGTACATGCATGCATCTTATCGGAGGGTGGATTCTACTTAGGAATATCAGTTTGAAACTTTTAGTGAAGCAAATTTTAGTTTGAGGGTGCGTTTATTTTATGAAAAACTTCGTGATAAAGGAAATGGCCTTTTGGGGATGTCCTTTCCTAGAAAAATCAATTTTCTCTCTCCTTTTCTAGTTAGGAAATCTATTTTCCTAATTTTAAGGATGAATATTTTATTTGGCTATAAATGCCTTTTCATTAACTGATCAATTTCAACATGTAAAAGAGTGAAAATTTAGAAAAATTTAGAAAACTAATTTATCGATTTTTTCTTTACTCAAACAAACACACCTTGAGCCTAAGGTAAATGCGTCATGAGGCACCAACTTGCAACTTTCTATGAGTCAAAAATTAATTTGAGATAAATGCGACATTAAATTATCTGTTTGGAATCTTTAATGGTATTAATCATACACTAAAGTCATTCTTTTAGGAACCTCTTTTTTATTTTTTCTTTTTTCTCCTTCAGGCTTTCTAAGCTGGCACTGCTTCCGTAGGTCCCCTCTTGGCCGACCCTTTGCTTTGCGGAAAGCGGCCTAGATGCTGCTTTTGGAGTAATTAATTAGATCTAAATGACTTTTATTATTGACTTCGGATGTATCATGTGCTTTTTTTTAATGCAACGCGAGAGTTCAAAGTCAATTTGCTATCACATGTTCTTCTCTTTTGCACCTTAATTCCCCCAACAAATTCCATAGCAACATTAATTTCATGAATGAAGAATAATGCTTCTTGAGAGGGGAACCATAACGAGGAGCCTGCATGTAATTAAAAGTTGGCCCGTTTGCTTGCACTTATTTATTATACTTGGCTTTCCCTTTAATATTGACGAATGGAAATTATAGCTAAGGCTCAAAACATAATATGGAGTTTCTGAAAAGTTTTCAAGTGTTTTGAGTTTAGGGTTCATTCGTTTTAAAAAAAAGTAAAAAACGATTTGAAAATATATTTTTTAAAATAATCACTTGTATGGCATATGAAAATAAATGATAGAAATTATTTCTGACCATCCATGAAATTGTTTATATATAACTTTTTATTGATAATTAAGTATTTTTTATTCACTAATTACTTTAAGTGGTACAAGTAATTATGTTTTAAAAAAGAATTTTCAAGCCATTCATTTTTGTACATAAGAAATGAAGTCTGAAAAGAAGTTCACGAAGTAAATATCTTATGAAAATATATGAACGAAAGAATTTTTAACCATCCACGAAATTATTTAAATATAAAATGACGTCGATAATAAATTATTTTTATTGACCAATTATATCAAGTGGTATTGGCGATTGTGTTTAGGAAAATATATTTCAAATTAATTATTTTTCATAAGAAATAAATAAATTTTGAAACGAAATTCTTCGGAAAGAAAGATGACGTGCCTATTGACGATCATTACAAAGAGATCAGCGTAAGACTTATAGCTCAACCTCATGCATCCGTGTGCTTTAATGAAGCAGATAACTAAATGCAAGTACCATCAAGTGAAAATTATCAAAAGCGTAATGGGAATTTTTATTGTCAATGTCAAAAAAAAAGAAAAAAATAAACGAATAAGAGACTTGCTAAAATCCATCGTGGACCTCCCTTGAGAGCAAGTCTCTGACTTTCTATGATCATCGAACAATCATTTGAGGGTCTAATTCCCAAACAAAAAAAAAAATCTACACTTTAGATCTAATTTCAATTTTGCCATGTACGTTTTTTTGTCCAAACACCTCAATTTCCATTTTAATCTCAGTTGTTGCCATCGGTTACTATGGAACCATCGACATAAAAGCCAATTAGAGATTTATTATTAGAACATGCTTCTTCATCGATACCTTTCTATTCGCATGAAATAGCAACAATCTCTTGATATCGATAATCTACAAGAAAGTTATGGTGATTTTTGAAAATGTGGACATATTTAAGACTAAAATAAAAAGTCGGCTTCTTTTAGGCCAAACAAAATTGAGGCAAAAATGGACTATATCTAGAATGGGGTCTTTCTTTATAACAATGGAATTAGCCTCTCTTTTGAGCTAAACAAAATTAAGGAGTCGACGTATGCACTCGTGTAGCCATTGTTTTTCTCTAGTCAATCCATTGGATAAAAAGATCATTTGAATCGAAATGATCAAATCAAAATTATAGGAAATCAATTTGAACTTTCAATTTTTACACTAATCATTTTTCCAATTATAAAATGAATTATGGACTCGACTGAATCCAGAGGTGTGGTCCATCGGATACAGAGATATATCTCCTCTAAATTCTCCCGCGAAACAGGCCGTGGAACCGTTAAAACGGCAGAAACTGTCTCCTCGTTTTGGTGGTCACACGCCCGTAAACCTCGGATCTCTCTCGCCACGACCGCCGACAACCGTGAAGATTTCGGAAAAAGGAGACCGTTGCGATTCTTCTGCGGCGGCCGAGGAAGTCTGACGCAAGCCCGGAGGATCCTGCGCTTCGGAGAAGACGACGTGGGCCAATCGGCGGCTGCCGAGTCGGCGTTTCGGTCAACCGAGCAAAAGATTGCGTGCGGACAAGAGAAGTAACTTTTCAAAGTCCCCCCCAAACGAGCTGCTTTCTTTTGACCGTTTATTCCTCGACCCTCGAGGTCAAGATTCACCCCCCATCCATCGCCCTTCTCTCCCCGTTCCCATCACGCGTCCCTCTCACTTAGAACTCAATTGCTTCGCGTCACAACCCAAGGCCATGCTCTGCCTTCGCTCCTCCGGCCACCGCCCGCCGGTGGCGAACCCCAATCACTCCCCCACCTGCCATCGAAGACGGTCGCTAGCCGTGGCGCCAAAGCGGAGGCTTCAAGGTGGCGGGAGGAGAGGGAAGGGGATGTTCGTTGGTGATACGCGGTTGTCTAAGCTAATGTTCTAAATTCATTCGAGTAATATCGCGTGTGTAAGTGATGCGATCAAATCGCGAATGGATTCGAATTAATCGTGAGCGCTTTCGAAAGCACGGTCATGAATTCGAGTCTCTTTAAAAAGAAATATCTTTTTGAGGCCATCGTTTCGCTCGGGTTTGCCGTACAAAACGTTACGTAAATCAACATTTTGACATCGCACGAGATTCATCAATTCACACGATTGGGGAAAATTGTCTAGAAAATCCTAAACCTATTACACTTTTGCCAATTCGGTCATTCCTTAAATGGATATCTACAAAATTCTTATGTGTTCTAAACAAATTTATCGGAAGGACTGAATTAGCAATGTTTTAAAATATTTAAGACTAAATTGGCAAAACTTAAAGATTTAGAACTGAATTGACAAACGTGCAATAAATTTAGGACTGTTTGTACCGTTTTCCCCACGCAACAGCACGGACGAAAACTACACGAAACTCGAGACACGCCGGGCACTCGGGGATTCGCGTCTTGGACCAGCAACCACGATTCACTCCATTTAAAGACTCCGCAACGGCTCCCGGCGACACGTCGGTTTCTCCGTCCGGCCCCCACCAGCCTGCGGATGCGTCGATCTCACGGGTGGCCGCATCAATCAATGTCACGTGGCGCTCACGTGATCGGGTGGTCGCCCCGTGCTCGGGGTGCTCGTCCCGGGAAACGATTGCGTTGTTGTGGGGCGACGTATATCATCGGTCTCAGTCAGAGAAAATTGAAAATCGTCAAAGATTGAAGTGAAATATTAGATAGGAGAGCGAAAGCTAGCAAATAAAATAAAATCCCTTGGGCGGCGCGCAGCTTGTCTAATGAAGGGCCGTTTCTTTGGATTTATACAAACTAACTTTTCTTTAATTTTCTTTTTCCCTCAAAATTTAAAATGTTTTCTAATTTAAGAGAATTATATAAACACTTACACGTGAAGTAACATAATTCGAGCATTGTGAAGATTCAAAGAGTTTCGGATTTATAAAATTTTTTAAAAGTATGCGCGTCGTGAGATGGAGAAAGGCTTGATCTCTCTATTTTGAGAATGTTCAATATGTCCAAGTAAAAAAGACTTGTATATAGTTAAGTAATTATGGCAAAAATGTCTTTTAGAGACGCGACACCATCCAATGACACCGGAGGCGGCGGCATCGACGCGGACTTCGGAGGCTGAGGGGGGAGAAAGATCAAAGCTAGGTTTAGGGTTTGCTGTGGTGGGCGTTCTTGAATATGACAACTACCGCCTGCTGTTATGTGACCTGAGGATAAGAGCTCGACTACAACGTTAACGCTGCTGCTCCGGCCGCGCCCGAACCTCGTCCTTTCTAGAGAGAGGTCTGGAGAGAGATTGCCGAGATGTTCGCTGCTTTGTCTCCTTGTTCTACTACCGAGTCTCACAGTCACGTTCCGCGTCTCAATCAGCATCTTTCCGCGCCATACAATACGCCGACGGTAGTGTCCGTCATACGCGTCGATGAAAAACCAGAAGGAAGAGACAAAACAGACGCGTCTGCATGAAACTGTGAGCTTTTGTCCGCTTTCATTCAGCCGGCCGGCGCGTGTGCAGAGGCGTAAGGTCCGACATCTATCGCAGAAGCATTTCGGCATGGCCAGTACTGACAGCCATCGTCCAGAGGTTAAGAAAGCATGCAGTGCACGGCTTGCTCCATTCATCACATGAACTGCTCGAGGCTCCTTCAATTTTTGCCCCGTTGTTCTGGACCACCGTGAAGGAGACAAGACAGAGATCGGATTCAATGGTGGGTTTCTATGCCTTTGAGTACTGCCTGTGGTGAAATTTAATGCTGCACTTTCGGTATAATATCTTCTTGCTTCTATTATCAGTTTGATGCGATGCGAAGGCGTTATCAGGGTCCTTTTGTTCCGTGAAACCAACGGCGATTGAAGAAATATTTCATGAACTTTAATCATTCTCATTGATTAAAAAAAAAGAAGGAGAGGAGCTGACGTAATGCGATTTTATTGGACCTCTCTAAGCTTGGAGTTTCGATCAGACATTGGACTAACTATAGTACTTTTCGATTCGTGCGCGACTATAATCATTTATGCAACTAATAGCTAAAGTATCATGGGAACGAAGATGACATCGGAGTGCAGTCACTACCACAATATAAGGAGAATAATTCTCTCGGATCATGATGATTGCCAAAACAATGTTTTACATATTAGAATTTTGGAAGTTCAATTGCTTCCAGCTAGTCTTATCCAATTTATGTAATGGCATTCATGAAATTAAAAGAACGAGACACTCATATTTTCCCTAAACAATGTACACTGATAAATAGATAATTAGGTAGACAGGTGTAGACATAAATACAAGCACAATAATTAAAGCCATGCGTTTACAAACGCAATATGAACTATGTCAATAAAAAAAAAAGGCTATTCATGTATCTGCAAACGCAATCATTGTTTGGTTTTAGAGTACTAATTATCTTTTCAATCTATCTATATTATGAAGTCAAAAGTGAGATTTGTTCATTCATTAAGTCTTCTCTAATTACCTTTACATAAAACAATATGAAGTCAAAAGGTAAGGGTCTAATTATAGCTAAAACACTTTATTAAAGCGACTGCTCAATCTTTCAGTTTTGAAAGATTACTGCCAGTAGGATTTAGAGAAAAACCCATTATACTATGACTACATACACAACAAATGCAAATTGGAAACATTAAAAATTCATCTGGCAAGTATGTAGAATTATATGACTAAATATTCTTCATGAATTGCATCGCTTTCTCAAGAATCTTAAAGAGAACTTTTCCATTTGCCAACAAAAGAAGATACTTTTCTATTTTCTCCGCTGAATATTTTTCACCATATGTGTTTGCATCGTATATAATGAGGATAAATGTGTAATAAGAGCTCTCGTGACTTTTCTTGGAAGAAAGTCGACCCACGATGTTTCTCCTAAGAAATTCGATACGCATATAGTTTATATTGAAAAGGTAACTCCTTATATAAAAAAAATATGCATAGTCATTTTTACACACAATTAAGTACTTTTTCTTGAAAATTATGACATAATATTATTGTGAAGGACCACCACCAACTGTCCTAAAAGCATAAGTTGTTAGGTGAAGACATGGTTTAATATTTATGTACTTTTACACTCCCCCTCACACTTAGTCTGGTTTTTTTTTTTTTTTTGCTTAGTACTAAGCGTGGAAGGACTTTGGGGATACTAGGGGCCTGGTAAAATTTGAACTCAGGACCTCCCGCTCTGATACCATGTGAAGTTTTGTGAAGGATCACCACCAACTGTCTTAAAAGCTTAAGCCATTACGTGAAGACGTAGTTTAATATTTATGTACTTTCACAATAATAGCAAACACATGTTCGTGCATAACTTCTAAAAATAAGATAAAATATATATTTTTCATTTTAACTAATGATCAGTTATGTATATTCAATTTTGAGACTATCTAATAAATGTCTGAGTGTTTGCCTTTCTCGTTACTTATTTTTATGTATCTATTTACAAACTTGTCATCTTCATTTAAAAAAAAAATTGTAAATCGTCATATCCTAAGTTATGACAACCCACCAAAAGCACTCAAAAGCAATTAAAAAAACCTAAACCAACCAAACTCCAATTAAGTAAGACGCTAAAGTGAGTTTTTAAGGATGCACAACTTGGTCTTTTCAATGGAGGGTATTGTTTGGAGTTATATAAGTTGTTATCGGTTGAAAGGTGAAATACGTGGGGTGGGGGGGGGGGGTATTGTTTAATTAGTCATAAATTTATTATACAATATCAATTTATTTAAAAGTTTTCAATTTTATCATTTTAATCCTGAACTTTGTGTGAATTTGAATGTAGTAATTTCAATTAATTTTTCATTAAAAATTGTCGATGCGGCCTCGTACTATTATGTAGGATGACTGATAATGACTAAAGGGTTACGTCAGCAATTTTCAAGAAACTTGATCAGCACGATGAAGTTGAACTTTCATGTACATATTTACGATTAAATTGACAAAATTAAAAAGTTGAGAGTTGAACGGACAATTGCACAAATAAGTTTACAAATGATTTGATAATTTTCACTTAATACTCACCATGAGTTGCATGATTACTTACGAGAAAATATTACAAAATTTGCTTTTCTAATTTGCAATTACCATAGTGGCCTTAAGTTTTCATTGTCGCAAGGAAGCGTTAGGCCCCCTGTCGAGTTGGCACTTGTAAAGGAGTGGGGCCCATTTTGGTTTTCCTCCCTTTTGTGGGCCCATTCAATATCAACGAGATCCAAACAGAAACGCCAACCAGAAGAATAATCGCCGTTTTTATTAATTTCTTCTTTTTTTCTTAAAATTTGTTTTCTTTTTTTTTGGGTGGGAGGATATTCATCATCGAACTTTCCGGTAAAAAAAAAAAGACTAACGAACGAATTAAATTCTGTATAAAAGGAACGAAAAAATAACGCCACGTCGATATTAAAGTAAGTGGCGCGAAAACAACGCCCTCCTTTTCTTGTCATTTGGAACCGCTCTCTCTCTCTCTCTCTCTCTCTCCGTCACCGCGAAGAAGAACGAGTCCTGGTCTTTCGCCGAAATCTCGCCGTCCGGTCACCCGCCGACGATCGTCCCTATCTTCCCCCGCTCAGGGATTTTTGGTTTCATCGTCTCCGACGGACCGGAGCTGCGGATTCGTTTCAATCTCGAGCGCCGCCGATTGTCGCCGAGTTTACTTTTCTTCGCAGATCGTTCGGTCGATTTCCTGAGAGTCTCGAGGCTTTTGTCGCATCGGAGATCGGATTCCGTGCTCCGTTGATCGAGGTCAGTGTTTCCGCGTGGCTTTTCTGTTTCTTTGTACGGCCACCTTTCTGGAACGGCAAATCGATCAGCACTCGCTCTCGAGTGTCTTCGGTGGATCATTCGATCGTTTTAAAGGTCCGTTGGTGCTCGCCTGATTACGATTCCGTAAATTATCAGGGAGATTGGCTTCCGGATTTGTTTGTGATAATTACCAGATAGGGATTTGAATCGATATAGGAATGCATCGGATTTCGCTTTGTTGCTATTTTTAGGAACTCGGACTTCCGGTGATCTCTCACTCTCTCTGTGCGATGCCTGAGAGTTTCCTGTTTAGACGTGCGGAGGCGAATTCAACTGTGTTTGGTTACAGTTTGATGTCCTCGACGTCGGAAGCAGGAATCTGTCAAGCACGGACAACTTTGTCTTTCGCTTTGGATTCTTCACCGCGCCAATTAATTAGCTAAAAATAACACTCGGTTTGGTTTGATCATCTAACCGACAGCCATAATCTCGTCACAGGTTCATCGGTTCCCGTTCCTTAATTTTGGAATTACTCGCTATTTTTGTTGCTGTCGAAGCAGAAACCCTTGTTTTATATTGGGCTCTGCACATTGTGTTGTTCCCTGGTTGTTTTTCTAGTAAATTGTTTAGCTTAAGGTTTTCAATTTTTTTTCCCTCTGTTTTCTTGCGTGAGATAGACCCTGAATTTCATGGGGATTGGACAATGATCTCTCTCGCACGTGGGCGGCCACGTCTGTTCCGATGCCGCCGAGAACATTAGCACCTGCAACTTCAATCTCCATTTTAATCAAGGATTAGAATAATTCCCCGGATACAGACAAAACGCAACTCATCATTTAGAAAGAGTTTACCACGCGCAACCCTAAATCATAGTCAAGGAAGGAGAAGACTTAATGAGAGACCTCTAAATTTTTTTCCTTTTTTCTTTTTCGGGTGGGTGGAGAGACGTGGCTGAAATCACTTTCTTTCAGCGTTGTTTCAATGAAGGTGAATTTTAAGAGAAAGGAGATGAGAATAAGCCAGGCTTTTGTGCGTTGTTGTTGTTATTGATGCTGCAGTGAACCCCATTTACAGCCCAGCAGACCATGGCACTCCCGTGAGAGGGACAACAACGTACGGCATCCTCTCATCGTGCGCACCCCCCGTTTTCTTGTCCTGCGCACCCTCATCCCACATTTTCACCTTCCCCTTTTTCCCATCAGCATCTTGGGGGATTGCTCTCAGCGTAGGTTGTTGATGCGCTTTCATGAATTGTTCTCCTTAATTGCGACTCTGATGACTTTCCCCCATTTGCTGAAGTCTCTTCCCGTGGGTGATCTGCTTAAATTGGGGGTACTCGTGATAAAGGATCCAGTACCCAATTCTGCTAATCTCAACCAATTGATAGTAAATCAGAACAGGGTCCCTGTTTTCAGGTTTTGTTCGTGGTTTTATTCTTTTCTTAGCCGTTTCCCTCGTGGTATCTTACTTTTCCGTTGTGCTTTTCTGCCAGAGTGGTTGCAGAGGAAAGGATCTTCTTTTTTGAGCGATCGATGATATGATTCTGTTGCATGTGGGATGCAAGACTGTTTGGTCTGTCAAAGATGGATTAGTTTATGGGTGAAATCATCAATGTGGGTTTATTTAGAAGGAGCGAATGGATCTATGTGAATCCCGTCCGGCAATACAGAAGCACACAACCGTGGAGACCCCAAGACGACCTCTGGTTCCTGCAGAAAGGAACAATGCAGCTGCTGCCCCCACCGTACGCCGCCCTCGAACAAGGGAAGTTAGCTCAAGGTTCAAGTCACCCACTCCGTCAACCCCTTTGGTTAGACGTTGTCCATCTCCAAACCTCACGAGGACAGCAAGCAAGCCCTCTCAATTGGCGCCAAAGAGAGCCCAGTCAGTTGAGCGTAACCGCCCATCGACACCGGCCTCGCCCTCACGTCCATCTGTGCCGTCTCGTCCATCCACACCTGTACATGATTCATCTGTAGATATTCAATTGGCACCTAGAAAAGTTAGCACTAGTAGATTAGCAGAGAGTCTGTGGCCTTCCACCATGCGAAGTTTGAGTGTTTCCTTCCAGTCCGATTCTATTTCCATTCCTGTTGCCAAGAAGGAGAAATCTGTAAGTGGCACCCCATTGGACCGCACTTTGAGACCCACTTCAAATGGAGTACACAAGCAATCTGAAACGCCAACTGTGATCCGGAAGCCTACGCCAGAGAGAAAAAGAAGCCCGCTCAAAGGGAAGAATTTATCTGATCAGTCAGAGAATTCTAAGCCAATTGATGGAATAAATGCTCGTCTGATTGATCAACATCGATGGCCTAGTAGAACAGGTGGGAAAGTGTCTTTGAATGCCTTGAATAGTTACTCGGATGTTCCTGACTCGATCACTAGAGGTTCTGCATCAATATCAGGAATTGGGTTACCAACAATTAGGCGAATGCCTCCTTCTGATGGGTCAATGAAACCTCTGCAAAGATCTACCAGTGATGCTGAAAGGCGATTGTCAACTGATAAATCTGACAGAGGAGAGGCTGATGCAAATTCATTTGAGGATGATTTGCTCGTTGGCCCGAAGAGGCTTCTTTTAATGAGTTTAGCTGATAGAGTGACTTCATCAACTCCCGCAGTTAGATCTCAGTCTTTGCCTATTGCTGGATCTCGTCAACCATCACCGAGTAGGACATCTATCACATTGTCCTCTGTTTCTAGAGGTGCCAGTCCATCAAGGACAAGGCCATCGACGCCCCCTTCTAGAGGGATAAGTCCCTCTCGGATAAGACCGGTGAATGTTTGTACTCAATCCAGCAGCTCAACATCCGTTCTTAGTTTTATTGTCGATTTTCGTAAAGGGAAGAAGAGTGCTGGTTTTATAGAAGATGCTCATCATCTCAGGCTGATGCACAATAGATATCTGCAGTGGCGATTTGCTAATGCACGGGCAGAGGCAGTACTTCATGATCAGAAAACATTAGCAGAGGTAGAACAACTTATTTTGTCAAATAGCTGTCTTCCAAGAATTTAGCCTCTTTATCAGCTCTACAAGTATATTTGGCTTCATGTCAAGTAGAAGCCTGTTAATATTCCTGTGAAGCATGCATTAGCTTTCATCCCTGGCAAGAAAGCATTGCTGTAGAAATACTGCTGTGGCATTTATTATTCGAGACCAGCTTAGATATGTTTACTCTCCAATAGTTGTTATGAGAGCCCAAGTGAGATGGTCTCTCAGTTTTTCTTCTTAATGATAGGCTGTGATTGAACTATATATATATATGTTCCTCAAGGGATTTATAATATTTCAATGTCTCTAATGATTCAAAGAGTATAAAAAAAATGGATAAAAAATCTGTCTTTGTTCACTCTAAAAGCTTAAAGTTCCACCATTCTGTGAACTGCTTGGAATTGACTCTGTAAACTAAAGCTGCTTTTGTATCGGCAGTGATGATGCTCTCAAGGAATGGAAATTTACTTTTAATAGTAAGATATGTGTATTAGTAGATCTACTACTGCATTGAAGATGCTTCTGATCATTAGTTTGTGTTCATGTAAGTGATTTTGGCCCATGCAAGCAATGGAATTGAGATTTTGCAATAGGAGAAGCTTTTTTCTTAGCTAATATTTATTTTCAACATAAGAAAACATCATTAGTGATATGACACGGTAGCCTCAACTTCTAATGCTGAATTTTAGAGTAGGCATTTAGAGGAAGAGGGTTTGTTTGATTATTTTTCTGCATGATTTTCCTACGCAGCTTTAAAGTGATTCTGTTTCTTTCCATATACCTATCTAGCCTACTTCCTTTTTTATATATACTCAAGATTTTTTCTTGAGATGAAAAGAGAAATCTATGCAAGCTATCTGCTTTGAGAAGCATGGAACTGAGTGTTAAAATCAGATAAACGTGGAAACGTTTGAATTGGATATGCACACATAATCTGTGCATGCACGCTTGCTGGCACATTTGTGTATGTGTGTGTTAAGTGGCGAATTGTGCCTGTATTATATTGTCTGTGAGTGGTATACTTTGCAGTCATGTGAGTGCTTACTCCCTACTGTCTCTTGATTACTTTCACTGATTTTGTAAAACTGGACTAAATTCTGCAGAAGACTTTATTCAACGTTTGGGTCGCCATGATTGAGCTCTGGGATTCAGTCATCACAAAAAGTATTATTCTTCAGCAGATGTGGCTAGAGCTCAAGCTGAACTCTATTCTGAATAAGCAGGTAAGAACTCCGTTAAAGAAGCAACTGAGTCTGTTGTTTCACCCATTACTAGCTTTTAGATTTCATTTCTGCATCTATTTCACGATTCTATATTTTTACTTGTTTATGGCTGAAATATGGTAAGAGCACTTCTAATTGTGTCTTTTTTTTGAAAAGAAGCTGCGTTGGAATTTTTGTACCTTTTATTTTATACTGAAAATAGTTCAGACTTCATGGTCTAAAAAGGACACCATGAAAGGTACTTGATATGTTTGTATCTTGATTTTGTCAAGGTTTATGTCTCAATTCTTCCTTATATTGAGAAATGCGGAAACACGGACAGAAGCCCATGCATTTATAGAGGAAATTATTATTTATGAACCCTTTGTAGATAAATTTCCAGGACGATACCCTTAAATGTTTGGCTTTTAATGGCTCTCCTCTATCTTTAATGACCAATTCAGATGACCTACCTCGACGAATGGGCTTTGCTTGAGGAAGATCACATTAGCTCATTAGCTGGGGCTGTAGAAGATTTAGAGGCTAGCACTCTTCGTCTTCCTGTTACCGGAGGAGCAAGAGTATGTTGGTTTGCAAAGATTATTTTGTTGGCTCGAAAGAGTAATTGCTGATCTCTATAGTATCTGATTATGGCAATTTTATATTTACAGGTAGATATAGAATCTTTGAAAGGTGCTCTTTGCTCTGCTGTTGACGTGATGCATGCTACAGGATCCTCTATGTATCCTCGTCTCTCAAAAGTAAGACCTAGTTGTTGTAGTTGTTGTTGTTGTTACATTTCTTCATTTGTAGAGTGTCCCTAGGATCTTCGAGAATGGAATTTGATTGAAAGATCTCTTTCCTCAAGAAATTTCATCCTCTGATAGTTTAAAGGAAGCAAAGAAGTCTTTTATGTGTTTGGTTCAATGTAATTGGTTTAACTTATAGCACAATCAGATTGTATTACAGAAGAACCATGTCTGAGGGAGGAAAACGGCTATTAGTTCAACGCAATCCATTGGTCATTATTACTATTCTTATGTTCTGTAGAACAACCATATCTCTATGGAGGGAAATTGCATTTCGTGGATCCTTGCCCGTTGCGCTGTCTCCCATGCCCATATACCTTTGGGTGTAACATTTATATGATGTATATGTTTATCATAACCCCTATATTAACATAAGTGTTACTCAGATCGTTGTCTGAGGCTCTTAGCTTCTTCGTAAGACTTGCAAATATTATCAAATAGTTTTGCTAGGCCTAACATCATTTCCCTCTTCTTGTCCGTGAATTTGCAGGTTGAAGAAATGAATGAATTGGTATCTGAACTAGCTTTTGCAGCAGCACGTGAAAGGACAATGCTTGATCAATGCGAAACTTTATTGGCTTCTACAGCTGCTATGCAGGTGCAGGACATAAATATTACACTGAATCTACCTAAATGTTTGCATCAAGTAGTCCGCTGCATAATGCTTACAGAATGAAAGTATAATCACATACCCATTTTACTGGTTTGACTGTGTTGTTGTGAGGTTGAGGACTAGCGTGGCACCTCTTATGCAGCGTCAGTTCATAGCTATGACATGACGATTATATTTTGGTCTAGGCATTTGTAAGGACTGTCTTTGCAGTCAAGTCCCCAACTTTAGGATCAATTACTCCAGCCGCTAAACTTGAACTTCTTCAGCTGGTCAGTTTTCTAGTGAGATGCTGATGCGGCAGATATGTGACTTATTTTTGTAGAATGCACCACATCATTGCCGTATGACTGCCACCCTGCTGTTTTGTTGGAAAGCTGACTAGATTTCAGTCACAGTGCATCAATTATAAAATGAGAGAATTTGGAAGTTTGGCATCTCGGGTTATTGAAATCATAGTTTAGTGAGTTGATACATAATCTACTAAAGTCAAGTGAAGCTAATGAAGTTTACCCAATATCTCTGCCTTGGGCAAGCTTTAGCTCAATATAAGATGCGACTCGTTTCGTCTGTGAAAGATCGCTTTGTACTGGATAGCTAGCTAGCTTTAAAAGAGCTTGAATCCTCCTTGCGTGACACCGATTCTTAGTGTGAGCTCTCTTACTCAGATGTTTGGTTTGATCTTTTGTCAATTCACAAAGGTTGAGGAGTGCAGCATCAGGACACATCTCATGCAATTGAAGCAGACGCTGGAGAAAAGGGGCTCCCAATTCTGGCCGTTGAGATTGCCTTCTTCACTGTCCTTAACATAACACGTTTTGCAGGTCGACTCGGGCCTGCTCAGGTGTCAACGCTTGTATATTCATATCCCCCCTTTTTCTTTTTTCTTCCTTTAATTCCATTTCTCTTTTTTTTTGTTCCATTAATTTATTCGGCTTTCCTCTTCTGCTGTGGCGGCACCAGGCCCCACCTTCACATTGTAATTTTTGATCAAATGGTTTGAGTATAATTAGGAAAAGCAATGCAGAGAGAGAGAGAGAGAGAGAGAGAGAGAGAGAGAGAGAGAGAGAGCAAAGTGGTTGAAATGAACGATGTTCAGAGCAAAATTTAGGGATGAGGGAGTGAAGATTTTGTGCAGGTGCTTTTCTTGTTGCTGAACAAGGCATAGGCAAATTTGGTGATCATATTGCATATCGGGCTGAAGTTTAATGATCATATGTACAAATTAAAAATTCAAAGACCACATTGCACATTGGGTTAAAAGTTCAATAACCACTTGTGTCATTTTCCCAAATGAAAATGACAAGAAACATAATATATAATTCAAACAAATATTAAAAATTGTAAAGAAAAATATTTTCATGTCAACGTCGATAATGTCACCTAAGATGGCTAACATCTATTTCATTGATTTTCCTTCAAATTTGACCGAATGTGTTATATTTGTAAATTGTCAAAAAATTAATTAGATATAGTTAAAAAATTTATGATTGAATTAATAGAAGTACAATATGATTAAGATTGAATCGATTGGACGAAATTTTCCTTTTTGCTTGTGACATAAAAAAAATCAAACTTATATCCACGTAACACATTTACTCTTCATCAAATGATTTTCTTTCTAAAAAGTATCCATGTAACACATTTACTCTCCATCAAATGATTTTCTTTTTAAAAGGCATTTATATTATTTTATTTTACTTAGGCCATGTGGAATGCCATATTAACACTATTTGTCTTCCATCATATCATTATCGGAACCCTGATGGAGGGTAAACGCATCACCTATGTACACATTTGAGATTAGTTTAGGACAGAAACATCATAATAGGCACATTTTCATGATTTTGGAAGTTGTTCTTTTTTGTTCTCTTCAACTTTTATGCTTGGGAATTACCCCTTTCTCGGAGGTTGAGGTGTAATCCTTTGTTGTTGTTCTTCGTTTTGCTCCTTTTAATCAAGTGGCCAGAAAATCTAATGCTCCAACTTTCTTCTATCCCCATTTGGTATATAGGAATGAAATAAAGGGACTGAGACACAAGAAATCGCAATAGAAATCGAACTTAACATACATTGGAATTCGAATGCATCTTATCAAGCTTTGAATTTAATCGTTTCAAATTGCTATACATAATGGGATATTAGACAAGTGAGCTTACCACATTAATTATTTCTCTACTCAAAGATACCCAAACGCAATACTTATTTATTCATCCACGTATCCATTTGCTTATTTATTTATTTTTCATTTTTTTATAACTCGTACCCATATTTTCTTGTTCGTTGACAGCTCCCCCTATGTTGACCAAAATGCAACAATGCATCACTTTCATTCCCCATCAATTCATATTTCCAGTTCCAACTAACAGAACGTGCCAATAAAGGGAACCGGGCTTTCATTCCCATTCTAGCAGCCTCATTTCCCGATAATAAACACGTCCTTGGAGTTAAAATCCCAGCATATAGTACCAGAACTTTTGGGAAATAAAAATCAATCAATGTGCATGGACATACAAGAGATTGCTTCAAAACTCTGCTGTTAAAGTAATACACTTCATTGACAAATCTTTCTTGAAAGTACATTTGTATTTAACTTAGCACTAATCAAACAGAATTCGACTAAAAAAAAACAGGCACAGTGCTGCTATACGCTAAATTTTTTAAACCTTGTTGCCAGGTTCTCAGAATAGGCCGTTGTACACGTTACTGTACACAAGTTACAAAAATTTTCCAATCTTAAGAAATATCAACATTAAGTTAAACAAAAATGGCTTGCAGGTATTCTACCTTGGCAGTTGGCTCTCAGATGCTGGCTGAGACTTCATTAGCAGATGCTTTATCTTGTTTTTTTGGTGGTTCGGGACCTTTCTGCAGAACAGCTTTATTTGGGACCAAAACAATGGATATGTTCCTTTCTCTAAAGTTCTTGCTCTCCTCGGTCGCAAGCTGTAGGTTCATATCCATGATTAGCCAAAGTGGAAACTCATAGGTAGGTCAGATATGCAGAATAATCGTTGAGCTCATGACCAGGATAAGTACTAATCTGTAGAAACGGACAAATCACTTCTTAAGAGATTTCTTGCATATGACCACCACTCAAAAGCCATGAGGATTCAAAAGGACAAATGAAAATATTGAAATATGATACCCATTTGCCAGATATATACTTCCTGCAAATGCCGCACTCTAGCTCTTTCGCAAACAATCAAAATTGCAAACGGCAATGAAGTGTGGCTAAGTCAACATCAAATTAGAATTATTTGGGACACACCAAAATACCCAGATTCATGTCAATGTACCTAGTTGTCTAAAATAAGTGAAAATAGCACATAGTAAATTGGTCGGCCCTATAAGAACCTTCTGGAGTGTGACCTTCCTAAAACAAGTGTTTTATATGCCAAGTTAAAATCAATTTTGCTTTACTTCGACATTTCTGATATTACTAGTTAATTGATATATTGACAAAATGCAAGGGCGACTCTGTCCCAAAAAAAATAATAACACTGAAAAAATTTTATGTATGCGTTTTCATTTCCACATGCTTATATGAAACTCTCTTGGGATCCACACATGGCATTGTCCCAGGTTTGGGGCACTAGACAGAAACTTTGTCTTCATGGGAAGTGTAAGAAGTATAATTGACAGCCAAATTATTGAATACATCCCCTGAAGTGCCATCAAATAGAAATACCTCTCCAACGTCATTCTGGAAACGTCTGATTAGCTCAATGGCAATATTTCTGAAGTCATTTTCACGACCTTTTAAGTTCACGATAACTTTAACCTGCAAGAATTATATAGGGTTTCACACGTAAAGGTCTCATTATATTAGTATATGAATAAGCAACATGTGCCAACATCATAAAGAATAACCCAACCAACCTTATCACCATCTTTCAAAAACTTCCTTGCTGCTTTTAAACGGACAGAATAATCATGTTGATCAATGTTGTAACTGCCCATGACATTGCCACACAATTGAAATACAGATCAGTATATTATAAACCACGACTGGAAGCCCTTAAGTTGAGCATTAGCCAGGCAAAAAGGTATGGGGGAGATAGCATGGGCAAAATCTAAAAGAAGTTGCACCAACTCTCACTAGGCATAAGCATCGCAACCACCTGCACTCTAATTATAATTCTCTAAACATTTTGAGCTGAAAAGAGTAAAGCCGTATTCTTATATCTGTCGAGAGGATTGAATATTAATAACTCAGTTTGATTTATATAAACTGGAGATTATGAGTATGACCCACTTCTTACACTTGGATTTAACTTTTAAAATCATTAGTGGACTTCCTCTTGACGAACATTTAAACTGTGCCAAATATGTCTAACAAATACAGGAAGAGAAAATCTGGCAACTAATAATAACTGGAGATCAAAGGCAGAGATGATGCAGAAAAAGGAAAGAGCATAGAGTTTGGTTAAATATCTTGAAATTTCAGTGTAAATCCTTACCCCATTTTCAGCTCCTTCAGATCCATACGACTAGCTATAAATGCAAAGGTAATTTGATAAGTACACATTATCATTAATGAGAATTTGGACATGGATCACTAAAGAACTCCGACAGTTAGGCAGAGAGGAGATTCACCAGCACTTTTCTTCTGCTGCTCCCGTTTCTTCTTTTGCTGTTCATATTTGAATTTTCTGGGGAATAAACAAAAAAAGTCGACCAGAGAAAACAGTAACTCTTAGATTTTCTTTAGAAGACAAATAACGTTGGCTAAACTGTTAAACCAAAAGGTGAGGTAGTAATATTATGCGCAGTTCTTTTCATAAAAACAGGGCTTTTCCCAGAATTTAGATAATATTCTGCGAAAGATGACAGCTTTAATCAATCTCCATTGGTGGAATTTTCCCTTGTAACATTAAATCAGTTGAAAGCCATCACTATATCACCAGATTATACCAGAAACTTAGCGAGCTTAGGTTCTGAAAACATGATTATCATGACAAGCAAAAAAGTATTTTAACCTCACTAACAAAGAAATAAAGATAAACAGTAAGAAAGAAGAGTAGGAAAATTAGAGCTGTTTAAATGGGATGATTAAATCATAAGGATATGATATTTTTAATTGCGAGTTACCACTGAGTGAATGCTTAAAGGATATTCAATCAGAACACCAAACGTACCAACAGAATGAAGGGAAAAACACAAACAATGTCTTCCAATTTCTTTTTATGGAAGCAGAATGGCTAACATTTTCATCTACAACTACAAGGCTAAAAACAAAGATAGATAATTTTTTTTCATCTGGCAGAGGAACATAGCAGAACCGGTATAACTGAAAAATTAACTGAAGTTCAGAAAATGACAAAAGATCAACATTAAACTTTGTTTCAGTAAACAAGTGTATCTATTATATTTCGTATCACATGTCTGTTGCATTTCCAGAAAATCAAGTGGGATATGTGAGGTCTATACTTGTAATCCATGATTCTGACCACTGGGGGATCCGCATCAGGGGACAATATGACCTGCATTCAAGCAGCCAAAAGAAAAACTTGCTAATCTCTTCCATAAGAAAACTTGGAGGTTAAAACTATGATATCCTAAATGCATCTTTGCAGAGCATGTCACTTTGTTCATGAGCAAGTGTGCAATTGCAAAGTTAACTCTACCCAATTCATTAGTCAAAATTTACAACCATGATATTCTAGATATACAATGTGGATTAGTAAGGTAATCATGTCTATGCAGATTAATGCATTATGTGATAGACAAAAGTCAATCTCATGTAAAATTCTCAGTCCCCACCCTATGGTGCTGACCAAAATGAAGAATGGATGGACATCATGAAATTAGTACTTTTGGTATCAAAATTCCTGGAGATATGAGTGTTTCATTTCTGACAACCTAATCCAAGTCTCGACTCACAAATTCCATGTTTTTAAGCAGGAAATCCTTTCATCACGTGTCAAATACTGTCATTGGATACAAATTAAAATTTGACTAACTTCTCATAAATTATTCACGGCCATTAAAAAAAAGACGGATCCCTTTGAAAGGTAATTTCCAAACACTAGCACACTGATGAGCATTCTACAACATACTGCTTACAGCTAGGCATATTTCTCATATGTGATCCCAAGATTCTGCGTCTTTGGCCAAAAGCAACTTAAAAAGGTATAGGCAGACCAATACTCTCGAAGAACAAGTTTCAAGATTTGGAGTACTCCACCTATTTCGTTGCAAGAATAAATCTAAGATATAATACTTCAGGGTAAATATTATCAGCGAGATAAGACAGAGAAGTGACACAAGCAGGAGCTTCATTTGTACCAAACTCTACCATATCTTCCCATCGGATATCAGATTAAGAAAAGCTTAAGTCGAAGAATTTTACGAGTAAAAGTCATACCAGATCGAGCTCAGCATCCTCAGCCATCTGAATTGCCTCACTTTTAGACACCACCCCAACCTACGCCAAGAAATAACTCAATAAGCCACAGCTTCAACAAGGACAAGAGGGAACTAAAACAGTCAAAGGAGGAAGAAGCACGAAGAAGCAAACTGATGAAGAAACTAAGATTCTTACATCTAACTCAATCCAAAATGCAGACCCAAAGGGACAAAGAGGAAGAAGGAAAACAACTCACCATATTTTGCTGCTCGTCAATCAAGCGTACTGTAGCTGACCTGCATCAATCCACCACACAGACATTAAACACCATCATTTCGAACTTCAATTCGATTAGCTTGAAATTTGGCGACACACTCAAAAAAATCATCCAGAGAAGAGAAGCTCGGAGCACGCCACCTGATGGTGGATACGTCGAGCGCTTGATCGTCATCCGAATCGTTCTGCCGGGACCGCCTCCAATCTCCGGACCCCGAGTAGCGCGATCCGCCACCGCCGCCGTAGCGGGCGGCGACGGAGCGCCCGCGGGGGGCGAGGACGAGCGAGCATTTGGCTAGGTTCGCTGCCTCGGAGAGGCGGGCTCCGAAGAGCTTCGACGACTCGAGCGAGGAGAGGGAGAAAGAAGGAGACGCCGTCGGGGCCGCCGAAGTCGCCGTCGCAGCCGCCTTGGAGCTCGTGAGGATGGGCTTGAAGGCGAAGCTGCCGGTGACAGCAGCCATGGCGTCGTAGCAAGAAAGCTCTGCGACCGCGAGCCAAACTCTTTTGTTCAGGTCGTCTTCATTGCATTTGCAGCACTCGCTACTGCAATCTGCAATCATCGTCTTCCTTATCCACAACGACTCTTTTCCAGTGAGTGGCCGAAGCACAGATTTGGGCCGAACCGTTTCCCAATGGGCTTACGCTGGCCCGCTCAAGTAAAATACGGGCCTGAAAGGCCCTACGGTCGAACCGGTGAACGGCGAACCGGTCCAGAGACGACCGAAAGCTTTAAAAAAAGCGGAGAAAATATATTCTCAAGACGTCTCCCGCTCTCCTGCCCCATTTGTCGAGAGAGAGCGAGTATGTCTAGTTCGAGCGAACGGCGACATCGACCGCCGTTACCGACGACGCAGAACTCCGACGACCGGCTGAAGCTCGCCGTGGCCATCTCTCTTCTGCGTTCCAAGTTCCTGAAGAACCGCATATCTCCTCCTCCTCCTCCTCCTCCTGAACCCGATGTTCTGCGATGGAAACGAAAGGTCTGTCTGTCTGTCTGTCTGTCTCTCGCTCCTACTTCGCTCAAATCGCCTTCGTCGCATCTTCCTCACTGACTGGAAGTAACGTTGCTGGTTTCGCTGTCGTTGCCTGTGGTTTTAAGGCTAAGGAGCGAAAGCAGGAGCTCTTGAGGCTCAGAGAGGATCTGAAGGAAGCAGAAGGTTCGTGTTCTTCAAATTTCTCTCTCTCTCTGATCCCGATTCTGCATTTGCTTTTCTATTGGTCGAGTTTCATGATCCGAGACTCCGTTTGATCGGCTGTTCCGCGACAGAAGCATCGCACTCCGCTGCATTTCCTCAAGTCGCTTCCTGCAAGTGCTATTTCTTCAACGACTTGGGAAACCCGAGCCCTGACGGGCTTGGCGACGGCTCGGATCATCGATTCAGCGATGTCCTTCGCCGGAGATTTCTCAGGCAAGGTTTGCCTTCGCTGTTATGCTAATCATCATCATGTGACTCCACTTTGAGTTTGGATGATCCCAAGAACTTCTTTGCTTCTCTTCTCTGCAGTGCGATACTCAGAAAGTAAGAGGAGAAGGGATGATTCGCATCAGCGCTGGCATCTATCAGGTGCTTCTTTTGGTTGATCATTATAACTCCAGCATGCTTAGAGCTGAAATGAACTGAATTAGTCTAGTCTACTGACGGTGCATTTCCTATATCTAGTTCATGTACATTTTCGAATGGCAAAAGTAATGATGGACAATTTTATGCACTTGTTGTTTCTTATGTACTTATTGGCTATGTCTCTATCTCGCTAAATTAAGAAACCTACTGATTGAGAAAAATCCTTAGAATGAATTTGAGATTCAGACTGGAGAGACTGGTGCAATGATTGACTTTGAAAAGCTCAAGATGTTCTTCTCTTCCTTCCCCTCAAAGGTCTTCCGAGTATTCATCTGTAGTTGGCCTTTCCCTATATTATCATAAAATTCTTCTTAACCTGTGAATTCAGCAGTATGAATATACTACTTATGTATATGCATTTCGGGAGTCCTCTTACACTTCAATTTCAGATGTGACAACAATAGATGAACTGGACCATCTGTGTGCTGCTGCTGATTTTCTTGTGGAGCTATGTGACGCTGTTTCATCTGTGAGATTTCTTTCTCTGCTCTCTGACTTCTTACTGTTTATCTCAAATGGTTAGTGTCGGACTTATTTTCTTATAGGTTGAGGAAGATAATTTTGCTAACTGGTCACATCAAGCTGCAGACTTCATACTAGGTATTGAGCGCTTGCAAAATTATTCCTGAATTTCTTTAAGTTGCATTCACCTTCACTTCTCAAGTTCATTACCCACGAATACCACATTTAATTTTGGGTCTTGTGGTCCCATTGATTGATTTTTTCTGCGTTCTATATGAGCAATACTTCTGCTTACTCCTTTCATAGCACGTGTAACTTCACCTTTCCTTCTCTTTTCTCTTTAAATCGTGTTGCTGGTCATTGATAAGTTGAGGGAATATGGAGGAGAACCTAAACACTCAGTCGTGAAGTCAAATCATGTTTCAAAAGTAAAAGAGAGATTGGTTATCTTCCCTGAACATATATGTACTAGAGTCTGCAAAAATGGTCTACATATTGGGTATTCTGCCGCATGGGTGAATGTTATTTACTGTACCTGTGTCATTACTACAAGTTGAGAGATGCACACAAGCGAATTTCCAGAGTCCCATCTCGAAGGTGTAAATGACTTTGTGCATATGAAAAGTTTTTGAATGAATTATTCATGGTTTTGTGCAAGGAGTTCATATGAGTGATTATATCTATTTGGCCCTAAAATTCTGGCAAGTACTTTCAGGAGGTTTTAGGTCAGATTCAATGATTTGATGTTAGTTTGTCCAGGTTTCTTGCTGATAGAAGTTTCAAAGATGATTTACTATGAAATTTGACAATCCTGCCATGTGCCTTTTTTGGCCATCTTGCTTATTTTTTAACAATTTTCTCTCTAAAAGCTTCATTGAAGAAGCTATTATCAGTGAAAGAGAACATGGAAAGCATTGAGGGTATTGTGAACAGTTTGATATTGCGCTTGGTTAGAAGAATGACCTCTCTCTCAGGAGGAGATGGCGGTAAGTCTTTCTGATTCCAATTCATCTCGCCTGTAATTTTAGGATATAGTATTTTATGATGGATGTGTGCACAGTTATATGTACTCTAAATGTTTACTTTCCTCAGTTACAGTGCATTATTGGTGCTTGCATTTTGTTGTCAGTTACTCACAATATTTGTTCATCTTCTGCATCATTGTGTTTTAGGGCGGAATGACATTGGCAATGATGTGCAGTTCTATGTTCAGCATTTGATTCGGAAACTAGGAAAGGCGGTCTACCTAGGACAAAGAGCAGCAGTCACAGTTTCTCAAAAGATTCCTGTTGTAGCAGAAAGTATACTCTTTTCAGATCCTTTTGATGATAAATTTCCAGACCTGCATCAGTACATGTTCATCTTGTGAGTAAATCAACCATGACTTCTATAGCAGATTATATGTCATTTACTTAGATTCCTAAACATATCTTTCTTTAAATATATGGACTTATGTAACCCAAGTTCACATTGGACAATCGGTCAAGCAGGATCTACTACCTGCATCCTACTTGGCATAGTATAGCGGATAATTGCTTCAGGGCGTATGGTCTTTGCTGAGTTTCATTGGCTAAACATGATGCGGTCCAGAACTAAGCATGTGTTTTTTGTTGATCACCTCATTAAAAGAATGTATGAATTGAGGAGTCTTGGATATTGTTGGTTTCAGCATGTTTGTAATTCAACTGCTGACTCTTGCGCTTGCAGAATTCAACTTCTCGAACTCTTGGTATCCGATTACTTGCTAACATGGTCAATGGATGAAAATTTTGATCAGTGTGAGTGTGTACTTTTATCTATTGCTTGCATCTTATACTGCACTTTAACTTCGCATTGGCTCTGAGATACTAGAGCCACAATCTTTGATGATTAAGCACAACAAGAGTCAGCTCCAAGACTATAAGCATATTAAGCTCTTTGATATAGTAAGCGTCGAGCGTTATTCATGCAGTGCTCTTCGAAGAGTGGTTGACATCAATTATCCATGCCCGGAAAGCGCTGGGAGCTTTGGAAAGCAGCAATGGTCTCTACATGCTCTACATGGATCGTGTGGTCGGAGAATTGGCTAGACAATTGGGTCAGATTTCATCAAAACACAAGCTGGATCCAGATGTTCTCACCAATCTATTCCTCTAACTGCATCTTGCATCATACTGTCTTCACTGTCAACACGTGTGCTTTGCTCATATACCTCTTCTTTGTTCTCGGCGGCCGATACGGAGCTTCCATCGATCAGGGTAAGCGTCGAGCGGCCAGTCACTCATCTATTGCGAACGGGTACAGTTAATTAGCCTCAACTTAACTAGGCAATCATGACTTGTGATCGCGTTATTAGTTTATCGAATATAATGGGTATGAAACAAATGAGTTGACTTACCCAAAAAAAAAAAAAAACAAATGAGTTGATTTTGAACGATACGGAAAAGAAAGGATGTCTTTCTCTCTAACCCAGGAGCTGTCTGCATTTTCTTTTTGAAATGTCTATGCGAATATAGATCAGCTGTCTTCACTAGGGGTGAGCAGTCAAAATCGCCCATCCGGGAACCGCCCGGAAACTTACCGGTCTGGTTCTCGGTTCTGGAGGTGGAACCGCACACCTAAAACCGGACCGACACTATTTATTAAAAAATATAAAAAATAATAATAAAATAGAAATTTTTACTTATTTCTTTTTGTCATTCTCACAATCTCACGCCCCTCTGTCCTTGGAAGGCTGTCCACAGAAGAAAGGATGTCGATTAGCCTCTTGCCATCAGTATCTTTTTCAACTATTCTTCTTAAAGTTCCTTTAGTAGCAGCACAGCTTTGAGTTTGACGAGTGAAATCTGCTTTAATTTTTTTTTCTTGGCTCATCCTAGAACATTGCTTCTAGTGATTAGTTGGGTGGTGGAGAGCTGTTGCATATTGTGTTTTTTTTTTCTTCTCTTGTCTTTTTTTTTTTTATAATTACCCACCCGGGAATAGGACCGAACTGGGCGGGAACCGGACCGGACCGCCCAATCTGGTCCGTTCCGGTTCCCGATTCGTAAGAGAACCGAGAACCGATCACCCCTAGTCTTCACGATTCATCGGCCACATGTTCATGTTAGGCAACTTTGGTTGGGGAGGGAAATTAACAAAAGTTGGGGAAAGATAGGGGTAAAGAAAATTTGACTGGAAAATTTTCAAAATATCTAAAATTTCTGTGAGGGTGATCATAGATATGTTGCGAAAAGAAAGTTGCTAAATAAAATAAAAAGAAACATATCTAAGGCGAGTTGAAAACAAATTAAGCATTTGTATGTTAGTGATCGTACATGTGTAAATAAGTAGTGAAAATAAAATTAGTAATGAATCGGAGTACGTATTAAAACTGGCACTGTTGCATAAATAAAAGAAGTTCTCTCACATTCGTAGGCACATTTAGAAAATCGAGAAAGTTTCATCGATGGAAAAACGATGTATCGCGTCAATGAATTGCACTGGACTACTAATATTTTTCGTTCACCGACTCTTTCAAATGATAAAACTTTTATTTATTCTTTCAATCGCGCTTCACTCGTTTTACGGCGTCGTTTAACAACGATGAGTCGATACGCAGGATGGAGTTGTCTAGGAGACCTGTTCTTGATGTATTGTTCGGATAAATATGGATTCATGGCCTACATTGTTCCCTCCTGTATCTGCTGAAGATTCACCATAACGTTCCCAACACAGTAATATCACCTTTCTATCACAAAATAGATTTCCTTTTTGTTTCCTAAAATAGTCAAGGGGTCCCACTGAAATCGATTGTGTCCGAGGGTGGCAACTGCAATCTCGTCAAATCTTCTTTTATTTATATCCAGAAGATTAAAAGAAGCTATGTGAATGATTACGCCAAAGTTCATTCACATAGGCGATTTATCATATAGTTTAGATATGGAAAATTTGTAATTCCCTTATTAATATGAATATCCCATGTTCCAATGTTTTATTTTCAATCGTGATCAATATTATTTAACTGACTGTACCAAAAAATATATATATAATACTCTATATTTGAGAATATATTGTTTCTAATTATCATCCATAAAAATTGATTATTTATAGGAATATATAGTGATACAGGTCAAGCCTGTCCTGATTTCCTCCTTTTGAATGTTTCTCCCAGCGGAAAGCCCTTCTTCTTTCTTGGTTACACCTTGGCCTTCATAATGTGCCTGTCGTTCACACGCGACCGGGAGTAGAAGAAGAAGAAGAAGAAGAACAGCAGCCTTTCGCTGCGCGAAACTCCAGCAGCGATCCCCATCAATACAAAATCTCACGGCGATCTCGATGGCCGCGATCAAATGCGCGCTCGCCCTTTCCTTCGTGATTCTCACGCTGCTAACTGGAAATGCCGATAGCTTGGCGGGTGAGACCACTAGCCACCAACAACGATGGCAGCTGTCGAGCCACGACTTCTCCCCTTCCTTCCGAGCGACAAAGATGAACCATGTGATGAAGCCGAGAATGGGCTGGGGTGGTCGAGGCGGAGGATGGGGCGGCCGGGGTGGCCGCAGCGGCAAACCCATCCGGCATACACCAGGGAGTATAGTAGGCCCCAATCATGCCGTGACTCAAGGGTCGTCCGCCGTCAGGTCTCGCCGGTCGACACTCGGCTCCGCCATCGCGAGTTGCTCTCTATTCCTCGGTCTACTGTTTGCTCCATTCCTAGTTTGAATGTAGTCACCGGAAAGTCAGGAGTACGGCAGTCGTCGTTCATTCCGGTGATTTGATTTGGTCTTTAGTTTGCTCTCTCTCTCTCTCTCTCCCTTTTTTTTTTTGCGGTCGAATTAGTTCGCACATAATTGTCGTCTAGAAAAAGAAAAATTTGCTTCATAAATATAGAAATGCTTTTATTATTATTATCATGGAAATTTTATCCTATTTTCGTTTTCTGCTAAATTCAATGCTTCCATTGACTACGGTTGAAAGGCGAAGCCACACTCACGTTGGGGATTGACCTTAGGGGATAAGAGCTTTTTTCGTACCATCGACTCAGAAAATTCGTTGGTAATGGATCCAACTCTTAATCTGAATCACGCCAATTTCTAACGGTGGATTACCGTGCTAGTTTCCCTTTGAATAGCCACTGATTACGATTGTGCGATCCTAAATTATCAAAAAAGGAAAGAAAAAGAAGAAGAAGAAGAATATACGCACCTCCACGTAAGAAAAAGGAAATACACGAGATTTTAGATAATCTCCTTGCCGCACTTCATTCATATATAGAACAATTAATGTGATTTTCTTCTCCTGACGGTTTAAACAATACAGGGATTAGTGATAAGTATTCTGCCAGGGACGTGGATAAACCATCAAGGCATCACCTAACGATCATTGATTGACCGTAATAGACAATCGACACTCACAATTTCTTCACAACCCTCCACCTCTAAATATGGACCGTCAAGATTCACTCCATGTTGTTTTGAAAAAAAATAAAAGTACATCAACGGACCCTAGACCAGTTGAACAAGCTCACTTGAATCGTTAGTCGTGTGGGCTTGACGGTAGGACTCATTTGATCAAACGGTTCACGGGATCTTGATCGGTGTGGTTTGCGATCCTATCCTTCCATCTAACTCGTCATAAAGACCCTTGACTGAATAATGGCGAGGTGACAAATAAGAGCGATCGGTTTCTCGGGTGGTCGGCTTTTCCTCGGAAGCGGGAACTACACTGATGGGACCGATCCCCGATCCTAAGACTTGGGTTCGGTCCGACTAATCCTAGGATTGGATGGGAAACCAGTTCAATGGGACCGGGGAGGAAAAGACAGAGAGAAAGAGTGAGACGAAGGGCGTACTGCACTTAGAGCGGTAAAGTCTCGACTCTTGACCGACTGAGAAGTGAGGCCCGAGGGAGGAAACGAGAGATACTGAGATGGAGAGAACTCAGAGAAGGGGAAATTATGTCGGTTCTTATTTCGGTTCATGGGAACTGGATTGCTTGGGAACCGGTTCCATTTTTAGGAATGTGGACCGGACCAAAACTCCGAAGAATCGGACCGACTTGGCTGGTTTCGTCTAGGCGGTTCCTAGGTTGAGCAATCCAGTGTGCTCAATCCTAGTGATGAAAGGCCGAATAGAAGAAGGAGCGTGAAAAATTTGGAAAGAAAAGGAAAGGCAAGAAGAGGATGCTTTTTTCTGCTTCTGCTAAATGAAATCGCAAGAGAACCATAGATGGAGGAGAGAGAGAGAGCGAGAGTGCCTCAACTAACATTACACATCCATGGTAGCACTATCATAACGTCGACTCCACGATGAAAGATCAGCCCGCAAACTCTATCGTGTTTCACCTTTAGAGCGCCGCTAGCCATCGTCCTCTCTCTCTCGTCACCTGAGGGCGGGGCTCGTTCTCGGCGTTTACCACGGCGGCGGCCACCAGGGTGACGGGGTCACACGGGTGGCAGCGGTCACGTCTGGCCAGGGGGTGGAGCTAAAGCCCAGTAGTGTGACTCACAAGTCCTTGGCCATCGGATCTCGGCCGTCGTGGCTCGACCTCCGTCGGTTCTTCCTCTCTTCTCCTCGGGTCTCCTGCTCACTTCGACTCTTGTTTGAATGTCATCAAAAGGAGTTAGGCGCCTGTCTTTTCTCCTCTTCAGCTATCATAGATTTTTATACATCACACGCGTATTCATTTATGTACAGAAAGCAAGACAGGACTTCGCATACTTACTGAAATAATCTTAACTATTTTTTGTTTAACACGCTCGTTGAAATGAATTTTTCAGCGCGGAAATCTCACTTTACCGGGCTTTTAATGATGGCAAAATGATGGACGATGTAGTCTAACAGATCTACTCTTCGTATATTAGTCGGATAGATAAAGACGCATTGAGTTCATAATCATCATCAAGATCAGGATTGACGGACCAATAATCAGGTTATCGGATTCAAGAGGAAAACTAATGGAAATCTAATGGAGATTTAGGCTCCGCTCGTTTAATGAAAAATAACTTCCCAGAAAAATATTTTTCGGATTTTCCAGCGTTTGTTTCATGGAAAACAAGATAGGCAAGGAAAATATTAAAATTGTTTTCCGCTTTAAAAAAGTAGAAAACATTTTCTATCTTCTTTCTTTAACTTTAAACATTATCCACTTGTTTTCAAAAGTGGCTTGTGACCAGCAACTAATTAATGTATAATAAAAAAATATATAAAAGAAAAAAAAATTAAAAATCGATTTTTTTTATAATTTTTCATAAATTATCAAATGAACACTTGAAAATATTGTGATTTTCTAAGAAAATGATTTTTAAAAAAATATTTTTTAGAAATGTTATATTTTTCGAAAAATGAACCGAGCCTTACTACAACTGTCCAATCTGAATCGGACTAAAATGTGATTTATATCACCTCTAAATCCATTTCAGGGAGAGAGAGCTTTTGGTTTCCAAAAGCGAGTCACATCATTCGCCCTACGGATGGGCATTGAGTTGGGAGCAAGGATCCCGTCCCCATCCCGCCGTGCTACGGACGAATACGACCCGCAACTGCCAAGCAAAGATTTCATTCCATTGCATGAAAATTTATTCACTAATTAAATTACGTATAGTTTAGTGACGAAAAATTTGTAATTCCGAATGTATAACTTCGATAATATAATTTACATTGATAATCCGTGTTCTAATATTTCTTTTTAAATGCCATAGGTGCTAGCTGTTAAACTAAACATATATATATATATATATATATATATATAAGATATATCTTTCAATACAATTCATATATGACAAGTGGGTCTTTTTATTGTCGACGTATGTTCCTACTATGCCCATAGTTTCCGAAGGACGAGAAACAACTGATGCAGCATCTAAATTGAGAATTCATACATCATACATTTTATTAGTCCAATCTTTCGTAAGACCTACTTGCAATAACAAACTTGCAAAGTTTAATCTGTTTTATTATAAAAGAGATATGTTGTTCCTGTAATAACGGGCTTGCAGAACGGATCCGTTTATCATCAAGAGATTTGAACAAGTGAAAGTTATGTTTTGGTTCGAGTGGGGACGACATTTCTCTTCTGCATGTCCATGAAGTTTCGAGAATATTCCAAACATTCACAGAGAAAGATAGAGAGGCGGGAATTTATCGAACGAACCGCGCTCTTCGGTATTTACGTTAGGAATCCACTGGGCCCGGGACAGGTCCGGTGGCCATCCCCAGTCCCGACTGAATTAAATCGCATCAGAATCTCGCCAACCTCTTCTTCTTCCTCCGTCACCCGTTGGCTTTTTCGTGTGCACGTGCATTCATACACGAGCAAAAGAAGGAAAAAGAATCACAACCTTTCACTGCCCAAAACTTTCACGTCGATCCGATCGGCACGAGACTCCGGCGGCCTCGACGGCCGCGCTCGAGTCACGCGCTCGCCCTTTGCCGTCTCTCGATCCGCCAAGGTGCTTGGCCGCCGATGAAGCCATTGGCCACCATCGACGACATCAGTCGTCAAGCCCCGGCATCTCCTCCTCCTTCCGAGCAAGAAAGATCCGCAACCCTGTGATCTTACTCTTAATAGGTCGTAGTATAATTGCGCAGTATGTTTTCGACTTACAATCAAGAAGCACGATCGATCGGCGGTGACAATTCTTTCTTCTAACTTTCTAACTCTTAGAGATTTTTGTATGTTGCATGTTTGTACACATTTATGTACATAGAGATATAAGAACTTACATACTTATTGAAGTGATCGTAATCAACTCTGTCCGGCACACGCGCTAAGATCAAGTGTTCCGCTTGGAAATGAACGGCGGATGTCGTCGTCTAGGAGATCTGGTCTTCATCTATCGGCAGGACGGATATAGATATAGACGCATTTATTGTTCAACGCTAACTCATGAACACTTCAACTCTTCAATTCAAAAGATTCCCCCACTTATTCATGAGTCATGATTAGGTAGAAATTCCCTCCATTAAAAGCTCTCGATCAGTCTTCGAGGAAGATCCGGATCCCCCGATTTAAGTTACCACCACCCGTCCGATTGAGATCGAACGGATGAGATTTTATTAAAAAAATTTTAATTTTTTTTTCTAGTCGTCCAATTCAGATCGGACAGCTAGATAAGACTTATGTCATCCCTGATATAAGTTATGAGATCCAAATTTCCCTTTTAAGGAAGAAGTTCCTCTCAGCACTGCTCTCTCATGCAGCTACTTTGCCCAAAAATGAACTGATCATGGATCATCGACCAATCGTTTTGAATGATTCAGATTCAATTCAGCGCAATGATGTACGTGTCGTTCACGCGACCGCGAGGAGGAGAATAAGAAGATGAACCACAGCCTTTTTCGCTTTGCAAGAAACTTCCAGCAGCGATCCCGTCAACCCAAATTCTCAGGGCGATCGCCATGGCCGCGATCAAATGTGCGCTCGCCCTTTCCTTCGTGATTCTCGCGCTGCTGCCGACTCGAAATGCCGAGAGCTCGGCGGATGAGACCATTAGCCATCGACAACGATGGCAGCTGTCGAGCGACATCGTCTCCCCTTCCTTCCGAGCGAGAACGATCGGCGCCCATGTGATGAAGCCGAGTGTCGGCCGGGGTAGTCCAGGCGGAGGACGTGGCGTTGGGGTTGTTCGACTTGGCGGGGGTGGCGGGGGCGGCGGCGGGGGTGCTCGAGGCGGAGGAGGCGGCGGCGGGGGTGGCGGAGGGGGTGCTCGAGGCGGAGGAGGTGGTGGCGGGGGTGCTCGAGGCGGAGCAGGTGGCGGTGGGGGTGGTCGAGGCGGAGGTGGCAGCGGGGGTGTTCGAGGCGGAGGAGGTGGCGGCCGCAGCCCCATCCAGCAGACACCAGGGATACCAGGGACAACAGTAGGCCCCAATAATGCCGTGACTCAGGCGGTGTCAGCCGTCAGGTCTCGCCGGTCGACACTCGGCTCCGCCGTCGTGAGTTGCTCTCTATTCCTCGGTCTACTGATTGCTCCATCCCTTGTTTAAATATAGTTAGCGGAAAATCAGGAGTACGGAAGTCGTTGACCTGTTTCATTTTCCGGTGATTTGATTTGGTTTTTAGTCCCCTCTCTCTCTCTGTTTTTTTTTTTTTTGGTGGTCGAATTAGTCTGCACGTAATTGTCGTCTAGAAAAAGAAAAATTTGCTTGATGAATGTAGAAATTCTTATGGAAATTTTATCCCATTTTTATTTTCCGCCGAAAAATCGATGATTATGGGTCCAACTCTTAATCTGAGTTAGGCAAATTTCCAACGTTTGCGCGCTCCAAAATCATCGAAAATGGGCAGAAAAAGAAGAAGAAGAAGAATCTACGCACCTCCGTATATTGTACACTCTCATTGCAAGAAAAAGGAAATACGCGAAATTTGGATAATTTTGATTTAGGGTTATCCAAGGAATAACTTGTTGCACTGTATTCATATATCGAACAATTGACGTGATTTTCTTCTCTTAAAGTTTTTAACTATACGGTGATTAGTGATAATTATTCTGATAGGGAGGTGGATAAACCGTCGAGGCATCACCTAATGATCATTGATTGACCGGAACCAAGTTCTTCTTCAAAACCCTCCTCCATATCTAAATACCATACTATCAAGATCCCTCCATGTTATTTTGAAAAAAAAAATTCGGATGGATCTCGTGAACAATGCTGGGGAATGGGAGGAGGAGGAGTAGGATCGTCACCGGGCATCGGCCGCGGCGGCGGCGGCAACGGAGGGGCTTCATCTTCCTTCCACAATGTCGACCCTGTGGTCGAACGGGTTCCCGACCCAAACCTTTCCCTGTGAAGCCAAAAATCCCACGGTCGAAACACCAACGTCTAGAAATCAAAAGGTCCACGGCCGCCGGATCTCGTCCGACGACTCGTTTTAGTTTCTCGAGACAAGATTGATAGGACCAAGATTAAAGATAAAGAAAGAACAAAAGGGTTAGAGTTGGTAGTAGTGCCGGATATTAATGGCCTTTCCATATATAGCATTCGTAATTTCGTTCGCACTTGTTCTTTCTCCAAATTCTATTGTGTTTTCTTGCCTATGAATTTTTCGGTAGGAGCCGCGTGTTGTCGATCACACGATCGATGTGGCGTGGCGAATGTATCATGTTATATCCATGTGCTATGTATTTCATCGTACGCAACGTCTTCTGAAATTACTCACTTAGAGTGTCACGTCCAGTAAATGTCACATGAAATATCTTCTTGACGGTGGAATATATACATTTGTGGAGAAAATTACACATTATATTTTTGTATATTCGACGCTAAACATTTTTCATTTACTCGATCAATTTTGGCTGGCTGGTGCTGATGTAGATCACTTTTAATGAGATTTATTTTATTTCCCATTTTTTATTTTTTAGTTTCCTTTTCTTTATTTCTTGTCTACCCTCTTTTTCCCAATGAGGCCGACTGGGGCTTCATGAACCGATAGGTCAAAATTCGCTGGACGAACTAACTTGATATAAATGCAAAAGGTTTATAACTTTTTCTTTCTAGTTTTCATGATATTTAGATATTTAAGTCTTGAAAAGAGAAAAATAGATAATATTTGCACCTATCAGATCTAAAAAATATCGTTTTGTGTTTTTTTTTTAAATGAAAGTTGTGCTTGGGAGACCGGATATAACTCTGAATATGATATAAAACTATCATCTTCGACATTTGAGCGACTTGAATTTCAGATTTAATAATCCCACTTAGGAGGTGGGATAAGGCTGGATAGAATATAATGTTTAAACAAACGGAGAGAAAAGAAAAGGCAAGAAGAGAACGCCCTTTTCTGCTTCTGGTAAAAGGGATCCACAAATGGAGGAGCGAAAGAGCGAGAGTGCCTGAACTAACATTACACGTCCATGGTAGCATTATCATAACGTCGACTCCAAGATCAAAGAACAGCCCGCAAACTCTACGGTGGTTCAACCTTGGACAGCCGCTAGACACCGTCCTCTCCCTCTCTCTCTCTCTCTCTCTCTCTCTCTCTCTCTCTCTCTCTCTGTAGACTCGTTAGACCTAGGATCTGAGGCTTGCAACCTTTTATCTAAGCTTGCCTGCCTCAGAACCGTGGAGGTGGGGTCACCTGAGGGCGGGGCTTGTTCTCGGCGTTGACGGCGGCCGAAGGTAGAAGTCGCAACCACGAGCTCGCGTCCCTCTCCAGACTATGATTCCCCGTCAAACGCTTTGAGGTCGCCTGAGACTGGGCCTCATATCCTTGTATCAGTCACGGTCTCTGCGCGGTGGCCGGTGGCCGGTGGCCTTTACAGTGTTCGCCTTGCTGAGAAAGGCTGGAAATTCCCTCCGGATAGCATGGTGGATAGATAAGACCACAGGGGGACTTGAAAAAGATTGTCGTCGAGTGAAAAAGATGAGATTTGATTAGGACATATTCGTGTTATATTTGGTATTTACCAAATATTGTAGAAGATATAATGAATCTCATCGTTATCTTGTCCGATTTATATTCTATTCAACTAAAATATCCAAATGACCGAACCCAGCCGAAGAGATATAATGAAGCCATTGCAATTGCCGAAACTACCGAGCCCAGTAAACGCGCAAAGAGAAATGGTAAATTGTTAATGAGTTACCATGAAATAGACATCTGGATTTAATATTTGCACCTCTTATTGCTAAAAAGATATCTTAGAACAATTATGATTTGTATATAACTATACTGATTATATTAAAGTGACTATATATATTGAATAATAAATGCAAGGAATGGATAATTAGATATATCCGGTGGATATAATGAATACTTCAGTCAATTTTGTCAATATAAGTGGAACCGCGTGCCTCAAGTTTAGGACATCCAAGAGGATTATATTGAAAAATCATCAAAGTTAAGATTAAATCGATATTTTTTTAAAAAAAATCCAACTTTGTAGGATAGTTTTCTCAAATTTTGAAATATCTAAAATTTGTGCAACTTTGAAGAGAATTTAAAAATCGCGAGAATTTTGGCAGGGACGTCGCTGGAAGTTGTTTAAGTTATCGAGCAGGCAAATAGGCGATGTCAATTAACCACCGGGGGTTGCCCTAGTGGCCACCCTTCCCCCATATCTAACACGATCTTAAAATAACTTTCTAATTGTAACGTGAATGATAATAAACGTGCGGATAACTGATTAAAATAAAACTAATTGAGAATCGAAGCACATAGTAGAACATGATCGAATACGTGTTTTATACGTATATAAATCATCTACGCTGAGCGGGTGTTGTTTTAAATATAAATCTTAAAACCATGTGAAAGATATAAATTTGAGCGAAGCACTAATTATTTTACCATTAGGGGTACAAAATTCGATTTCATGCAATGCGTACGGTCGAAATAAAAGTATTGCCTATAATGTCGGTTGTTTATACGTCAACATGTCACGTTGGATTCGATGATCGTAAGCCGAACATTTGGCTATACTCACAAGAATTCCTTTGGAGATTGACTACTAGCAATATTTTTCGTTAGCTAACTCTTCATTAGACCGTACAACTTTCATTTATGCATTGCGTGTATTTTTATTAGCTAGCGACTTTTCACAAGCAGCGCAACCCATATGGATAGTGACAGGTCATGGGAATTTTTGAGGAATCGGTCCTAAGCCTATTGTGAAGGAAAGTTATATGAAAAAAAGCCCGGACTTATTATAATTATCTCACTTCAGTTTCAAATTCTTTTTTTTATTGTCAATTGAGTCCTGAATCATCTTTTGTCTTGATGTCAATCCAGTTCTTTCGGCCAATTTTGACTGAAAATCACTAACATGAATGCTGATCATCCCATATTGTCCGGTTCGTGCTGACCGCGAACTAATCTTAAAATACTTCTTTGAATTTTTGTTTCCCACTTTGATCGGCAAGTGTTGTCGGAGCTTGTTGGTTATTTTTGTGGGTCATTACCCTTGCAATATGTCTAGATGAGGTGTGCACAACAACGGGCAAGGGCTTGGCGGCCCTAGCCATCGACTAGCAAGCTCCGATGAACCCATAGACAAAAACAAAAGAAGGAAAATACAAAGAAAAGAATAAATAAAAAATTCAAATGTGCTTAAAAATTAGTAATTTCCATCGATAACTGGTCGAAATAACAAGATTGAGAATATTAAAAAGATTATAATTAAGTCATTACCCATAAAACTTTCCGAAATTTCCAATTGCATAGCGCGTGTCGTATCCAATCTTGAACAAACGACTCCCCCTTTTCCCGTCTTGGTTTCCCTCGCCATGTTGCTACGAGCCTCCACGATGCAGCGTTCTCTTCATCTCCTCCTGCGAGTGCCATCAGCTTCTTCCTTCTGCTATCTTGGCCTCTGTTCAAATTGCCATGACGCCATAAGGAGAGCCTTCAACTTCCCGACGGACCTTGACATTCGTCCGTTCTGCACACGATGGTCGCGGGTTTGTTCTGTGACGAAGAAACGCGGGATCTGTTCGCACGGATGTTGTCCGAGGAGTCTGTTGTTGATTGTACTTACTCTTCATTGAAAGATTAGTTATCGTTTCCAAAAGTAGTAACACGGTCCAACTGAAATCAATTGTGTCGGAGAATCCCCCAACTGCCTTCTCCTTCGTTCGACGTCGGTCTTTAAATATGCGTGGCAACATCGCCATCAAAGGACGAACTTCTCCAAAACTTTCCCTGCGTGCAAAAAGAATTCCCCCTTCCCCACGACCCGATCAAGAAGGCAGACTCTGTGATCTCGATGGCGGGGATCAAGTTCGCGCTCGTCGTTTCCCTCGTGATCCTTCTGTTGCTGTCTCTAGCTCGTGAGAGCTTGGGCAGCGCTGAGCCCGCGGAAGAAAACCTTAGCCAGGACACGACAGAGCTTCGCGTGCATGTGGAGAATGGCGGCGGCGGCGGCTGGTTAGCAGGTAGCGGTATCATGGCTCCGGTACACGCGAGTGGACACAAGTCCAGCAACGGGACACGCAGCTGGTCCTCAGCCGTCGGACCTCGCCTGTCGTTGCTCGCCTCCGCCATTTGTTCCTCTCTTCTCCTCGGCCTGCCGTTTGCTTCAACCCGAGTTTGAATGCCATCAGCCACAACTCCGGGGAGACAGCAACCTGAGAATGGGGATTATGCAGTTGCTGGACTTTCTTGTTTGCTCTTATGTTCCTAGTTTGTTGCTGTAAATTTTCGTCCTGGCAAGGAAAAAAAAACAAAAGGTTACGCTCTTCGGATGTTAGTTCACATGTATTTGGTAGCGGGCAATGTAGCTAAAAATGGTGGTCGATGATGTCGACGAAAGAAACAATAAATGAAGGATCAATTTGTTTCAAAAAATCATTTTGGAAAGATAGTTTTCAGACTTTCCAGAGTTTGGACGACCAAAAACAATTGATCGACGAAAGTGTCTTTCACATATGGAAACTATAAGTTGATATCGAGAATACGAATTATTCATTTTCTTTGATTCTTTTTCTCTATCTTTTGTTCTCTCGATTTTTCTTCAATGTTGTCTCTCTCTCTTTCTTTTTTAATTTGCTTCTTCATAAATCTCATTGAGATGATTAATGAAAAAGTTGTAAACCTACTATACGAATGTCGATTTAGTTTTAAGTTTTTTAATTTAGTTTTAATTAAACTTTTTGATGATATGCTAATATAATCATTTCAGCCAAATTTAGTATTGACGTGGTGGTCTAATTAATCCCGACCATATAATTACACGACGCAGCTACGTCGATCAACGCTGGTGTGGGAGATTTTTATAATTTTTAAATTACATTTTTCTCTAAGTTTTTCCTTTTTGCTATTGCCCTCCGTGGCCATCATCAAGGCCCCGGCCAGAAATTGACAAAGAGTAATAGGAAAAAAAAAACAAAAAGAAAAAAAAAGAAAAACATCTAAAATTTTAAAATTTTTGCAAAAATTGTTAGTGTTAGCATTAGCCATAGCACGTAGGATGGTTGGCACCCATTCAGTGGCTATAGGTCAAAATTAGTCAAAAGAACTACATTATCATATCACTAAAAAAATTAGGAGGGTTAAATTAGAAATTTTAGAACTCAATTGACATATGGATAGCCAATTTAGGACTTCTTTTGAGTCTACTATCTCCTGAATATACTGTTAATGTTCTTTGACAATCCTAAAAAACATGATTATTTATAATAATCTAGGAAGAATTATATAAATAGTCCTTAAACTTTGGTCGAATTTGTAAAATAGTCCATAAATTTTAAATTTATTCAATATGATCAATGAACTTTAACTTAATGTGAATGTGATTGCTAAATTTTCAATTTATTTAATATAATCCTTAAATTTCTGTACATATTTTTACTAGGCCATGAACTATATGAAAATATTTGATATGGTCCCTGAACTTAAATTAATGGAAAGACAATATTGAATATTTTCAATATAATCCAAAGACTAATTTGAACACGTAGTAGTAAAAGTTCATAGACACATAATAAATAAAAAGTTCATGGATTACATTATATATTAGGTTAAAGTTCAAGGATTATATTGAACAAATTGAAAGTTTATGAATCACATTATACATTTGACCAAAGTTCAGCAATCATTTTTATATCATTTTCCTTAGTTCATTTGGTGTCGTTATGTAGATTTGATGGTAGCAAATAATGTAGCCAAGTCATATGATTATGGTAGCAAATACGTCAACATCTCACGTTGGATTCGATGATCGTAAGCCGAACATTTGGCCGTATCACAAGAATTCCCTTGGAGATTGACCACTAAGTAATATTTTTCGTTAGCTAACTCTTCATTAGACCGTATAACTTTTATTTATGCATTGCGTGTATTTTATTAGCTAGCGACGTTTCACAAGCAGCGGAACCCATATGGATAGTGACAGGTCATGTGAATTTTTTGGTCGATCCAAAACCTATTGTAAAGGAAAATTATCAAAAAAAGGCCCAAACTTGTTATAATTATGTTACTTCAGCTCTAATTTTTATTATTATTATCGATTGATTCCTCAATCATCTTTTGTATTCATGTCAATTCAGTTTATTCAGTCAATTTTGAAAGAAAATCACTAACATTGACGTCGACTATTGTACATGATTTGGTCAGTACTAACGTGAGCAAATTTTTAAATATCTTTTTTGAATTTTTGTTTCTCACTTTGGTCGCCGGAGCTTGTCGGTTATCTTATGTGGGTCATGACCCTTGCAATGGTCTAGATGAGGTGTGCACAATAACGGGCAAGGGTTTCGCAGCCCTAGCCAGTGGCCAGCAAGCTCCGGTGAACCTTGTCGACCATCACTTGCTAGCCACAGCAGGAAACAAAATAAGGAAAATAGAAAGAAAGAATAAATAAACAAGTTCAATAATATTTAAAAATTAGTAACTTTCAGCGACAATTAGTCGAAATAACAATATCGATAATATCAAAAGGATTATAACTGAGTTATTACCCATAAATTTTCCGAAATTTATTGGAGGACTTCATTCTCTATCGAGCTCTAATCGATTTTGTACGTTCTGCACACGATCGCCGCGGATTTGTTCGTGAGGGAACCTGGTTAGGCCCCGTGGTTCAACAGCGCCAATGTTCCTGAGGATGTTGTACACGGAGTCTGCTGTTGATGGTACTTACTCTTCATTGGAAGATTTGTTCTTGTTTCCAAAAGTAGTAACGCGGTCCAACTGAAATCAATTGTGTCGGAGGATCCCCCAACTGCTTCTTCTTCGTTCGACAGCGGTCTTTAAATATGGGTGACAACATCGCCATCAGAAGACAAACTTCTCCAAAAGTTTTTGCTGCGTGAAAAAAGAAATTCACCCTTCCACACGATCCTTTCAAGAAGGCAGACTCTGTGATCTCGATGGCGGGGATCAAGTTCGCGCTCGGCCTTTCCCTCGTGATCCTTCTGTTGCTGTCTCCATCCCCTGAGAGCTTGGGCAGCGCTGAGCCCGCGGACGAGTCCCTTAGCCAGGAAACGGGAAAGCTTCGCGTGCACGTGAAGAGGGGCGGCGGTGGCGGGGGTGGCCGCGGCGGCGGCGGCGGGGGTGGCGGTCGCGGTGGCGGGTACGCAGGTGGCAGTATCATCACTCCGGTACACGTGAGCGGACATAAGTCCAGCAACGGGACACGCCGGTCCTCAGCCGTCGGGCCTCGCCCGTCGTTGCTCGCCTCCGCCGTCTGTTCCTCTCTTGTCCTCGGTCTGCCGTTTGTTTCAACCCGAGTTTGAATGCCATCAGCCACAACTCCAGGGAGACAGCAACCTGAGAATGGGAATTATGGAGTTGCTGGACTTTCTTGTTTGCTCTGATGTTCCTAGTTTGTTGCTGTAAAATTTCGTCCTGACAAGGTTATGCCCTTCGGATACTTGCTCGAATTTATTTGGTAGCGGGCAATGTAGCTAATAAGTCGTATGGTGGTCGATGATGTCGACAAAAGAAACAATAAATGAAGGATCTATTTGTTTCAAAAAATCATTTTAAAAAGATAGTTGTTCAGACTTTTCGGAGTTTTAGATGACGAAAAACACTTGATCGACGAAAGTGTCTTTAACAGACGGAAAATATAAGTTGATATCGAGAATACGACTTATTCATTTTCTTTGATTTTTTTCTCTATCTTTTTTTACTTATCTATTTCTCTACTAATGTTGTTTCTCTCTCTTTCTTTCTTTTTAATCCGCTTCTTCATAAATCTCATCGGGATAATTAACAAAAAAGTTATAAATCTGTTTCATGAATGTCGATTCAGTTTTAAGTTTTTCAATTTAGTTTCACACTTTTTGATGAGATGCTAATATAATCATTTTGTCCAAATTTATTATTGACATGATGGTCTAATTAATACCGACCATCTTACATGACACAGTTAGTATTGATCAGCGTTGATGTGGGCAAATTTTTTTAATTGTCCTGCGATGGGGGTTGGACTTCCATTTAACCCACTAGCTTCTCGACTGACTTTCCGACCGACTCCATAAATCTTTGGTTATCCGAAAGCATGGGTATGAGGACAGTAGCCTTTTGTTGGATCATAGCCTGCATCAACTCATTAGTTGATTCCTCAATCTATCTATCTGTTGTCTTCATGCAGCGAGATTGTCGCTCTTGAGTCTGATGGTTGCAGCAGCAAACAGATGGACTTGATTATTAAATTATATTTTTCTTTTTTTTTTCCTTTTAGCTATTGCCTTCCGCTAGCCATCGCAGAGGCCTTAGAAATTGAAAAAGAGTAATAGGAAAAAAAAAACAAAAAAAGGAAACAAAATAGAAGGAAAAAGGAAAAAATTAGAAAAATCGTTCATGCTTATGTAAGCCATGGCATGTAGGATGGTTGGCACCCACTCACTGGTTGTAGGTTAATTGGCATATGTATAGCTGATTTAAGACTTTTTTTTAGTATACTATCTCCCGAATATACTGCGTATGTTCTTTTAAATTCCTGAACAAAATGATCATATATAATATTTTAGGAAAAAATGATACAAATAGTCCTTAAAGTTTGGTCAAATTTGTAATATAGTCCATGAACTTTCAATTTATTCAATACGGTCTATAAACTTTAACTTGATGTGAATGCGATCCATACCTTTCAATTTATTTAACGTGATCCTTAAGCTTTTTGTACATATCAAACTAAGCAATGAACTATATGAAAATATTTAATGTGGTCAATGAACTTAAATAAATGGAAAGAAAATATTGAATAATTGTAGTAAAAGTTCAAAGACCACACAATAAATTAAAAGCTCAGGGATTACATTGCATAGTGAGTAAAAGTTTAAGGACCATATTAAGCAAATTGAAAGTTTATGGGACACATTACATATTGATCAAAGTTGAAGAATCATTTGTGTCATTTCTTGACGTCATTTGGTGTTGTTATGCGAATTTGGTGGTAACAAATAATGTAGCCAAGTCAGATGGTTACTGTTCGACCACAATTGCAGTATAAAACATAATAAAAATTGCCGGATCAATCTTTCTTGCGAATTGTGAGAATTTGCACATATACCATTAATTGACATGCACACAAATTCCAATTGCATTTTTATTTTCTAGTATATATGTCATACATGAGTTGGTAAATTTGATCTATAGTTGATAAAGATATATATACAAGTTGTTAAACATAAGTAGATTAGGAATCAGAAGAAAAAAATGAACAATAGAAGAGAGTTAGCATCCCAAAATTAGTTGTTAAATAGAAGAAAATTGGTAAATTACTCTAATTAAGGTTAATTATTTCTAAATAGAGTTGGTAACTATAAGGCGTTACTAAGAAATACAAATAAGTATGGTAAACTTTGAAAAAGAAAGGAAAATGAAAAGAAACGGACAAATATTGTTAAGCAAATTAAATAAATTTTGTAAACCAATGCTCCGTGAAATTTCATTGGAAAAAAGTTAGTAAATTGTACTAATATAGGTTTGTGATGAAGATAGTAAATGTTTAAGGGTAATAAAAGATTGTAACTCAATAAAAAGTTGGTAAATTTAAAATAAAAATTAAACGTTGCTAAGTAACTCAAATTGACATTGACAATTCAAAAGCAGTTGGTAATTTAATAGGGCAAATACCACAAAAAGCTGTCAACTATGCCTATAGTAACACAAATATCCAAAACATTTTTTGCGTTATAAAAAATCTTAAGCCATGTCATAAGTAACCCAACATTTTTTTAAGTTATGAAAAAAAACTAAACTTATATATGTGTACCATATATACTATCATTTACAATTTCATCTAGAATACATTTTGTTGCACTAGTATAAGTCCAAGGTTTTTTACGACAATTTTTCTTTTGTATTTGTGCCATAACAGGTAAATTTAAGGTTTTTAGTGACATAAAAAAAGTTCGAGATAATAATTTGGGATCTTTTGTGATATTAACTCAATTCAATATGACAAAAGTTGGTGATTCACTCTAGTTTAGGTTAGTACTTTAATAAAAGAGTTAACGACAATTCAAATTATTGGTAAGTTATGCAAGTAGTAGTTGGGAAGTTAGTACAACGGTTGTCCATTTGCAAACTACAAAAAAAAGGTCTGTAATTTCATAAAATTATCAATAAGTTACTCTCAAGTTACTTAAAACTTTATTGAAATTCATTATCACGGAAAAGGATCCACTTTTTATTTTACGGAACAATAAAATGTTGTCTCGTAAGGTGAAGATTGAACCCCTATTACTCAGCCAAAAGGATAAACAGCAAACAAAAAAAAAAATTGTGAAGTGAGGGAGATCAGGTAATTTGTGTGAACATAGAATGAAGGTGTGAAAATGACTAAAATCATCTACAACATGACGAGACTTCTTGAGCCCCAACTGATTTCTTGCACAGCAGTTCCCCTGTCTCAAGTACATCGAGTCCTAACACGAGCCGAAAGCTCATGCTCTTAAGGACAACCATGGAGAAAGAGAGAGATCGACGAGCGTAACCTGTTCTTTGATCAAGTCTGTTTTGCGCTAGAGAAACCTTGACATCCTCAATTGCATTCTTTGCACCCATAACATCGCTATCTATCTTCGACCCTCGCTCATCCTCTCAATAGTTCGTATCAAGACAAAGTTTCCTCCATAACTTGAGAGTGTTGGCGATTCCGCAGCGGAGATTATATTCATGCTCGACCCTTTATTCCATTATTTGTCGGCTGATGTTTCAATCTATAAAGAGCCCGACTTGTGGAAACATGAGCTATATGGCTAGGGCCATTGTGTTGCATCCTGTCCTCTATCATGCTAGAAATTACTTGTGTTCTCAATACAACGAAGATTCAGCAAGTAAAAGCAGTCATCTCCAAGAATTTACTTCGACTCTTTCTTCTTGACCCAGAGATTTTCGCGACTCCATGGCAGAGATCAAGTCTGTGCTCGCACTTTCCCCTGTAGTTCTTCTGCCGCTGTGCCAATCTCACGAGAAATGTTGGCTCTCAGCTTCACGAATCATGTGGGAAAAGAGTTCTTGACAAGAAGACCAGCATGAAGGAGAAGCAGAATTGACGATCCTGTGTCTTTCTGGTGCTGTTCCTGACTCGACATGGCGGGTGATATGTCGTCCTCGGCTTTTCTTGGTTCTCTGTACTTGTTTAAATTCTCATCAAATGTTTCTGGAATGAACAGCAAGTTTTTTTTTTTTTTTCAAACTACATATATAAATGAATATTTCTTGGTAAATATACCCATTTAACTCTTTTGCTAGATAGACCCATTGAATTGATTTTCTCCAATATATTTCTGCATTCGTACAAAACCCACTTCCAAAAATTATTGGATGCCCTAGTTCCATTTCTCCCAATCCTGATATGTGATGGGTAAAAGTTAACGGGACAGGTTCAGATTGGGGACAGGATCGACCATCCCGAACCTGTCCAGCCACCGCCCCGATTTGCAAAGTGAAGAAAAAGTGTTGGCCAAGCCAGTTACTCATCCATCATACTCCTGATTTTCTCTCTCTCTCAAGGTAAACAATTTGCAAGGTTAGAAAATGAGTTGCATAAGCTTAGAAGCCACAAAGTAATGCAAAACACAGACTTGCCAAAAACCGAGTCAGAATAGCATACAGTAATGCAGGACGAAGAGAACGGATCAACATATTGACAGTCAAGTATATCCCAAATGATATTTTAATATATACACAAGAAGAAGTTGCTTCACTGACTTATGGCGACAAAGTAAAAACACTGCAGAACTTCACGCACCAGATGCAGTGCAAAGTCATCCAGGTTTTGCTAGCTTAGCTCAAAAACCGCTTTCAGCTTGCCTGATCAAATACGAAAAACATATGTCTGGAACCGTTCATCATACAACCTCCGATAGCTATATGTCCGAGGGATGCGGAAATTTGGCTTAATTATCTCCTTCAGATTCTTCAAATTGGATGTCGCATTCACCATATCACGACTAGTCAAGTTTGCATACCCTGACAGGTCCAAGTGCACGAGGTCAAGACAACCATCACAAATGGACATAAGACCTTTCGCCGTTAACTTGGAAAAACGTATCTCCAGGTGCTCCAGGCGAGGCATGAATTTCCCTATTGCCGCAGCTTCTGAATCCCCATCTTGTGGGCAAGCATTCAGATACTCACTGGGGACTACAGCTTCATGTTGGGAAGGATCTAACCAGTTCATCAGGTTTCTCTTTAGAACTTTAAGATGGGGACAGTTTCTCCCAATCAGAGCCAAAGATTCATGAGACACCTTATTGCAATAGCTAACATCGAGTTCCCTAAGGTTGGTGCAACAGGACGCTATCCTGGCCATCGACGCATCAGTGACATTTTGGCAGCTCTTGATTGAAAGAACCTGGAGATTCGGGCACCTGAAAATTGCAATTGATAATTGGCAGGTAATTATCCATATACAAGACTCAACTAAACGAAACTATCTTCTTAAAGCTGATCGCTGCAATGCTTTAGCATAGAACAAGCAAAACACACAACAGAGAGAACCGGTCGACCAGATAGGATGATTGCAATGTGAACCAGTCGACCAGATAGAATACTACTTTCAGTTCAATTCCAATTCACTGGACACCATATTCAATGATGCGATAGCCAGCCATATTGAGATGTCATACCCTTCAAAGAGACATGTCCGCCTGAACAAAGAAAAGACATCAACACATCCGACCCTGTCCCTGCTTAAATTCCATGTACCCTCCTACAGCGAATCAATAAAAGCAAGCTTCGAGCTCTCATCCTCTATGGCACAGAAATGCATAGTACAAATGCCTACTTGTCTAAACATAAGCATGTCCCAGTCAACTTCGTTCCAAGCAATAAAAATGATAACTTTATCGCCGCAAACATCAAAGAGGCAATCGAATCGGCGAACCTTTCGGCGACCAGGGCGAGGGCGATATCGGAGCAATGGCGAACGCGGATCGCGGTGAGACCTCCGTCGCTCCAGCCGACGACCGATCGGAGCATAGCATCGACCCTCCGCTCGAACTCCGGCGACCACCACAGAATCGACTCGGGGGACGACTCGAAGCGGGCCTCGAGATCGAAGGTGGAGTGGAGGGAGGGGTCCGCGCACGCGCGGAGCCACGACTTGCAGACGATCATGGGCCCCGTCCATAGCTGCTCCGTGGTGAGGCGAGAGACGATGTTGATCAGGCACTCGTGAGTCAACTCGGCCCAGTCCGCGTTCGGCCGCGAGTCGGCGGAGCAATCGGTGGGCGGAGGCGATTGGTCGGGGACGTCCATTGGAGATGGAGGAATGGCGATGAAGTGCGAAGAGAGGAAAATGGATGATAAAACGGTGGAGGCCGGACGACGTGGAGAATTAATTGTAGAATGCGCCCCCGAATTTCAGTACTTCACAATTAGACCCCTGTAACTTTTCCGACCCAGATTCGCTGTCATTGACAGAACCACGGTGACCTCTCGAAGAATAGATTGGAGCATCAATGACTCTGGTGACTCTGACTTTCTGAACACTAAAGATCATGAATATAAACCATAGGGTGTGCACTATGGACACAGAGAATTCGAAGAAGATAACTTGCTCGGCTTCCTCAAATTCCAAATTTATCTGAATGGATTCTTCTTATCATGAAAATGAGGAGCATATAAATAGCCTGACTTGTGGAAGCTTGAGTTATATGGCTAGAGCCATTGTGTTGCATCCTGTCCTCTATCATGCTAGAATTACTTGGGTTACCAATACAACGAAGATTGAGCCGGTAAAAGCGCTCGTCTCCAAGAATTTACTTCCAACTCTTTCTTCATGAACCAGAGATTTTCGAGACTCATGGCGGAGATCAAGTCTGTGATCGCACTTTCCCCTGTAATTCTTCTGCTGCTGTGCCAATCTCACAAGAAACTTGGCTCTCGGTTTCGCCAATCGTGTGGGAAAAGAGTTTTTGACAAAAATACCAGCATAGAGGAGTCGCAGAATTGATGATCCTGTCTTTCTGGTGCTGTTCCTGTCTCAACATGGTGGGTGATATGTTGTCCTCGGCTTTTCTTGGTTCACTGTACTAGTTTGGATTTTCATCAAATGTTTCTGGAACGAACAGCAAGCTGTTTCCAAACTTCATTTAAATGAGTATTTCTTGGTAAATATACCCATTGAATTCTTTTGCTAGATAGACCCATTGAATTGATTTTCCTTGATAAGTTTCTGCATTAGTACAAAACCCACTTCCAAAAATCATTAAAAGCCCTAGTTCCATTTCTCCCGATCCTGATATGTGATGGGCAAAAGTTAACGGGACAGGTTCAGATTTGGGACTGGATCGACCATCCCGAACCTGTACAGCCACCGTTCCCATTTGCAAAGTGAAGAAAAAGTGTTGGCAAAGCCAGTTACTCATCCGTCATACTCCTAATTTCTTTTTTTCTCTCAAGGAAATAAACACTATGCAAGGTTAGAAAAAGAGTCGCATAAGCTTAGAAGCCACAAAGTAATGCATAACACAGACTTGTCAAAAACCGAGTCAGAACAGCATAGAATAATGCAGGACGAAGAGAACGGATCAACATATTGACAGTCAAGTATATCACAAATAATATTTAAGTATGTACACAAGAAGAAGTTGCTTCACTGACTTCAGGTGATAAAGTGAAAACACTGCAGAACATCACGGACCAGATGCAGTGCAAAGTCATCTAGGTTTTGCTGGCTTAGCGCGAAAACAGCTTTCAGCTTGCCTGATCAAATTCGGAAAACATCTGTCTGGAACCGTTCATCATACAACCTCCAATGGTCATACCTCTCTGTATGGAAAACCGACCGGGGAATGTAGAAATTTGGTTTAATTATCTCCTTCGGATTCTTCAAATTGGATGTCGCATTCATGATATCACGACTAGTCAAGTTTGCACACCCTGACAGGTCCAAGTGCATCAGGTCAAGACAACCATCACAAATAAAAATAAGACCTTTCGCCGTTAACTTGGAAAAGCGTATCTCCAGGTGCTCCAGGCGAGGCATGAACTTCCCTATAGCTGCAGCTTCCGAATCCCCATCTTGTGGGCAAGCATTCAAATACTCACTAGGGACTTCAGCTGCATGTTGGGAAGGATCTAACCAGTTCATCAGGTTTCTCTTCAGAACTTTAAGATTGGGACAGTTTCTCCCAATCAGAACTAAAGATTCATGAGACACCTCATAGCAATAGCTAACATCGAGTTCCCTAAGTTTGGTGCAATGGGATGCTATCCTGGCCATCGATGCATCGGTGACATTTTGGCAGCTCTTGATTGAAAGAACCTGGAGATTCGGGCACCTGAAATCGCAATTGACAATTGGCTATCCTTATAAAAGACTCAACTAAACGAAACTATCTTCTTAAAGCTGATCGCTGCAATGCTTTAGCATAGAACAAGCAAAACACACAACAGAGAGAACCAGTCGACCAGACAGGATGATTGCAATGCGAACCAGTCGACCAGATAGAATACTACTTTCAGTTCAATTCCAATTCACTGGACACCATATTCAATGATTCGACAGCCAGCCATAATGAGATTTCATACCCTTCGAAGAGACACGTCCACGCCTGAACAAAAATAAGACATCAACACATCCGACCCTGTCCCTGCTAAAATTTTATGTACCCTTCTACAGCGAATCAATTAAAGCAAAGCTTCGAGCTCTCATCCTCTAAGGCACAGAAAGCATAGTACAAATGCTTACTTTTCTAAACATAAGAATGTCCAATTCAACTTCGTTCCAAGCAATAAAAATGATAACTTTATCGCCGCAAACATCAAAGAGGGAATCGAATCCGCGAACCTTTCGGCGACCAGGGCGAGGGCGCGATCGGAGCAATGGCGAACGCGGATCGCGGTGAGACCTCCGTCGCTCCAGCCGACGACCGATCGGAGCATGGAATCGACCCTCCGCTCGAACTCCGGCGACCACCTGCGGATCGACTCGGGGGACGACTCAAAGCGGGCCTCGAGATCGAAGGTGGAGTGGAGGGAGGGGTCGGTGCAAGCGCGGAGCCACGACTTGCAGACGAGCATGGGCCCCGTCCATAGCTGCTTCGTGGTGAGGCGAGAGAGGATGTTGATCAGGCACTCGTGAGTCAACTCGGCCCAGTCCGCGTTCGGCCGCGAGTCGGCGGAGCAATCGGTGGGCGGAGGCGATTGGTCGGTGACGTCCATTGGAGATGGAGGAATGGCGATGAAGTGCGAAGGAAGAAAAATGGATGATAAAACGGTGGAGGCCAGAGGACGTGGAGAATTAATTGCAGAATGCGCCCCCGAATTTCAATACTTCACAATTAGAGCCCTGTAACTTTTCTGGCATATATGATCGAGAAGGCTGGAAAACGTAAAACTTTTTAAAGGTGAGAATTTCTTTAAAGAATTACTTATTATTTTTCGTCCATATTTTCATATCACCTATAGGCTATATTAAAGTGGAAAATGAGGAAAATATAAAATACTTTGTTATGGACGTAAATTTTCTATGGCTGTATTTTCTTTCATGCACATTTGAAGGGGATTTTGGGTGTTTGGAAGAAATTTGGAAATGCAAAGTAATTTCTCCAAATATCTTTGCTTAATGTGTTTTTGTTCGAAGCAAAGACCATTTGATTATGTAGCTTTAGTGCTTATTTCACAAAGTAACTTTGAAGACAAAAGAAACCACGGAAATGTGACTATTATGCATTATCTCATTGATGGAAGCAAATCTGGGAAAATTACCAAAAAAATCATAAACATTTACCACTTAAGTCAATTCAGTCCTCAACCTTTTTTTTAAGTCAATTCAGTCCTAAACCTTTTCTTCATTTGCCATTTAAGTCCTTCCGGCATATTTTGACCGAAAAATGCCTACATGAACCTCGCCGGCGACAACTGGACCCCGCCAACGATGATGTGGCAATGACGGAGCGGCACATGACGACATGTGGTAACAAACTTCTTTCTTCTCCTTTTGTTCTTCTCTTTTCTTGCTCCGACCGCTCCAAAGTGCGGCGAAGCCCATGCTAGCAACGGTCTTGCCCAAATGTAGGCGAGGTAGCCCCGCTCTCATCTAGATCTGGGCGAGGGCAGCCTCGCCCAGCCCTCACTGACAAAGGGTGAGGGAGGCGGTGCCTCCCCAACCCCCCGCCCTTGCTTGTCACCGGTGAGGGCTTTGCCACCCTTTGGAGCAGCTGAAGCAAGAAAAGAAAAGAAAAAAGAAGAAGAAAGAAGTTTGTTGCCTCGTGTCGCCATGTGTCACCCCGTTATCACCACATCATCGTCAGCAAGGTCCATCTAGGCATTTTTTGGCCAAAATCCACTGGAATGACTTAAATGGCAAAGATGAAAAAGATTTAGGACTGAATGGCCTTAAAAAAAAAGGGTTAAGAACTGAATCAGCATAAGTGATAAATGTTTAAAACTTTTTTGGCAATTTTCCCAAACAAATCTAGTTAAGCAAAACTATTGCAGTGAGAACCAAACCATTTGGACGAGATGATTCCGAGACCTAGAAAACTCTCCACCATGTCTTTCGCTCCAAAAACCTTTCGCATATGAATACAAGACTTGCTTCAAAGCAAAGGAGAGATTAATATCCAGATTATCGCTAAACATTTTAACGTAGTAGAATCATTGAAGCAACATCAATCTTGAGCAGATTTTGCTCAAATAGAAACGAGGTCTTCCAGCCCCTATTCTTAATCAAAGTGAATCGAGACAGAGCATTTGAATCTCACCTCGAAGATGTGATTAACAATCCTGAACCACAATTTAACCAATAGGAGGTTCCAAAGGTGATGTTGCTGGTATACTGTTGGGAATATAGTGTATGGGAGAAATGGAATCGAAATAATGTAGACTTTGAGGCGTGTGATCACTGTCTTTTAGGATCAATTTGCCCCACTACGTTGCTATTGGTTTCTGGCAAATTCCCTTCAGGATACAACAAAGTCTCGAGACCAGTGGATAGCAATTCCAGAGAATCTCCTAAAACTCTCTTCGAAGACCAATTGAAAACGAGGCTGTAAATTTCCCTTAAATTCTAGAGACTGCCACAAACAGACATATCCTTTCATGTCGAAAACTTACCATTTGGACACACCTCTTCGTGTACAAGACTTGTCATTACGGTTTCTTCCCGAACAGTCACAAGTCAACAGTTATGTCCGAATAGTCACAAGTTTAACGACTAAAATAAATAAATAAAAATTAATTTCGAAATTAAAAAATAATGAGTTGATTAAGATTTATATGGACCGCGGCGCGCAAGCGTCAATTAAACGCGTCCAAAACACGCATAATCGCGCACCCGCACGCGGGTACAATGAGGACTAGCCCACTAGACTATTTCTAATAAAATAGTGAATCCAACTCATATATAAAGTGACAAAACTTTCCTTTCTTTCCCATGTGGGATAAGGAAAGTGTCTCAAGTTTGTTTTACAAATAAACAATTCCAACATATACTTGGCCAGCGAAGGGGTCTTGAGTGAAGTTTGAGATATTCTCTCTCTCAGCCGAAAAAACAAGGCACATCCGAGCTTGGTAGAACTGGACGATCGTTAACGCCTAAATTTTGACAACTCATTTAATCATAAAATTGCAAATGAAAATTTAAAGACTAAACTGTAGCACTTAAGCGAAAAATAAATTGAGTAAGCCCATTGGCTAAGCGAATCATTCTTTTTAGCACGGCCGAAGTTGACATTGGGCAAGAGCCTTGAGAAGTCGGTCACAAAAGGGCAATATTAAGGGGATTGTTTAATTAAGTTATCGGCCAAAAGGAAGACTAATGAAGTGAGGACGATAAAGAAAAAAGCCCATGAGAAAAATTAGACTATTGCAATCTAATTTTATATTTGATATCTTATTTACTAATTTGGATCAATGTGATCATTTATATAACTCATACCACATTCATGTTTCACTGAATCGTCAAAAACCTGTCCGAAATCAAAACTCTCTATTACTAGCGAAACAAGCCCACGAAACAAAAACTTACATTGTATTTGTGATGTACTCTTGTTGCCATGCCGTTTGTTCAAAATCATGCAAATCCAATTCAGAGGAATTCCATATTGCAATTAGTAACACGGTGAACAGAGAAAATTCTACTTGAGAGATGTGAAGCTTTTAACCATATGGTTTCCGAGTATACAGCTTGACAATTTCACTTTAATGCCTACTCAATTATTGTAAAATGGAGCAAGCATCAGCATGATTCCCATGAAGTAAAATCACAAACAAGAAACAATCAATCGTAAAACTTTAAGGGTGGTATCAAATCCATATGAAATATGGTGTAGAAGACAAAGAGAGCTGACCGCAAAGAACCATTTTCTAATGCAAAGATGAAGAGGGAAACTTACAAGGGAAACAAAGAAAATAAACAAACTGATGGTAGCCTGCTGGCCCTTAACAGTACCAAAGAAAAACAAAAAAGGAAAAGAGAAGGGAAAAGACAAATAAAAGAAAAAAAAAGCTAGTTAAAATATTCAAAAAAATTACTAGAAAAACATAAAAGTCTATTTCAACAATTTGCGACCTGAATTGACCATTTATGACTTAATTAATACCAATGCAATATGTTTATGATTTTTGTACCTGATATTCTGATAGAATTACTTGTGCTCTCAATACGATGATGATGGAGCTAGTAGAGCCAATCTTGTCTCCAAGAGTTTGCTTCGCCTATTTCTTCGTGACCCAGAGATTTTTGCGACTCCATGGCAGAGAAAAAATTTGTGCTCGCTCTTTCCTCTATAGTTCTTCTTCCGCCATGCCAATCTTACAAGGGCTTGGCTCTCGATTAGATGAAGAGATGAAGTGATAATTGATTCTTAAATTTTAGTCAAATGTACAATGTGATTTATGAACTTTTAATTTGTTCAATATGGTTCATAAATTTTAATCTAATATGCAATGTGATACATAAACTTTCTATTCGTTTAATATAATCCCTAAATTTCTGATCTATCAAATATGTGAAAATATTCAATGTGATCTTTCCTCATTAATTTAATATTAGAGACATTTTCATATAATCTAAAAACTAGCTTAAACATGCACCAAAAATTCATCGACCATATTGACCAAATTGAACATTCACAAACCACATTGAACATTTGACAAAAATTCAATGACCGCATTGAATAAATTGAAAATTTGAGGACCACGTTGAACATTTGATCAAAATTCATGAATCGTTTGTACCAATTTTCATTTCAACACAACCGGCATAAGAGGGGAGAAGCAGAATCGTTGAACATGGTCATGGCTCAACATGGTGGCGAAAATTGTTGTAGCGTCACGGCCATGTTATCCTTGGTCATCTCCGTCGTTCGGTTCTATTGCTCCTCTCCTTTCCTTGGTTTAGTGTTTCCTTAGTCCTTCTGCTCGGGACGTTCAGTCGTTCACGTGGGAAAAAGGAAACGAACGCTACGCAAAGTGGGAAAAAGGGTTGCCTTTCACAAGAAGCTCAGAAGCCAAATAGTAATGCATAACACCGACTTACCAAAAACTGAGTCAGATTAGCAAGAAATAGAAATTCCGCTATGATATATATGAATAGGCAACGGAAGCATAGAATAATGCAGGACGAAGAGAAGGGATCAAAACATTGACAGACATGTATACCACAAGTAATGTTTAAATACATACTCAAGATGAAGGATTTCAGGCGAAAAAGTAAAAACACTGCAGACACCATCATGCACTAGATGTCGTGCAAAGTTATCTAGATTCTGCTAGCTTAGCTTGAGAACCACTTCCAGCTTGCCCGATCAGATTCAGAAAACAATCCATTTGGAATCGCTCATCGTACAACCCTCCGACGGGCAATAATATTCCGTAGAAGTTTTGGCCTAACTGTCTCCTTCAGATCGCTCATCGTAGAATCCTCCGACGAGGAATAATATGCCGACGAGCAATAATATTCCGTAGAAGTTGTGGCGTAACTATCTCCTTTAGATTCTTCAAATCGGACTTCGCATTCATGATATCACGACTAGTCAAGTTTGCACACCCTAACAGGTCCAAGTGCACGAGGTCGAGACAACCGTCACAAATGCAGGTAAGACCTTTCGCCGTTAACATGGAAAAACGTATCTCAAGGTGCTCTAGGCGAGGCATGTACTTCCCTATAGCCGCAGCCTCTGAATCTCCATCTCGTGGGCAAGCATTCAAATACTCATCGGGAACTGAACCCACTTGTTGGGAAGGTTCGAACCGATTCATCAGGTTTCTCTTCAAAACTTTAAGATTTGGACAGTTTCTCCCAATCTGAGCTAAAGATTCATGAGAAACCTCGTAACAATAGCTTATATCGAGTTCCCTGAGGTTGGTGCAACAGGTCGCTATCGTAGCCATCGATGCATCGGTGACACTTTGGCAGCTCTTGATCGAAAGAACCTGCAGATTTGGGCACCTGAAAATTGCAATCCGTGAGCAATTCGTTCACAATCGGCTGAAATAAGTGAGAGCATCTTGTTAAAGCCGATCACTGCAATGCTTTAGCAAACAGCAGAACAGACAACAGAGAGAACCGGTCGAATGGATATGATGATTGCAAGACCTGATGCTTAATTTCACCACATACATAAAGAATACTGCAATCAATCCGACTCCAATTCACTGTACACCATAAACAATGATGCGACAGCTAGTCATAATAAGATTTCATACCATTTAAAGAAAGATGTTCACGCCTTTCCAAAGAACAGACAGCACCACATTCGACCCTGTCTTTGCTACAACTCCATGTACACTTCCACAGCGACTCAATAAAAGCAACCTTCGAGCTCTCATCCTCTAGGGAACAAGGAAGCATCGTAGGAAAGCTTATTTGTCTAAACATGAGCATATTCCAACTAATCACCTTTTCAAGCAATAAAAATGACAACTTCATCGCCGCAAACGTAACAGAGGCAATCGAGTCGGCGAACCTTTCGGCAACCGAGTCGAGGGCGCTATCGGAGCAGTGGCGAGCGCGGATCACGGTGAGACCTCCGTCGCTCCAGCGGACAACGGATCGTAGCATGGAATCGACCCTCCGCTCGAACTCCGGCGACCACCAGCTGATCGAATCGGGGAACGACTCGAAGCGAGCCTCGAGATCGAAGGCGGAGTGGAGGGATGGGTCCCTGCAGGCGCGAAGCCACGACTTGCAGACGAGCATGGGCCCCGTCCACAGCTGCTCCGAGGTGAGGCGAGAGAGGATGTCGACGAGGCACTCGTGAGTCAACTCGGCCCAGTCCGATTTAGCGGAGGAATAGGTGGGCCGCGGCGGTCTGTCGAGGACGTCCATTGGGGATCGAGGAATGATGGTGAAGCGCGAAGAGAGGTGCATTAATAAACCGGCGGAGGCCAGGGACATCCGGAGATTCCAGAATGATCCGGATCCTCTGACATCATGTCACATGACGATACGTTAGAGGCCTCGGCCGGCTCCCAATTTAATAAAAAGAACTCTTTTTTTTTTTTTAAACCATAGCCGTTCGAGGCTATGGCCTTCGAGACGGCACCGCTGAGCACGTCAGGAGATCTGTTTCCGGAGAGATTGAGAGAATTTATTGCAGAGTGCACCCAAAAATTTCCATATTTTGCAATCAGACCCATGAACTTTACTGATATGTTTGAGAAACGAGGAAACCCACGAGGAATGAAAATTGAACTGGTAACAAGGAAAAAGTAATACTATCGAAATAAGGTTGACAAAAATTTCAATACTTGTCGTAATTTTTCGACCAAATTTTGAATTTAGAAAATAAATTGTACAGACTCTCCATGTCATTGCTTCCTAGAATAGTAGGATGGTCGGTATTGATGCCAACGATTGCGTATCAAAATGCTAAAATTTTTATGACTAAATTAGTCAGATTAAAAGATTTGGAACTAAAGTGATACGCGTATATTGGGTTTATCACTTTCTTTATGTCCACCATCTCCTGAATATACTGTTTATGTGCTTTAACATTCCGAAAACACGATCAACGTACAATATTTTACATAAGCAATGGATTAAAAAAAGAAAAAGAAAAGAAGAAATCATCTTTTGCGAGCGAAAGCAACCTTGGGACTCGACTAGTCCTCTAGGACAGGGTGAGCTGATTCTTGATTCCACAATGGGAAATCGACCCTGTCGAGTTTGGTTCTAGATTTTAGGGTGGGAATCGACCCGCCTACCTTGGAACTGATCATCCCTTTCATTCGAGCCTCGTTCCTACCGAATTTCCCTGTTCGGTTCGGGGATTCACTCCTCGTGTCCGGCACTTGTTCAACTGAAATGGACTTTATCCGGGTATCTTCTTCTCTCTTCGTTTCCTCTTGGCCTTTAGATGTCCGTGTCATTCATCCACGACCAAAAGGAAAAATATGATCACAACCTCTTCCTACGTGAAACTTGACAGCGTTCCGATCGACACAAACTCCGGCGATTTCGATAGCCCAGATCAAATTCGCGCTCGCCCTTTCACTAATAATTCTCATGTTGCTATTTTGATCTCCCAAGATCGTCGAGCCCATAGATAAAGCCCGCAGCCAACAGCAACGACCGGGAAAGGAGTCCTCAGCCGTCAGATCTCACGGTTCAATGCTCGTTCCTTAGTTCTTCTTTTTCCCTCGTTCTCTTGTTTGCTTCAGGCCTAGTTTTAATGTCACGAAGCACAGTAACTTACACCTGAGAATTAGTAGTTGGATATCATGTTTTGTGGACAGTTATTGGTGATTTCATTTGGTGTCGTTGCGCATTTGTAGATAGCATATGATGTTGCTAAGTCATATCATATGATTGTTGGAGTACATATGTTGCCCATGAAAAATAAAATAAAATTACTTGATAAACACAGGAATGTCTTGAATGGCTCAGAGAGAAAGGAGAGACTTATCCCCATCCACTTTAAATTCGATTCATCATTTGCCGATTTCGAAATAGTTTGCACATTCATCGTTTGATCATCGATATGTGTAGATATTCGAATTATCTTCAAATGCATAGGCGAATCGACTGGAATTTACCTGCGATCTTGCCTTAAAAAAGAGAATGACTTCGTTTAAAGTTAGTTCAACAACAATTTTTAAGCGACAATTATTGACAAAGGGAGAGAGTATACATGGTCCCGTGGCGGACTTGTTTAATTTATACGTACATATCGCCCGTGCTTGCTAGTACACTAGCATAGTCGTGCTACGTGACGGGGCCAATAATAATCAAAGTGGCTACATGGATCAACCACGTTTCATATTTTTTTTTTTTCATCATAACTTTGATTTTCTATTACTTTTGATTTTTTTAAATAGTGACATAAATTATCAATTTGTTTTAGCTTACAAAATAAGAAAATAACATATATGGCTCATTATAAGTTCTCAATTTGCTCATTAAATCATGATTAACTATTCATTACAAGGAGACTGGTCATATAACTTTCGATATGGTCTAGCAGTGGACTTGATCAATTTATATGTACATATCACCTATGCTTGCTAGTATACTAGATATATATATATATATATGTATATATATAAACTGTGCCATGTGGTGGGGCCAAAAATAATCAAAGTAGCTGCATAGATCAACGACATTTCATATTTTTATCATAATTTTGATTTTTCTATTACTTTTGATATATTTTTAAATAGTAAATAAACTATCAGTTTGTTTCAGCTTACAAAATAAGAAAACAACATATATGTCCTAATATAAGTTCTCATCAAATCATGATTAATGATTCATTATGAAGAGATTAGCGATATAATTTTCGACGGTAACATCAAAGCATTGACCTTTTCTCTAAGATCAAATTTGATTACAAGTAAATCATAAAATGCTTTTCTTCTCCAATGGTTTAAACCACATGGTAATTAGAGATAATTATTTTCTCGTGATGTAAACACCCTATCAGAGCAGTGTGCAATAGCACTTAAAGTTTCCATCTTTTTTTCTTTCTAGGTCGGTGAAATCAATAAATCAACTTAATGATCATAGATTTTACTCTTTTTGTCAACCTCATACTTGCAGCTCATAACTCGCACAATTCTCATGACCAACATTAAATCCGTCCTTTTCTTAGGCCGCCATAGATATGTCATCTGTTTGAGTGGAATAGAAGGAGGAGGAGAAGTACGATCTGGCGGCCGCAACTGCGGCTATGGCGGTCGTGGCAACGTTTCGTGCTCAGACCAGTTGGTGCCACAACATTGAACCTGTTGTTGACCAGTCCCCAACGTTATACCCAGACATGTCCATAACCTAAGGTCAATATGCCAAGGCCCAGAAGTAAGGATTTGGATGCACTACGGGTGATCCCAGTCGTGGATTTGGGGTGGGGGCACCCTCATCCTGCAAATCCAACCCGTCAATTGTTCTGCCCCCAAGCATGGAGAAACCCCAACCCTCGCTCCATCGTTAATCCCCTAATCTCAGATGAGGGGATCCGAATCCCTTTAATTGGAGGGATTAATGGTTTGGATGCCCCCCTCCCCCCGTGGGCAGTGCTGTAGGTGATCCAAACGCCAGAAGTAAAGCATAAACAATGAAAAGAAATTGTTGATAATAGTGCACGATACCAAAAAGATGCATAAATATTTATGAAAAAAGAAAATATATCCAGACCTGAAGTTACCTTTTCGAAAGATGTTGTAATATTTAAAACATCTAAAATGTAATATTAAAGAAGGTGAGAGATAAAAATAAAAATAAAAATTTACGCAATTTTATTTGAAAAAAAAAATCGAGATATCATAAAAATAGGAGCATTTGGATCTCTTGCAGTACCGCAGGCCAAATCCGTATGGCTGTGGTTTTTCAAAAAACAAAAAAAACTTCTATATTAAATGGGAGCCGTCTGATTTTCAGATCGGACGACTCCCAAGATGAGATCCCCCGACTTAATTCCTCTAACCAGTGATCATCCAGTGTCAAGTGTTGTCAATTTCGGCTGTGATTTTCCTGCGGCTGTCTCTTGTGCTTCCTCGCGTGTAGCCTTCTGTAATGCATGTTCTTGAAGTTGTCAGTAGTTGCCAATAAGTATGGCGTGAATCGGGCATCCAGAGATAGATTATACATGGGAAAAAAGAAATATCGGAAGCTCTAGTCTTCGATTGATGTGATTGTAGAGCTAATAGCACTGCGAGCAAGAAGGCATTTCGTTGCTTTGTTCGATTTATGTGAATGGTTACAAGAGGCTCGGACAGTTCAAATATCGGAAGCTCTAGTCTTAGCCCTATCAGATTGCTCATTGTAGAACCCTCCGATGGGCAATAATATTCCGTAGAAGTTTTGGCCTAACTATCTCCTTCAGATTCTTCAAATCGGACTTCGCATTCTTGATATCACGACTAGTCAAGTTTGCACACCCTGACAGGTCCAAGTGCACGAGGTCGAGACAACCGTCACAAATGTAGGTAAGACCTTTCGCCTTTAATAGGGAAGAACGTATCTCAAGGTGCTCCAGGCAAGGCATGTACTTCCCTATAGCCGCAGCCTCTGAATCTCCATCTCGTGGGCAAGCATTCAAATACTCGTGGGCAAGCATTCAAAAGTGTAAACAAACGTGTTTCTGTTCTTTTTTTGTTCCTCTGAACATAAGAACAAAAAATTTTGTTCTAGAGAACAAAGACAAGATTTACCAAACATGACCTTCACGGCCCACCCATGGCTGGCAAGGGTCGTAGGTCCTTGATTGATGGTCGGTAGCCTACTGGCCCTTAACTGTACAAAAAATAAAAGGAAAAGAGAAGGAAAAAAGAGAAATAAAAGAAAAAATTAGTTAAAATATTCAAAAAGAATTATTTAAAAAACATAAAAGTCCACTTCAGCAATCTGCGACCTGAATTGACCATTTGGTACTTTTCTCCTGTTTTGCATCTTATCTTCTAGGTAGAATTACTTGTGCTCTCAATACAACAGAAGATGGAGCTACTAGAGCCAATCTTGTCCCCAAGAGTTTGCTTCCACTATTTCTTCATGACCCAGAGATTTTCACGACTGCATGCAGAGATTAAATTTGTGCTCGCTCTTTCCTCTATAGTTCTTCTCCTGCCATGCCAATCTTACGAGATCTTGGCTCTCAATTAGACGAAGAGATAATGAGATAAACGATTCTGAAAAGTTTAGTCAATTGTACAATGTGGTTCTTGAACTTTCAATTTATTCAATAGAGTCCATAAACTATAACCTAATATGCAACACGATCCATAAACTTTTAATTTGTTCAATGTAATCCCTAAACTTTTGATATTTTTTTAATTTAGTCCATCAACTATGTGAAAATATTATGTGATCCTTCCTCATTGATTTAAGATTAGCGGCCATGTTAAACATTTTCAAATAATCTAAGATTAGCTTAAATATGCATCAAAAGTCTTGAGACCATGTTGACTAAATTGAAAATTCATGGACCACATTGAACATTTGACAGAAATACAAGGACCTCATTGAACGGATTAAAAATTTGAAGATCACATTGTATATTTGATCAAAGTTCATGAATCATTTGTACCAATTTTCATTCCGACACAACCGGCATAAGAGGGGGGAAGAAGAATCGTTGAACATGGTCATGGCTCAACATGGTGGCGAAAATTGTTGTAGCGTCATGGCCATGTTATCCTTGGTCATCTCCGTCGTTCGGTTCTATTGCTCCTCTCCTTTCCTTGGTTTAGTGTTTCCTTAGTCCTTCTGCTCGGGACGTTCAGTCACTCTCTTGGGTAAAGTTAATGGGACAGGTTAGGGTTTAGGACCGGATCAACCATCCCTTCCAAAACCGTCCAACTTCCTTCCCTATTTGCAAAGTGAAGAAAAGTGGGAGCAAACCCAGTTACTCCTACTTTTATCCTCAAAGAAACCAACGCTACGCAAGGTGGGAAATAGGGTTGCCTTTCACAAGAAGCTCAGAAGCCAAATAGTAATGCATAACACCTACTTACCAAAAACTGGGTCAGATTAGCAAGAAATAGAAATTCTGCTATGATATATATGAATAGGCAACGGAAGCATAGAACAATGCAGGACGAAAAGAAGGGATCAAAACATTGACAAACATGTGCACCACAAGTAATGTTTAAATACATACGCAAGATGAAGGATTTCAGGCGAAAAAGTAAGAACACTGCAGACACCATCATGCACTAGATGTCGTGCAAAGTTATCCAGATTCTGCTAGCTTAGCTTGAGAACCACTTCCAGCTTGCCCGATCGGATTCAGAAAACATCCATTTGGAATTGCTCATCGCACAACCCTCCGACGGCCAATGATATTCCGTAGAAGTTTTGGCCTAACTATCTGCTTCAGATTCTTCAAATTGGACTTCGCATTCGTGATATCACGACTAGTCAAGTTTGCACACCCTAACAGGTCCAAGTGCACGAGCTCGAGACAACCGTCACAAATGGAGGTAAGACCTTTCGCCGTCAACATGGAAGATCGTATCTCAAGGTGCTCCAGGCGAGGCATGTAGTTCCCTATAGCCGCAGCCTCTGAATCTCCATCTTGTGGGCAAGCATTCAAATACTCGTCGGGAACTGAACACATTTGTTGGGAAGGATCTAACCGATTCATCAGGTTTCTCTTCAAAACCTTAAGATTTGGACAGTTTCTCCCAATCTGAGCTAAGGATTCATGAGAAACCTTGTAGCAATAGCTAACATCGAGTTCCCTGAGGTTGGTGCAGCGGGTCGCTATCCTGGCCATGCATGCATCGGTGACACTTTGGCAGCTCTTGATTGAAAGAACCTGCAGATTCGGGCACCTGAAATTTGCAATCCGTGAGCAATTCCTTCAGAATCGGCAGCTAGATATCACTATTAACAAGACTCAAATTAGCGAAAGCATCTTGTTAAAGCCGGTTTACTGCAATGCTTTAGCAAACAGCAAAACATACAACACAGAGAGAATCAACAGCGACTCAATAGAAGCAAGCTTCGAGCTCTCATCTTCTCGGGGACAAAGAAGCATCGTACGAAAGCTTATTTGTCTAAACATAAGCATATCCCAGTTCATCTCCTTTTCAAGCAACGAGAATGATGAGTTCGTCGCTGCAAAAGTAAAAAGAGGCAATTGAATCGGCGAACCTTTCGGCAACCAAGTCGAGGGCGCGATCGGAGCAGTGGCGAGCGCGGATGGCGGTGAGACCTCCGTCGCTCCAGCCGACGACTGATCGTAGCATGGAGTCGACCCTCCGCTCGAACTCCGGCGACCACCAGCTGATCGACTCGGGGGACGACTGGAAGCGGGCCTCGAGATCGAAGGCGGAGTGGAGGGATGGGTCCGCGCAGGCGCGAAGCCACGACTTGCAGACCAGCATGGGCCCCGTCCACAGCTGCTCCCAGGTGAGGCGAGAGAGGATGTCGACGAGGCACTCATGAGTCAACTCGGCCCAGTCCGATTCGACGGAGGAATGGGTGGCCCGCCGCGGTCTCTCGGGGACGTCCATCGGGGATCGAGGAACGATGGTGAAGCGCGCGAAGAGAGGAGTATTAATAAACCGGCGGAGCCGGGGAGATTGGGAGACTTAATTGCAGAATGCGCCCTAAAATTTCAGTTTTTTTGCAATTAGACCCATGAACTTTGGCGATATACTTGAGAAACAAGGAAACCCACGACGAATAAAAATTAAAGTGGTCGCTTGCTAGAACATTAGGACGGTCGGTATTAACTACATCGGCTGCCTGCCAAAATTAGTTAGAAAGACTGCATGTCTCCCCCCCGGGGAGGATGCAAGCTGCCTTTAGTGGATTCACTTAGCAATATCAAAATTTTCGATATATTTCCAGGACAATCAAACACCAGAAAACGATTCGATTTCTTCGAAATAGAATTTTTGCCGAAGGGAAACCCTAACGAGAGATTTTGTCGCTGCATCTATCGTTAATGTCGCGCTTAATTTGTCCCTGGTGGACCAGCCTTGTTTGGCCACTCTCTTGTATGCATCGAATACTGCTGAGAATTGGAAGGCTTCTTTGGCAGGATTTGATTTCCATCTCTGAAACCATTTCCAAAGCACATGGATTGTGCTGGGAGAGACTATGGTGGATTTTAAAGTATTCTAATAAGCTTGGACGGATGAATTCATCCGCTTACTAAAATTATTTTTAATTGCGTTATAATTATATTCACCTAAATAGGGCTGGACAGGCTTGTTGGTGTGCATTGGTCCTAATCCAACCCGAGAACGTTGTATCAAACCAAACCAATTGGTTCGATTGTCGTTCCTCAATTCCATGTCTAATCAAATCACTCAGGTCAAATCAACAGATAGACCAAAATTTCTTATATAAAATTTTATATTTTTTATTGTGGTGGTAAATCTTAATTAATAAATTAAAATTTTCTTTTAATATTTAGAAACTCCCACTTATAAGTAATCGAAAAAAAAGAAAAAAAAGAGAAGAAATCGTCTTTCGCGAAAGCAACCTAGGGACTCAGACTAGTCCTCTATGATGGGGTGAGCTGATTCATGATTCCACAACTGGAAATCGACCTTGCCGGGGTTGGTTCTAGATTTTAGAGTGGGAATTGACCTGCCTACCCTGAAACCGATCATCCCTTTCATTCAAGCCTCGCTCCTTCCGAAATTCCCTGTTCGGTTTGGGATCTTCTCCTCATGTCCATCACTAGTTCAACTGAAATTGATTTTTATCCGGATATCTTCTTCTCTCTTCATTTCCCCTTGGCCTTCAGATGTCCGTGTCATTCATCCACGAATGATCACAACCTCTTCCTATGTGAAACTTGACAGCGTTCCGATCGACACAAACTCCGGCGATTTCGATTGCCGCGATCAAATTCGTGCTCGCCCTTTCATTCGTAATTCTCACGTTGCTGTCTCGATCTCCCAAGATCGTTGAGCCAACAGCAACGGCCGGGAAAGGAGTCCTCAGACGAATTCGGGTTTAGGTTTGGGTTTGGGTTCGGCACGGGTCAACCATCCCTTCCGCAACCATCCAACTGCCGTCCCCACTTGCAAAGTGAAGAAAAAGCGTTGGCAAACATAGTTACTCTTGCTTTTTTCCTTAAGGAAACGAACATTGCGTAAGCTGGGTAATAGAGTTGAATTTCACAAGAAGCTTAGAAGCCAAAAGGTAATGCATATCGCCTACTTACCCAAAACTGAGTCAGAATAGCAAGAAGCAGACAATCCACTATGATATATTTGTACAGGCAAGGGAAGCATACGATAATGCAGGACCAAAAGAAGGGATCAACTTATTGACGGACAAGTATATCACATGTAATATATAGATACATACACAAGATGAGTTGTTACACTGACTTCAGGTGAAATAGTAAAAACACCGTGGACCATCATGCACCAGATGCCATGCAAAGTCATCCAGATTCTGCTGGCGGAGCTTGAGAACCACTTCTGACTTGCCTGATCAGATTCGGAAAACATCCGTTTGGAATCTCTCATCGTACAAACCTCCGACGCCCCGATATTTTTAAATGAGAGGAAGAGAAGGAGGAGGAGAAGTAGGATCTGGCGGTAGGGTTGAGCACAATAGACCGCCCAGATGCCCCGAGTTGGTCCGGTTCTTTGGAGTTGTGATCCAGTCTACGGTTCATAAAAATGGAACCGGTTCATGGTTCTACCATCTTAGGAACCGGACCGGACCACTTGGACCGAATTGGAACTGGCCCAGCTCCCTTGCAGCTTCATACTTCATAGACAGAGAGTTCTCTTCTCTTCTTTGTAGCTCGTTTCACTTTCCTTCCTCTATCTAGCGAGTTAGCTCCTAGTTCTCGACTTTCTCTTCCTTCGTCTTGCTCAAACTCTGTCCATTCAACTCCCTTGCAATTTTAGACTTTAGAGACAAAGAGTTCTCTTCTCTTCTTTGTAGCTCGTTTCATTTTCCTTCCTCTGTCTAGTGAGTGAGCTCCTAGTTCTCGACTTTCTCTTCATTCGTCTTGCTCAAATTCTCTCCATTCAAGCTCGAGAGTTGACTCTTCCGTGTTTTTTGGTTCCTTTCTTAGGTTTTGTGCAATTTGTTGTTTCTTGATTCCGGTCCCATTGGACCGCCTGGGAACCAAACCGGACCGGTCCGATCATAGGATTAGTTGGTCTGGTGTTAGAATCAATAGGTCTTCAAATCGTTCATTTGAAGAACAAAAATACATTTTTTGATTTATTTCATCTCGCCGTGCCTAAGGGCATATTGGTTGAAGTAGATTCTTATCTCTTGTTTTTCATTTCCATTCCCATAAGAATGAATAACCCAATATGGGTTCACAATCAATAACATCTTCACTATTTAGAGTAAGGAGATATATTACATTGTTCGTGGAACCCTAGATGCTATCGGAGTAAAGGATCGTCAACAAGGGCGTTGCCTATTTCGCCTTAGGTGGTTGGTTCACAGGGAACATAGTTCCAATAAAAGGAACCTGTGGACCATATCCTTCTCCAATTCCTAATTACAGGAGAGAGAACCGAACCGCCCGGGCAACCGATCACCGATGGAGGCAACGTTTCATGCTCTTACCAATCGGTGCCACAACATTGACCCTATCATTACCAGACCCCAACGTAATGCTCAAACCTGTCCAGAACTTACAGTCAAAATGCCAAGGCCCAGATGTAAAGCATAAAAAATGGAAATAAATTGTTGATAACAGTGCCCAACACCAAAAAAGATGCATAAATATTTATGAAAGGAGAAAATTATATTGAGATTTGAAGTTATCTTTTTGAAAGATGTTGTAGTATTTAAAATATCTAAAATGTAATTTTAAAGAAGGTGATAGATAAAAATACAAAAACAAATTTACGCAATTTTGTTGAAATAAAAAAAAAAACATACAAACATTGAGATATCGTAAAAATAGGAGTAGCTCACGTGTCATCAAGTGTGGTTCCTCTGACCAATCATCACCGAGTGCCAAGTGTTGTCAATTTCTTTATCTTTTTCTCCACAATCTAAACAAACAGAATTTCGACATCTAATCTCAAAGTAGTTGTTTAGCTGGATAGACACTACAAATTAAATCTCTCCAATCTAGATGATAATTCGTATTTTCAATGTTAATCTCACCTTTGCATTCGGAGAAACCTCATAACAGATCCTCTTTTAAAAGCCGTCTTGAGATAGAAATCATTACACCATCAAGACACTGCACTCTTCTTCTCCAGATTAGGGTTCTCATCCAACTTTGTATTCGCAGCTCGTAAGCTTTTGCAGTTACTCATGGCGGTCATCAAGTTTGCGTTCCTGCTCTCCCTCGCGGTCCTCGTTCTGCTGCCGCTGTGCCGAACCCTAGAGGTCCCAAACTATGCTGGCGCTGAAGATTGGCCCGAATTGACCGTTGGCCGGCGGCGACACCAGAGAATAAGAGAAGAAGATAGGAACGGCTTCAACATGAGGAGGTTGGGTGGAGCCATCGCCGAAACCGAACCTGTACCCATCACCGAACCAGAACCAGTTGATGAGCCAAAACCTGTCCCTGGTGTGAAGCCGAACCCTGTGATCCCGATGCCGACGCCGACGCCGATGCCGACGCCTGGAAGCACGGCGTCCTTGGCCATGGGGTGCCGCCTGTTCCTCGGTTTGGTTGTCTGTTCCTCTCTTTTACTTGGTTGGTTGTGCTAGAAGTCTAGATCGAATAGAACCACAAGAAAGAACGAGTTAGGGTTAGTAGTAGCGTCGGATCTATTTTTCTTCAAACTCCTGAATTTTTTTGGACACTTGATTATTTGATTGCTTTATTTTCCTGCGGCTCTCTTGTGTTTCCTTGCGTGTAGCCTTCTGTAACGCATGTTCTTGATGTTGTCGGCAGTTGCTAATAAGTCTTGCGTGAATCGGGCATTTCATCCAGAGATGGATTATACGTCGGGTTAGGCCTATCAGAAGGGAACCCAAAGATGATACGATTGATGTGATTGTAAAGCTAATAGTACTGCGAGCAAGAAGGCATACGGTGCTCGGATCGTGTTACTTCTCCCTCCATTGGTTTTTTCAATTTCTGTGAATGTTTACAAGAGGCTCGGACAAGTCAATTTGGGGTGGCTCGTGAGATCCGGCGAGGTTGAGCCTCGCCAAAGACCGGCCTTTTGCTAGATACCTGCTAACTTGGCCTCGCCCAAAAGAAGGGGAAAAAAAAAGAAGAGGAACAAGTAAACATAAATATCAACGTTACTATTAGCTGTACCACATGGACGGCCTGCATTCATTGAAATCAAAATTAACTAGATGGACTACATTACCAAAACGAGAATATGTTTAGAATTAAATCAAAACAATCGATATATTTTTACAATTGAATTAAGACAAGTTCAATAGCTTTGGAACTTTTTTGGGTGATTTCCCCATGAACCCGACGATTTGTGAAACAAAAACATAAAATTTGAGAGTTCTATAATTCAAATGCACGGCACTAACAAGTTTTAGAACTGGTGCATAATTTTCCAAAAAGCGAAAGATAGAGTTTAAATATGAAAACCATATTTAGCTGTATAAAGACAAAATTATAAATATAGAGAGATGAGACGGGTCGCAAAATTGCAATGGGGCTTACATGATGAGGGCCAAGCCAATTATGGAGAACCAGTCTCGGTTCAATTCCAAAGTTAGCGTTTCTCAGGTGAACTCAATGGTGACAGGAATATAAAGCTCTGTTGATAAACGATCAATCAAACTAATTTATCACTCAGCTACCAACAAATAGCTCAATGATCTGATAGCAAAACCCAAAAAAATGCATAATACTAATAAATTGACTCTCACATGACAAAAACTAGTTGACCGGCGTGAAATTGGTCGTTCCAAGTCAGATGGAAGCGTAATCGGTTCGATTTCACGCTGGATTGAAGCGTTGTATCTCAAACTTGGCAACCTCTTCAGGGACAACAGACTATATTGAGTGACAAATTAAATAAGGTGATTAATGTACTCTCGACTTGGAGTAGAAGGAGGTATTCAAATGCAGCAAAAAGAATCTCTCAATTAAAAAATGAGGTGCAGATGATTACAAACAGCCTTAGCCTTCACTCAAGTAAAGACAGATTAGAAGGGCTGAAAAGCGAGATAGAACACTTATGGAAGCAGGAGGAGAGCTACTGGGGAATAAGGTCTAGAATACAGTGGCTAAACTGGGGGGATAAAAATACGAAGTTTTTTCATGCATCAACAATCCAAAGAAGGCATAGAAACAGAATTACTATGCTTAAGAATGATCATGAAGAATGGTGCCGAAATCCCAACCAGTTGAAGGATATGGCTACCCAATTTTTTAAAGACCTTTATACTACAACAGGGAGCAGAAATTTCCAGCCAGTAATCAACCAAATTCCGTGTGTTGTGAATGAAGAGATGAACAATGCTTTAACTGCAGAAGTTACCATTGAGGAGGTTTCTGAAGCTATGTTTCAGATTGAAGCTCTGAAAGCTCCTGGACCCGACGGCCTCAGCAGTAAATTTTTCCATTACCATTGGCAGGATATAAAATATGATGTTTTTGAGGAAGTTAAACGTTTTTTCAATTCTGGTCATCTTGACTCTGAGTTGAATAAAACACATATAACTCTGATTCCAAAGATCAAGAATCCTGAAAAGCTAGAACAATTCAGGCCTATCAGCTTATGCAATGTTGGGTATAAAGTTATTTCCAAAGTGCTGGCAAATAGATTGAAAATATGGCTCCCAGAACTGATAGCCGAGGAACAAAGTGCGTTTGTGAGTGGAAGGCAAATACAGGACAACATCTTTATTGTGCAGGAAGTTCTTCACCAATTAAGAGTTCGTAAAAGGAAGAAAAAATTCAATGCTGTGCTCAAAATTGATATGAAGAAGGCATATGACAGAGTTGAATGGGATTTTTTAAAAGAATGTATGCTGCAAATGGGTTTCAATGAGAGATGGGTCATGTGGATAATGGCATGTATTTCTACGGTTTCCTATAGTGTGAAGATGAATGGGGAGCCTTTACCATATTTTCAGCCTACGCGAGGAATCAGACAAGGTGATCCTATCTCACCCTATCTCTTTATTATTATGGCAAACACGTTATCAATCATGTTGAAAAAAGGTGTGGAAAATGGCTGTATTCAAGGTATTCGACTAAACTCCTCATGTCCTACCTTGTCTCATCTTCTTTTTGCGGATGACTTGATTCTATTCTTAGATGGGAAAATTTCTGAATGCCAATCTGTTGCACAAGTCCTAAATCAGTATTGCTATGCGTCTGGGCAAACTATAAATTTGAACAAGTCAGGCATGTTTTTTAGCAAGGACTGCCCAGTTGATTTAAGAAGAAATATGAAGTATGAGATGAGAGTTCCAGAAATTGAAAAAACTGGAAAGTATCTTGGTATACCATCTGATTGGGGGACATCGAAAAAAAACATGTTTGCATGGATTTTGGACAGAGTTAACCAGAGACTAGAAGGGTGGAAGGAGCAGTTTCTCTCAAAAGCAGGGAAAGAAGTTCTTCTTAAATCTGTGGTCCAAGCAATCCCGCAGTATGCAATGTCCATTTTTAAAGTCCCATTATCACTCTGTCGAGCGATTGAGAAGAAAGTAGCATCCTTTTGGTGGAAAAATAATGTGCACAGCAGAGGATTACACTGGAAGAGTTGGGAAGTACTGAAAATGAGAAAAGATGAGGGAGGACTGGGTTTTAAAGACCTTATAGCAACAAATAAAGCTATGCTAGGGCGACAAGCATGGAGGTTAATTCAGCAACCTGATTCACTTTGGGGCAGAATTTTTAAAGGCATCTATTTCCCTAGGACTGATCTGATTCATGCAAGAAGAGGAGCTAGACCCTCTTGGGGGTGGCAGAGTTTATTAATGGGCTGTGATTCTATTAAATCTTCTCTCAGATGGGTGGTTGGAAATGGTCAAAAAATTAAGATTCGAGAAGATAACTGGCTCCCCAAAGGCATACTTGGGGGACCAGCAAATAGGGGTGATCCAGTGTGGGTTGCAGAGTTAATGGTATATGGAGAAAATAGATGGAATGAGGTTAAAATCCTAGAAACCTTTGATGATACTACAGCCAGGGAAATTCTGAATATTCATTTAAACCCTCTTGCTCAAGAGGACAAGTTAATATGGGAAAAAACGAAGTCAGGGCAATTTTCGATCAAAAGTGCTTACAACTACAATCGTGCCAAAACAGCCATGACTATACAAAATCAGCCTTCTTCATCATTTCAAGCACCCAGATTGCTATGGAAAAAGATTTGGCAGGCAAAAGTGCAACCCAAAATCAGATTTTTCCTATGGCAAGTGTCACAAAACGCATTAGCCACTATGGAGAATTTATTTCGAAGGAAGATCACCCCTCAAGCAATCTGTCCTATATGCCAACAATTTCCCGAGACTACAGAGCATACTTTTCTATTGTGCTCATGGACGCAAATGGTATGGAATGACCCCGAAGTCAACATAAATATTGAAAAATCTGACATATCAAGAATTGAAGAATGGCTCGTCAGATTTAAGCATGATTCAGTACCTTTTGACCTTCTTGCATGCCTTTTATGGCACATTTGGAAAGCTCGCAACAATCACATCTTCAGAGGAATTAAACCTCACCCCCAGAGTATCATCTCCTCGGCACAAATCGATGCAAGAAAGAACAGTCACGTTTCAGCAAGTGGCCAGGGTAGAAGCAGAACGAACGAAGAAAGAGAGGTACCTCAGATCTGGAAACCTCCTTCACCGGGGACGCTCAAAGTAAACGTTGATGGGTCTTTCGACCCATTAACAGGGGAAGCAGCCACGGCATGGATCTGCAGGGATAGCAGGGGCTCCATCATCGCTGGATCTGCAAAAAACACAAGAGTTTCGACACCAACACAAGCAGAGGCGAAAGCAATCTTGGAAGCCCTAATTTCTCTAAGAGAAAGAAGCTGCGAATCTATTGAACTAGAGACAGATAGCTTTGATCTGTTGAAGGCGATAACCGGAGGAGCAGATCAAATAATTTGGGAAGCGCAATCACTTATAGAGGAAGCCCAGGCCCACTTGCTACATTTCGGAAATATAAAGCTAGCCCATTGTCCCCGAAGCTGCAACCAGGTAGCGGATTGGATCGCCAAAGCCCAACGAAACAAATTTTTACCTAGTAATTGGGTAGATTTTCCTCCGTCCAGCCTATTGGACTTAATTTGTGCTGACTCTATGTATTGGTCTCATCAAACTTTTACTGGAATGAGAAGCTAAGCACGACCGTTATTTCGACCAAAAAAAAAAAAAAAAAAAAAAAAAAACCAGTCCGGTTCCTGATTTCGCATCCTCGTAATTCTCCTATTGCTATCTTGATTTTTTTTTTTCCAGAGCCCCACTCATGAAAGCACGATTTCCTTAATTGAGATTATTTTAGTGGACAACAACATGAGCACATGAAGCTAAGAAGCCGAAGAGCAATACCCAACACAAACTTACCAGAAACTGAGTCCCAATAGCAAGAAATAGACATTCCGCTTTCATACATATGAACAACCAAGGGAAGGATGCAATGGTGCAGGACGAAAAGGAAAGGATCAACGTATTGACAGACGAGAATATCATGAGTAGTACCAAATTGAATAAGCGAGATCAAGTCGCCACACAACTTCAAGCGGAGAATATCTTTCCCTTTTGCACCAGATGCCGTGCAAAGTCACCGAGATTCTGCTAGCTTATCTCGAGAACTGCTTCCGGCTTGCCTGATCAGATACGGAAAGCATCCGTCTGGAACCGCTCATCATACAAGCTCCAGACATGCCACTCTGTGTGGAAAGGGAATGCAGAAACCTGTCTTGATTATCTGCTTCAGATTCTTCAGAAAATGTTGAAAGCAAAGTAAGGAGAACTTACCTTAGATTTTGAGCTTTATAAATGCTAGCTTTCATTCAAAATAATCTAAAATTATTCTATCAATTGACACAACTTTCGCTCAAGGCACTTTAGAGCCCAAAGTACCTTTCCAAAGCCGTGCTGGTGCGTTTGGGAGAGTAGTTTTGAACAATTGCAAAGTCATTTCTGCAATGATATTTGACTCGAGGTGCATTTGCTCAAAAGAAATACCTTCTAGTTAACTGACTTTGCTCAAAAGAAATACCTTCAAGTTGCGGATTGGGTTGCTAAAGCTCAAAGAAGACTTTTCCTACCGAGTAATTGGATTAATCAACCCCCCTCTAGCCTTTTGGATTTAATTTGTGCCGAATCGATTTTTATGTCTCATAGAACTACTACTGATTGGAGATTATGACAACGGGGTATCTTTTCAACAAAAAAAAAAAAGTTAACTGACTTTGGTGGATTTTTCGCAAAGTAGATTTTAACTTAGAAAAAAAAATAAGCAAGAAAAATAGAGTGGATGGCTATTATTCATCATCTTCATTGGGGAAGCAAACCTGGTCAGATAAATCAATCGCCGGTGAGGATTAAACTGTCGAAGCGGCTAGGCGAGGCGACTCTGAGATCAAGAAATCTCTCGACAAAAACCTTTCATTCCAAACATCCCTCACCTTCATGCAATCACATTCCGGCACTTAAAATCGAGACCTGTACTACAACTAGGAAAATGCCTTTATTGAAGTGACAATATCAATAGCACAACGAAGATGCCCTCGCTGAATTGATAAAATTAAGCACTCGCTCGTTACCACTAGAAACTTCCTTGCCTCGATTCATTAGCCTTCAGATAACTCACATCACCACCTCCACCTAAATTGGCCAAACTCAATTTGTTAAACCCACTCAAAATCAAAACTGATGGAATTATGGGCAGCCCACGATGGGTTATATGGCTAGGGCCAACTAAAATGGGCCAAACGCAATATGAGAGAATGGTTATTATATGAAGGGAAAAGTAACATAACGTAGATCAGAACATTTGCCGTTCTCTCTATCCTTTTTCCACTCAATAATAGAAGTTCTCTCTCGCCTCTTTCTATGGATTGCTCGGAATTCTCATATTCCAAAGGGGGCATATAATATGTGGTTCTCAAGGTACGTTCGATTATGTGATGTGCATTTTGATCAATGATGCAATATATTCTAGTCATGTTTTCTGCTATATTCGTAACCGGAATTCATTTTCGATGTCGACGATTTCAATAATCCGAAATCACCCAACAAAAACTCTCTCTTACCAAGCCCACAAAATCAATTTCCCAACCACATCTCTGTCGCTCGCCGTCCTCTCACCAAACATGGCAGCGCATTTTTCTATAAACGGCTTTTGCGACCAATGACCAACGAACTCATACTCGCCGACCCAGACTCACGATTATCGACAACCCTCGGCGTCCTTTGATGATCAAGTTTGGAACCTTGCGACCCTTCCTGAATAGATCCGGGGCCTCGGTGAGCCTTGCAACTTCAACGCTCGGAACACCGAGGATAGGAAAAAAAAAACTTGTGAGATGTACATTTTGAACACTAAGAACAGAACAAATAACTAGCTCGGCTTCCTCGAATTCCAAATTTATCGGAGCGGATTTTTCATTTTCCAAAGATGAGGAACACATAAATACAAGACTGGATTAGCCCACATTGCATTCAATTGCGCTCTTGTTGGTGGCAACACCAATTCTGAGTGTCCCCTGTCCAAAATCATGCATATCTATTTAAAAGGAAAACTAATTATAAAAATAAGTGACATTTGGACCTTTCCATGTTGCAATTAGGGCTGAGCATAATAGACCGCCAAATCGGAGAACTGTTTGGACCGGACCAAACCGGCTGGGTTGGTCCGGTTCTTCGAGGTTTAAGTCCGGTCCACGGTTCCTAAAATTGGAACTAGCTCCTGGGTGGTATGGTTCCTGGTTCTTCGTAGGGCGGGATTGGATTGGACCACTAGGATCGCCCTTTCCCGATTTTGTTGTATCTTGGCCCAACTCCAGATATCCAAGGTCATAAAAAGCCGCAATGAGGTGCTCCACTGGCAGAGAGGAAGGCAGATGCCTTCTCAGGCTAGTTACCTTTGCAGTGCTGGCAACTGGATGTTCGTGTTCATCTGTAGAAAGATGCAAAATGGTTTGAGAGTGGAAAAACGGCCACACAGAGGAGAAAAACTGATGTGCCGACGAGGGGATCCGACCAGAGAAAATACTTCATGCCCAGGGAATGCTGTGAAATAGGGTAATCTGCTCTCGCAAATTCGAACCTATTTACGGACGAGAGCACGCAACATCTTGTTGCAATAACCAAGAAATCAAACTAAATAAAGCCAGAGAATTTGGGTCCCCCCAGGAGAATCACTGTAGAATATTTAAGGTAGTACATGTTCTGCTATCGCATGGGAATGAAGTGAGCTTGGGACACCCAACCATCTCCAAATATGTCATCCTAGGAGATGGAGCTTGTAGATCTCTCCAATCCATCTCCAGCTTTCAAGAACCTCTCCTGCTCCTTTAGCAATGCGTCTTTTGCGCTGACGTCCTTTAAGGAAGGTAGCTACTAGCTAGTACATGAGTTTGGAAAGTGTCGGGTCTTAGCTTCTGGTTTGGCTTTCTCTTTGAAATTTTTCTGGTCCCATTGGACAGCCCAGGAACTAGATCGGACCGGTCAGTGCGTTCTGGTTCGGTTCTAGGATTAGTCAGTTCGGTCCATGGTCCTAAAAATCAGAGACCGGTTCCATCGGTTCGGTTCCTGGACGGAACCATACCACCCTGAACCATGTACATCCCTAATTGCAATGAACCAAAATCAACGAGTAGAGAGAGAGAGAGAGAGCTTTTTTCGGGCAGAGGAGAGAGCTGACCCCATTTGGGTTCTAAGGCTTCTCTAGTTTCACTTCAATGCCTATGCAATTAATGGAAAATAGAGCACATATTAGCATAACTCTCATGAAGAAAAGGTCGATTGCAAACTTTAAGAGTCATATCAAATCCATGGGTAAAAAGATGGTGCAAAGAGAAATAAGACTGGCCCTAAAAATCCCACTTTTTTTTTCCCAAAAGATAAAGACTGGATGTCTCTGTAATCAGCATAAATAATGAAGCAATCCGACTACTGGAGAGATTTCGAGACATGCGATGCTGAAGGTTGCTCAACATCATCGACCCAATCTTGCGCGCACCCAAACAATCATCGATCCAGACCTAAACACGCGAACCTTGAGCTTGGTGACCCTCAACCATGGTGGGCAATCTGAGCATAATTGTTAGTAAGGCGTCAGATAGAGACCGGATTTGGATTTGGAACTTGGAATTGGGATCAAAAAGAGAGAGGTGAACTGCTCGAGTTTGTGGTAGCCTGTTGGCTGCGACAACGACTTCCCCAAGATCTACATAGCTAGAATCTTGAACAAAATAATCAAGAATAGGTTATTTACTTACTTGATTTAGAATCCATCATTATTGATGCGGAATACAATGATCAACTACTTAAGATCTTTTCATCTATGACCTATCCTATCACTGGCTCAATGAGATTGCCCCTCACGATGCTCATAACCTTTTGTGCTTCTAATGTGAGATTACTGTGGAATTATGTGTGTTCTGGGTAAGAGGATGGACTTGAACGCTATTTATAAAGTTTTCAACTATACCATCTCATTACGAGTTGGGCTCAACTTGGCCACATCAATTAGGCCCATATTAGACTAGTTAAGAATATTTATATCCAACCTTATTAAACCAAGCCTGTAAAATGATTAATTGTAATCTCAATTAATTTAACCCACAGTAGAAAAACTCTTATATAACCAAGGCAAAAGACAAAATTTTAGTAAGTTTCCAACGGCATGGCAACTCAAAAAATTTATTAATCCTTGATAGTTTGTTAGGTTGGCTGAATTCTCGTTGTATATATTTCTTTTAGTGCATAATAAAAACTCTAATGTTGTAATCAATATGTTGGTATATTACACATACATATATATAACACACACACACACATATATATAAAACACAGATGTGGGCATATGTGTTGGTAACGGGTTGTTCATTTCTGTTTGAGACGGCAAAGGATAGTCGTATCATTTCCTATTTATATTGGTTCTTTCTTTTTGTCAATTATTAATATTAATTTTGGAGTGTGACATATGTTGGTATTAAAGCTTTAACTTTTGATCCATTTGTGTGTAGATTTTATGCACCTTATGAGATCACATGATAATTTTAGCACATTAATCTTTTAAGTGCTAAATTTATTTTTCGTTTTGGATTCATATTATCGTGCAATCTTATTCAGAGACACTTATCTCACTCCATAAGAGTAAAAAAGACAAGCGAGTCATTATCCTATACACTAGAGATATGCTTCAACGTTTATGTAGCATTCTTCAAAAAGGGCATTAGATGATTGATTTGATAGGAGTACGATTCGCAGAAAGGTAGGGAAGAGTCTCAAGAGCCTAATCCCTTGACTAATTTTGCTCAAGCAATGATTCATTGGCAACATCAAGTGAAAGAATAAGTGAAGGTGGAACTGCGGACTCATACATACTTCGCATAATTATTATTGGATGCTTGAATATATCCCTCGCCTTTTAGAGTTCTCATGCGGAGAAAAATACATCTCATTATTTAGGTGTGCAATATCAAGTCGATAGATCATTTAATGTACATCTAATACACGCAAGTGATGATATCCTTAGAGCGCAATGCCCCGCCTCAGATTTTGTACTACGGCAATAAGATATTCGTATATATACACGTCATTTGTTTTAGCTGCTAAAAAGTAAGTTTAACGCGGTATTTTATTTATATCACAACAGAAAGAAAAGATTAAATGTCTTAATGCGTGCATCAGAAACATAAAACGAATGACAAGTACATGCATGCGATTCGTGCAATAAATCTTCCTCGTTTAGAGAGTAAGACGGATGACATCCATCGTGCCATTAGACTGGTAGACTTGAATTGCCGATAAACTTGAACATCAAAATCATAACCACTTCCCTAAATAACATAATATGCTCTCACTATCTCACAATGGTTTCGTGATTATTCATTGATTACACCAACTAACACGAATTAAAAATGCGAAAATGGGGACCCATACTTTCTTGTAGGCATCCGTAATCAAATAGCCTTTTAGTCATATTAATAAAGTGAATATCGTTTAGCGAAAGAGAACGTCATAAATAGAGGTACTTTTTTTGTGATGTCTATAATCGAGATAATTAGCAAAAAGGGTCTTGAATTTATTGTACAAACGTTGATTGAGTTATCAACTTTGTAGTTTGACCTATTTATAACACGTAACGAGAACACGATTGGTGACAACCAACGTGTCATACCATTCTTAATTTCATAATGAGAGATGCTCAATAAATCAGTTTACTCCCGCTCATACGTCCAGAGCATCGGACAATTTCCTTAGGCTGTGAATCGCGGCAAATATCAAATCATAGAATAGATAACGCGTGGCCTTTGGCAAGGTCTTTGTCTAAACCCACAAGTTTTCACCTTTCAGATTTGATTTTTTAATTTATTCTTTTTGCATGATTGCAAATGACAGGTGAACTGGAATAATTATTCTAGTTGGCTTGTGTACTTTGCCCAAAGAGAGAACGTTAGGTATACGCCTTGAGGTGGCAATCCAGGTGTCGCGTGAAAGTTTGCAACCTAGTAATAAGTGCAGGACACGTGGCAGTGAGTAGCTGGTTACTTGTCTTGCTGAATCCCCATATTTTTAGAATATTATGTTGGGCCCCTCAAAATTTAGACGCCCTTATTATTGTATATTCGATCATGAGTTTGCTAAGTCTGAAACATAAATATAGATCTTGACAGGGCGGCAATCCCCGTTTCTACTAGGGCTTTTCTCTTTCTTTCTACAGTTAAATATTCTTAGTAAGATATTACGAATTTTGGTTACAAAATACTGTGGAATGTGATACGTTTATACTTTACAAAGTCGTTAATTAAACATGATCGTAAATGAGAATAAAACCTCTCATTATTGTACCATGAAATCTCGATTCTTTGTTTAGAGCTAATCTTGAAAAGTTTCTGCATAGTAGAGTTCTACATATCAATCGATGAAAAATATCGAGTAGTTGTGATAATACCTTCAAAAAGTGCAGACGCCAGAATTTATATATCTTTTTACTGAACTTTGTTTACTAGAGGACTAGTTGAAATTTTCTTTTTTTTCTCCAATGAGTAATCTTATTCTACACACAATCAAGATCTAAATCTCTAATGTCTTGGTCATTAAAAAAAAATTCCAGCAAATTAACTGATTTCGCAATTAGTTCTCCCAATATATGTATTACGAACATCGTCGGTAATTACACGAGGAAGAAAAGACTTATGTTCAAATGGACTCTGCTTTGGTTGAATTGGATTTCTTACATTTTTTGTTGTTTTACGGACAATGCAAAAGCTCGGAAACAATGGCTAGTGACCTAACGCCAATTTTCTTAAAAAGTCAAGTACGAAGAAGTCTTCGCCGTTTGTTAATTTCAAGATGCGAACCCCACATGTTTTTTTTTTTTTCATAACAACAAAACATTAATAAAATGAATCCATCATCCAACCTTCATTTGGACAGCAATATTACCCTAAATATATAAATACCATCAGAACAGAAGCCTCAAACCAACCCTTCTTCTTCTTTAGCCGAGCCCAAGAGCTAGCTTGAAAAACTATCTACTCACAACAATGGTTCAATCTTCATCCATCCCAAAGTACTTGCAAGAAGGTGACATCCCTCAAGAATGTAGAGACCTCATTTCCTCTCTCCCCCGTGAAGAGAGCTGGCTGCCTAACTCCCCCTACTTATTATACCTAGGCTTATGGACCACCGCAAAGCACCTAAAGGGCATCCTTGCTAGCCAGAGGCACTTCCAAGCCCAAGACACCGACATCCTCCTCGTCACCAACCCGAAGTCCGGCACCACCTGGCTCAAGGCCATCCTCTTCGCCCTCCTTAATAGGGCCAAGTACTCGGGCTCGGGTTTGCAGCAGCAGCACCCTCTTCTGAGCGAAAACCCTCATGACCTCGTGCGCTATCTTGAATTAAATCTCTACCTCGAGCAGGACGCTCCCGACCTCACCTCCTTCCCACCCCCAAGGCTCTTCGCCACCCATTTGCCTTACCAACTGCTCCCACAATCGTTGAGGGACTCCAAGTGCAAGCTGGTGTACTTGTGCAGGAACCCCAAGGACACCTTCGTCTCGCTCTGGCACTTCGTCAACAAGCTGAGGCCCAATGACAACGGTGAAATCTCGCTGCAGGAGTCACTCGACAGATTCTGCCGAGGCGTGCACGTGTACGGACCTTATTGGGATCACGTGCTGGGGTACCATAAGGCGAGCTTGGAGACGCCCGAAAAGGTGTTGTTCCTCAAGTATGAGGACATGAAGGAGGACCCGCACGCTCACCTGAGGAGGCTGGCCTGTTTTTTGGAATGTCCGTTTAGTGAAGAAGAGGAGAGAGACGGGATGGTGGACGAAATACTGAGGCTTTGTAGTTTTGACAATTTGAGCGGGTTGGAGGTGAACAAGAGCGGCAAGTTGGCTTCAGGGCAAGAGAGCAAGTTGTTCTTTAGGAAGGGCCAGGTTGGAGATTGGGTAAATTACTTGAGTACTGAGGAGGCCGAGAGGATCGACCACATTGTGGAAGAGAAGCTGCATGGTTCTGGGTTCAGGATTTAGGTGTTTAATAAAAATATTTATTACTAAATACATGTTTTTCGCTGGAATAGATCCCGCAAATATTAGTTCTTCAAGTTTTACTAGAGGAGACAAGTTCTATGGTCATTCCAGACAGGAAATACCAGAGGTATACAAGCAAATCAAAAGCCTTACTCTAACTAAATGTATATAGATTATGCTAGAATGTAACTGACAGCATGAATATGGAAATTATAGCTAAGAAACATATCGAAACTTAATTGACAACACATATCCAGATATTGAAAGTACGATGCAAAATAAAGTACAGATAATTGAAAGATGACATACTATGACCATTTTTCATTCTCTTGCAGCATGTATGTATATTCATGTATCTCCAAATTCAAACTCTCATGTGTCATGACCTGCCCGATCTCAAGGGGTTAAAATAGGTTTGGAAGTATTACTCATAAGAAGATCAGAATTGGCATCTTTAAAAGATGGATGGAACACCTTTATTTACTTGTAATCCATCACCCCATCCATCATGAGTACAATCTCTCCCAAACCAATACCTCACACGATGTTGGAATTTTTATTGAATTATCACAAATAAGAGCCCATTGAAGGAGTCCAGACTAATCTACTAAGGTCAGCTGAAAACCAAATGAAAGCACAAAGGGATGTTTCACTTCCTATGCAACTAGAGATTAGAGAACGGGAACACTACTTAAAGAATTAGTGTCCTTGCGGTATATAGGCTCGATTATCCTGTTAATTAAGGTGTCTTCATGAATTTTTATCAACTTCAAGGCTAATCAACTGAGGGGTTTTTTTACTGTTTTTATTAAAATCATAACCACGCCACGCATAAAAAAAAATCCAACCAGAGTAATCAAAGTGCTTAGTCAAGTATAATTGAAATAAAATGCACAATCAGCGACCTAACGTCTCATGTAAAAAGAAAACAACAAAAGACAAAACTGAAGAAATTGTATCTTGTGTTTATTGTGTTGTAATCTCTCACTAGTACAGACTATATACAAAGATATTACAAGAGCCCTAAATTAGGGATGATTGAGAATGCCTAAGGTAAGTAGAGAAATTACAGGAACAATATCGATAATATCTTAAATTATATACAAGAGATAAGATTGCTGACTAGGAACGCTATCAAAAACCTCTATTATAAGGCTTTAAGAGCTTATCCAATTGTGTCTCATAGTGACACAATAACCATTTTTTTAATTCTAGCTTGATGCGCACCACAGATCGCTGCATGTATTTCTACGATGTCCAGCATTGAATCCTGTTTATCTGAGCATTTGAGTAAGATATCATCAACGGTTCTTTCATTTAACTTATCAACAAATAACAAATATTTCATTGCTCGTCTTTTGAAATCTTTTATCCTTGGCAACAAGGCTCTTCAAATGATCAATGAACGGTTTTCTCCAATCTTCTTGGTCAATATACATGCTGTGATCCTTAAGCAAAACAGAATCAATCATCATCACTGGATTTTTTTATAGAAGTTAATATTTTCACTTCGGTGATAATGAATTTGGCCGATTCTCTTGATAATTTATATCCGGATGCCATTTCAGCGAATTCATTGGCTTCCACATTCTATTCTCCTTTAACATGGGCCAATTCGTGATCAAATAAATCATTTAGAAATTCCTTTGCTAAGGTATAGTAATGAATGATCTTTTTATTGAGCCATTGACATTCTCCAATTAATCGCTTAATAACTAGTTGTGAGTCTCCTTTATTCTAATGAAAGGAACATTCATGTTGGCCAGAATGTCTAACCCAACTATCAACACCTCTTACTTTGCTTGATTATAGGAATTGCCGAAATCAAGTTTGAACATAAATTTGGTTTTATGTTCCTCATTTCAAGAGTAAGATAGACGATCTTCGTTGCCCCGTCAGACTGGGTGACTTGAATTGCCGATAAACCTGAACATCAAAATCATAACCACCTCCCTCATCAACACAATATTCTCCCGCTAACCCACTTTTGTTCCGTGATTATTCATTGATTACACCAACCGACACGGATTAAAAATGCCAAAGTGGGGACACACATTTTCTTGCGGGCATCCATAATCAAATAGCCTTTTAGTCATTTTAACAAAGTGAATAGGTTTAGCGAAAGAGAACATCATGAACAAATGCCATTTCTTAATGCTTATAATCGAGAAAATTATCAAAAAAAAAATCTTAAATCTATTATAAGAAAGTTAGTGCAATCATAAATTTTTCAATTTGATCAATTTATAGCACAAAATGAGAACATGATTAATGACGATGAGTACATAATACCATTCTTAATTTCATAAAGACAGATGCTTTAGTAACTGACTTTACTTCCGCTCATGTGTCCAGAGCATACGACAGTTTGCCCAAACCGTGAATCATGCAAATGTCAAATCAGAGAATAGATCACGTATGGCCTTCGGCCAAGTCTTTCTCCAAACCCACAATTTTTCTCGTTTCAGATTTTATTTCTTTTCTGCATGATCGCAGAATGGCAGGTGAATGGTAGGTGAATAGGGATCACCAGGTTCGTTGGCTGGTCAGCATCACCTTCGGGTGACAATTTTTGACTACGCAGTACTTTGTCGCATGCAAGTGTGTGACATAGTAATGATTGAAGACACGTGGTAAGTGGATAGTGGTTGCTCATCTAATCACTATACTTTTTTTAAATATTAAGTTGAGCCCCTCAACATTTAGATGTCCTTATAATTGTTAGTTCAATCACTCCTTCCCTAGTCTCCTTTTCACCACATGAGTTTTTAAGTATAAAACATAAATATAGATCTTGACAGTAGTTATCCCCGTTTCTAATAGAGTTTTTTTTTTCCTATGGCTAAATATTCTTAGTATGATATTATGAATTTTTCTTACAAAATAATATGAAATGTCATACGTTTATACTTTACGAAACTGCTAATTAAACATGAAAGTGTCGTAAAGGAAAATAAAAAGTCTCATCATTATCCAATGAATTCTTATTTCTATGTTTACAATTAATCCTAATAATTTATAAGTAATAAAGTTCTATAAATAAATAAAAATCGAGTGTTTGTGACAATAACTTCAGAAAGTGTAGTGCTCGCAATTTTTGTATATTTGTATTTACCTTTGTTAACCCAAGAACTACTTGAAATTTTTCTTTTTATTTTCCAATAAGTAATCTTATCTAATCTCCGATATCTCGATCATATACAAAAAAGAAGATCCTGCAAACTTTACACACTTTGCAATTAGTTCCTCCAAGTTATATATTACGAGCTTTGTCGGAAGATACAGTGCATGCGAAAAAAAAAAAAAACATCTCACGTGCAAATGGATTTTGCTTTGGTTAAATTGGATTTCTTGCACTCTTTGTGTTTTCACAGACGCAGCAAAAAACACATAAATAATGGCTAGTGACCAAACGGCAATATTCTGAAAAATTGAAGGACGAAGAAGTCTTCGCCGTTTGTCAATTTCAAGATGCTAGCCCCACATGTTTTTTTTTATATATAACAACAACAACATTACAAACCGTACTCATCATCCAACCTAAATTTTCTCGGCAATTGCGCTCCATTTATACATACCATCAGAACAGAAGCCTCAGATCAACCCTTCTCCTCCTTTAGCCGAGCACTGGAGCTAGCTTGGAAAAACCATACACTCCACAGCAATGCCTCAATCCTCATCTATCCCGAAGTACTTGCAAGAAGATGACATCCCTCAAGAATGCAGAGACCTCATTCCCTCTCTCCCTCGCGAAGAAGGCTGGCTGGTTACCTCCCTTTACTTATACCAAGGCTTCTGGAGCACCACAAAGATCCTAAAGGGCGTCTTCGCTTGCCAGAGCCACTTCCAAGCCCGAGACACCGACATCCTCCTCGTTACCAACCCAAAGTCCGGCACCACCTGGCTCAAGGCCATCCTCTTCGCCCTCCTCAACCGGGCCAAGTACTCGGGCACCGGTTTGCAGCAGCAGCACCCTCTTCTGAGCCAAAACCCTCACGACCTCGTGCGCTATCTTGACTTAGATATCTACGTCGAGCAGGACGTTCCCGACCTCACCTCTCTCCCTCCTCCAAGGCTCTTCGCCACCCACTTGCCTTATCAATCGGTCCCACAATCGTTGAAAGACTCCAAGTGCAAGCTGGTCTACTTGTGCAGGAACCCCAAGGACACCTTCATCTCGCTCTGGCACTTCATCAACAAGGTATCCCCCAAGGACAAGGGTGGGGACTCGCTGCGGGAGTCGCTCGACAAGTTCTGCCGTGGCGTGAGTTTGTACGGGCCTTACTGGGATCACGTGCTGGGGTACCACAATGCGAGGTTGGAGACACCCGAAAAGGTGTTGTTCCTCAAGTACGAGGACATGAAGGAGGACCCGCGCGCTCACCTGAGGAGGCTGGCCAGTTTTTTGGAGTGTCCGTTCAGTGAGGAAGAGGTGAGAGACGGGATGGTGGACGAAATCCTGAGGCTCTGTAGTTTTGACAATTTGAACGGGTTGGAGGTGAACAAGAGCGGCAAGTTGGCTTCAGGGCAAGAGAACAAGTTGTTCTTTAGGAATGGTCAGGTTGGAGACTGGGTAAATTACTTGAGTACTGAGGAGGCCGAGAGGATTGACCAGATTGTGGAAGAGAAGCTGCATGGCTCTGGGTTGAGGCTTTAGGTGTTTGTGTGTCTGATTATAGAAAATAACATATTAATATACGCATGTGTTTCGCCAAGATGGATCCCGCAACGAAATGTCTGTCACCAAAGGTAGTTCTTCAGGTTTTATTAGAGAATTAGATTTTATGACTCACGGAGATATCTAAATATCTCACACCACCACAGATTCTCTTGCAAGTGTGGAGCAGGGAATGAAAGGAGGAACCGCATTGAGAAAGACGAAAAGACATGCTTCAGGTTGCGCTGAAGGCCAATGACCTGCTTGGGATGTCACAATCATATGGCCAGAATAGTAGGTAGTTGGGGACTGTCTCGTGCCCAAGGGCGGGATGGGAAAGGATCCTAACAATAATACTCTGCCTTTTCTTTTGAAAAACTCTGCCTTGTTCTTGTTAGAAGATATCGATCATTTGATGTACAAAGTCAAGTTGATAAATCATTTGGTGTCCATTTAGTACATGCAAGTGAAGATTCGATAGAGCGCAATGCCTCTGCCTCATATTTTGTATATTTTAGTCGTTTATAGCTGTAATGTTAAGATATCGTAAAAACATGCGTCATTTTTTTAGCCATTAAAAAGTAAGCTTAATGGGGCACTTTATTCATATTACAACTAAAGAAAAGATTGAATATCTTAATGCCTGCATCGGAAGTATAAAACCAAAGTGCATATCAACCATTCTAACATATATTGAGATCCATTTGATTTACAAATGAGAATGGTTAGATTTAATGGTTCAGGATGAAAGTCGAGAGTGCAGGCATCCTATACGTGCGATAAATTTTCCTCATCTCAAGAGTAAGATGGACGACCTTCGTTGCCCCGCCAGACTGGTTGACTTCAATTGCATATAAACCTTAACAACAAAATCATAACCACCTCCCTCATTAACACAATATTCTCTCGCTAACCCACTTTTGTCCGGCGATTATATATTGATTATACCAACAAACACAGATTAAAAATGCCAAAGTGGGGACACACATCTTCTTGCGCACATTCGTAATCAAATAGCCTTTTAGTCATTTTATTAAAGTGAATATTGTTTAGCAAAAGAGAACATCATGAACAAATCCCATTTCTTAATGCTTATAATCAAGAAAATTACCAAAAAGAATCTTAAATTTGCTATACGAATGTCAGTTCAATCATAAATTTTTTGATTTGATCAATTTATAGCACAAAATGAGAACATGATTAACGATGATGAGTGCGTGATACCATCTTCATAAATAGAGATGCTTAACAACTCATTTTACTCCTGCTCATGCGTCCAGAGCATAGGACAGTTTCTGCAGATTGTGAATCACCAAAAATGTCAAATTGGAGAATAGATCACGTATGGCCATTGGGCATGTCTTTCTCCAGACCCACATTTTTTTCATTTCAGATTTTATTTCCTTTTCTGCATGATTGTAGAACGGTAGATGAATAGGGATCATTAGGTTAGTTGGCTGGTCAGCATCACCTTCAGGTGGCAAATTATCAGAACTTGATATTTTGTCGCGCGCAAGTGGGCGACATAGTAATAAATTAAGGAGACGTCCATATTTTTCAAATATTATGTTGTACCTCTCAGAATTTAGATGCCCCTATAATTGTATATTCGAATTTTTTTTCCGTAGTTTCTTTTTCACGACATGAGTTGTTAAGTATAAAACATAAATATAGATCTTGACGGCAGTTATCCCCGTTTCTACAAGGGGGTTTTTTTTTTTCCCTTTGGTTAGATATTCTTAGTACGATATCATGAATATTTTGTTACAAACTATTATGAAATATGATACGTTTATACTTTACGAAATTGTTGATTATACATGAAAGTGTCGTATAGGAAAATTAAACCTCTCACCATTATCCAATGAATTCTCAATTATATGTTTAGAATTAATCCTGATAGTTTCTTAGTGATGGAGTTCTATAAATCAGTCAATAAAAAAAATCGAGTGTTTGTGACAATAACTTCAAAAAGTGTAGAGCTCACAATTTTTGTATATTTGTACTTACCTTTGTTAATCCAGGAACTACTTGAAAGTTTTCTTTTTCTTTTCCGATGACTCTAATGTCATGATCATATACAAAGAAGAAGATCCTGCAAAACTTACTGACTTTGCAATTAGTTCCTCCAAGATATATGTTACGAGCTTTGTCGGAAGATACAGTGCACACGGAGAAAAAAACCTCACGTGCGAATGGATTCTGCTTTGGTTAAATTGGATTTCTTTCCTTTTTTGTGGTTTCACAGACACAGCAAAAACCCAGAGAAAATGGCCAGGGACCAAACAACAATATTCAGAAATAGTGAAGTAAGAAGAACTCTTCGCCGTTTGTTAATTTCAAGATGCGAGCGCCGCATGTTTTTTTTATTATTAAATGCTGTTAAAGCCATAGCTCCTGTGGCAATGTACGCGGCCGACGGAAGCGAAGACATGAAGACGAAGACCACTGTGATCTACGTATGAAGATGTATAATCAAGCTGATGATATACGAAGAAGAGAGTAGTGGCGACGTAGAGCAGATTAACAAATGCACAGCTGGCTTTCTATTGCTAGCTGGCTTTTTGTTATGTTATTAGTTGAAGTTCAGTTTTGTTCGTTGAGCTGAAGTAGTTAATAACAGAAAAAGGATCCCGTCTTACAATCCCCACCACCCAATCTTTCTTTTTGTGTGATCTTTCGCAATTGCAACAACAGCATTTATAAACCGTACCCATCATCTAACCTAATATTTATCCAGCAATATTACACTCCCCATATAAATAGCATCAGAACAGAAGCCTCAGACCAACCCTTCTTCTTCTTCAGCCGAGCCGTGGAGCTAGCTCGAGAAGCCACACACTCCACAGAGATGCCTCAATCCTCATCTATCCCGAAGCACTTGCAAGAAGATGACATCCCTCAAGAATGCAGAGACCTCATTCCCTCTCTCCCTCGTGAAGAAGGCTGGCTGGTTACCTCCATCTACTTATACCAAGGCTTTTGGACCACCACAAAGCTCCTAAAAGGCGTCCTCGCTTGCCAGAGCCACTTCCAAGCCCGAGATACCGACGTCCTCCTTGTCACCAACCCAAAGTCCGGCACCACCTGGCTTAAGGCCATCCTCTTCGCCCTCCTCAACCGGGCCAAGTACTCAGGCACCGATTTGCAGCAGCAGCACCCTCTTCTGAGCCAAAATCCTCACGACCTCGTGCGCTATCTTGACTTAGATATCTACATGGAGCAGGATGTTCCCGACCTCGCCTCCCTCCCGCCTCCAAGGCTCTTCGCCACCCACTTGCCTTATCAATCACTCCCACAGTCGTTGAGAGATTCCAAGTGCAAGCTGGTCTACTTGTGCAGGAACCCCAAGGACACCTTCGTCTCACTCTGGCACTTCATCAACAAGGCGTCCCCCAGGGATAAGGGTGGGATGCAGGAGTCGCTCGACAAGTTCTGTCGTGGCGTGAGCTTGTATGGGCCTTACTGGGACCACGTGCTGGGGTACCACAAGGCGAGGTTGGAGACCACCGAAAAGGTGTTGTTCCTCACGTACGAGGACATGAAGGAGGACCCATGCGCTCACCTGAGGAAGCTGGCCCGTTTTTTGGAGTGTCCGTTCAGTGAAGAAGAGGTGAGAGACGGGATGGTGGACGTAATCCTGAGGCTCTGTAGTTTTGACAATTTGAGCGGGTTGGAGGTGAACAAGAGCGGCAAGTTGGCTTCAGGGCAAGAGAACAACTTGTTCTTTAGGAAGGGCCAGGTTGGAGACTGGATAAATTACTTGAGTACTGAGGAGGCGGAGAGGATTGACCATATTGTGGAAGAGAAGCTACATGGCTCTGGGTTGAGGCTTTAGGTGTCTATGTGTGTCTGATAATAAAATAATAATAATATTGATATATGCATGTGTTTTGCCAAAACGGTTCCCGCAACAAAATGTCGGCGACCAAATGTAGTTATTCGGGTTTTATTAGAGGAGAAAGATTCTATAGTGATTCCGACCTGAAAATATCATAAGTATATATGGAAATCAAAAAGCCTTGCTCTATGTAGAACTGTACAAATACAAACTATGTTGGAATTTAATTAGTAACAAAGTTTGGAAAGTGCAATAAGTTCAGTAATAACCAAATGTGTTTAGACTATGTTGGAATTTAATTGGCGAAAAACTTGAGAAAGCAGGCTATGTTGAAATTTTATTGACATTGCGAATATGGAAACTATAGGTAAGAAACATACCATAATTTAATTGACAAATACAGGTCTAGAAATAAAAAGTACAATGCATAAAAAGTAAAGATAAATGAAAAAAAACATCTTTTTGGAGGAAGGGAGGAGGAGGCTCCGGTTACAAAGGATGTATTTATAATGGTTCTACTATAATCGGCTATGAGCAATTCTCTTGCGCTCATATCCATGTTCTTCTATCTCTAGAAGAAACATACCAGAATTTAAATGACAATACAAGTCTGGAAATCAAAAGTACAATGCATAAAAAGTAAAGATAATTGAAAATAACATTTTTTAGAGGAGGCTCCGGTTAAAAAGGAAGGTATTTATAATGGTTCTACTATAATCGTCTTTGAGCATTTCACTTGTGGTTGTATCCATGTTCCCTTATTTCCAAAAGTTTTGTGCTCAAACTCTCACGTGTCATGACATGCCTGATCTCAAGTGGCTTGGGCCGCCTATTGGAATTTATAATTACAATATAAATGAAGACTATAATTGTCACGACCCGCACTCAAGCACGCGATAGTCCCTAAAGATGATCTCACTGGTCGTTAAAATTCGCAACTCTCCTAGGTAGCATCGCCGACCAATTATAAATTTAACTTAAACTACATAATTAACAGATAAAAAAATGCAACGGAATTTTATTAACTAAACATCTGACAAAATCTTGGGGAATTTAAAAAACAAACAACTTCAATTCCAATAAACCAAATCAATGTCACATAAATGTCAAACCTACTTATTTAACAAAGCCCATGTCTATCAAGAGTTAAACTCTAAATTATCAAAATAATCTATCTATCAACATTAATGAGTACCACCAGCCTCATCTGGCCCTCGAGGAGAGAATCGATGGCCTAGACCTGTAAAACTGGTTAAAAACAACAAATGCGATAACTTAGTGACTCTACACCCTAATTCCCAATTAGGTGGATACTCACTCTAGGATCGATATTCCTCTCATTAATCTAATCCTCACATCTCTCGCTCGTTTCCTCGTTAAGTCACTAATCCACACTCTCCTCCAATCTCCAATCCATTAAATCAAATTGTCTCAATAAATAATAAAACCTAAAATCAATCGTTTATCAACCACATTCGGCACCAACGATCAATTAATAAATTCAGCAATAAAATAACCACAATCAACACATAATTAATAAAACCACCCACAATTAACTATGCCTTCAATAATATCAAATTAATCACACTCCATGAGACGTAATAAATTTTAGGACATAATCCTTAAATTTCTAAAATATCAACTGCCTTAACCCACCAATTAGGGATTTACTCAGGTCCCTAAGTCGAATCCAGAATTATTTGACAAACTACCGGGCCATCCCCATAATTGGCCATCATTTGGCCGACCTGACAAATTTTGTACTTTACTCTGTAATATCGCAAAAAGACAAGTAATTACTTTTAATTGCTAAATCATCACTCTATTCATTATTAATCGCAACTACCACCAACATCTCTTAATTTTGTCCTTAATTTCCAAAGTTACCATTTTACCCCTGGCTTAGCCATAATCAAGATTCTTCTCCCTGACCTAGCCAAGTTACAATCATATCCCTGACCTAGCCAAAATTACAATTTTGCCATTGACTTAGCCAAAGTTACAGTCTTGCCCCCAATCCTTGAGAATTACAATTCTACCCCTAATCCATCTATTTCATTAATTTACCCCTAAAAGTCTTAACTTAGCCAAACTCACCAAATTGCCACTAGATCCTCTAACTATCATAATTCACTCAACTAAAATGACTAAATAACTACTAGTACGGGTAACCATCTTAATTAGGGATTAGGGCAAACTCGCCATTAATCCAAGCTTTTCGCGCAATCGTCGATGACAATCCGAAATGTTGATAACTCCACGTCAATTGCACTTCGGACGCACAAATGGTCCGTCACTACGCGGCACTACTCATCACGGTACGGCGGCAATGACGGAGGATGATAGACGGTGGTCAACAGTGGCCCACCATGGTCAACAGTCGATGCTCTCAAAATAGAGCAATTCGGCCAAAACAGGGAACCTTCATCGGGCCGGCTGTTTGAGCGCTGGAGGTGGATCCACAAGGCTTGACGGCAATTAAGCATGACGGGGGTGACTCCTAAAGGTCAGCCGAGGCGTTGGCGGTGGTCGGTGGCGTCGGAACAAAGCCGGAGACCAGTTGGCGCTTCGCATTCAGAGAGGCAGGGCGGCATGCACGTGAAACAGGGGAGACTTCCGGGTTGAATCGCGGCCAAACGAGGGGAAAACGGTAGTGGCGACGGCTTGAGTAACAACCAGAGAAGTCCCAGCAATTTTTCCCAAGTGGTGGCTGCAGCTGGCTCGATCCGAGCTGTCCATGGCGACGGCGGACAGTACCTCCACACGAAAACAGGGGATCGACACCTCGGCAACGTTCCATGACTTCCAGGGCAGTGACAGCTGTGGCCAAGCACTCAAGAGGGTCGAGAGGACGTTATGGAACACCATGGAAGTGGTGGCGAGGCTTGGGTATGACCGAGAGCTATCAATTTTCGCCGCGAGCCCTCGGTTTGTGAAACAGAGCTGCCTGTGTTCCGAGGTGGCAGGGGCGAGCTCCAGCAGCCAGGCAAGTCTCCTCCATCAATCTCGCGAGATTTCTCGGTCATTACTCCCCCCACGTTGCATCTTAACTAGATGAGGAAGAAAACAAGAATAATCAAGAACACTGAGATTTACGTGGTTCGGCGAAAATCCGCCTACATCCATGGGAGAGAGAGATACTATTTTCTTATTCATGCATATCACTCTTTCAGTTTCACCAAGTACAAGGTACATTGTTGAAATAAAAAGATCTTTAGACCTCCACTTTCTTAATCCTAGCAGGTTTAGTAGGAAAGGAATTCCACCATAAATATATCTCCTATCTATTAGAGATATCATGATATATCCTAATTATAGAAAATCAGGACTATTTCTCATGCAAATCTCTTATAGATAGATCCAAATCTAAGAAATATATTTGACTAACAAATAGCTCGCAATCTTCAAGCCTTCATAGATTTCACGATCGACTTGTAATTTCAAATCCAATCGATCGTAATCTTATGGAATTCAAGACAATCTCAACACCCCGAACCATGAACTCAACGGCTAGGGTTTATCCATAGGAGGTTTGCGCGAGGAAGACAAGGTCGTTGGGTGTCAACGCGGAACAGACGCGTTGACTGGCGCGGATGAAGGGGAGTGGACTGGGCTGGACGAGAAGTTGTGCCGCACGCAGAGGAAAAATGGGCTGTCACAATATTCACACCATTGAAGCATCCCACTATGGAGAATAAGCCATGATCGCCAATGCCATTGAAAATTTTTTGTTTTTATAGCATGAGAAACACACTTTCATTAGCCAACCAAACATCGACCTTCCTAAAGTGCGAACAATCGAAATGTCTCTTTGTTTTTCTTTTTTCTTTTTTCTTTTTTCTTTTCTCCTTTTGACATTCTGCATGTTTTCTTCTCCACCATCAAACCAAACACCTTCAAAGCCTACTTCTAACACCTGCAAATTATGGAACAAAAGCATGTTATATGTACTCAAACCTGAACACAGAATCATGCAATTTCTCTTCCATTACTCTTGATAGCTCAATATTTTTGGGACATTGTATGTGGACAAGGGTTATGCTGCTATGAAAGAAGGAATGAGTGTTCTAGCATAACAACAACAAAAGAACGTAAAAGCTTTCAATGACATAGGGGATGAAGAGGCTGATAAATATGTAGGAATTGTTAAAATCAAGCTTAATATATGTAGGAATTACTTATTATATACAATAGTAGGTTGATGGTATCAAGTGCAGTGTGCTTCTTATCAAACCAATGTTAAAACAAAGAGAATAAATAATTGCATGCAAATTTAAAGTGGTTCGGCTTAGACTAAGCCTGAGTTTCTTTAACTGACATTCACCAACAAGCTATATTTCACTAATAGCTATTTGAGAGATTATGACATAGCCCATGCCGCCTGTTCCTAGAGTTAATAACTCCATGACACCCATAAATTTCTTAAAAGAAAAGAGAATTAGTGAATCACTCTCAGTCAAATGAATTATTATCTCAATAACACGAATTTGTTTTTGGGAAAGAATGAAGCTTTATCAATTTGTAGTCATTCTCGCAATTCATATATTCTTCAGCGTGTGTTGATCGTTTGATATATTTTTCAAGATCTAAGCTAATAGTTGGAGAACTTATGAAAGGACCCATTGAGGATAAGCAACACGGCCAGAGTTGGGAGGTGTGCTCTGAGTCGCAAAGAACAAGTTTGACTGGGGCAAAGCTGTGATTCGGCCAGGACAACATTGTTTGAGCAGAGCAGGTGCAGCAAGAGCTCCAGGTGATAGTGAAAGAACCAATGGTTAGTACTCTGCCTTTTCTTTTGAAAAACCATGCCTTGTTCTTGTTAGAAGATATCGATCATTTGGTGTGCAATGCCAAGTTAATAAATCAGTTGGTGTCCATCTAGGATATTGATGCAGGAACGTAATAGAAAATTGGCTAAACAAGAATTAGAATTGATAGAGGAACATCTCGTTCACTCAAAATTGATAATCAATATCAAATTGTCAAAGACTAGATAATAATAATAACTAATTATTCTTGAAATCCTAAAACACCTTATATATGGTGTTCAAATAAGAAACCTAATCACAATAGGAAATCTAATTCGAATAGGAATCCTATTGATAATAGAAAATCTAATTTGAATGTAAATCCTAATTACAATAGGAAACTAAATTCAAATAGGAAAACTAAATTCAAATAGGAAACTAAATTTAAACTGAAAGAAAGATAACTATTCTTGATTGCATCATTCTCCCCTGCTAGAAAAAAGATTCGCCCTCGAATCTAATTCATTGTTGGCGATATCAATCTCATATGGTATAAATCTTTGAAAAAATCAAAACCCAAAACTCTCACCTGCATAGTGGATAGCAAAGAATGCCTCCTGCTCAATGCGTCAGCTACCTTATTCAAGGTTCTTGCCGTGTGCTTAATAGCAAAAGTGAAAACCTGAAGAAGTTCCACCCACTTTGCATGCCTAGCATTCAATTTATGCTGTCCATTAATATACTTTAAGGCCTCATGGTTAAAATATAGGAGAAATTCTTTGGAGATAAGATAGTGCCTCCAACGCTCCAAGCACCTCACTATGGCATAAAACTCCTTATCATAAGTTGAATATCTTTTCTTAGCTTCATTCAACTTCTCACTATAAAACGCCACAGGTTTACTTCTTTGGCTCAGCACGCCGCCAATACCAACACCGGAGGCATCACAATGCACCTCAAAAATTTCATCAAAATCTGGGAGGACTAAGGTTGGAGCTTCAGTCACCCTTTTCTTTAACAATTGAAAAGCAGCATCTGCCTCTTTAGTCCACACAAATTTGCCTCCCTTCAAACAATCCGTAAGAGGCGCAACAATAGTGCTAAAATTCCGAATAAATCTTCGATAAAAAGACGCTAGCCCATGAAAGCTACGTACCTGCTGAATATTCTTCGGAACCTCCCAACTCCTAATAGCCTCAATCTTAGCTGGGTCCATCTGGATGCCTTCTTTTGATACAATATAACCCAAAAAGGTTACACGATTAGTTAAAAAGTTACACTTTTTGGTGTTGGCATATAAATTTTGCTCCTTCAAGGTCTCAAATACTCTCCTCAAGTGCTGCAAGTGTTGCTCAATAGAGGTACTAAAGACCAAAATATCATCGAAATAAACGACAAGAAATCGGCCAATAAAAGGGTGAAAAACCTGATTCATCAGCCTCATAAAAGTGCTTGGTGCGTTAGACAACCCGAATGGCATCACCATCCACTCATATAGGCCATCTCTAGTTTTAAACGCCGTCTTCCACTCATCTCCAGGCCGCATTCTAATTTGATGGTAACCACTTCTCAAGTCTATCTTTGAAAAGATAGTCGCGCCCATGCAACTGATCAATCAAATCATCAAATCGTGGGATTGGAAATCGATACTTGATTGTGATTTTATTGACAGCTCTACTACCAATGCACATCCTCCATGAACCGTCTTTCTTAGGAACGAGTAAGGCCGGCACCGCACAAGGGCTCATGCTTTCTCGAACTAGACCTTTCTCCAATAGTTCCCGGACTTGCCTCTGCAACTCTTCATGTTCTTTAGGGCTCATTCTGTAAGCTGCCTTATGGGGAATAACAGCTCCCGGAATGAAGTCGATACCATGCTGAATGTCTCTCATGGGTGGCAAACCAGGCGGCAACTCCTTTGGCACAACATCAGCAAACTCCTCAAGCAAGGGCAAAACTGGGCTGGGAATTTCAGGACTACTAGAATTTTGCTCAATCACCACAAGAGCAAAAAGCTCAGATGCAGCCACTATCTCTTCTTGACACTTGGACTTACTCAGCAGATTATTTCTAGTCTCTTTTCTCCAATCTGAAGGAGCTAAAGTGATGGTTCGACCATCCCTCTTAAAGGTGTAAGTATTTTTGAAGCCATCATGCTGAGTTTTTCTATCAAACTGCCACGGTCTTCCCAATAAAATATGGCAAGCATCCATAGGGATTGCATCACATCACACTTCATCGTTGTAAGTTTTTCCAATCGGAAACTGCACAAGACACCTCTTGCTCACCTTCACATCATTCCCCTTTTTAAGCCATGATAGCTTGTATGGTTGAGGATGATTTTCTGTTTTCAATTCCAACTTCTCCACCATGGTAGTGGACACTACGTTCTCGCAGCTTCCTCCATCTATTATCATGCTGCACACTTTTCCTCTACTAGTGCACTTAGTATGAAAAATATTATTTCTAAGCCATGACTCATCATCCGTCAATGCAATATTCAGAATTCTTCGTATAACTAAGGACTCACCAGAATCAGCATAAATAATCTCTTCCTCTTCTGAATCCGCATCCTTTTCTTCAACTTCGCTTTCATCAACTTGGTCTTTATCATAGATTGGGCCTTCATCATAAACGGGATTATCAACAAGCGTCACAATCTGTCGGTTTGGACAATCGGAAGCAAAGTGCCCAAGTCCCTGACACTTGAAACATCTCTTGCTTACAGCTCCTCCCTTGCTAGTTGCAGCACTACTTTGCCCTTCTTTAGATGCATATTTAGAATTTGCACCCTTGGTTATGGTCGGTACAACTTTGGATGATGACACTCCAGCTTTTCCTCGTGATTCTTTGCCGGACCACCAATTATGGGATTTGGAATGGATGTTTTTCCTTTTACATTGACTTTCAACTTTCAAGGCCAACCTGCACACATCTTCATATGTCCAATATTGCTGTAATTGGACAATATCAGAAATTTCATACCTTAGCCCTGCTAAATATCGAGCAATTGTTTGCTCATCTTCCTCAGTCACACCACAACGCATCCGCAATCGATCAAACTCCTCAGTATATTGTTCGACTGTTAAATCTCGTTGCTTAACATTATGATATTCAATAAAAGCTTCCTGCCTATAATGAGTAGGCAAGAATTTATTCTGCAACAATTTCTTCATCTTATCCCAACGTTTTACTTTCGATTTTCCTTCTCTAGCACGCTGTGATTTAACATGCTCCCACCATATCGATGCATGTTTTCGTAGCCTGATAGCTACTAATTTAACTTTCTGCTCTTCAGTCAGATCTTTAATATCAAAGATCTGTTCTACTGTCAACAACCAATCAATAAACTCATCGGGATGAGTTTTACCATGAAACTCCGGAATCTCGATCTTCATCCCGAGATTCTGCGAAGAGTGTAGATTTCCAAGACGTACTCCTCGATTCAGTCTCTGGTCCATAACCCCAAAAGGGTTAACATATTCCTCTTCTTCTTCATCATCGGATGGATCAGTAGATTCTACTTGTTCTTTGGACTGAACGTCCAACCTTGCCTCCACAAGTTGTCGCTCCAGATCCTGGATTCGTCTTCTCTATTCTTTAATTTCTACGTCTCGCAAGTCTCTTAGATGCGGCTGTTCATCTGCTTCAGGAACGACTCCACGTCCCCGGCCTCCACGAGCTCGTCGTCCACGACCAATGCGATTTTGTTCAACCATTGATTCAAGCAACCTGTGCTCTGATACCAATTGATGCCGGAACGCAATAGAAAATTGGCTAAACAAAAATTAGAACTGATAGAGGAACATCCCGTTCACTCAAAATTGATAATCAATATCAAATTGTCAAAGACTAGATAATAATAATAACTAATTATTCTTGAAATCCTAAAACACCTTATATATGGTGTTCAAATAAGAAACCTAATCACAATAGGAAATCTAATTCGAATAGGAATCCTAGTGATAATAGAAAATCTAATTTGAATGTAAATCCTAATTACAATAGGAAAATAAATTCAAATAGGAAAACTAAATTCAAATAGGAAACTAAATTTAAACTGAAAGAAAGATAACTATTCTTGATTGCATCAGATATGCAAGTGAAGATATCAATAGAGCGCAATGCCTTTGCCTCAGATTTTGTATATTTTAGTCGTTTATGGCTATAACATTAAGATATTCTTATATGTATGTGTAATTTTTTTTTTAAATAGGGCACTTGATTCATATCATGACTAAAGAAAAGATTGAATGTCTTAATGCGTGCATTAAAAGTATAAAACCAAAGTGCATATCAACCATTCTAACAAATATCGGTATCCATTTGATTTACAAATGAGAATTGTTAGATGTAATGGTTTGGATGAGTGTCAAATGCATGCATCCTAGCAATAAATTTTCCTCGTTTCAAGAGTAAGATAGATGACCTCCGTTGCCCCGCCAAACTGGTTGACTTAAATTGCCGACAAACCTAAACATCAAAATCATAACCACCTCCCTCATCAATACAATATTCTCTTGCTAACCCACTATTGTTCTGTGATTATTCATTGATTATACCAACTAACACGGAAAAAAAATGTCGAAGTGGGGACCCATATTTTCTTGCGGGCATCCGTAATCAAATAGCCTATTAGTCATTTTAATAAAGTGAATAGGTTTAGTGAAAGAGAACATCATGAACAAATGCCATTTCTTAATGCTTATAATCCAGAAAATTACCAAATTTTTTTAGAATATATTATACGAATGTTAGTACAATCATAAATTTTCAATTTGATCAATTTATAGCACAAAATGGTAACATGATTAATGACGATGAGTACGTGATACCACTCTTAACTTCATAACGACAGATGCTTAATAACTGATTTTACTCCCGCTCATGTGTCCATAAAGACAATTTGCTTAGACCGTAAATCATGCAAATGTCAAATCGGAATAGATCACGTATGGTCTTTGGCTAAGTCTTTCTCCAAACCCACAATTTTTCTCATTTCAGATTTTATTTCTTTTTTGCATGATTACAGAAAGGTAGGTGAATAGGGATGGGTTGGGTTGGCTGGTCAGCATCACCTTAAGGTTGCAATTTTTTACTACGTAATAGTTTGTCGCATGCAAGTGAGCGACATGGTAACGAGTGAGGACACATGGCAGGTGGGTAACGGTTGCTCAACGAATCCTCATATTTTTTTCAAATATTATGTTGAACCCCTCAATATTTAGATGCCTTTGTAATTGTTTATTCAATTACTTCTTCCCTTGTTTCCTTCTCACCCCGCGAGTTTTTAAGTATAACACATGAATATAGATCTTGAGGGCAGTTATCCCGTTTCTACTAGGATTTTCTTGCCTAGTATTAAATTTTCTTAGTATGATATTATGGATTTTTTATTACAAAATATTATGAAATATGATACGTTTATACTTTAGAAAATTGCTAATTAAACATGAAAGTGTCATAAATGAAAATTAAAGCTCTCACCATTATCCAATAAATTCTCAATTCTATGTTTAGCATTAATCCGGATAATTTCGAAGTAATAAAGTTCTATAAATAAATAAAAAATCGAGTGTTTGTGACAATAACTTCAAATAGTGTAGTGCTCACAATTTTTGTATATTTGTATTTACCTTTGTTAACCCAAGAACTACTTGAAAGTTTTCTTTTATTTTCCGATGAGTAATCTTATCTAAGGCATTGTTCGTTTTATGGAAAATAAATTTTAGGAAAACATTTTCTGAATTTACCGGCATGTGTTAGATAGTAAAGGAAAATATTTCCGACCGATGAAAAAGTACATTCAAAAATGAGGAAAATATTTTTCATTTTTTAAAAAGTGAAAATTAATTTCCATATTCTTTCACAACCTTTAAGCATTTTCCATCATCTTTCAATAGTGGCTCGTGACTAACGGCTGATCAATGTAGAATAAAAAAATGAAAGAAAAGAAAAAAAATTAAAATTTGAGTTTTTTCTTATAATTTTTCCTAAGTTTTAGACGAACAAACCGAAAATATTGACTTCCTGGGAAATATTTTTCAAGAAAATGATTTGTTCGAAAATATTTTCCAAAAATACTACATATTCCATGAAACAAGTGGAGACTAAATCTTTGATGTCTTCATCATATACAAAGAAGAAGATCCTGCAAAATTTACTGACTTTGCAATTAGAAGAAGATCATATATGTTACGAGCTTTGTCGGAAGATACAGTGCACGAGGAAAAAAAAACCTCACGCGAAATGGATTTTGCTTTGGTTAAATTGGATTTCTTGCACTTTTTGTGGTTTTACAGACGCGGCAAAACCCATAAATAATGGCTAGTGACCAAACGCCAATATTTTAAAAAATCGAAGTACAAAGATGTCTTCGCCATTTGTTAATTTCAAGATGCGGACCCTTCATGTTTATTTTTAAATACCAACAACAACATTTATAAACCATACTTTTTTCTAACCTAATATTTATCCAGCAAAGTTACACTCCATATATAAATACCATCAGAACAGAAGCCTCAGACCAACCCTTCTTCTTCTTCTTTAGCCGAGAACTGGAGTTAGCTTGAAAAACCATACACTCCTCAGCGATGCCTCAATCCTCATTTATGCCGAAGTACTTGCAAGAAGGTGACATCCCTCAAGAATGCAGAGACCTCATTCCCTCTCTTCCTCGCGAAGAAGACCAGTTGGTTACCTCCTTCTACTTATACGAAGGCTTCTGGACCACCACAAAGCTCCTAAAGGGCGTCCTCGCTTGCCAGAGCCACTTCCAAGCCCGAGACACCGACATCATCCTCGTCACCAACCCGAAGTCCGGCACCACTTGGCTCAAGGCCATCCTCTTCGCCCTCCTCAACCGGGCCAAGTACTCAAGCACCGATTTGCAGCAGCAGCACCCTCTTCTGAGCCAAAATCCTCACGACCTCGTGCGCTATCTTGACATGGATATCTACGCCAAGCAGGACGTTCCTGACATTGCCTCCCTCCCGCCTCCAAGGCTCTTTGCCACCCACTTGCCTTATCAATCGCTCCCGCAATCGTTGAGGGACTCCAAGTGCAAGCTGGTCCACTTGTGCAGGAACCCCAAGGACACCTTCATCTCGCTCTGGCACTTCATCAACAAAATGTCCCCCAAGGACATTGGTGGGATCTCGCTGCAGGAGTCGCTCGACAAGTTCTGCCGTGGCGTGAGCTTGTACGGGCCTTACTGGGACCACGTGCTGGGGTACCACAAGGTGAGGTTGGAGACACCCGAAAAGGTGTTGTTCCTCAAGTACGAGGACATGAAGGAGGACCCATGTGCTCACCTAAGGAGGCTGGCCCACTTTTTGGAGTGTCCATTTAGTGAAGAAGAGGTGAGAGACGGGATGGTGGAAGAAATCCTGAGGCTCTGTAGTTTTGACAACTTGAGCGGGTTGGAGGTGAACAAGAGTGGCAAGTTAGTTTCGGGGCAAGAGAACAACTTGTTCTTTAGGAATGGCCAAGTTGGAGACTGGGTAAATTACTTGAGTACTGAGGAGGCCGAGAGGATTGACCATATTGTGGAAGAGAAGTTGCATGGCTCTGGGTTGAGGCTTTAGGTGTTTGTGTGTCTGATAACGGAGAATAACAAATTAATAGATGTATCTGTTTCGCCAGAATGGATCCCGCAAATGTCCGTCATCAAAAGTAGTTCTTCAGGTATTATTAGAGGGGTTCGATTCTACCGTGATTCCGACCTAGAAATATCATAGGTATATATGGAAATCAAAAGGCCTACTCTAAATGCTACAAACTATAGTGGAATTTAATCGACAATAAAGTTTGGAAAGTAAAATAATGTTAGTAGTAATCAAATATATTTAGATTTTGTTGGAATTTAATTGATGATTAAAATTGAGAACGCAGGGATGCCATGCTGAAATTTAATTGACGATGTGAATATGGAAACTATAGGTAAGAAACATGACGGAATTTAATTGACAATACAAGTCTAGAAATGAAAAGTACAATGCATAAAAACTAAAGGTAGTTGAAAAAAAAAACATTTTTTGTGGGGGCAAAGGGGGAGGAATCTCCGGTTAAAAAGTATGGTATTTACAATGGTTCTACTATAATCGTCTCTGACCAATTCTCTTGTTAACGTATCCATGTTCTCGTATCCCCAAATATTTTGTGCTCAAAATCTCACGTCTCATGGCTTGCCCGATCTCGAGTGGCCGCCTGTTGGAATTTATGATTACAGCATAAATGAAGATTAGAATCAATTGAATCATCCCACTATGGAGAAGAAGCCACGATCGCCAATGCCACTGAAAATCTTTTATTTTTATAGCATGAGAAACACACTTTCATCAGCCGACCAAACATCAACCTCCCTAAAGTGCGAACAATCGAAATGTCTCTTTGTTTTTTTTTTTTGGACATTCTAATGTTTTCTTCTCCACCGTCAAACCAATCACTTCAAAGCCTACTCCTAACACCTGTGAATTATGGAACAAAAGCATGCTATGTGTTCATAAACTTCAATCTAGAATCATGCAACTTCTCTTCCATTACTCTTGATAGCTCAAGATTTGTGGGACGTTGTATGTGGACAAGGGGTATGCTGCTATGAAAAAAGGCACGAGTGTTCTGGCATATCAACAACAAAAGAACGTAAGAGCTTTCAATGACATAGGGGGTGAAGAGGCTTATAAAGAGAACTTGATAAATTTTGCGGAATTATTAAAAGTAAGCTTAATATACGTAGGAATTACTTAATATATGCAATAGTAGGCTAATGATATCAAGGGCAGTATCAAGTATAGTATGCTTCTTATCAAACAAATGTTAAAACAAAGAGAGATAAAATAATTGCATGCAAATTTTATAGTGGTTTGGCTCAGACCAAGTTCGCGTTTCTTAAACCGACAACCACCAATAAGCTATATTTCACTAAAAGCTATATGAGAGATCATGACGTAGCCCATACTGCTTGTTCCCAAAGTTGGTAACTCTATGACTCTCGTAAATTTCTTAAAAGAAACTCTCAATCAAATGAATTGTTCTCTCATTAACACGAGTTTGTGCTTGTGAAAGAATGAAGCTTTCTCAATTTGTAGTCATTCTCCCAATTCATATGTTCTTCAGCGTATGTTTGTTCCTTTGATATATTTTTCAAGATCTAAGCTAATAGTTGGAGAATTTATGAAAGGATCAACATAGCCATTGAAGATAAGCAATACGGCCTGAGTTGGTAGATGCGGTCTAAGCCGCAAAGGACGAGTTTGACTAAAGGAAAGCTGCGATTCGGTAAGGACAACATTGTTAGAGCAGAGCTGGTGCAGCAACAGCTGTAGGTGATAGTGAAAGAACCAATGGTTAGTAATCTGCCTTTTCATTTGAAAAACATTGCCCTGTTCTTGTTAGAAGATATCAATCATTTGGTGTCAAGCTGATAAATCATTTGGTGTCCATCTAGTATATGCAAGTGAAGATTCGACAGAACGCAATGCCTCCGCCTTTGATTTTGTATATTTTAGTCGTTTATAGATGTGACATTAAGATATTCATTTTTATAGCTGTTAAAAAGTAAGCTTAACAAGGCACTTTATTCAAACCACGACTAAAGAAAAGATTAAATATCTTGATGCGTGCATCAGAAGTATAAAACCAAAGTGCATATCAACCAATCAACATATACTAAGATCCATTTGATTTACAAATGAGAATTGTTAGATTTAATGGTCCAGATGAAATTCAAGAGTGCATGCATCCTATTCACGCAATAAATTTTTCTCAGTTCAAGAGTAAGATGGATGACCTTCATTGTCCTACTAGACTGGTTGACTTGAATTGCCGATAAACCTGAACATCAAAATCATAACCACCTTTCTCAACAACACTATAACTTTTGTTCTGTGATTATTTATTGATTATACCAACTAACACGGATTAAAAATACCAAAGTGGGGACACACATTTTCTTGCGGGCATCCGTAATCAAATATCCTTTTAGTCATCTTAATGAAGTGAATGTTGTTCAGCAAAGGAGAACATCATGATCAAATGCCATTTTTTAATGCTTATAATCGAGAAAATTACCAAAAAAAAAAATCTTAAATTCACTAAATTAATGTCAATTCAATCATAAAATTTTCAATCTGATCCATTTATAGCACAAAATGAGAACATGATTAATGACGATGAGTGCGAGATACCATTCTTAATTTCATAACGGGAGATGCTTAATAACTCATTTTACTCTCCCTCACGAGTCCAGAGTATACGACGGTTTCCCCATACACGGAATCATGCAAATGTCAAATCGGAGAGTAGATTACGAATGGCCTTCGGCCAGGTCTTTCTCCAAACCCACAATTTTTCTCCCTTCAGATGTTATTTCTTTTCTGCATGATTGCAGAACAGTAGGTGAATAGGGATCAATTAGGTTAGTTGGCTACTCAGCATCAGCTTCAGGTGGCAATTTTTGACTTCCCGATATTTTGTGGCGTGCAAGTGTGTGACATAGCAATGAGCGAGGACACGTGGTAGGTGGGTAGTGGTTGCTCGTCGAAACTCCATATTTTCTCAAATATTATTTTGGACCCCTTAATATTTAAATGCCCTTATAATTGTTTACTCAATTATTCCTTCCCTAGTTTCCTTTTCACCACATGAGTTTTTAAGTGTAGAACATAAATAAAGATGTTGACAGTAGTTATCCCTGTTTCTACTAGGGTTTTGTTTTATTATGAATTTTTTGTTACAAAATATTATGAAATATGATACATTTATACTTTACAAAATTGTTAATTAAACACGGAAGCCTGGTAAAGGAAAAATTAAGCCTCTCATCATTATCCAATGAAATCTCAACTCTATGTTTAGAATTCATCATGTTCTAAGTAATAGAGTTTTATAGATCAATCAATAAAAAAAATCGAGTGTTTGTGACGATACCTTCAAAAAGTGTTGTGTCACAATTTTTGTATATTTGTACTTACCTTTATTAACCCAAGAACTAGTTGCAAGTTTTTGTTTTCTTTTTTAGTGAGCAATCTTATCTGAATCTTTGATGTCTTGGTTATAATTTTAAGGAAGAATATTTTGCAAAATTTACTGACTTGGCAATTAGTTCCTCCAAGATGTATGTTACGAGCTTTGTCAGAAGAAACGGTGCACACGGAAAGAAAACCTCATGTGCAAATGGATTATGCTTTGGTTAAATTGGATTTCTTGCATTTTTTTGTGGTTTTACAGACACAGCAAAAACCTAGAGATAATGGCCAGGGACCAAACGTCAATATTCTGAAACATTGAAGTACGAAGAACTCTTCGTCGTTCGCTGATTTCAAGATGCGAGCCCCACATGCTTTTTTATTATTGCAACTACAACATTTATAAACCGTACCCATCATCTAACCTAATATTTCCCAGCAATATTACACTCCATATATAAACACCATCAGAACAAAAGCCTCAGACCAACCCTTCTTCTTCTTCAGCCGAGCCCTGAAGCTAGCTTGAAAAGCCATACACTCCACAGCAATGCCTCAATCCTCATCTATCCCGCAGTACTTGCAAGAAGGTGACATCCCTCAAGAATGCAGAGACCTCATTTCCTCTCTCCCTCGTGAAGCAAGCTTAATATACGTAAGAATTACTTAATATATGCAATAATAGGCTGATGATATCAAGTGCAATATGCTTCTTATCAAACAAATGTTAAAACAAACAAAGACTAAGGAATTGCATACAAATTTTATAGTGGTTCGGCTTAAATCAAGTACGTCTTTATTAAACCGACAGCTACCAATAAGTTGAATTTCCTTAATAACTATATGAGAGATCATGGCGTAGCCCATATTGATTGTTCCTAAAGTTTTTTGGTAAAAAGAAATTACAATTAGTGAATCACTCTCAATGAATTAAATTGTTCGCTCAATAACAAAAGTATTTGTTGTGAAAGTATTAAGCTTTCTCAATTTGTAGTCATTCTCGCCATTCATATGTTCTTCAGTGTGTGTTGATCCTTTGATATATTTTTCAAAATCTAAGCTAACATTTTGAATAATTTATGAGAGGATCAATAAAGCCATGGAAGATAAGCAACACGGCTTGAGTCGGGAGGTGCGGTCTAAGTCGCAAAGGACGAGTTTGACTAGGGGAAAGTTGCGATTTGGCATTGACGACATTGTTTGAGCACAGCTGTTGCAGCAAGAGCAGCATGTGATAGTGAAAGAACCAATGGGCAATACTCTACCTTTTCTTTTAAAAAACCATGCTTTGTTGTTGTTAGAAGAAATCGATCATTTGGTGTACAATGTCAAGTTGATAAATCATTTGAAGATTCGATAAAGCGCAACGCCTCTACCTCATATTTTGTATATCTTAGTCGTTTATAGCTTTAAAGTCAGGATATTTGTGTACACATGCGTCATTTTATTTTAGCTGTTAAAAAGTAAACTTATTGGGGCACTTTATTCATACCACGACTAAAGAAAATATTGAATATCCTAATGCGTGCATTAGAAGTATAAAATCATAATGCATATCAACCATTCCAACATATATTGAGATCAATTTGATTTACAAATGAGAATTTTTAGATTTAATGGTTCGGATGAAAGTCAAGTGCATGCATCCTATTTGCACGATAAATTTTCCTCATTTCAAGAGTAACATGGATGACCTCTGTTGCCCTGATTGACTGGTTGACTTGAATTGTTGATAAACTTGAACATCAAAATCATGACCACCTCCCTCAACAATACAATGTACTCTCGCTATCTCACATTTGTTTCATGATTATTCATTGATTATCCCAACTATTACAAATTAAAATTGCCAAAGTGGGGACACACATTTTGTTGCGGGCATTCGTAATCAAATAACTTATTAGTCATTTTAATAAAGTGAATATTGGTTGGTGGAAGAGAACATCATGAACGAATACATTTTTTTTTTATGTTTATGATTGAGAGAATTACCAAAAAAATTATAAGTTTTTTTATATCAATGTCAGTTTAATCATGAACTTTTTTTAATTTATCAATTTATAGCATAAAATGATACATGATTAATGGCGATGAGTGCTTGATACCATTCTTACTTTCGTAACAGGAGATGCTCAATAACTCAATTTATTCCTACTGATGCATTCGAAGCTTGCAACAATTTCCCTTGATTGCGAGTCACTGCAAAAGTCAAATCATAGATTTGATCATGTATGACCTTTGGCAAGGCCTTTGTCCAAAGGAAGTATCGAATGATTCCGGCACAGTGGTTCCTCCCGGCGCATCGGATGGGGGAACTAATGCCCCGACACCATCAAAAAAAAAAATCCTTTGTCTAAACCCACAATTTGTCTCCTTTTAGATTTTATTTCTCTTTTGCATGATTGCAGTGAATTGGGATCACTGGGTTAGTTGGTCGGTCAACATCACCGTCAAGTAGCAATTTTTGACTGCCTAACATTTATTGACTACCCAACATTTATCGCGTACAAGTCTGCGACATTAATGAGTGAGGACACGTGCCAGGTGGGTAGCGCTTGCTCATTTAATCCCATATTTTTCAAATGTTATGCTGGTCCCAATAATATTAAAATATCCTTATAATCGTATATTCAATTATTCCTTCCCTAGTTTCCTTTTCACCACGAGTTGTTAAGTATCAAACATAAGTATAGATCTTGACGGCACTTATTCCCGTCTTTACTCAGTTTTTTTTTATCTATGGTTAAATATTCTTAGTAAAATATTATGAATTTTTGTTACGAAATATTGTAAAATGTGATACGCTTATACTTTGCAAAATTATTAATTAAACACGAAAGCGTTGTAAAGGAAAGTAAAATCTCTCATCATTGTACCATGAAATCTCGATTCTTTGTTTAGAATTGATCTTGATGGTATATGCGTAACAAAGTTCTATAGATTAGTTGATAAAAAACATTAAGTGTTTATGACAATACCTTCAAAAGGTGTAGCACTCATCATTTTGGTATATTTGTACTTACCTTTGTTAACACAAGAACTATTTGAAAGTTTTCTCTTCTTTTTCAATGGGTAATCTTATTACACCCAAAACCAAGATTTAAGTCTCTCATGTCTTGATCATTAAAAAAAATCTCTCATGTCTTGATCATTAAAAAAAAAGAATTTCCTGCAAAATTTACAGAATTTGTAATTAGTTCTTCCAAGATATATATTACGAGCTTCGTTGGAAGATACAGTGCACACGGGGAAAAAAAAACCTCACGTGCAAATGGATTCTGCTTTGGTTAAATTGGATTTCTTGCTCTTTTTTTTTTTTTTTTGGTTGGTTTTACAGACATAGCAAAAACCCATAAATAATGGCTAGTGATCAAACGGCAATATTCTAATTGAAGTACGATGAAGTCTTCACCGTTTGTGAGGTTCAAGACGCAAACTCCACGTGTTTTGTTTTTATAACAACAACATTAAATAACCTGAACCCACGTACATTTTCACAACAATATTATACTACATATATAAATACCATCAAGACAGAAGCCTAAAACCAACCCTTCTTCTTCTTCTTCAGCCCAGCCCTAGAGCTACCTTGAGAAACTATCCACTTCACAACAATGCCTCAATCTTCATCCATCCCGAAGTACTTGCAAGAAGATGACATCCCTCAAGAATGCAGAGACCTCATTCCCTCTCTCCCCCGCGAAGAAGGCTGGCTGGTTACCTCCCCCTACTTGTACCTAGGCTTTTGGACCACCACAAAGCACCTAAAGGGCATCCTCGCTTGTCAGAGCCACTTCCAAGCTCAAGATACCGACGTCCTCCTTGTCAGCAACCCAAAGTCCGGCACCACCTGGCTCAAGGCAATCCTTTTCGCCCTCCTCAACCGGGCCAGGTACTGGGATTCAGGTTTGCAACAGCAGCACCCTCTTCTGAGCCAAAACCCTCACGACCTCGTGCGCTATCTTGAATTAAATCTCTACCTCGAGCAGGACGTTCCCGACCTCGCCTCCCTCCCTCCCTCCCCCAAGGCTCTTCGCCACCCACTTGCCTTATCAATCGCTCCCACAATCGTTGAGGGACTCCAAGTGCAAGCTAGTGTACCTGTGTAGGAACCCCAAGGACACCTTGGTCTCGCTCTGGCACTTCTTCAGCAAGCAGAGGCCCAAGGACCAAGGTGAATACACGCTGCAGGAGTCGCTCGACAAATTCTGCCGGGGCGTGAGCTTGTACGGGCCTTACTGGGATCACGTACTGGGGTACCACAAGGCGAGCTTGGAGACACCCGAAAAGGTGTTGTTCCTGAAGTACGAGGACATCAAGGAGGACCCGCGCGCTCACCTGAGGAGGCTGGCCAGTTTTTTGGAATGTCCGTTCAGCGAAGAAGAGGTGAGAGACGGGATGCTGGACGAAATCCTGAGGCTCTGTAGTTTTGACAATTTGAGCAGGTTGGAGGTGAACAAGACCGGCAAGTTGGCTTCAGGGCAAGAGAACAAGTTGTTCTTTAGGAAGGGCCAGGTTGGAGACTGGGTAAATCACTTGAGTACTGAGGAGGCCGAGAGGATTGATCACATTGTGGAAGAGAAGCTGCATGGCTCTGGGTTGATGCTTTAGGTGTCTGTTATGTTTGACAATAAGAAATATATTAATATATGCATGTGTTTCGCCGGAATAGATCCCCCAACGAAATGTCCGCCACCAAAAGTAGTTCTTCAGGTTTTATAGGAGGAGACAGGTTCTATAGTGATTCCAAAGAGGAAATATCATATGCATATATGGAAATTAAAGGCCTTACTCTAAATAAAACTGTACAAATATAAACTATGTTGAAATTTAATCAACAATAAAGTTTGAAAAGTACAATAACTTCGATAGTAACCAAATGTATTTAAATTATGTTGGAATTTAATCAATGATATAACTTGAGAACGCGGGGATCTTATGCTGAAACTTAATCAACGATGCGAATATGGAAACAATAGGTAAGAAACATACCAGAATTTTATTGACAATCTAAGTCTAGAAATTGAAAATACAATGCATAAAAAGTAAAGATAATTAAAACAATAACATTTTGGGGGCGGGGGGGAGGGGGGAGGGAGGCTCTGATTACAAAGGATGGTATTTATAATGGTTCTACTATAATCATCTCTGAGCAGTTCTCTTGTGGTCGTATCCATGTTCCTTTTATCTCCAAAAGTTTTATGCTCAAACTCTCACGTGTCATCACTTGCCCGATCTTGAGGGGGCCACCTTTGGTAGGGGGGTAAATAGGTTCGGAGGTTTCGCCCCATAAAAAAATTCGAATAGGGATCCCTAAAATACGGTTCGAATAATTCTTCTAGTCATAGCCTAATTTAGCTTATCTATTATGAGTACAAGCTCTCTAAAGCTCATTTCTCACGTGATGTTAGAATTGCTATTGAATTACCACAAATAGAAACTCATGTAAGGAGTCATCACAAACCTATCACAGTCAGTTATAAAACAAGTGATAGCATAGATAGATGCTCAATTCCTACGCAACAACCATTTCATTTGTATTCTAGCTAGATGCTCACCACAGATCCTTGCATGGATTTCTACCATGTCCAGCATTCAGTCCTGTCTGTCTAAGGATTTGAGTGTCCTGTCAATTAACTTGTCGCCAAGTACCAAATATTTTACCGCTTGTCTTTTTAAAATCTTTTATCTTTGGCAAATGGGCTCCTTAAATGATCAATGAAGGGTTTTCTCCAATCTTCTTGGTAAACAGCATCAATCAGCATCACTTAATTTTCTATCGAAGATAGTATTTTCACTTTAGTGATCATGAATTTGGCCAATTCTTTTGACAGATTATATCCGGATTTCATTTCAGCTAATTCATTGGCTTCCACATTATATTCTCCTTAAAAATGTGCCATTTCATGATCGAATAAGTTATTTAGCAATTCCATTGCTAAGGTATAGTAATGAATGAACTTTTCATTGAGCCATTGACATTCCCCAATTAATCGGTTAATGACTAGTTGTAAGTCTCCTTTTATTCTAATGAACGGAACATTCATGTTGGCCATAATGTTTAAGCCAACTGTCAACACCTCATACGCCACTTGATTATTGGAACTGTCAGAATCAAGTTTGAACATAAATTTGGTTTTATGCCTTTGAGGATATATTATCAAAATTCCTATGTTTGAATAACTGCTTGCACAAGATTCATCAAGACACGGACTCAATTGCACATCTTGCATTGAATTTTAATCTTTCTCTTCTTCGATGTGTGCACATGTATGCTCTGTGATGAAATTGGTAAATGCTCGTTCATTAACCGTCTTAAGCAGCACATGTATCAAATTAATCTCAAATGGGACAAAAACACACTATGGAAAAGTAGCCATGATCGACAATGCCACTGAAAATCTTTTATTTTTATAGCATGAGAAACACACTTTCATCAGCCAACCATACATCGACCTCCTTATAGTGCGAACTAGCGAAATGTCTCTTTGTTTTTCATTTTTGGGAAAGTTTCAAAAAATGACCCAAACTATAAATATTTTTTCAGAAAATGACTCAAAGTGAACGTTGTGTTAAATAATGGCTCAAAGTGGCTATTTTAGTCTCAAATAAGGACCCGACTTCATTTGACTAAGTCTTTATCTCTTACTAGGGGCACTTTCGTACAAATAAAGTTTTTCCTTTATTTTTGTTTTTCTTTCTTCTTTCTCTCTTTCCTTTATTCTTTTCGTCTCATCTTTTTCCCACTCCTTCCTCTCTATAGCTCCCCGACCTGTGAGCTCGTTAGGTGACTAGGATCAGGACTGGCTATTCACCCACATCTCCATCTTCCACATAATTGTCAACCCTCTCTCACTCTCTCTCCCATGATCTCATCGTATGACTAGGACCAACTTTTTTTCAGTGCAAACTGTGAAGTTTTTATAGAATCACTGCCAATTGTCCTAAAAACTTTAGCCGTTAAGTAAAGACTTGGTTTAATATTTATGTACTTTCACATTCCCCCTTACGCTTAGTTTGGCTACGTTGAGAGATTTGGGGAGGCAGGGGCCTTGCAAGATTTGAACTCAGGACCTCCTTCTCTGATACCATGTGAAGTTTTTGTAGGACCACCGCCAACTGTCCTAAAAGCTTAAATCGTTAGATGAAGACGTGGTTTAATATTTAATGTATATTCACACAAGCCTCCTCCACACAGCTCAGCTCTGTGGTCTTGTGATCAATCTGAGGATGGGGTGTCGATGGAGGAGAAGTCGAGCTGCGGGGATGAGAATGGAAAGAGTTTGGGTGGGTGTTTCCAGACTAAGGATTACTCCGAGAAGTCGTTGACATTGTAAAGGCCAAGGAGGAGCTTCAAAAGATCAAATCTGCGCAAGAGTGAAACCCAGATTTGAAACTTCATGAGGCGAAACCGTTGTCGAGGTTGAAATAGGCGCCTATTTAAGTCAGTCATACAAGATGATATGGCGACGCACCCAGGGTCAAAACAGTGCAAAAATTACAATTGCTGGGTTAGTGGAGCGTGGAATACGTGAAGTTTGATGCACCTCTGAGGTGAGAGAGTAAATGTTGCTAACGGATTGGTTGCATAACTAGAGAGTCTCAGCAAAAACAGAAGGGTGTTGCTTAGAAGATTAATAAATTGGTAATATTAGCCAAGACTTAATAGAGTTGCACGTTACTGCTAGGAATAAGTTTTGTCAAATTGGCAGCACCACCGTAATGACATCAAAGCTCTAGACACTAAGGCAAATTATATGTGCTCTACTATTTCACTGCAACCGACTCAATATAATGTTAAAGGTCTTTTTTTTTTTGGTAAAGATATCAAAGGTCTTGTTAATTGCAACTTTTATATGAAATTCACTAGTTAAAATAAACTGAGACCAAACGACACTGCAGAAATTTTATTAAGAGCAATGGTTTGAAAGAAAGCAAAAATGCAAAAAGCTAGATAAGAGGCCAAGAATAAAGTGCTAAAACATTGCAGCAAATTCAACACTACCCATTGGCTCACGGTACTTTTACTTCATAATATGTTCTTAAACACTCTCATTTGACTCGATAGCACGCCCTTTTTCCATGGAGCTCCGTAATGACCTCATTCCTCATCCTAAACCACAGTATTGGAAAGGCAGATCACATATTGAAAAGGCAGTATAATTTGCCTTTATTTTGGCTTTTAATTTAGGAAGTTTTGTGTACATATCTTTTAGTCCTTGTATATTTGGTAGTTTAACATATCGTTTCATAGTTGTATCTTCTTGTATGTATGTTATGTTTCGATGATAATGAAAGACATAATTCTTATTCCAAAATTCCTTAGTTATTTTACATGGTATCGGAGCTATGACTAACCGAAAAAAAGGTGATGAGAGTTTTGGAATGGACAAGAAAATTTCTAATCCTTACACACTGAATTTGAAGGACAACCTGGGTAACCTAATTACCCAAGTTCAGTTGAATGGCGAGAGTTATGAAGAATGGGCGCGAGCTAGGCGGACTGCATTACGTGCCAAGAAGAAATATGGTTTTGTTGATGAATTTGTCAAGCAACCAGTAGATGATTCGCTAGAACTTGAAGATCGGTGGACAGTTAATTCAATTTTGGTTTCTTGGATGTCTAATACCATTGAACCGACACTTCACTCGACTATCTCTCACATAGAAAATGTGAAAGATCTGTGGATGATATCAAGCAAAGATTCTCAATTGGAAATGGTCCATGGATGCAGCAATTGAGATCGGATTTGGCTAATTGTAGGCAGGATGGTCAATCCATCGTGTCTTATTTCGGTAAACTCAAAATCTTGTGGGATGAAATAAATAACTATGATCAAATACCAGTGTGTGTTTGTGCATGTTGCAGATACAATATTACCATTGAATCGGAAAAAAAGCGTGACGAAGAGAGAGTTCATCAATTTTTTATGGGCTTAGATGAAGAAGGATATGAACAGTGCGCACTAATATTTTGAGCACTGAACCTTTGCCTAATCTGAACCGTGTCTATGCAATGGTTGTTTAGCAAGAGCGAGTGCGAAAGAGAACGATGACATGAACCAATGATGAAAGAAGCAACCCCATGAGTTTTGCAATCCAGGCATGTGGTCAAAGTTCAAGGGGGAATAAAGATAAAATCTCGTTTTGTTCTCATTGCAATTGAGATGGACATGATACTGAAAGTTGTTTCCAACTGATCGGATATTCAAAATGGTGGGGCAATAGACCACGTAGAATCTCTACTAGACAAGGTAGTGGTCAAAAGCGTAGTAATAAATGTGGACGTAATAATGGAAGAGGTGCTCGTGCTAATGTCTCACATGCAACTGGAGTTGATGGTGGGCGATCAGTTGTGATGGATTCAGATCGAAATGGTCTGAATGAATTGAATGATGAGCAATGGGCGACTTTATTGGGAATGTTAAGTTCCCATCAGAATTGTGCCAATGAGAGGTTGACAGGTAAACAAAGTATTTTTCCTTGGATTATTGACACAAGAGCTTCCTATCATATGACAAGAACGTTGGCATTTTTGAAAGAATTGTGTGACATTATGCCATGCTCAGTTCAGATGCCTGATGGAGAAAAGACCATGGTAGTGAAAGAAGGAATTGCGTTGCTTGGAGGAAATTTAAAACCGCAACGAGTTCTTTTTTCGTGCCTAATTTGAAATGCAATCTAATTTCTATGTCACAACTTCTTAATGATTCAGATTTGGTTATCACAAAATATGTGCTATACATGACCTAAATTCGAGGAATCTTATTGGAGTGGGTGAGCAACACAAGGGGCTTTACTTTATGAAAGGAGTGACTTCGGGACATGCTTGCACGGTGGCTCATATTGAATCCTTTGAGCATTGGCATAAAAGAACGGGTTATCCTTCTTTCAAGGTGGTGGAGTTAATTCCAGAAACTGGCAAAATAGTTAGGAAAATCAATAAAAATTGTAACGTTTGTTTTAGAGCAAAACAAACAAGAGAGATTTTCTTGCCCAGTGACAATAAAGTTAAAGATTGTTTTGAATTGATGCATTGTGATTTGTGGGGACCTTATAGAGTTCCAGCTTCATGTGGAGCAATTTATTTCTTGACGATTGTTGATGATTACTCTCGTGGTGTGTGGATATATTTGCTGAATGGAAAAAATGAAGTGGCTTGTGCTCTTAGGAAGTTTATTGCGATGGTCAAATGTCAATTTGAGAAAAATGTGAAAATCATTAGAACAAATAACGGAAGTAGATTTTTGTGTTTGAAAAAATATTTTGACGAACATGGCATATTGCATCAAACTTCTTATGTTGGAACGCCTTAACAAAATGGCCAAGTGGAAAGGAAGCATCGAAATATTCCTAATATTGCAAGAGCTTTGCGTTTCCAAGCAAATTTACCTATAGAATTTTGGGGAGAATATGTACTTGTAGCTGGATATTTGATTAACAGGACTCCGTCTATGTTATTGAATGGCAAAACTCCATATGAAATTATCTTTAGTGAGCTTCCTTCTTACAAACATATTCGGTCTTTTGGATATTTTTGCTATGCGCATAATCGGACTTCAAAAAAATATAAATTTGCTAGTAGAAGTCGTCGGTGTATTTTTGTTAGTTATTTGTTCAAAAAAAAAGGTGGAGATTGTATGATTTAGAAGCTAGAAAATATCTTGTATCAAGAGATGTAGTGTTTGTTGAAACAAAATTTCCATATGCTGATGAGAAAATATTTTGTATCAAGTGATGAACCCATTGAAAATAGAGTTATGGAGTTGGATGATGAAGTTAATGATTTAAACAATGACTCAAGAGAGGAGACAAATTGGAGGAATTGATCCACACAAATAATGACAACATGGAAAGAAGTGAAGTTGTCGACGGGCAACTAGGTAGGGGACAAAGAATCAAGCAACCGTCTGTTCGTCTAAAAGATTATGTGACAAATGCCATCAGAATAAGCCCCTCGACATGCTCATCTACCCGATCCGATTCCTCAAGTACGCCTTATTCGATAGCACATTATGTGAATTATGAAAAATTTTCTGTGCAACATCGATGTTTCTTAGCAGCAATTACTGCAGAACATGAACCAAACTCTTATGCGGAAGCAATTAAAGATGAACGGTGGAGGGAAGCCATGAGTAAAGACATACGTGATTTAGAAGATAATGGCACATGGACAGTTGAAAATTTATCACCTGAGAAGAAAGCAATTGGGAGCAAGTGGATGTATAAAATTAAGTACAATTCTGATGGATGTGTTGAACAATACAAAGCGTGGTTGGTGATATTGGGAAATAATCAAGTTAAAGGTATAGATTATCATGAGACTTTTGCTCTTATGGCAAAAATGTGCACCATAAGTACCTTTCTTGTGATTGCTACTGCAAAGAATTAGGACTTCATCATATGGATGTGCAAAATTCATTATTACACGGTGACTTAGAAGAAGAGGAATACATAAAGATGCCGCCTGGATTTGCCTCTCAATCATCACAGAATGTATGTAGACTTCGGAAATCTCTAAACGGTTTGTGGCAAGTACCTAGATGTTGGTTTGCGAAATTGGCTGTATCTTTGAAAGCTTATGGATTTCAGCAATCATATTCGAATTACTCCTTATTCACTTTTTGAGTTTGGACTACTCAGTTGAATGTGCTTATTTATGTTGATGATATTATTATCTCCGGTAATGATGTTTCCGCTGTGCAAAAGTTCAAGCACTATCTGAGTCGTTGCTTTCGTATGAAATACTTCGGGAGGTTGAAGTTTTTCTTGGGGATTGAAGTGGCAAGAAACTCAGATGGTATTTTCTTGTGTCAATGTAAGTATGCATTGGATGTGATTTCTGAGGTCGGATTGCTTGGTCCCAAGCCGGGTAAAACTCCTCTTGAACAAAATCACAAGCTGGCCATTATGAAGAGTGATGATGCAGACAATCCTGCTCAATATAGGCGTTTAGTGGGTCGGCTTATTTATCTAACAATTACTCGACCTAAATTGTCTTACGGTGTGCATATTCTTGCACAGTTCATGCAACAGCCAAAGAAAGCTCATTGGGAGGTGGCTGTGAGAGTTGTGCATTATTTGAAAGGAAATCCAGGTCAAGTATTATTTTGCGTGCCAATTGTAACCTCAAGTTGTCTACTTATTGTGATTCTGACTGGGCTAATTGTTGTTTGACAAGACGTTCTTTGACTGGTTACTTTGTTCGTTTGTGAGAATCACTCATCTCTTGGAAGACTAAGAAGCAACAAACAGTGTCTCGCTCATCTGCCGAAGCTGAATACAAATCTATGGCTACTATAGTTTGTGAACTTAAGTGGTTAAAAGGATTATTGAATTCTCTTGGTATGACACATTTTCAACCTATGACCTTATATTGCGACAATCAAGCAGCTTTACATATTGCCACCAATCCTTTTTTCACGAGCGCACCAAGTATATTGAAGTAGACTGTCATTTTATTCATAACAAGATACTTGATGGTAACATTCAAACACGTTACATCCGTAGTTCGATGCAGCTAGCTAGTATCTTCACGAAGGCATTGGACAAGGATCAATTTGATTTTCTTCTTCGCAAGTTGGGCATTCAAGATCTCCCTGCTCCAACTTGAGGGGGGGTATTGGAAAGACAAATCACATATTGGAAAATGCAGTATAATTTGCCTTTATTTTGGCCTTTAATTTAGGAAGTTTTGTGTACATATCTTTTAGTCCTTGTATATTTGGTAGTTTAACATATCGTTTCATAGTTATATCTTCTTGTATATATGTTACGTTTTGATGATAATGAAAGATAGAATTCCTATTCCAAAATTCCTTAGTTATTTTACACACAGCTTTTGAGCTTCTTGCTCAAACTTCTTGTTCTGCAACTCTTGATGGTTATAAATCTCTTCATCAGCTACAACAATGGCGTATTTTGGTCAACGCCTTGTCAACATCGAGCGATTAGATATATCGAGGTCCTGGACAATTCGTGCCTTCGCATAAAAAAGGAAGAAATTTCTAATTATCCATTGTTAAAAAACATAATAAACCTATTCAGGCATTTCATGGAACATCTTTGGAGCCTGTGGTGTGCCTCATAGGAAGACACTCAAATCAGACTCGAACTTACAATTAATGTCTAGATAAGGGGTTCATATATTTGCAAGCTCAACCGTTTTGGTTATGAACCATTTCGATTAGTGTATCTTAGAAAATAGAACGAGCTGGGCTGTGCGGTGATTGCTTGCACTGAAGAAAAGTTGGTCCTGGTCCTACGATGAGATGGAACACAGAGAGAGAGAGAGAGAGAGAGAGAGACGGGGGCTGATGATTGTACGGAATATGGAGATGTGGATGAATAGCTAGTCCTGGTCCTGGTCACCTAATGAGCTCGCAGGTTGGGGAGCTATAACGAGGAAGGAGTGTGAAGAAGACGAGACAAAAAGAAGAAAGGAAAGAGAGAAAGAAGAAAGAAAAACAAAAATATAGAAAAAATTGTATTTGGACAAGAGTGTCCCTAGCCGAAGATATAGACTTGGTCAGCAGTGAAGTTGGGTCCTTATTTGAGACTAATATAGTCACTTTGTGCCTTTATTTAAGACAACATTCACTTTGAATCATCTTATGAGAAAATCTTTGTAATTTGGGTCCTTCTTTGAAACTTTCCCTCCATTTTTTTGACATTATGTATGTTTTCTTCTCCACCATCAAAACAAACATCTTCAAAGCCTGCTCCTGACTTTTGCAAATTGTGAAAAAAAAAGCATGCTATATGTACTCAAACTTCAAACCAAAATCATGCAGCTTCTCTTCCATTACTCTTGATAGCTCAAGATTTATGGGATGTTGTATGTGGACAAGGAGTATGCTGCTATGAAAGAAGGCGCGAGTATTCTGGCATATCAACATCAAAAGAACGTAAGAGCTCTTAATGAGATATAGCAATTGTTGTGACTAAAGATGTGACCAAGAAGGGGATGAAGAGGCTGATAAATAGAACTTGATTAATTTATTGGAATTATTAAAATAAAGTTTAACATACATAGGAATTACTTAATAGGTGCAATAGTAGGCTGATGATATCAAGTGCAGTATGCTTATTATCAAACAAATGTTTAAACAAAGAGAGACAAAAGATGCATGTAAAGTTTATAGTGGTTCTGCTTAAACCAAGTCTGCGTTTCTTAAATTGGCAGCCACTAACAAGCTGAATTTCCCTAATAGCTATTTGAGAGATCATGACGTACCCCATGCAGCTTGTTCCCAAAGTTGGTAACTCTACGATACTCATAAATTTTTTAAAAGAAATTACAATTAGTGAATCACTCTTGGTGAAATGAATTGTTCGCTTAATAACACGAGTATGTGTTTGTGAAAGAATTAAGCTTTCTCAATTTGTATTCATTCTCGCAATTCATATGTTCTTCAGCGTGTGTTGATCCTTTGATATATTTTTCAAGATCTAAGCTAACGGTTGGATAATTTATCAGAGGTCAATATAGCCATGGAAGATAAGCAGTACCGCCTGAGTCGGGAGGTGTGGTCTGTGTCGCTAAGGACAAGTTTGACTTGGGGGAAAGCTGCGATTCGGCATTGACAACATTGTTTGAGTAGAGCTGTTGCAGCAAGAGAAGCATGTGATAGTGAAAGAACCGATTGGTAATACTAAGCCTTTTCTTTTGAAAAACCCTGCCTTGGTCTTGTTTGAAGATATGGATAATTTGGTGTGCGATGTCAAGTTGATAAATCATTTGGGATCCATCTAGTATATGCAAGTGAAGATTTGATAGAGGGCGATGTCTTAGCCTTAGATTTTGTATATTTTAGTCGTTTATGGATATAATGTTAAGATATTTGCATAGGTATGCGTAATTTATTTTTAGCTATTAAGAAGTAAGCTTAATGGGGCACTTTATTCGTACCACGACTAAAGAAAAGATTGAATATCTTAATGCATGCATCAGAAGTATAAAATCAAAGTACGTATCAACCATTCCAACATATACTGAGATCCATTTGATTTACAAATGAGAATTGTTAGATTTAATGGTTCATGATGAAAGTTCAAAGTGCATGTCAAGAGTAAGATGGATGACCTTCGTTGACCCCTAGACTGGTTGACTTGAATTGAATATAAACCTTAACATCAAAATCATAACCACCTCCCTTGTTAACACAATATTCTCTGGCTAACCCCCTTTTGTTCCATGATTATTTATTGATCATACCAACTAACACGGATTTAAAGTGCCAAAGTGGGGACACACATTTTCTTGTGGGCATCCATAATCAAATAGTCTTTTAGTCATTTTATTAAAGTGAATATTGTTTACTGAAAGAGAGCATCCAGGAACAAATGCCATTTCTTAATGTTTATAATCAAGAAAATTACCAAAAGGAATCTCATATTTGCTATACAAATATTAATTCAATCATAAATTTTTCGATTTGATCCATTTATAGCACAGAATGAGAACATGATTAACGATGATGAGTGTGTGATACCGTTCTTAACTTCATAAATAGAGATGCTTAACAACTCATTTTGCTCCTGCTCATGCGTCTGGAACATGCGACAGTTTCTCCAGATCTTGAATCACCACAAATGTCAAATCGGAGTATAGATCACGTACGGCCTTTGGGCATGTCTTTCTCTAGACCCACATTTTTTTCATTTCAGATTTTATTTCCTTTTCTGCATAATTGTAGAACGGTAGATGAATAGGGATCATTAGGTTAGTTGGCTAGTCAGCATCACCTTCAGGTGGCAAATTATGAAAAAGACATTGTGTGGTCCTAAACCAATGATCCCGGCCACTTAGGAGAGGGCACCTAGCTGGTGGGTGCCGCGCGCTGTGAGAGAACACACGGGGCCCTCCAGCCAAGTGGCCTCCTCTTACTGGTTCGGGACCACCCAAAATTTTTCCGGCAAATTATGAGAACCTTATATTTTGTCAAGCGCAAGTGTGCAACATAGTAATAAGTGAGGAGACGTCCATAATTTACAAATATTATGTTGGACCTCTCAGAATTTAGATGCCCTTATAATTGTATATTCAATTATTATTTCCCTAGTTTCTTTTTCACGACATGAGTTATCAAGTATAAAACATAAATATAGATCTTGACGGCAGTCATCCCCGTTTCTACTTGGGGTTTTTTTTTTTCCCTATGGTTAGATATTCTTAGTACGATATTATGAATATTTTGTAACAAAATATTATGAAACATGATACGTTTATACTTTACGAAATTGTTGCTTAAACATGAAAGTGTCGTATAGGAAAATTAAACCTCTCACCATTATCCAATGAATTCTCAATTCTATGTTTAGAACTAATCCTGATAGTTTCTTAGTAATGGAGTTCTATAAATCAGTCAATAAAAAAATCGAGTGTTTGTGACAATAACTTCAAAAGTGTAGCGCTCACGATTTTTGTATATTTGTACTTACCTTTTGTTAACCTAGGAACTACTTGAAAGTTTTCTTTTCTTTTCTTTTCCGATGAGTAATCTTATCTAAATCTTTGATGTCGTGATCATATACAAAGAAGAAGATGCTGCAAAATTTACGGACTTTGCAATTAGTTCCTCCAAGATATATGTTACGAGCTTTGTCGGAAGAAACCTCACGTGCGAATGGATTCTGCTTTAATTAAATTGGATTTCTTGCATTTTTTGTGGTTTTACAGACACAGCAAAAATCCAGAGATAATGGCCAGGGACCAAACGCCAATATTCTGAAATATTGAAGTACGAAGAGCTCTTCGCCGTTTGTTAATTTCAAGATGCGAGCGCCACAGGTTTTTTTTTTTTTTTTATTGCTGTTAAAGCCATAGCTCCTGTGGCAATGTATGAAGTCAAGAGAAGTGGCCATGTATGCGGCCGAGAGAAGCGAAGACATGAAGACGAAGACCAGTGTGATCTACGTATGAAGATGTATAATCAAGCTGATGATATACGGAGAAGAGAGTAGTGACGACGTAGAGCAGATTAACAAATGTACAGCTGGCTTTCTGTTATCTTAGTTGAAGTTCAGTTTTGGCTGTTGAGCCGAAGTAGTTAATAATGGAAAAGGATCCCCCGACCCTTACAATCTCCACCACCCAATCCACCTGCCTCCTCATATATGGAAACCCCCCGCCCCTCATTGATGGCTGAGATCTCAAGCATCCCCTGCCGCTAGTGCAGGGGATCCGGTTTTGTTAATAACGAAAGTGTATAAGTACAGAATATACGAAGTAATGATCAAGGCCTTCAGATGAAGTTTTTCATCTTTGCTTCTCCGTTCTTCGTTCCTATCATCATCTTCATCATCTTCATCTTTCTTTTTGAGTGATCTTTTGCAATTGCAACAACAACATTTATAAATTGTACCCGTCATCTAACCTAATATTTCCCAGCAATATTACACTCCATAGGCAAATACCATCAGAACAGAAGCCTCAGACCAACCCTTCTTCTTCTTCAGCCGAGCCGTGGAGCTAGCTTGAAAAGCCATACACTCCACAGAGATGCCTCAATCCTCATCTATCCCGAAGCACTTGCAAGAAGATGACATCCCTCAAGAATGCAGAGACCTCATTCCCTCTCTCCCTCGTGAAGAAGGCTGGCTGGTTACCTCCATCTACTTATACCAAGGCTTTTGGACCACCACAAAGCTCCTAAAAGGCGTCCTCTCTTGCCAGAGCCACTTCCAAGCCCGAGATACCGACATCCTCCTTGTCACCAACCCAAAGTCCGGCACCACCTGGCTTAAGGCCATCCTCTTCGCCCTCCTAAACCGGGCCAAGTACTCGGGCACCGATTTGCAGCAGCAGCACCCTCTTCTGAGCCAAAATCCTCACGACCTCGTACGCTATCTTGACTTAGATATCTACATCGAGCAGGACGTTCCCGACCTCGCCTCCCTCCCACCTCCAAGGCTCTTCGCCACCCACTTGCCTTATCAATCACTCCCACAATCGTTGAGAGATTCCAAGTGCAAGCTGGTCTACTTGTGCAGGAACCCCAAGGACACCTTCGTCTCGCTCTGGCACTTCATCAACAAGGCGTCCCCTAAGGACAAGGATGGGAACTCACTGCAAGAGTCGCTCGACAAGTTCTGTCGTGGCGTGAGCTTGTACGGGCCTTACTGGGACCACGTGCTGGGGTACCACAAGGCGAGGTTGGAGACACCCGAAATGGTGCTATTCCTTAAGTACGAGGACATGAAGGAGGACCCATGCGCTCACCTGAGGAGGCTGGCCCATTTTTTGGATTGTCCGTTCAGTGAAGAAGAGGTGAGAGACGGGATGGTGGAGAAAATCCTGAGGCTCTGTAGTTTTGACAATTTGAGCGGGTTGGAGGTGAACAAGAGCGGCAAGTTGGCTTCAGGGCAAGAGAACAAGTTGTTCTTTAGGAAGGGCCAGGTTGGAGATTGGGTAAATTACTTGAGTACTGAGGAGGCCGAGAGGATTGACCACATTGTGGAAGAGAAGCTGCACGGCTCTGGGTTGATGCTTTAGGTGTCTATGTGTGTGATGATAAAAAATAATAATATTGACATATGCATGTGTTTCGCCAAAATGGTTCTCGTAACAAAATGTCGGCCACCAAATGTAGTTCTTCAGGTTTTACTAGAGGAGATAGATTTTATAGTGATTCCGACCTGAAAATATCATAAGTATATATGAAAATCAAAAGCCTTGCTCTATGTAGAACTGTATAAATACAAACTATGTTGGAATTTAATTGACAACAAAGTTTGGAAAGTGCAATAACTTCAGTTGGAACCAAATGTATTTAGACTATGTTGGAATCTAATTGATGAAAAACTTGAGGACGCAAGCTATGCTGAAAGTTAATTGACGTTGTGAATATGGAAACTATAGTTAAGAAACATACCCGAATTTAATTGACAATACAAGTCTAGAAATCAAAAGTACAATGCATAAAAAGTAAAGATAAATGGAAAAAAAAAACCATCTTTTTGGAGGAAGCGGGGAGGAGGCTGCAGTTGCAAAGTACAATGGTTCTACTATAATCGGCTATGAGCAATTATCTTGTGCTCGTATCCATGTTCTTCTATTCTCAGAAGAAACATATCGGAATTTAATTGACAATACAAGTCTAGAGCAATTCTCTTGTAAATGTATCCAAGTTCCCCTATCTCCAAAAGTTTTGTGCTCAAACTCTCACGTGTCATGACTTGCCCAATCTTGAGTGGCCACCTTTGGTGGGGTGAAATGGGCCGCCTGTTGGAATTTATTATTACAGTATAAATGAAGACTAGCTTTGTCACACCCGGCACTCGAGCACGCGACAGTCCCGAAGATAATCCTCGCTGGTCGTTAAAATTCGCAACTCTCCTAGGTAGCATCGCCGACCACTTAGAAATTTAACTTGAACTACATAATTGACAGATAAATAAATGCAGCGGAGGCGTGGTTGGTGGTCGGTGGCGTCGGAACAACGCCGGAGACCAGTTGGCGCTTCACGGTCAGAGAGGCAGGGCAGCGTGCACGCGAAACAGGGGAGGCTTCCGGGTTGAATCGCGGCCAGACGAGGGGGAAAAGGCGGTGGAGACGGCTTGAGCGACGACCAGAGAAGTCCCAGTAATCTTTCCCAAGCGGTGGCTGCAGCTGGGTCGATCCGAGCTGTCCACGGCGACGGCGGACAGTACCTCCACGCAAAAACAGGGGATCGACGCGTCGGCAACGTCTCGTGACTTCCAGGGCGGCGACGGCTGCGGCCAAGCACTCAGGAGAGTTGAGAGGACGTCAGGGAACATCATGGACGTGGTGGCGAGGCTTGGGTATGACCGGGAGCTATCGATTTTCGCCGCGAGCCCTCGGTTCGTGAAACAGAGCCGCCTGTGTTCCGAGGGCTTCTCGTCGTTAATCCGGCGGTTCGGCAGCGCGACGGGGCGGCAGGGCGAGCTCCAGCGGCCAGGCAAGTCTCCTCCGTCAATCTCGAGAATTTTCTCGGTCAGAACTCCCCCGAACCGCGAACTCAACGGCTAGGGTTTATCTATAGGAGGTTTGCGCGAGGAAGACAAGGTCGTTGGGTGTCAACGAAACAGACGCGTTGACTGGCGCGGATGAAGGGGAGTGGACTGGGCTGGAGGAGAAGTTGTGCCGCACGCAGAGGAAAAATGGGCTGTTACAAGAATCCCAACCTTGAAGCATCCCGCTATGGAGAAGAAGCCACGATCGCCAATGCCATTGAAAATCTTTTATTTTTATAGCATGAGAAACAGTCTTTCATTAGCCAACCAGACATCGGCCTTCCTAAAGTGCGAACAATCGAAATGTCTTTTTCTTTTTTTTCTTTTTGACATTCTGTATGTTTTCTTCTCCACCATCAAACCAAACACCTTCAAAGCCTACTCCTAACACCTGCAAATTATGGAACAAAAGCATGTTATATGTACTCAAACTTGAACACAGAATCATGCAGTTTCTCTTCCATTACTCTTGATAGCTCAATATTTTTGGGACGTTGTATGTGGACAAGGGGTATGCTGCTATGAAAGAAGGCACGAGTGTTCTGGCATAACAACAACAAAAGAACGTAAAAGCTTTCAATGACATCGGGGGTGAAGAGGCGATAAACAGTACTTGATAAATTTTGCGGAATTGTTAAAATCAAGCTTAATATACGTAGGAATTACTTAATATATGCAATAGTAGGCAGATGGTATCAAGAACAGTATGCTTCTTATCAAACCAATGTTAAAACAAAGAGAGATAAAATAATTGCATGCAAATTTAAAGTGGTTTGGCTTAGACCAAGTATGCGTTTCTTAAACAAATATCCACCAACAAGCTATATTTCACTAATAGCTATTTGAGAGATTATGACGTAGCCCATGCCGCTTGTTCCTAGAGTTGATAACTCTATGACACCTATAAATTTCTTAAAAGAAAAGAGAATTAGTGAATAATGAATTGTTTGCTCAATAACACAAATTTTTGTTTGGGAAAGAATGAAGCTTTCTCAATTTGTAGTCATTCTCGCAATTCATATACTTTTCAGCGTGTGTTGATCCTTTGATATATTTTCCAAGATATAAGCTAATAGTTGGAGAACTTATGAAAGGACCAATATAACCATTGAGGATAAGCAATACAACCAGAGTTGGGAGGTGCGGTCTGAGTTGCAAAGGACGAGTTTGACTAGGGGAAAGCTGTGATTCAGCAAGGACGACATTGTTTGAGTAGAGCAGGTGCAGCAAGAGCTCCAGGTGATACTGAAAGAACCAATGGTTAGTACTCTGCCTTTTCTTTTGAAAAACCCTGCCTTGTTCTTGTTAGAAGATATCGATCATCTGGTATGCAATGCCAAGTTAATAAATTAGCTGGTCTCCATCTAGTATATGCAAGTGAAGATATTGATAGAGCGCAATGCCTTCGCCTCAGATTTTGTATATTTTAGTCGTTCATGGCTATAACATTAAGATATTCTTATATGTATGTGTCAATTTTTTTAAATGGGGCACTTGATTCATAACATGACTAAAGAAAAAGATTGAATGTCTTAATGCGTGCATCAGAAGTATAAAACCAAGTGCATGTCAACCATTCTAACATATATTGGGATCCATTTGATTTACAAATGAGAATTGTTTTATGTAATGGTTCAGGTGAATGTCAAATGCATGCATCCTATTCGTGCGATAAATTTTCCTCGTTTCAAGAGTAAGATAGATGACCTCCGTTGCCCCGCCAAACTGGTTGCCTTGAATTGCCAACAAACCTGAACATCAAAATCATAAACACCTCCCTCATCAACACAATATTCTCTCGCTAACCCACTTTTGTTCCGTGATTATTCATTGATTATACCAACTAACAGACATTAAAAATGTCAAAGTGGGGGCCCATATTTTCTTGCGGGCATCCATAATCAAATAGCCTATTAGTCATTTTAACAAAGTGAATAGGTTTAGCGAAAGAGAACATCATGAACAAATGCCATTTCTTAATGCTTATAATCGAGAAAATTACCAAAATTTTTTTTAAGTATATTATACAAATGTTAATACAATCATAAATTTTCAATTTGATCAATTTATAGCACAAAATGATAACATGATTAATGACCTGAGTGCGTGATACCACTCTTATTTTCATAACGACAGATGCTTAATAACTGATTTTACTGTTGCCCATGTGTCCAGAGCAAACGACAATTTGCCTAGACCGTAAATCATGCAAATGTCAAATCGGAGAATAGATCACGTGTGGCCTTTGGCCAAGTTTTTCTCCGAGCCCTTCTCACTTCAGATTTTATTTCTTTTTTGTGTGGTTGCAAAAAGGTAGGTGAATAGGGATCATTACGTTAGGTGGCTGGTCAGCATCACCTTAAGGTTTCAATTTTTGACCACGTAATAGTTTGTCGCATGCAAGTGTGCGACATGGTAATGAGTGAGGACACGTGGAAGCATCACCTTAAGGTTTCAATTTTTGACCACGTAATAGTTTGTCGCATGCAAGTGTGCGACATGGTAATGAGTGAGGACACGTGGAAGGTGGGTAGCGGTTGCTCGACGAATCCTCATATTTTTTTAAAAAATATTGTGTTGAACCCCTCAATATTCAGATGCCCTTGTAATTGTTTATTCAATTACTCCTTCCCTTGTTTCATTCTCACCACGTGAGTTTTTAAGTATAATACATAAATATAGATCTTGACGGCAGTTATCCCGTTTCTACTAGGATTTTTTTTTCCTATTATTGTATTTTCTTAGTATGATATTATGGATTTTTTCTTATAAGATATTATGAAATATGATAGGTTTATACTTTACAAAATTGTTAATTAAACATGAAAGTGTCATAAAGGAAAATGAAAGCTCTCACCATTATCCAATGCATTCTCAATTCTGCATTCTCAATTCTATGTTTAGCATGAATCCGGATAATTTTGAAGTAATAAAGTTCTATAAATAAATAAATAAATCGAGTGTCTGTGACAATAACTTCAAAAGGTGTAGTGCTCACAATTTTTGTATATTTGTATATACCTTTTTTAACCCAATAACTACTTGAAAGTTTTCTTTTATTTTCCGATGAGTAATATTATCTAAGGCACCGTTCGTTTCACGGAAAATAAATGTTGGGAAAATATTTTCTAAATTTACTAGCGTTTGTTAGATAGTAAAGGAAAATTTCTTCTACCGATGAAAAAAATACATTCAAAAGTGGGGAAAATATTTTCCATTTTTTAGAAAGTAAAAAATATTTTTTATATTCTTTCACAACCTTTAAACATTTTCCATCATCTTTCAATAGTGGCTCGTGACCAGCGGTCGATCAATGTAAAATAAAAAATGAAAGAAAAGAAAAAAAAATTAAAAAGCGAGGTTTTTTTTTTCCTATGTTTCAAACGAACAAACCGAAAATATTGACTTCTTGGGAAATATTTTCCAAAAATACTACATGTTCCGTGAAATGAGCGGAGACTAAATCTCTAATGTCTTGATCATATACAAAGAAGAAGATCCTACAAAATTTACTGACTTTGCAATTAGAAGAAGATCATATATGTTACGAGCTTTGTCGGAAGATACTGTGCACGAGGGAAAAAAAAACCTCACGCGCAAATGGATTTTGCTTTGGTTAAATTGGATTTCTTGCACTTTTTGTGGTTTTACAGACGCAGCAAAAACCCATAAATAATGGCTAGTGATCAAACGCCAATATTTTAAAAAATTGAAGTACAAAGAAATCCTCGCCATTTGTTAATTTCAAGATGCGGACCCCTCATGTTTTTTTTTTAATAACAACAACATTTATAAGCCATACTCATCATCTAACCTAAATTTTCCCCGCAATATCACACTCCCTATATAAATACCATCTGAACAGAAGCCTCAGATCAACCCTTCTTCTTCTTCTTCTTCTTCTTTAGCCGAGCCCTAGAGCTAGCTTGAAAACTATCTACTCACAACAATGGCTCAATCTTCATCCATCCCAAAATACTTGCAAGAAGGTGACATCCCTCAAGAATGCAGAGACCTCATTTCCTCTCTCCCTCGCGAAGAAGACCGGTTGTTTAACTCCTTGTACTTATACCAAGGCTTCTGGACCACCACAAAGTTCCTAAAGGGCATCCTCGCTTGCCAGCGCCACTTCCAAGCCCGAGACACCGACATCATCCTCGTCACCAACCCGAAGTCCGGCACCACCTGGCTCAAGGCCATCCTTTTCGCCCTCCTCAACCGGGCCAAGTACTCGAGCACCGATTTGCAGCAACAGCACCCTCTTCAGAGCCAAAATCCTCACGACCTCGTGCGCTATCTTGACATGGATATCTACGCCGAACAGGACGTTCCAGACATCGGCTCCCTCCCGCCTCCAAGGCTCTTTGCCACCCACTTGCCTTATCAATCGCTCCCGCAATCGTTGAGGGACTCCAAGTGCAAGCTGGTCTACTTGTGCAGGAACCCCAAGGACACCTTCATCTCGCTCTGGCACTTCATCAACAAAATGTCCCCCAAGGACATAGGTGGGATCTCGCTGCAGGATTCGCTCGACAAGTTCTGCCGTGGCGTGAGCTTGTACAGGCCTTACTGGGACCACGTGCTGGGGTACCACAAGGCGAGGTTGGAGACACCCGAAAAGGTGTTGTTCCTCAAGTACGAGGACATGAAGGAGGATCCGCGCGCTCACCTGAGGAGGCTAGCCAGTTTTTTGGAGTGTCCGTTCAATGAAGAAGAGGTGAGAGACGGGATGGTGGACGAAATCCTGAGGCTCTGTAGTTTTGACAATTTGAGCGGGTTGGAGGTGAACAAGAGCGGCAAGTTGGCTTCAGGGCAAAAGAACAACTTGTTCTTTAGGAATGGTCAGGTTGGAGACTGGGTAAATTACTTGAGTACTGAGGAGGCGGAGAGTATTGACCAGATTGTTGAAGAGAAGCTGCATGGCTCTGGGTTGAGGCTTTAGGTGTTTATGCGTCTGATTATAGGAAATAAAATTATAATATATGAATGTGTTTCGCCAAAATGAATCCCGCAACGAAATGTCTGTCACCAAAAGTAGTTCTTCAGGTATTATTAGAGGAGTTACAATCGAAATATCTCTTTGTTTTTTTTTTTTGACATTCTGTACGTTTTCATCTCCACCATCAAACCAATCACTTCAAAGCCTACTCCTAACACCTGCAAATTATGGAACAAAAGCATGCTATGCGTACTTAAACTTCAACCCAGAATCATGCAACTTCTCCTCCATTACTCTTGATAGCTCAAGATTTATGGGACGTTGTATGTGTTGGAAAATTCAATGAGCAGCAGTGTTCGGACAAGCAACAAAGCATGACAATAATAAAATCAACAACGGGCAGTGTTCGGGAAACCAATTGATGAGAACAACAATTGCGTACAACTAATAAATAAAACATGGAGATTGCAGATTGATCCGAGTGTCGAACGCTTACAAATTGATTCAATTCGGTTCGAGCCCGACGAATTCACGTCGTGTCCTTAAGACGTTATTTGCCGCTTAATCCAGTACCCAAGCAACTTGTAAACCGTCTCCCAAGATAGAACGAACCTCGTCTCTCTCTTGCGGTACTACTAGAGAAGACCCGACGAACTCAACCGTATCTTATTGAACGATACCGCACAATGCACTCTAACTAACCAGAATGAACAATGACGACTAAATAAATTCGGTTTCTGTCCGAATATACATGACGAAATGACACCTATTGGTCGAAAGGACATGACTGACCAAACAACCGACAATAAAAGGACATGAATGAAGAGTCACCACTTCTCATTCATAATTAGAGACTCTAAGTCCCCAACAATCCCCCACAAGAATGAGAGGTTCAGCTAACATGACTCTTCATTTATGCATGAAATGCAATGTGCGGTTATTCGATTAGAGATTATTGCATCAGGATAAGTAGTCTAAGACTTTGAACTTTCCCTAGTAAGATCTATCGGACTTACTCGGTCGGCTAGTAGACGCGATATCTTTGAACTGCCAACCTTTGGTGTAAGCTTAGACAATAGAAAACACACAACTTTCTCTTGAATACAGTTGGTTCTCACTGTTGTGTTCGTTTCGGCCATGAACACCGCCTGGTCTCATGAGTGCTTTAGAGAACCGGCCTTTGCGAATTCTCATATAAGCGGCCATCACTTCGCACTCACATAGGTGATTCCTGAATTCCGTGGTATATCTTATACCTAATTCAGTATCATTAAAAGCTTTACGCTTAACCTCCTTCTTTTAGTACTGTCCTTCCACAGGAATGGGTAATAGTTGACAGCACGCTATACCGTCTACATCACTTAGTTGTCCCTTTGAACCTAGTTCTTGGGATCTCCAGTCATTTAGGTAGGGTGTCCACAATGAAGACTTATTTTATAGGCCTTAAACACATTCCCTTGGATGTTTTCGCAACCAATTCTCTAGTTAGGCCTTTTGTCTTGTTAGTGGATCCATGCCATTATCTATTGACTTCACAGAGTCAATTGAGATAATTCCACTAGAGATTCGTTGTCTTACGATATCATGTCTTCGACGAATGTGTTGAGACTTACCATTATACATGACGTTCCTTGCCATTCCAATTGCCGCTTGACTATCACAATGTGTACACATAGCTGGCATTGGTTTAGGCTAATTTGGAATGTCTTCCATGAAATTCCGAAGCCATTATGCTTCTTCACCGGCCTTATCCAAAGCTATAAATTCTACTTCCATAGTAGACCTTGCAATGCAAGTTCGTTTGGATGATTTCCATGACACTGCTCGACCAACAAGTGTAGACACAAACCCACTTGTTGTCTTAGTGTCTCTCATGCCGGTTATCCAATTGACTCATATACTATGTTATACGTATTAACATGTATATCTGAGACCTCGAAATTAAAAATTGATATGCACTACTATTAATAGCATATCTAACAAAGACACAATCAACAATTTTAGGTCTTACCTTAATCCTTTTAGGTTTAAGAGTTGCAACCTTAACTAAACATCCCCACATTTTGAGATATTTCAAGTTAGGTGTTCTGCCTTTCCATTTCTTATAGGGAGTTCATTGTGTCTTTTATGGGGTACTTTATTGAAGATAAAGTTTGCCGTCAAAACAGCTTACCCCCCACACTATCGGATCTTCCGTCAAAACTCATGAGCACGGCAACTCGTTCTAGAGACATCTTTGGCCTCCACCTCAGGTACCGAGACCCTCCATTCACTCAAGACATCCCTATTACTCAAGAGCTTCGCGACTTACAATGTGCGGCATAAAGCCTCACGACTTACTATGCGCAGCAAACATGCCTCACGACCGCAATGCAATATGCACTAACTAGTGCTCAATGTGCATGAACTCATTAGCATGTGAAGCATGAATTCATCACACATTCTTCTAACCACGCAGCCAATACCAATAAAATTCTTGTACACAAGAGAATCCTTTTCTCCTGTTCAGTGTACAATATCATCAGTGTCATCCCACTTAACGTGTGGGCCACCGGATACCAATTTAGGCATCTCCCCCTTGGAGGTTTCACGCTTTGACTCATGGTACGTCATCCCTTTTCATCCCGATTTCATGATCTTGGAACCAACCGGTACTCATAGAGTTCGCACCATTGGCGGGCTTGTGTCCGAACACCAACATCTCTTGACAATGCGATAACTAAATTCAGATCATGACAATTGAAGGGACAAACAATGAGAGTGAATCAAATCAACAATGTGCCACTATGAGTGGAAAAAATAAAAGAACCATCTCAGCAACCTTCACTTAAATGCAAAGAAATTAAACAAGAAGGAAGTTACGCTCATAGTTACTCCAAAACCAAGAAGATCATCTAACCGTGTCTGGACACCATGATCTCTGCACCTCACGATGGCACAATATGATATTCTAGAGTAACAAAATACTGTGTACTTAAGAAGCACGTCGATGACACTGCTTAAACTGTAGTCACTAAAAGCAAAAAACAATCCAACAACTCAATCACATCCACGACAATTTTCGCACCATTGTCACAACATCCACCATCACATTACCCACCCTCTTTTGCTCATACCGTGTTTCGGAGACACGCAACAGGAAAAATCAACATCAAGTGAAAATGAGAAATAAATCTCCACATCAAGCAGGTGAAAACTTGCATGGACCATGTGCAACCAAAGCCACTAAGAATGTTAACCCGTGTCCATCAACACTATGGAATGTCAACATGCTGTTCTACCTGTGTCCATGTGCATGTCTCACCAACAATTAGTGGAACAACAAACGTCCATCTACTTGTAAAAATAGAGAAGACCCAACAGTGGTCGTTCGCTCAACCACACGATAAACATAACAAAGATTCACTGGTCTTCCGAAAAGTAAGTTCGTCAAAACAAATAGTCAATTAAAACTATCCACGGGAGAAAAAGGAAAATCACATACGCCGAACAGATTATTCAGGAGCCGAACTGAAAAAATCTGAGAACAAGCACTAGTCCATTCAAAAGCAAGAAATCGATACGTAGTCCCTCCACTTGTCAAGTTTCTGCCACTTGCTTCGCTTAATACCCAATACGAAGAACATAATGGACCAATAAATAATCCAAGCAGCCAATGATATTAAAATAAGACACCGGACATCAAACCAAAACTAACGGCAGAACAATAAAAGTCGGAAAGAAAAGTTGAAGTAAATCTGAATTCACAGAATGCTAAAACACAGAATGCTTCGTTTTTTGGTCAAAGCCACATTTCACAGAATGCTTCAAACAGAGCATTAAATTGAAAAATCTGAACCAACTAATGAGAACGGAACAATATTAGTGAGGGAAAATCAGAACCGAACACTAATTGGGAAACAAGTAACGTATTAAGATTGTTAGAAAACTCAATGAGCAACAGTGTTCGGACAAGCAACAAAGCATGACAATAATAAAATCAACAACGGGCAGTGTTCGGGAAACCAATTGATGAGAACGACAATTGCGTACAACTAATAAATAAAACCTAGAGATTGCAGATTGATTCGAGTGTCAAACGCTTGCAAATTGATTCAATTCGGTTCGAGCCCGACGAATTCACGTCGTGTCCTTAAGATGTTATTTGCCGCTTAATCCAATACCCAAGCAACTTGCAAACCACCTCCCAGGATAGAACGAACCTTGTCTCTCTCTTGCGGTACTACTAGAGAAGACCCGACGAACTCAACCGTATCTTATTAAACGATACCGCACAATGCACTCTAACTAACCAGAATGAACAATGACGACTAAATGAATTCGGTTTTTGTCTGAATATACATGACGAAATGACACCTATTGGTCGAAAGGACATGACTGACCAAACAACCGACAATGAAAGGACATGAATGAAGAGTCACCACTTCTCATTCATAACTAGAGACTCTAAGTCCCCAACAGTATGTGGACAAGGGGCATGCTGCTATGAAAGAAGGCGCGAGTGTTTAAGCATATCAACAACTAAAGAACGTAAGAGCTCTCAATGACATAGGGGTGAGAGGCTGATAAATAGAACTTGATAAATTTTGTGAAATTATTAAAATTAAGCTTAATATACGTAGGAATTGCTTAATATATGCAATATAGGCTGATGGTATCAAGTTTAGTATGCTTCTTATCAAACAATGTTGACACTTAAATTTTGGTCACATTAATAAATAATAATAATAAAAACTTTGAGAGAATATATGTGCATCAATTTCGTGGATTCAGTCAAGATTACGAAATATGTGAGGAGATATTTGATTACGTGTGAATTTTGATAGGAAAATATCCAATGATAAGAAATCGGCAAAGATGTTTGATTTTAGGAAGAGAACCGGAAAAAATGAGAAGAAATAAAAATCAATCTCGCTTGACTGAGAGGAAATCAAAGAATATATTTCTTTTCCTTAATCAAAACTTGTTCTCCGACTACTATAAAAGGAGGCCTCAGAGACGATCAAAAGGAGGAGGCCACACACTGAACATAGGGCCACATTGAGAGGACTTTCAGCACAAAAATTAGAGAGAGTGTGAGACCTTGAGGGAATTCGATCGAGAGGGCAGCAAAAGAGACAACAATATGCAAAACAAGAAAAGGGAGTTTGCTCGTTCATTGAATATTTGCTTCTTCTTTTATTCTTTCTTTGCCAGCATGTACATTGAAACGGTTTTCCCAAGCAGAGAGTGCCAAGAAGAGAAAAAGGGAACAATTCGCTGAAGCAAAGAAAAACACGTAAGGGGGCAGAACGCGCAAGGAGAGGGAGTGAGCAACGTGAGAAAAAAAAAAGAAGAGGGTGTTCGTCCGAGACTCGTCTGCGACCCCTCCCTCCACCACCGGCGACTCATCCCTCGACTCCCTTCTTCACTTCCTCCGGAGAGTTTCAGTCTCGGCATTATTGTCCATGGCTCCCCCGAGGATCGCGTTCGGTGGATTTCACGGATGAGCGACGGCTTGGCTTGAGTTCACTCGAGCGCACCCACGCGCCACCGTCCTCGAACTGCGTAGGGAGATTTTGTTGGTTTCTTCTCCGTTCCCGTGACTTCCCCGTGCTCAGATTTGCTGTGTTACTTACGGGTTTAATTGATCTCGGAGCTTCTGTGATGATTAGTTTTGCGTGTGCTTTCTGGTTATTGATATTTGGTGCATAATAGGCTTAGATTTCACCCCCTTTGGTCCCGTGAGCAACTACCCTTCCTTGCACATCGCTTATTAGATGATTTGCTCGAATGAATCTTTGTTCCGATTTAAGTCTGGTTTGCGAGGATTTTGTTATCCACTGTGTGGTGCTTAAAAAAATTTACAAATCTTTGTTTCTGATTTTGATTTAAGTATTTGATTTGTGTTGCTTTTGCTTCAGTTGGTTAATTTAGATAATTTTGCATGTTACGAGTAGCATTTGATTTGATTTGATTTTATTTGCATTGCATGTTTAGTTTAATTTGCACGTTTTAATTAATTGCATATTAGATCAATTGCATAATTAGATTCTTTGCATATTTAGGTTAATTACATAATTAGGTCATTTGCATAATTAGATTATTTGCATGTTTAGGTTTAAAATTTCACATTTAGATGATTGCATAATTAAATTAATTTGCACGTGTGGGTTAATTTGCATATTTAATTTAGATTGCATATTAGATATTTTCGTTAGGATAATTTTAGCTAGATTGCATTCTAGGATATTATCTTTGGTTGAGTAAGATTTAGTTTAAATTAGGAATTGATATATTTTATTTCCTAATTTAGATTAGGTAATATTTAGCTATGGATAATTAGGCTAATTATTTCATAAAAATACAAAAAAATTGCATTTCATATATTGCATCAGATTAGTTGCATTTATGGCTAGATTTTTATGCATGGCATATTTCATTAGATATTTGATTTGATTTAGTTAGATTTTATTAGATCTTTTGATTTGATTTGATTTGATTTGATTTTCATGCATGTCATATTTAATTATATCTTTTAAGTTGTTTGGTTATTTCATTCTTTTCTTGTTATTTCTTTGATGTTTAAGTCCGTGTGGTTATCCTTGCATGTTAGAGTCAGATTTAAAATTAATCCAAACTGCTTGCCAATTTTTGAAAATAATGAAAATGTACCGAAAGGGTGTTAGATTAATCTAGCATAACCAAGTCCATGATCCCTTAGATCTCCGGTTCCTATGAGTAAAGCATAGCTCCCGATGCTTTACATGGGTTCCTAATCGATCCACCAAAAATAGATTAGTGGCGAATCATGTTAAAAAGTAAAACCTAAATCGCGAATTTGTATGAGCTTGAGAGAGCTCGAGCTAGGTTTAATCTTGGCAAACCATTAACCGAACCCTAGGTGGTGCACCTTCGGGGAGGTCGTGATAGCTTGGCGACTCCACTGGGGACTTGGAAAAATTTTTAGTAGACTTAGGCCAATTTTCATTTATTTTGAAAATTTTTTGTTTGACAGCGAGGATTCCAAGTATGTCCCTAACACATGTGTTACATGTTTTTGCAGTAATGTTTGAAATAAATATTTACGTGCTTTTACTTGAAGTGTTGATATCAATTGTTGTGCATGATGCATTGCTTTAGCACACACAACCCACCGCCGGACCTAGGCCGCATAGGATCACTTAAGATGGTGTTGAGATGGATGCCACTCCAACTGCATACCCGCAGCTCGAGTCGCCTATCTCAACCCCGAAATTTCTTTCTTGGTGTTAAGAGTATCCACCTCAGTTTGCAAGCCTGCGACTCGGGTTGACTCTTAGACTGTGCCGGAATCATAAGGACCCGACTTAGTATGCATGCCTGTGGCTAGTCCGATCATCCTTGTGGCTCCATTTTGCTAAGCCTTTTAGAGTAGAAATCGAGTTGCACTTTTCATATGTGATGGCCTCTGATCTACTTGCGAAGTGTGCCTTCTATCCCTATTCTTTGAATTTTGTTTACATTTTTGTGTCTTGAGTCGGTCCATGATAAGTTAGGTCAATCGCGTCATCCTAGTAATTTTTGAGTCAAAATTAATTCTCATTAAGATTTTTCTTTTAAAAAAAAGCAAAAAAAAATTTCCATGAAATTTTCAATTATATGCTTCCATAGGTCACCATTTTCTCAAATAAAAAAAAGTTCAAAAAAGGTGCATGTTGAATAAACCATGTTTGTTTTTTAACATCTCAACTTCATGTGTCAAAGCTTAACTCTTCTTGTTTGCTCAAGAGTTGACACTTTCAAAGGAAACCAAAACTGTGGGGCATTTTCCAATCTGGCGGAGACAATGCGTTGATAGGTGATGTAAATTTCTTCAATTTTAGATCACATTTCTTTAAGGCCATATTCATGCATGTTCTTTTGGTACAGGGGCAAGAGCAAAAATGTAGCATCAAAGATTGAGTTCTCATGTCAATTGGTCAATTCATGTGCCTATCTTCAAGGCCAACCAAAGGGCTTCCAATTCTGATAGCTTTTATGGTATTTGATATCATGTTTATATTAGGCTTTGATGATAATTTTTTTGAGTGAGATAAACTGTTTGTGCTCATCAATTAGCTCAAAATGCTCGTATCTGCTAAAAAAAGATTTTTCATGATGGTTCTATTTGTTTCATTCATGAGTCCCACTAAAGATTGCAAAAATTAAACCATTTGATAATGATGCGGAATTGATTGAGAATGCTAAATGAGATGCATCGGGATGAGGAAAGGCAAGCCATGTTCATACACAGTCCCATATTTATACACTTGTAAGATGAGCGTGCAAAATTCCATGTCCGCAAGGTAAAGAGTTCTCTCGCGAAAGGTACGATAGCCGAAATGACAAGGGGTGGTTCATTTCTCTATCCCAAACACTACATTTAATCCATTGATTACCTAGTTTGAGCCTAAACACCTGTAAAGTTTCATTTCATACTACCCCTGTCAAGAACTACCCTACATTGGGGCAAGTTGGTGGTACATTTGGTTTATTGGTGTTAAAGAATGAGAAAAGCAGATGGAAATTTTATTGCTTTCACTTGCATCAATCTTCGTGTGTTGCTATTACATGAAAAATCAAACGGTGAATCAAGTGCCTTAAAAATGATGAAGAGCATTCATTTCTCTATCCTAAATACTTTTATCATTTGCTAGCCACTTTGAGCCTGCAATTTCATTTCATTGAACCCACATTGGTGATCATCTCTTACACTGGGGCATGGCAAAAATCAAAGCCATTGGAAGCAGCAAAATACAAGTGACACATCAAGGGACGTCAAGCCAAGTTATCATATTACACACACTTGTTGAGTTTAGTCCATAAATCAAGTGAAGAAAAAATGCGAAAGTGGGGTATGAAAAAGCAATGTGTTTGGTAAAAGCAAGGCCAATGCCAGGGAAAAAAATGAATGAAAAAGTTTAGGGGCAAAGAAAAAGTAGTGTGCCTGATAAAAGCAAGGCCGATGCCCATAGAAGTCAAAGTCAAAGGCTCAAGTTTGTTAAAGTTAACCCTTAGTATGTTGGGGTTTTCCAAAAAATGCCAAATGGGGCAGTCTTGCAAACAACCTCCAGAGGATTTGACATCATGTAGCATCTCTATTGGAGCAAAGTCAGAATCTTGAAAGTTGAGCCTGGGAAACAATTCCCCAGTAAAAGAAGTACAGTGAGAATTTTGAGATAATCATCAATTTATCATCCCTAACACACTTTTTGAGCCTAATGAATCATTTTATTTCTCAACCCTAGAGCCAAGCCTACGTTACAACCCTCAAAAGTCTCTTCTGATTAGGGCACTTGAATTAACGTAGGATTCAAATGTTTTAAGCTTAGCTCGAAGGAGTGCAAGCAAGATTGTTTCTATTTATTTGTGCAGGGTTCTTGACTTGTAAACCCGAAGTTGCTCATTGAAGAAATTTCTTTCTAAGCATTGACTCAAAGAGTCCCATTTGTTTAGCCATTGACCAAACCCAAATTACGGTCCTATTGAAAGACTTCTCTGATTGGTAAATTTGTACCACTTGCGAGAATACTCGGACCTTTGTTGACATGATGATGGTGAGATCGAGTGATACAGTTATTCCCGCATTAATGGTCGGGACAAAAGCTTTCCAATGAGAGAGTGAAAGTCTTTTCTAACTGAAAGTATCTCATTTGTCATTCTTAAGAAATTCATGCTATGAGCGAAAGTGATCTTGATCGATGATCTTCTTTAGTGAAACTTTGGTGATGCAAACATGGTAAAACCATCATGTACAAATGCTTGATTGACATGTATGCCTTGATGAATGCATATGTTACTTTGCTCTAATCATGTCCGATAGGTAATGTTTCCTTGAAGACTGAAGAGTTCTAAGTGCTCGAACTGATATTTAAAGCATCATATTTGTCCCAGCATGCCCGATTGGAATTTCAGGCAGCTTGTTCAAGAATCCGCAAGAATTAAGTTACTTGATTGGAGTTTCATGTACCATTTTTGAAAGTCCGAAGGGAACTTTCAAACATATTTTTTCTCTCGAAAGTCTGAAGGGAACTTTTGATTCCACTACCTGATTGGAGTTTCAAGTACCATTTTCGCAAGTCCGAAGGGAACTTTCGAACCTTTTTCTTTCTCTCGAAAGTCCGAAGGGAACTTTTGAGTCAATTACCTGATTGGAGTTTCATGTATCTTTTCAAAAAATCCGAGGGGAATTTTCGAACCAATTCAGGCGATTCAAGTTCTTTTATCGTTGGCTTCTTTTGTGTAAGAAGGCAGTTCAAACCCTTTCACTGTCTGGCTTCTTTTGTGATCGAAGTGAGTTCGGGCCTAAGAGTGCGATTCAACTTCTTTTACCGTTGGCTTCTTTTGTGTAAGAAGGCGGTTCAAATCCTTTCACCGTAGGCTTCTTTTGTATAAGAAGGCGGTTCAAAACCTTTCATCATTTGGCTTCTTTTGTGACCAAAGTGAGTTCGGGCCTAAGAGGGCAGTTCAAGTTTTTTTTTTACCGTTGGCTTCTTTTGTGTAAGAAGGCGGTTCAAATCCTTTCACCGTAGGCTTCTTTTGTCAAGAAGGGAGTTCAAATCGTCACCCAACAAAAACTCTCTCTTACCAAGCCCACAAAATCAATTTCCCAACCACATCTCTGTCGCTCACCGCCCTCTCACCAAACATGGCAGCGCATTTGTCTATAAACGACTTTTGCGACCAATGACCTACGAACTCATACTCGCCGACCCAGACTCACGATTATCGACAACCCTTGGCGACCTTTGATGATCAAGTTTGGAACCTTGCGACCCTTCCTGAATAGATCCGGGGCCTCGGTGAGCATTGCAACTTCAACGCTCAGAACACCGAGGATAGGAAAAAAAAACTTGTGAGATGTACATTTTGAACACTAAGAACAGAAAAAATAACTAGCTTGGCTTCCTCGAATTCCAAATTTATCGGAGCGGATTTTTCATTTTCCAAAGATGAGGAACACATAAATACAAGACTGGATTAGCCCACTTACATTCAATTACGCTCTTGTTGGTGGCAACACCAATTCTGAGTGTCCACTGTCCAAAATCATGCATATCTATTTAAAAGGAAAACTAATTATAAAAATAAGTGACATTTGGACTTTTCCATGTTGCAATTAGGGCTAAGCATAATAGACCGCCCAATCGGAGAACCGTTCGGACTGGACCGGGCCGGCCGGGTTAGTCCGGTTCTTTGAAGTTTCGGTCTGGTCCACGGTTCCTAAAAATGGAACCAGCTCCTAGGTGGTACAGTTCCTGGTTCTTGGTAGGGTGGGATTGGATTGGACCATTATGATCGCCCCTCTCCCGATTTTGTTGTATCTTGGCCCAACTCCAGATATCCAAGGTCATAAAAAGCCGCAATGAGGTGCTCCTCTGGCAGAGAGGAAGGCAGATGCCTTCTCAGGCAAGTTACCTTTGCAGTGCTGGCAACTGGATGTTCGTGTTCATCTGTAGAAAGATGCAAAATGGTTTGAGAGCGGAAAAACGCCCGCACAGCGGAGAAAAACTGATGTGCCGACGAGGGAATCCGACCAGAGAAAATACTTCATGCCTAGGGAATGCTGTGAAATAGGGTAATCTGCTCTTGCAAATTCGAACCTATTTACGGACAAGAGCATACAACATCTTGTTGCAATAGCTAAGAAATCAAACTAAACAAAGCCAAAGAATTTGGGTCCTCCGAGGAGAATCACTGTAGAATATTTTAGGTAGTATGTGTTCTACTATCGCATGGGAATGAAGTGAGCTTGGGACACCTAACCATCTCCAAATATGTCATCCTAGGAGATGGAGCTTGTAGATCTCTCCAATCCATCTCCAGCTCTTCAAGAACCTCTCCTACTCCTTTAGCAATGCGTCTTTTGCGCTAACGTCCTTTAAGGAAAGATAGCTACTAGCCAGTACAGGAGTTTGGAAAATATCATGTCTTAGCTTCTGGTTTGGGCTTCTCTTTGAAATTTTTCTGGTCCCATTAAACCACTCAGGAAATGGACCGGACTAGTTGGTGCAGTCTGGTTCAGTTCTAGGATTAGTCAATCCGGTCCATGGTCCTAAAAACTAGGGACCGGTCCCACTGGTTCGGTTCCAGGTTCCGAAGCAAAACTAGACCGCCCTGGACTATGCACATCCCTAGTTGCAATGAACCAAAATCACGAGTAGAGAGAGCTTTTTTCGGGGAGGAGAGAGCTGAACCCATTTGGGTTCTAAGGCTTCTCTAGTTTCACTTCAATGCCTATGCAATTGATGGAAAATAGAGCACATATTAGCATAACTCTCATGAAGAAAAGGTTGATTGCAAACTTTAAGTGTCATATCAAATTCATGGGTAAAAGGATGGTGCAAAGAGAAATAAGACTAGCCCTGAAAATCCCTCTCTTTTTTTTTCAAAAGATAAAGACTGGATGTCTCTGTAATCAGCACAAATAATGAAACAATCTGACTACTGGAGAGATTTCGCGATAGGCGATGCTGAAGGTTGCTCAACATCATCGACCTAATCTTGCGCGCACCCAAACAATCATCGATCCAGACCTAAACACGCGAACCTTGAGCTTGGTGACTCTCAACCACGGTGGGCAATCTGAGCATAATTGTTAGTAAGGCGTCAGATAGCAACTAGATTTGGATTTGAAACTCGGAATTGGGATCAATGAGACATAAGTGAACTGCTCAAGTTTGTGATAGCCTGTTGGCTGCGACAATGACTTCCCCAAGATCTACATAGCTAGAATCTTGAACAAAATAATCGAGAATAGGTTATTTACTTACTTGATTTAGAATCCATCGTTATTGATGTAGAATACAATGATCAACTACTCAATATCTTCTCCTTTATGACCTATCCTATCACTGGCTCAATAAGAGTACCCCTCACGATGCTCATAATCATTTGCACTCCTTATGTGAGATGACTGTGGAATTATGTGTGTTCTGGTTTAGAGGATGAACTTGAATGCTATTTATAAAGTTTCCAACTAGATCATCTCATTACGAGTTGGGCTCAACTCGGCCCACATCAATTAGGCCCATATTAGACTAGTTAAGAATCTTTATATCAAACCTTATTAAACCAAGCCCGTAAAATGGTTAATTGCAATCTCAATTAATTTAACCAACATTAGAAAAAATCTTATATAGCCAAGGCAAAAGGCAAAATTTTAGTAAGTTTCCAACGGCATGGCAACTCAAAAAATTTATTAATCCATGATAGTTTGTTAGGTTGGCTGAATTCTCGTTGTATATATTTCTTTTAGTGCATAATAAAAACTCTAATGCGATAATCAATATGTCGGTATATTACACATACATATATATATAACACGGATGTGGGCATATGTGTTGGTAACGGGTTGTTCATTTCTGTTTGAGACGGCAAAGGACAGTCGTATCATTTCCTATTTATATTGGTTCTTTCTTTTTGTCAATTATTAATATTAATTTTCGAGTGTGACATCCGTTGGTATTAAAGCTTTAACTTGTGATCCATTTGTGTGTAGATTTTATGGACCTTATGAGATCACGTGATAATTTTAGCACATTAATCTTTTAAGTGCTAAATTTATTTTTCGTTTTGGATTCATATTATCGTGCAATCTCATTCAAAGACACTTACCTCACTCCATAAGAGTAAAAAAGACAAGCGAGTCATTATCCTATACACTAGAGATATGCTTCAAAGTTCTTGAAGCATTCTTCAAAAAGGGCATTCGATGATTGATTTGATAGGAGTACGATTCGCAGAAAGGTAGGGAAGAGTCTCAAGAGCCTAATCCCTTGACTAATTTTGCTCAAGCAACGATTCACTGGCAACATCAAGTGAAAGAAAAAGTAAAGGTGGAACTGCGGACTCATACATTTTCGCATAATTATTATTGGATGCTTGAATGTATCCCTCGCCTTTTAGAGGTCTCATGCGGAGAAAAATACATCTCATTATTTAGGTGTGCAATATCAAGTCGATAGATCGTTTAATGTACATGTAATACACGCAAGTGATGATATCCTTAAACTCACTTTTGTATATGTTACTCTTTTATAGCTGCGACAATAAGATATTCGTATATATACACGTCATTTGTTTTAGCTGCTAAAAAGTGAGTTTAACGCGGTACTTTATTTATATCACAACAAAAAAGAAAATATTAAATGTCTTGATGTGAGCATCAGAAACATAAAACGAATGACAAGTGCATGCATGCGATTCGCACAATAAATCTTCTTCGTGTAGAGAGTAAGACGGATGACATCCATCGTGCCATTAGACTGGTCGACTTGAATTGCCGATAAACTTGACCATCAAAATCATAACCACTTCCCTAAATAACATAATATGCTCTCACTATCTCACAATCAGTTTCGTGATTATTCATTGATTACACCAACTAACATGAATTAAAAATGCCAAAATGGGGACCCATACTTTCTTGTAGGCATCCGTAATCAAATAGCCTTTTAGTCATATTAATAAAGTGAATATCATTTACCGAAAGAGAACGTCATAGATAGAGGTACTTTTTTTTGTGATGTCTATAATCGAGATAATTAGCAAAAATGGTCTTGAATCTATTGTACAAACGTTGATTTGAGTTATCAACTTTGTAGTTTGACCTATTTATAACACGTAAGAGAACACGATTGGTGACAACCAACGTGTCATACCATTCTTAATTTCATAATGAGATATGCCCAATAAATCAGTTTACTCCCGCTCATACCTCCAGAGCATCAGACAATTTCCTTAGGCTGTGAATCGCGGCAAATATCAAATCATAGAATAGATAACGCGTGGCCTTTTGCAAGGTCTTTGTCTAAACCCACAAGTTTTCACCTTTCAGATTTGATTTTTTAATTTATTCTTTTTGCATGATTGCAATTGACAGGTGAACTGGAATAATTATTCTAGTTGGCTTGTGTATTTTGCCCAAAGAGAGAACATTAGGTATACACCTTGAGGTGGCAATCCAGGACAACCTAATACGTTGTCGCGTGCAAGTTTGCAACCTAGTAATAAGTGCAGGACACGTGGCAGTTAGTAGCTGGTTACTTGTCTTGCTGAATTCCCATATTTTTAGAATATTATGTTGGGCCCCTCAATATTTAGACGCCCTTATTATTGTATATTCAATCATTCATCCCCTAGTTTCTTTTTCACAACATGAGTTTGCTAAGTCTGAAACATAAATATAGATCTTGACAGGGCGGCAATCCCCGTTTCGACTAGGGCTTTTCTCTTTCTTTCTACAGTCAAATATTCTTAGTAAGATATTGCGAATTTTGGTTACAAAATACTGTGGAATGTGATACGTTTATACTTTACAAAGTCGTTAATTAAACATGATCGTAAATGAGAATAAAACCTCTCATTATTATACCATGAAATCTTGATTCTTTGTTTAGAGCTAATCTTGAAAAGTTTCTGCATAGTAGAGTTCTACATATCAATCAATGAAAAATATTGAGTAGTTGTGATAATACCTTCAAAAAGTGCAGACGCCACAATTTCTATCTCTGTTTACTGAACTTTGTTCACTAGAGGACTAGTTGAAATTTTCTTTTTTTTTTCCAATGAGTAAACTTATTCTACACGCAATCAAGATCTAAATCTCTAATGTCTTGTTCATTAAAAAAAAAAAAGAAATTCCAGCGAATTAACTGATTTCGCAATTAGTTCTCCCAATACATGTATTAGAAACATTGTTGGTGATTACACGAGGAAGAAAAAACTTATGTTCAAATGGACTCTGCTTTGGTTGAATTGGATTTCTTGCATTTTTTGTTGTTTTACAGACAATGCAAAAGCCCGGAAACAATGGCTAGTGACCTAACGCCAATTTTCTGAAAAAGTCAAGTACGAAGAAGTCTTCGCCGTTTGTTAATTTCAAGATGTGAACCCCACATGTTGTTTTTAACATAACAACAAAAACATTAATAAAATGAATCTATCATCCAACCTTCATTTGGACATCAATATTACCCTAAATATATAAATACCATCAGAACAGAAGCCTCAAACCAACCCTTCTTCTTCTTTAGCCGAGCCCTAGAGCTAGCTTGAAAAACTATCTAGTCACAACAATGGCTCAATCTTCATCCATCCCAAAGTACTTGCAAGAAGGTGACATCCCTCAAGAATGCAGAGACCTCATTTCCTCCCTCCCCTGCGAAGAGAGCTGGCTGCCTACCTCCCCCTACTTATTATACCTAGGCTTATGGACCACCGTAAAGCACCTAAAGGGCATCCTTGCTTGCCAGAGGCACTTCCAAGCCCGAGACACCGACATCCTCCTCGTCACCAACCCGAAGTCTGGCACCACCTGGCTCAAGGCCATCCTCTTCGCCCTCCTCAACTGGGCCAAGTACTCGGGCTCGGGTTTGCAGCAGCAGCACCCTCTTCTGAGCGAAAACCCTCATGACCTCGTGCGCTATCTTGAATTAAATCTCTACCTCGAGCAGGACGTTCCCGACCTCGCCTCCCTCCCGGCCCCAAGGCTCTTCGCCACCCACTTGCCTTATCAATCGCTCCCACAATCGTTGAGGGACTCCAAGTGCAAGCTGGTGTACTTGTGCAGGAACCCCAAGGACACCTTCGTCTCGCTCTGGCACTTCGTTAACAAGCTGAGGCCCAGTGACAATGGTGAAATCTCGCTGCAGGAGTCGCTCGACAGATTCTGCCGGGGCGTGCACGTGTACGGGCCTTATTGGGATCACGTGCTGGGTTACCATAAGGCGAGCTTGGAGACACCCGAAAAGGTGTTGTTCCTCAAGTATGAGGACATGAAGGAGGAGCCGCACGCTCACCTGAGGAGGCTGGCCTATTTTTTGGAATGTCCGTTCAGTGAAGAAGAGGAGAGAGATGGGATGGTGGACGAAATACTGAGGCTTTGTAGTTTTGACAATTTGAGCGGGTTGGAGGTGAACAAGAGCGGCAAGTTGGCTTCAGGGCAAGCGAGCAAGTTGTTCTTTAGGAAGGGCCAGGTTGGAGATTGGGTAAATTACTTGAGTACTGAGGAGGCCGAGAGGATCGACCACATTGTGGAAGAGAAGCTGCATGGCTCTGGGTTGAGGCTTTAGGTGTCCGCGTGTTTTGATAATAAAAATATTTATTAATAAATGCATGTGCTTCACTGGAATAGATCCCCGTAAACAAAATCTTCGTCATCAAAAGTAGTTCTTAAAGTTTTATTAGAGGAGACAAGTTCTATGGTGATTCCAGATAGAAAATATCATAGGTATACAAGCAAATCGAAAGGCTTACTGTAAATAGAACCATACAAATACTTACCATGTTTGAATTTAATTGACGACAAAGTCTGGAATGTACAATAACTTCAATAGTAACCACCAAATGTATATAAATTATGCAGGAATTTACGACATAAACATGGAAATTATCGCTAAAACAATATCGGAATCAACACATATCTAGAAATTGAAAAGTACGATGCAAAAAAAAAGAGTAAAGATAATTGAAAGATCAAGTATAACCGTTTTTAAGCAATCCTCTTACAGCTGTATTCATATCCCTCAATCTCCATGCTCAAAGTCTTATGTGTCGTGACCTACCTGATCTCAAGGGGGCCACCCTTGGAGGGGGTAAAATAGGTTTAGAAGTATTAATCATAAAAGAATCCAAATTGGTATTCTTAAAAGACGGCTCGAACACATTATTAAGTCATAAACCAATTCAGCTCATCTGTTATGAGTACAAGCTCTCCCAAGTCACATGACATTGAAATTTATTGAATTACCACAAAGAAGAACCCATTGGAGGAGTCGAGATTAAGCTATTGAGGTCAGCAAAAAATCAAATAAAAGCACAAAGGGATGCTTCACGTCTTATGCAACTAGAGATTGGACGACAAGGACTTGATTACACTAGTTAAAAAACTAGTATCCTTAGGCTATGTTTAGTCGTCTAGATTTATAAATGGAATATGACTGGTTAGGATCGGATCGGATAAGGAATCCATGGATTTCTTCATATCACATCCACTATTTGGTGAACTACGGATTTAAAGTCAAATATCCTCATTTCCTATCCAATCTACAGTTTGGTGAACTACTAATTTAAAGTCAGATATCCTCATATCTTATCAAATATGCCATTTGGTGAAATACATATTTAAATTTAGATATTTTAAAAATAATGACATTAGGCATATACAAATTTGCAAGTTTAATATTCACAAAATCATCCAAACCAATATATATTTTTCAAATTCATAGATTCTTATCAAATTTCATGATTACACATATTTTTTTTCATTTCTCTGAAATAATTTTTTGGTTACCCCCTTCAACATCAAAAGTTTTTAGAATAATCTCAATTTCAATATATTCACTTTGAAATATGAATTTCTTTTTCTCTCTTACAAGTTTTTCGTTTGTTTTCATTTTGTTATAGGTCCAATACTAAATAAAAAGAATGCCCAATTAGAACAAAGCATAAAGTCCAAAGTTCATTCACTTTTTTTTAGCTATCACGAGGATGCAATGACAATTAATCACGTTAGCATGATCTTTGAACAATTCGCATTAATAAAGTACATTACAATTCGTCACTTTCGTAAAATTTCGATGTGAATCAGATAGTTATCGAGACTTTTTAAGTGCTTTCTCATTTTTTATACTAAATAAAAAATATTTATTCAAATGAAAAATCTAAATTAATTCAAGACTTATAGAATTAATCTATATGAAATAAATTGTTGTCAACCACCTAGGCATATTTTTTAAATTTTTTAAAATTTTAAAATTTTAAATTTTAAAAATAAAAAATGAAATTTTTTATTTTTTATTTTCCGATCTTTTATTTAGTAATTTTTAGTTCAAAAAAATGGACTTCGAACCAGGTCGGGGAAACCCGATCCGACTCTTTGACACAAACCTAACAAAGGAGTTGGAGTCGTATGTGGGTGAATGATGGAGGAAGAAAAAAAACTTATGGTTTTATATTTCGGATAAAAAAATTCTATCCAATGTTATTCCACCCTCTCCTTTGGATTTTTTTATCCAATTTATATCAATTATATATCCGACCTTATCATATCCTAGACAGCTACTGAACACAAAATATGATAAAACATATAATATCCATATTTTTATCCAGTTGACCAAACGTAGTCTTATGGTATCTATGCTTTATTATCTTGTTAATAAAGGAGTTTTCAAATTTTTATCAACTTCAGGGTTAATCAGCTAAGGGATATTTTATTGTTTTTATCAAAATCATAACCATTGACACCTAATTTTTACTAGTCTGGTAAAATTTTGTTTAGCTTTATTTTAGAGAAAATTGTCACTAATTAGGACTACATTTGTATTTTTATCTTATTTTTATTTTATTATCTTATTTTTTTAAAAGAGATAAAAATAAAGGAAAATTTAATAAAAAATGAAAATGAAAAGATAAAAAAAGAAAAAGAAAAAGGAGGAATCGGGCTGAATCAGCCCGACCCGCACCTGCACTCGCGCGGGCCTACCCCGCGCAAATTCCTCTTCCTTTTTTTGTGGGCCCGTCCCAATCCAGCTCACTTCCTCGGCCCATCAGCCCTCACCCACTCGTTGGCCACGCCGAGCGCATTGCTCCCTCAGCACATTACCTCCCGTGGGCCCATGTTCTCCCCGACCCATTCGCCTAGCTCCAGTCCATCGTTCTTTTCCGCGGCCCAGTACTGCGACTCAGCGGTCCTCCCGCTCGCGCGCGCTTCCCTGTGAGTTCTCTGGCGCTCGCTGGATTTTTGGCCAGAAACCTCGACTTTTTGGCAACAGGCACTGACGCCACGCGATGAAGACAGGAGGAGGCGCAGCAGAGAGAGCAGTTCAGAGATGGAAGGGACGGAGAGATAAAAAAGAAGGGGCAGAAGAGGGGGGAGCGAGAGAGAAGAAAAAGAAGAGGGCAAAGACAGCGAGGTCTTCGGAAAGAGGGAGAGAAAATTCGGGAGATGACGGCTCGCTCCGAGGATCCCAGGTGACCGATTGTGAGACCGAAATCCCCCCACGGCACCAGCGTGAAGCACCCCTGCCGAACCTCCCCCTGTTTCCGGGTAAGTCTCGACCGAGCTCGTTTGTTCCCTTTGCCCGAGGATCAAGGTCGAGGGTAGCCCGCGTGTCGATAGTGGCCTGGCTCGACCCCCTCGAGCGCGTCCGTCGACCGCCGCCTCTCTGAACCGAGTAGGGCGTTTCCCCCGTATCGGCACCTCTCCAATTCCTATGTTTTTGTTCCTCGGAGTGCTGCGGTTGCGCATCGATTCGAGGGACCTTCGACCTGTAAATATCAGCTTCTTACCTGCATATGCGCTTGTTGCTTGCTGCCGGTTGTTGTAGGAATAGACTTGGTCTTACCTCTGCCCCATAATCTGTCGCTTTCTTCCACGCTCCGTCTGCTTGACGAAATGTCTAGTTGAAGCCGTGTTTTTTTGAGTTGGTTTTCGAAATCTCAGTCCATCAATCGAGTGTCGTTTAGCACCGGGGAGTCGCCTCCCATCACGCACCTCGTTCAGAGGTCCTCCGGCGCCGCCCATCACACACCTCGTCACAAGAACACGCACGGCGGGCGGGCGGAGTAGAGCTCTCTGTGAGGCAGACCCCGTCTTTGCCTCCTCCGCCGCGTCTGGGCCCGCTCTGGGCCTTCGACGGGCCTACCCAGGTCAGCGGGCCGGCCTAGTGGCCCGTTGAGCTTAGTCCATTCCCACAAGAAATGGGCCACCAAACCTATTTTGCATAAGGAGTTGGGCCGACGATTTGGGCTAGGAGTTAGGGGCCGGTTTAGTCCAGTTTTTACTTTGATTTCAGGCCTGGCTCACGACCAGGCCTTGGACCTCTGATTTTGGGCCTGGTTCGCGACCAAGCCCTTTTTTGTGTTGTTTTATTTTCCCTTGGGCCTGACTCGTGATCAGGCCCCGCTCTTTGAGCCCGGGCCCCCTTTGCTCGGGTTGGGCTCGAACTCCACCCGGTTCGGAGCCCGACCCGGACCCCTGTTTTATATAATAATAAATTAATATTTTAATGTTAAAAAATGTTATTTATATTTTAAAAATCCGAAAAAAGGTGAAGTTTGGTTTGGGGAGCTAGTCTTGCTTGAAAAATCACATTTTAGCATTGGATTAGGCTTGGTCTAATTAATTAACACCTTTCAGAGTAAATCAAAGAAAGTGATTTTGGTTTTTTGTGTTTTCTAATTTGATTGCATGTCTTATCAGTTTTGTCTTGTGATTCTCAATGCTTGTTAGCTTGATTGCGTGCCCTATCTAACTTTGCATGTGAATGTTTAGATGTCATGAATTGTTTAGATGGATGTTAGGATATTGAGATTGATGCATGTTGAGTAATAGTGACAATGGTGATTGCAAATATGGCGTGCATGTAGTTGGTGGTGTTTAAGCTGATGTCCACTCTGGTCTTAATCTTGTAAAGATTATAAAGAACCCTTGAAATTTTAATTTCTTGACGAGTTGCGGGCTTTACTTTTTTGGCCATTAGATAGTCGCATCTAATTACTGAGTGTTTATTTATCACACTACATTTCAATACTTTGAGTGTTTACTTTTGTCGCATTGTCTTTACATAGATTGTGTGTTAATTTCCCTCCTAGACTAATTTATCATCAGTTTAGATTGGCATGAAAATGATATCACAAAAACTAATTGCATGGACACTTAGACTTTGAATGACCTGTTAGGACTTTAGAAGAAGAGTAAGAGTGCATGATCACTTTAGATTAAACAACCAATTAGTTAGGTTCTAAAAGTGTGCTAATGGATATGTTAGCGTAAATAAGTCCCTGAACTTTAGAATCTTTGGTTCTGTAGGGATCGGCATGACACTTCCGCATCTTGATCAGTTTCTAATCGACCCCAATAAGCTAGTGGCGGTTCCTAGAAAAATTTTAGGTTGTTAAAGAGCTTATGAAATCAATACGCCTAAATGTCACGCAAGGTATGGGCTCGGGAGAGTCTGTGCTCGTAAGGATTGAAGCGAGTCGGATCACTAATTAGATGCTACTTTTAAGCTATCCTTTTGGAATGCTGATTCGTATCTCTTTACATGTGATACCTCTAGATCTACCTAGAAATGTTCCATTCCAAGGAGAAAGTATGAGTAGGTCACTACAATAACCACTAAAAATAATATGAACAAAGTAATCAAATGCTCAATCAAGTATAGTTGAAATTAAAAGCACAATCAACGACCTAGCGTCTCATCTAAAAAGAAAACAATGCAAGACAAACCTCTATTATAAAGTTTTAAGAGCTTATTCAATTGGGTTTTATAGTGACGCAATATTGTCTTAAGCGGCACATATATCAAATCAATCTCATACGAGATAGAAACCCTAAACTAGCCAGATTATAGAGGAAAGTCTACATGTGTTAATTATTTGATGGGTACTTTCTTCTTTATCACGAACTTTATCTTTTTAGGGCTTGGAAAAAGTGGAGATATCTTCTTTTTCTTGGGAATAATTTCCATTGTTTAGTAACTCATTGGTGGTGACAACGTACTAAAAAGAATTAGAACTCTTTAATCTGCATCATTTGCTGAATATCAAAAGCCACCAAGCTTCACACACCAAAAGGAATTGGAAAGAACGATAGAAAATAAACCATAAGCTCATCACAAGAAGGAAGGCAACTTTTGATTAGCCAACTACGTGTTGGCCTAATAGTATATGTAACTGTCAATACCAATATTACATCATAAATAAAGACTAGAATCACACCCTTGAAACATCCCACTATGGAGACAAAGCCACGATCAACAATGCCACTGAAAGTCTTTTAATTTTATAGCATGAGAAACACACTTTCATCAGCCAACCAGACATCGACCTCCCTAAAGTGTGAACAATCGAAATTTCTCTTTACTTTTCATTTGTTTGACATTCTGTATGTTTTTCTTCTCGACCATCAAACCAAATAGCTTCAAAGCCTACTCCTAACACCTGAAAATTATGGAGCAAAAGCATGCTATATGAACACAAAGTTCAACCCAGAATCATGCGACTTCTCTTCCATTACTCTTGGTAGCTTAAGATACGCGGGATGTTATATGTGGACAAGGGGTATGTTGCTACGAAAGAAGGCACAAGTGTTCCGGCATATCAACTACAAAAGAATGTAAGAGCTCTCCATGACATGGAGCAAGTGTCGTGACTAAAAATATGACTAAAATGATGTGAAGAGGCTCGTAAATAGAACTTGATAAATTTTGTGGAATTATTAAAATCAAGTTTAATATACGTAGAAATTACTTAATAAATGCAATAGTAGGCTGATGATATCGAGTGCAATATGCTTCTTATCAAACAAATGTTAAAACAAAAAGAGATATAAGAACTGCATGCAAATTTTATAGTAGTTTGGCTTAATCCAAGTACGCGTTTCTTAAACTAACAGCTACCAACAAGTTAGATTTCACTAATAGCTATTTGAGAGATGATGACGTAGCCCATACTGCTTGTTCCTAAGGTTGGTAACTCTCTGACACTCATAAATTTCTTAAAAGAAATTACAATTAGTGAATCACTTGTGCGCTCAAGATTGGCGTAGTCAAAATAAGTTGAAATTTGGTTTCCTATTGTAATTAGGTTTATTATTATACTTAGGTTTCTTATTATAATTATGTTTCTTATTTTAACACCATATATATAATGATGTTTTAGGATTTCGAGATACATTCTATTCAGACTTTTTGATACATTGATTTTGATAATCACACTTGAGACAACAATTTGTTCCTCTATCAATTTTAATACATATTTAGCTAAATTTTTGCTGCGTTTCGACATCAATTAGTATTCAAGCACATATTGCTTGAACCAATGGTTGAACAAAATTGCGTTGTTCGTGAACGGTGAGCTCGTGGAGGCCGAGGAGGTGAAGTCGTTCCTGAAGCAAATGATTACCATGTTTAAGAGACCTGCGAGACGTAGAAATTAAAGTACATATAAGACAAATGCAGGATTTGGAGTGTCAACTTGGGAGGTAAGGTTGGATGTTCAATCTGAGAAGAAGCGAAATCTGTTGATCCATCCGCTGATGAAGAAGAGGAGGATGTCAAGTATTTTAGGATTTTGGACTAGAGATGGAATTGAGGAGTGCGACCCGGAAATCATTTCTCTTTGGATAATCTTGGAATGAAAATTAAGGTTCCTAAGTTTAATGGTAAGGGTCATCCTTATGAGTTTATTGATTGGTAACATACAATAGAGTGGATCTTTGATATTAAGGAATTGACTGAGAGCAAAAAGTTAAATTAATGGCAATTACGCTACTAAAACATGCCTTGATATGGTAGGAGCATGCAAGAGAGGCAAAATCAAATGTGAATCGCTAAGATAAGATGAAAAAAATATTGCAAAATTAATTCTTGCCTAGTCACAAGAGGCCTTTATTGAGTATCACAGTATTAAGAAACGGGATTTCACAGTTGAGTAGTATATCAAAGAATTTGATCGATTGCAGAAGCATTGTGGCGTGGTTGAGGAATACGAGCAAAGAGTTACTTGATATTTGAGAGGATTGCGGCATGAAATTTATGATATTGTTCAATTACAACAATATGAGACATATGAAGATGTGTGCATGTTAGCCTTGAAAGTGGAAGGTCAATGTAAAATGAAGAATAACAATTCTAAATTTTAGAATCAGTGGTCATGTAGAGAATCCCAAGGAAAAGTAGAAGTGTCTTCATTTAACTTTGCACCAGCACAGTAAAAAGTGCAAATCCTAAACTTGCATCTAAGGAAGGGCAAAGTAGCATTGGAACTAATAAGGGAGAAGTTGTAAGCAAGTAATGTTTTAGGTGTTAAGGACACGGGTATTTGGCTTATGATTGTTTGAATCGACAAGTTGTGACGCTTACTAATAATCCTATCTATGATGAAGGCATAATCTATGATAACGGTAAAGTCAAAGAAAAGGATGCTGATCCAGAACAAGAGAAGATTATTTATACTGATTTTGTTGAGTCCTTAATTGTTAGAAGAATTTTAAATGTTGTTGTGGCAGACGACAAACCAACATTGAAGGAAGCTAATTCTAATAAGCATAACTCTCCCCAACAAATGGTGAAAAATAATGAGGGTTCTCTAGTTTCTGAGACAATCATCTATATGTTTGATGATTTAGATCAACTAGTTCATCATATCACGGCGAACTCAAACCGATTAGTCCCTCATCGTGACGATATTTAGGAACCAGCTGGGAACAATGATTATGATGTTGAAATTTCTATCTCCAACTGATTGGAAATTCGGGACAGTGCTCATGCTAAGCAAGAAGAAAGCATCAAATTTGACCTGTTCATCTCTCTTGCTAGTCCAATAATTCATATAGAGAATCATGATGATGAGAAATTGGTTGAAGTTGATGTGATTGAATCAAAGAGTTTAACATGCAAGTCCATGAGTGGCATAAATCATTGATCAAAACTTCTGCAATTACAAAATTATCAGAAGTGAACGCACTTAATTTTTTTGTCATTCTAGTGATCGATTGAAATTCCAATAGCAGTTTCAAAATTTCTACCCAAGTTCAGTCCTTACTTGAAGAGTTTGTTGATATTGTATTAAAGGAAATGCCACATGAATTGCCACATGAGGAGATTGATATCAATAATAACGAAGTAGATTCGATGGCAAATCTTTTTCTAGCAGGGGACGATGATGCACTCAAGATTAGTGTACTCGGAATGAGCTAAAATTTAGTTTGCTAATATAATTAGATTTCTTTTTATTATTAGGATTATTATTTTAACATTGTATATATAATGGTGCTTTAAAGTTTCGAGATGCATTATATTCAGACTTTTTGATATGTTGGTTTTGATAATCACATTTGAGAGAACAATTTGTTCCTCTATCAAATTTAATTCCGATTTAGCCAATTTTTCTTTTGTGTTTGGGCATCAACCACTCTTAGTGAAATGAATTGTTTGCTCAACAACAAGAGTATGTTGTTTGTGAATTTGTGAAAGAATTAAGTTTTCTCAATTTGTAGTCATTCTCGCAATTCATATGTTCTTCATCGAGTTTGACCAAGGGAAAGCTGCAATTCGACATGGACAACATTGTTGAGGTCTCAATGATATATAGCAAGTGTTGTGACTAAATATGAGTCTAATAAATAGAACTAAATAAATTGTGTGGAATTATTACAATCAAGCTTAATATACGTAAGAAGTACTTAATATATGCAATAATAGGCTGATGATATCAAGTGCAATATGCTTCTTATCAAACAAATGTTAAAACAAACAAAGACTAAGGAATCGCATGCAAATTTTATAGTGGTTCGGCTTAAATCAAGTATGTCTTTATCAAATCGATAGCTACCGATAAGTTGAATTTCCATAATAACTATATGAGAGATCATGGCGTAGCCCATATTGATTGTTCCTAAAGTTTTTTGGTAAAAAGAAATTACAATTAGTGAATCACTCTCAATGAATTAAATTGTTCGCTCAATAACAAAAGTATTTGTTGTGAAAGTATTAAGCTTTCTCAATTTGTAGTCATTCTCGCCATTCATATGTTCTTCAGTGTGTGTTGATCCTTTGATATATTTTTCAAAATCTAAGCTAACATTTTGAATAATTTATGAGAGGATCAATAAAGCCATGGAAGATAAGCAACACGGCTCGAGTTGGGAGGTGCGGTCTAAGTCGCAAAGGACGAGTTTGACTAGGGGAAATTTGCGATTTGGCATTGACGACATTGTTTGAGCACAGCTGTTGCAGCAAGAGCAGCATGTGATAGTGAAAGAACCAATGGGCAATACTCTACCTTTTCTTTTAAAAAACCATGCTTTGTTGTTGTTAGAAGAAATCGATCATTTGGTGTACAATGTCAAGTTGATAAATCATTTGAAGATTCGATAAAGCGCAACGCCTCTACCTCATATTTTGTATATCTTAGTCGTTTATAGCTTTAAAGTCAGGATATTTGTGTACACATGCGTCATTTTATTTTAGCTGTTAAAAAGTAAACTTATTGAGGCACTTTATTCATACCACGACTAAAGAAAATATTGAATATCCTAATGTCGTGCATTAGAAGTATAAAATCATAATGCATATCAACCATTCCAACATATATTTAGATCAATTTGATTTACAAATGAGAATTTTTAGATTTAATGGTTCGGATGAAAGTCAAGTGCATGCATCCTATTTGCACGATAAATTTTCCTCATTTCAAGAGTAACATGGATGACCTCTGTTGCCCTGCTTGACTGGTTGACTTGAATTGTCGATAAACTTGAACAACAAAATCATGACCACCTCCCTCAACAATACAATGTACTCTCGCTATCTCACATTTGTTTCATGATTATTCATTGATTATCCCAACTACTACAAATTAAAATTGCCAAAGTGGGGACACACATTTTGTTGCGGGCATCCGTAATCAAATAACTTATTAGTCATTTTAATAAAGTGAATATTGTTTGGTGGAAGAGAACATCATGAACGAATACATTTTTTTTTTATGTTTATGATTGAGAGAATTACCAAAAAAATTATAATTTTTTTATATCAATGTCAGTTTAATCATGAACTTTTTTTAATTTATCAATTTATAGCATAAAATGATACATGATTAATGACGATGAGTGCTTGATACCATTCTTACTTTCGTAACAGGAGATGCTTAATAACTCAATTTATTCCTACTGATGCATTCGAAGCTTGCAACAATTTCCCTTGATTGCGAGTCACTGCAAAAGTCAAATCATAGATTTGATCATGTATGACCTTTGGCAAGGCCTTTGTCCAAAGGAAGTATCGAATGATTCCGGCACAGTGGTTCCTCCCGGCGCATCGGATAGGGGAACTAATGCCCCGACACCATAAAAAAAAAAATTCCTTTGTCTAAACCCACAATTTGTCTCCTTTTAGATTTTATTTCTCTTTTGCATGATTGCAGTGAATTGGGATCACTGGGTTAGTTGGTCAGTCAACATCACCGTCACGTAGCAATTTTTGACTGCCTAACATTTATTGACTATCTAACATTTATCGCGTACAAGTCTGCGACATTAATGAGTGAGGACACGTGCCAGGTGGGTAGCGCTTGCTCATTTAATCCCATGTTTTTCAAATGTTATGCTGGTCCCAATAATATTAAAATATCGTTATAATCGTATATTCAATTATTCCTTCCCTAGTTTCCTTTTCACCACGAGTTGTTAAGTATCAAACATAAGTATAGATCTTGACGGCACTTATTCCCGTCTTTACTCAGTTTTTTGTTTTTATCTACGGTTAAATATTCTTAGTAAAATATTATGAATTTTTGTTACGAAATATTGTAAAATGTGATACGCTTATACTTTGCGAAATTATTAATTAACACGAAAGCGTTGTAAAGGAAAGTAAAATCTCTCATCATTGTACCATGAAATCTCTATTCTTTGTATAGAATTGATCTTAATGGTGTATGCGTAACAAAGTTCTATAGATTAGTTGATAAAAAACATGAAGTGTTTATGACAATACCTTCAAAAAGTGTAGCACTCATAATTTTGGTATATTTGTACTTACCTTTGTTAACACGAGAACTATTTGAAAGTTTTCTCTTCTTTTTCAATGGGTAATCTTATTACACCCAAAACCAAGATTTAAGTCTCTCATGTCTTGATCATTAAAAAAAAAAAGAATTTCCTGCAAAATTTACAGAATTTGTAATTAGTTCTTCCAAGATATATATTACGAGCTTCGTTGGAAGATACAGTGCACACGGGAAAAAAAAACCTCACGTGCAAATGGATTCTGCTTTGGTTAAATTGGATTTCTTGCTCTTTTTTTTTTTTTTTTTGGTTGGTTTTACAGACATAGCAAAAACCCATAAATAATGGCTAGTGATCAAACGGCAATATTCTAATTGAAGTACGATGAAGTCTTCACCGTTTGTGAGGTTCAAGACGCAAACTCCACGTGTTTTGTTTTTATAACAACAACATTAAATAACCTGAACCCACCTACATTTTCACAACAATATTATGCTACATATATAAATACCATCAAGACAGAAGCCTAAAACCAACCCTTCTTCTTCTTCTTCAGCCCAGCCCTAGAGCTACCTTGAGAAACTATCCACTTCACAACAATGCCTCAATCTTCATCCATCCCGAAGTACTTGCAAGAAGATGACATCCCTCAAGAATGCAGAGACCTCATCCCCTCTCTCCCCCGCGAAGAAGGCTGGCTGGTTACCTCCCCCTACTTGTACCTAGGCTTTTGGACCACCACAAAGCACCTAAAGGGCATCCTCGCTTGTCAGAGCCACTTCCAAGCTCAAGATACCGACGTCCTCCTTGTCACCAACCCAAAGTCCGGCACCACCTGGCTCAAGGCAATCCTTTTCGCCCTCCTCAACCGGGCCAGGTACTGGGATTCAGGTTTGCAACAGCAGCACCCTCTTCTGAGCCAAAACCCTCACGACCTCGTGCGCTATCTTGAATTAAATCTCTACCTCGAGCAGGACGTTCCCGACCTCGCCTCCCTCCCTCCCCCAAGGCTCTTCGCCACCCACTTGCCTTATCAATCGCTCCCACAATCGTTGAGGGACTCCAAGTGCAAGCTAGTGTACCTGTGTAGGAACCCCAAGGACACCTTGGTCTCGCTCTGGCACTTCGTCAGCAAGCAGAGGCCCAAGGACCAAGGTGAATACACGCTGCAGGAGTCGTTCGACAAATTCTGCCGGGGCGTGAGCTTGTACGGGCCTTACTGGGATCACGTACTGGGGTACCACAAGGCGAGCTTGGAGACACCTGAAAAGGTGTTGTTCCTGAAGTACGAGGACATCAAGGAGGACCCGCGCGCTCACCTGAGGAGGCTGGCCAGTTTTTTGGAATGTCCGTTCAGCGAAGAAGAGGTGAGAGACGGGATGCTGGACGAAATCCTGAGGCTCTGTAGTTTTGACAATTTGAGCGGGTTGGAGGTGAACAAGACCGGCAAGTTGGCTTCAGGGCAAGAGAACAATTTGTTCTTTAGGAAGGGCCAGGTTGGAGACTGGGTAAATCACTTGAGTACTGAGGAGGCCGAGAGGATTGATCAAATTGTGGAAGAGAAGTTGCATGGCTCTGGGTTGATGCTTTAGGTGTCTGTTATGTTTGACAATAAGAAATATATTAATATATGCATGTGTTTCGCCGGAATAGATCCCTCAACGAAATGTTCGCCACCAAAAGTAGTTCTTCAGGTTTTATAGGAGGAGACAGGTTCTATAGTGATTCCAAAGAGGAAATATCATATGCATATATGGAAATTAAAGGCCTTACTCTAAATAAAACTGTACAAATATAAACTATGTTGAAATTTAATCAACAATAAAGTTTGGAAAGTACAATAACTTCGATAGTAACCAAATGTATTTAAATTATGTTGGAATTTAATCAATGATAAAACTTGAGAACGCGGGGATCTTATGCTGAAACTTAATCAACGACGCGAATATGGAAACTATAGGTAAGAAACATACCAGAATTTTATTGACAATCCAAGTCTAGAAATTGAAAGTACAATGCATAAAAAGTAAAGACAATTAAAATAATAGCATTTTTTTGTGGGAGGGGGGGGGGGAGGGGGGAGGGAGGCTCTGATTACAAAGGATGGTATTTATAATGGTTCTACTATAATCATCTCTGAGCAGTTCTCTTGTGGTCGTATCCATGTTCCTTTATCTCCAAAAGTTTTGTGCTCAAACTCTCACGTGTCATCACTTGCCCGATCTTGAGGGGGCCGCCTTTGGTAGGGGGGTAAATAGGTTCGGAGGTTTCGCCCCATAAAAAATTCGAATAGGGATCCCTAAAATACAGTTCGAATAATTCTTCTAGTCATAGCCTAATTTAGCTTATCTATTACGAGTACAAGCTCTCTAAAGCTCATTTCTCACGTGATGTTAGAATTGCTATTGAATTACCACAAATAGAAACTCATGTAAGGAGTCATCACAAACCTATCACAGTCAGTTATAAAACAAGTGATAGCATAGATAGATGCTCACTTCCTACGCAACAACCATTTCATTTGTATTCTAGCTAAATGCTCACCACAGATCCTTGCATGGATTTCTACCATGTCCAGCATTCAGTCCTGTCTGTCTAAGGATTTGAGTGTCCTGTCAATTAACTTGTCGCCAAGTACCAAATATTTTACCGCTTGTCTTTTTAAAATCTTTTATCTTTGGCAAATGGGCTCCTTAAATGATCAATGAAGGGTTTTCTCCAATCTTCTTGGTAAACAGCATCAATCAGCATCACTTAATTTTCTATCGAAGATAATATTTTCACTTTAGTGATCATGAATTTGGCCAATACTTTTGACAGTTTATATCCGGATTTCATTTCAGCGAATTCATTGGCTTCCACATTCTATTCTCCTTAAAAATGTGCCATTTCATGATCGAATAAGTTATTTAGCAATTCCTTTGCTAAGGTATAGTAATGAATGAACTTTTCATTGAGCCATTGACATTCCCCAATTAATCGGTTAATGACTAGTTGTAAGTCTCCTTTTATTCTAATGAACGGAACATTCATGTCGGCCAGAATGTTTAAGCCAACTGTCAACACCTCATACGCCACTTGATTATTGGAATCGTCAAAATCAAGTTTGAACATAAATTTGGTTTTATGCCTTTGAGGATATATTATCAAAATTCCTATGTTTGAATAACTGCTTGCACAAGATTCATCAAGACACGGACTCAATTGCACAACTTGCATTGAATTTTAATCTTTCTCTTCTTCGTTGTGTGCACATGTATGCTCTGTGATGAAATTGGTAAATGCTCGTTCATTAACCGTCTTAAGCGGCACATGTATCAAATTAATCTCAAATGGGACAAAAACCCACTATGGACAAGTAGCCATGATCGACAATGCCACTGAAAATCTTTTATTTTTATAGCATGAGAAACACACTTTCATCAGCCAACCAGACATCGACCTCCTTATAGTGCGAACTATCGAAATGTCTCTTTGTTTTTCATTTTTGGGAAAGTTTCAAAAAAGGACCCAAACTATAAACATTTTTTTAGAAAATGACTCAAAGTGAACGTTGTGTTAAATAAGGGCGCAAAGTGGCTATTTTAGTCTCAAATAAGGACCCAACTTCATGCTGACCAAGTCTTTATCTCTGACTAGGGGCACTTTCGTACAAATAAAGTTTTTCCTTTATTTTTGGTTTTCTTTCTCCTTTCTCTCTTTCCTTTATTCTTTTCGTCTCATCTTTTTCCCACTCCTTCCTCTCTATAGCTCCCCGACCTGTGAGCTCGTTAGGTGACTAGGATCAAGACTGGCTATTCACCCACATCTCCATCTTCCACATAATTGTCAACTCTCTCTCTCTCTCTCTCTGCCATGATCTTATCGTATGACTAGGACCAACTTTTTTTCAGTGCAAACTACGAAGTTTTTATAGGATCACTACCAATTGTCCTAATCAGCCGTTAGGTAAAGACGTGGTTTAATATTTATGTATTTTTACATTCCCCCTTACGCTTAGTTTGGCTGCGTTGAGAGATTTGGGGAGGCAGGGGCCTAGCAAGATTTGAACTCAGGACCTCCTTCTCTGATACCATGTGAAGTTTTTGTAGGATCATCGCCAATTGTCCTAAAAGCTTAAGTCGTTAGATGAAGACGTGGTTTAATATTTATGTATATTCACACAAGCCTCCTCCACAGAGCTCAGCTCTGTGGTCTTGTGATCAATCTGAGGATGGGGTGTCGATGGAGGAGAAGTCAAGCTGCGGGGATGAGAATGGGAAGAGTTTGGGTGGGTATTTCCAGACTAAGGATTACTCTGAGGAGCCGCTGACATTGTAAAGGCCAAGGAGGAGCTTCAAAAGATCAAATCTGCGCAAGAGTGAAACCCATATTTGAAACTTCATGAGGCGAAACCGTTGCCGAGGTTGAAATAGGCGCCTATTTAAGTCAATCATACAATATGATATGGCGACGTACCCAGGGTCAAAACAGTGCAAAAATTACAATTGCCGAGTTAGTGGAGCATGGAATACATGAAGTTTGATGCACCTCTGAGGTGAGAGAGTAAATGTCGCTAACTGATTGATTGCATAACTGGAGAGTCTCAGCAAAAATAGAAAGGGTGTTGCTGAGAAGATTAATAAATTGGTAATATTAGCCAAGACTTAATAGAGTTGCACATTACTGCTGGGAATAAGTTTTGTCAAATTGGCAGCACCACCGCAATGACATCAAAGCTCTGGACACTAAGGCAAATTATATGTGCTCTACTATTTCATTGCACCCGACTCAAGATAATGTTAAATGTCTTTTTTTTTTTTTTGGTAAAGATGTCAAAGGTCTTGTTAATTGCAACTTTTATCTGAAATTCACTAGTTAAGATAAACTGAGACCAAACGACACTGCAGAAATTTTATTAAGAGCAATGGTTTGAAAGAAAGCAAAAATGCAAAAAGCTAGATAAGAGGCCAAGAATAAAGTGCTAAAACATTGTCAGCAAATTCAACACTACCCATTAGCTCACGGTACTATTACTTCATAATATGTTCTTAAACACTTTTATTTGACTCGATAGCACACCCTTTTTTCATGGAGCTCCGTAATGATCTCATTCCTCATCCTAAACCACAGTATTGGAAAGGCAGATCACATATTGGAAAGGCAGTATAATTTGTATTTATTTTGGCCTTTAATTTAGGAAGTTTTATGTACATATCTTTTAGTCTTTGTATATTTAGTAGTTTAACATATCGTTTCATAGTTGTATCTTCTTGTATGTATGTTACGTTTCGATGATAATGAAAGACATAATTCTTATTTCAAAATTCCTTAGTTATTTTACATGGTATCAAAGCTATGACTAACCGAAAAAAAAGGCGAGAAGAGTTTTGGAATGGACAAGAAAATTTCTAGTCCTTACACACTAAATTTGAATGACAACCTGGGTAATCTAATTACCCAAGTTCAGTTGAATGGCGAGAGTTATGAAGAATGGGCACGAGCTATGCGGATTGCATTACGTGCTAAGAAGAAATATGGTTTTGTTGATGAATCTGTTAAGCAACCAGCAAATGATTCGTTGGAACTTGAAGATTGGTGGACAGTTAATTCAATATTGGTTTCTTGGGTGTTTAATACCATTGAACCGACACTTCACTCGACTATCTCTCACATAAAGAATGTGCAAGATCTGTGGGATGATATCAAGCAGAGATTCTCAATTGGAAATGGTCCATGGATGCAGCAATTGAGATCGGATTTGGCTAATTGTAGGCAGGATGGTCAATCCATCGTGTCTTATTTCGGTAAACTCAAAATCTTGTGGGATGAAATAAATAACTATAATCAAATACCAGTGTGTGTTTGTACATGTTGTAGATACAATATTACCATTGAATTGGAAAGAAAGTGTGAAGAAGAGAGAGTTCATCAATTTTTTATGGGCTTAGATGAAGAAGGATATAGAACAGTGCGCGCTAATATTTTGAGCACTGAACCTTTGCCTAATCTGAACCGTGTCTATGCAATGGTTGTTTAGCAAGAGCGAGTGTGAACGAGAACGATGACATGAACCAATGATGAAAGAAGCAACCCCATGAGATTTGCAATCTAGGCAGGTGGTCAAAGTTCAAGGGGGAACAAAGATAAAATCTCGTTTTGTTCTCATTGCAATTGAGATGGATATGATACTGAAAGTTATTTCCAACTAATCGGATATCCAAAATGGTGGGGCAATAGACCACGTGGAACCTCTACTGGACAAGAAAGTGGTCAAAAGCGTAGTAATAAAGGTGGACGTAATAATGGAGGAGGTGCTCGTGCTAATGTCTCACATGCAACTGGAGTTGATGGTGGGCGATCAGTTGTGATGGATTCAGATCGAAAGGGTCTGAATGGATTGAATGATGAGCAATGGGCGACTTTATTGGGAATGTTAAGTTCCCATCAGAATTGTGCCAATGAGAGGTTGACAGGTAAACAAAGTATTTTTCCTTGGATTATTGACACAGGAGCTTCCCATCATATGACAGGAACGTTGGCATTTTTGAAAAAATTGTGTGACATTATGCCATGCTCAGTTCAGATGCCTGATGGAGAAAAGACCATCGTAGTGAAAGAAGGAATTGCATTGCTTGGAGGAAATTTAAAACTGCAACGAGTTCTTTTCGTGCCTAATTTGAAATGCAATCTGATTTTTATGTCACAACTTCTTAATGATTCAGATTTGGTTATCCAACTCACTAACAAAATATGTGCTATACATGACCTAAATTCGAGGAATCTGATTTGAGTGGGTGAGCAACACGAGGGGCTTTACTTTATGAAAGGAGTGACTTCGGGACATGCTTGCACGGTGGCTCATATTGAATCCTTTGAGCTTTGGCATAAAAGAATGGGTTATCCTTCTTTCAAGGTGGTGGAGTTAATTCCAGAAACTGGCAAAATGGTTAGGAAAATTAATAAAAATTGTGACGTTTGTTTTAGAGCAAAACAAACAAGAGAGATTTTCTTGCCCAGTGACAATAAAGTTAAAGATTGTTTTGAATTGATGTATTGTGATTTGTGGGGACCTTATAGAGTTCCAGCTTCATGTGGAGCAATTTATTTCTTGACGGTTGTTGATGATTACTCTCGTGCTGTGTGGATATATTTGCTGAATGGAAAAAGTGAAGTGGCTTGTGCTCTTAGGAAGCTTATTGCGATGGTCAAATGCCAATTTGAGAAAAATGTGAAAATCATTAGAACAGATAACGGAAGTGGATTTTTGTGTTTGAAAAAATATTTTGACGAACATGGCATATTGCATCAAACTTCTTATGTTGGAACGCCTTAACAAAATGGTCAAGTGGAAAGGAAGCATCGGAATATTCTTAATGTTGCAAGAGCTTTGCATTTCCAAGAAAATTTACCCATAGAATTTTGTGGAGAATATGTACTTGCAGCTGGATATTTAATTAACAGAACTCTATCTATGTTATTGAACGGCAAAACTCCATATGAAATTTTCTTTAGTGAGCTTCCTTCTTACAAACATATTCGGACTTTTGGATGTTTGTGCTATGCGCATAATCGGACTCCAGATAAAGATAAATTTGCTAGTAGAAGTCATCGGTGTATTTTTGTTGGTTATCTGTTCGAAAAAAAGGGGTGGAGATTGTATGATTTAGAAGCTAGAAAATATTTTGTATCAAGAGATGTAGTGTTTGTTGAAACAGAATTTCCATATGCTAATGAGAAAATATTTCGTATCAAGTGATGAACGCATTGAAAATAGAGTTATGGAGTTGGATTATGAAGTTAATGATTTAAACAATGACTCAAGAGAGGAGCACACCGAAAGTATAGATAGAGAAAATGAGGTGAATCAAGAATTGGGGGAATTGATCCACACAAATAATGAGAACGTGGAAAGAAGTGAAGTTGTCGACGAGCAACTAGGCAGGGGACAAAGAATCAAGCAACTGTTTGTTCGTCTAAAAGATTATGTGACAAATGCCATCAGAATAAGCCCCTCGACATACTCATCTACCCGATCCGATTTCTCAAGTATGCCTTATTTGATAGCACATTATGTGAACTACGAAAAATTTTCTGTGCAACATCGGTGTTTCTTGGCAGCAATTACTTTAGGACATGAACCAAACTCTTATGTGGAAGCAATTAAAGATGAACGGTGAAGGGAAGCCATGAGTAAAGAAATACGTGCTTTAGAAGATAATGACACATGGACAGTAGAAAATTTTATCACTTGAGAAGAAAGCAATTGGGAGCAAGTGGGTGTATAAAATTAAGTACAATTCTGATGGACGCGTTGAACAATACAAAGCGTGGTTGGTGATATTGGGAAATAATCAAGTTAAAGGCATAGATTATCATGAGACTTTTGCTCCTACGGCAAAAATGTGCACCATACGTACCTTTCTTGTGATTGCTACTGCAAAGAATTGGGAACTTCATCAGATGTGCAAAATGCATTATTACACGGTGACTTAGAATAAGAGGTTTACATAAAGATGCCACCTGGATTTGCCTCTCAATCATCACAGAAGGTACGTAGACTTCGGAAATCTCTATACGGTTTGTGGCAAGCACCTAGATGTTGGTTTGCGAAATTGGTTGCATCTTTGAAAGTTTATGGATTTCAGCAATCATGTTCGGATTACTCCTTATTCACTTTTTGAGTTTGGACTACTCAGTTGAATGTGCTTATTTATGTTGATGATATTATTATCTCCCGTAATGATGTTTCCGCTGTGCAAAAGTTCAAGCACTATCTGAGTCGTTGCTTTCATATGAAATACTTAGGGAGGCTGAAGTTTTTCTTGGGGATTGAAGTGGCAAGAAACTCATATGGTATTTTCTTGTGTCAACGTAAGTATGCATTGGATGTGATTTATGAGGTCGGATTGCTTGGTTCCAAGTCGGCTAAAATTCCTCTTGAACAAAATCACAAGCTCGCCATTATGAAGAGTGATGATGCAGACAATCCTGCTCAATATAGGTGTTTAGTGGGTCGGCTTATTTATCTAACAATAACTTGACCTGAATTGTCTTACGGTGTGCATATTCTTGCACAGTTCATGCAACAGCCAAAGAAAGCTCATTGGGAGGCGGCTGTGAGAGTTGTGCATTATTTGAAAGGAAATCCAGGTCAAGTATTATTTTACGTGCCAATTGTGACCTCAAGTTGTTTGCTTATTGTGATTCTAACTAGGCTAATTGTCGTTTGACAAGACGTTCTTTGACTGGTTACTTTGTTTGTTTGGGAGAATCACTCATCTCTTGGAAGACTAAGAAGCAACAAACAGTGTCTCGCTCATCTGCCGAAGCTGAATACAAATCTATGGCTACTATAGTTTGTGAACTTAAGTGGTTGAAAGGATTATTGAATTTTCTTGGTATGACACATTTTCAACCTATGACCTTATATTGCGACAATCAGGCAGCTTTACATATTGCCGCCAATCCTGTTTTTCATGAGCGTACCAAGTATATTGAATTAGACTGTCATTTTATTCGTAACGAGATACTTTATGGTAACATTCAAACACTTTACGTCCGTAGCTCGATGCAGCCAGCTAGTATCTTCACAAAGGCATTGGACAAGGATCAATTCGATTTTCTTCTTCGCAAGTTGGGCATTCGAGATCTCCATGCTCCAACTTAAGGGGGGTATTGGAAAGACAGATCACATATTGGAAATGTAGTATAATTTGCATTTATTTTGGCCTTTAATTTAGGAAGTTTTGTGTACATATCTTTTAGTCCTTGTATATTTGGTAGTTTAACATATCGTTTCATAGTTCTATCTTCTTGTATATATGTTACATTTCGATGATAATGAAAGACGAAATTCCTATTCCAAAATTCCTTAGTTATTTTACACATAGCTTTTGAGCTTCTTGCTCAAACTTCTTGTTCTGCAACTCTTGATGGTTATAAATCTCTTCATCAGCTACAACAATGGCGTATTTTGGTCAACGCCTTGTCAACATCGAGCGATTAGATATATCGAGGTCCTGGACAATTCGTGCCTTCGCATAAAAAATGAAGAAATTTCTAATTATCCATTGTTAAAAAAGATAATAAACCTATTCATGCATTTCATGGAACATCTTTGGAGCCTGTGGTGTGCCTCATAGGAGGACACTCAAATCAGACTCGAACTTGCAATTAATGTCTAGATAAAGGGTTGATTTGCAAGCTCAACCATTTTGGTTATGAACCATTTCGATTAGTGTAACTTAGAAAATAGAACGAGCTGGGCTGTGCGGTGATTGCTTGCACTGAAGAAAAGTTGGTCCTGGTCATACGATGAGATGGCACAGAGAGAGAGAGAGAGAGAGAGAGAGAGAGAGAGAGAGAGAGAGAGAGAGAGAGAGACGGGGGCTGATGATTGTACGGAATATGGAGATGTGGATGAATAGCCAGTCCCGGTCCTGGTCACCTTATGAGCTCGTAGGTTGGGGAGCTATAACAAGGAAGGAGTGTGAAGAAGACGAGACAAAAAGAAGAAAGGAAAGAGAGAAAGAAGAAAGAAAAACAAAAATATAGAAAAAATTGTATTTGGACAAGAGTGTCCCTAGCCGAAAATATAGACTTGGTCAGCGGTGAAGTTGGGTCCTTATTTGAGACTAATATAGTCACTTTGTGCCTTTATTTAAGACAACGTTCACTTTGAATCATCTTATGAGAAAATCTTTGTAATTTGGATCATTCTTTGAAACTTTCTCTCCATTTTTTTGACATTCTGTATGTTTTCTTCTCCACCATCAAAACAAACATCTTCAAAGCCTGCTCCTAACTTTTGCAAATTGTGAAAAAAAAAAAGCATGCTATATGTACTCAAACTTCAAACCAGAATCATGCAGCTTCTCTTCCATTACTCTTGATAGCTCAAGATTTATGGGATGTTGTATGTGGACAAGGAGTATGCTGCTATGAAACAAGGCGCGAGTATTCTGGCATATCAACATCAAAAGAACGTAAGAGCTCTTAATGAGATATAGCAATTGTTGTGACTAAAGATGTGACCAAGAAGGGGATGAAGAGGATGATAAATAGAACTTGATTAATTTATTGGAATTATTAAAATAAAGTTTAACATACATAGGAATTGCTTAATAGGTGCAATAGTAGGCTGATGATATCAAGTGCAGTATGCATATTATCAAACAAATGTTAAAACAAAGAGAGACAAAAGATGCATGTAAATTTTATAGTGGTTCCGCTTAAACCAAGTGCTTAAACCAAGTCTGCGTTTCTTAAATTGGCAGCCACTAACAAGCTGAATTTCCCTAATAGCTATTTGAGAGATCATGACGTACCCCATGCAGCTTGTTCCCAAAGTTAGTAACTTTACGACACTCATAAATTTTTTAAAAGAAATTACAATTAGTGAATCACTCTTAGTGAAATGAATTGTTCGCTTAATAACACGAGTATGTGTTTGTGAAAGAATTAAGCTTTCTCAATTTGTATTCATTCTCGCAATTCATATGTTCTTCAGCGTGTGTTGATCCTTTGATATATTTTTCAAGATTTAAGCTAACGGTTGGATAATTTATCAGAGGTCAATATAGCCATGGAAGACAAGCAGTACGGCCTGAGTCGGGAGGTGTGGTCTGTGTCGCTAAGGACAAGTTTGACTTTGGGGAAAGCTGCGATTCGGCATTGACAACATTGTTTGAGTAGAGCTGTTGCAGCAAGAGAAGCATGTGATAGTGAAAGAACCGATTGGTAATACTAAGCCTTTTCTTTTGAAAAACCCTGCCTTGGTCTTGTTTGAAGATATGGATCATTTGGTGTGCGATGTCAAGTTGATAAATCATTTGGGATCCATCTAGTATATGCAAGTGAAGATTTGATAGAGGGCAATGTCTTAGCCTTAGATTTTGTATATTTTAGTCGTTCATAGATATAATGTTAAGATATTTGCATATGTATGCATAATTTATTTTTAGCTATTAAGAAGTAAGCTTAATGGGGCACTTTATTCATACCACGACTAAAGAAAAGATTGAATATCTTAATGCGTGCATCAGAAGTATAAAATCAAAGTAGGTATCAACCATTCCAACATATACTGAGATCCATTTGATTTACAAATGAGAATTGTTAGATTTAATGGTTCATAATGAAAGTTCAAAGTGCATGCATCCTATTCGTGCAATAAATTTTCCTCATTTCAAGAGTAAGATGGATGACCTTCGTTGACCCCTAGACTGGTTGACTTGAATTGAATATAAACCTTAACATCAAAATCATAACCACCTCCCTTGTTAACACAATATTCTCTGGCCAACCCCCTTTTGTTCCGTGATTATTTATTGATCATACCAACTAACACGGATTTAAAGTGCCAAAGCGGGGACACACATTTTCTTGTGGGCATCCATAATCAAATAGTCTTTTAGTCATTTTATTAAAGTGAATATTGTTTACTGAAAGAGAGCATCATGGACAAATGCCATTTCTTAATGTTTATAATCAAGAAAATTACCAAAAGGAATCTCATATTTGCTATACGAATATTAATTCAATCATAAATTTTTCGATTTGATCCATTTATAGCACAGAATGAGAACATGATTAACGATGATGAGTGTGTGATACCGTTCTTAACTTCATAAATAGAGATGCTTAACAACTCATTTTACTCCTGCTCATGCGTCCGGAACATGCGACAGTTTCTCCAGATCTTGAATCACCACAAATGTCAAATCGGAGAATAGATCACGTATGGCCTTTGGGCATGTCTTTCTCTAGACCCACATTTTTTTCATTTCAGATTTTATTTCCTTTTCTGCATAATTGTAGAACGGTAGATGAATAGGGATCATTAGGTTAGTTGGCTAGTCAGCATCACCTTCAGGTGGCAAATTATGAAAAAGACATTGTGTGGTCCTAAACCAATGATCCCGGCCACTTAGGAGAGGGCACCTAGCTGGTGGGTGCCGCGCGCTGTGAGAGAACACACGGGGCCCTCCAGCCAAGTGGCCTCCTCTTAGTGGTTCGGGACCACCCAAAATTTTTCCGGCAAATTATGAGAACCTTATATTTTGTCGAGCACAAGTGTGCAACATAGTAATAAGTGAGGAGACGTCCATAATTTACAAATATTATGTTGGACCTCTCAGAATTTAGATGCCCTTATAATTGTATATTCAATTATTATTTCCCTAGTTTCTTTTTCACGACATGAGTTATCAAGTATAAAACATAAATATATATCTTGACGGCAGTCATCCCCGTTTCTACTTGGGGTTTTTTTTTCCTATGGTTATATATTCTTAGTACGATATTATGAATATTTTGTAACAAAATATTATGAAACATGATACGTTTATACTTTACGAAATTGTTGTTTAAACATGAAAGTGTCGTATAGGAAAATTAAACCTCTCACCATTATCCAATGAATTCTCAATTCTATGTTTAGAACTAATCCTGATAGTTTCTTAGTAATGGAGTTCTATAAATCAGTCAATAAAAAAATCGAGTGTTTGTGACAATAACTTCAAAAGTGTAGCGCTCACGATTTTTGTATATTTGTACTTACCTTTTGTTAACCTAGGAACTACTTGAAAGTTTTCTTTTCTTTTCTTTTCCGATGAGTAATCTTATCTAAATCTTTGATGTCGTGATCATATACAAAGAAGAAGATGCTGCAAAATTTACGGACTTTGCAATTAGTTCCTCCAAGATATATGTTACGAGCTTTGTCGGAAGAAACCTCACGTGCGAATGGATTCTGCTTTAATTAAATTGGATTTCTTGCATTTTTTGTGGTTTTACAGACACAGCAAAAACCCAGAGATAATGGCCAGGGACCAAACGCCAATATTCTGAAATATTGAAGTACGAAGAGCTCTTCGCCGTTTGTTAATTTCAAGATGCGAGCGCCACAGGTTTTTTTTTTTTCTAGTGCTGTTAAAGCCATAGCTCCTGTGGCAATGTACACGGCCGACAGAAGCGAAGACATGAAGACGAAGACCAATGTGATCTACGTATGAAGATGTATAATCAAGCTGATGATATACGGAGAAGAGAGTAGTGGCGACGTAGAGCAGATTAACAAATGTATAGCTGGCATTCTGTTATCTTAGTTGAAGTTCAGTTTTGGCTGTTGAGCCGAAGTTGTTAATAATGGAAAAGGATCCCCCGACCCTTACAATCTCCACCACCCAATCCACCTGCCTCCTCATATATGGAAACCCCCCGCCCCCTCATTGATGGCTGAGATCTCAAGGATCCCCTGCCGCTGGTGCAGGGGATCCGGATCCGTTAATAACGAAAGTGTATAAGTACAGAAATATACGAAGTAATGATCAAGGCCTTCAGATGAAGTTTTTCATCTTTGCTTCTCCGTTCTTCGTTCCTATCATCATCTTCATCATCTTCATCTTTCTTTTTGAGTGATCTTTTGCAATTGCAACAACAACATTTATAAACTGTACCCGTCATCTAACCTAATATTTCCCAGCAATATTACACTCCATATGCAAATACCATCAGAACAGAAGCCTCAGACCAACCCTTCTTCTTCTTCAGCCGAGCCGTGGAGCTAGCTTGAAAAGCCATACACTCCACAGAGATGCCTCAATCCTCATCTATCCCGAAGCACTTGCAAGAAGATGACATCCCTCAAGAATGCAGAGACCTCATTCCCTCTCTCCCTCGTGAAGAAGGCTGGCTGGTTACCTCCATCTACTTATACCAAGGCTTTTGGACCACCACAAAGCTCCTAAAAGGCGTCCTCGCTTGCCAGAGCCACTTCCAAGCCCGAGACACCGATATCCTCCTCGTCACCAACCCGAAGTCTGGCACCACCTGGCTTAAGGCCATCCTCTTCGCCCTCCTAAACCGGGCCAAGTACTCGGGCACCGATTTGCAGCAGCAGCACCCTCTTCTGAGCCAAAATCCTCACGACCTCGTACGCTATCTTGACTTAGATATCTACATCGAGCAGGACGTTCCCGACCTCGCCTCCCTCCCACCTCCAAGGCTCTTCGCCACCCACTTGCCTTATCAATCACTCCCACAATCGTTGAGAGATTCCAAGTGCAAGCTGGTCTACTTGTGCAGGAACCCCAAGGACACCTTCGTCTCGCTCTGGCACTTCATCAACAAGGCGTCCCCTAAGGACAAGGATGGGAACTCACTGCAGGAGTCGCTCGACAAGTTCTGTCGTGGCGTGAGCTTGTACGGGCCTTACTGAGACCACGTGCTGGGGTACCACAAGGCGAGGTTGGAGACACCCGAAAAGGTGCTATTCCTTAAGTACGAGGACATGAAGGAGGACCCATGCGCTCACCTGAGAAGGCTGGCCCATTTTTTGGATTGTCCGTTCAGTGAAGAAGAGGTGAGAGACGGGATGGTGGAGAAAATCCTGAGGCTCTGTAGTTTTGACAATTTGAGCGGGTTGGAGGTGAACAAGAGCGGCAAGTTGGCTTCAGGGCAAGAGAACAAGTTGTTCTTTAGGAAGGGCCAGGTTGGAGATTGGGTAAATTACTTGAGTACTGAGGAGGCCGAGAGGATTGACCACATTGTGGAAGAGAAGCTGCACGGCTCTGGGTTGATGCTTTAGGTGTCTATGTGTGTGATAATAAAAAATAATAATATTGACATATGCATGTGTTTCGCCAAAATGGTTCTCGTAACAAAATGTCGGCCACCAAATGTAGTTCTTTAGGTTTTACTAGAGGAGATAGATTTTATAGTGATTCCGACCTGAAAATATCATAAGTATATATGAAAATCAAAAGCCTTGCTCTATGTAGAACTGTATAAATACAAACTATGTTGGAATTTAATTGACAACAAAGTTTGGAAAGTGCAATAACTTCAGTTGGAACCAAATATATTTAGACTATGTTGGAATCTAATTGATGAAAAACTTGAGGACGCAAGCTATGCTGAAAGTTAATTGACATTGTGAATATGGAAACTATAGTTAAGAAACATACCCGAATTTAATTGACAATACAAGTCTAGAAATCAAAAGTACAATGCATAAAAAGTAAAGATAAATGGAAAAAAAAAAACCATCTTTTTGGAGGAAGCGGGGAGGAGGCTGCAGTTGCAAAGTACAATGGTTCTACTATAATCGGCTATGAGCAATTATCTTGTGCTCGTATCTATGTTCTTCTATTCTCAGAAGAAACATATCGGAATTTAATTGACAATACAAGTCTAGAGCAATTCTCTTGTGGTTGTATCCATGTTCCCCTATCCCCAAAAGTTTTGTGCTCAAACTCTCACGTGTCATGACTTGCCCAATCTTGAGTGGCCACCTTTGGTGGGGTGAAATGGGCCGCCTGTTGGAATTTATTATTACAGTATAAAGAAGACTAGCTTTGTCACTCCCGGCACTCGAGCACGCGACAGTCCCGAAGATAATCCTCGCTGGTCGTTAAAATTCGCTACTCTCCTAGGTAGCATCGCCGACCAATTAGAAATTTAACTTGAACTACAAAATTGACAGATAAATAAATACAGCGGAGGCGTGGGTGGTGGTCGGTGGCGTCGGAACAACGCCGGAGACCAGTTGGCGCTTCACGGTCAGAGAGGCAGGGCAGCGTGCACGCGAAACAGGGGAGGCTTCCAGGTTGAATCGCGGCCAGACGAGGGGGAAACGGCGGTGGAGACGGCTTGAGCGACGACCAGAGAAGTCCCAGAAATCTTTCCCAAGCGGTGGCTGCAGCTGGGTCGATCCGAGCTGTCCACGGCGACGGCGGACAGTACCTCCACGCAAAAACAGGGGATCGACGCGTCGGCAACGTTTCGTGACTTCCAGGGCGGCGACGGCTGCGGCCAAGCACTCAGGAGAGTTGAGAGGACGTCAGGGAACATCATGTACGTGGTGGCGAGGCTTGGGTATGACCGGGAGCTATCGATTTTCGCCGCGAGCCCTCGGTTCGTGAAACAGAGCCGCCTGTGTTCCGAGGGCTTCTCGTCGTTAATCCGGCGGTTCGGCAGCGCGACGGGGCGGCAGGGCGAGCTCCAGCGGCCAGGCAAGTCTCCTCCGTCAATCTCGAGAATTTTCTCGGTCAGAACTCCCCCCGAACCGCGAACTCAACGGCTAGGGTTTATCTATCGGAGGTTTGCGCGAGGAAGACAAGGTCGTTGGGTGTCAACGCGAAACAGACGCGTTGAATGGCGCGGATGAAGGGGCGTGGACTGGGCTGGACGAGAAGTTGTGCCGCACGCAGAGGAAAAATGGTCTGTTACAAGAATCCCAACCTTGAAGCATCCCGCTATGGAGAAGAAGCCACGATCGCCAATGCCATTGAAAATCTTTTATTTTTATAGCATGAGAAACAGTCTTTCATTAGCCAACCAGACATCGGCCTTCCTAAAGTGCGAACAATCGAAATGTCTCTTTATTTTTCTTTTTTTTCTTTTTGACATTCTGTATGTTTTTTTTTTTGGTAACCGAGGTGTCCAGGCCAATTTGCGCGCATCTCGACTATTCCTCGGGAAAGACTAACACAGCAACCTACCGCCATAGCCCCCCACTTAAATCACAGGTGCTTCCCTGGGGAATCGAATCCGAGACCTCAAAGAAGTCCAAGTTCGCCCTAACCAATTGGGCTACCCATGGGTAGGTCCCGTATGTTTTCTTGTCCACCATCAAACACAAACATCTTCAAAGACTACTCCTAACACCTGCAAATTATGGAATAAAAGCATGTTATATGTACTCAAAGTTGAACACAGAATCATGTAGTTTCTCTTCCATTACTCTTGATAGCTCAATATTTGTGGGACGTTGTATGTGGACAAGGGGTATGCTGCTATGAAAGAAGGCACGAGTGTTGTGGCATAACAACAACAAAAGAACGTAAAAGCTTTCAATGACATCGGAGGTGAAGAGGCTGATAAACAGAACTTGATAAATTTTGCGGATTATTAAAATCAAGCTTAATATACGTTGGAATTACTTAATATATGCAATAGTAGGCAGATGGTATTAAGAACAGTATGCTTCTTATCAAACCAATGTTAAAACAAAGAAAGATAAAATAATTGCATGCAAATTTAAAGTGGTTTGGCTTAGACCAAGTATGCGTTTCTTAAACAAATATCCACCAACAAGCTATATTTCACTAATAGCTATTTGAGAGATTATGACGTAGCCCATGCCGCTTGTTCCTAGAGTTGATAACTCTATGACACCTATAAATTTCTTAAAAGAAAAGAGAATTAGTGAATAATGAATTGTTTGCTCAATAACACAAATTTTTGTTTGGGAAAGAATGAAGCTTTCTCAATTTGTAGTCATTCTCGCAATTCATATACTTTTCAGCGTGTGTTGATCCTTTGATATATTTTCCAAGATATAAGCTAATAGTTGGAGAACTTATGAAAGGACCAATATAACCATTGAGGATAAGCAATACAACCAGAGTTGGGAGGTGCGGTCTGAGTTGCAAAGGACGAGTTTGACTAGGGGAAAGCTGTGATTCAGCAAGGACGACATTGTTTGAGTAGAGCAGGTGCAGCAAGAGCTCCAGGTGATACTGAAGGAACCAATGGTTAGTACTCTGCCTTTACTTTTGGAAAACCCTGCCTTGTTCTTGTTAGAAGATATCGATCATCTGGTATGCAATGCCAAGTTAATAAATTAGCTGGTCTCCATCTAGTATATGCAAGTGAAGATATTGATAGAGCGCAATGCCTTCGCCTCAGATTTTGTATATTTTAGTCGTTCATGGCTATAACATTAAGATATTCTTATATGTATGTGTCAATTTTTTTAAATGGGGCACTTGATTCATAACATGACTAAAGAAAAAGATTGAATGTCTTAATGCGTGCATCAAAAGTATAAAACCAAGTGCATGCCAACCATTCTAACATATATTGGGATCCATTTGATTTACAAATGAGAATTGGTTTTTGTAATGGTTCAGGTGAATGTCAAATGCATGCATCCTATTCGCGCGATAAATTTTCCTCGTTTCAAGAGTAAGATAGATGACCTCCGTTGCCCCGCCAAATTGGTTGCCTTGAATTGCCAACAAACTTGAACATCAAAATCATAAACACCTCCCTCATCAACACAATATTATCTCGCTAACCCACTTTTGTTCCGTGATTATTCATTGATTATACCAACTAACACACATTAAAAATGTCAAAGTGGGGGCCCATATTTTCTTGCGGGCATCCATAATCAAATAGCCTATTAGTCATTTTAACAAAGTGAATAGGTTTAGCGAAAGAGAACATCATGAACAAATGCCATTTCTTAATGCTTATAATCGAGAAAATTACCAAAATTTTTTTTAAGTATATTATACAAATGTTAATACAATCATAAATTTTCAATTTGATCAATTTATAGCACAAAATGATAACATGATTAATGACGATGAGTGTGTGATACCACTCTTATTTTCATAACGACAGATGCTTAATAACTGATTTTACTCTTGCCCATGTGTCCAGAGCAAACGACAATTTGCCTAGACCGTAAATCATGCAAATGTCAAATCGGAGAATAGATCACGTGTGGCCTTTGGCCAAGTTTTTCTCCGAGCCCACAATTTTTCTCACTTCAGATTTTATTTCTTTTTTGCGTGGTTGCAGAAAGGTAGGTGAATAGGGGTCATTACGTTAGGTGGCTGGTCAGCATCACCTTAAGGTTTCAATTTTTGACCACGGAATAGTTTGTCGCATGCAAGTGTGCGGCATGGTAATGAGTGAGGACACGTGGAAGGTAGCGGTTGCTCGACGAATCCTCATATTTTTTGTTAAATATTGTGTTGAACCCCTCAATATTCAGATGCCCTTGTAATTGTTTATTCATTTACTCCTTCCCTTGTTTCCTTCTCACCACATGAGTTTTTAAGTATAATACATAAATATAGATCATGACGGCAGTTATCCCGTTTCTACCAGGATTTTTTTTCCTATTATTGTATTTTCTTAGTATGATTATGGATTTTTTTCTTATAAGATATTATGAAATATGATAGGTTTATACTTTACAAAATTGTTAATTAAACATGAAAGTGTCATAAAGGAAAATTAAAGCTCTCACCATTATCCAATGCATTCTCAATTCTATGTTTAGCATGAATCCGGATAATTTTGAAGTAATAAAGTTCTATAAATAAATAAAAAAATCGAGTGTCTGTGACAATAACTTCAAAAGGTGCAGTGCTCACAATTTTTGTATATTTGTATATACCTTTTTTAACCCAAGAACTACTTGAAAGCTTTCTTTTATTTTCCGATGAGTAATATTATCTAAGGCACCGTTCGTTTCACAGAAAATAAATGTCGGGAAAATATTTTCTAAATTTACTAGCGTTTGTTAGATAGTAAAGGAAAATTTCTTCCACCGATGAAAAAAATACATTCAAAAGTGGGAAAAATATTTTCCATTTTTTAGAAAGTAAAAAATATTTTCCATATTCTTTCACAACCTTTAAACATTTTCCATCATCTTTCAATAGTGGCTCGTGACCAGCGGTCGATCAATGTAAAATAAAAAATGAAAGAAAAGAAAAAAATTAAAAAGTGAGGTTTTTTTTTCCTATGTTTTAAACGAACAAACCGAAAATATTGACTTCTTGGGAAATATTTTCCAAAAATACTACATGTTCCGTGAAATGAGCGGAGAATAAATCTCTAATGTCTTGATCATATACAAAGAAGAAGATCCTACAAAATTTACTGACTTTGCAATTAGAAGAAGATCATATATGTTACGAGCTTTGTCGGAAGATACTGTGCACGAGGGAAAAAAAAACCTCACGCGCAAATGGATTTTGCTTTGGTTAAATTGGATTTCTTGCACTTTTTGTGGTTTTACAGACGCAGCAAAAACCCATAAATGATGGCTAGTGATCAAACGCCAATATTTTAAAAAATTGAAGTACAAAGAAATCTTCGCCATTTGTTAATTTCAAGATGCGGACCCCTCATGTTTTTTTTTTTTTATAACAACAACAACATTTATAAACCATACTCATCATCTAACCTAAATTTTCCCAGCAATATCACACTCCATATATATATACCATCTGAACAGAAGCCTCAGATCAACCCTTCTTCTTCTTCTTCTTCTTCTTTAGCCGAGCACTGGAGTTAGCTTGAAAAACCATACACTCCACAGCGATGCCTCAATCCTCATCTATCCCGAAGTACTTGCAAGAAGGTGACATCCCTCAAGAATGCAGAGACCTCATTTCCTCTCTCCCTCGCGAAGAAGACCGGTTTTTTAACTCCTTGTACTTATACCAAGGCTTCTGGACCACCACAAAGCTCCTAAAGGGCGTCCTCACTTGCCAGCGCCACTTCCAAGCCCGAGACACCGACATCATCCTCGTCACCAACCCGAAGTCCGGCACCACCTGGCTCAAGGCCATCCTCTTCGCCCTCCTCAACCGGGCCAAGTACTCGAGCACCGATTTGCAGCAGCAGCACCCTCTTCAGAGCCAAAATCCTCACGACCTCGTGTGCTATCTTGACATGGATATCTACGCCGAACAGGACGTTCCAGACATCGGCTCCCTCCCGCCTCCAAGGCTCTTTGCCACCCACTTGCCTTATCAATCGCTCCCGCAATCGTTGAGGGACTCCAAGTGCAAGCTGGTCTACTTGTGCAGGAACCCCAAGGACACCTTCATCTCGCTCTGGCACTTCATCAACAAAATGTCCCCCAAGGACATAGGTGGGATCTCGCTGCAGGATTCGCTCGACAAGTTCTGCCGTGGCGTGAGCTTGTACGGGCCTTACTGGGACCACGTGCTGGGGTACCACAAGGCGAGGTTGGAGACACCCGAAAAGGTGTTGTTCCTCAAGTACGAGGACATGAAGGAGGATCCGCGCGCTCACCTGAGGAGGCTAGCCAGTTTTTTGGAGTGTCCGTTCAGTGAAGAAGAGGTGAGAGACGGGATGGTGGACGAAATCCTGAGGCTCTGTAGTTTTGACAATTTGAGCGGGTTGGAGGTGAACAAGAGCGGCAAGTTGGCTTCAGGGCAAAAGAACAACTTGTTCTTTAGGAATGGTCAGGTTGGAGACTGGGTAAATTACATGAGTACTGAGGAGGCGGAGAGTATTGACCAGATTGTGGAAGAGAAACTGCATGGCTCTGGGTTGAGGCTTTAGGTGTTTATGCGTCTGATTATAGAAAATAAAATTATAATATAAATGTGTTTCGCCAAAATGAATCCCGCAACGAGATGTCCGTCACCAAAAGTAGTTCTTCAGGTATTATTAGAGGAGTTACAATCGAAATATCTCTTTGTTTTTTTTTTTGACATTCTGTACGTTTTCATCTCCACCATCAAATCAATCACTTCAAAGCCTACTCCTAACACCTGCAAATTATGGAACAAAAGCATGCTATGCGTACTTAAACTTCAACCCAGAATCATGCAACTTCTCTTCCATTACTCTTGATAGCTCAAGATTTGTGGGACGTTGTATGTGGACAAGGGGTATGCTGCTATAAAAGAAGGCACGAGTGTTCTGGCATATCAACAACTAAAGAACGTAAGAGCTCTCAATGACATGGGAGGTGAGAGGCTGATAAACAGAACTTGATAAATTTTGCGAAATTATTAAAATTAAGCTTAATATACGTAGGAATTGCTTAAATATGCAATATAGGCTGATTGTGTTGACTCTTAAATTTTGGCGTTTCATTTATTAAGATAAAAAATAGGGGCTTTCTTTAATTCCTAAAAAAAATCTTTTAGGAAAAAACATATATGTGTTATTGCATCTAGTTATAAAAGCATCTTGCATTCGACGATAAATAGAGAGATCAGGCTGAAGACTTCAAGCTACAAAAGGCATGATTTATGAAAATCAAATTTCCTTTGAGAGAGTGTGCAAAGTCGTAGATAAGAACAAGAGAGGAAATAAGTTTTTAAGGGCTTATCTGGGTAGATTGGATTTCATTTAAAAGGGATGAGAAAGACCAAATATTCCTTTATCCCAGCGAGAAGTGTCCACTGTCCAGGAGATGTACATGCAAGGGGGACGTTCGCTAATCAAAGGGAAAGGGGATTTTTTTTTTTTAATAATTCTCGGTCAAATAACCGAATCTTTATTATTCCTTTATGAGGGCGTCCTTGGGCACAGTGAAAAGGCGACTCCTCAGCGAAAAGAAAAAAAAAACACACACACACACACACACAAGGACTCGCATAGAAGGAGAATTTTTGGGGGAGCTCTCCACGTTTTGGAGCATACATGGAATACACAGAGAGAGAACGTGAGAAAGAGAGAAACACATAAGGTGAGAGAGATTGAGGGATTTTCGGCCACCGAAAACACGAGGGAGGGGCTCTTCTTCTTTTTCTTCGGTGGGGGAAACGATTAATCAGACAAGTGATTTTGACAGCTTTCTTCTCTGGGTAGAAAAATTTTGCTCAGATTTGAGAGTAAACCCCATCGAGAAGTCCAGGCAAATTCTTGTGCTACACACCCCATCGCCGCGAGTCCATCAAGGAATTACACTGAATTCGCAGGTAGTTGTGTCAAGTCATTGCTGATTTGATCTGTGGCCTTGGTTAAGCAGCAAGTTTTCGTCCCAAAAAAAGATAAGCACTTATAAATCACTTGTGTTTTTCCTTGATTTTGCTGTTTGTTCACCAAGCTAACCAGGATTTGTTGGAATTCGTTGTTTTCTCGTAGCTTCTAGCTCAAGCCGCGTGATTGGCCACTTTACCACCGAGTGTCACCATTAGCCGCCGCACTTGTCTGATGCAATCGGTTTAAATTTGGAGAGATGATCCCAAAGATTTGATAAAAAAAAAATTCTTTTTCCCAAGTTGATTTGAATATTTGATTAGTAGCATGTTGTTGCTTAATTTGCTTGATTTGGGTGATATGTATGACCAATTGGAATTTGTTTTCCGATTCGCAACAGCGCATAATTTTTTATTCTATCTATAAGGTTTTAGATGGAATATTTAATTGAGCGGGAATTTATCAAATTGATATCTTGATCTTTAAGGCTTAAGATCAATTTATCGATTTTTATGCGCGAACTTTTGTTGGTGAATCTTGGTGCTATTGGAATTGATTTAATTTGATTTGGTTTGATTTTATTTTACCTTCTTTGCATGTTTAGATTACTTACATATATAGAGAATTGCATGTTTAGATTAATTGCACGTTTACGTTATAAATTTCATGTTTAGATTTAAGGTTGCATAATTTAGATAATTGCATGTTTAGTTTAATTTCCATGTTTAGATTAATTTGCATAATTAGTTTCGATTGTATATTATATATTTTTGTTAGAATATTTTTAGCTAGATTTTACTTCTTGGATATTATTCTAGGTTGAGTATATTTTAGTTTAAATTAGGAATTAATATATATTGTTTCCTAATTTAGATTATATGATATTTAGCCATGGATAATTAGGCTAATTAATTCATAAAAAATTTCAAAAAAAATTACATTTCATATATTGCATTTGATATTTGATTAGATTAGATTTTATTTGATATTTCATTAGATTAGATTTTATTTGATATTTGATTAGATTATATTTTATTAGATTAGATTTATTTGATATTTGATTTTATTATATTTGATTGGATTTGATTTGATGCATGATATATCATAATTTGATATTGTGATTTGTTTTGGATTTTCATTCCTTTTTTTTTTTGTTATTGGTTGAGTTTACGTGTGGTCACCATTGCATGTTAGGGATAAATTTAAAATTAATCCAACCTACTTGCTATTTTTGGAAATAATGAAAAGGTACTGAAAGGGTGTTAGATTAGTCTAGCATAACCAAGTCCCCGATCCCTTAGATCTCTGGTTCGTATAAGTAAAGCATAGCTCCTGATACTTTACATGGATTCTTAATCGACCCACCAAAAATAGATTAATGGTGACTCCAAATTGAAAATTTGTTGCATGTTAAAAAGTAAAACCTAAGTCGTAAATTGGTATGGGCTTGGGAGAGCTCGAGCTAGGTTTAATCTTAGCAATCCATTAGCTAAACACTAGGTGGTGCACCTTCGAGGATATCGCGACAGCTTGGCGACTCCACTGGGGAATTGAAAAAAATTCTTAGTGGACTTAGTCCATTTTTCATTATTTTCAAAATTTTGTTTGGCAGCGAGGATTCCAGGTAAGTCCCTAACACATAAGTTGAATGTTTTTGCAGGGTTGTCTAAATTAAATGTTTAAGTGCTTTTATGAGAAGTGTTGTTTGATATCAATTGTCGTGCATGTTCTAATTGCTTTAGTACTACACTTTAGCACACACAACCTGTCGCCGGACCTAGGCCGCATAGGATCACCTAGGATGGTGTTGAGATAGATGCCACTCCAACCGCATGCCAACGGCTCGAGTCGCCTATCTTAACCCCGAAATTTCTTTTTTGGTGTCAAGAGTATTCACCCTAGTCTACAAGCCTGTGACCCGGGTCGACTCTTCGACTACGCCGGAGTCATAAGGACCTGACTTAGTACGCGCACCTGCGGCTAGTCCGATCATCGTTGTGGCTCGTCCGATCATCGTCGTGGCTCCACTTTGCTAAGCCTTTTATGGGTTAGAGACCACCGAAAAGGTGTTGTTCCTCACGTATGAGGACATGAAGGAGGACCCATGCTCTCACCTGAGGAGGCTGGCCCATTTTTTGGATTGTCCGTTCAGTGAAGAAGAGGTGAGATGCGGGATGGTGGACGTAATCCTGAGGCTCTGTAGTTTTGACAATTTGAGCGGGTTGGAGGTGAACAAGAGCGGCAAGTTGGCTTCAGGGCAAGAGAACAACTTGTTCTTTAGGAATGGCCAGGTTGGAGACTGGATAAATTACTTGAGTACTGAGGAGGCGGAGAGGATTGACCATATTGTGGAAGAGAAGCTACATGGCTCTGGGTTGAGGCTTTAGGTGTCTGTGTGTGTCTGATAATAAAATAATAATAATATTGATATATGCATGTGTTTTGCCAAAATGGTTCCCGCAACAAAATGTCGGCGACCAAATGTAGTTCTTCGGGTTTTATTAGAGGAGAAAGATTCTATAGTGATTCCGACCTGAAAATATCATAAGTATATATGGAAATCAATAGCCTTGCTCTATGTAGAACTGTACAAATACAAACTATGTTGGAATTTAATTAGTAACAAAGTTTGGAAAGTACAATAAGTTCAGTAATAACCAAATGTGTTTAGACTATGTTGGAATTTAATTGGCAAAAAACTTGAGAAAGCAGGCTATGTTGAAATTTTATTGACATTGCGAATATGGAAACTATAGGTAAGAAACATACCATAATTTAATTGACAAATACAGGTCTAGAAATAAAAAGTACAATGCATAAAAAGTAAAGATAAATGAAAAAAAACATTTTTTAGAGGAGGCTCCGCTTACAAAGGATGTATTTATAATGGTTCTACTATAATCGGCTATGAGCAATTCTCTTGCGCTCATATCCATGTTCTTCTATCCCCAGAAGAAACATACCAGAATTTAATTGACAATACAAGTCTGGAAATCAAAAGTACAATGCATAAAAAGTAAAGATAATTGAAAATGACATTTTTTAGAGGAGGCTCCGGTTAAAAAGGATGGTATTTATAATGGTTCTACTATAATCGTCTTTGAGCATTTCACTTGTGGTTGTATCCATGTTCCCTTATCCCCAAAAGTTTTGTGCTCAAACTCTCACGTGTCATGACTTGCCTGATCTCGAGTGGCTTGGGCCGCCTATTGGAATTTATAATTACAATATAAATGAAGACCAGAATTGTCACGCCCCGCACTCGAGCACACGACAGTCCCTAAAGATGATCTCACTGGTCGTTAAAATTCGCAACTCTCCTAGGTAGCATCGCCGACCAATTAGAAATTTAACTTAAACTACATAATTAACAGATAAAAAAATGCAGCGGAATTTTATAAACTAAACATCTGACAAAATCTTGGGAAATTTAAAAAACAAACAACTTCAATTCCAATAAACCAAATCAATGTCACATAAATGCCAAACCTACTTATTTAACAAAGCCCATGTCTATCAAGGGTTAAACTCTAAATTATCAAAATAATCTATCTATCAACATTAATGAGTACCACCAGCCTCATCTGGCCCTCGAGGAGGGAATCGATGGCCTAGACTTGTAAAACTGGTTAGAAACAACAAATGCGATAACTCAGTGACTCTACACCCTAATTCCCAATTAGGTGGGTACTCACTCTAGGATCCATATTCCTCTCATTAATCTAATCCTCACATCTATCGCTCGTTTCCTCGTTAAGTCACTAATTACACTCTCCTCCAATCTCCAATCCATTAAATCGAATTGTCTCAATAATTAATAAAACCTAAAATCAATCGTTTATCAATCACATTCGGCACCAACGATCAATTAATAAATTCAGCAATAAACCACAATCAACACATAATTAATAAAACCACCCACAATTAACTATGCCTTCAATAATATCAAGTTAATCACACTCCATGAGACGTTTAGGACATAATCCTTAAATTTCTAAAATATCAACTGCCTTAACCCACCAATTAGGGATTTACTCAGGTCCCTAAGTCGAATCTAGAATTATTTGACAAACTACCGGGCCATCACCATAATTGGCCATCATTTGGCCGACCTGACAATTTTTGTACTTTACTCTGTAATATCGCAAAAAGACAAGTAATTACTTTTAATTGCTAAATCATCACTCTATTCATTATTAATCGCAACTACCACCATCTCTTAATTTTGTCCTTAATTTCCAAAGTTACCATTTTACCCCTAGCTTAGCCATAATCAAGATTCTTCTCCCTGACCTAGCCAAGTTACAATCATGTCCCTGACCTAGCCAAAATTACAATTCTGCCATTGACTTAGCTAAAGTTACAGTCTTGCCCCCAACTCCTTGAAAATTACAATTCTACCCCTAATCCATCTATTTCATTAATTTACCCCCTAAAAGTCTTAACTTAGCCAAACTCACCAAATTGCCACTAATTCCTCTAACTATCATAATTCACTCAACTAAAATGACTAAATAACTACTAGTACGGGTAACCATCTTAATTAGGGATCAGGGCAAACTCACCATTTCGCGCAATCGTCGATGACAGTCCGAAATGTTGATAATTCCACGTCAATTGCACTTCGGATGCACAAATGGTCCGTCACTACACGGCACGACTCATCACGGTACGGCAGCAGTGACGGAGGATGATAGACGGTGGTCAACAGTGGCCCACCATGGTCAACAGTCGATGCTCTCAAAATAGAGCAATTCGGCCAAAACAGGGAACCTTCATCGGGCCGGCTGTTTGAGCGCTGGAGGTGGATCCACAAGGCTTGACGGCAATTAAGCATGACGGGAGTGACTCCTAAAGGTCAGCCGAGGCGTGGGTGGTGGTCGGTGGCGTCGGAACAACGCCGGAGACCAGTTGGCGCTTCGCGATCAGAGAGGCAGGGCAGCATGCACGTGAAACAGGGGAGGCTTCCGGGTTGAATCGCGGCCAAACGAGGGGAAAACGGCAGTGGCGACAGCTTGAGAAACGACCAAAGAAGTCCCAGCAATCTTTCCCAAGTGGTGGCTGCAGCTGGCTCAATCCGAGCTGTCCATGGCGACGGCGGACAGTACCTCCACACAAAAACAGGGGATCGACGCCTCGGCAACGTTCCATGACTTCTTGGGCGGTGACAGCTGTGGCCAAGCACTCAAGAGGGTCGAGAGGACGTTATGGAACACCATGGAAGTGGTGGCGAGGCTTGGGTATGACCGAGAGCTATCAATTTTCGCCGCGAGCCCTCGGTTTGTGAAACAGAGCTGCCTGTGTTCCGAGGTGGCAGGGGCGAGCTCCAGCAGCCAGGCAAGTCTCCTCCATCATTCTCGCGAGATTTCTCGGTCACTACTCCCCCCACGTTGCATCTTAACTAGATGAGGAAGAAAACAAGAATAATCAAGAACACGGAGATTTACGTGGTTCAGCAAAAATCCGCCTACATCCACGGGAGAGAGATACTATTTTCTTATTCATGCATGTCACTCTCTTAATCTCACCAAGTGCAAGGTACATTGTTGAAATAAAAAGATCTTTAGACCTCCACTTTCTTAATCCTAGCAGGTTTAGTAGGAAAGGAATTCCACCATAAATATATCCCTTATCTATTAGAGACATCATGATATATCCTAATTATAGAAAATCATGACTATTTCTCATGCAAATCTCTTATGGATAGATCCAAATCTAGGAAATGTATTTGAATAACAAATAGCTTGCAATCTTCAAGCCTTTATAGATTTCACGATCGACTTGTAATTTCAAATCCAATTGATCGTAATATTATGGAATTCAAGACAATCTCAACACCCCGAACCATGAACTCAACGGCTAGGGTTTATCCATAGGAGGTTTGCGCGAGGAAGACAAGGTCGTTGGGTGTCAACGCGAAACAGACGCGTTGACTGGCGCGGATGAAGGGGAGTGGACTGGGCTGGACGAGAAGTTGTGCCGCACGCAGAGGAAAAATGGGCTGTCACAATATTCACACCATTGAAGCATCCCACTATGGAGAAGAAGCCATGATCGCCAATGCCATTGAAATTTTTTTGTTTTTATAGCATGAGAAACACACTTTCATTAGCCAACCAAACATCGACCTTCCTAAAGTGCGAACAATCGAAATGTCTCTTTGTTTTTCTTTTTTCTTTTCTCTTTTTGACATTCTGCATGTTTTCTTCTCCACCATCAAACCAAACACCTTCAAAGCCTACTCCTAACACCTGCAAATTATGGAACAAAAGCATGTTATATGTACTCAAACCTGAACACAGAATCATGCAATTTCTCTTCCATTACTCTTGATAGCTCAATATTTTTGGGACATTGTATGTGGACAAGGGTTATGCTGCTATGCAAGAAGGAACGAGTGTTCTAGCATAACAACAACAAAAGAACGTAAAAGCTTTCAATGACATAGGGGGTGAAGAGGCTGATAAATAGTACTTGATAAATTTTGCGGAATTGTTAAAATCAAGCTTAATATATGTAGGAATTACTTAATATATACAATAGTAGGTGATGGTATCAAGTGCAGCATGCTTCTTATCAAACCAATGTTAAAACAAAGAGAATAAATAATTGCATGCAAATTTAAAGTGGTTCGGCTTAGACTAAGCCTGAGTTTCTTTAACTGACAGCCACCAACAAGCTATATTTCACTAATAGCTATTTGAGAGATTATGACATAGCCCATGCCGCCTGTTCCTAGAGTTAATAACTCCATGACACCCATAAATTTCTTAAAAGAAAAGAGAATTAGTGAATCACTCTCAGTCAAATGAATTATTATCTCAATAACACGAATTTGTTTTTGGGAAAGAATGAAGCTTTATCAATTTGTAGTCATTCTTGCAATTCATATATTCTTCAGCGTGTGTAGCTTTATCAATTTGTAGTCATTCTTGCAATTCATATATTCTTCAGCGTGTGTTGATCGTTTGATATATTTTTCAAGATCTAAGCTAATAGTTGGAGAACTTATGAAAGGACCCATTGAGGATAAGCAACACGGCCAGAGTTGGGAGGTGTGCTCTGAGTCGCAAAGAACAAGTTTGACTGGGGCAAAGCTGTGATTCGGCAAGGACAACATTGTTTGAGCAGAGCAGGTGCAGCAAGAGCTCCAGGTGATAGTGAAAGAACCAATGGTTAGGACTCTGCCTTTTCTTTTGAAAAACCATGCCTTGTTCTTGTTAGAAGATATCGATCATTTGGTGTGCAATGCCAAGTTAATAAATCAGTTGGTGTCCATCTAGGATATGCAAGTGAAGATATCAATAGAGCGCAATGCCTTTGCCTCAGAGTTTGTATATTTTAGTCGTTTATGGCTATAACATTAAGATATTCTTATATGTATGTGTAATTTTTTTTTTAAACCGGGCACTTGATTCATATCATGACTAAAGAAAAGATTGAATGTCTTAATGCGTGCATCAGAAGTATAAAACCAAAGTGCATATCAACCAGTCTAACAAATATTGGTATCCATTTGATTTACAAATGAGAATTGTTAGTTGTAATGGTTTGGATGAGTGTCAAATGCATGCATCCTATTCGCGCGATAAATTTTCCTCATTTCAAGAGTAAGATAGATGACCTTCGTTGTCCCGCCAAACTTGTCAGAACCCACCGCACCCCGTCCTTGGGCACGCGACGGTTCCCGATTTCTTTCTCTTCTGGCCAATCAGTTATCGCGGCGTCTCAGGCAAGTCGCAGGCCTTCCCCAAACATCATAATCATAATTCCAGCGGAAGCGAGATAGTTAATTAATCCTTACAACCCTTTAGAATAAAACCATAAAATATCACATGCATTTACCAATCCGTATAGACACTAGTTCATGTTCAACTATAAACAATCAAGGCCGAAATCTAGAGAGGGTTCACGACTCGCATTACTTCTTTCTCCATCAATCCCATCTCGATCTACTCTTGTTCGATCGGCTCCTCCTCTGGCTCCAAGTTCGAGTCCTGCAATGGATCTATGGTGGGGTGAGATACGAGAATATCTCAGTGAGTGATCCCTAACCCAAAACTAGGAATACCACTGCCCTAGGGTCCCTATCGCGTCTCACCTTTCAATGATCATCTCAATTTCTCTTCCAACGTTCGACTCTCGCCTAGAGTTTAACTATTTCTAACCCTTCCAATAGAACTCGAAACTCTCCAGTTCTAATCCTCTATTTTCTATCTATGAGTCAACCGACTCGTGACCGGAACTTGGCACTAAGCCCAACAACCAGTCAGTCACAATCATCATACATTGCCCCATTAGCATCATACATTCGCTCGAGTAATTTAATGGAATAAAATAAATAAATAAATAACCTTTAGATGAATAAATTACAGAATAATGAAATAATGCATTATTAATAAATAAATTACGTAATTACAAGCTTAAGGCCGTCCAAAACCGGCCTAAGACCCTAATTAAGCTTTCTCGGCTCGTCGTCATTTTCCACGTTCAACGATCCCCATTGTCGTCTTACCATCAAGTTGGCTTATTGGCCAAACCATTCATTCATATACCGTCGCCAAGTCCATGGCACGTTATTATCCCTTCCGTATGTTCGTTCAACCCGCCAAGTCCATGGCACTATTCAAGCCATAATTAGGCCTCCCATTTACTAAGTCGACCCTCCAATCAATCAATGCCAAATCCATGGCATCCTATATCAAGCCACAATTGGCCTAAATCATCAATCGCTAAATCCATGGCACGTTGTCATCTCGTCTATCGATCCATTAAGTCACCAAATCTATGGCACTATTCAATTCGCCAATTTCATGGCATCCTTCAGTTGCCAAATCCAAGGCACAACATATCAACCACAGTTGGTTTTAATCATCCCATCAACTAATAACTGGGGCATACTGCCCTAATTCCTCGGCTAACAGCCAAAGTCAAAGCGAACCGGGGTCCACGACCTCCTCGGTCAATTTGCGAAATCGAATCGGCTCAATGCAGTCCTGTCGACACCGAATTGGGTCTCGTCGACTTTCAATTTAATTAAAGCAAAATAGCTTCCTAATTGGCTGAATAAATATTAAATAAATGTAATAATATCTAGTCCTCAATAATTTCTCATCGTCGCTTTCGCAGCTCAGTAGCCACCAATAACGGTCTCATTGACCAATGACCTTTGATTAGGCCCCTTGGGCACGTAATCAACCCATTTTAATGCCTAACCCTCGACATTCTAATTCGAGTTACAATCAGGCCTCCCATTTACTCAATCAATCCTCCGATCAATTGACGTCAAATCTATGACATAATAAGAACAATTAATTTAAATCATCCATCTATTCCATCAATACCGTGTACCCGGCCATAATTGGCCATATTGTCTGTTCCCGACATCAAGGTACCCATTGGATTCTATCCATGTCCAATTTGTCCCAATAAGTCCTATTAACCTCAAAAATAGTGATTAGGGCCCCATGGCCATCTAATCGGTCTCCAAAACAATGATTAGGGACTCATGGCCACTTAATCGGTCCAATCATATGTCAATATTCTCCAATTACACATCCAAGCCATTATCAGGCCTCCAATTGTGTTCCAACACCCAACCGATCCAAACGTCAAATCCACGGGACCTTAAATACTAGTCGCAATTGAACTAAACCACCCAAACACACCATCTAGCCACCCAACTATCATTCCTATGAATCTACTAAAGTAACAGCACGCCTAATAGAGGGTTAAAGTCCACTCACTTGGCATTTTTCTCGTGAATCAGCGGTTCGCAGCGACGCGATCCTCGTACTTCCGATCGCGCTCGGGCTTGCTGCGACTTTCCAATCGTTGATCCGACACCATGGGAGGGATGGACGAGGTCGGGAGCAGCTTCTGGACACCTCCGGGAGCTCCGGCGATCCTCCGGCGCCGGCAAGGCTCCGGCGAGGCTCCAGCGAGCCTCCCGAGGCGGCCCTTGGCTGTGGGTGAGTGGCCAAGACCCGTGGGTGAGGCGGTGAGGGGAGAGGAGGGCCCGGACAACTCCGGCGAAGCCCAAACAGCCCGCCTAAAGCACAAACAGTGCTGGTCAGAGCCGTTTTCCGACGATTGGGCGGTGGCTCGAGGCTTGACGGTGGCCGGGGACGTTCCTTGGTGGTCTTGGAGGGTTGAGGGGCTCATGGGTGGCCGTGGGTGGCGGCGGAATGGCTCCAAGACACGCCGGAGTCGCTCGACCAGCTTACCCAAAAATCGGGTCCAAGGAGCTCCAGTCGGTTCGGGACCAAATTCGAGCAAACGGCATAAAATTGGAGAAGGAGACCTATTGGGCTTTGAAGAGGGGACTCATACGAGTCCATTGGTGGTGGTGGCGTCGCCTGAGGTGGCCGGAGCGGCGAGTAATCGCTCCTTGAAGTTGCTGGCCGGAATTAGGGCTCCAGATGGAGGTAGAGGCGCTTCGGGGTCGATTTCTCCCAAATGGTGTAACTTCAGAGGCCAAGACCGTTGCCGTTGTGATCGTAGGACACCCAGCTATCATTTGGAGGTGGTGGCGAGGGATGGGTCTCACCGGAGGAGGCACGCCGGCCACGAACAGCTGCTCCGGTTGAAACAGGGACCATCGATGATTTGGGTGAAAAATTGGCGATTCTAGACGAAATTAATCCCAACCAAAGCCTACATTAGGGTAAAGGGGTACCTAGGAATCCATTGGAAGCGACGGCAAGAGCTGAAGATCAAAGGTTTGGGAGATCTCGCGACTTGAAGCTCCGGCAGCAAATATGGAAAAACAGAGGCGAAGCTGTCCACGAAGGCTTCTTTTGGGGCATCCCGGCGGCGGTGGAGGCGACGATGGAGGTGGTGGATGGCCGGATCTGGAAGCTGGTGTGTCGAGGGAGCTGAGGGAGAAGACAACATGCCCATTGCTTGTCCGAGGCATGAGAGAGAGGAAGGAGAAGAAGGCCTCGCGGCCACAAGGAGAGAGAGAAAAAGGAGATGGGACATGCCACGAATCGGTTGCCTCGCGGTCGAACCGGTCCGACCCATAGTTGGGCCGGTCTACGCGAGGACTGACCTGTTCGTTGACCGGGTCAACGTTGACCAAAAGTCAACATTTATAAAATCCTTCCAAAAATGCCCCTAGTCCCAAATTTTACTTCTTTTGGGGCCAAAATGCAATTATCCAAAAGTTGGGGGGACCAAAACGCAATTTTCAGAAGTCCGGAATCGCCCGAGATGAATTTTCACGATTTGATCCGGGGCACTCCCAGGACTAACGGACCTCTAATTAAACTTGTAAATTCGCTCAATTGGACCTCGAAAGTGGGGCCAAAAGCGGCTATGACAAAACTGGTTGACTTAAATTGCCGACAAACCTAAACATCAAAATGATAACCACCTCCCTCATCAACACAATATTCTCTTGCTAACCCACTTTTGTTTCGTGATTATTCATTGATTATACCAACTAACACGGATTAAAAATGTCAAAGTGGGGACCCATATTTTCTTGCGGGCATCCATAATCAAATAGCCTATTAGTCATTTTAATAAAGTGAATACATTTAGTGAAAGAGAACATCATGAACAAATGCCATTTCTTAATGCTTATAATCGAGAAAATTACCAAATTTTTTTAGAATATACTATACAAATGTTATTACAATCATAAATTTTCAATTTGATCAATTTATAGCACAAAATGGTAACATGATTAATGACGATGAGTACGTGTTACCACTCTTAACTTCATAACGACAGATGCTTAATAACTGATTTTACTCCCGCTCGTGTCCATGCGACAATTTGCTCAGACCGTAAATCATGCAAATGTCAAATCGGAATAGATCACGTATGGCTTTTGGCCAAGTCTTTCTCCAAACCCTCAATTTTTCTCATTTCAGATTTTATTTCTTTTTTGCACGATTGCAGAAAGGTAGGTGAATAGGGATCATTGGGTTTGGTGGCTGGTCAGCATCACATTAAGGTTGGAATTTTTACTACGTAATAGTTTGTCGCATGCAAGTGAGCGACATAGGAATGAGTGAGGACACATGGCTGGTGGGTCACTATTGCTCAACGAATCCTCATATTTTTTTTCAAATATTATGTTGAACCCCTCAATATTTAGATGCCTTTGTAATTGTTTATTCAATTACTTCTTCCCTTGTTTCCTTCTCACCACGTGAGTTTTTAAGTATAATACATAAATATAGATCTTGACGGCAGTTATCCCGTTTCTACTATGATTTTTTTTCCTAGTATTAAATTTTCTTAGTGATATTATGGATTTTTTATTACAGAATATTATGAAATATGATACGTTTATACTTTAGAAAATTGCTAATTAAACATGAAAGTGTCATAAATGAAAATTAAAGCTCTCACCATTATCCAATAAATTCTCAATTCTATGTTTAGCATTAATCCGGATAATTTCGAAGTAATAAAGTTCTATAAATAAATAAAAAAATCGAGTGTTTGTGACAATAACTTCAAATAGTGTAGTGCTCACAATTTTTGTATATTTGTATTTACCTTTGTTAATCCAAGAACTACTTGAAAGTTTTCTTTTATTTTCCGATGAGTAATCTTATCTAAGGCACCGTTCGTTTTACGGAAAATAAATTTTAGGAAAATATTTTTTGAATTTACCGGCGTTTGTTAGATAGTAAAGGAAAATATTTCCGACCGATGAAAAAAGTACACTCAAAAATGAGGAAAATATTTTTCATTTTTTAAAAAGTGAAAAATAATTTCCATATTCTTTCACAACCTTTAAACATTTTCTATCATCTTTCAATAGTGACTCGTGACTAACGGCCGATCAATGTAGAATAAAAAAATGAAAGAAAAGAAAAAAAAATTAAAATTTGAGTTTTTTCTTATAATTTTTCCTAAGTTTCATACAAACAAACCGAAAATATTGACTTCCTGGGAAATATTTTCCAAGAAAATGACTTCTTCGAAAATATTTTCTAAAAATACTACCTATTCCGTGAAACAAACGGAGACTAAATCTCTGATGTCTTCATCATATACAAAGAAGAAGATCCTGCAAAATTTACTGACTTTGCAATTAGAAGAAGATCATATATGTTACGAGCTTTGTCGGAAGATATATACAGTGCACAAGGAAAAAAAAAAACCTCACGCGAAATGGATTTTGCTTTGGTTAAATTGGATTTCTTGCACTTTTTGTGGTTTTACAGACGCGGCAAAAACCCATAAATAATGGCTAGTGACCAAACGCCAATATTTTAAAAAATTGAAGTACAAAGATGTCTTCGCCATTTGTTAATTTCAAGATGCGGACCCCTCATGTTTATTTTTAAATACCAATAACAACATTTATAAACCATACTTTTTTCTAACCTAATATTTATCCAGCAAAATTACACTCCATATATAAATACCATCAGAACAGAAGCCTCAGACCAACCCTTCTTCTTCTTCTTCTTTAGCCGAGAACTGGAGTTAGCTTGAAAAACCATACACTCCACGGCGATGCCTCAATCCTCATCTATGCCGAAGTACTTGCAAGAAGGTGACATCCCTCAAGAATGCAGAGACCTCATTCCCTCTCTCCCTCGCGAAGAAGACCAGTTGGTTACCTCCTTCTACTTATACGAAGGCTTCTGGACCACCACAAAGCTCCTAAAGGGCGTCCTCGCTTGCCAGAGCCACTTCCAAGCCCGAGACACCGACATCATCCTCGTCACCAACCCGAAGTCCGGCACCACTTGGCTCAAGGCCATCCTCTTCGCCCTCCTCAACCGGGCCAAGTACTCAAGCACCGATTTGCAGCAGGAGCACCCTCTTCTGAGCCAAAATCCTCACGACCTCGTGCGCTATCTTGACATGGATATCTACGCCAAGCAGGACGTTCCTGACATTGCCTCCCTCCCGCCTCCAAGGCTCTTTGCCACCCACTTGCCTTATCAATCGCTCCCGCAATCGTTGAGGGACTCCAAGTGCAAGCTGGTCCACTTGTGCAGGAACCCCAAGGACACCTTCATCTCGCTCTGGCACTTCATCAACAAAATGTCCCCCAAGGACATTGGTGGGATCTCGCTGCAGGAGTTGCTCGACAAGTTCTGCCGTGGCGTGAGCTTGTACGGGCCTTATTGGGACCATGTGCTGGGGTACCACAAGGCGAGGTTGGAGACACCCGAAAAGGTGTTGTTCCTCAAGTACGAGGACATGAAGGAGGACCCATGTGCTCACCTGAGGAGGCTGGCCCACTTTTTGGAGTGTCCATTTAGTGAAGAAGAGGTGAGAGACGGGATGGTGGAGGAAATCCTGAGGCTCTGTAGTTTTGACAACTTGAGCGGGTTGGAGGTGAACAAAAGTGGCAAGTTAGTTTCGGGGCAAGAGAACAACTTGTTCTTTAGGAATGGCCAAGTTGGAGACTGGGTAAATTACTTGAGTACTGAGGAGGCCGAGAGGATTGACCATATTGTGGAAGAGAAGTTGCATGGCTCTGGGTTGAGGCTTTAGGTGTTTGTGTGTCTGATGATAACGGAGAATAACAAATTAATAGATGCATCTGTTTCGCCAGAATGGATCCCGCAAATGTCCGTCATCAAAAGTAGTTCTTCAGGTATTATTAGAGGGGTTCAATTCTACCGTGATTCCGACCTAGAAATATCATAGGTATATATGGAAATCAAAAGGCCTACTCTAAATGCTATAAACTATAGTGGAATTTAATCGACAATAAAGTTTCGAAAGTAAAATAACGTCAATAGTAATCAAATATATTTAGATTATGTTGGAATTTAATTGATGATAAAAATTGAGAACGCAGGGATGCCATACTGAAATTTAATTGACGATGCGAATATGGAAACTATAGGTAAGAAACATGATGGAATTTAATTGACAATACAAGTCTAGAAATGAAAAGTACAATGCATAAAAACTAAAGGTAGTTGAAAAAAAAAACATTTTTTGTGGGGCAAAGGGGGAGGAGTCTCCGGTTAAAAAGTATGGTATTTACAATGGTTCTACTATAATCGTCTCTGACCAATTCTCTTGTTAACGTATCCATGTTCTCGTATCCCCAAATATTTTGTGCTCAAAATCTCACGTCTCATGACTTGCCCGATCTCGAGTGGCCGCCTGTTGGAATTTATGATTACAGCATAAATGAAGATTAGAATCAATTGAATCATCCCACTATGGAGAAGAAGCCACGATCGCCAATGCCACTGAAAATCTTTTATTTTTATAGCATGAGAAACACACTTTCATCAGCCGACCAAACATCAGCCTCCCTAAAGTGCGAACAATCGAAATGTCTCTTTGTTTTTTTTTTTTTGACATTCTAATGTTTTCTTCTCCACCGTCAAACCAATCACTTCAAAGCCTACTCCTAACACCTGCAAATTATGGAACAAAAGCATGCTATGTGTTCATAAACTTCAATCTAGAATCATGCAACTTCTCTTCCATTACTCTTGATGGCTCAAGATTTGTGGGACGTCGTATGTGGACAAGGGGTATGCTGCTATGAAAAAAGGCACGAGTGTTCTGGCATATCAACAACAAAAGAACGTAAGAGCTTTCAATGACATAGGGGGTGAAGAGGCTTATAAAGAGAACTTGATAAATTTTGCGGAATTATTGAAATTAAGCTTAATATACGTAGGAATTACTTAATATACGCAATAGTAGGCTAATGGTATCAAGGGCAGTATCAAGTATAGTATGCTTCTTCTCAAACAAATGTTAAAACAAAGAGAGATAAAATAATTGCATGCAAATTTTATAGTGGTTTGGCTCAGACCAAGTTCGCGTTTCTTAAACCGACAACCACCAATAAGCTATATTTCACTAAAAGCTATATGAGAGATCATGACGTAGCCCATACTACTTGCTCTATGACTCTCATAAATTTCTTAAAATAAATTACAATTAGTGAATCACTCTCAGTCAAATGAATTTTTCTCTCAATAACACGAGTTTATGTTTGTGAAAGAATGAAGCTTTCTCAATTTGTAGTCATTCTCGCAATTCATATGTTCTTCAGCGTATGTTTGTTCCTTTGATATATTTTTCAAGATCTAAGCTAATAGTTGGAGAATTTATGAAAGGACCAACATAGCCATTGAAGATAAGCAATACGGCCTGAGTTGGTAGGTGCGGTCTAAGCCGCAAAGGACGAGTTTGACTAAAGGAAAGCTGCGATTCGGCGAGGACCACATTGTTAAAGCATAGCTGGTGCAGCAAGAGCAGTAGGTGATAGTGAAAGAACCAATGGTTAGTACTATGCCTTTTCTTTTGAAAAACATTGCCCTGTTCTTGTTAGAAGATATCAATCCTGTTCTTGTTAGAAGATATCAATCATTTGGTGTCAAGCTGATAAATCATTTGGTGTCCATCTAGTATATGCAAGTGAAGATTCGACAGAACGCAATGCCTCCGCCTTTGATTTTGTATATTTTAGTCGTTTATAGATGTGACATTAAGATATTCATTTTTGTAGCTGTTAAAAAGTAAGCTTAACAAGGCACTTTATTCAAACCATGACTAAAGAAAAGATTAAATATCTTAATGCGTGCATCAGAAGTATAAAACCAAAGTACGTATCAACCATTCCAACATATATTGAGATCCATTTGATTTGCAAATGAGAATTGTTAGATTTAATGGTCCAGATGAAAGTCAAGAGTGCATGCATCCTATTCACGCGATAAATTTTCCTCAGTTCAAGAGTAAGATGGATGACCTCCGTTGCCCCGCTAGACTGGTTGACTTGAATTGCCGATAAACCTGAACATCAAAATCATAACCACCTCCCTCAACAACACGATAACTTTTGTTCCGTGATTATTTATTGATTATACCAACTAACACGGATTAAAAATACCAAAGTGGGTAGGGGTGAGCAACCGGAACCGCCCGTCCCGGAACCGCCGGTTCCGGGCGGTTCCCGGACGGGCGGTCCGGTTCCCGGTTCCACACAAGATGGAACCGGTAAACTTGGTCCGGTTCCCGGTTCCGGGGGTGGAACCGCTCGCCTGGAACCGGACCGGTTCTATTTAAAAAAAAAAAAAGGGCATCGTCTCCTCTCCTTGCGTTTTTTTGACAGAGATAAAACATAAAAGAGATAGAGAACAAGTCTATGAAAAAAAGGGCCCTCTTAGAGGAGAAGCACTTGTCGACAATCCCGATCCTTTTATTTTTCCCACTGTGTGGAACAAACTCTGTTCTGCAAGAGGGGTAAGGCCAAGCTGACGCGTCTAGAACTGGTCTAGAACAAGTCTAGAATGCCTTAAGAACAAGTCTAGAACGCTGGACGTCCAGAACTGGAACGCTGGACGTCCTGGACGTCCAGTAGCGTAGCGGAACATGTAATTAGTTTTTATTTAAATTTTTTTTTTTCGCGTTAATTGGAACCGGGAACCGCCCGGGAACCGGACCGGACCGGCAAGAACCGGACCGGAACCGCCCAATCTTGTTCGGTCCGGTTCCCGGTTCTTCATAACCAGGAAAGGAACCGAGAACCGCCCGGGAACCGATCACCCCTAAAAGTGGGGACACACATTTTCTTGCGGGCATCCGTAATCAAATATCCTTTTAGTCATCTTAATGAAGTGAATGTTGTTTATGCGAAGGAGAACATCATGAGCAAATGCCATTTTTTAATGCTTATAATCGAGAAAATTACCAAAAAAATCTTAAATTTATTAAATTAATGTCAATTCAATCATAAAATTATTAATCTGATCCATTCATAGCACAAAATGAGAACATGATTAATGACGATGAGTGCGCGATACCATTCTTAATTTCATAACGGGAGATGCTTAATAACTCATTTTACTCTCCATCACGAGTCCAGAGTATACGACGGTTTTCCCATACCGGGAATCATGCAAATATCAAATCAGAGAATAGATTACGAATGGCCTTCGGCCAGGTCTTTCTCCAAACCCACAATTTTTCTCCCTTCAGATGTTATTTCTTTTCTGCATGATTGCAGAACAGTAGGTGAGTAGGGATCAATTAGGTTAGTTGGCTACTCAGCATCAGCTTCAGGTGGCAAATTTTGACTTCCTGATATTTTGTGGCGTGCAAGTGTGTGACATAGCAATGAGCGAGGACACGTGGTAGGTGGGTAGTGGTTGCTCGTCGAAACTCCATATTTTCTCAAATATTATTTTGGACCCCTTAATATTTAGATGCCCTTATAATTGTTTACTCAATTATTCCTTCCCTAGTTTCCTTTTCACCACATGAGTTTTTAAGTATAGAACATAAATATAAATGTTGACAGTAGTTATCCCCGTTTCTACTAGGGTTTTGTTTTATTATGAATTTTTTGTTACAAAATATGAAGAAATATGATACATTTATACTTTACAAAATTATTAATTAAACACAGAAGCCTTGTAAAGGAAAAATTAAGCCTCTCATCATTATCCAATGAAATCTCAACTCTATGTTTAGAATTCATCATGGTCTAAGTAATAGAGTTTTATAGATCAATCAATAAAAAAAATTCGAGTGTTTGTGACGATACCTTCAAAAAGTGTTGTGTCACAATTTTTGTATATTTGTACTTACCTTTATTAACCCAAGAACTAGTTGAAAGTTTTGTTTTCTTTTTCAGTGAGTAATCTTATATGAATGTCTGATGTCTTGGTTATAATTATAAGGAAGAATATTTTGCAAAATTTATTGACTCGGCAATTAGTTCCTCCAAGATGTATGTTACGAGCTTTGTCAGAAGAAACGGTGCACGCGGAAAGAAAACCTCATGTGCAAATGGATTATGCTTTGGTTAAATTGGATTTCTTGCATTTTTTGTGGTTTTACAGACACAGCAAAAACCTAGAGATAATGGCCAGGGACCAAACGTCAATATTCTGAAATATTGAAGTACGAAGAACTCTTCGTCGTTCGCTGATTTCAAGATGCGAGCCCCACGTGCTTTTTTATTATTGCAACTACAACATTTATAAACCGTACCCATCATCTAACCTAATATTTCCCAGCAATATTACACTCCATATATAAATACCATCAGAACAAAAGCCTCAGACCAACCCTTCTTCTTCTTCAGCCGAGCCCTGAAGCTAGCTTGAAAAGCCATACACTCCACAGCGATGCCTCAATCCTCATCTATCCCGCAGTACTTGCAAGAAGGTGACATCCCTCAAGAATGCAGAGACCTCATTTCCTCTCTCCCTCGTGAAGAAGGCTGGCTGGATACCTTCCTCTACTTATACCAAGGCTTCTGGACCGCCCCAAAGCACATAAAGGGCATCCTTGCTTGCCAGAGCCACTTCCAAGCCCGAGACACTGACATCCTCCTCGTCACCAACCCGAAGTCCGGCACCACCTGGCTCAAGGCCATCCTCTTTGCCCTCCTCAATCGGGCTAAGTACCCGGGCTCGGGTTTGCAACAGCAGCATCCTCTTCAGAGCCAAAACCCTCACGACCTCGTGCGCTATATATCTTGAATTACAACTCTACCTTGAGCAGGACATTCCCGACCTCGCGTGCCTCCCGCCCCCAAGGCTCTTCGCCACCCACTTGCCTTATCAATCGCTCCCACAATCGTTGAGGGACTCCAAGTGCAAGCTTGTGTACTTGTGCAGGAATCCCAAGGACACCTTCGTCTCGCTCCGGCACTTCATCAATGGGCTGAGGCCCAAGGACAAGGGTGGGAACTCGCTGCAGGAGTCACTCGACAAGTTTTGCCGTGGCGTAAGCTTGTACGGGCCTTACTGGGATCACGTGCTAGGTTACCACAAGGCGAGCTTGGAGACACCCGAAAAGGTGTTGCTCCTCAAGTACGAGGACATGAAGGTGGATCCGCGCGCTCACGTGAGTAGGCTGGCCAGTTTTTTGGAGTGTCCGTTCAGTGAAGAAGAGGTGAGAGACGAATGGTGGATGAAATTGTGAGGCTCTGTAGTTTTGACAATTTGAGCGGGTTGGAGGTGAACAAGAGCGGCAAGTTGTTTTCAGGGAAAGAGAACAAGTTGTTATTTAGGAATGACCAGGTTGGAGACTGGGTAAATTACTTGAGTACTGACGAGGCTGAGAGGATTGACCTCACTATGGAAGAGAAGCTGCATGGCTCTGGGTTGAGGCTTTAGGGGTCTCTGTGTCTAATGATAATAATAATAATAATAATAATAATAATAATAATATATATGTGTGCGCGCGCATGCGCTCATTTCACTAGAATAGATCCCACAACAAAATGTCTTGCCACCGAAAGTAGTTGTTGATCTAAGAAGTTATCTAGCAATTCCTTTGCTAAGGTATAGAAAATGAATGATCTTTTCGTTGAGCCATTGACATTCCCCAGTTAATCGCTTAACAATCGGTCGTGAGTCTCCTTTTATTCTAATGAACAGGACATTCATATCGGCCAGAATGTTTAACCAACCATCAACGCCTCGTATTTCTCTTGATTATTGGAACAGTCAGAATTAAATTTAAACATAAAATTTGGTTTTATGCCCTTAAGGAGATATTATCAAAATTCACATATTTGAATAGCTGCTTTGTAATAATCTATTTTAGCAATTTTCATGGTTTAGTGTATAAAATTTCGGGTTTAGTTAGTGACCTGTCGGTCTTGGGAACCTCTCGACTAAACTGTGAATTTTTATTTTTGGGCAGTCTCCAAATTTTTGAAAATTGCAAAGAAGTTCCTTCAATTTTGTATATTTGCATTTTGACCCAAAGATTCTGACCCAAGGGCATTTTGGTAAATTCAAGCCCCTTTTGTTGAATGAGTCTAGTTTGACCGGTCAATTCTCGCCAGCTCTCTCTCTCTCTCTCTCTCTCTCTCTCTCTCTCTCACAAACAGGTGGTGGGCGATACTGGGGGGACCACGCCAGCGCCAATCAGCGGTGGTCTGCTTTGCAGACCTGCTCCCACCAGTCGAACATCCCATCCCCACTATCCCAGTAGCTAGCTACCCTCGTTTTCCCCATCTTCTTTGTGGACGCCTACTCTGCTCTATTTTCATTCTTTCTAAAAAATCGTCCGCTGTTTGTGCTTGCCAACCACCACTCGACGCTACCATCCCTTTGTTCGACCTCCCCACAGTCTTTTTTGTTCAGTCGAGGCCATGGTTGCAATCGAAGCAAGCCGACTGGAGCTACGCAACTCGCTGACCCCTAATTTGCCCTACCTTTTGGGTCAGCGACTGCCCGAGCATCTCCAGTCACTCTCTGTCGTTACCCACCGTCCTGTGGCCATCTGTGAGGCCCCACACCTCACCAGACACCACCCCAGCCACTTTTAACTGTTGATTCCCACATGATCTCACTTGATCTTCTACTCCTATTTTTTGCTCAGTCGTTTGCCACGCTGCTTGCGCCTTGTCTCTCATCGTTGCCGCTTGCCAGCTCTTTTGACATCGACCCATGCTACCGAATGCTGCCTAAACCGTTCAACACTGTCCCGACACCAAAGCAATGCCAACCAGTAACATCTAGCTGCTGTTCTAGATTGCCAACCGTTAATTCAAGCCCCTCCGCCAACCACCAGCCTCCGTCGCTCCATTCAAACGATCGACCACCTCATTGCCACTAGTCACCGCCCTCAAATCACCGTCAGACCATTGCCGAAGCCTTGCCAGAGCCTCATCAAAGCGTTGCTGGAGCTTTGGCAAAGGTGTGCTACTGTCGCACTGTGCCGAACCAAGCCATGCCACGTCGAGTCCATCCGTGCTCTCGTTGCCTGAGTTTCGCGTCGTGAGGTCGCGGGTCGTCGTTGCCAATGTACTCAAGAACCACAGAATTGCTAGTAAGTTGACATCCTAATACTAGATTAAGGTTGTTTACCGCTTTAGTAGATGTAGTAGCTTAATACTACTATTGGATTGGTAGATAGTAGCTAGGGCCGAATAGGGCTGAAATTGGTATAATCGTGCATTGAATAAGCTACGATTGGTCAAGTGGGCCAATTGCACCTAGTAAGGCATCACCAGTGAGCTATTGCTTGGGTCAGGTAAACAGGTGAATTTACTAACAAGTTGGCTTGAGTTGCCAATAGCACTGATTGCCTTAAAAGCATTGTAGCGTGTTAGTTGACTTTATTGAAGAATCAGACTAGTCGTGGACCGTTTTATCATATAATCGGCGCATGTATGGCTTAGGGCTAAATCTCGGTCATGGGCCAATTGACTGCTAGGTAGTAGCTCATACAGGTAGTTGAGATAGGTGTGTGTAATAGTACCTTGAGGTCAGTCATGCTTAATAGTCAAATAACATGAGAGGTTGGCTAGTGACGTTGATTAGGGCCAAGCAACATGATGGATTGGCCAGTAGTGACTCTTGAATGTCAAGTAACGTGATGGGTTGGATGGTATGAGAGTTAGTAGCCATGCAACGTAACGAGTGGCTGGTGGTCCTACATAAGAGCCACGTATTGTGATAGGTTTGCCAGTGGTGACAGCCAGGACCAAACAATTTGACGGGTTGGCCAGTGATGGTCTCTTACAGATTGCATGCAAGAAATGCATTGCAATAGGGACCTAGGCTGATTTGACGGGTTGGCCAGTGATGGTCTCTTTTAGATTGCACACAAGAAATGTATTGCAATAGGGACCTAGGCTATATTTAGCCTGATGTGCTTGCATGAATGTTAGTTTGTCTTAAGAGCCTGTGTAGTTATCAATATAGCAAGAGTGAGTCGTACCTAGATTATACTCACTGCATGCACTGCGACGGGCAACCTAACAAGGTATTGTTGATAGGCACTTGTGAGCTGTGTGATGCACTAAGAGAGGTTGGACAGATGATTAGGTACCTTAAGATGATTGATTTCCTAATATGGGCTTAGGGTGTAAAGTCACTAAGATTTTATCTCATTCGTTATTGTTAACCCATTATTCAGGTACAAAGAATGGACCTTCCCAATCGTCCTACTGAGTCTGGGTAGCCTATCGAGGTGACCTCCTTCAGTATTTGGATTAGTCTTAAACTAGTGTAGGGGAGCTCATACCCCTTTCGATTTGGTCCTCGTGTATATATTTTGGATTTGAACTTGGATATGTGAAGTTCCTTTATATCCTAGTGTTGTCAAGGGTGAAGTTTTACATTTGCTTCTGCATGTGCTTGCCTCTGATAAATTGACGGTCAGCGACGAATCTTAAGAAGTCACAATTATTGAGAGAGAGAGAGAGAGAGAGAGAGAGAGAGAGAGAGAGAGAGAGAGAGAGAGAGAGTTACAGGGGGTGTTGCGACTTTCCAAAAGGTGTACCACCTAAGGTTATGATAATGGATTGCTAAATAATTTAACTTGAGCTCTCCCAAGCTCATACCAATTCATGACTTAGATTTTAATTCTTAACATGCCAAATCATTTTTAACTAGAGTCACCACTAATCTATTCTCGGTGGGTCGATTAGAAACTCATGTAAAGCATCGAAAGTTAGTACTTTACTCCTACAAACCAAAGAATATGGGTACGAGAACTTGATTATGCTAAACTATTTTAACACCATTTCAATACATTTTCATTTATTTCAAAAGGAATAGCATGCAACTTGAATTAATTTAAATTTATTTTCAAAAGGAATAAGTCAAACAATCATTTTTTTTGGGATTTTCACTTTTATTAAGGGAAATTTGAAACTAAATAAATGTTTAAATTAGATGTGCAATCTAGTCTAATCATGCAACTTAATCTAACATCACATATATATGATTAATGTGCCTAATTCTTTATGACATGCAATTCTTAATTAAGCGAACATAATGTGCAAACTATATAACATACACATGGAATAATGATATGACATGACTTATGCTATGGACATGCATATTATATTTTTTTGTATTTTTAATGAAATTCAGAATATAAAATTACTCAAAATGCATCATCTAAAGCAAGATTTCAATTCATCTAAATGGGAAAATGATTATATTAAATCCTAATTTAAATGAGGAAAATATCCTAAACCTTTTAGAATTATCTAAATATGCATTTTATCTAAACTATTCTAGCATGTAATCTAAAAAAAAACTATCTTAACATGCAACATTTTTTTGTGAGACTTTTACTTTAGGAAAAACAAAATAATTAAGCAAAGAAAACAAGCATGACAATTAATCAAGTAAAATCCACGGTCACCAAATCAGAAAATTTGTTTGAAAATCAACACAAAATATTCAAAATTGGTAACTAATAAAATTAACAAATCGTATCTCAAGCATGAGATCGGATTGATTAATTCTCTATGCGGTCGCAAGTCGTATCTCGAGCATGCGATCGGATTGCCAACTATTTACACGTTGTTTATTAGGAAACTTTCCTAATTCAAAAGGGTTCAAAAGATCACAACATCCAAAATCAATAACAAATTCAATAATTTTGTAAATTGAATTTGGACAAAACTTTTACCTAATTCAGAATATCTCACGAGTGATTTTCCGGAGTTGAACGTGGTCAAGTGATTGCTGGAATCGAAGGTTTGACACTCCGAGAAAACCTGTAAAGAGAAGCAACTCTCCAATGTTAGTGTGAAATCAACTTGTGAATGGGCTACTCTTTCTGTTTATTTCTCCACTGATCTTTCTTGGCTCCTTGACTAATTGCTATCTGTTGACCGCTGCTTGTCTCCTCACGGGTCAAGAAGTCCACTTCTCCACAGCTTTCTTCTGCTTTGACTACCGTTAATTTCTATCGCGGCCGAGACGGGCTCAGGAACTCGGCGAATAGAAGCTTTTATGATGACATGGTGCGGCGATTGTCTTGACAATGCAACAACGTTGACTTGGAGGCCGCAAGAATATCTTCGGGAATTCGTGCGACCACCGGGACACTCGTGCTTAGCTGCAAACTTCGTTGACATGGCTGAGATTTGATGGAATTTGTTCCCCTTTTTTAAGATTCTCTTCCTAAAATCAAACCTCATCTCCAATTTCTTATTGAATATATGCGATTGGATCATTTCCTGTCAAAATCCACATGTAATCAAATCAGAAGTTTTTCATGTATTTCTCCTTACATATTTCGTAATATTGTCTGAATTTTCTAAAAAAAATCCACAAAATTAATGCACATATTCCCCCAAAGGTTATTTTTGATTGACCAAAATTTAGGTGTCAACAGAATTCGGGAGTAGGGCGTGACATGCTTGCACAAGATTCATCAAGATGTAGAGTCAATGGCATAACTTGCATTAAATATTCATTTTTCTCTTCTTTAATGTGTGCACGTGAATGCTCTGGTCATGAAATTAGCAATTGCCTATTCTTTTTACTGTCTTAAGCGGCATATGTCTCAAATTATATCTCTAACAGGACAAAAACCCTGATCTAGCCATACCGTACGCAGGAAAATCTACATGTGTTAATTATTTGACGGTTACTTTCTTCTTTATGACGAGCTTTAGCTTTTCGGAACTTGGAAAAAATGGAGTATGTTCTTTTTCTTGGGACTCCCATATCCATTGTATGGCAACTCAGTCTAGCTGACAACGTACAAATAAGAACAAGAATACTCTTTAATCTGCATCACTTGCAGAAGACCAAAAGCCACGAAGCTTCACGCACCAAAAGGAATTGAAAAGAATGAGAGAAGATAAATCCATTAGCTCCCCGCGAGAAGGAAGGCAGCTTTTCATTAGCCAACTACATCTTGGCCAAATAGTATCTGAAAAGAGCAATATTACAGCATAAAATGAAGACTGGAATCACACCTTCGAAGCATCCCACTATGGAGACGAAGCCACGATCGACAATGCCACTGAAAATCTTTATTTTTATTGCATGAGAAACACACTTTCATCAGCCAACCAGACATTGACCTCCCTAAAGTGCGAACAACCGAAATGTCTCTTTATTTTTCATTTTTTTTAACATTCCGGACGTTATCTTCTCCGTCATCTAACCAAACATCTTTAAAGCTAACACATAATACGTGGGAATGATCGAACGAGCGTGTTATATGTACTTAAACTCCAACCCAGAAACATGCAGCTTCTCTTCCATTACTCTTGATAACTTAAGATTTGTGGGACGTTGTATGTGGACAAAGGTATGCTGCTGTGAGAGAAGGTGCGATTGCTCTGGCATATCAACAACAAAAGAATGTAAGAGCTATCCACGACATACAGCAAGTGTTGTGGCTAAATAAGCGACCAAGAAGGGGGTGAACAAGTTGATAAACGGAACCTGATAAATTTTGAGAAATTATTAAAGTCAAGTTTAATACGCTCAAGAACTACGTAGTATATGCAGTAGTGTAAGCTCATGATATGAAATGCATTACGCTTCTATCAAACAAACGTTAAAAAGAAAAAAGAAAGAGAGAGACAAAAGAGTTAGCACGTAGATTTTATAGTGATTTGGTTTTGATCAAACCTATGTTAACTCTCCTAGACTAACAACTACCATTAGGCTAAATTTCACTAACAGCCATTTGAGAGATTATGAGGTTGCTCATGTTGCTTCTCTGCAAAGTTGGTATATCTACTGAAGAAAGTGAGAAGCAACTAAAGATTACAGTGATTGAAGATGAAGATTGAAGACGATGAAGATGAGGTTGAAGGAGACGAAGAAGATGAATAACCTCTAATTGTATTGAAAGTAGTTGAGAGACTTTCAGGAATTTTTACATCTGAGAGCTCGCCTCTGTTTTTACTATACTCTGCTATTTATACACAGAGAATCTGACTAACTACTTTACTAATAGTAGTTGTTACAATACCAGAATAGCTCTTCATTATCATCATTCACCTTTGCGAATCACTTTTTGCTGAGGTCAGCTCTTGGAGTCTTCACTTCTAGCTTCGCACTACTAGACTCTCGTAAAGTCTGCTTAGTATGTTTAACATCCCCCCGCAATTTTGGATGAGGTGGTGAACTCAAACCCAATTTGAGTCGAAAAGAGAAATAAGCTGGACGAGATAATGGCTTGGTAAAAATATCAGCCACTTGAGCAAAACTGGGAACAAAACGAACACATAAAGGACCAGAACATATCTTCTCCCGGACAAAATGATAGTCCACTTCAATGTGTTCTGTACGCGCATGAAGAACAGGATTGGTGGTTATTGCAATGGCAAATCGATTATCACAATAAAGCTGTGTTGCTGAAGTCAAAGGAACACCAATATCACGAAGAACAAACGTGATCCAAGTCAAATCAGCAGTGGCAGAGGCAAGAGCCCTGTACTCTGCCTCGGTGGATGATCGAGAAACTGTGGGTTGCTTTTTAGTTGCCCAAGAAATGATATTAGAACCAAGATAAGCACAATAGCCTGTTGTAGATCGGCGCGTAGTAGGACATCTGGCCCAATCAGAGTTAGAAAAACCATACAACTGAAGAGAACGGTGAGCATGAAGAAATAGGCCAAGATGCAATGTGCCTTTGATATACCGGAGAACTCGTTTGAGTCTAACAAAGTCACTAACAGTAGGTGCATTCATGCGTTGACACAGCATATTAGTGGCATATATCAAGACGAGTAATAGTAAGATATTGTAGGCCACCAACAAGACTTCGATAAGTAAAAAGATCCGAAAGAGGAACAGCATCATTACGCATGACTACTGGTTTTTGAGAGAGCGGTGTTGAAATGGACTTACAGTCTTGCATATGAGCTCGGCTGAGAAGGTCCTGGGCATATTTAGCTTGACATAAGAACATCTTGGTATCAGAACGATGCACCTCAATACCAAGGAAGTAATGAAGAGAGCCAATATCCTTCATATGAAAACGATTACTGAGGGAGTGAACCAATGTATCAAGAAGTGTAGGAGAACTACCAATCAAGATAATATCATCGACATAGAGCAATAGTAGAACTGTATCTGACCCTGAATGGAGAACAAATAAAGAGGGATCAGCGGTACTACAATAAAAGCCAAGCTTAAGAAGATAATCACTGAATTTGTCAAACCACGCCTAAGGAGCCTGTCTTAGTCCATATAATGATTTTTGAAGGAGACAGACATGAGAGGGTAGATAAGAGTCAACAAAGCCAAGAGGTTGCTCCATATAAACAGCTTTAGTAAAAGAGCCATGGAGAAAAGCGTTTTTAACATCAAGCTGTCTAATGGACCACTGCTTGTTCAAGGCCACAGACAACACTATTCGAATGGTTTCATGTTTGATTACTGGACTAAAAGTCTCAGTAAAATCTATACCTTCTTCCTGATGGAAACCTTTTGCAACCAACCAAGCTTTCAATCTTTCAAGAGTACCAGCTGCTGTAAGCTTAGTTTTAAAAACCCACTTACAACCTACAACATTCATAGTAGAAGTACGAGGTACCAATATCGAAGTGTGATTAGCATATAAGGCATCCATCTCTTCCTTCATGGCTGAATATCACCCTTTGTCAGCCAAAGCTACCTTCACTGACCGAGGTTCGGGAGGTATAATATTTTCCACAAGACAAGCATACTTTGGATTCGGCTTAACTATTCCTCTTTTGGATCTAGTTTGCATTGAGTGGCCAAACAATGTACGTTGTGGGATAGTTGATGTAGAAGTCTACTGAGGAACATCATCAACGAGTAACTCTGCTGGTGGTGATGTAGATGAAGAAGTCACTGGAGCACTAACTGAAGAAGGTATGACATTTTGATATGATGATACTGGCAGCATGACTTCAGGACAAAATGAAGTTGTGGAGTTTGAATAAGATGCAGGAGTAATAAAAGAAGATTGGATGAGGCAGTAGTAGATGAAACATTAGGCTCAAGAAGTTGAGCCTCTTTTACCCACAACTGGTACAAAGTAATAAACTGACGATACTGAGCCAACATAGTTTTGGTAAAAGGAAAGAACTTCTCACCAAATACAACATGTCGATTGATATAGACACGTCCAGTGGTAGGCACAAGACACCTATAAACCTTATGCCTAGCACTATAGCCGAGAAAAACACAAGTGAGAGATCGTGGATCAAACTTGTGCTTTGTGTAAGGCCAAAGACAGGGGAAGCAAGCACAACCAAATACTTTGAGATGTTCATAAGTTGGTTGTTTCCCATAAAGCTTGCTATAAGGAGACATCATATTCAGCTTCGGTGTAGGCAGTAGATTAATGATGTAATTGGCTGTGACAAAAGCATCCACCCAATACTTAAGTGGTGTTCTAGCATGATACATCATAGCTAGTCCAAGTTCAACCACATGTCGATGTTTCCGTTAAGAAATTCCATTTTGTTCAGGTGGGTAGGGACATGAGACATACTGAACAATGCCACAAGTACGAAGAAATGACTGGAATTTGTTGCTGAGAAACTCACCCCCACCATCACTCTAGAAGTATTTAATAGTTGAACTAAATTGGTTTTCAACTTGTGTCTTGAACAAGACAAAAATGTCAAAGAAATATGACTTCAACCGCATGGGATACAATTAACTAAACCTTGAATAGGAGTCAACAAAAACAACATAGTATCTGAATTGTTAACAAGAGTTTACTGGAGCTGGTCCCCAAATGTCACAATGCACGCGTTCAAGTATAGCAGAGGCGATAGAATCAGATACATGAAAAGGTAGAGCAGTGCTTTTAGCTAATTGACAACTACGACATAAAAGCTGACTTCTAGTATTGCAGTGAATTAGCTTTTGAGTTTCTAAATTCTTCAAAACTTTCAAATTGGAATGTGCTAAACGCTGATGCCAAGTTTCTTAATCCACAAGTTTCTACCTTTGTGTGAAATAAGCTAAGGCAGCCTGATGATCCACATGATAGAGTCCTCTATGTTTCCTCCCGAGCATCAATGTTCGACTAGAGTAATTGTCCTTAACATAAACCCCAGTATTATCAAACATAAACGAATAGGGGTAATCATCAGTCATTTTTTATACTGACAAGAGATTTTTCTTAATCTCAGGAACTACTAGCACATCCTTTAGAGGCAAAATATCAAGTGATGTATGTAAGATGGCATCACCTGTATGTGTAATGGGCAAACAAGTTCCATTGCCAACCATCACATAATCAGTACCAAGATATGGAGAAAATGTGGAAAGCATACCTGTATTACCAGATATGTGAGATGTTGCCCCAGTATCTGGATACCATTCACTGCCTCCAGAGTCTTCAATGTGCAAAGCAGCTAAAGCTGCGGGAATCTCCTCAGACTGATATGAATTATCGAAATGATACCAACACTGGAGTGCACTATGACCTGAGCGCTTGTAGATTTGACATTCAAGACGCCCTTTATCTATTTGTCTTCCATCCTGGTCACTCTTAATTGAGACGAAGTTTGGAAATGTCTTAGTGTTTTGAATCCTTTGAGAGGACCCTACGTGTGGCTTGAACCCCGAGCCAGAACTATTACTAGGCAAATTGTTATATTGCTTAACACGACCAGCCTCATGCTCAAACACAAGATTATTAGGTCAATAGTTCGTAAACCTGCCAGAATTGTTAAACGAACGACCTCGATGATTGAAAAACCTTCCTCTACCAAAACCTCTATTTCCACAGGTAGAGACTCGTGTACTTGCAAAAGAAGAGTTTTTGCACAATAAACCCTCATTTATATCACTGCTTTGCTGAGGTCCATAATTGCGTTGTCCATAGAACGCCATATTCGAGTTAAGATGACTAGATGAGTAGTGTTGTAAACGTGCGTCAAATCGTTCCAGTTGGGAAACTACTTCATCATAATCGGGCTGGGGTTTCAAACAATATATCGTCATTCTAAAACTTTCATACTCAGGTCCAAGACCTTCTAGAACACCAAACAACTTCGTAATATCATCTATTGGCCTACCTATGGCATTTAACTGATCACAAATCAGTTTATATTCCCTAAGATAAACCAATAAGGATCGATCTCTCTTCTAACATGCTTGAAGCTTCCCCCTCAACTCAAACTCTCTTGCGATAGATTTTTGTGTAAATCTATTGAGTAGAACTTGCCACACTTCATAGGAAGTTTCCAAGCCGATAATCAAGCTTGAAATACTCTCCGAAACTGCACCACTAATCCAAGACGAAATGAGTTGATCGGTTCTTACCCAATTAGTATAGTCTGGATTGATTTGCTCCAACTCCCTTCCTTCAACAACGACGCGCAAAACTTGTTCAGGCGGTGAAATCTCGCCACTGATGAAACCATACAAATCTTGACTCCGCAGAAAACGCTGAAACTGCGCTTGCCAAAGCAAAAAATTGTCTTCTATAAGCTTGATGGTAACAAAATTGGCGATATTAACATGAATGGGAAAAGGAAATTTAGGTATTCTTGCGGCCATTTTTGCTTAATCGAAGAACTATTGTGTGAGTGTATTTGCTCTCAGAGCGGCTCTAATACCATGAAGAAAGTGAGAAGCAACTGAAGATTACAGTGATTGAAGATGAAGATTGAAGACGATGAAGATGAGGTTGAAGGTGACAAAGAAGATGAATAACCTTTGATTGTATTGAAAGTAGTTGAGAGACTTTTGGGCATTTTTACATCTGAGAGCTCACCTATGTTTTTACTATACTCTGCTATTTATACACGGAGAGTCTGACTAACTACTTTACAAATAGTCGTTGTTACAATACCAGAATAGCTCTCAATTATTATCATTCACCTTTGCGAATCACTTTTTGCTGAGGTTAGCTCTCGGAGTCTTCACTTCCAGCTTCGCACTACTGGACTCTCGTAAAGTCTGCTTAGTATGTTTAACATCTACAACACTTGTAAATTTCTTAGGAGAATTTACATTTGAGGAATCACTCTCAATAAAATGAACTGATCGCTCAATAACATGAGTTTGTAATTTATCAAAAAATAAAGCTTTCTCAATTTGTAGTCATTCTCACAATTCGGATGTTCTTCAGCGTGTATTGATCTTTTGATATAGTCTGATCTAAGCTAGCAGTTGGATAATCTTTAAGGTGACCAAATTAGCCGTTGAAGATAAGCAATACAATCACAAGGAAATCTGGTCATCCATACAATCAAAGAAGAGAGATGTCTAGGAGCACTATAAACCGGTTGCAAAGAAAGAGAGGTGTCTAGGACCACTACAAAGGAAATGGATCCCCTGCACTAAGTGCATGGGCACCTTCTAACAAGAACAAGGCAGGGTTCTTTCAAAAGAGACGGCAAGAGTATTAACCATTGCTTCTTTCACTATCACCCGCTGCTCTTATTGTACCTGCTCTGCTCAAACATCGTTGTCCTTGCCGTATCGCTTCTTTCACCTAGTCAAACTCATCCTTTGCAATTCAGGCAGCACCTCCCAAACGGGTCCGAGCCTTGCCGCTTTGGCCTGATGCTCCGAGACCGATGAGCTCAGATCAGCTTCAACTCTCCGATGAGTTTCTGGCATTGTCCGTGAAGCCAATCCGCTTCAGTCCAGCCACTAGCAATCAGCATTCCAACTTGACTGCCTCGGCCTAGCCACTTACCACCATGGACCTCCAACCCTTGCTGACCAGCCAGCGGTTCCAAGGTTGACGCCAGCTTTGCAGATTCGTCATCCACCGATAGAGTTCCAGACTGCATCAATCCATTGCAGTGTTCCTCGACGCCCAAGTAACTCTGGTAAATTACGCGGCGGAATATCTCCTCTCATCGAGTGTCCAGCCGACAGATCCAATCATGTCTTCCTGGAAGTCCTAGACCAAGTCCTGGCGCACCTCCAACAAGCACCGGTTAAATTGCATGAGAAAATTAAAGATGGACCTGATCCTTAAGAAAAAACAGTAATAAGAATTTCTAATATTAAGAGGTTTATATAATTGCATATGCATTGGACCGATGGTAGATGAACTTAAATGTAGGGCTGAGCACCGGGTACCGCCCAACCTGGGAACCGCCCGGACCGGACCGGACCGGCCGGGTTGGTCCGGTTCTTCGAAGTTGTGGTCCGGTCCACGGGTCTAAAAAATGGAACCGGTTCTCGGGTGGTCCGGTCCACGGTTCTATGAGGGCGAGACCGGACTGGACCACTCGGACCAGACCACTAGGACCTTCTTGATTTAAACTTCAAATTTCTCTTGGCCCAAGTAACTTGGGAGCCTAACTCGGGAGCCTAACTCCAGAGTCCAAAGTCTATATCCTAGCCCAAGCTTCAAAATTCTAAAGCCCAAAATTTATGTCCAAAGTCTCATAATGTCTTAACACCTCGCTCTAGATCTGAGTAGCTCTCGCGCCCGTGATCGCCAAAGCTTTCTTCTTCGGCGTTCTTCGTATATCGACTTTTGCCTCGTGTATTCATATTTCATTTTAGATTTTTGAGTGGCTAAATGATTCAACAATGATGAGATTTCAACGAGATGGAGTCTAATGGACCTATTGATGCTTATTACTTATGGAAGCAAGGCGACTTCAACAAGGCTGAAAGAGTCATGAGTTTTTGCCGATGGAAGTAAACGATTTTTATTTTAGTTTATAGTTCTCTTTGAATTTTTTCCGGTTCCATTGGACCACCCAAGGACCGGACCGGACCGATCGGTCCGGTCCGGTCCTCGGTCCTAAAAATCGGGGACCGGTTCCAACGGTCCGGTCCCCGGTTCTAAGGCGGAACCGGACCGCCCTGGACCATGCACACCCCTACTTAAATGGACGGATTGTACTAAAACAGCGGTGAAGAAAAATTTTATGATAGATGTCAATCAATCGATTGGCGAGAATAAAATTATGGAAGATGACAAATTATACTATTTTGAGATCGAAAAATCTCTCGACAACGACTTTCACTTCAAAAATACCTCGCCTATACTTAATCACTTTTCAACACTCAAAGATCGACACCTGTGCTACCACTACCACTAGAATCACTCTCCTCGCCGACCATTCGTTAGTGTTCACACAACTCACAGTATCATGTCAACGTTTTGCCAAATTGTCCAAACCCCAATTCCTCAAACTTACAGGAAATCAAAACTCTCCTACCAGCCAAACAAGCCCGCGAAGATCATCGGCCCAGCCACCCGTTCTCTTGCTCGCCGTCCTCTCACCAACCACGACATCCTTTGCATCCATGAACAGCTTTGGCGACCTAGACTCGCATGAACCAGCGACCGAAACCTGCGATCATCGACAAATCTCGATGATCTTTAATGAACAAGTCTGGAACCTCGCAACCCTCGATGAACAGATCTGGAGCATCGGCAAGCCTCGCAACTCTTGACCCTCAAAACAACGAGAGCAGAAGAAGAATAAGTAGCGAGGTGTATACTTTGAACATCAAGAACAGGAAATTTAACTTACTTGACTTCCTCAAATTTCCAATTAATCTCAGCGGAGTCTTCTTGTTCCGAAAATAAGGGCCACATAAACACAGGACTTGCTTTACCTACATTGAACATGAACATACACTTGTGGTGGCAACACTAATTTCGAGGGTCGCTTGTCCATAATCATGCATATTCGATTAAAAGAAAGGCCATTGAAAACCATATGAAATAATTTTGACTTTTCCATGTGCAATGAACCAAATCATCGAATTGGAGAAAGTTTCACCTGGGAGATGTGAAGCCTCAACCCATTTTGGCTTCCAATTGTAAGGCTTGCCTGGTTTCACTTCAATGCCTACTCAATCAATGGAAAACAATGCAAACACAGGATAACTCTCATGAATTAAAATCACCAATAGAAAATAGACGATTACAACTTTGAAAGTCATATCAAATCCACAAGTAAGAGATGGTGCAAAAGAGAAAAAGAATCTATCCCAAAGTTTTATTTTCACTAGGAAGAATAAGAGGAAAATCACACAAATTGAACTTTTCTCTAATCCAACATAAACAGGGAAGCAATCCAACTATTGAAGAGATTTGAGAGAAGCAACATTGAGGGTAGATGAGTGCACCCAAACCCAGACGGGCGAACTTGTGCCGTTGGAGACCATCGACCTCCTATGGCTATTGTTGGAGAGCGATGTGGGATCGTCAATGAAACATTACAATACAGTCTAGATCGGGATCTAGAACTCAAATATGGGTTCCCCAAGGAAAAGGCGAACTACCTACAGAAAGAAAGTGTGAGATCCATGTCTCACATCACTTAGGAAGGGACTCATGGGCTAATTTATATATGATACTCCATCTTTGAATCACATATAACGTGTTTTTCAAGGTTGTGCGCTCATGAGTTGCCGTAGAGGGTCGTGAGGATGGTGGACTCGAGAAAAAACAAAGTCATTAGAGCCAGTATGAACTCAAAGCGAATAATATTCCCGATGATAGGGTGGAGGACGTTACAAAAAGATAGGTGAAATTTTTTATTAATCTCTAGACATTGCTTTTTCTGATGACTTGCCTTTTGATTTTGGGCTTTGTCAAATACTAGTTTCCTTTCAAAGCAGTCCAAAAAATTTTATTAGAGGTTCAAAAATCTCTTTCCAAATATGTGTAAAACGAAGTTTTTTATTCAATCACTTTATTTATTGATGGTGAGTTACATGTTATGGAGATCATCGCATGCAAATAATTAAATATAAATACGGTTGGTCGAAAAAATAATATATGTATACGAATAATATTATCCATATTTTTCATCCACTTATTTAGTTAGTAAATCGACATCAGTTTTACACACGCCACATACTTTAGCTTGGATATTCCCAATCCATCGTCAAACTAAGATATCTGAAGGCAAGCTGAGGTGGCAGCTTGCCGTTGGCTAATCGAAAGGTTGTGGGATCGAGATATTTCTCCGTCTGTCCGATTTACTTTTTCTCTGCAATCCTTCTGCCGTTTACATCTTTGACTTTTGGTTCGCGTGTCGCCGTATGATTGGTCCGTCATGAAGCGCCGCTGCAATCTGGAGGTGGAGAGAATGGGGAAAGAGTGAAAACCCCGAACGGTACCCACCTCTATCTTAGCCCCTCCTCTCTCTCTCTCTCTCTCTCTCTCTCTCTCTCTCCCTCTGTTCGTCTCTTTCAGTGCGCAAAGAGTCATGGCTTCTTCAATGTCTCTGACGCATCATTTGCCAAAGCTGTCTTCGCCCCACGACCGGACTCCCTCAGCAGTCTCTCTCTGTAACTCTCTCTCTCTCTCTCTCTCTCTCTCTCTCTCGCGCCCGCGCTCATTACGTTTACTTAGGAAGTCGAATTGCGTTTTGTCTGCGAGGACCCTCTTCGATTTCAGCGGAATTGCGACCATTTCTGACGTTAGTCAGATTGAGGAATGGGTTTTTGACTGGCAATTCATGGGGTTCTTAGCTTTTGTGAGTTGCGCGATGGATTGGAACTCGGGGCTTTTAGAGAAAGTGGTTTGAATGGCAAGATCAATAATTGTCTCCTTTTTTGTTTGCAATTCAGCACTGGCTGTAATGTCTGTCACTTTTTAGTTTCACCGTGACGTTCTCTGCTTGTTGGACTGTGGCTCTTGATAGTTGTTGATACCAAGTATGACAGTGGTGTTTGGTATAGAGTTATAGAATTGAGAAATTTGCTACCAATGCTGCATCCACATGGAACCTCGTCTCCATAGAATTGCATTAGGGCCTTTTGAGGCTTACATGCTTTTAGCGTTTGTCATGTCAAGTGATGCTCGATTTGAAGTGAGGATATAAATTCGTTTTATTGGTCAGGGAAGAAGCTAGAGGGCTGAGGTGAATTTAAATTGGGAAAGAGACTCCCTGTGTACATGTAAAGTTGTGCACACGAGCAGATACTTAATTATTATGCATCTACTGCCAGTTGGTGATGGACCTACTACATATCACAACAAACGCACTTCATGAATTCGGCATTTTGCTTTTGCAGTTCGTTGCCTTGCCTCTTAGGCACTTGCACGGAAAGAGAGAGAGAGAGAGAGAGAGAGAGAGAGAATCAAGTAGAATGGAATGGGGAAGTGACTAAGGTTTCTTATTTTGTAAATTTGGGGCTGCGCGTCAGGCTCTGCTTCCCTTGGTTGCATGTGCATGTGTGTGTGTATGAGAGAGAGAGAGAGAGATAACCAAAAAGAAAATTGAATTTGTGGTTGAGATTCATCTTTCAATTTGGTTTAGTATTTGGTTAAAGTAATGGGCAGTAGTCAGGTTTTTCAGTAAAATGAAGGTTAAAATTTACATTGACTAGTTTACATGATGGAAAAGATAAAAGATTTCTGAGAAGATCAGTTAAAATGGTTTTCCATTTCCAGTTTTCTGCTGTCACATTTGCTGAAGTGCTCTTGCGGTCAGGATCAGAAAATGTGTAGGTTTCTGCTTGAAGTTCAGGTGCAAAAATTGTAATTAATAGAGATATAGGTTAGAGGTACCGAGTAAGTGAATTCCTTTGCTTAGTTGTGACCATTGAACCAGGAAATATTTTAATTACATATGTCAAGTGTGCCTGATTTTTTTCATTATCTGAGATTACGTTTTTCTCTTTTCTGTTAAACTAGTGTACATTCAGAAATTGCATAAAATGGTGACAACTCTTCCATTGGTCATATTGCTGATATAATTTTGATTATTTTCCCCCTGTAAATTTGGCAAATTAAATGTATTTTCCTAATTAGATTTAAACTTTGGAACTTTAATTTTTTTTTATCTTTGAGCCAATGGAGACCTTTTAATTAACAATGGTAAACATGCTCTTAATCTATTCGATATCCACCTCTTTATTGTATTGTTACTTGATTTTATATTAAGTGATGATATGATTTACTGGAAGGTTAGACATAAGCAATGTGGAGAGTAGATGTTTTATTTCTTTCTTGCTTGTGGTCACTCTCCGACCTTTGGAGTGCGCTGTTGCCCACTGATGTTATGTCTGCTTTCGTTCATTGCATCAGCTGTTTATTCATGGTCTTCCTGCTGCTTTTTCAGGTAATCTCAACTCAAGCGTGAATATTGTTGGTAGTGGCAGGCAAATTTTGCTCTGGTCTGGTCATAAAAGAGTCGAGAGGGGTTATAGAGCTCTTTATGTACATGGCCTATTTGGAGGAAAGAAGGATAACAGTGAAGATGCTCCTTCTAAGGTTGTTCGCTATCTTTTTTAAACAAGTGTCCTTAAATATGCCTGTTAATTTACAGTCATGGAAATGGTTTTGGCAGAATTGCTTTGACTGCACTTTGCGTTATCTTGCCGACTAGTTTGAAATATCTTTGATATTCTTGTCCAGTGCATTGGACATTGTAGGTCTCTTATTGTAGCTTTCTTCACCTTTTCTGCATCTTAATATAATCTATATATTCTTCCTTAGATGTTGGATTTTTTATGCTGTCATAGTTGATTAAGTCAAGCTCACTATAAATAGATGGACTACGTTTGAATAGGTTTAAGCAGCTCAGAACAATAGGCAGATTAGAATGCGTGGTTCAGTGGAACCATTTTTTGAATGTAGGAATGTGAGGGTCATTTTGCTTGTGGAATATATCTGGAGCTTGTCGATGCTGATTCATTCTTTACTTTCCATCGGTATATTGTGTAGTTTTTGCAAAAAATTCTGAGTGCTTACTGCAATTTTTAGGCAGGGATTCTCGGGAACATGCAAAATTTGTATGAGACAGTGAAAAAGGCACAAATGGTTGTCCAAGTTGAGGCTGTGCGAGTGCAGAAGGAACTTGCAGCGTAAGGTTTTATGTTATTTCCTCTTTATTTTTGATTATATAATTTTATTAGCTTGGATGTCTTGTTTTTCCTTCTTCTAGTCTTAACTTATAATCTGCTTGATATTTGTCCATTCTGATATACAGAGCGGAGTTTGATGGTTACTGTGAAGGTGAATTAATAAAGGTACTACTGTTTTCCTCACATGGTTTTTTGATGTCCTTTGTTGGCATATGCCTATCTTAGATGAAGCTGTCAGTACACATGTAGGGCCAACAAAGGCCTTGTATGGTCTGTATTACAGTAGTCCGACATATCAGGAAGGCACATGCCATGAGCATACATCTGTGCTTATCTGTGAATTATTTACTTATGAAATGCACACAAAAATCTCAGGCAGAATTTAACAAAAGGATTTGCCAGACAATGAAATTCTCAGAACATAAGTAATCTGGATTCCTGGATATCTTGAGGTCCAAACTAAGATTTTGTCATATGGAACTGGCTAGTGACTACTACATCATAACCAGACTTAATATAGAAAGAAGACATTAGAAGTTTAGTGATTCCCTGATCAAGGTGGTGGAAGAGAGAAGCAGAAACGAGGTTGAAGTTTTAGAAGAGGAAAGAGTAATAAGAAAGAACAAATGGATGAAGGAATGGGTTATCTAGTTCAAGGAGAATATTAATCCCTCTATCTAGGGTTGCATTTATTGGTTAAGAGAATTGCAGTTAATTGTTGAAAGGTGCTTTTGGTAGACGGTCAAATATGCAATATCGTGGAATACATTGTTGCTGGGTACAAATGCATTGCCTTACTAGTGAAATTTTTGAGGTTTTATGGATGCCTTGCGTGGTTTGGCTGTTCTATATTTAGGTTTTGTACTTGTAATTTGCTTTGTCCATGATTTTTTTCAGTCATCTTCTGATATCGCTGGGAAAGTGAAGACAGAATATTTTTTGGTTTCAAAATTAGAACTTGCAATTGTGTGAGTATAGAGAAAAGTTTTTTTGACTTACATGGAATAAAAGGAAAGAAAAACTGGGACAAGAAATCCATGGTGCTAGCTGGGGTTACCTGTGATTTCTGATGGCAAATAAGGTCATACTAAAAGCAGGAAGATAGTGAACTCATCTGTGGACATTCCTCCATTAGTTAATGAGTTTCATAGTAATATTTGTTTTGCGTGATTGTGACTTGTATTGTTGACGATGTTGTTGGATTACAGTATTTTCTAATGCTGTCACTACAACATAGAAACTCCATTTGAAAATGTCTCAAGCAAGCCTAATTTATCGCTTTCTTTTAATTTTATGCAAGGTCATGCATGGATTCTCCCTCTCTTTCAATCTGTTCATGCTGTTTCTCAAATCTCTGCAGCTTTCCATTCTCTGACATATTTAACAGGCTCAACTAAAGAACAGTGAAACTTAATTAATTTTCGACAGGCTACTTTATCTGGAAACCAGCAACCCGTGCGCATCGAGATTACTGAGGCTGCAATGGAATTAGGAGCTGAGGTGAGTGCAAAATGTTCTGCTGCTACTGTTCAATCTGTAGTGTTGCGATACTTGCTTAATAGATTAGCAAATGTGTTTTTTTAAGGATATTTTTTCTCAAATGATCCTATTGGGTGTTATTCATTAGTTTCACTTCATTAAGTTTATTTCAAGCTTCAAGATTTTGTGAAAATTGCACTAGCCATTTCAACTTGGTTGTCCTCAGTCTAATTGATTTGCAAATTTGTGTCTAGACTTTCTTAGGTAAGGTACTTATAGGCTGAATTATGTGCAGTTTGTTAAGGCTGAGGTCTTGCTTCCATACCGTCTGGCTGGGTTTCCATCCTTATCATTTAGTTAGATTTGAGGAACTGCTTAGGCAAGATTCTGCATTCAAGAAGTTATATGAAGTCTCCTTGGCTCCCTTTCTAGATAGTTATGTGGATGGCCAAGAATGGCAATTGTCTATCAATACCACCTTTCTAGATAGTTATGTGGATGGCCAAGAATGGCAATTGTCTATCATTACCATCTGCTCTGCCAATTGTGAGTTTTTCTGTGACCCCATTTTCTAGTCAAAACAAGAGAACTTGTATTTTGATGAGGAATGAAATGGGAACAAGTCTAACCTCTACTAAATCTGTCATGTTGGAAGTGTCACAACACGATATCCTTCCGTTATTTACTTGAGCATGGGTAAACTCAAAATTCTCTTAGAGTCTCAGACTCTCAGTCCAGATTCTTTTGTGATTCATTCCACCTGTTCCACTTCCTGGAGGTTTTTTTGGTCATTAGTCATACTTCATTCATTAAACTTGAGAATATTGTTCAGACAAATCACAAGCTTCTAAACAAATTAGATCAAAAAGGCTAGGAGGGGCGTAGTTCAACCAGAAAGGAGAGAGTTTACGCGTTCTTTGGGCTTTTGCAACCCAGTCCGCTACTCTATTGCTCTCTTGTGGGCTGTTAAAAAGACTGATGTTGCTCATTTTCTTCAGTTGGGGTTGGGCTTCAAGAATGATGGCTATGACCATCATTTCCACTTCCTCGAGATGACCATGTTATTTTGTTCACCTCTTTTGTAATTATTACCAGATGAGTTTGCTTCTACATCTATCCTTCGACATTGATTCTTCATCTATCTTTTCATGTCCTACAAACAGACTCCTACTCAGGCAGAAAATATTCTTCTTAGTAGAATTCATATGTTGTTTTACTGGTGAAGCCACAGGATTTGCTTTTAATATTGATTTGTTTATCCTAGTAAATTCACTCTCCTTTCCATTTTGCATTATCTCATCATTACTTCAAGAATATGGCGATCGTTTGTATCATTTGGTAAAAAAAGTCCTAATGTACTATCAATCTCCAAACTATTGGCTGGATTGGTCCTGTCATCTTGTTTTCTGCTAGCTCTGTCTCTCAAGTTTCGCCACCTCATATGCCTAAGCAAAACTATTTTACCATATCTCATGATTAAATTTTCCTTTAACTAGCTTAAGAGCTCCTGTAATGAAGCAGGTCAAAATTTTTCTATCTATTTGTGCAGTTCTCTGGAGTTACTTGATGGTAAGGCGCTTTTCTTTCCTAAAGAAGTTTTGCATGATGAGCATGCTGGTGTTTTTGTGTTTCTAGGATAGCAGTGATTCTTATAACCTTGTTCTCCCATGCAGTGGACACACCCTAGTATGGCCTATATAATACTTCCTTTTACAGCTGATTAAATGAATCATCTGCTTAGACATCCTCTCTGGAAGGAATAGTAGCCATGCAAAACTTGGGTGGTCTTGTCTTTTACATGAGTTGCTTGTGCATGGACATTATGGGAGTTTTCTTTCCTAAATGATGCTGGTGGCTGTAGCTCTTATCCCCCATGCTATATTGCCTCCCACTTCATTTCTTTCCATGCAGTTGTTTCTCACTCTTATAACTTGATTCCTTTAACTTCCACCTTTAATCCGAGGCATCAGCTTGGTGCTTGTAGAAATGCCGGGGCCTATGGCTAGAGTCTAGTTTTACTTACTATAGAGATTCTGTGCTGCTTGCTGGGCTTTGGACATTCTTTCAACTTTCCCTTTTTGGTCAAAGGCCTTTCTTTCGAATTGAACTGCGGCAACTATAGGCCAATTTACCAGTATGGCAGAAGCTGCCTTAGCTTTTTTGTATGCCACGTGTATTTTATATTTGACCTTCTATTGATACTTATTGTGCTCTGGTTAGGAGGTTGGGAAGGTAAGGGGGGTGATATAAGTTGTTGAATATTCGCTTCTCCACCTAGAGTTTTTGTTACTATCATTACTCTATAGCAATGGAGAAGTTATCTTGGCAAAAGGTTATTTCACTTAGATATGGAACCTCCTGATGCATGTGTGCACATGTGTGTGCTTGCCAAACCGAATTCCCTTATGAAGAAAGACACATCTATCTTCTGGTGCTTTTTGTGCATCTGCCCAAATACTCTGATGAAATCTAGATCATGCCATAAAGGATTTAGTTCGATTCTAGTAAAAGCCAGATTACCTTGTGGGAAGATACGTATATAATGTGAGCCTGTCCGGCTTCTGCTATTAGAAAAGGTGATGGAAGAATATGATGCTTACATGCTCGACGCTTTCGAATGCAGAGGCTGTCAGAGTTGGTCAATGAGGCTTACAAGGACGCACACCAGAAGAGCGTCCAGGTGAGAATGAAATTCTTATGCACCCATACGAGAGGAGATATCATCATTTTCTGAGCTGACAAGTGTATGTATCTTTCTCAGGCCATGAAGGAGAGAATGAGCGATCTTGCCCAGAGTTTAGGAATGCCACCGGGCATGAGCGGCGGGGTTTAAGCCATGGTAGCTTCTCTCCTCCCGGGAGTGGCTCAGAGTCGAGTTCCAATTTTGTATACAGTCAAGGCTTGTTGTTACAATTTGTACTTTAGCCATAGATTCTGTAACCATTCGAACGCCTGTCGCGGTTTCATTGAAGAAGGCAATTAGTGAATTCATCACCCGTGTCTCATCTGGAGGAAATGATCAGTTCGGCCAATGCTGCTGATGTCGTTTTCGATCTATGTTACTGACTCCGAAGAATGCACACTACTTCTGGCCTGAGAGCTGGAGGGGGAAATATTCCGTTCTTCAATCGCCGGAAAATCGATCAATTTCATTCTGGAAAAATGCGCGCCAAACGCCGGCTAAATGTCGATCATCAACTGTATAAATCTAACCTAATGAATGTTCATCGTTACCAAGCGTACGTGAGCGATCTTGTCTCTTCGGTCGAAAGAAACTCGATTTTTCTCTCGCAAGAGAAACATAATCGAAAGGAATAGTTATGAAAATGAGTATGTAATAGCTATTTTGATAGCTATTCCTTTGGCCATCACCCAATGATTATTGTTATTGTTATTATTGACATACAATAAATTCATTCTTCTCATATAGTAAGAGATGGCGCTAGCATTAGGGATGTCAAAGTCGGACCAAAACACAACCTAATTCGAATTTTCGGATATTTTTTAAATCGAGTAATCACCTAAACTTTTGAACCCTATAATAATTTTAGGTTGGGTCGCATTTCCAATTGACTCAAGAAGGATTCATTTTAATTTCCACAAAGAAAACATACACATAATATATGACTTAGATTGTTCTAACTTTGCTTGACCTACATGTTCAAATTATATTGTTATAGTGTTTCAAGTTGAGTCGAAGTGAAGCTCATGTTTATAATAACTCAATCCATTAGCACACCTAATAAGCACAATGGCACAAATTATCACCACAAATTTCATTTCGTAAGAGATGTGCAATCAAAAGGAGGATTTTTTTTTTAAATAAAAAAGTCTTAAACCATTGAGTTCTTGACAATGACATCATAAACTTTTTTTTAATTTAACTAATTTAGTTAAAAACATTTTTCCTGTTTAGTCTTTTTAACTAATTTTGATTGGACAATTATGGACATGGACGTAGGCCATTTTATGCAGCACAATTGTACGATGTGAATAATTTTTCATTATTTTTTTTCCTTTTCTTTATTTATCTTTCTTTCTTTCTTTTCCTTTTTTCCTTCTAAGCTCGATGAACTTGCTAGAGGAAAAAAAATAGAAAAAAAATCAATTTAAACTTTTTAAAAGTATAAAAATTGTCAACATTAGCACTAGTCATCGGACTTGACACTATAGGCATCTATATCAATGGTTTCAATCAGAATTGACAAATCGCCAAAATATTTTATGATCAAATTGCTTAAATTGCAAAGTTTGAAACTGAATTAACACAAACACAATTGGATCAAAACCTTTTTGGTAATTTCTTCAAATTGAAAATGGATTCTTATCCTTCTAGTTCATATAAGGAAAAAAAATCATAAGATAATATCCATCGCAACTTCTAAAGGCACAATAGATATTGCTCAATTAAAGAACAAAACCATTAAGTATAACGAGATTTGGTTTCTTGTTTCATTTAAAAAAAACAAATATAAGTGACAATATTCAAGCATCTTTTCTTCTTCGAATCTTGACGGATCGTTCTAATGATATGAATAATTTCTATTTAACGTGTTTTGGTATATAATTCACTTTAAATTTATATGCAACCTTTTTCTGTATTGATGATGCAACTTATTAGGACTCGCGGAAATCTCACCAAGCAAGAGTTTCAAGATCTAACTCCTTTAAGGATTTCCTAATTAAACAAGTCAAGCGATTCGGTCAAAAACATCGACAGTGGAAAAAAGCCACCCGCTTCGCTTTTAAATGGTCATGGCATCAAATAATTGATTGGAGTTTCACTCGTTTTTTTTCCCCGATTAATAGATAGGGAGGGAGATAACCTTTTTAAACGAGCAATTTCATTTCAATCAAATTTGCCCAAAAACGGAAAACAAAAAGAAAAAAAAAAGAAAAAAAACGGTTTGGTAGATTTCGCACCTGGCGGCTGGTAGCCAACCGCGTTGACGGCTTTCCACCGGTCAAACGTTGACCCCCTCCCCTCAAGAACAGTTTCCGACAAAAAAAAAAACAAGAAAGTAAATAGATTTAAAAAAAAAAGAATAATAGAAACGACGTATATAAAGCCCGAACACAGTTCCGCACCCCCAGAATTCAATTTCGTTTTTTGGTTTTTCCTCTCTTTTTCACCGTCTTCTTCGCGAAGTCGCGGTCTGTCTCTCTCTCGGGGGTACGATCATCGTCAGGTCAGTCCTTCGTTCGTCATCTCTGTAGATCTGGTTCCATTCTTCATCGAGATCTCGCGATTCGCCGTCCTGGTGGGGAGGCGCTGTTGATCTTGAAATCTCTAGGGTTTGGTCGATTGATCCGGTTCGCGGAAGGCTCTCACGTGTCTTTGATTTTGCAAAATGGAAAAAGCAGTCGATCTTGCTCGATTGCTCCTTTTACATGCGACGGAGGAGTTTATTATGCTGGTAATGGGGTTTTTTTCTTCTTTTCGGCTTTGTCTGGTTGGTTGCAGGTAGCGGTGGGTGAATTTTTAAGGATGCTAGAGCAGCTGTTGATATTCACGAGGGGAGGGTTGATCCTCTGGACGTGTAAGGAGATCGGTAATGCTCTTAAGGGATCGCCGATCGACACCCTAATCAGGTCGTGCCTGTTGGAGGAACGCTCTGGCGCCGCGTCGTACAATTATGATGCGCCTGGTGCGGCCTACACGCTCAAGTGGACCTTCCACAATGAGCTCGGCCTGGTGTTTGTGGCTGTTTATCAGCGGATCCTCCATCTGCTGTATGTAGACGATCTGCTTTCCATGGTGAAGCGCGAGTTTGCGGAAATATATGATCCGAAAAGGACTGTGTATCATGAATTTGATGGAACTTTTAAGCAACTGAAGATGGAGGCTGAGGCTCGAGCTGAGGAATTGAAGAAATCGAAGCCGGTGGGTAAGCCTGTCAGTAATGGCAAAAGGCAAGGGCATGGGCAAAAGGGTGGATATGACGGAGGAAACAAGAGCAGGAGTGAAGGTGGCTTGGCGAACGATGGTGGTGATAGTGAAGGCGAAGGCAAAGGGTATAAAATGGAGAATGGATATGCCAACGGCAAGAATGTCGGAGTCAAAGATTCCAAAATGCCTGCTGTTGTAAAGGGAAAAGAGAATACGAGCTCCAATAATGGAGCTTTCGATGTAAATAAACTTCAGAAGCTTAGATCTAAAGGTGGAAAGAAAACTGACATTGTTGATAACAAGGTTCCCAAGGCGGACACCAAGAAAAAAATAACAAAGAAAAATAGAGTGTGGGATGATCAACCTCCCTCGGCAAAGTTGGATTTTACACAAACTGTGGATGCGAATGGGATTGGGAATGGAAATGTACATGATGTGGCAGAGGTGCATGGTGAAAGCATGATGGACATTGAGGAGGTTGTGAGCAGTGAAAGTGAATCTGAAGATGATCAGGAGGTGGGAAAGGAGAGCAAGCTTGATGCCAAAAAGAAAGGATGGTTTTCATCCATGTTTCAGAGGTAAATGCCATGACACAGATGTTGCTACCTGTGAATCTTTTTATGAGCTTCTTTCCTGATTTTTCAAGGATATCTTCATTGAAAGAGATAGCTGACTCAAAAGGTCGAAACTATGAAACTGTGGTATTTTCTTTGGCATAATCAACCACTTTTCCATGTGATACTGGTTTACTTACTGCACTTTTTTTTCCTCTATATGACCTGTCTGGATACATAATACTACATACTTTGTAAAACTCTCTGAGTATGGTTGGTTTGAACACATGTCGTCATGATGAATGTGCGTAGTTTGTATTGGGCGGTTAATATCATCAAAAGTTTAACATTGGGATAATCCTCAGACCTTGCATTCCATCATAAAACATGTTGATGTTGACTATAAGCCACTCCTCAAGTGGATGAGTTCAGCTTAATCAAGCCATCCGTGAGTCTGGTTGTTATCCCTCCCTACTATTAATCAATCTGGTTACAGAAATATTGATTCTTCCTTTTTGCCCTACCTTAATTATTTTCAGTGTTTTCATTTAATGCATATAATTTCACCTACTTTACGCTTTCTTATGGCTTCTCAAGGTGCAAGTTCTTTTCTTTCGAATTAATTGAGTAAATTTGTCTAATGAAAGGGAATGGGGAGAACTATGAATAACTTGGTCTTGTAGTCTCCCTAGAATACCACAAAATTCTTATGTTGGAACTTTGTTTTGGTGGCATAATGTCGACAATCGAGAGTGGAGTGAGACTTTTCTGAATCTGTTTCAGACTTAATTCATTAAGCTCTCTTTTTATTTTGACAAATTTTTTTGTCAAAATAAAAATAAAAATAAAAATAAAAGAAATTTTTATTTTGACAATTTAGATGTTAGAGTTATTGATCATGGACATACTACTCAGTATTGCAGGAAAGGCTAATCTAGAAAAGGCTGATTTGGAACCAGCTCTGAAAGCTCTCAAAGACAGGCTCATGACCAAGAATGTGGTATGCATTTTTTGTCTGATTAGTCATGGATCTTTTTTTTTTTTTTTTGACAAAAGTTGTGTTATTCTTGATGAGCTGTTCTTGCTGGGACATTTACAGGCTGAGGAGATTGCAGAGAAGTTATGTGAATCTGTGTCGGCAAGTCTTGAAGGGAAAAAACTGGCCTCATTCACCAGGGTTTCTTCTACAGTGCAGGTCACGATCTCTCAATCTTTCAGCATCGACTGCAAGTTTTCATTAATATGGTCTCTACCATTTAGTAGAAGGTTATTTTGTTTTACCAGAAGATGCTAAGTTCTTGTGAAATAATGACTGCAGGCAGCAATGGAGGAAGCTCTTGTTCGTATTCTAACTCCCAGGCGCTCGATTGACATATTGAGAGATGTCCATGCAGCAAAAGAGCAAAATAAGCCTTATGTTATTGTCTTTGTTGGTGTTAATGGTGTTGGAAAATCTACTAATCTAGCGAAGGTAAAGTTAATTTCTATTTATTACACCTTTTACATATTAAGTGGTGGCATAGTAAATTGATTGCCCATCTGTGAAATGAATATGCAGGTTGCTTACTGGCTCCTGCAGCATAAAGTTAGTGTCATGATGGCTGCATGCGATACATTTCGATCTGGAGCTGTCGAACAGCTGCGCACTCATGCTCGGAGACTCCAGGTACTTGATTATGTAGTTCCGTGCTTCTGGATCAAAGTGCATTATCATTCTATGTGGACAAATTAATTTGACTAAGATCTGTGATTGTCTTATTCTTGTTTTGTTGCTTTAGATCCCAATATTTGAGAAAGGATATGAGAAAGATCCTGCAATTGTTGCTAAAGAAGCAATTCAAGAAGCTGCTCGCAACGGTTCTGATGTTGTTCTTGTAGATACTGCCGGTCGAATGCAGGTAAAATATTTGCTGATAATTTTGCATGAGGTCGACTGATATTACCTATACTGTTGGTGAACGTTAAGTTTAATGTTCTTTGTTGTCATCTTCTCCCTTATTGCTGGTCCATACTTGGGGTTTAGGAGTGGACAAGTTGCTAGTCATGCTTGACTTCTCACCAGTAAAGGAAAACTCCGAAGAATTCTTCCAAAATGGAGTCTAAAAGTGAAAACCATCATTCGAAAAAGGCCAAATTCATTGTTGTCAGCACTTATTGATTCTGGATCACTGCATGCTTCCTTCTTTCTCCCTCTATAAATGGTTTTTCTTTTCCTCTGTCGCGAAGTGATTATGTAGTAGGTCCCAAATAATCATTGCTGATTAGCAATGTAGAGGAGGAGGGAGTTCTTTTTTCGAATGAAAGACAGGGATGCACTATAAAAGTTATTCTGTCCTGTTGAAGTACTGAATCATCTCATTGATTGGATAGAGAGGATGGAAGCTGTTAAGGAATTTACTGGGAATGCATATAGAATAAAAATTGTATGAGCACCAAAACTCTGCTCATCAATTGTCCAATAAAATACTATGTGACAAGTAACCTAATAGCCGACTATGATGTTTTCTTTTACCAGATGATGGGGAGGACCTTGTATTTACTATTTCATATTTTTGGTGATTTCTGTATCTTACTTTCCTGAGCCACTAATGATTAATAATGTCTTTGATATTCACAGGACAATGAGCCACTAATGAGAGCTCTATCGAAACTTGTAAACCTCAACAATCCGGATCTGGTTTTGTTTGTGGGTGAAGCATTGGTTGGGAATGATGCCGTTGATCAACTCTCGAAATTTAATCAGGTAGGGTTCATTTATAGAAGCTTTGATGGCTCTCATTGAGTGGCATATGGAATGAATGAAGTATGATGAGTAAGGACAATCCCATTAGTCTAACTAGGGAGGCTTGCTGTCTTGACATGGATGTGACTGCAGGACCAGGTTAACAGCTATCATTTTAAAGGCAAATCAACAGTTTAGTTGAGCTTTTGGAGTTCTTTCCTTGTTTCATGATTTGGTAGATCATTGCATGTTACAAGAGCTTAATACTACATTTTGTTGTTCGGCATTGCATATTCTAACCTCCACTTTTTCAGAAATTGGCCGACCTTTCTATCTCTCCTAGTCCCAGATTAATTGATGGAATTCTGCTCACAAAGTTCGATACTATTGATGATAAGGTAAAGCATTACTCAACTCCCATTGGGCGCATTCAGTTACTTAAATGAACCGTTATCCAATCTCTTACCATTTTCCTATGCGTGTTGTGCTTGCTCTTGAAAAAGGTTGGAGCTGCACTGTCAATGGTCTATGTGTCTGGAGCACCAGTCATGTTCGTGGGCTGTGGGCAGTCATACACAGACTTGAAGAAACTCAATGTCAAGTCGATCGTCAAGACCCTTCTTGCATGAGAATCTGTGCTTCTCGTCTTTCCTCTTTGTTCAGACATGTTCTGTCGTGTGTGCCCTGTCCTTCGTATTTGTGGTAGATTGTGGTCTGACGTTCTTCTGGGAGGTGATCAGTTGCTTGCGGCTATTAATTTAATTCGAGTTTCGAACTGTTTTACTATTCTCCTCTTGTTTGTTAACAGCCTTAGTCCTCGATGTGCATCCTTCTCTTGCATTTGCTGAAAGTAACCGCATGAATTCGTGTTTAACCCTGACTGATGCATAACGGGCAACTTGTTCACATTTATACGTACATGTTAAACGGAAGGGCAAATTTTGGGGGAAGAAAAGCCAACATTCAAGCATCCTCTTGACAGAAGAAAGAAAATGGACCCAGCATCAGAATTGGGCCACACATTTAGGTTTGGTGTTCCTTCTAGCACTAAAACCAAAGGGACAAAGGTAGCAAATCAATTTGGATAATCACCATGTGTTTAATCGGAGCCTTTTGACTTCGTGTTCTTGAATTGAGAAAGAGAGAGATTGTTGCCCTTGTTGCTGCTCGCGGGGTCGACCGTGCAACCCGCGCAAACGACGGCAGGGATCCTCGACCCTGACCCTTGCCCGTGACGATCTGGCCCTTGCCGCAGGTAGGGCTGGGCAGTCCCACTGTCGATACAGATTCGTGTGAGGGTCATTCTTGCTATAGCCACCCTTGCCTAAATGTTCTGTGAGGTTTGCTGTAGCCAACCTTGGCAATCGGTTAGGTTGCAACGCACCTCATCTGGCTCTCTCACGGCACGCGCACATTCGCTTCATTTTATTTAATTAATTTGTTTTGAACAGCCGGTGAGGGTGGTGCCACCGTTCGTTTCGAGTTCGCTAGACCCGGCTAGAGACATCGGTCCCACGCCGGCATGCAAGCCACGGCAGAAGCCGCCGCCGCCGCCTCATCTACAGTCTGCAACTACCTCTTCCCCCGGCGGCTTCTTCCTCTACAGTCTGTAACTCATAAATTCTGACAGTAACTCATAAAAAAAAGTATATGGTTTAAGATATTTAATTGTAAAAACATGGGAAATTACCGCAAGGTGTTAACGAGAGAGAGAGAGAGAGAGAGAGAGAGAGAGAGTCTATTGAAACTAACAAACGTTGTTGTCACGGTCGTCCATCGCTCCTCTTTTATCCACGGCGCACTGCGGGGGCAGCAGGCACGGTGCAGACATGATGACCCGCAACGCAAGATGAACCCGCTTGTGAATTCCATTTCAGATTCAGTATCGACCACGGCCCCGTGCGAGGCTCCCTGTGATCTCTGCCCACTTCGGTGGAGTCGTCCAGCTTCTCACCACTCCTGCTGAGAGAGAGAGAGAGAGAGAGAGAGAGAGAGAGTTTGCTAAGAGTCTGCTTTCATGGAGGTCGCTCCTCCACTCAACTCAGTCCATTGCCGTCTGGGTGAGCACTCTCTATCTCCCGTTGCATGTTTTTGTGTGCGAATGTATGAGCACGCTGGTGCTCTTTTGCAATTTCTTAACCTCTCTCTGTACAGTGGGAAGTTCCGGTTGCAAACATCTGAGGAAAGCCATCCCGACCCCCGTCCCAGTGGTAATTCTCCCTCTCTCGGGTCCCATCTGTTGTGACTGGACAAATGGTGATTTGCTTCATCGATTGATCTCTGTCAGCTATTGCTTTCCCTCCATCTGGATGATGGCAAAGCTCAACAATGAGTGCCCATTTAATCTTTTGCTGCCAGTTGCTGTGTGTGACTGAGGTGAGGGTCCTGACGTTCATTGACAGAGGGACCCGAATTGCTGAACCCATTCTGCGGGGTGAATTCTTTCGAAATCTGCCCAGTGGATTGATTTGCTCTAGCTAAGAAGCCTGCACTAAGGATGTTTAGTTCAAATTGTCAAAATTTTGAATGGATCTATGTTGTTACATATGATGTCGGAGGTGTGAGTCACAGTTGACCACACTCCGAGATTCTTTGCGAATGGGCTAATCTGTCGTTCTTCTTTCTGGAGAAACTAGATCTATAGTTTTACATGGAAGCTAGAAACTGAATTTTTTTTCCCAATGGTGCAAGGTGCAATATTCATGGTGGAACGTAGGTTTTGTACTAGGGCCTAGTGACCAGATAGAGTTTTTTAAGGCTCATTAATCAGGTCCGAATTTTGTAGGAAACCGATTTGAGACAGCTCAATCAATGATTTAAGGATTCGAGCTATAACAAAAGAAGAATAGTGTTTTACCTTTGGTTTCCCAGCATTAGCTAAGTTAGTTAAAAAAATCTCTGTCTCGGATGTGTGAACAATACAAAGAAAACCATAAAGATTCTTTTTTTTGGAATCCTTCATGTGCAGATTTCCTCATCTTCCAAAAGCAGAGGTTTCAGGATTTCCTTTCCTACCAATACAGATTCTCTTAAGAGTTGTTGTTTCTCTGGTGTTGGTACACTTGGTTCTTTGAAGGTAAGTTTCACCAAAGCTGTCTAGTCATTTTTTTATGAAGGTGCAACTTGTTCTAATATCTGATTGGGTGCCATTTGTTTTAGATCTGTTTGTAAATCTCCTACTCATTGTAGACATTGTCATAGGGTAACTATTACGTTCTTGGTAATGCAGCAAGCTCATATCCTCGCTAATAAGGGCATTAAGCTTCCTATTCATAGAGACAAACTGAGTTCCAGAGAACTGATTCAGTTAATTAATAAGAACATCAGTTGTTTTTAAGAACTAAATTTTGCTTCCATGTAATCGAGTTTGTCCTACCACGTCCTGTGGTATCCATCCGGTTGTCAATTCTTATTGCTATATGTGATCATTTGCATCCACCATCTATAGTCATCAGTCCACCTTTCAGCAAACCCATACCATATTCAAGCATGAGTAATTGTTGTTCTTAATTTTTGGTACCTGGTAGTTACTTATCTTATCCATCATAGTTGTTTGACCTTATTTATAACTATAGTTGGCTTGTTTGGTTATTTTCATAACCATTACTACTAGAAGCAGTCTTCATTATTTTCTACAGAAAATGAAATTTTTCTTTAAAGTACTTGCGGAAGACTAAATGAGTCCAATTACTGAATGCCGATAGTCATGACTTGTAGTATTTTGGTTTACATGTACATGTCGATACCAATATCTCTTGTATGTTTGGGATAATCCTTCATTGTGTGAGACTTGTGAGTTCATATGCTTTAAGAGCAGTATTGAAGAAGCTAAGTGCTTGCCTAAGATCAAGAGAAATCTAGTTGTTTAAGTGGGTACTTTTTGAAACAGAAGAAACTGATGAAGCCTGTGTTGAAACATTATCTTCTCCATTCAATTGACTTCCTGCAAGTTTGTTTCTATCTACTAACTCTCTTGATTCTTTATATCTGAACTCCCTTTTGAAGGTATGTTAGTTTAATTGAGTTTTGAACTCTGTCAGCTTAAGAGAACATTTGCAAGAATGAGAAGCTAGGATAAACTATCATTGAATAAGCTCTGATTGTTGCCTAGCAGGATGATGACCTACTTAAGTAATTTTAGCCATCTAGAATCCTATCCGGCCTTGGTCCATATAGTTTGTGCCACAACATATTCATTACCTGAATCACTTTTGGAGCAGCCTATCAGTTATCAAGATACATCTGTACTGGCATTTTTTTCTTCCTGACAGCCTCGTTTTGTTGACTGGGACTCATATTTGCTGCTAGTGACAAGATAGATGTATCGATTAGTATATCAAGGAGCCATGCCGTCTGATAGTAATTGACCACATGCTTGTCCTTAACCTTTGTGCCACTGGTCCTTCAGTGGAGACGGACTACTTGAAACAAAACTGCTATTAATTTTTGCCTTTATGGCTACATTTTGATGTCTTGCAGCATTGCCATTGGAGGTTCTCGATTCCTTCAACATCTTCTGTCTCATCCGATAGGAAAGATCGACAGTATGTGATGACCATCAAGAGTGATCATCCTCAAAATGCAGATTTTCCTCGCTCCTACTCAAGAAAAGAGAAGAAACCCTTTAAAGTACCAATTATTGAGTTGCGGCGAGCAGCAAGGGAGAGACTTAAGAAAAGGAAGGATCTGCCCAGAAGACCTGTTTCACCTCCAAAAAATGGACTGGTCGTTAAAAGCCTTATACCATTGGCTTATGATGTTTTCAATGCAAGGATCACATTAATCAACAATCTCAAGACACTCTTGAAAGTAGTACCTGTCCATGCTTGTGGGTAATATTCTAGCGCATTTAGTGGTTTGAAGATCCCTTTTCTGATGACAAAAACTCATGGCATCTGTCGCTATAATTTGCTTTTCAAGAGACAATTGAGCTTTCATTTCTTACATGAAAGGACTATCTTGCCTCACTTTCTTGTCATAGTAGTTTCATGTCTGCTTTTAGTTTCCTGTTTACAAAGTCACTTCTCTGAAACAAAGAGAAACATTATCCTTTACTCAATAATTAGGTGACACGTTGATTGAGTTTCCTGTTCTTTTACACTTTCCAATAGCTAATCTAGTTCATCTTTGTTTTTGGCCCCTAAGACTTGTTGAACATCATATTATGGCTCAAGGCAATTTTCTGGATAATTCAGTAATGGCAGTTGCTGCAGATGGTGTTTTTGTTCAAGAGTAGCTCTGTTGAACATTTAACAGTAGTTAAAATAGGGCAATATATTCAGAACAAAAGAATGGGCCATATAACTTGATTACTGTTAAAATTCAGTGGCTCCACATGACAGTTTACTTCTTGCTAGGAGACTCCAGATTTGACTTCTTAGTTGCATCTGTTTGGTCATTTGACTGTGGCACTTTACTGTTCAAGCCATTAAATAGGTCTAGTCCTTGATGGGCCTCGTTATTTATAATGTAGCCTCCATTTTCATTATTGTTTCACATATCTGTTTCTTCTTATTTACTTTTAAATTGGTTAATGTCACCACGACCCAAGCAGGTGGTGCGATGAAATCCATGTGGGCCCTGTTGGGCATCCATTCAAATCATGTAAAGGTTCAAATTCATCAATGCGGAAGGGCCTTCATGAGTGGACAAATGCCACCGTTGAAGATATATTACCACCAGTTGAAGCTTATCACCTATTTGATAGACTTGGAAAGCGTATCTCTCATGAAGAGAGGTTTTCAATTCCTCGAATCCCTGCTGTGGTTGAGCTCTGCATCCAAGCTGGTGTTGCAATTCCTGACTTACCTACAAAAAGGAGGAGAAAGCCTATAATTCGTATTGGGAAGAAAGAATTTGTTGATGCAGATGAGAGCGAGCTCCCTGACCCGGTCCCAGAAGCTCCCATAGTTCCAATGTTGACTGAACTACCTGATTCTCAGATACCAGCACCATCCAATGATGAAGAAAAGCTCTTGCTTGCAGAGGAAACATTGCAGGCATGGGAGAAGATGAGGCGTGGGGCCAAGAGGCTGATGAGGATGTACCCTGTAAGGGTTTGCGGATACTGTCCAGAAGTGCATGTGGGTCCCACTGGACACAAGGCACAGAATTGCGGGGCACACAAGCACCAACAAAGGAATGGGCAGCACGGATGGCAGTCTGCCGTGCTTGATGACTTGATACCTCCTAGATATGTGTGGCATGTTCCCAATGCTGATGGCCCTCCATTAAAACGAGAGCTAAGAAGCTTTTATGGAAAAGCACCTGTGGTGGTTGAGATATGTGTGCAGGCCGGTGCAAATGTGCCAGAGCAGTATAAATCAACCATGAGATTGGATGTAGGGATTCCCTCAGATGTCAGAGAAGCTGAAATGGTAGTTTGAGGTTGGTACAGTGTGTTCAATAGCTGGAATATCTTACAACACACGCTGGAAGATAGTAGACAGCATAAGGGTCTGACTCAATGAGTGTTTTTCCTTTCGCTGAACTGTCTGACACCAGTATGACCAAGCTCTAGCTATTCCATCATTTTTGCTTAAAACTGTTGTAATCAATGTAGAGTAGAACTACACCTGGAAATCAATTCATTCATTGAGGTGGTTTTTTTAATATATAATAGGGGGTATTCGGACCTTTCATTTCCTGAAGAAGAGCTGTCCGATACGATACTCTATATTTATCTTTGAAGATGGTTTATAGAAAAGTTCTGGTTTTTGTTTTCCGTGTAGTTTTCTGTATCTGTAACGGCATTAGCTTTGGTGTACACCTTAGACCTTGCAACAGAGTATTTACTTGACAGATCGATGCTGCTTGATTGTGTCATTTGCCACTTATATGGTCATCATTCGGCTCATAGTTGCAGTCTAATATTCATCAATCTTTTACTGTCATGTCCATAGGTATAGGTCCATTGGTGATTTTTGGGCAACTTAAGCTATCTTTTGGTCTTGACCTAGAAAATAAAAAAGCTATCTTTCGGGATTCCCATTGGAGTCACCAGATAGGCATAATCATTCTGACTTTAATATGCTTCCTTCCTATTTCTCATGGCGCAAAGTCATTTTTTGGAGTTATTAACTGATCCCTTTATTGAAGGGAAATGGGGAAAGTGGTCGATGATTATGTGATGGAGTCCTTCCCGTTATCTTGGTACAGATGACATGCTGTAGAGATCTTGTGGTTCTAACTTCGCTTCAGATAGCGAGGCAGCAATCCTTCGGGATGGAGAATGACCCGAGACTTCCTTCTGAATCCAATGTAGATTTATTTTGATTTTCTGCTCTAACTAGTTGGATGTTAGGAATTGATCATGGACGTTCTTCTCCAGATTTGCCTTCCGGTATTGCAGAGAAGGCAAATCTGGAGTAAGGCTGAACTGGAGCCAGCTTTGAAAGCTCGACGACGACAGTCTCATATGACCAACAACGTGGTATGCATTATCATACGCTTAGTTTCATGTCCTAAGAATGGTGAGCTGTGCTCTTCCTCATGAGATATCTGGGATGTTTGCAGGCTGAGGAGATAGCAAAGAAGCCGTATGAATCCGCATCGCCAGTCTCAAAGTAAAGAAACTGGCCTCCTTCACCTGGTATCTTCTGCAGTGCATGTTAGGATCATCTTTCAGAAGTAGTTCTGCGGTCTCTTGCCAATCCGTAGGTCTTTGTCACCTTTACCGGAAGATGCCATGTTCCCGTGAAATACTAGCCACAAAAGTATTTGTGGTCTCTCGCCGTTCTCTGACTCCCAGACGCTTGACTGAGGGATGTCCATGCAGCCATAGAGCAAAATGGATTCTCTGTGATCGTCTCTGTTGGTGCTGGAGAAACTGCTAATCTAGAAAAGGTGGTCCTAATTTCTTTTTTGCTCTATCTTTGTGATTCAATTCATGAACACAAACCACCAAATTGCGCGGCACACGAGCACCGAAAGCGGTCTGGGCGGCACGGTGGTAGGCAGCTTTGCTCGGCGACCTGAGACCTACTCGACGTCGACAGCCCCATGTCGCCTTCTTGATAGCGGGAGTAAACTCTACATTACCAGAAGGTAGATTTGTCGTGGGTGTAGCATGTACCGGTTGAAACTTTTTGTGACTCGAAAATTAGTTTTCCATAATATGACATAAATGTATTAATTTAAGATTTTATTGTGCTATGAAGATTAGATCAAGGTAAACGTAACGCGAATTATCATTAGAGATTTTGTGCGGTACCATCGACCTATTTTCATAACCTTTTTATGTCAGTGTTATGCATTCCCACGGTATAGAGTGCGCTTAGTATTTTCATTTTACTATTTTGTATAGTACGTAAGATATAATATCTGAAGATAAATTAAAGAGAACTTAAGGAAACAAAATCACTCCATGCATACTCTAGCTATAAAAGGAAAAATCCGCGCTGGAATTATATTAAAATAAATCATATGTAGGCACTTTTAATGAATAACTATTTATTTATAAGGAAACATCCGCGCCCTAAATCACTATTTATTTAGAAGTACTTTCTTGTTCCCATAAATCACTAATACATTTTACATGTAACATCGACCAATCATAGCAAATCATTCAGTTTGCTCTCTTAATAAGGGTTACGTAACTATAGGGCATGATGGTGAGAACATCATAGAAAAATTTTATAATTTAAGGTTATGTTCGTTTAATGAAAAATAATTTTCAGAAAAAATATTGTTTGAATTTTTCATCGTTCATTTCATGAAATATAAAATAGTCAAGTAAAATATTTTTCATCAATGTAAAAATATATTCAAAAGTAAAGAAAAATATTTTCCGCTTTTTAAAAAGCAAAAAAGAGTTTTCATTTTCTTTATCTATCTTTAGATATCGTAACTTCTAATAACGTACCTCAACCTTCCCCAAGGCTGGTGAGCCAGCGGCCTCTAATAGTGAGCTGGCAGTCTTTCGCAGCAAGCTCGCGGCCTTTAGAGGTAAATTTGAGTTTTTCCTTGATTTGGTGATTTCGTGATTTATGATGACAATCTGAGAACATAAAAAAATTATGATGATCAACCAATGTTAAACAAAAAAATTAAAAAAAAACTTAAAAAACGTTTTTAAATAATTTTTCTTAAATTTCAAACGAACACTTGAAAATATTATCATTTTCTACTAAAACGACTTTCTATAAAAAAATTTTCAAAGATATTATATAATCTGTTAAACGAACGGTACCTAAATGTACGTTGGAGGAATGTATCCATGTGTCATGAACACACTATATGTGCTAAAATAAAAGGGCAATACGAATTAGTTGGTTTTAATTTTTTGCAGTATGCATTTGTATGGAAAATTAAAATCGAAGTAAGGAAGGAAAAAAAGGAAATGGGTTTTGAAAAAAAAAAATACATTATAAAGGGGAATAATAAGAAAATTGCAGAGCGAGAGCGGATATGAAGAAGCTGATGCAGAATTGCAGATGCCTTGAAATTCGAGAAGATTGCTTCAAGATCACTCAGCAGTCAGCAGTATCAACTTCATCTCTCTCCCCCACCTCCTCGTCGCTTCGCTAACGACGCGAGCCCTGATCGCCGCCGTCCAGCTGAGCTTCTGCCATGGAAGTCGCTTCTTCTTCTTCTTCGCCGCATTCGATGCGGCTCCGTCACGGTGCCCTCTCTCTCTCTCTCTCTCTCTCTCTCTCTCTCTCTCTCTCTCTCTTTCTCTCTGCGCGCATGTTTCGTTGTCCGCGGTTTTTTGGCGAATTTTTTTTTGATTTCGTTCTCTCGTTCTGTTTCCTGCGAAGTGCGGAATTCAGGTTTCAGGGACTCGAGGAACTTCGCTTCGTCGTCGCTTCTTGTGCCGGTAATCTCGCGCTCCTATCTGTTGTTCGCTTGCGATTGAACTGCCGGGGCGTCGGAGGCGCCTTCCTGTTTCTTTTTGGTGCTTTCCGCAACTGATTCTGGAACCTCCTGTTTCGTTTCCTATTGAAAACCAGGAGTAAACTTACCGCCTCCTTCGATCTCGAATTTTTAGTGCGGTCGCTCGTGTTCCTTTCACGGAGTGTGGGCAGAACGTGTGGGTTCCCGAGGTTGTCGATCTAGTCCGAGTGCGTCTGAATTTGGTGTCGCTTGTCTCGCAACCTGTGAATTTCGTTTGGGAGAGGAGGGTGAAGCTGGGGACTGAGTCGGAGTGTTAGTTGACTGAAATGTGAGATGATCTTTTAGAAGCTTTCAACATTAGATTGATGATTTGCCAAATAGGGGAAGGCATAACAGTACTGTACATGTAGGATTAGAGTGAAAATATAAAAGGAATATGGACAAAGACTGAGTTGTGGAAAATGCTCAACTGTTGCACATCTTCTGTTTTGCATCTTTTGCTTCAGTTTAGATGAGGTTTATAGTGATAACACGCTTGAATAGTCTCGACATCCTGCACCTCTTTATCAAGGCTGATAATTTTCTTGTTGTCTGAATTTTTGCAGCTCTGTGTGTATAAAGGAGTTGGGCACTCTCTTTACAGACGCTCGATTCTTAGAAGTTCCAGTAATTGTAAGTATTCATGTTGAGCATGTGCAGTACAAAGAGTAGCGAGTAGCAACATTATCATATCATTATGTGAGTCACATTGATATGAATGAATTCATTGTGGTGTTTCATTTCTAGTTTGCTTTCATATAGATGACCTTCTTAGGGCCTTACCTAGACAGTGGTGTTTTGTAGACCTTGCTGCGATCAGGGTCTGCAAGCACTACTTGACATTTATTGACCTATACATCTTTCTTTCCTGAATCTTGTTTTGCTCAAGCAAATCAAAGATTTCCTTTTGGGTTCCCTGTTGCTTGTACGTTGCGCTCATCATTGGCTAGTCCTTCGAATACCTCCAGTGAATATGTTTGGGTTTTTTTCTAAGATCCACTCATATAGTGATGATTTTGGATTTATTCAAAGGACAATAAACTTGAGAAACTTGAGAAGACTTTACCAAATAAACAAATAAATAAATAAACTAGAGAAATGAGAATGATTTATGACACTAGGCGTGGACAAAGTTTTCTGTGGATGGTACCATAATATCCCTTTTCCTGAGGATATATATAAACCTGTGGGGTGCACTTAGACGGTGGATGGACTTGGAGGAAACGTGATGAAATTGATTGGAAAGGATCAGCTTTGTGATTATTATTGAAATTTATTTTATCTAGTATTGAATGACTAGGAAGTAGGGTAAGACCGTATAGAATGATATCCATGATGCCAAAAAAAATGATATTATTTTTGTCTTGTTGCCTTTGCTTTTCTGCAATACTGGCTGTTCAGGAGTGCTGTGTAATCAACTATATTTTCACATTCTTTCAATGCCAAAAAATTGTTCAACTGGTGACTCTTTGGAACTTGAGTAGTTTGTGGGAACATGGCACCACTGATATGATAGTGCCTTTGGAAAAGGTGCTATGTCTATAAAAGTTATTCAATGGCTCAAAATATCTGTTTGCTATAAGTATCTCTCTTTCCAATGAACTTCTGTGAGACAATAATCACCCAGATGGTCCTTTTTGGTTTTGTTTTGTGGGTTCCTTTTGTATGATGAGGCCAGTGTATGATAAAAGTACATAGATGGAAGTGAGTATTTGCTGCTGATCCTTAGAGCTTATTCAAGTGAAAAAGATGAAGTAAGGGATATTTAATCTTATAGGGACTTAAGACAAATTTTTTTGGATGTTTTTGCTCGAGACATGATACAAGATTAGTCACATTCATACCTTACTTATGTTAAATTTATTGTGAAAGTCCATTTTTCCTGAAGATTTGGTGTGAGGTTTGCCTGTTTGTCTGATTGTCGAGTGATGACTAACAAAGTAGTATAAAGATTCTTAGGTTGATGTGGGTATCATTTGCATTTGCACATTGTTAGACATCACTTCACTTCCTCGTGAGTTCTGTTTACCTCTTAGGTTAGGACTTAGATTGTTCTTGCATCATTTTAGTAAGCCATCTGAATCTTTTGTGGGTTTTTTTATACATGCATTGCAATCAATATGCATACAACTAATTCATAGCCTTTGCTGCTTCTGGTTTCAGTTTCTTCAAAATGCCTTTTCCACCTGTCAAAGAAGCAAATGCCTGCTTTGCATCATCATCCTCTCCATAAAGTTGATTTCAACAGGCCATATTACTATGATACCTTGTACTCTCAGAATAGATTTTATAGGTATACTGTCGTAAGATCTGAATTGGCGGAATATGGGAATTCTGGTGCAGCTCTTCCCTTGCCAGGTCTGTTTGAAGTCTATTTTACCCATACCCCCTACCCCCAACTCGAAATTTTCTATCTCAATCCTATTTCTTTTTCCCTGCTGAATCGCAGTGCATGAAGTGCTTGCTAAAGTGAGAGGAGTTTGCTTCTACGCTGTTACTGCAATTGCTGCAATTATTCTTTTTCAGCTAATGCTGGTGGCACATCCTTTTGTGCTCATCTTGGACCGATATCAAAGAAAAGCTCAGCACTTCATTGCCAAAATTTGGTCTACATTGACTGTTGCTCCATTTATTAGAATTGAAGTTCAGGGATGGGAGAATCTTCCTCCAGCAGACACTCCTGCTGTTTATGTTTCCAACCATCAGAGCTTTTTAGACATATATACTCTTCTCACCCTAGGGAGAAGCTTCAAGTTTATCAGCAAGACCAGCATATTCCTCTATCCGATAATTGGTTGGGCGATGTATTTGTTGGGTACTATTCCTTTGAAACGAATGGACAGCCGAAGCCAATTGGTAAATTCTCTCCTTTCATTTGTCAATGAAGAAGTGTTCCTTTGTATTATTGGGTTTGTAGGTAATAGTCTTGGACTATGGAATGTTCTTCTTGGTTTTATGATTGATCATTGTTTTTGGACTTTTTTCTTTTTTGGCTTCTGCTTGCAGCAATGTTACCTGGTTCAGATGTAGGTTTTATGGATAAATTGTTCTTTTTCTCAGTTCACTGATGCTCTTGGTTCCCTCTACTTGTAGGAATGTTTTAAGCGGTGCATGGATCTCATTAATAAGGGAGCATCTGTCTTTTTCTTTCCTGAGGGAACACGGAGTAAAGATGGAAAATTAGGTGATTTCAAGGTGATGCCCCGTTGCCCTTCTATAGTCTATGCTGATATGAGATCAGTTGAAGAAAACTGGATTTTCCTTCTATCTGTCATAGATGTAGACCAAGGTTGTCATGTCTGTAATATGATCCTCTATTTGTACTTCAAGATTGACATGGGATTTATTTCATTCTTTTTGGTATAAATTGTTTAAGAAATGATGACATTCTGGTTAAATGAGAAAGAAAGAGTAGACTTCTTGACATCTACTAAGATGGAAAAGTTTTTTCTGATGCATTGTTTATCTTGACATGTAGAAAGGTGCATTTAGCATTGCTGTGAAGACGAGAGTTCCTGTGGTGCCTATGACCCTGATTGGAACTGGCAAAATCATGCCAGCAGGACATGAGGGCATTGTAAATTCAGGATCTGTGAAAGTGGTTATACATAAGCCAATAGAAGGCAGTGATGCTGAAACCTTGCGCAATGAAGCTAAAAGTACTATAGCAAAAGTTCTGAAGTGTCAAGGATGAGGAACTTACTAAGACAAGTTCAGTTCCTTCTGCAATCTAATAATTTAATCCATTTTCGCATGATGGAGAGATAAAAGGTATGAGTTGACCCTTACCAAAAAAAAAAAAAAGGTATGAGTTGACTATAGCGCTGCTTATTTCAATGATCTACTTACAAAAAGGAAATAATATTTACTATGAAATTTAGATGATATAGCTAATTGAACCTTCAATTGAAATCATTGTCTAGTTAGTTAGTTGTGATTTTCTTCGTCGTTTTCTGTTAAATTGTTGTTGAATGCTGGTGTACATAGAAGTACTTCTGTTGATATTAGATAAAACAGTGAGCAAGCCTGGTTTTGATGGTGCTTCATGCATGCACCAAGAATTGTTTTGGGTAAACATCCATTCCAAATGTCTACTTGTTTCTGTTTTTAATAATTACCAAATTTCATTTTTTCTACTTCTTGTAAAACTTTCATTGTCTCAGCTTTTTTAAGTAGCACTTTTTTTTTGGGGGACGTATTTTGAGGTTAAACTATTGGGCTTCCATCTTGGCCCCTCTGAAGCTTTGTCTTGGCCATCCTTAATTATCAATTGGATGAGATCCTGCAGAGTCATGGCTCGACTGTTGTGAACATGTAAATCAGAGAGATGAATAACTGCATTCCTACTGCATTTTTGTTGTGGAAGTTGCTCTACATAATGAATTTGTAGTTATTAATGATATGCCTTAGTAAAATAAGTGATTATGATATTATCATGTATTGAATGCCAGAAATCTTTGTCCTCGTTAAGTGCTTTGTGCATCCTTTGTTTCTAATATGATGAAATATCGTTTTTTAAACTTTTAGGCTGCACTTTCAAGAGATCCTATTAGACTCTGGATAGGATAGGTGTTTAGCTGTGGCCTTTTGATGGAATAGAGAGCTAAATAAGCATGGATATAGCCTGTTTATGGATTCCAACTTCAAGGCACTAAGGCCAGATGGGATTAGCCTATCCAGCAAGAGAGACTCATGATGGAAGGAGAAAGTTACACAGAAAATTAGAGCTTGTTTTTCTTTGTCGTGATATCTGTCTATGTTGGGCCATATGCATCGTGAGTGGCCAGGCAAGCCCTTGTTGGCAAGTGCTGATGCTTTGTCATTTGGATGCTGTGTGTGTGTGTGTGTGTGTGTGTGTGTGACACATACACATCCAGTTACTGGAATGTGCCACAACTTCATTATTAGGCCAGGACTGCTTGGCCCAGCCACAACCAAGGGTTAGGAAGGATTGAAAGGAAGGTTCATAGCTCAGACTTTGGTTTGAGACTGAGTCGCGGCAGCTCAAGTGGTCATCTTAATAAAATTGGTTGCCAATCCTTTTGCACGTTAACACCTATTCACCAGTGTGTAGCACTGACCATGGGCTTCTGTTCAGCAGCCAACCAATAGTTGGCGAACCATGAGGGCAAATCTCATTTTTATTATTTTAACTTCTTTTGGTATATCTGGTCTTCAGTGTGTGCCAAACATCGTATATAGGAGTCCTTATAGGAGTTGTCATTTCTGACTTTCACTGGTGGAAATTTCCCTCAACTTATTTTGGTCAACAAGCGCATTCGGGCGTGTATGGCAATTTTATTTCATTTTATTGGAAATTATACACAGATAACCACATGAAGCCCTAGGTTTTGTGTCTCATTAGACTAATGTTTGCATGTTTGTTATTTCTGCAGGCTATATACAATTTGCAAAGGACATGTGCAGTATAAAATTGTAGTTAAGTCAAATTCACGCTGTTTGGCGGGGTGTTATTGACTCGTTCACCTTACAACCGCGACAGCCAGTTTGATTTAGTCGTCAACAGATCACTGACTTTAGTTAAGTCAAATTCTCGCTGTTTGGCTGGGTGTTATTGACTCGTTCACCTTACAACCACGACAGCCGGTTTGATTTAGTCATCAACAGATCACTGACTGCTATATAAGCTTTCATACCAATCCTTCCCCACCTGGCATGCCCAAGTCTAAACGGTAAAGTTTCTCCAGGTTGAAAAATGACGTATTACACGTACCGCATTCCTTGCGAATCGAACTACACTGGGTCATGATCAGGAATCGTTATTTTTTGTTGGATAGTGAAAAGTGAATGATAGAGAGATTGTCTGGAAATCCTGAGATGGAGAATCTGAAAAGCTTCACCAACCAAAGGAAATTGAACGCAACGGTTTCCACGTTGTAATTGTTCTTTTTCTTCTTCGTTGAGAAGTGGCAAGGCTTGTTCGGTTCCTTTGTACACCTAGCAGCAACTCAAACTAGCTTACCTTCATAGTTGCGCTGTATGTTGTGGCAGACGTTCAGTTTGTGCACCAAATTCTCAAACTCACATCCCTGGAACTTTTCATACATAATGATACTTCCAAATTCCTCCTGTGTTCGGACCCTTGTTATCCGAAGTTTGGAAGCGAGGTCCAGATCTTCCCGATCAGGTGGGTGTACTTGCCATCAATCTCTCTGTGGACGCTAGTCCTGCAAAACTTGTAATCGAGATTGCACTTACTGGAGGAGAATGAACTGAGTTCAATTTATACCGTATCCGAGAGGTATCCAAGGAAGCAATTCCCGACGTATTCGGTAGGTGGGGCTTAATCATCTATAGCCATAATGTTTGATCGCGGGTGATTTGGTATCGGCAACATGTTCCTAGATTCTCAGTGCCCGCGCTTGTGCCCAGACATGTCCCGAGGCTCCTGGTGCCTGCGCTTGTGATCAGACCGAGGATGGAAGCTGCGACTGTTGTGTGAATACGCACTACTGGGCAACTGGACCACATCATCTAACTATTTACGGATTTACGTACTTTACATGGACCCAAAGAAAGGAATTCACCGGTACTTTGTCGCTCGGATCGTTCAGCGATGCTAAGTCGATTGGTATACGGCGGTCCGCAATGTTGTGCGGGCCATGCTAATGATGGACTTGGGGTAAAAATGGAGAGTTTATTTTCTAACTATTGTACAATAGATTAGATAAAGAAAAAAAAGGTTCTAATAGACGAGATGCCCATGATGACATCCAAATGTTCATCAGATGATAAGATCTTAGGGGTTTGCTTTGACGAGTTGAGTTGACTTCTTGCTAATTATATATATATATACATATATATGTATACATATATATACATATATATATATATACATATATAAGGGGGAATAATAAGTTTAAGACCAACTTTTTTTTTATGGTCAGGAATTAAATTAAAGCAGCCGTTTGTTTAGTGCTATGCCTGAAAGTACCTCCTTCTCCCACGGTAAGTTCGAACCTCTCACGATTATCGAAAATGTTTTGCTCTGGAGAGCTGTTGTTCCTAATCAAAAAAGCCCAAATGTGTAAATGTAACAAAGAATTTTCAGATGATTCTATCTATAGAGCATCACACATACAAAAAAAAAAAAAAGGTTTGCCCTCTATTTCAAGGCCCAAGCTATTTTCACAAACATTCTTCAGTATACATTTTCATCATAAAACAAATATGAGACGATTACCACGGAGAAAGCTTCAAGCTTCATGAAGATAACAACGTTGGAAGAGAGTCCCCACGGATTTTGCTTTGTTAATGCCACAATTCAAATTCGAGCTGCACTGTTTTTAGATAGTCAATGTTTCATGTAATTGATTTACCCCCATAGTTTACAGTCTACAGGCACAAACCATGTTCACATACATGGAGCTTCATATTCAAGGGACATCACTGTCATTTCACGTTCCATCTTATCTACGATGCACTTTGGGGACAGTCCATCCCGTGACCAATCCGTGCTTTTTCTCGGTCACAACTCAAAAGCCAGTTATCTTTTCATATATATGTTTTTAACTATTTGTTTCTTTTTTTTGGGGCCAACAGCAAACAATTATCTGACCACTCAGCATTTCCCTTTTCTTTTTTTTTTGTCAGTAGAAAATAATTTATATTAGAATTCAAATGTTAATTATATTTAATCTCTATTTCAAATTTATTAAGAAGCCGGAAAGAGCATATCTCCCTCGTATTCGATTTGATCCGATTTGCTGTAAGGACTAAATATACAATATGATAAATTCCATCATATCATGTCTTGAACTTTATCCCGACTACTAATTGGAATCAAAGAGCATATTAGATTCATTTTTATTTCTTGTTAATTTTTGTCTTTGCATAAATTTTGAATGCGTACATTTTGACTTTTCAAAATCGAACCCTCGAAGACTTTACAGATCAATATCTTAGAAGAGATCAAAAGTTTATAGATAATAGGTGAACCATATTAATCAAATTATTATATTGATCATACTTTATATAATTATTCCTTTTCCTTTTCCTTTCAACAGAATTAAAAAAAACAATCTATGGTCTTTTGTTTTTTCCCCCCATTTTTCCAACTGGGCGCGAGCGACAGGCAGGCCCGGCGCAATTTCCACGTAAAGGCAACGAAGGCGACGCAGGAGCCCGTGACTGGCCAGTCGGTTTCGTCTACGCGGCGTCGTGGCAGTTGGCGCTTTGACTTTGTGCACACTCGGTCGCCGTCGCCAGCTCAGGGGCAATTCTGTCATTTCACGTCATCGACGCCCCTCCGATTTATTTGATAAAAAAAAAACTCAATTTCGAGTTCATTCATTTTTTTTTTTGGCTGTAGTAAGCGATATTTCCGATTTCACTCTGTCTCTCTTCCCACGTCGTCTCTCTTGTCCATCTCCAATCCATCGTGGACTGAAAACCCAGCGACAGTTGTTCACTGTAAGTTCGGGTCTCTCCCTCCTTCATCTTCTTCCCAGTTCCTCCTTGGTTTCGACGACTCTGGTGATGCTCTTCTTGCTCTGATTTTTGCATTTACGCAATCGGGTCGGGTTTTTATTGGTGCTTTCTCGACTTGATGCTCATCGATGTGTTGCCTAGATTATGAACTGGGCTGCTTGTGGGTCAACGCACGCCCTTGGTTGGTCTGTGATTGGACGACTCGACTAGCTCTCTTGCTGTTCTGTACCCTGCAAAATTTGCCGCAATCGCTAGTCAACGCGGATTCGTTGGTGACGAGGGGATGCGGTTTTGTGTGATTTATTTATGGTGGTGGTGTTGGTGAAAATTTGTTCGTCGCGGTCGTCTTGCGGTGATAGGTCAGTGAAGGATCTGTTCGCTGTCTGCGCACAGGAGGGGTGGTATGAATGGGCTTTGCTGTGATTTTGTTGCAAACGATATTTAAAAAAATATGTAGTTGGTTTTGGCTATTTTTGGGAGATATTGGGGCAAAATTATGGGATTTTGACTAATTGGACCATATGGGGTTGTCTTAGCAGCATAGCAGTTAACTGATACGCTTGGTGTCATTTAGGTGCACGGATGTAGATTTGATTCCCCAAATCATGCAGTGCTTTTATGTTTAAATGACCTTCTTGGACTTGTGTTTGACTTGATCATGAAGTAAGGGATTACTCGTTATACTCTCCACTGGATTCTTGTTTATTTTTTACTTTTTCTTTGGGGTGCATGGTGATTCGTCTCTTGGCTAATATCTTCTCAAAAGCTTTGAAGGATTGGACTTTTGGTATAATGGACAGTATCATAGGGTTATCTCTAGTTTTTAAGAATACATGGTTTTATTGATCTTCAAGGGTCAATTAGCTGCACTAGATTATTCTAATGTTAGAGCATATCAGCCTGATCAGTCTTTTTTAACAAGTCTAGAATTTTCTTTTCTCTATTTATTGGGTAGTACTTGTCGTAGATTCTTGCATAAAGTGTTTTAAATGAAGTATGTGTTATACACGCGTATGTGCTGTTGCCTTAGCTGTTGACGAATTTGATGGGGTTTTGCTGCATTTTTTAACTACATGCTTCTACAGCATGCTGTCCGTTCTGCTATAAAGTGTGTTTGTATGAGTGCATATGTTGAGTGTCCCTCTGAAATGGATTTAGTTATGGGATGTTGTTGTGGCAATGTCTGCCAGAGATAAGATTCTATATGTGGTTGAGGAAGTACCTGTCTAGTGCATTATTAATGAAAGCAGACCTTTTAGGTAATCTTTTTTTTTTTTTTTTTGGTTCTGTCAAATGCAAGCAATAATGCCGAGGCCTTCTGTAACTTAAACCACTTTGTTGTTCTCCAGGTGACTTGTATCTGGTTTCTGTCTGCATAATGTTCGACTGTGGCTTAAAATCCCACTACATGGGTGGCCAACAAGAGAAGTTTGTGAGGTAGCACACGAAATAGACATATTTTCCATTTGAATGCAATGTACAGTGAAGGTCCTGTGTTGGATGATGCTAATAGCTTTTCTGTAAGAAAACATTTAGAAAAATGGCCAATTTTAAATACATATATGTGAGGGATGAGGGCAAATACCTGCATATCAATCAGGCATTTGGTAGAGTTTGGTAAATTATGGGGCAACTTTCTGAGTACTGATCATTAAGTTCTTTTTTCTGTAAGTACTAACCACCTGGGCTCTTCAGAACATTGCTGTATTGAACGATGAAAGTTAGCATTGTCAACTTTTCCTTTAGTATGTCTGAGTGAGAATATTGTCATTTGGAAAAAAAAATTAAATCTGGGCATATTTGATTTTTGCATTCTGATATAGTCAATCGAGGAAAAAACTGTGGCTTATTTATCTAGGTTCATATATTTTCTCTGTATTTTGAGGCAATCTTGAAATGTGGTGCTCCCTGAGATTTTTTTTATAAGTTTTGTTTTCACCTTCTTTCACTGTTCCATAGGAAGGGCTGGCATGGATCATGGCCTCAATATAATAGTGAAAAGTTGGTCTCTTCCATGCTAACACTGTTTTTAAACTTCTAGGCTGGACGATTTGGACTCTAGAGTATCATCATCTTCTGATACAGGAATGAAGAAGTGTGGGTTCAACATTGAGGGTTTGAGCCGTGTCGGCCACACTAATGCCAAATCTAAGTCCTTCAAAACTGGAATGCGAAAGGGATCTGAAGGACTTAAGTCAATTGGTCGTTCTCTTAGATTTGGAGTTTCTAGGGCAGTGTTCCCTGAAGATCTGAAATCATCAGAGAGAAAGATATTTGATCCTCAAGATAAATTCCTACTGTGGTGGAATAAGCTCTCTCTCCTCTCATGTATTATGGCAATATATGTGGATCCCTTTTTCTTTTATCTTCCTGTCGTTAATAGTTCGAGTAATTGTATTGGCATAGACAGAAAACTAGCCATCACTGTGACCACACTGCGAACCATTGTCGATGCTTTCTATCTTATTCACATGCTCCTCCAATTCCGAACTGCTTATATTGCTCCATCATCCCGGGTTTTTGGACGTGGTGAACTTGTGATAGATCCTGCCCAAATAGCTAAACGGTACTTGCGGCGGTACTTCATCGCTGATTTATTTGCTGTTCTACCCCTGCCTCAGGTTCTTACTGATCTCTTGCTGGCTACTTTTCCTTGGATGTTCCAGAAGACTGTTTTCTCCCTTCTTGCGAACTTTTCTCATCATAGGACGCATTTGTTTCATCAAAAATCAACGATTTGTAAAACATTTTTGTAAAAATGATGGCTTGTATAACTTACAAAGCTAAATTAACGAGAAATAGTTTCATCATCAACAAAAATGCTTAAGCACAGTTCGTTTTTGATAATTAAAATGCTTTCTGTTAATCAACTTACTAAGCATACAACCGATCGTTTTTAGGAAAGTATATTCCATGTCATTGATTTTCTATAAAAAGAATGCACCCAATTTTATTTGTTTTTTATTTCAAATTTTCTATGCTAAGGTTCCTGCTGTGTGCTTAGCTGTTTTATTTGATTGGTTCCAATATACAACTCCAGAGTTTTTTTTCCCCCTGGCCTAATTCATTTTGTTTTGGCTGATATCTATGTTATTATACTGCAAGTAGATCATATTCAATGAAAAACTCTATTGTCGGCTTTGCAGATTGTTGTTTCGGAAATGGGCATGTATGGCACTGTACATTGTTTAGCTTTTTTTTTGTTAAATGCAGATTGTCGTCTGGAGATTCCTTCTGAGATCAAATGGTTCGGATGTATTAGCGACAAAGAGGGCTTTGCTTTTTATTGTGTTTGCACAGTACGTTTTTAGATTTCTTCGCATCTTTCCATTGACTTCAGAACTAAAAAGGACAGCAGGAGTTCTGGCTGAGACTGCCTGGGCTGGAGCTGCATATTATTTGCTACTGTATATGCTTGCTAGTCATGTGAGTGCTTCCAGTTCACTTTTATTTTTTAATTTTGTTTTCTATTATTTTATTTGATGGATTGTCTTACTGACATTGTCTAATCTACGTTTATCCTGCATTCTGCTCTTTCTAGTTTAGGTTTCTTTAGGCTCATTAGTCTGTATTTCTGTGACAAACTGTTCCTCTGTTCATTTGGAGTTTTAAAAATTTGCTAGATGTTGTACGGATGAATCTAAAGGAGGTTGCTGGCAAAGGAGGGTGAGCAATTAGGTTTGCATGCATCTTACTGAAATGTGGTATATTCACACATGAGAAAAGGAAACTGATTAGGTCTGAAGGATCAATACACAATGCGAATCATCTTTCGTTTTCCTTTTTTATTGGTCTTCAGGATCAAAATGCCCTGAGGTGACAATTGGATTCTCTCTCACACTGAATATGGAGGCATGCTCATTTTTTAAACTGCAAGGATGAGATGCCAATCCTGCATCCTATCTTCCTTATAAATACGCTAAACCTTCCTACTATTTAAAAAAAGAGTTAGTTATTGATATCTTGAGTGATACTCTTTGAACAATGTTATGAACAGATATGGCTTGCTGCAAGAATGAATTTGTCTATCTTCAAGTTTTGTTGGGTCTCTTTGGTCCATTTTTAGTTTAGTGGGGCTGTAGCTATTTGAAGTATTTCAAATTTCGACTATGTATTTTGTTACTATTTTTGTGAAAGAAACTTTAATCGGTAGATCTGATAAGCTGTTACCATGTTATTTGTTATTTCTACATTTTTTTTTGGGCCATCATTCTACCTTCGGTTGGAGCTGGTCTTAGTTAACATGCATGTGGTTTCCTTTATGTTAACAAAACATCAGTTGGTAGAAATGACTCACTCTTAAATTATTCAGATAGTTGGGGCATTATGGTACTTGTTGGCTGTGGAACGAAATGATACATGCTGGCAGCAAGCTTGCAATGGAACATGCGTTAAGGATTTTCTTTATTGTGGCAATGAAGGAATGCCTGGTTATGGGACCTGGAACACAAGCGAGCTTGAGTCTAAGTGTTCGACAGGTGATGACAACCCACCATTTGATTTTGGCATCTACGAATCAGCAATTTCATCGGGCATAGTTTCGACCATGAGTTTTGTCACAAAATACTGCTACTGTTTGTGGTGGGGGCTGCAAAATTTAAGGTACATGATTCTATTTAATTATTGTTACATATGGCCCTAAGATGATCTTATGTTAGAATATGTATGCAGTCTCATTCATTATGGAATTAAAGGTAATAAGAAGACTTTAAAATGAGGCAAGAGTAGTTTTGACTTGTCACAGGAATCACATGCTCATTTCCATTGGTTTCATGCTAAGTTGAATGTGTTTCCTTTTTCTATCTTGTCTTTGGCCAACAAAAAGATATCGGGGGCATCTTTATACAGTCGTGTGGTTATCGGAAAGAGTCACAGGATTAGCCTGCATGCTTCGCTTTGCCCTATGTTCTAAAATAATGGAATTCAGCAGAAGAAAGTTTTCTTCTGAGCCAAGTTGAAATTCCTCATTTCCCTTATCTTCTTATCGAGTATAGGAGTTGTCTACATTAAAAAATGACAACTGAGGAAAAACCAAAGAGTCAAAGTAACAGGACTTGAAGAGTAAAGAGGCAGAGGTAGCTTAAGTTGGAAAAAAAAATTCCCAACTCTAGTAGAGTCCATTTGCTAGTAGGTGTAGAGGAAAACTCTTCAACTGTCATGTGTCAACTTCAAATCTTCTAATATATTCCTGTCTGTTTCATTTTGTAAATTACGAATGGAAGAACAAGAGCTCTGAATGTTTCTTTCTAAACCTAGCTCTTTCATCCAGATTTAGGAAGCTGTCCTCATATTTAGCGCAAGTATGACTTTACAAAGCATGAGATCACTAGCATGTAGTTTATATCCCTTTTGCCTTCCAATAAGAATGGAGAATTTACTGGGATCATTCTCCCTCCCCCCCTCTCTCTCTCTTCCTCCCCCTCCCCCTCCCCTTCTCATGTTGCCCCTCTTTGCATTATGAACTAAACTCTTTGATGTGGTAGAATACGTACTAGATCTGGCCACTGAAAAGCCAGCACCATTGTTTTCCAGTTTTTCAATATGCACTATCCCACATGATAAAAATGGATTGGGCAAATTCTGAACTAAGGGAATTATGATTTACAATGTCAGTAGCTATGATTTTACTTGATATCTAGATGCACAGTATTTGTGCATGGGAGGGCATCTTGCTTATGTTTTAATGATAATAAAGGAAAAATAACTCTACCTGCTGTTATGCCTTTGTAGTTGGAGCTTTTCTAGCGGGGGACAAAATTGAGGGTTTTGAGATTTTCAATGTTAATAGATGCTGCAGGTTTCTAGTTTGAGTTTATTGACAGATCACTTTCTATTCTGCTATAAGCTGATGAAGAAGATCTATCTTGTATGCCCTGATATAATTTTCAAACATTTAATAAGGTGGTTCATTTAGCAATCAGCCTTGGTTAAATGGATTCTCTCAAATGTAATGACATTTAGTTTCCCATTGAGGTTCTTTCTTTCATTTGAAAGATTTAGCTGAGAAATCAAAGAATTTATCCTTGCTCTGAAGGTCAATTGTGTGTATATCTTGTGTAAAATCTACTCCTAATGATAGTCTGTTACTTGCAGTACACTAGGGCAGGGGCTTCAGACCAGTACCTACCCTTGGGAAGTTATATTTTCTATTTCATTAGCAATTCTGGGCCTTATACTATTTGCTCTCCTGATTGGTAACATGCAGGTAAACTCTTAAATTCTTTATTCATTTCTTAAAATGCTGTAACCGTAGATCTTCCGTTACTGTAGTTATATCTGTTTTATTGGTAGGTGTCGATCATAGGCTTTCATTGGTTTACCTTATCTGTCAGTCTAGATTTCCTATGCTGTTTTATTGACACTTCAGCTACTCATGTGCCTACTGTCTCCTACGGATAAGTAATGGTCTGTCTGATGCAACACTGGCTGGTTTATTGGACTTGTAAATGACTGCTATAGAATATGCAGATGAATTGGTGGCTCTGTGCACCTTCGAAAGTACTAGGAAGGTGTTTGTTCATTTTAGAGAAGTGAAAAGAGAGAAATGAAGATAATTTTGAGAAATAATTGACAAGATCTATTTAATCCATACATGGTTTTATTTATGCTAATTTATCTTTTAACTTATTATGTTTCTTTGTAACTCTGTTTCTTGTCGCACTAGAAGCTTCACAATTGGCTTAAGAAATGTTGCGTGCCTGTTGATAACATAAAAGGTGTGATGAAAACAGTAAGATATCCACCTGAGTGACAGAAGGTGAAAAGAGATCATTGCTGGAGGGAACACTGGTAACATGTTCTCCTAAGTACCTTGACTTGTCAGAGACCATACAATTAGAGACCTGACCATATGTTGTGTTTTGATCAGAATAAAAGTGCTTAAAGGGGAATTCAAAGCTTGATCTGACTTTAGATGCATTCAAAGTCATCCTATCATGGTTTACAATTTTTTAAAGATCACTACAAAATTTTTCAGATGAAAAATCAATAGGGGAATTAGTCAAAAGTAGGTTAAGATAGCTTGTGTCTTCTAGACTTCTAGGTTTTATGCCACGAACCACGATCCAAAACATGGGGGCAGAAACCTTCCACCTCATTTATACACACTACACACTAACATTAGTACTCTTTTGTTTGTCTAACAGCGTGGAGGGAGTGAGTAATCAACTCATTTGCCTGAAAAAATGTCCTACTTCAGTGCAGAATAGTCCAAACAGTCAGATACGACTATTGGGAATCTTGCAGCTTGTAGTGGCATTGTAGTGCATTGTGGTAAATAAGCTGTGATCTCCTACAGGTGTACCCGCAGAAGATATAAACGTTTTATGATTATTTAGAACACATGATGCAGAAATGATTTGAATACACAAGATACATTGTGTATTTTACCTTATAGAAGGCAAACTTATAATTTGCAATGCTCAATACCTAGAAAAGGACGATCTCATAGTGACCATTTAACTTGTCTTCTGGTATTTCCTGTTTTATATTACCCTTATGTTCACTTTGCTCATTCAGGAATATTTCTTGGTTAATCGGGACAAGAATTGGAAAAATTAGTTTTCTTCTTGATTTTCACATACAATGAAAGATGTCCTTGCTGTATTGAACCTGTGTCCAGGAGTGCAATTTAGTTGACACAGTTTACTACTCAAGCTCAACTCAACTTGAATATTCAAGGCTCGATAATCAACTTGAGCTTTTTTATCATGCATCAGCTAGACTTGAATAAGTTTCTAATGAGTTTGAACTTGCCTCGACTCAGCACATTAAGTTACCAAGTTTTAGTTGAAGCTCCAATCAAACTCAAACTCAAGCCTGTGTGTCATCCTGAACTCTGTATAAACACTATGCTGGGAAATTTAATACATATTAGTCTATATGTATGTTGTATTAGGCAATTGTAATAGCTGAAATACAATTACTCGATTAGGATTGCAAGCTACTCGAGTCAAGTATTTTAACCTTGAGCTTGACTATATTAAGTACTTGAACTACTTGAACTCATAAGGAATCGAGCGAGTTCGAGTACTCTCTGAGGCAAACTTGAGTAGCTCACGATTAGCATGACTCACTTACCCATTAAGATTGTGTTGAAGATGCTCGTATTAAAGAAAAATGGAAATTTTGGTGGTTTTTCATATTCTTTAACATGCTCATATTGTGAGTTTTCTTTGTGGTGACAGACCTATCTTCAGTCTCTTACTATCCGGCTTGAAGAGATGAGAGTCAAGAGGCGTGATTCAGAACAGTGGATGCATCATCGACTGCTACCACCAGATCTCAAGGAACGAGTTAGACGCTATGACCAGTATAAGTGGTTGGAGACCAGAGGGGTAGACGAAGAAGCGTTGGTTCAGAGTCTACCAAAGGATCTCAGGAGAGATATTAAACGTCATCTTTGTCTGGCTCTGGTTAGGAGGGTAAGATCTTTTTAACTTGTTTTGTTACTTCTATTCATATACTTAAGTGTGACAATGCATTTACACGGTTGTCACTTTATTTGCTTCTACTAATATCTCCTGTAACTAGAATATGGGGGCTTAAAGTATGCTGTATTGCATCGTAAAATTTGTTTTTATGCATGCGGTTCATTCATCTTATTCATGCCACATGTAATTTATTGGTCTCCTCATTATTTTATATTTGAAAATGAATCCCGACATGAGTGGATATTTACTCCTGACATCTTAAATATATGTTGCTTTGATATCCTGAGTTTTATATTAGCACATGGCAATTATTGCTGCCAGTGCAAGAGACAATATCTTTGGAAACTATATCTGTTTTGATACTCATTTGGAAAATATCTTTTATTGTGTCTTTACCTATCTGCCAATTACCAAAATTTTCCATCAGATGGGGTGTACTGTTTATTTTCATCTTATCCAGGTTAATTGAACGGAACTTTATCCTGGCGTGTCTCATATTGCCATATGATTTATTGCTGTCTACTTTTTTAGGTTCCTCTCTTCGAAAACATGGATGAAAGATTACTTGATGCAATTTGCGAGCGACTTAAGCCCAGCTTATTTACCGAAAGCACATACATAGTTCGGGAGGGGGATCCTGTTGACGAGATGCTCTTTATAATTCGTGGCCGTCTTGAGAGTGTTACTACAGATGGTGGCAGGAGTGGTTTTTTCAATCGCAGCTTGCTTAAAGAAGGGGATTTCTGCGGTGAGGAGCTGCTAACATGGGCCCTAGATCCCAAGTCGGGCTCCAATCTTCCATCCTCTACACGGACTGTCAAGGCAATAACTGAAGTAGAGGCTTTTGCCCTAGTGGCTGAGGAGCTGAAGTTTGTGGCCAGTCAATTCCGACGGCTCCATAGTAGACAGGTGCAACACACATTCCGGTTCTATTCACAGCAATGGAGGACTTGGGCAGCTTGCTTTATTCAGGCTGCATGGCGGCGATACTCCAAGAGGAAGAGCATGGAACTGCGCCGAAAGGAGGAGGAGGAAGAAGAAGCTGAAGGGTCTGATGGGACACGCAAAAATGCTGGTACTGGTGGTTCTTATAGCATTGGTGCAACCTTCTTAGCTTCCAGATTCGCAGCAAATGCACTCCGCGGGGTTCATCGGAATCGGAACGCCAAGAGTGCAAGGGACTTAGTGAAGCTGCAGAAGCCTCCTGAGCCTGACTTCACTGCCGAAGATGCAGATTAGATTTGTTGTACAATAACTACTTGATTGAGACGTGATGCTGATTGTGGGTCTGATTTATTTGCTCGGAAGGCGCAAGATGATATTTGCTTCCATAAGTTCTAGCTTAGCATTGTATCTAATGGATTGCCGCTTGAAGTTAGTTTTGTCCTTTGTCTTTCGATCTGGAATCAAAGCTATCTATTTGTTTGGGGATTCGTTTCTATCAAGCCTAAAGAAAATGGAAGCTCGTCACCCGTGCGCTATCTTAGCGTATGCATTTGCCTTACTTTAGGTCGGCGTAACAGTGGATTTCAATATCAGAACCAAAAGTCGGGGGTCTGTTCATGATGCGGCTCTCTTTCCAACTCAAATTTTTTTGTGCCAGTTATAGATAGTGATGCAACATCGAGAAATCGCCAGTTCTTGAGCTTGGTGAAATGATCGACCTTTGCCTGGGTTCTTACCTGTTGAGAAAAGTGACGCTAAATAACACAGCAACCGAAAACCATGAAGGGAAGAGTGAGAAGCTAATTGAATGCGTATATTTAGTGCTCGGTGTGTCTGTAAGTGATTGTGCGGGACGCTAGGATCTTTTTTGATTTGGGCAAAAATGCCGGCAACTTAGAGGAATTCAACTTTGTTAGTTATCTTCGGCTTTTTCCTTTTTGACATGAGACAGAATGAAAGTGTTCATGGTTTCTGTCCAATCTGCTTTGAAGAGGTTATCTTTTGCATCGGCTTTTTCCTTTTTGACATGAGACAGAATGAAAGTGTTCATGGTTTCTGTCCAATCTGCTTTGAAGAGGTTATCTTTTGCATTCTCTACCCTGAGAAATTCATACTCAGAAACTCAAGGCCGGGCTCCAAACATCATCGCCATGAATGGTTCTATTTGGGAAATGAGTATGTACAAAAGGCTCCACCTTCACTAGGGAGTAATAAAAGTGCATGAAAGCAACCATCAGATTATCAAGCGGTTTGGGCACATGAATTGGAAGTGATGTTTCATCATAATCACAATCTCTGTTGATGAAGCATCACAGAAATGGCTCATCACCTACTAGCGCATTCAGCAATTGAGTTTTAAAATATGTTTACTAACGAATGTTTTTGTAGCAATCATGGTTTATGCATATGGAACCAGGAACCACGTGCATCTCAAAGGCCTTGCCACTTTCGCCAGATCATCCCCAGTTAGAATCCAAAGAACAAGGGTCTTACTTGGACTGCAAGTGCCTGAAGAGCTTCCAACCGAGAATAGCATGTCGTTTTACTTCATCACAAGGCGCTTCCTATGCATGTAAGGCTATATGTGTGCAACACACAAGCATCTATATATACGATATCAGAGGTGTTTTCATGAACATTGATATTCCCAATAAGTTCAACAGAAAAATTAGATGAGAAAACGGCACATATAATCATCTCATGCTCAATTAACTTAGCTTTCTACTACAAAGAACTAGAAGTACCATAAAAAGATTAGAGAAACGATAGGAAACTTTAAATGAGTTCAGTTTATGACTAGTTCACCAGCTCTCCACAAAGACTTGTTGCATCCGACTAGTATTATTAGATACAGCACTTTTTTCTAATCTTCATTCTACTCATAAACATCTCTAATTTTTGCATTTTTTCTCCAGGTGAAAGAGTGAGAAACCACTCTGTGTTTTTCGAGTCGACGACTTCTAAACAGCTGCCCTCGAGTAAAGTCAGTGAAGTTCAACTTCCCCATTTTGTTTAGAGACTTGCATCGCATCTATTTAAGTTACAAGTTCTACTGTCATCTAATTTGACAACATGGCTGTTCTGATACCCTCTAAATATACAATGCCGCTGCAGAAATTGACCTCGCCCAAAAAATGACTACAATAATGGAACTCAAGAAAGTCAAAAAGGTAAAAACAGATTCAACCATCAGAGATAGGACTATGAGTCTTCTTGTGCAGGAGGTTCAAGCATCCTTACATTACGAGGCAGCATAAACTCAGCAAATATGGGATAGTGGGATGATGGATAGCATCCATCAATGTTATCACTGACCACTTCACAAGAAACTGGTATGAGAGATCTACCGCGGAAAAGAATCCAGTCTATGTGTAGATCCTGAGTTTGGCGATCCCAGCAGAGGCAGAGTGCCCTGAAGATCAATTTGATGTACTCTAGAGTACCCTGCTTGTCACCTAATAGGCAAAGATAAAATTAGTTCACGACAGGCACAAACTTACTTGCAGAAACTCACTTGCAATATACATGGATGATGCCCCTTTTTCACTTGAGAGCCAAAAAGTATACCGCGAAATCCATGATAAGTGCGAACAAGAGAAACATTCTTCCGCACTCGTGCATTAAACCATGCATCCCGCATATCTCCTACTACACCATGCTCTCTGCAGCAAGTAGAAAGAAACCACCAAAACAAGTCGTCAACATTGAAAGCTACGCACAGCAAATTTTGTTCATCCATATATGGAGCAGCAAGCATCAGACATATAGCCATATGTCCAGAGAAACTCAGAAGAGGTATATCACACAAACTATCCTTTTGTTGTCGAAGAAGGCAGAGCAATAACGGAAGCAGGAATTTTGATCTCAAAACTATGACTGTTCATTGAGAAAGGATCTGATAGTATTGAGCTTAGGTTTCAGACAGATTAATATTACATAAGGCACAGAGATTTTCAACATGGCATGTCAATTCTGAAAACCTAATAAAGACTCAAGCTCAGGAGTCATAATAGGACAATAGAAGCACTTCTCACTTGTGTAGACACATTATTATATGGCTTGTGCTAACTGTAGCATCAAGCTTTTACAAGAAAAAGAAATTACTCGCACATGACAAGCATTGCCTAATTCAATGCACCAGATATCAGTGGTACCTTGATCTTCCAAGAAGAAAACGCCCTGTAATTGATTCCTTTTGAGTGTTGAATCCTCCGCAATACACAACTGGCAAGCTGGGAGGTAAAGATGCAATATGTTGCCAAGTAAGCAATGCGCCTCTCCTACGGGCACGTGGGCTCAGTTCATCCATGTTTGTATTTACTATCTGAAACGAAAAACCTGGAGGCTCAACGCCCTTCAATTGGAATGTGTGGGGGCATCACGTCAAGGAAATGCCTTTTCTTCATTCATTCAACAACTTTTCATCTTTTGTCAAGCATATATTAGAGGAAAAAGAAGACCGACAGTCAAAATAGTACATTATGAGAAGGATATTGCCCATGTCGCAATACAAGGAACCTCAGAACCCCATGAGATGCTTCCGCCAACAGAAGGTGACTCTGACAACCAAAAAGTTCCACCTTCTAGTAGCTCTACCTTTAGCGATGGAAAAACAGACAGATAAGAAGCTACAGAAATCCAAAAAAATCATATTCTTATGGTATGATTAGAAGAGGGAGAAAATAGTACTTTCTCTTTGTCGTAGAAAATGGTGCAGTGCTCATCTGTAGCGTCTAGGGACCCTTTTCTTGAGATTCCAAACTGATCATAACCTGTCCATTATATCTGTGAACCAGTGCATTCACAAGCAGTCTAGAAGCTTTTTGAAGAATGGACTATAACATTAACATTTGCTAGATGGCAAATTCCAAATATGGAGGGCATGGCATGTGCAACTTGGATCATAACCTATACAAAAATCCAGACCATTTACAAATGCACTCCAATATGGATGCACTTTATTTGTCACTAAAGCTTGGAGGAACGATTCTCAACATTGGAACTGACAGGTCTATTGGTGACACATGACCACTTTTAAGCAATATATCACCTAAACTATGCAAATTATGATCAAACTATCACCTGAGTAGAGCGTACTCTATCTGTTCAATCAACAAAACATTCAAATCCTTCCCTCCCATACTGAGTCAGGAGAAACATCAAAATCACACATTCTTGTAGCTTTCTATTCTACCTCCTAGTCCGCTTTCTCCTCCATTAAGGTTTCAGATGTTTATAGATATAAAAAAATTGGTGAAATTGGTAAACTGAGAACAAATTACATGTCCTCATGGAAGTCTACCTTCAGCCACAATAAGCTTTATGGGTGAGGAAGACATTGAGACAGTAATGCAGAAAGTAACACGCAGCTAGCTTAGACTATATCGCTTCCTTGGAGCACTTATTTTGATAGAACTTCACAGAAAACTTCACAAAACTTATTGTCAACCTTATCGTTAGTCAAATTAACGGATGGAAAAAACAGCATAACAGTTGAGCTCACTTGGCGTATACTCTGGAAATAGAGAAGATGTGAAATTTACCAGGCAAGCACTGCTGGAGATAATCAAGCTGCGATTTTACACCTGCAAGATCAACAACCAGAACAAATATTGCAGTAAAACAAGAGGGCAGAAACCACATTCTGATCTAAAAGAAAAGCAGCCGGCCATTCAATTACAGGAATAAAGAACCCCCTAAATCAAGTAAGAAAATGTGAAGTTTAATCCCCACAAAAAGATGCTGCTTGTTCTTCATTTTTCAAGTAGCCCATTTACCAACTCCCATGGTTAAGTATATCAAGAAAATGGAAAAATCAAAGAGACCCAGATCCACAAATTAACAGCCCGAGTCAAGATACACACGCCACCCACACACAGACCTTGCTGGGTGCAGAGAATGATGGGGGAGTAGCTCGTGATGACACTTATGCACAAATCCCTCCTCTTCAACCATGAATTCGGGCTGTCTTCACCTTGATCATCGAGCAGATTGAAGGTCATCACCGTGAGGGAGACGCTCATTTTCCCTCAATGAACTCTCTCCCTCTCTCTCTCTCTCTCTCTCTCGCCCAAGCCTTTTCACTAGCCGATCGCTATATGATGCTCATCGATCATACATCAGTAAGCATCGCGTGAGCTGGGCGCAACGAAGAAGCGAGTCATGCGTTGCTTCTTGTAACTCGCTTGCTTGCGATGGCGAAACTTGTAGGACGGAGTCGGGAGTGTGTGAAAGGCTGAAAGACAATTATTGCGAATGCCCACGAGGATGTCTTGCAAATAGATTCGAGGTGGTTTCCCTTTGACCAACCCCCCAAGAAGATTATTTACCAGGCAAAGGCCTCCAAAGCCTATTTCATCTCAATCGTCAAATTCTTTTTTTTTTTTGGTCGAAATCGTCAAATTATTGAAATGTACAATTTACATATAAAAATTTTTCTGCATGTAGATTGGGTCTAATTATGTGGATGATCAATGGTGAATATGATGTCTGCCATTAGAGGTGATCGGTTTTCCGAATAGTTTGGTTCTCTCATAAAATTGGGAATCGGACTTGTGGAATCAATTCCACCAATTCTCCGATATCTAGAAACGAGAACCGGATCAGATCATGCTGATCAGTCTAGGCCAGTTCCTAGGTGATTTAATGGCATTGTGAGAATTCAAACAAAAAATGGAGTTTTTTTTTTACTTTTTTGTTTGCTTTTTTGGATAAAGTTGGGCAAGGATTAGCTTTCACAAATTAAAGTTTGCTTTTTTTAATTACTTTTTATATCTTTATGTTTAATCAAAATATAACAAATTCATGAATAATTCGATTTGTCCGATCCCAACGGTTTGGTCTAGTCCAGAGAGTCTGGTTCGGTTCGATTTGGCCCTTTTAGGAATCAGGAATTAAACCGTCTGGACACTGGTTCCCCTTCCAGGACTTAAGGATTAGACCGACACTTTCGAAAACTAGATCAAATTAGAATTACAAATTGGCCCTTTATTAACTTCCATCAAATATCTCCTTTAAATTGCTCACGTGAAAATACACATGGCAACTAACTCAGATAATTGGCGGGTGACAAAGATTTGTTTCACGCGAAAGGTCTCCCGAGTGACTAGGGGTGATCGGTTCCCTAGGCAGTCCGGTTCCCCCCAGAACCGGGAACCGGACCGACAAAATCGGTTCCCGATTTTTAGGACCGGGAACCGGACCAACAAAATTTAGGACTGGATCGGACCGGACTAACCGGTCCGGTCCGATTCTCGGGTGGTCCAATGAGATGGGAATCCATGGGAAGAATAAAAGGTATCATCACTATCTAGTAGAAGAAGAAGAACTTCCAAGTTTTTAATTAAAGAATAGCAAAAGAAGAAGAAGTTGTGCACTTTCTAGGCACATCCTGCAGCCTGCTTCCAGCGAACAAGACCAGCAAATTGCTGGTTGACCTGCAGTATACCTTAGACCACGCACTAAAAAAGTGAGGAAAGGAAAGAGACGGAGAGGAAAGAGGCGGAGGAAAGAAAATGAATAAGATTAGGGGTCTCTAAGTAACTAGAGATGGGCGGGTTTTGATGGTTTGGTCCTAGTGGTCCGGTCCGGTCCGGTTCCACCCCGGAACCGGGAACCGGACCACCCGGGAACCGGTTCCATTTTTTGGAACCGTGGACCGGACCGAGAGTTTGAAGAACCGGACCAACCCGACCGGTCCGGTCCCGAGTTGGGCGGTCCTCCATGCTCACCCCTACGAGTGACATCGTTCTAAGAGAGCAATATTTGAGAAAAAAAAACTGTGCTAAAATATTCTGATTTTGTCCTAAGGTCTCTCTTACATTTTGAAAATCTGCTAAAATTCATAATTTTGCCTACATTTTGCGCTAACAATTTCCCATGGATATTTACCAATTTGGAATTTTATGTTAGAAATTAAATTAAAGGTAAATGTGGCACATTAAGATTTTTTTTGACATGATAACAAAATTTGGATTAAATGCGACACGGTGTTTTGTTTTTTTTTTTTTTTGTGATGCTGAAATTAATTTTAAAATAAATATGGCATGAAGGTATTAATTTGGGATATATGATATCATTAATCATATTGCAATTATTGTTTGTTTTTGGCCGTTGAAATTTAATCATTAAATAGGGCATGTTTTCTAAAGATTTCCAAACTGGAGGTGCAATAAAGTAATGGATCGGAAAGGTAAATTCTTTTTAAAGAAATATCAATATTTATTTACTTCCTTTTATGAATTTTGAATAGGAAAAATGACACAAATGATCTTAAACTTTAGCCAAAAATATTTTGTAATCAATAAAATTTCAATTTATTTAACATGAACTCTAGACTATTTATACATGTTCAAACAATTGTATAAAATCATTGTTTAATTTGATATATGGACTTAAATAAGTGAAATGATAATATTAAATATTTTAATATAATTCGAAACTAATTTGAATATATATATATATATATATGTATCAAAAGTTCATGAATAACATTTAATAAATTAAAATTTCATAAACTATATTAATATTGAATTAAAGTTCATAGATCATATTAAATATTATGATAAAATTTACGGATCATTTATATTGTTATTCTTATTAAATACGAATGATTTTGTTTTTGGGCGTAGGTTTTGTACAATTTTTGAAAGTTTGGGGGCTATAAATGCGTTTGGAAGTATTTTTCACGTTTTCTTTTTTCGATTAGGATGGAAATGATGAATGCGTTCGAGTGACTTTCTTGTCTAAAGCCGGTGACTGAAATCTCTTCGGTCTCGGCGCCACCCCAAAGAGGAGAAGAAATCTGCGGCTTCTGCGATTCAGGAAGGAAGGAAGGAAGAGAGAGAGCAGAGGCGAGAATGGTGGGGACAGATCTGAAAGCGGAGACGATGAAGCTGATGGAGAGGAGGACAGCCATCGAGGCCGAGATGAACGTCATCATCGAGCGCCTCACCCGGCCCGGCGGTCCCGGTCTCTCCGGTAACCTCGTCGATTCTGAGGTACCCAAAGAAAAAAGACAAAAATAAAAAAAAAAAATAAAAAATTGAAGAACTGAAAGAAGTTGGGTTGGTGTGATGAAGAGTGTTGGAATTCGTCTGTCTGAAACTGCGGTTCTGCTTCTGTGCAGGGGTTTCCTCGTACGGACATAGACATTCCGGTTGTTCGAGCTGAGCGGCGCCGTCTCTCGGGTACCGTGTTGGGTTTGCTTTCGATCCTCTCCTTTTTGCGGCTTGTTTGCAAGAGTAATTAGATTACTGCGTGCTCGCAACAGAAATTTGTGTCTCGAGGACTGAGGTTGATGGGCACTCGGCTAGGGGTATTGATGTTTTTTTTTTTTTTTTGTTATGAGTCAGCGAGCCTTGCTTGTGAAAGTTCACTCTTGGTGCTGCTCAGTTTGGCCGATTGCTTCAGGGCTGTGGATATTGTTGTGTAGCAGCAGAGGCAGTCTACTTTAGCATGTGTTTGTGGACCTTGGCAGTTGTTCCGTCTCGAGTTTCGTTTATTTGTTACGGGTTGCCGTAATATGATGAGATGTTCGTTTGATTGCAGAGCTTCGGAATGACCATAAAGAGATTACTGATAAACTAAATGAGAATATACAAGTCCTTCATTCAGCTAGACTTGCTCCCAGATTGACACCAGCTAAGGGTCCTGGTAGGCTGCTCAAACACTCACGTTACTTTGTTCATCTATCTAGCACGGTTTGACAGTTTACTATCTCTCTAACCATATGTTTTTCTGGAATGACTTCATTTGGTTGATAGTATTATACTATATCCTGTAGTACTTTACAAATTGCGTTCTCTTGAGAATATGTTTGTGGTCACTAATGCTGTGTGTTTGGAAGCCGATGATGCTGAATAGTCCAGTTTTACATATTCTGTTTTCTTTCATGTGTTGTGCCTTTTTCTGCAAATGCATTGGGTTTCTGGGTAGTATTACTAGTTAAGCATCTGCTTATCCTAGTGTTAGACCCTTGGTTGTAAACTCTTAAATTGGGCTGAGATAACTATTGAGAAAATCAAGAATTTGTACATAGAAGAAACAGTGAATTGCTAATTTTTTATGGAAGGATTATTTGTTAATGAACATATGTAGACCTCTAGATGAGTAACTATCCCTGCATATTCAATCACGCACTGAATATCTGATGATCCACATCAAATGGATGAATGCCATAACTTCCTAATTGCTCAAGCATTTAGCCCTGCATTAGATGAGGTTATTGTGAAAGCAATGCACTTCGATTGCCTTATTCTTCCTTCTATACATCTTGAACTATCAAGGGATTTAATTGATATGACTCCCTACTATGTAGGTATTCTAAGGCTTAACAATCATTCATATTGGTGTCTGACGATTTTACCATTCAAAATACAACAAATCAAGAACTCTATTGTATAAATTTTTTCACCCTGGCTTTGCCCCCCTCTGTCCTCTTTTTTATTTGAAGGTGATGCGTTGGGATCGGATGTTAGAAACATGTCACATGTTGACACTACAGCATCAGAATCTTCAAGGAATGTTGTTCAAAAAGATGGTCCCAATGACATGGATGTTGATGTGATAGTCAGCAGACCCTTTGCCATAGTTGATGAAATAGCTGATGGTTCACCGGCAGCTGAGGATGGTTTGCAGCTGGGTGATCAGATTGTGAAATTTGGGAATGTTGAATCTGGCGACAATTTGCTGCAACGACTCTCTTCTGAAGCTCAGGCAAGTCAGGGCCATGCGTTGACTTTGGTGGCTATGAGGCAAGGTGACCTCATTAACTTAACAGTGACTCCCAGAACATGGCAAGGCAGAGGCTTACTGGGGTATGTGATTTTCTTTCTCCCAATTCATTTGTTGTTGTTTCATCCAGTCTGTGGTTATGCTTTACCTTTTTCTTTTCTTAGTGCGCTTAAGGGTATCCTGCTCAGTGATTCTGCCGAATGACCTTTAGAATTGTTTATAGCCCCTTGAAGAAGAAAATAGCATTATGAAGAATTAGCATCAAATTGGTGGACTTGTGATAAAAATAAGCTGTGAAAGTGCTTCAGACCTTTATGCTTTGAAGTGAAGCGACCATCACAAGGTGGCTTTGAGATGTAAATTTGGTTTAAGAGCTTGCTCATTACATGAGATACTCAGTCCTATCTTATAATGTGAAGTTGTGCATTTGTGATAGTTGAGTCTTATTTTGTCTTTGTTTTATGGAAGATCTGATTAAAGACATCATTGTTTGTTCTGCTAGTAGGCTTTTGCATTTCCTTTTTGCTTTGGGTTAGGGAAAATGAAGGAAGAATAATGGCAAAACAACTCAGAGCTCACAACATCAAATCATCAAATGCCACAGTAAAATCTTTTCCCAGCAAAATTCTAGATAGCTCCTTTAGATGGTTTCTAGGTTGCTTCATATTGTTCCAGGAAGAAACAAAGTTATATGAGGTCTCCTTAGTGACGTCCTTTCATTTGATTCATAGAATGCATCTTGGAGTGCAACAGCTTATCCAATTTTCCCTGGAGTCTGCCTTAGCTATTGGTATTTGTGACTCTGACTTACTGCACACTTTGCTCCATCTGTGGAAGCAAATAAGTAGTCACTTTTATATATGTTGGCTAGACACATTGTAGAAACACCGTATTTGATTGCGAGATTGTGTCATGACCATGTTGCTGGCTCCCAAAAGGAATGACATGTACGTGAAATGCTCGCAGGTGCCATTTTCGGATCTTATGACATGCTGTCTCTGCAACTACCCCCAGAGAGCTTCTTTAACAAGGGGCGAGGTGTGCTTAAAAGGATGTCCTGTCCTCCAATTCTGGTCTCCTCCTTTTGTTGCCAAAACATCTCATTATTATGAAGTTCATGTTCGGCCAAAAAGAAGAAAATTATGCAGTTCATTTACTTTTTATGAATATGACTTCTTCACATGTTTGCTGGCAAATATGATGGACACTGTTCCCTCTGGGATTGTACGGCAGATATCACCAGTTACTTATCTGCTTTTGATCCTATTAATTGGGAGGCGACTCATTTAGTATTTGCAACAAAAAATTGTGAATTCATTAATGCGGCTTTGGGTCTACTGCCGGATTGCAACTGTTCTATTCATTTTTGGATCTGGATCCCCTACCTTAGAGGCAGGAGATCAACGGTGAGGGGATGGGGAGAGAAGGGGGTGGTTTCCCCATACATGGCGGAGCAGAACATTTATTGGCTAGGATGACAAGATCATCCCTGCCGCTAGGGCAGGGAATCCTTTTCCTTCATTTTTACTGACTTTGCTGCCTACATATACGAGAAAACCATATATTGTGAAATGGATACGCAATGGCATGATAGCAAGTGTTATTGCTTTCGTGATATTTGTCTTTTGGGGATCAGCTTCAGTAGCTGAAGCGATTGATTTTGGCTGGTGTTGTTCAGTAGCATGTCCCTTGTGGGGATGGAGCCGGTGATCTGAGTTAATAACTTTTTGCTGGTTGTATGTAATTGGATAGATCTGTGTAAGTTTTGAAGGAATAATTGCAAGATAAGTTCTAAAATTTGTCAACTTCACGCTTTGAAGTCATAAAACCTTCATTTTATTCATTTATATCTTAAAATTTGCAACATCGATGTGCGATGAAGTCCTTTCTTCTGTTGATGGGAGGACTCCATTTTGATCAAAAGTTCCTAGTTTGGAGATTTAGATGTACTAAAAAAATTTCTTGGACTCGTGTACAAAGTTGACAATTTTTAGGATTTGTCCAGTGAATATAAGGAAGACTTGTTACAACTTGGTTGTCGTAGGCCATGTACTTCTTTCACTGTCCTTGTAGGGAGGGCTAACGTGAATCTGCCCTGCAATTAATTCGAGATTTCGATTTTTTGGGAGCGAACCAGCACAATTGAGAACCCGTGAACCTTACAAATGTTTTTTAGGAGGTCAGTATCGCAAAGTCCTCATTGCTAAGTAAGGAATACCCAAAGTGAAATTCAACAAATGAAATAACTCGATCTATAAACGGCATCGTTTCGTTGTAGTAAGCTCAAAATAATTATTTACTTGCACTAAGTACGCAAGGAGGAGAAGAATGGCCTATTTCAGAGGCCAGCCACAAAGGAGTTGTCTTCATAAAACATTCGAGACATGTCTCTTTGCAATTGGCGTCGTCGTTTACTCCTTCATCTCGTCTTTTCGACAACCCATGATTTCATAGGTAATCGTACCCTGTAAATGCATTTTAAACTAAAGTTTTAGCCGTTCGTTGCTCGTATAGATTCCATTTTAACTTATCTTGCGCATGGAATATGAAGTACGTACAGAGATGTTCATCAATGAGCAGCGAGATAAGTTAAACTCCAAGCTCAGATTTCAATTGTAAACGTGAAATTACTGCACTCAAGATTTTATTTTCTCATGTACATCTCCTCGCGTGCACAACATAGTGAGCTTATACGGTCTAGTTAGGATATCGTGTGGAATTAATTAGAAGGACCCCCAACTTATATATCTGCCATAAATAAATTGCGGCATATCTTACTGTTTAAAACTCCAATGCCCTAAAAAATAATATTTATTTTACTTTATCTATTATCATTTTAATTATTATTAGTGATATTATAACAGCAGGGTTGCTCCGCAAACTGTATATCACAAATAATTATCGACTTTCATAGCCTTTTTACATTTAAACAATACAAAAAATTCGACTTTGGAGATATAAAGTCATTGTATATGCAACTTTCAGAATTTTCTTTTCCTCTTATAATGTTTATCTGTAGGTCAATTATTCTTTCTACACCATAAACGATTTCATTGGTACAGTAGTGAGATGTATTTGTAGGTTCTTGGACATTTAAAAAATTACTAAAGTGAAGGAGAAATGCACAATTCTTGTGTGGCTGGAACAGTTCTCATTCATCCTACTAAGACTTTTAAATTAAGATTTTTACTGTCCAATAATCAATGAATAGAAAAAAAAATGCACGCCATGCGCACCCCCATGCATTACGTCAGCAAAAGTCCACTCAGTTCTCAATCAAGCAGAAACTCTCTCTATGGGTACTCTTCACATGTCACGCTCGGGCACCAGAATAGCCTCGCCATGACTCTGCAGGCGCCTACCTCTTACTCGTCAATGAACGATGTATTATCAATAATGATGCACTACCATACGTTCGCTTTCGAGACATAGGCAAAATCCAGGTCTAGTCTCAAATTCGATTTAGGAATTTATCCAAGGCAAACAAAATGTGTTCTAACTTGTCTTGATCATTAAGCGTTCGGCATGCACGTCTTGAAAAACCATTATGACTGCATATCAAATCTTGAACCACACCGAGTTCTCGTAACGAGCTTAGTAATAAGCTCCATCTGGAAGATAAAAGCAATCATGCATGCCCTGTTTCTTCATTCACTAAATGTCATGACTTTATGTGCACACTAATTCTTCTCCTCTAGTTAAACAGATTCTACTGGGCATTTAAAGGGGAAATATACAGGCGCCCACCAAGAGACTACAACAGAGAGATACATAAAACAAAATAAATACAGGCTACAAGGAAAAAAAAATTGGAAATACTCAAACCTGGCAATTCATCCTACTCCAGTTCAGAGATCTTTTTCACTTTTCAACAGGGCTTGATTTCGAATCCAATGCTCAGAAGAGTCCTTGCTGATTCCATTGCCTTCTCACCTCCAAGTTCCATGGCCTCTCCAGTCAACTCACCTCCTGTATCTGCCAACAACTTGGTCGAAGCCTTTCCATTTGGGGCAGCATCAACTTTATTAAGCTGTGCACTGCTCAATGATGCAGAAGCAGTAGCAGCAATGAGGGGAGCGCTTGGCGGGCCATGCCTCTTTTTGGGAACTGGCATGTCATGGTCATGTATCCCCTTGTAAGTGATTATGACAGCATTTGCATTGTCCACAGCCGTCTCAATCTGTTTACGGACTGGGCAACCCGCTGAAGTGCATCTGTAATAATTCCTGAAATTCGTGCAGATCATAAATGCCATTACAAACTCTTCAATCTAAAGAGAAATGCTAGATCACAGAACACATGGAAAAAGTCTTCTGACATATCTTTTGATATCATCCCCTTCACGTATCTTAAAAAAAAAATTATTGAATTCAAGATACTTAATAAAAAAACAACTGCTGCCATCAGTTCCTAAAACTAGCAAGGAAACACCAGGCACACATGCCAACAATCCACTATCATAGTGAAGAGTACACAAGCACACTCTCCCCTTGTTTTAACTGCCTACCTAACCAGATGAAGAATACTGGTTCATGCAGATCACTTATTGTTGCAATCATCAGGTGCTTGCTGTATATACGAGACTACAAGTATACAACTAGGAAGACCTCAGACAATCTACAACAACCTCATCGCAGAGCACACTGTGTTTGCTGTGCTTCAAATATGGTTCACAGTTAGTTATTTGCAGATCATTTTTGTACTCAAACTTCAAAATTGATTATTGGAAAAACTTGTGATTGCAGATGCCTGTTATGTTCAACTACAATTGTATTTGTTTCATTCAACTCTCTTGTCCCTATATCTAATTTCCAAATATGATGGAACATGCTTTCATTTACTCAGAAGCAAGCAAGCAACCATTCTGATCTATACATAAGTACCTAGTGATGCAAACAGGCAAAAAAGAGGAACAACATTAAGTACCATGCAATGCCCAAAGAGCTCTTAGAAAATCCAGAGAACAAGTACAGACGTGAGAAAATCTTTTTTCTTTGAAAAGGAAATAAGAAAAACAATCGGAGAAAAAATGTTCTAAACAGTTACAGGTCCAGTCCCTTCAATTTCCCTCCACAAAAGCAAAGCTTACTCTAAGAACCTTGCCACATTAATATATTCTGATGATTTAGCAGTCTCTTTCATTTTATAAAAGATAAAAAAGCTAGAGTAATCATATATGCATCCACCTGGGGTGAGGATTTCCCTTTACCATCTTCTGCCCATACTTTCGCCACCTGTGTCCATCAGCAGAGATCCCCACATCACCTGCTGCATGCACAACTATCTTAGGTTTCTTTCCAGGTTTCGGTTGAGGATCTGAGTGAGACGACTTGTTCTTCTTAACACTGTATGTCAGAGAAGAGGAGAGAAATGATTAAGATTCCACCTAAACAACAATGCTTCCTTGGACAATTGATAGATCAGAATTATCCAAAGAAAGAACACAGCAAGAATTGCAGCTTCCTTCAACTTGCCTTTCTCTAGGCTCTATTTCCTTGACATGCTCGTTCTTTATGGTAATTTCCCCATTTCCACCAAAGCAACCTGAATTTTGATCCTCACTTTTGGTTTTAGCAGGAGTTTCTTGGACTAGCTCCTTGGAAGAAGAGGATGGAACTGAATCATCAAGCACTCTGGCTGAACGGTTATCAGAAAGATGCTTGATATGAGGCCCCGCGGATTGTTCAAATTTACCCTCCAACATCCCATTGACCTTCTTTGGTGGATCATGGTTATGTTGACTTCTGTAAATGGTCTCTAACATATGGCCTAGCTCATCACAACATTCGATCTTTTTTGCAGAACATTCTGTGTTTGTGCACCTAAAATAACTTCTCGAACCTTTGGGACTTTTGACTTGCTTTTGACCATATTTTCTCCAGTTGTAACCATCAATGTTAGAAGTCCTTAAAGCTCTAGGTACATTCCTCGTGAAAGAACTTCTTATATCTTTATCTGGCATGCAGGAACCCATAATCTTCATCCCAGAACCTTGTTCTACTGGAGTTGGACTTGGAATTGATGAAATAGATTGAGTAACAGAGGTTGGTGATAATTCTGATGATACCATCGGAGATGATAAATGCAGATGGTTCTGCGTCTCTGTCTGAATCCCCTCCACTTTACCAACTGCTACAACTTCCTGGTGGGACTGTTGAACTTGCTCCTGAAGGCCAAAAATGTCATTGCCTCAAAAACTTGCGAGCATAGATGAATAAAGGAAGACTTGGTAACAGATTCTACTAACAAGGACATGATGACCTGGTGACAATAGAAATACATATTTCCTGAAACTATCTAGTTTATGATTCATTGAAATGTAGTTATATCAAAGCTCATTATTTCACGGTTGAGATGGTTAAAGATGATATCCCTACAAATCTTGGCCAAAACTTTGCCAAGAATTTCAAGCTAGTCCCTTGACTGCATATTTCGATATTCTCACCCCTAGCTAGCACAATTCAACATTCATCATGTACCATGCCAAATTACATAGTAGATAGAATCTCTCTCCAGGATACATCTGGGAAAATGCAGACGAACGATAAAAGTGCTTCTTTGTGGCAAGTTGTTCTTCCTTTTAAAGTTACTGCCAAAGCTTAGTAATTATATGAAAGTTTCAGATGACTTTGATTGATGTTAGATGTTATTTTTTTTTTATTGTTCTTTAAGATTTTAAGTATTTAAATTCAAACAAAAGCCAAATCTCCAAAACTCAAAGTGACAGTTAAGCAACCAACAAAAAAAAAAACAAATTGAAAAGTCACTTGCGCATGTGAACTGTCTGTTTGATTGGTGTTTAAGGCAGACTGGTAAAGCAACAAAAAAAGCCAATCTTGAATTCACAACCCCCTGCCCCCCGGCACGGGTCCCCATGCAGAAAGTTTAAACAAAAATATGGTGATTTGAAATGTTAATTTCAACATATTTTTTAATATATGGGGTGTTATGCACTAAGTAACATTGATTTTACCCATTTTAACTAATAAGCCAACTACGAAAGGTCAAATGATAAACTGAACACCCTCTAAGTAGTTGCCTGAAAGGTAAGTATGAATTCACAAACCCCCGGCACAGCTCCCCATGTAGAAAGTTTTAACAAAAATTATGGTGATTTGAAATGTTAATTTCAACATATTTTTTAATATGTGGTGTGTTATGCACTAAGTAACATTGATTTTACTCGTTCAAAAATAAGCCTACTACAAAAGGTCAAATGATAAACTGAACACCCTCTAAGTAGTTGCCTGAAAGATAAGTATGAAAAAGTTTGAAAGCATGATCATGCATTTCTGAAATTGAGAGGTCTGGTTCTGGCCATCAGGGACTAAAGATATAGATGGCCTGCAAAATGTTTAATCACGCAAGTTTTAAAGTCTGGCCCATAAATCAAATTGTTCCATGCAAAATGTTTTATCATGCAAGTTTTTAAGTCTGGCCCAGAAATCAAATTGTTCCAACTTACAGATGTATTCGAACACACATTTTCCTGAAAAGTGAGAAAGGATAAACTGCATATTCTTTTTCACATCCTTGAAAGCCATCTTAGGAGCAAATTTATCCTAAAATAGTTGAAAAGAGTTTTGACTGTATTCAAGATCAACATTCTGCCGAGATATGGCAAGTGAATCATGAAGAAAGCAAATGTCCCAAGGACATTGAAACTATTGCTCCTTTAGCAATAAATTGCATATCTCCTTTATAACAACCCAATGCCTTATTCCAAGTCAATCTCACTAAATTTTTGTAATTCAAGATCAACTAATTTTCAGGTACTGTGTGCCAGTGCACTGGGAGCACTGCTAATTTTTCCTCTCTAGCTTCCTTTTAGCATGCAAATTTCATCAACTAGACAAACCTGATGTGCTACCCATGTCCACTCGTATGGAATCTATCCAACATTTCTAAAAACCTTCATTGAAGGAAGAACCCTATGTACTCAACTGAATATACAAGGTGCAACAGGAAAGCACCTCATCTACCAGGAGTTCAAGAAACCTTCCTTAAGCAAATACGTGATTAATACGTCTTGTGACACATATAATCAAGTCCCCTTGTGGCTGACCAGGTGTTGGTACTGGCCTTGCGTTATCCAGCTAACACCTTTAACGATATCTATCCCTTAATCAAACCTAAATCTGGCTTTGATTGCTTCCTCAATCCTCATGTTCATCCTACACTGAGAATGTTCTAGCAAAGTGCATCCAGAAAACAGTTCATGCAAAACAAACATAAGATTGTAAACATGCTAAACTTCCTGATCAGATCCAATTCCATAAACAATTCTTGATTCAAGGAATCATGGTTTTGATTTTTGAGGATAGCAAAGGTTCCGTGCGTGGAGGTTGATTACTTGAGATAAGCCAGTGAGTCATCTGAGCCCCAAATCGCAAGGATTGAGTATTAATTGGTAGCGCATCGAGAAGCCCACTGACAAGTCTAAGACAGTGAAGCAGCTAAGATAGCTTCATGTATAGGCAACTAGGAGGAGTATTGAGCTACAACAATCGAGAATCCAAAGAAAGAAAGGCAAGAGAAATGTAATATTCTGCAGTCTTCACTCTTCACAACAGTATCGCTCAAGTATTGGTGCGAATTTCATCATCAGCCACACGGAGAAGTGAAATTAAGAAGAACAGAGTGAGAGTGAAAAGTCGCTCATGCAAACAAATTCAGAAGAACTCAAATCAAGCTTACTCCAACATAAACAGTAATCAAGTGGAACGTCAACTGATGCTAAAAAGCAAAAGAAACCCGCGATCACCTTGGACTCTTCCGTCGCAGCGCAACTCGCCTTCGAGCCTGCCAAATTCAACCCACCACCACCTCAATCGCCGAAGAATACAAGCAAAATGGCGGAATAAAACGAAACATTGCATAACACGTTTGTTTCTTTTTTTTCCCACTCATTACGGCTTCAGAACTCACCTTCGCACGGATCATGATCGCCCCGCGCAGACGGAGCGGAGGGCGTCGGGGCTAGGGTTTCCGACGAAGGGCCCCCATCCCCCGCTCCCGCTCCCGCTCCCGCCCCACCGCCCCCTCCTTCCCCCGAGCTCGGGAGCTCGCCAGGACGGCCGCCCTCCGCCTCGCGAGCTACCGAGCTCGCTCCTCCCTCGTCCGCCATAAACGGCTCCTACCGAACCACCACCACCAGAGCGAACCAGCAACAACTGCACCGAACACACCTCCTCACGAAAAGAGAGAGAGAGAGAGAAAGCAAAAACTCGTGCAGGTTCTGGAGATTTCCAGTGGTCCGAAGCTGACTCGTAGACGCGCTTCGGCGTCGATTTTGTTCGAATTCCAGATTGATGAGAGAGAGAGAGTCGTTCTTCTTCTTCGCAGTTGCGAATGAATGAAGGGGAGAGAGAGAGGGCATCTGTGTCCTTGACTGGGGATTGACCCAGGTGGGGCTTGATGTTTCTGCCAGGGGAAATGTAACGGAAAACGGGGCCCCGAGGGCGTTGCCGTTTCTCGTGGCGCTGGGAAAGCCGTCGGATCCGTTTACCTCTTGACCGTTTCGCTAACGGCGTGGGCCGGGCCGAGGCCGGGAAAATCCGTTTGTTTTGCTGACTCCCACAGCGCATGTGACAAATGCGGCGGCTTCTTTCTTCATTTATTGCTTCTTCCTTTTGAGGAAAATAATTGGATTGCAGTTAATCATGCGACTCCTTTTCATAAAAAGGAATAATTAAGTGGAAAAAAAAAACCAAACTTATATCCTCTAAAGTAACTCAACTTTGGCCTGATTTCTTAAATTTTAATTTGCTGAAGGTGATTCTTGAATTTTGATGTTATATGTAATGTAATCTTGAATTTTGTTGGAAATATTCCAATATATTCCATAATATATAATTGATCCAATCAATCCTTAATTAATATGTTGGAGATGTTCTAGGATATTAGAGATATTTCAAGAGATATAACTAATTTAGTAAATCCGTAATTAATCTATTAGATTAGGAAAATGTAATCTCGTATGTTCTTTTCCTTTTTTTTTCACATTCTTTCTTTGTATTATAAATAGGATTATGTACATTGTTACAAATTAATAGAAATACAATACAATTCTCTTCTTTTTTTTTTTGTTATAGTATCAGAGCTCTCGTTCTTAGCCTAACTTCTGTATTTTGTTTTTTTTCGAATTGCCTTCGGCTCTTTTTTCTGATTTGCTGTTATAGTCCTTACATTGTAACACAAATTAGTAACCTGAGTAGAAATTCATCTTTTTACGATACCAATGTAAGTTGAACAAACCACAAACAATAGTAAAAACTGTGATTCTTCAATGGACGAAACACTTAACTCAACGCAAGATCACGCTTTTGATCGAATCGACCCTATTCAACATTCTGCTCCTGCTCCGGTTCAAATTTTGAGCCCAATCAAATAGTCACCAATGCAATGGTTTTCTGGCTCAGGGCCAATGGGCCATCGGGACAAATCAAACATGTGTGAACATGGCTCATTTAGAGAGGAAGGATGATCCTTTTTTGGGTTCAACCCAAATGGCAAATGGTGAAATGGGCTAGACCGCTCTGGGTCACAGACCCTAATCCATCTCTTTGAGTTTGGGGACAAATCCCTACCCAATTGCTCAACCCAGTTTCGTGCCTTATGTTGTCCTAGCCAGCGGCGGCTACCCCTAGCCCGGTGACTCTGTGCAGTGCAGGGCGCTTGGTTCAGTAAGCATTGATCAATCTATCTATGCACCACTTGCAATGCCTTGAATCGATCGGCTACATTATATATAACCGCAATGGAACATCCGTTGAGAGATTTCGTATGGCAGACTTTACTAGTTTGTGACGATAATTTTGCTGCAAATCAACCAACTTCATATCAAACTCAAAATCTCCTCAAGGGCGGTGCTAACCTTCTCGTAGCACAGCCGCACCCGTGGCCCGTCCCGATCCCACGCGGCATAGTCCAGCATCAAGACGCCGTTGAAGAGGTCGGAGTACAGCTTCCTCAGCCTCGGCCTCTCGGCCCCAGGCCTGCTCTGGATGATCGTGTAGACGTCCCGCTTCAGGAGGGCCGAGCTCTCGCGCATCTCCCTCTGCGCATCCTCCCACGACCCCGCCTCCAGCAGGGGCTTCACCGCCAGGAGCAACTGCGCGTGGCCCCGGACTGCGCCCAGCGCGTCCTCGACCGTCTGGCCGGGCTTGACGATCCCGAAGTCGAAGGCCGGGCCTTCGGTCGGAGAATCGCGGGTGAGAAGGAGAAGGCCAGGGAAGAGAGTGAGGAGGACAATGCGAGTCTTCTGGTGACGGAGACAAACGGGCGTGGGTAGTCCGTGGGGTATTGGAGCGGAAGTGGAGAGCGAATGGGTTGGAAATTGGGTCGAGAGAGCGAGGGCTGGGTTGCTTCCACTTGGGAATTTCGTCGAACAGTTGCTGGGCGGACTAAGGCGTGGATATGTTTGCAGGGGAAACGGGGAAGAGATGATGACGGAGACGCGAAGGTAATTGGAATGAAAATAAAGATAAGGCAGTTTGTCGCGTCGTATGGGGACGCCCGCGCGTGTTGAGTTTCGGGTGCATCTGACACTCTTTTTGGTTTTTTTCCATTTATTTACATTTTTCGTGATCTAAATCGTATGTATTTTTTACTTAATATATATTTATATTTCAAGCATCTAAAACTTTCCATATGTAGATATGAACATTTAATCTCGCATACTTTACAAAAAAATAATAATCTCACATAGGTAATAAAAAAACATTTAATCAGTGCTATTGTATTAGTGCTAATTCAATTTTCAACTTTCTAATTCTGTCAACTTAGTTATACATTTGCACGGAATTATACCATAATCTTTTCAATCAATTTTCTTGAGGGATCGCTGATATGGCTTATATAAAATTGATTGAGATGACTAATGTTGGAATTTCGAGTAAAGATTTAGGACTAATTCGACAATATGAAAATGTTTAATATTGAATTGTCATCTGTAACATTATTTTTAGGTGGAAGCCCTTTACATCTCATGCATTTCTATCCAAGGAAATGCAAGGGTTAATAATCCTCATTCGAGCCTGCTAATACGATGGTACCGTCATTTACCGTAAAAAAGGGGTCCAAATGGCTCCAAATTCCCATTTGTGAGGATTTTGGCAAATGGGGCCTCAGAAAGTCACAAAATATTTTGAGCACATAACTACAGAGACATTTAAAAAGCATCATATATAGTAGTAATTATATTATAATGGAATGGCAAGACAACTTAGAAAAATTTTCTTTAGTTATTGTTAATGGCATCAAAACAATTTCCCTTCAAATTTAAAAAAACATACAATAAAACAAAATCCTCATTTTTAAAATGTTCCAAAAAAAATGAATGAACTTTTACTTAACGGATAAAGTCGCTCACCATCAAATTTTTCCATCTCTACAAACCAATGAATTCCGCTTGAAATAATTGATTTGGAACACCGACATTTGATTTGGGGAAAAAGAACTCAGTTCACTGACCTTGGCCTTTTCCATTTGGGCTTAGTGATTTTGTTTTTTCCATCTATATTCTTAATAAAATGGACGAGTTCTTGATTGGAAAAAACCATAAGTGCGAAAAATGTTTTTGTGACAATGTTGTCGCCAATAGTAATCCTACATTTACTTTTACTTGAAACGGAGATGTTTTGTCAAGTCCCGTCATGCCCCTCCCTTGGGCACGAGTCGGTCCCTGATTTCTTTCTCTTTGGCCAATTTATTTGCGACGCCCCGGGTAGGTCGTCGGCCTTTTCACAAATCAAAGTTATAACTAAGCGGAAGCGATATAAAAATCAACACTTACAACCCTCCAAATCATATCATCTATCTAATCGGTACTTCTCATATACATACACCAATTCATTTACAACTATAAACAGTCAACACCAAATGACCTTGATACAAGCCTAGGAGGGGGTCATGACTCCCATCAATTATTCCTCTTTCGATCCCGTCTCGATCTACTCTTACTTGATCGGCTCCTCCTCTGGCTTCAGGCTTGATTCCTGCAATTGGATCCGTGATGGAGTAAGATACAGGGATATCTTAGTGAGGGAACCCTAGTCCAAAACTAGGACTATTACTGCCCTAGGGTCCCTAATCGCGTCTCACCTATCAATTATCACATATCTCTCTCGCATTGAGTTTGATCAATTCCTATTCTATCATCTCCTTGACTAAGTCCATGATTAGCCTCAAATTCTGACCACATTGTTAGATCAATCACACTCATGGGCTAGACTTGTTAGTCAACCAATCTCCAACCGGGACTCGGCCCAAAAGGCCATTCAATTAGTCACATGGTGACCGCAACCATCAACTATCTATCTATGAGTCTATCGGTTCGTGACCGGGATTTGGCACTAAACCCAACATACCAGTCAGTCTAGTCAGTTACAATTATCTAACATACATCATTAAGTAGATAATGAACAAACAAATAAATAAATAACATTTAAATAAATAATTTTTTTAATTTTTTAGTTCTTGCCTTAATAAGTAAATAAATTATGTAATTAAAAGTTTAAGGCTGTCTACAATTGGCCTAAGACCCTAACTAAGTCTTTCCGACTCGTTATCGTTTCTCACGTTCAATTATTTCCCGAAGCCATGTCAATTGGCTTATTGTCCATACTATCAATCCAATGAGCTGCCAAATCCATGTAATGCTAATCATCCAAATACCGATCCGTTTAAACATCAAATCCATGGCACACTTAACTTCTTCTAGTATTGCCTTAATTATCCAATCCTCCAATTAAATAACGTCAATTCCATGGCATACTAATCCGAGTCACAATTGACCTAATTCATCAATCTAATCAACGCCATCTCATTGGCATAGTAGCCAAAGTCATAATTGGTTTTACGACTAAACTAGGGTTTTCTGACCATCATTTCCTAGTACGCCATCACCATCATAGATGGTGCAGTTCCAACTATCACTATGTGATCTATAAGTTTCTCCTCGTCACCTCACTGGGTCTTATTGACCACAACAACTGATTATGGCCTATTAGCTACCTAATCGATTCAATTTATCGCCACCGATAGATAATTGTACACCCCATATTCACACAATTTGACCATTTAAGTAATTCTAATAATTCTACTAAAACATTACTTTAGTTCTTTTCAATCCCACTTTAGGTCCAATCGATATCCAATCAAAGATTATGGCCCCTCGGTGAATTCACTCGCCACGCCCTTGGCACGATAACCTCCTTATCCAATCCAGTCACTCAATCACACAATTAAGCCATTCAAATATCTTCCAATTAAGCTCATTGATCTCTTAATCAATCTCCATGTCGGCTCATCACTATACCTCATACTCGACCATACTTAGCCCTATTCATCTAAACATACAGTCATGTCATCCAATTAATTCTAACCATTGCGGTCTCGTCAATCTTTTATTGGATCATTTGCCGTCCAACCGTTACTTAAGGTCTCTTAGCCACCTCAAATCATCCAGTCACATAATTAGGCCTCCAATTGAATCCTATGAACCTCAATAAGTGATTAGGGCTCATAGGCCACCTAATCGATCATTTTAGCTCCTATACCATTAATACTACGTACATGGCCATAACCGGCCCCATGTACCCAATTTACATATTCAGGCAATCCCTAACAATTCTAATATTCCTACTAAAGCAAAAGTACACCTAATATAGGTTTAAAGTCCACTCACTATTGTCCGTGCATCCCAAGCAACGGCTCATGATGACACGCTTCTTGTACTTTCGATCGTGCTTGGGCTTGGTGTGGCTTTTCAATCGTCGATTTGACACCACGGATGGGGTAGTCTAGCTCCGAGGCAGCTCTAGGACATCTCCGGCGAGGCTCCGACGAGCCCTTCGGCAGCGGTCCTTGGCCTTGGGAGGCTGGTCAAGCTCGTTGATGGCGGTCGCCAGTGATGAAATAGCTTCGATTATGCTGGAATTTGACCAACATACCCGGTTGGGTCAATCGGGTGGGGTGCCGGGTCGGCGGGGGAGACAGTTGGGCTTGGGCCAAATCGGCAACGGTGACCGGCTGGGCTTTTGTAGAGGGGGCCTCCCATGAGTCTTTTCCGACAGGTGGTGGAAGTTGGGGTGGCCGGAGGAAGGAGAAACAACTCATCAAAGCTGGTAGTCGTTGATTAGGGTTCCAGAAAAGGGGGTCGCGCTTCGAGGCCAAAATCCAGCAAATGGCGCTGTGTCAACGTCAATGGCTAGTAGATCTGGACTCTTAGGACTCTCATCTTTCCATTGTAGGTGGTTGTGGGAGTTGGGTCTCGGCGGAACGCGCACGGTGGCCGTGCACAGCCATGCTGGCAATAATTGGGTTCACCGACCTTCCGGGGTTCCTCCGGTGGCTTCTAGACCAAATCGATGGCAACTATGACCACCACGGGGCTGAAGGGACTCCTAGGGATGATGGGGAGGTAACAGTTCGGCCTAGGTGTTGTCGGAATGGCCCAAACTTCGATGAGCCAAAATCTAGAAAATTGGGTGAACAGTGCCGAGGGGGCTTCTTTCGGGGGTTCTCAACGACCAACGAGGTGGAGACAAGGGCAGCGGTGGGTTGGGGCTGATAGATGGTGTCATAGGGAAGCCAACGCCACTACAATGCTCCAAATGATGGTCGGACGAGGGAGAACAAGCGGTGTGAAGGCGAGCGCTCGCTCGATGGGAGAATAGGGGGAGGTTGTGGTGGGGAGGAAGAAGACGCAACTGGGGGCAAGTGGCGGCCACCCACTGGCTGGGACACGTGTTGATGTGACGCCTACGGCGTCTGGTAGGCGTAGCTTGCGGCTGGTTGGTCACTGGCCGTTGATAGGACTGCTCCCACGCGCACACCCCATGTTCTCGGCAAAAAGCCAGAGAGAGAGGGAGAGAGGAGAGGTTGGGCTGGGCCGGGTCCTCATGGGTCAGGCCAGGTCCACTTGGGTAGGTCGGTCCATGCGCTAGCTGACCGATCTGCTACCAGGTTTGAGTTGACCATTGACTAGAGTTGACAAAAAGTCAACTTTTCCAAATTCTGCTAAAACTACCCATAGGCCCAAAATTCACTTCTTTTTAGGCCAAAATGCAAATATCTAAAAGTTGGGGGAACAAAACACGATTTCCGAAAATTTGGAATTGCCAAAGAGACGAATTTTCACGATTTAGTCCGGGGATCTTCTGGAGCCGATGGGCCACTAACTAAACCCTAAAATTCGCACAATTGGACCTCAAAACAGGGGTCGGAAGCGGGCCGTTACATGTTTAGCTTTTTTTTTTTTGCACTTAATGTAATTATATCCAACACTGATGATGTTAATACGTTTCTTTTCTATTGTCTTATTTTTATTTTGACTCATATATTTTTTCATCTAATATGAGAAAATCTCACGCGGTGGACTAGCAAACTTATCAAGAGGGATTTATAATTTTGCTAGTGAACCGGGTGCATTGGGAAAGTATGTGGTGAACCCAATCCCTGGCTCCTATCGGTAAAAGTACCGTCCCACTCACATTTCACATAAAATATTATGACAAGTTGAATTGTGCATACTAATTTGGCCACGTCGATATATTATCTCATGTCATACTATTAAGTATTAAGGCTATAAAAAGATATAAAAATCATCACGTCGCATCTTGTAAGATCTAGTCAAAATAGAAGTAGTGGACTCGAGGACGCCGCAAGCATGACGGCGAGCTTCTTCATCTTGGACGACGGTGCATACACGCCGTCTCGCACGAGGTACGACTTGAATATGATATGAATTAATTGACAAGCCGAATCAAATCCGAACATGACGTTGTACGATGTGGTTGACCTGAGATCGACGGAATTGGCTATATTTCAAAAGAAATACGAGAATTAAATCAAATGAATAACATTTCAAAATTTGAGATGGTACTAAAGTGATCTCAATATTGCATATTCGCCCAGTGATCCCAAACCTCTCTCGCTACCGTTGCAAAATGCCTATTTGCTATTTTGCTCAGTTTGATTTCCATGCCTTTCCCCCACAACTTAAATGAGCCTGATGGAATTGGCGACTCATGAAGAGGATCATGACGACGTGCCATGAGTGCCACGAAGAGCACGGCTCTTTTCCACGATAATGGAACAGTTTCTCTGGCATGGTGACTAATAATTATATTCTGCACTCTGAATTTGATGGGGACAAGAGTGCTCTCGCATTCGAGATAGAAATTTTTCATCTTCTATGCGGCAATTCGTGACAAAATGCAGCAGCAAGTATTATGATACCATTAATGGCTAGAGAAAGAATTTCTATGATACCATCACTAACTCTTTTTTATGTAGGGTAATAATCTAATGGAATAACTAGCTCCATTTTTGCAAAAGGTACATGTAAAGCATTAAATATCTTGTGTTCAACTTATTTTGAAAAAATTATCCAAAAAATCTTAAATCTATTACATTTTTTCTTTTGAATTCAAGCTTAAGTCCTTTCGACTTTGCCAATTGAGTGCTAAATTCTTTTCATATTTTATTAATTGAGTTCATTTAGGTAATGTCAAATGGAAATTACTAACGTGAATGCTGAAAGTGTCACGTAGGACGGTCTGAGATAACGTGGACAATTTATTATTATTTTTTTAGAAATTTGAATTTCATTTTTTTTATTTTATGTTTTTCCTTTCTTTCTCTTCATTTTTTTAACGAACTCTAGAGAGAGAGAGAGAGAGAGAGAGAGAGAGAGAGAGAGAGAGAGAGTTGCCAACCAAAGCTAGTGACCTCGTTAGCCACTGGGTGAGGGCTTCACAGCTCTTGCCCAGTGGATGGCTTGGGTCTACGAACCCTCACTTGTGATCGGTAAGGGTTGGTTGACAACCCTCGCTAGTCTTTGACAAAAAAAGAAAGGAAAACATTAAAAATAATCATAAATTTCAAAAAAAAAAGAGGAAAGAATATTATTAAATGTTAGTATTGGCCATGCCATGTAAGATAGTTGGCATACACCTCAATGATTTCCAGCTAAAATTGATCGGATGGACTTAATTGACAAAATGTGAAAATATTTAGTATCCAGTCAATAAAATTAAAAGTTATAAAATTGAATTGACAGAAATATAAAATATTTATGATTTTTCAGATGATTTTCTCACTTCTTCTCACCGACAATCCTGCCCTTTTCTTTTAATGACTGAAATGGGAGCAAGAGGTTCAATGGTTTGAAATTCTGCGTCCATTCAATGTGCACTTTCCTCCAATTACTCCGTGGCCAAAAGGGGCAGACCCACCTTAACAATCCTCTTCTTTTCCCGTGATGGAAGGCGATGCATTTTGATCAGCAACTTTTGGCAGCCCTTGCTCCTGTTCTTTTTTGGAATATCAATGGCCGTGAAGACCACTCCTGAAGTCAACCTCGGGACGTAAATGGGCCAATGACGGTGGGAGATGATTTTTCCCGTAATAACTATGTGGAAGCCAAGTGATCAAATAATAAAATAAATTAGACACCACATGGAAGTAGTAACGTATTTTACTATAAATCAGGCGATATAATGAAAATTATAATCATAATCGAGTAACTTAAACATTTGTAGTACTTTTCAGCTCCTAATTACACCAAATAACTTACACAATAAATAACCTCACAATCTCTCGTAATATGATCTCCTAATCTCACAAAGAAATCATGAACCTTATCATAAGATTTAATTTGCTTCAATATTTGAATTCTTGACGTAACTCCACGAACATAACCCGCTATCAAGCACTCAAGAAACGGGGCTTCTACCAAATCTCTTAAATGGCATCTCATTACTTATGCATATTTGTGTGTGTAAAGGAAACCATCAAGATCTGACTTGGACCGGGAACCAATGAAACCGGCTCCAACTCGTAGAAGGAAACTTACATCTTTTGTTTGCTCCTTACTCTTTCTCTGACCATTGTTTGACCGATTCAAGGTCAAAGTCCATAGCGGACTTCCCAAATTCAGCCCGACCGATTCAATGTCAAGGATCCATGGGGACTTCCCAACGCGCCGTAGGAAAGTCAGTATTACTCTGTCAGCTTCAACACATCACATTGATTCTAATGGCAACTGCGTAACTCCTCATCCACCACAAAGGAAAGAGCAAAGGACTTTGTTGGACTGGCTGGCTAATTCCGAGCGAGCCTCCAAGACAAAGAACCCTAGATAATCATATGATTCACAAAAAGCGAGGGTGAACTGTATTGCTGTAAGTTATCCTGTCCTCTAGGAGGAAAAGAACCATGAAGACCATATCCTCCAACAACCTTTTAAAGATATCGATAAACGAAAACTTGAATCATCTGTGCTTGTGCGACAAGCTAATGACCGTGTGGTTAAGTAGTCAAAGATTCAAATCCTCTTCTTTCCCGTGATGAAGGGCAATGCATTTTTTACAGGGCAACTTTTCATGGCACTTGCCACCGTATTTGGGAGGCAATGGCCATGGATACCCCACACGGTTGTTCCCCTTTTTCTTCAACCACTCTAAAAATTGCAACGCGACGGAGGGAAACTTCCCACGACGCGTTGGCTCAACCATAAATCCTCCAGAATCACATTGATTAGGCTGTACTCTTGCGTAACTCTCCTCATCATTAAACTCGATCAGTATAGTTTAGCTCCTGAAGATGGAGAGCAGGAACTCATCGAATGGAAAAGCAGCGCCGACAACCGGTAGAGGTGCTGTTGAGTTGTCGCTGGGAGCTGAATTCGAGGTGTTTTTGAGTTTCAGAGGCCCCGACACTCGCCTGAATTTTGCTGACTGCCTCTACCACTCCCTGGAGGGAGCTGGGATTCGCGTTTTTAGAGACAATGAAGAGATCAGGAAAGGCGAAGTAATCGGAGGGGAATTGGAATATGCGATCAAGAGCTCCAGAATCTGTATGCCCATCTTCTCCAGAAACTATGCATTCAGCACGTGGTGCCTTCGCGAACTTGCATGCATGGTGGATTGCTCGAGAAACAAAGACTGCAAACCGATGATCCTGCCTATTTTCTTTGAGGTGGATCCCGATGATGTCAAGCTGAAAACCGGTTTGTATCACGATGCTCTGCAGAAGCATGAGCAGAAATTCGGCTGCAATGTAGTGCAGCAATGGAAGGAGGCTCTGAGGGAGGTGGCTTGTATCAAAGGATGGGATCTCAAAGATAGAGGGTAAGGCTTGCGCTTGTCCTTCTTTCTTTCTCTTTTTCATTTTAGATAGTTAATTGATACAAATACAACTACTAACAAACACTCTCATCCTTGCGTCAAAAGCTAAAACTGCTCACTGCTCTCTCTTTCATCAACTTGCAAGGAATTAATATTAGATTACTTTTTAGTAATAGGAATTAATGTTATAAGCTATTTTCTTCCCATATATCTGCAATGTATATATTCAAAATCTTTTGGGAGGAGGGTAGCCAGCGGCGCTTATCTCCCCTCTCTTCGTGGCTGGCTTGTGTTTGATTTACTATATCCATGAGCTTAATAGGTTAATGTTCTATCTATGACCTTTCTGACTAGATTCCTTGTGTCATATATGACAGCCAAGGGGAACTCATTAGATTAATCGTTGCTGAAGTTCTGATCAAGCTGAATGGAAGAGACAAAAAGCTGCCCGATCATTTAGTTGGAATTCATGATTGTGTTGAAGACGTCATGCGCATTTTAGACGAAGGTTCTCCTGATGTGCGTTATATTGTAATACATGGTATGGGGGGCATCGGTAAGACGACTCTTGCCAAGGTTGTCTTTAACCAAATTTCTAGTCGATTTCATGGCTGCAGCTTTCTTTCGGATGTTCGAGAAGCTTCGGAGGCCGGCAAAGTCGTTCAATTGCAACAACAACTATTGTCAGAAATTCTAAACTTCAAACCCGTGGAAATTTCTGACTCTGATGCAGGGATTAACCAAATTAAAAGGAGATTTCGCAACAAAAAAGTCCTTATTGTTCTGGACGACCTAAATAAGTGGGATCAACTCGCAAAACTTGCAGAAAAGCATGATTGGTTTGGTCCGGGGAGTAGAATTATTATTACAACGAGGGACACCAACTTTTTGCCAATCGAAGAGGAGAACCGTCAAAATTATGAGACAATGCATTTCGAAGAGTTTACAATCTATCAAATGAGAGAATTAAACCATCACCATGCTCATCGCCTTTTTTGTAAGCATGCTTTCAGAATGGATTCCCCTCCACATGGCTATCATGATATTTCTTGCGATATCATTCGCAAAGCTAGTGGACTTCCTTTGGCACTTGAGGTCATCGGTTCCTCTCTTTATTGCAGAAGCAGACAATTTTGGAAAGACACATTGAAGAAATTAACTTTAGTACCCAAGCAAGATGTCCTTGACAAATTAAAGATTGGTTTTGAAATGCTTGAGGACACACAGAGAGAAATTTTTCTTGACATTGCATGTTACTTTATTGGTGAAGAAAGAATCCATCCACATTATATGTGGAAAGCGTTGGATTTTTTCCCAAAAAGTGATATCATTATTCTTACCCGTATGTCTTTGATAAAGATTGTTGATGATAGATTGTTGATGCACGACCTCCTCAGAGATCTCGGAAGAGAAATTGTTCGAGCAGAAGACCTTAAAAATCCTGGGAAGCGTAGTAGACTATGGTGTCCCAAGGTTGGACTGGATGTAGTGCAGACTAGAAAGGTAAATTTCTATCCACAACTGTTGTTTTCTCAAGCAAGGGAACAGTAGCTTGAAATTTAGAGTACATTCCTGGACGTGTTTTTTTCTTTTTTATGTGTTGATTATCGCATAAAATTAAATTTATTTAATTTGAGTGAAATGGAGGTAATATCATGATTTATATCTAGTATAATATGATAACAGCTTACAAGGATAATTTGAAAGTAGAATCATCACGATACTTCCGTGGAATGTGATTTCTTTCCTGTTTTTTTTTTTTTTTTTTTCCATTATAGAAAGTTGACGGCATGCCTTTTCATGTCACCAGGGAACAGAGAACATCATAGCACTCACATTAACAGGACTTTCCCAAGAGCACGACTTTACAAGCAAAGAGTTATCGAGGCTGCTTAATTTAAGGTTCTTGGAATTAGAGGGGGGAAACTTAGTTGGAGATTTTAAAAATCTTCTCTCAAATCTAAGATGGCTTTCTTGGCGTCGGTGCCCTTCAGAGTTACGGGTGGTCAATCTATGCTTACGGAACTTAATCGTGCTTAAACTTTTGGAAAGCGACATTCCGGATGATTGGAATGGATGGGGCCCATGCTTGGTATGGTTTCGTCACACATATGTACCTTTGTTGCGATTTGCCTTAGCTCACTTTTCTAATTCTAATTTGTTTCCTAGGCGAATCGTGACTTGAAAGTAGTACATCTTATTAGATGCCATCTCTCGACAACTCCAGACTTCTCAATATGCTCGAATTTGAAGATACTGGTTCTTGATGGACATGGTCCAAAGTCGCTACAAATTGGTAGCTCTATCCGTAAGCTAAAGCGCCTAAAGCATTTGGCAATAATTGCAGCCCGACTTCTGCCGTCAAGGTCGTCAGCAGGCCACCGTTTTGACCTGTTCGCAGTGCCTTCTGCAATGTGCGATCTAAAATTCCTGTCAAGTCTAAAGATAGAGGGGCAGGGTATGCGAGAGCTTCACCCATCAATCGGAGAGATGGCGGGCTTGACGTGCTTGTCTTTAAGGGGTTGTCATCGTCTTAGAAAGCTTCCCGAATCCATTGGAAAGTTGAGATCGTTGCTCCTATTGAATCTGCTCTACACAGGAATCAAAGGGTTACCTGATTCAGTTGGACATCTCAAAAGGTTGGAGGAAATGAATTTGGGATTCACTCAGATAAGGGAGCTGCCCAGTTCCATTGGAGGACTAAAATCATTACTCAGCTTAACCTTGCAGCGTACAAAGATTACACAACTGCCTGCTTCTATTGGATATCTTAAAAGGCTTGAGTACTTATTTATGGCTGGGAGTAAGATAAAGGAGTTACCGAAGACCATAGGCATGCTGGAGAATCTTAAAGTGTTGGAATCTCGCAATTGTAGAAATCTGGACGGCGAAATCCCAAGTGAGATTGGGCGAGTTTCCTTTCTGGAGGTGCTAGATGTATCAGGTAGCAAGGTGAGCAGAGTGCCAACCACCATTAATCAGCTACCTCATCTTCAAGAACTTCGTTTCGGAGATTGTCATCAGCTTGAAAGGTTGCCAGAACTTCCTCCAAGCCTAAAAGTTCTCTGTTTCGGAGCCGGGACTGTGCTTGGCAACCCTGGACAAACTTCATCCAAGTGGATGGGCAAGTCAGCAAAAATGGAGGATTGGAATGTCACATGGCCTCCTCAGCTTTGGGCACTCAGCATATATTGTGATGATCCTCGATCTCTCACAAGGCTTCCATCCAGTCTCTCTCTTTTGGAATTAAGAGATGTCCAGTCACCGATAGAACAGCCGCTGTTTTCCAACTTAAGATATTTGAAAGATTTGTCCAGGTTAACACTCTTTAGATGCTGGTTGAAAGAGATCGAGTTTGATCAGCTAGAGAATCTCCTTCGATTGAATGTGGTTGAATCTGAATCTTTGGTGAGGCTCTCGGGTCTATCAAGATTAGGGAAGCTTGAAGAGCTGACGGTGAGGAGTTGCTCACAGCTAATTGAGATCAGAGATTTGGGAGAATTGCAATCATTGAAGGAATTATTGATAAGGAAATGCAGCTCCATAGAAACTTTACCCAATCTATCAAAACTACACATGTTACGGACATTCCACCTCTTTAACTGTGAATCATTGCAAGTTTTGCCTGATGTACCAAACTCATGTCATCCCTATGTTCATGGATGCCCAATGCTCGGCGAGTCCACTGATGATGGACGCGAATATGTGAGGTTTACTCAGTTGATCAAACTTAATGACCGGAAGGAAGTAGAACAATCGGAAGCATTGTCGTCAGTTCCCGCACCGCGGCTCCATCGAAAAGGCCTACTGATCAATCAAAACCTTGAGATGTAAGTCAAGGGTTGCGTGAGAGTGTGCACCTTCTCTTTATTGCGCAATGTAAATGGCCTTGTAAGTGAGTTTGATTAATGTATAGCTTCTTGGTTCCATTGTAAGTTTGACTTGGGATCTTCATATATGGAAGAAAAGCTCAAAAGCTTAATTTTCTATGATACACTTGCCCATCGACAGAGACATTTGCTAATCAATGTTGAATTCCATGCAATCCTATTGGATAATGTAATCTATCTCATCTAATAATCTAATAATATATAAAGTATTTTGGTCCTTCAAGGGGGAGACCTATGTATGATAACTTTGCTGCAAATCAGCCAACTTCATATCAAACTCAAAATCTCCTCAAGGGCGGCGCTGACCTTCTCGTAGCACAGCCGCACCCGTGGCCCGTCCCGATCCCTCGCGGCATAGTCCAGCATCAAGACGCCGTTGAAGAGGTCGGAGTACAGCTTCCTCAGCCTCGGCCTCTCGCCCCCGGGCCTGCTCTGGATGATCGTGTAGACGTCCCGCTTCAGGAGGGCCGAGCTCTCGCGCATCTCCCTCTGCGCATCCTCCCACGACCCCCACTCCAGCAGGGGCTTCACCGCCAGGAGCGACTGCGCGTGGCCCCGGACTGCGCCCAGCGCGTCCTCGACCGTCTGGCCAGGCTTCATGATCCCAAAGTCGATGGCCCTTGCGGCCTCGGGTTGGAGAATCACGGGTGCGAATGAGAAGGCCAGGGAAGAGAGTGAGGAGGACAATGCGAGTCTTCTGGCGACGTTGACGAGCGGACGTGGGTGGGCCGCGGTGTGTTGGAGCGGAAGTGGAGAGCGGATGGGTTGGAAATTGGGTTGAGAGAGCGAGGGCTGGATTGCTTCCATTTGGGAATTTCGTCGAACAGTTGCTGGGCGGACGAAGGCTGGGATATGTTCGCAGGGGAAACGGGGAAGAGGCGATGATGGAGACGCGAAAGGAATTGGAATGAAAATAAAAGATAAGGCAGTTTGTCGCGTCGTATGGGGACGCCCGCGCGTGTTGAGTTTCGGGTGTATCTGACTTTCCTTTTGGTTTTTCTATTTATTTAAAATTTCCGTAATTTAAATAGTATGCATTTTTTACTTATATATATTTATATTTCAAGCATCTAAAACTTTCCAAATATGTACATATGAACATATAAACTCACGTACATGTTTTGTAGGACAATTAGAAGTTTTGTTTTTTACTTTTTAAAAGAGGAAATACCACCAAAAAAGTAATTATCCGAAACCAGTATGCCTATGATTTATTTACCTTGACTCGTGGAATTTGTTGGCGCAAAATGGGATACAACTATACCGATTTAGGATGGGATAATTATAAAAAAAGTCTTAAACCTTTTAGAACTTTGCCGATTCAATTCTAATTTTTTTTTTTGCCGATTTAGTTATAAATTTTTTGGAACATTTCCATTTTAGTCATTCGATGACTTTTTGTCGAAAAATGCCTACGTAGACCTAAACCTTTTGAAAAATGCCTACTTGGTGATTTCATGCCGAAAGATGCCTACAAGCCGGAAAATGCCTACTTTGCCAATTTAGGATTGAATCAGCAAAGTTCTAAAAGGTTTATGAATTTTTGAACAATTTGGACAATTGTTCCAATTGGACTAATGTGGTATGGATACTAGTTTGAGACTTTTTATAACATAAAAATTAGTTTAGATGCATATAATACGGTTGCACCAATTCTATATTTTTTTTATTGTTTTAATCCTTTTTAAAAAGCACGAACTATCAAGCTTGCAATTGATTTCTTTCCCATTTTTTCTTCGGCGAGTTAATTTCACATCCCTATACTTTATTCAGGCACAGCTCATGTACTAAGAGAGTTCATCTATCAGAATTCCATTCAAGCCCGACGAAGATTTTGTGTCAGCATTGATCATTGATATGTGACGGCTACATTTACAAACTTTGAAAATAAAGAAAATTGCGAAGGAGTGTTTTATGAATTACTCGATTTTATGTACTTGTAATTTTCCTGACGGTGTCATATCTTCCTCAACCTAATGAAAATGACAAGTGCACATTTTACTAGTACGGGATTACCTATGGGTAGGAATCTTTTGTAATAAACATCAACAACCTTTTATTGGAAAAATTACTTAATCGGTACTAAACCTATTCCACTTAATGTAAATATATCCAATATTTATTTTGACTCTTATTTTTTTGTCCTAATATGAGAAAATCTCAAGAAAACTTATCAAGAGGGATTTATGATTTTCCTAGTGAACCAGGTGCAGCAGAGTAACGTTGCAGTCAGCTAAGCTTTTTCCAACTCTCACTAATGAGAGAGAGAGAGAGAGAGAGAGAGAGAGAGAGAGAGAGAGAGAGGATCATAACGCTTTCCTTTCCCTCAACAATCGGAAGCTGCACTTGTCTTGGAGGACATCTTAATGATGCTGCAATCAAGGGTACGAAAATGAACTGAAAAGCATCTATTGGGGATCATAAAGATCTCACCCTTCCATCTTACTTCTCATCGATCTGATTGGCACCTTGTCATTGACCTCTCTGTCTCTCTCTCTCTCTCTCTTCCTTCACCTCGCATCTGCATAAATGAAGGTTTCTACCAGTTGCTGCTGATGACGATTTGCAGAAATGTTTCGCCGGTATGCGACAATCCCCCTTTGTTCCCGGTGAGTTTTCTTTGGATGTCTTCTCATTTTCGTGCTGTTAGTGAGTTTGTTTGGAAAAACAAATAAGAGTGATTTTCTTTATCTCACATGGGAAAGTAAGAGAGAGAATATCACTTTATATATGAGTTTCCTTTCTAAAGGATTGCTTGGGTGTGGGCTAGACCCCACGGTACCCGCGTGCGGGTGCGCGAATAATTGCGCGATTATTAGGCGCACTTAGCACTAATCCTTTTACTTTGTTTATTAATTTTTTCTTTTATTTTCGTTTGTGTCCTTTCAAGACAACCTTTCGGTTTAACTGTCAATGAACAGTCGTGTTTGTTCATTTTTTCGAGTCGTTTTTTAAGTTAATAGCAGCCTTTTATTCAGAGGTTCCGATAGAGAGAAACTGGAGAATTACTTGAATTGCTATCAAGTATTCTCGAAGAGACTTTGTTGTATCCTGGAGGATTTTTGTCAAGAGACCATTAGCAACTACGTGAGGCAAATAGATCCTTAAAGAAAGTGATATCACGCCTCAAAGTCTGATCTGATTTCATTGTTCTACCCGTTTTCCAACACGTGCTTCTTTAGTAGTATTGTCTATTGTGAGATTTATCGAAAGTTTCAACAGTAGACATGACACAAAAGTGCAATGAATAATTTGGAGAAACAAACTTCGCTCAACCAAAGAATTTGCATGAAGGAATGTACCGTGTGAGATGGAATGATGAAAGTACCAATCTATTTGTATGATGTACGGTTTGGTATTAAAGCTTCACAATTTGATCATTTTGAATGAAAAACCTTCAATTTCATTAACAGCTAAATGATATCGGCGACTTAGCTCGCATGAGAACCCTTTGTGGCATAGTTTGGTGGATAAAGCAAAGTATTCACGAATGATTACTCTTTGAATCGTGATTAAGCTTTAACACTTTCATTAATTAGTGAAAAAGAAGAAGCTCCAAACATTTCCATCCATCTAAATTGACAGGTCCCGAACATTGTTGCTCCTCATCTCTCCGGTCAAGAAGAGCTTCTCAAGGAACAAATTGCCCTAGAATGTCAAGAGGCAGACGGAGAAGTACCCATCTCATCATCTTTGCCCAAAGAAAAAGGGTGGTTGACTGAGCATTTTTACAAGTATGAAGGCTTCTGGTATGACAATCACTTCCTAAGAGGAGTCATCTGGGCCCAGCGCCGTTTCGAGGCCCGGCCCACTGACACCCTCTTGGCCACCTTCCCTAAAACCGGCCTGACATGGCTCAAGGCTCTCTCATTTGCTATTGCGAATAGGCACAACGAAGTCCTCCCAAGGCATACTTTGCTCACCAAGAATCCTCATGAATGTGTACCCTATATTGAATTCTATGCCTATGAGAAGGACCCCATCTCGGCCCTCGACTCGCTTCCCTCACCGAGGCTTCTCTCCACTCACATCCCTTATGCCTCGCTGCCGAGATCAGTTACGATCTCAGGGTGCCGGATCGTGTCCATCGTCCGAGACCCGAAAGACGTGCTCGTGTCGATGTGGAGCTTCATTAGCAAAATAAGAGTTGCAGATGGTGACAGGCCACCTATTTCTTTGGAGGAAGCATTCGGGCTATTCAGTAAAGGAGTGTCTCTTTCAGGGCCATTTTGGGACCACGCGCTTGGCTATTGGAAAGCAAGCTTGGAGAATCCAAACAAGGTCTTAATGTTGAAGTACGAAGACTTGAGGAGAGAGACAGAGTCTAACGTGAAGAGGCTGGCAAATTTCTTAGTCTGTCCATTTACTTCGGAAGAGATTGAAGCTGGTGTCGTGCAAGAGATCATAAAGCTATGCAGCATAGAGAGTTTAAAGCAACTGGAGGTGAACAAATCCAGGGTCCATCGTATGGGGACTCAATCACGCTCGACGGTCAAGAATAGCGGGTTTTTTCCGGCGAGGGGAGGTGGGCGATTGGAAGAATCACCTCTCACAAGAGATGATCGAGCGGCTTGATCGGATAACCGAGCAAAAGTTTGAGGGTTACAATTTGCAGTTCTAGCGTCCATCTTGAGGCACAAATGAGAAAACTAATCCAACATGGGAGCATGGTTCTCGATCATGTGCTAAGATGAAGTTTGCTGGAGAGAAGGCTTCAGTTCATATATGATATTATTGTCTCTTGATACTTCAAAGTTTGCACCAATATGGGAAGTGGAGTAATTCAAGTTCCAACGGCTTTATTTGTATGCCATGCCGAGTCCCAAGAAGTAAAAATCTGTTTACTCTAATAAATTGGGTTTTGACCATCATGAGGTATTAATCACTTTTATTGTGATGATGGTCTTTAATTGGTTTTTGACGATGAACGATCATTAAGTTATATTATCATTGAATTCTGAGATTGATAGTGATACACTTTTTACTATTCTTAACAAGATGCAATTAGATGTTTTTGGTGATCAATCAAAAACCTAAATCACTCACACACACTTTAATTACCGTGCTAAATCTGCGATATGTGTTCTGCTCCGTGGATTTTTAATTTAAAGAATGGAACTTCCATGTGGGCTTTTTTTTAAGGGGTAATGATGTGACACCAAAATTCAAAAAGAAAAGAAAAGAAAAGTAAAGTAAAGAAGTAAATTGGATTTAGCAAGAAGTAAGTTTGTCACTACAATGATTCTAAATTCCAACAAAATATATGTTCACATTAAGATTGGGAAGAACTTTGCATATGGGGTTTGGACAGATTGCCAAATGGATGCCAAAACGGTCCTTCTTGTGAGGTGGATACTCGCATTTGGCTCAGGTTTCCTAAGCCTTACCAATGATGATATTGGTTTAAACTCGATTACTCATAAAATTTGGTTCTTGTTTAGGAGCTGCCACCAGTTCATTACAGGCCAAGAAAATGCCAAAGTTAGTTCTACTTAATTTCTACAAATTAGAGACTTGGAGTTAGATATTTGATTACGCTAAATGTTCATTAGCAACCGGTCTTCGTCCCTTTTTCTCTTGTAAATGAAAGTGGTTGACATGATCATTTCTCTCTTAACCCCCATCTGCATACATCTATATGATCATGCATAAGCAAGCTCATACAATAAGATCTAGGTACCTTAATAATCCAATAAGCAAGATAACGCCTGCAACAAGAAAGGAGTGGCTATATCAAGGCAATTAAAGTGCAATAAGTTAAAAAAAGCCGGGTCGGGTAAAGAATACACATTGCCTTGTTCTCAAGGCCCAGGACATGGTCCTCCTGATTTCCCTTGACTCGATGATCAAGATGGACATACTTCACATGAAATGAGATACGTGATAGTCAGTGTTGGCTTGGTCAGCATAAGTAACGTGATAGTCAGTGTTGGCCACGTCTTCCCCCGTCTGACAAATTAGATGCCACTTAAGCAAAGTCCAAATTTGACAGTAGCCAAAATTGTCTTGCGGGTACAGGTTGTGACCTTTTCTATGAGACGCTTCAAATTCAGAGACAAATTCATCCTACGAGTACAAATTAGGACCTTCTTTTGAGGGAAAAGGCCCGGCCAAAAAAAAGAGAAATGTTCAATCATTAAAAGAAAGCATTGTTGTTTTCTGAAATTTTGCAAAACGTTCGATCGGCAGGTCCTTGCACATTGTTTTTTGGGACTGCCACGCGTTCGGAAGCGGGTTGTCACAGAAATTCTGACCTGGCAAACCACATTAGCAGCACATGGACAATGACTGTACTCATTTACTTTTGCGGAACAAGTACGAGGAAGGAAACTAAAAATCTGAAATCATGAGCCCTTGAAAGGGAGGAAGACAGCAGAAGAGGGAGGAGTGTTGGATTTGTCTTAGTGCTGAAGTGTTCTGTTTTTTGTTGTTTTTATTATTGTATTAGTCACATGTGTGTATTAGCAGCAGTTGTTGAAGTTGCTATTTTCTAGGAAGTGGAACTAGGCGGTTAGCACTTGTTGTAAGCAGTTCCAGAATGTTTTTAACCTCTTGTACTTGCAGTTTTTTTGTATGAATTAAGTTTTATGTTCCTTTGTTCATCTTAAAAAAGTTTCTCTGCCTTTGAATGCATTTGTTCTACAATGCAAGACTTGTTTTAACAATTGGTATCAGAGCTGTTGAAGGATCTTAAGGGACTGTGAAGGTGAAGGTAAGTGAAGTTTCTTTTATGTGATGGAAGCAAGTTCGAGTGGTTTCTCTTCTATGGCTGCTCCAGTCTTTACTGGGGAAAATTATCAGGCTTGGGCTGTTAAGATGACAGCGTTTTTAGAGGGTCATGATCTATGGGAGGCTGTGGAGGATGATTATGAAGTTACTCCACTCCCAAACAATCCGACTTTGAATCAAATAAAATTTCATAAAGAGAGAATCACTAGGAAGGCCAAGGCAAAGTCATGCCTGTATGCTGCTGTTTCGCCTTCTATCTTCACAAGGATCATGAGATGTGAGTCTGCAAAGGCTATATGGGACTTTCTGAAGAAGGAATATGAGGGAGATGAGAAGATAAGGAACATGAAGGTGCTGAATCTCTTGAGGGAATTTGAGAGACAGCAGATGAAAGATTCAGAGTCAGTGAAGGAGTATTCTGATAGGCTGATTGATGTAGCCGAGAAGATCAGAGTATTAGGAACTGACTTGAGTGATGAAAGGCTGGTTCAGAAGATCTTAGTGTCTCTTCCAGAGAAATTTGAAGCCACCATAGCTTCTCTGGAAAATACAAAAGACCTAAGTGATATAAAGCTTGCAGAATTATTAACTTCCTTGCAGGCTCAGGAGCAAAGAAGATTGATGAGAAAAGAAGTGAATGTAGAGGGTGCTCTACAAGCGAAAGTGAAGCACAATGATGGAGGCAAAGGAAAGAAATGGAATCAGTTCAAAGGAAGCGCAGGTGACTTCAAGCATGCTGCAAAAGAAGAAAGTTCTAGTGGAACGGGCAAATGGAAGAAAAACAAGAAGCCTTGTCAACACTGTGGAGGAACTAATCATCAGTCCTTTAGATGTTGGAGGAGGCCTGATGCTAAGTGTAGAAAATGCAACAAGCTTGGTCACATGGAAGCTATTTGCAAAGAAAACAACCATCAGCAAGCAGGAGAAGCACAGATAGCAGTAAATGAAATCGAGGAAGAACACTTATTTGTGGCTTCTGGTTCTGGCTCTTATGTTGAGGATGATGCGTGGCTGGTGGATAGCGGCTGTACAAATCATATGACTGGCAATCTGAAGCTGTTTAGAAGTCTAGACAGGTCGGTCAAGTCCAAAGTAAGGATTGGCAATGGACAATATATTGAAGTGCAAGGGAAAGGTACAATAGCTATTGAAGGAAGTCAAGAGGTGAAGCTGATCAGTGATGTTCTCTTTGTGCCTGAAGTCGACCAAAATCTATTGAGTGTTGGTCAACTAGTTGAGAAGGGCTATAGAGTGAAGTTTGAAGGAAATGAATGTCTTATTGATGATGCTGATTGCAAAGAAGTTCTGAGAATGCCTATGAGGGATAAAAGCTTTATGTTCAAGCCGCAGGAGATGCAACAAACAGCTTTAAAATGTAAAGAAGAAAATGCTGAGTTATGGCATAGAAGGCTTGGGCACGTCCACAAAAAGAACATGCTGTTTATGCAAAGAAATAATTTGGCAAATGACTTGCCAAGTTTGGAGGAAGAGTTTTCACAGTGCAAAACTTGTCTTCTTGGCAAGCAAGTCAGATTTCCTTTCAAAGGAGGAAGCTGGAGAGCACGTGAGAAGCTGCAATTAGTTCACACAGACTTATGTGGACCTATGTCAGAGTCTTCTCTCAATGGCAGCAGGTTTTTTATTACTTTCACAGATGACATGTCTAGGCTAAGCTGGATTTATTTTATGCAAGCCAAGTCTGAAGTTGCTGATGTGTTTGTGAGATTTAAAGCCTTAGTTGAGAATCAAAGTGGGAAGACAATTAAAATGCTCAGGTCTGATAATGGTTCTGAGTATACGGCTTACAAGTTTAAGTTAATCTGTGAGCAAGCAGGCATTGTACAGCAATTTACAGCTCCCTATTCTCCTCAACAGAATGGGGTTAGTGAGAGAAAAAATCGAAGTATTATGGAGATGGCTAGATGTTTGATGCAAGAGAAGAGTTTACCCAAGAAGTTTTGGGCTGAGGCAGCTAGCACTGCAGTTTTCTTGTTGAACAGATTGCCCACAAAAGCCTTAGAGAAGTCAACACCTTATGAAGCATGGTATGGTGTTAGACCTTCTGTGAAAAGTTTGAAGGTTTTTGGGTGCTTGTGTTATACACATGTTCCTCATGTCAAGAGGGGCAAATTAGATCAAAGAGCGGAGGTTGGAATCTTCATAGGGTATAGTCTTCATTCAAAAGCTTACAGAATTTTTCAGCCTATGACTGGAAAGGTTGTTGTAAATAGAGATGTTGTCTTCTTAGAGGAAGATGAGTGGAATTGGGTGGAAGGAAAGATAGCAGATCAAACACAATCAGAAAAACAACAGCAAGAGGTTGATGAAGCTGTTGATGAACTGGAAGATAGTATAGATGATTTTCCAGTAAAAGGCACAAGGTCACTTGCTGAAATTTATGAAAGATGCAATGTGGCAGTGCTAGAACCAGTCAGCTATATTGAAGCTAAAGAGGATAAGAGGTGGATTATAGCAATGCAGGAGGAGCTTGCAATGATTCAGAAAAACCACACATGGGAGCTTGTTGATAGGCCTTGTGATAAGAATGTTATTGGGGTTAAGTGGGTGTTTAAAACAAAACTTAATCCTGATGGTTCGATAAATAAACACAAAGCCAGATTGGTTGTGAAAGGCTATGCTCAAATATGGGGAGTTGATTATTCTGAGACGTTTGCTCCAGTTGCGAGGCTTGATACAATTAGGTTGCTTATAGCTGTGGCAGCAGAAAAGGGGTGGCCTATATTCCAACTAGATGTCAAGTCTGCTTTTCTGAATGGAGAGCTCGAGGAGGAAATCTTTGTTGAACAACCTGAAGGCTTCAGCATCGAAGGGCAGGAAGAGAAGGTATATAGATTGAAGAAAGCCCTATGTGGACTGAAGCAAGCTCCAAGAGCTTGGTATGGAAAGATAGATCAATATTTGCAAGACTTTGGCTTTGTTAGAAGTCTGAGTGAGTTTACTCTTTATGTCAAGAGGGTAAATCACAGTGTTGTGATTCTGTCACTTTATGTAGATGATTTATTAGTGACAGGGAATGATGAGGAATTGATAGAGAATGTAAAGCAAAGTCTGTTTTCAGTTTTTGAGATGTCAGACTTGGGAAAGATGGCTTATTTCTTGGGTCTGGAAGTCAAGCAAGCTTCACATGAGATTTTCATCTGCCAGAAGAAGTACACAAAAGAAATTCTGAAGAAGTTTCAGATGGAAGAGTGTAGAAGTGTAAGCACTCCTATGGCTGTTAAGGAGAAGCTAAGAAAGAATGATGAAGCAGATGCTGTAGACGCTTCTATGTATAGAAGCTTGATTGGATGCTTAATGTATCTTACAGCAACAAGGCCAGATATTCTATATGCTGTGAGTGTTCTTTTTAGGTTCATGAGTACTCCTAGTCAGCTACATTTGGTTGCAGCAAAGAGGGTCTTAAGATACCTCAAAGGAACTTTGCATTTTGGTGTGAAATTTAAGAAAAGTCAGAAGTTTATAATGCAAGGCTTTTCGGATAGTGATTGGGCTGGGTCGATTGATGATATGAAGAGTACATCTGGATATTGTTTTACTCTTGGTTCTGCTTGTTTTTCATGGTGTTCTAAGAAGCAAGAGATTGTTGCTCAGTCCACAGCAGAAGCTGAGTTCATAGCAGCTACTGCAGCTGCAAATCAAGCTTTGTGGTTGAAAAAAATAGTGAAGGATCTATGGTTGTATGTTGGTGACTGTTTTGAAGTAAATGTAGACAATCAAGCTACATTGGCAATATCACAGAATCCGGTTTTTCATGGCAAAACCAAGCATTTTCAAGTCAAGTTCTTCTTTCTGCGAGAAGTGCAACAAAGAGGTGAAGTTAAGTTGGTCTATTGCAAGTCTGAAGATCAGCTTGCGGACATATTCACAAAGCCACTTCAAGCTGGAAGGTTTGAGATGTTAAGAGAAAGACTTGGAGTATGCAGCAGCAACTAATCCAAGGAGGAGTTTGTTGGATTTGTCTTAGTGCTGAAGTGTTCTGTTTTTTGTTGTTTTTATTATTGTATTAGTCACATGTGTGTATTAGCAGCAGTTGTTGAAGTTGCTATTTTCTAGGAAGTGGAACTAGGCGGTTAGCACTTGTTGTAAGCAGTTCCAGAATGTTTTTAACCTCTTGTACTTGCAGTTTTTTGTATGAATTAAGTTTTATGTTCCTTTGTTCATCTTAAAAAAGTTTCTCTGCCTTTGAATGCATTTGTTCTACAATGCAAGACTTGTTTTAACAAGGAGGATGGGCAGGGGCAGCACCACCTACTCACCAGCGAGCGTTCAGCATCGCTCATCGGACTTGAGCGAGAGCACCGCCACCTCAAATGTCAAAGCACGCCCTGGCCAAGAAGCCGGCGAAGACCGCACCTTGCCGCCTTGCTGAAGTTGAGGTCGCGACTCTCCCTCGCCAATGCAAGCTTATGTATCAGAAAAAGGTTCCTCGTCTCAGCTAAACGCAGGCAGCCAAGCAAAAATGCCCAAGATTGCCATGGCAACAACAGAGCAATTGGATAACTCCGGCTTAGAACCTCCTCGAGCATATTCTCCACAATTCTTCGACCACCCCTTTCAATGCCTCTAGTTTCGCTTGGGCCAAGAGCTTGCTGAGAATGCACGTCGGAATGATGGCGAAAGTTGGATCTCATTTGCACCTTCTCCTGTTTTATTTGTTCCCTTTTATTTTCGTACCATTTCAATCTTTCTTTTCTAGAACTTTCGGAAAATGCTTATTTCATTCTTCTAATTTAACTAGCCAACCACGATCGCCACTATGGCATTGATGGTGATTTAATGGCCATGTCAGCGGATTATTTACTGAACAACCAATATGACCACAATAGTATAAAGTTCGGATTCAATTGGCCAAAATAATATGAACCGATATGCAGTTTTTACAAGCATTCGAATTGCGGTTTATGCAGTTTTTTTAGACGTCCAACTGAATATTTTGCAGAAGTTTAGGGATTATTAGTGCCTTTATCCCTTGTTATACCACAGACTTCTCAGTTTTAATCAAATATTCACTTAGAAATCACTTTTCAATTGTTAAGATGATTTGAGTTTTAACCTCTTTAGCTTCAAAGCCGAGTTTGTCACCACCATGCTACGTTGGTTGTAAAAGTCCTCTGCTTCAGTTTAATTTCCTCTCACCATTGATTTGGTCAATACCAAGCGTGGGCCCCATCTATTCACTAAATGCAACTCAGCCTTTTGAGCTTTCCTAAGCATGGTCCCATGCTTGGTCAATGACACATCGTTCAACCTTCTAAGATATCCGACAGGTCCTATTAATTTTGTATTCCCTACATACAACTCAACCAATAAGTCTTCTAATGGAATTTGGTAGCTCCCTTATGTGAGTGAATCCCACGTTCAGAACCTCCAATCTTTTGAAATCTCCTATTGAATTGGGTAACTCTTGAATTCTTGTGTAGACCAAAGTCTATAAGACCGATGATCTCAGTTTTCCAATGGAGTCTGGAAGCTTTCTAAATTGATGGCAATTCATTAAGGACAAGCACGTCAAGCTCTCTTATACATTGCCTCTCTAGCTTTAAACTTGACAGGTGCTTTAGAATGCATATTGCAAAAGGCACTGCAAACAAGTCAAAAGGGACGCTTGCGGGCAAATTTGATAGCAGAACTTGGGCCGAAGTTGTTTCCGAGCAGTTTAGGCGCTCTAGCTTATGAATAAAGCCACTGATTTGTAGCGATTTAAACAATTTTCATCAAGAACCAGTATCTTCAAATTCAAGCACGTTGAGGAGTCAGGAGTTGTTGAGAGATGGAATTTCTTGAGATGTATAACTCTCATGTCATGATTCGCTTGTGAAACAAATTAGACTTAGAAAAGTTGGGCAAGGCAAATGGCAACAAACATCTATGTGATAGGCAACCATACCAAGCATGGGACCCATCGATTCCAGTCCTCTGGAATGGCACTGTCTAAAAGCTTGAGCACGACTAAGTTCCCCAAACATAAATTGATTGCCTGCAGGTCTAAACCCACCCCCTCAAATTCCAAGAACCTTAAGCTAGGCAACCTTGAAAACTCTTTATTTGTAAAGTTGTGCTCTTTGGAAAGTTAATTAGTTTGAGTGCCATGATATTTTTTGTTCCCTGACCACATGGAAAGGTATAAGTGACGAGTAGAAACTGTACGAGAGTTTGTTTATTTCATCCAGCAAATGATTCTTTTCGCTTCTATTTTTAGATTGTAAATATTGATATTTTTTGCTAAAAATAAATTATAATATTAGCTTCATTAATTTTCCACGATGTGGGACAAAAAAAACACCTACCAAAATATTCTTCAAGTTGAGAGCTTATGTTTCCTCGATCGTTAAGATAGTAGCCGGGGACTAAATTTATCTTTCTAGTCTTCAATACGTCCAATGCAATTTCCGAGGAGCTTTGAAGTCTTCTTGTTGAACAATTTCTCTTCCAAAGTCTTTGAGTAGGTCATGCAACAAAATCTATCATCATCATCATTATCAACCTTTATCAAATGATATCACTTCTTGGATAAAAATTCAATGCTTTCCACATATAATGGATGGATCCTTTCTTCATTGACAAAGTAATATGGAATGTCAGGAAATATTTCTCTCCATGCATCCTCCAACATTTTGAAGCTCATCTTTTATTTGTCAAGCACATCGAATTAATGCAATTTCTTCTACATGTCTTTCCAAGATCTTATTTTTGTGGTAAAGAGAGGAAATAATAACCTTGAGAGCCAGGGGGAGTCCACTAGCTTTGCAAACAATATTGCAAGATACTTCACCATAGTCATGTGGAGGGCAATCCATTTTGAAAGCATGCTTACTTAAAAGCTGAAGAGCATGGTGATGGCACAATTATTTCACTTGATATATTTCGAACTCTTTGAGACATGTTTCTACCCTATTTTCTCACTTCTCCTCTTTGATCAGCAAAAAGTTGGTGTCCCTTGTTGTAGTAATAATTCCAATCTCAAGACCAAACCAATTGTAGCAAATTAATATGAAGATGAAACAAATGAAGCAGGAGAAGATAGACAAATATTTTACGTGGTTTGGTCAACCAAGAAAAGTTTCTTGGAAGCCTACATCCATGGTCAAAATCCCCGTATTTTTCTTAGCTTCTTAGGGGAGATTCATTCTTCTTAAATAAAGAAGAGCAATGTAGTTACCAAACATGGCCTACAATCTTTATGGTAAATAGATATATTACATACTGAATCCCGATCCCTTAGAAAGAGGCTTGGTAAACATATCAGCAAGTTGTTCTCCACTTCGAACATAAGGAGTCTCGATAGTTTTGTCTTGAACTTTCTCTCGAACAAAATGACAGTTGACTTCAATGTGCTTTGTTCTTTCGTGAAAAACTGAATTTGATGCAATGTGTGTTGCTGCTTGATTATCACAAAGTAGTTTCATAGGACCATGAGATCCCTGAAGGCCCAAATCACTCAATAGCAAGCGAAGCCATATTAATTCACATGTCCCAGATGCCATAACCCTGTATTCTGCTTCGGCGGTTGAACGAGCAACCACACTTTGCTTTTTGCTTTTCCATGTAACAAGATGACCTCCTACGAATGTACAAAAGTTGGTGGTAGACCTCCTATCAGCAGGATTGACAGCCCAATTAGCATTAGCATATCCTACAATCTTTGTGTGACCATATTTCTTCATCAGAACGCCATGTCTTGGGCATGACTTTAAATATCTCAATATACAATCAATGAGCTCCATGCGACCTTCCGTGGGAGCATGCATAAATTGGCTCACAAAGCTAACAACATAAGAAATATCCGGTCGAGTAATAGTCAAATAAATTAGTCGACCAACTAATCTTTGAAACTGGCCAAAATCTTGTAAATGAGTATTATTTTTTATCACTTTGCTTCCAAAGTCCATAGGAGACTCTATAGGTTTGGCCTCCAATTTTCCCATTTCTTTCAACAAATCTAATGTATATTTTCTTTGAGAAATAAATAAAACCTTTACTAGAACTGGCAACTTCAATTCCAAGGAAGTATCGCAACCGACCTAAATCCTTGATATCAAACTTCTCATGCAAATAATTTTTAAGAGCTTCAATCTCTTGTAGATTATCACCAGTAATAACAATATCATCAATGTAGATCAATACCACCACAATTCTTTTGGAATTTTTCTTAACAAATAGAGAATGATCAGACTTATCGATTTGAAACCCAAATGTCAAAAGAGTTGTGCTCAACTTTCCATACCATGCTCGAGGTGATTGCTTGAGACCATAAATCGCCTTCTTCAGTTTGCAAACAAATCCTTGATTATCTAGGGGATGGCCCAGGGGAAGGTCCATATACACCTCTTCTTCGAGTTCTCCATGAAGGAATGCATTCTTAACATCCATTTGAAATAAAGACCAACCACAATTTACAGCAATTGACATGAGAACCCTTACGATATTCATCTTTACCACAAGAGCAAATGTTTCTTTGTAATCCACTCCATATGTTTGGGTGTATCCCTTGGCCACCAATCTTGCTTTGTGCCTTTCAATTGAACCATCACTTTTATACTTGATCTTATAAATCCATCGACAACCTATGGGACGTTTTCCAATAGGTGCTTTAATGATCTCCCAAGTCTGATTTTTGTCAAGAGCTTGAAGTTCCTCATCCATGGCCTTTCTCCATACAACCGATTGTTGTGCCTCAAGAAAGTTTGTAGGTTCAATGTGTGTATCTATAGCCGATAGGAAGATATAAAACTCTAGAGAAATATAATCATAACAAATATAAGCCTGTATGGGATATGTCGTAGATGACTAATACGTGATAAATCTCGAAGACGAGTTGATGGCTGAGATGCTCAGCTTGATCGACGAATTGAAGCTATTTCCTAAATAGAGTCAGGAGTTGAATCACCTCTATCTGGATTAAGAGTGTCTCCCCCATCTTTCTGGTTCTCATCAATCACCAAATCATTAGAAACAATCAGTAATGGAGCAAATTCAACATTGAATCCATTGTAATCATAATTATTAGTGTTGTCACCACTATTTTCCCCCTGAATTTGATCCCTAGAAGAAAAATACAAATGAGTTTCATCAAACGTAAGATCCCAAGAAATAAGAACCTTTTTGTTGGAGGGATCATAGCATTTATAGTCCTTTTTAACATTAGAGTATCCCAAAAAAATGCATTTGCGTGCACGAGAATCTAATTTATTTCCCGATGAAATACGAACATAACACACGCTACTGAATACACGGATATGGGAGAGATTAACTGTCCGACCAAGAAGCACTTCCATAGGAGACTTGTATTGCAACACCATACTTGGAAGACGATTGATCAAATAACAACTTGTTAGAATAGCATTCGACCAAAAATGTCGAGATAAATTTCCATGAAACAAAAGTGATCTTATTACCTCAAGGAGACGACGATTTTTCCTCTCTTCAACCCCATTTTGTTGGGGAGTTTTAACACATGAAGTCTGATGTATAATACCTAGACTTTTAAGAAAGGATTCAAAGAGCTGATTGGTGTACTCAGTCCCATTGTTGGTACACAATATTTTAATTTGAGCACCATACTACGTATGAATCATCTGAGTAAATTCCTTGAAGACCGTCAATACTTCACTTTTAGAAGTGAGCAAATACAACAAAGTAGTTCGAGATTTATCATCTATAAACGTAACAAAATATTTAAAACCATCTCAAGATTCAATAGGTGCATTGTCCCAAACATCAAAATGAAACAACTCAAATAGTTCAAAAGCATTATTTGCCCTTTGAGAAAAAGGTAATCTATGTTGTTTAGCAAAATGACAAGTTTCACAAGAGCTTGAGTCTAGAGAGAATGTAGGATCAATATACTATAACACCTGATATGATGGATGTCCCATTCGCCAATGCCATAGTTGAGACTTCATGTCTTTATTCTGACTAGCAACCAAAACGGTACTCGAAAAATCAAGCATGTATAGTCCATTTTGAAATCAGCCTTCACCAATCTTCCTCCCCGTGGTTCTGTCCTAAAAGATAACCTTATAATGGGAAAATGTAACATTGCAATTTAATTCCCTTGTAATTTTGCTAACAGATAACAAATTATATGACAATGATGGCACAAATAACACATCGGAAGAATTGAAAAATAAATTCAATTTTCCAAACCCTTGAACTGGAACCTTTTCACCGTTGGCAACCGTAATAGGAGAGTGGAAACCGGTAGGAACCTTACGTAGATGAGTTATCCATTGAGAATTATTGCACATATGATTGGTTGTGCCTGAAGCAATTATAAAACAGTTCGAGGATGATGTAGAGAGGGCAAACACATTACCAGAAGATTGAACCATGTTTCCTGAATCAAGACTCGTTTGGGACACATTGCTGGAGGATATTAGTTGCTGGAGTTGCATCGCTATTTGTCCCAAAGATGTTTGAAGATCTGTAGTAGTGACATGACTAGCAATTTTAGAATCTCCAACCTTATTTATAGCCTTGTCTTTACTAAGTTGCAAGTGAGGATGCAAATCCCAACAACGATCATGTGTATGCCCATCTTTGTTGCAATGGGAACAGTGAAACTTGGTATTGCGACCACGACCTTTACCTTTCATGCCATTAAAATGAGCACTAGCACTGGGTTAGTAGCCGATATTAGCTATATTAGCTGATCTCTCTACTAGTTCTCCCCCCGATTTAGGGTCAATATTCATCACCCTTCGCCGAGTTTCCTCTCGTTGAATGGTTGCACAGATATTAGTAAAAGATGGTAGATTAGAATTCATAAGAATATGTCTCTTAACATCTTCATATTTAGGTCGAGTATAGGCAAGCAATTGAAATATACGATCTTGTTCTTCACGCTAAGCATATACATCAATAGATTGAGCAGGGGGCGATACTATCGGAGCTCATCCCAATTTCATTTGAGATTGCCCAGATGTTCAGTAAAGGATTGACCAGAGGCTTGCTCAGTATGAGCAATCTCCTGTTGCAACTCAATAATCCGGGAAGCATTATTTTGATGCCCATACATATCACGAAGGGAGTCCCGTAAGGCCTTCGCGGTTTCAGAATATGCAAAAATCTAATAGATATGAGAATCCATGGAGTTAAAAATCCATGACATGACAAGATTATCAGTAGCATGCCACTTAGCATATTTAGGATCAATGGAAGGAAGGGGTTTAATCAACCCATTAATATGTCCCAACTTAGATCTTCCTCCAAGAGCGATCATAATACGATCGAGACCAGGGGAGGTAATTGCGACCATTAAAGAGGACAGAAGTGAGTCGAGTGCTCATTTAGTTTAAGCCAGAACGACCCAAATCAATGGTAATAGATGTGCTAGCCATGAACGAATAATAAGAAAACTCAACTGATTATAGAGATAGTGCAATAGCGAATGAAGCAACACGAAGCGTATAAGCTTGACCTTGATCTTGTATGCTCTGATTCCATGTAGCAAATTAATTTGAAGATGAAACAAATGAAGCAGGAGAAGATAGACAAATATTTTACGTGGTTCGGTCAACCAAGAAAAGTTTCTTGGAAGCCTACACCCACGGTCAAAATCCCCATATTTTTCTTAGCTTCTTGGGGGTGAGATTCATTCTTCTTAAATAAAGAAGAGTACAACATAGTTACCAAACATGGCCTACAATCTTTATGGTAAATAGAGATATTACATATTGAATCCCGATCCTCAATCTTTTTATGATTTGGCAAATTTATCTCGCTAACACCAATCATACTTTTCTACAAGTTTTGAGAGCTTCTCACTTATCTAAGTGATCAAGTATAATAAGGAATTTCTTGTTATGGAATCTACTTTTAATTTGGCTAATTTCTATGTCAGAGTAAAAATCTCCACTGATTTGAAATTGAGAATTTCTAATATTAATTGTTTTTGCAATTGAACTATTTTGCCACTGTTTGAAGCTTTGCATACATGCGAAAGAAAGATCCGTCCATGGAACTGGCTAGAAATCTGGTTAAATATAACCTTGGCTAGAGTCGTCTTACCAATACCTCCCATACTGTGGATTGCTATAAAATGAACATTAGGATAACCTTCATCTAACAAGCTCATGACTTCTTCAACATGATGTTGAATAAGGAGAAATTGTTTTGATTCGAGGTTGATCCCTTTTTTGTTTGCCCGAGTAAACAATAAAGCTTTCTCGTCTCAGAGCCATTGCGGGTAACTTCGAAAGGCTACAGAAGAATTTAACGGAAGAGGAATTGAAAGGGCTCAAAATTTAGATTGAAAATCAGACAATGCTGCTTAGTAATTGTTCGGGCAGAATTTTCTCTTTTATTCAGCCTGATCAAAACTTATCAACGATTAATCTATTGAGTTCACTTTGGCTGTCATATTGGATACAAAAGGGACTTGTTAGAAAAATCGCAAACAGAATATATTAACTTATCTAGTTCAGGGATATTGGAAATTATACACAAACCAGCTTTAGAAGGAGGGAGGCAAGCAGGGGCGACTGCTTCCCTGCCAAATTTTTTTGTATACATCCTTTGCTGAGATACATGAAAAGTTCTATTGCATGTTTATCACTCCCCCACACTCCACCCAAAAAAGAAAAAAGAAAAAAAAACCCAAAAAGAAATATTCATTTATATCATATAGAAAGTAATCTTTGACACTTTTTCAAACTACCTCTAACTCGTTTCTTATTTAAAAAAATCACTTAAAATTTATGCCAATTTTGTTAAAATAAATAGAAACCCTAGATTATAGTCCATGGTCAAATATGCAAATTGTTAATATACGAATGAAACCTTGAATTTTTAAAAGCTGCTCCTTTTCTAGTACTCACGAGTTTTCTAAAAGTAGTATTAGCTAGAACAATGAGGAAATAAATAAATAAAAGTCCTAAACTTATTATACATGTGCTAATTTCATTTTGAACCTACTTTTGATAAATTGACAATTTAGTTATTGATTTTAATTGTACCAATCTTTTAATGATTTGCCAATTTAATCTTTTCGGCTATTTTTGGTTACAATTGCGCACTGATGTAGCGGTTTAGTCAATATCAATTGTTTTAGGTGGTACAACTGACCTAACGTGGATAATTTTTGAAAGTTTTTAGATTCTTTGATTTTTTTTCCCTTTTTCCCTTTCCTTTCTCCAACCATTGCTGGCCTTAGGCGACGACCATCTGGCCTAGCGAGGGTCAAGCCTCATTGGCGAGGCAAAAGTGGGCATATGGAGATCAGAGAGCCCAATGAGTATAAACATCTAACTGTCTTCACGTTTGAAGAAAATTGGGCCTAAAAACTCTTAAACACAAACGTTCTTATTAATTAAATAGATCGGAGTTGCTCTTCTATTTTTACTCTTGTTCTTTTTGGGTCCTTCTTTGTTTTGGCACTTTTACTGCAAGCTCTAGTTTTTATCTCAAAGAGGAAACTTTCTTAATTTAAGTATATTTCCTAACTATATGTGCTTTACTAGTCTTATTAGGTTCCTTGAAAAAGGGTTTTTAATTTTGGGTCCTACTCTCATCTACATATAAGTTAGGTCTTCCACATGAAATTTTATCTCAATCTTACAAAACAATTCACAAATACTAACATAACATTTTCAAGGTTTCAAACATTAAAGAAGTAATTTGTGAGCACAAGCCTCTCTTGAAAATAGCATCTAATAAAAGAAAATGAGACGGAAATATTGAGTGTGTTCGAATGTCTTAAGTATGATTGTAGCTTTTGTTATATGGTGTGATCTATAGTGAAATTTTGTGTTGCTTTCTCCACATGGCCATAGGTCACACTGACTTAATACCAAAAGTACAGTGTCTGATACATCTTGTTATATGGTTAATTTTATTGTCCGACTGCTTGTTTTAAGCGCAAGATTCAATGGACTTAATTAGAGCAACCATGGAAACAAAAGTGCTCAAGATTGCAATTGCCACAACTGATTTTGATTGAACAAGTGCGACTTAGAATCTCCTTGAACATATGCTCCATGATTTTTTGACCATTTGCTTTGCCGAGAGAATGCTGATGGTGTGCGCGAGGATGATGGCGAAGGTTGGATCTCATCTGCAGGTGCTCTTGCTTAATTTTTCTTTGGTCTTTCTCATTTCAAACTTTCTTTTTTGGAAAATTTTGAAAACACTTATTGTATTTTCCTAATTGAAATAGCCAACTAGGAGGCGTGGCTTTTGTCCGTGATTTAATGGCCACGTCAATAGGTTTTTTAATGGAAGGAACAATATGAACAGTATGGTATACAGTTCAAAATTGATTTTTCAAAAAAGAAGAAAAAAAGAGGTCTAATTGAACATTTTGCGGAAGCTCGGGAATTTTTGGTACCTTTATTCGCTTTTCTATACCATAGTCTCCTAGTCCTAATACAATATTTATTCATTAATTCACCTTTTGTTTGTTCGATAATTTGAATTTAACCTCTTTAATTTCCCAGCTGAGTTTATTATGATTACGCTATGCTAATTATGAAAATCTCCAACTTTAGTTTGGTTTCCTCTCACCATTGAATTGATTAATTACGTGTACCTTAGCAATATGTTTTTGTATAGGTTTAGGTTGTTACAAATTTCCTCTAACGCAGTCACTTGGTGGAGATGAGTTTTGGTCTGCTTTAATTAATGCTATTATTATGACAATTGATGTAACTTTTCTTTAAAAAGTTATCGGCATATCTTTATTCATTTGTCCGATTAATTTAGCTTAAGAAAAAGGAAAAAGACTAGTAGAAAACGTGGATATGCATCTTTAAAAGTCAACGGAAAGAAAGTGATGAAAGGTTGGCTGATTGTTCTAAAGGAGACAATGGAGTAAAGAAATGGGAAGGGAAAAGGAAAATGAAGAGAATAAGGCAAAACAAAGTACTTGTGAAATGACGAGAGTTCAAGTGTCGACCATACATAGGTCCCCCCCTTGAAGGACCAAAATACTTAATAGATTATTATATTATTAGATGAGATAGATGAAATTATACAATAGAATTTGATGGAATTCAATATTAGGTTGGAAAAATGTCTTTGTTGATGGGCAAGTGAATCATAAAAAATTAGGCTTTTGTGCTTTTCTACTATATACGAAGATCTCAAGTCAAACTTACAATGGAACCTATAAAGCTATACATTAATCAAACTTACTTTCTAGGCCATTTACCTTGCGTAATAAAAGAGAAGGTGTACACTCTCATGCAACCCTTGACTTACATCTCAAGGTTTTGATTGATCAGTAGATCTTTTTTATGGTGCCGCGGTGCGAAAACTGACAATGATGCTTCCAATCCTTCTAGCCTTTAAGATTGATCGACTAAGTAAACCTCACATATTTGCATCTGTCGTTAGCGAACTCACCTAACATTGGGCATCCATGAACACAAGGATACAAATTATCGGCATATCTTTATTTGTTTGTCCTATTAAGTTAGCTTAAGAAAAGGGAAAAAATAGTAGAAAATGTAATGTGGATATGCATCTTTAAAAGTCAATAAAAAGAAAGTCATGAAAGGTCGGCTGATTGTTTGAAAGGAGACAATGGAGTAAGGAAATGGGAAAGGAAAAGGGAAAATGAAGAAAATAAGGCAAAACAAAGTATTTGTGAAATGACGAGGGTACCGAGTGTCGACCATTCACAGGTCTCCCCCTTGAAAGACTGAAATACTAAATAGATTATTAGATTATCAGATAAGATAGATGACATTATCCAATAGGATTCGATGAAATTCGATATGAGATTAGCAAAATGACTTTATCGATAGGCAAGTGAATCATAGAAAGTTAGGCTTTTGTGCTTTTCCACTATATATGTAGTTCCCAAGTCAAACTTACAATGGAACCAAGAAAGCTATACATTAATAAAACTTACTTTATGGGCCATAACTTTGCACCATAAAAGAGAAGATGCACACTCTCACGCAGCCCTTGACTTACATCTCAAGGTTTTGATTGATCAGTAGGCCTTTTCAATAAAGCCACGATGTAGAAATTGATGACAATGCTTCCAAATGTTCTACTTCCTTCTAGTCTTTAAGTTTGATCAACTAAGTAAACCTCACATATTTGCATCCTTATAAGCGGATTCACCTTTGTAAATCCATGAACATAGGAAAAAAATTATCGGCATATCTTTATTCGCTTATCCTACTAAGTTAGCTTAAGAAAAGGGAACAAATAATAGAAACTGTGGATAGGCATCATTAAAGGCCAACAAAAAGAAAGTGATGAAAGGTTGGCTGATTGTTTGAGAGGAGACAATAGAGTAAATAAATGGGAATGAAAAAGAAAAAAATAAAGAAAATAAGGCAAAAGTACTTGTGAAATGATGAGAGTACCAAGTGTCGACCATACATAGGTCTCCCCCTTGAAGGACCCCTTAATAGATTATTAGACGAGATAGATGACATTATCCAATAGGATTCAATATAATTCGATATTAGGATAGCAAAATGTCTTTGTTGATGGGCAAGTGAATCTTAGAAAATTAGGCTTTTGTTCTTTTCTACTACATATGAAGATCCTAAGTCAAAGTTATAATGGAATTAAGAAAGCTATACATTAACTTACGTTTTGGGCCATTTATATTGCGCAATAAAAGAGAAGGTACACACTCTTACGCAACCCTTGACTTACATCTCAAGGTTTTGATTGATCAGTAGGCCTTTTCGACAGAGCCACATTGTGGAAACTAACGGTGTTGCATCCAATTGTTCTACATCCTTTTAGTCTTTAAGTTTGATTGCTTGAGTAAACCTCACATATTTGTGCCGTTGTCATTGCACTCACCTAACATTGGGCATCCATGAACTTAGGGAAAAACATTATTGGCGTATATGTATTTGTTTGTCACATTAAGTTAGCTTAAGAAAAGGGGAAAGACTAGTAGAAAATGTGGATATGCATCTTTAAAAGTCAACAATAAGAAAGTGATGAAAGGATGGTTGATTGTTTGAAAGGAGACAATGGAGCAACGAAATCGGAAGGGATAAGCAAAATGAAGAAAATAAGGCAAAACAAAGTAATATTAGGCTAGTAAAATGTCTCTATCGATGGGCAAGCGAATCGTAGAAAATTAGGACTTTGTGCTTTTCTACTATATATGAAGATCCCAAGTCAAAGTTACAATGGAACCAAGAAAGCCATACATTAACTTACTTTTTGGGCCATTTACATTGCGCAATAAAAGAGAAGGCGCACACTCTCACGCAACCCTTGATTTACATTTCAAAGTTTTGATTGATCAATAGACCTTTTCGATGGAGCCACGTTGCAGAAACTAATCACAATGCATCCAATTGTTCGACATCCTTTTAGTCTTTAAGTTTGATTGACTGAGTAAACCTCACATATTCGTGCCGTCGTCAGCGGACTCACCAAACATTGGGCATCCATGAACATAAGGAAAAAAATTATCGGTATATCGTTAGTTGTTTGTCATATTAAGTTAGCTTAAGAAAAGGGGAAAAATAGTAAAAAATGTGGATATGCATCTTTAAAAGTGAATAGAGAAAAAGTGATGAAAGCAATGTTGATTGTTTGAAAGGAGACAATTGAGTAAAGAAATGGGAAGGGATAAGCAAAATGAAGAAAATAAGGCTAAACAAAGTAATATTAGGCTAGCAATAGGATTCAATATAATTCGATATTAGGATAGCAAAATGTCTTTGTTGATGGGCAAGTGAATCTTAGAAAATTAGTCTTTTGTTCTTTTCTACTACATATGAAGATCCTAAGTCAAAGTTATAATGGAATTAAGAAAGCTATACATTAACTTACGTTTTGGGCCATTTATATTGCGCAATAAAAGAGAAGGTACACACTCTTACGCAACCCTTGACTTACATCTCAAGGTTTTGATTGATCAGTAGGCCTTTTCGACAGAGCCACGTTGTGGAAACTAATGGTGTTGCATCCAATTGTTCTACATCCTTTTAGTCTTTAAGTTTGATTGCTTGAGTAAACCTCACATATTTGTGCCGTTGTCATTGCACTCACCTAACATTGGGCATCCATGAACTTAGGGAAAAACATTATTGGCGTGTATGTATTTGTTTGTCACATTAAGTTAGCTTAAGAAAAGGGGAAAGACTAGTAGAAAATGTGGATATGCATCTTTAAAAGTCAACAATAAAAAAGTGATGAAAGGATGGTTGATTGTTTGAAAGGAGACAATGGAGCAACGAAATCGGAAGGGATAAGCAAAATGAAGAAAATAAGGCAAAACAAAGTAATATTAGGCTAGTAAAATGTCTCTATCGATGGGCAAGTGAATCGTAGAAAATTAGGACTTTGTGCTTTTCTACTATATATGAAGATCCCAAGTCAAAGTTACAATGGAACCAAGAAAGCCATACATTAACTTACTTTTTGGGCCATTTACATTGCGCAATAAAAGAGAAGGCGCACACTCTCACGCAACCCTTGATTTACATTTCAAAGTTTTGATTGATCAATAGACCTTTTCGATGGAGCCACGTTGCAGAAACTAATCACAATGCATCCAATTGTTCGACATCCTTTTAGTCTTTAAGTTTGATTGATTGAGTAAACCTCACATATTCGTGCCGTCGTCAACGGACTCACCAAACATTGGGCATTCATGAACATAAGGAAAAAAATTATCGGTATATCGTTAGTTGTTTGTCATATTAAGTTAGCTTAAGAAAAGGGGAAAAATAGTAAAAAATGTGGATATGCATCTTTAAAAGTGAACAGAGAAAAAGTGATGAAAGCAATGTTGATTGTTTGAAAGGAGACAATTGAGTAAAGAAATGGGAAGGGATAAGCAAAATGAAGAAAATAAGGCTAAACAAAGTAATATTAGGCTAGTAAAATGTCTTTGTTGATCGGCAAGTGAACCGTAAAAAATTAGGCTTTTGTGCTTTTCTACTATATATGAAGATCCCAAGTTAAAGTTACAATGGAACCAAGAAAGCCATACATTAACTTACTTTTTGGGCCATTTACATAGCGCAATAAAAGAGAAGGTGCACACTCTCACGCAACCCTTGACTTACTTTTCAAAGTTTTGATTAATCAGTTGACCTTTTCGATGGAGCCACATTGCAGAAACTAATGACGATGCATCCAATTGTTCTACCTTTTAGTCTTTAAGTTTGATTGACTAAGTAAACCTCACATATCTGCGTCGTTGTCAGCGGACTCACCCACATTGGGCATCCATGAACATAGGTAAAAAAATTATCAGCATATCTTTATTTGTTTGTCATATTAAGTTAGGTTAAGAAAAGAGGAAAAAATAGTAGAAAATGTGGATATCCATCTTTAAAAGTCAACAAAAAATGATGAAAGGATGGCTGATTGTTTCAAAGGAAACAATGGAGTAAAGAAATGGGAAGGGATAAGCAAAATGAAGAAAATAAGGCAAAACAAAGTACTTGTGAAATGACGAGAGTACCAAGTGTCGATCATACATAGGTCTCCCCCTTGAAGGAACAAACTAGTTAATAGATTATTAGACGAGATAGATGAAATTATCCAATAGGATTCGATGGAATTCAATATTTGATTAGTGAAATGTCTTGGTTGATGGGCAAATGAATTATAGAAAATTAGGCTTTTGTGCTTTTCTACTATATATGAAGTTCCCAAGTCATACTTACATTGGAACCAATAAAGCCATGCATTAATCAAACTTACTTTCTAGGCCATTTACATTGTGTAAAAGAAGAAAAGGTGCAACCTCTCATGCAATTCTTGACTTACATCTCAAGTTTTTGATTGATCAGTAGACCTTTTCGATGGAGCCATGGTACCGAAACTAACAACGATGCTTCCAATTGTTCTACTTCCTTCCAGTCTTTAAGTTTGATCACCTGCGTAAACCTCACATATTCGTGTCCGTTGTTAGCATGACATGCATTTGGTACATTAGGCAAACCTTGCGATGATTCACATGTAAACATGTGCAATGTCCATAATTTGTGTAGTTTTGATAGATTAGGTGAAGTTTCTATGGAGCATTTCCTTATCAATAGTTCCTTCAATGATTGCAATTCTCCCAAATCTCTGATCTCGATTAGCTGTGAGCAACTCCTCACCAAAGATTCAGAGACAGCCACATTCAATCGAAGCATATTCTCTAGCTGATCAAAACTCGATCGCTTTCAACCAACATCTGAAAAGTGTTAACCTGGACAATGTTTCAAATATCTCAAGTTGGAAAAGAATGGTTGTCCTATTGGCGAATGGACATCTCTTAATTCCAAAAGAGAGAGATTGGAAGGAAGCCTTGTGAGAGATTGAGGATCATCATAATATATGCTAAGTGCCCAAAGGTGAGGAGGCCATGTAACATTCCAATCCTCCATTTTTGTTGACTTGCTCATCCACTTGGATAAAGTTTTTTTTTTGGGGTTGCCAAGCATAGTCCCAGCTTTGAAACAGAGAACTTTTAGGCCAGTAGGAATTTTGGGAGAAGTACACCATAAATGTCAAAACTTGTGTATGATGTTCACTTTTGTGTCAATTAAAAAAAATGAACACTTCAATGTCAATTCTGATGTGGTGCTTTTTTTATTAATATTTTGATCCCACATGGCTCGTCGGAAGTGTCAAGTCAGCACTTAAAATAATTGAAAATAAAAAAAACATAAATTAATTAGATTAAAAATTAAAAAAGGGGGTCGAAGGGGGAGGGCAGCAAGCCTTCACTGCCGTCACCTCACCATCATTGGGAAGGGTTGGCGAGGGTGGGAACGGTCAGCGAGGGTCGCTAGCCCTGGCCATGTTAGCCATGGGTCAGCGACCCTTGCTAATAGCCCAAATTTGGGTGAAGGTCACGGTCCTTGCCATCGCTCAAATTATCTTTGTTTGACTTAATCAATGTTAACTAGTTAAAATAATAAAATAAAGTGCATTCTCTTTATACAATAAAGGAGGCACGAGCAAAACAGGAAAAGAAAAGAGAATAGCAAAGAAAGGACAGGAAAGGGGAAAGAAGTTTATGCCACGGTGGCCTCCGCAGGCTATATTAGCTTAATTTCCCAATACTCGTTAAGAATTTAAGTTCTTGGTTCATTTTTTGGGAGAAATTTTGGAAACCAAGCCCTTACTTTGGATCCTTGTAAAGTCTGAGTTAGTGGTTTAAATCTGTGAGTTGATAAGTTAAGAAATTACAAGGGATTGATAGTTTAGGGTGTTATAGAGTTGTAGGACTTTACATAACTCAATTTGAGCTTATGGTTTCCCGAAAAGAACTTTCAAAGTTATGAATGCGTGCTTGAACAATAGCTAATTTCCTGCTTTAGTGACGGATTTGGCCTGTCTTTAAAGCTGACTAACCTTAACGTATCTAAGTATTTCAAAAGGGCTGCCATTTTAAAGTAGATTTGCTAAAATTGGAGTTTTATGGTGAGAGTTTGGTGCAAAAACAAGAATGATGCGCAAGCTGTATTAGACAACAGTGAATAGTCACTACATCGAGCCTTTGTTGTTGCATAGGAGTGATTGATTGACAAATAAGTGTAGTTTAGTCAAGCAACTAGTTAAAGCAATGTTTTACTTAGTTTTGATGTCGGTTTTTGTTTAATTGATAGGATTACGAGATTATCGGCTCAAATTGCTTCGACATTTGATTTTGGGCATTCTTAGGTAAGTAGTGTTGACCTCTTCTTGGGTTTGGTGAACTCGTCTCTTGATGTTAAAGTGATTCGATTATATATATAAGGTGGATTGAATGTTTATTACTTTTTGGTTGTTATGAGGTGGCTTGAGAAGCCTTTCTTGAAAAGTAGTGTGTGCTACTCTGTAAATTGATTTATAAGATAACTTCTAATAACAGAGAGATAGTTTATGAAAGGGTATTTTGGTCAATGATCTGGGTTGTAAAATACTAGATATTTTGGTTTGTTAAATTGATTTATGATACTGATTTTGGATTGGTCTTATGGAAAGAATTGACTTGTGAAAGGCTATATGTTTTGATACGAAACCAGTTGTGATGCGGATTGGTCAAGGACTAACTACTTTCCAGTGATACGGGTCTCACGAGAGCTACCTTTAGGATTTTGTATTGTTGATATGTGTTATTCAAAGGCTAGGTGCTGCAAGGTGGCACAATTATTGTAGGAGCAACCTCTAAGGTCTTGCTGTCAAGGTCTAAGTGGGAACCACCTCTAGGACCTTGTATTATTGATGTATTAGCTAAGGGCTAAGTGCTAAATGGTTTACATTGCGCAATAAAAGAGAAGGTGCACACTCTCACGCAACCCTTGACTTACATGTCAAGGTTTTGATTGATCAGAAGACCTTTTCGATGGAGCCACGTTGCGGAAACAAACGACAATGCATCCAATTGTTCTACATAGTCTTTAAGTTTGATCGACTAAGTAAGCCTCACATATTCACGTAGTTGTCAACATACTCACCTAACATTGGGCATCCGTGAACATAGGGAAAAAAATTATCGGCATATCTTTATTTGTTTGTCATATTGAGCTAGCTTAAGAAAAGTGGAAAAATAGTAGAAAATGTGGATATGCATCTGTAAAAGTCAACAGAAAGAAAGTGATGAAAGGATGGCTGATTGTTTGAAAGGAGACAATGGAGTAGAGAAATGGGAAGGGAAAAGTAAAATGAAGAAAATAAGGCAAAACATAGTACTTGTGAAATGACAAGAGTACCAAGTGCCGACCATACATAGGTCTCCCCCTTGAAGGATAAAAAATTATTAGATTATTAGATGAGATAGATGACATTATCCAATGGGATTCGACGGAATTTGATATTAGACTAGCAAAATGTCTTTGTCGATGGGCAAGAGAATCGTAGAAAATTAGGCTTTTGTGCTTTTCTACTATAGATGAAGATCCCAAGTCAAACTTACAATGAAACCAATGAAGTTAGACATTAATCAAACTTACTTTCTGGGCCATTTACATTGCACAATAAAAGAAAAGGTGTACACTCTCACGGAATCCTTGACTTACATCTCAAGTTTTAAATTGATCAGTAGGCCTTTTTGATGGAGCCATGGTATGGAAACTAACAACAATGCTTCCAATTGTTCTACTTCCTTCCGGTCTTTAAGTTTGATCGACTGAGTAAACCTCACATGTTTGGGTTTGCCGTTAGCATGACATGCGTTTGTTACATTAGGCAAACCTTGCAATGATTCACAACTAAAGATGTGCAATGTCCGTAATTTGTGTAGTTTTGATGGATCAGGTAAAGTTTCTATAGAGCATTTCCTTATCAATAATTCCTTCGATGATTGCAATTCTCCTAAATCTCTAATCTCAATTAGCTGTGATAGACATGAGAGCCTCACCAAAAATTCAGATTCAGGCACATTCAATTGAAGCAGATTCTCTAGTTGATCAAACTCGATCTATTTCAACCAACATCTGAAAAGTGTTAACGTGGACGAATGTTTCAAATATCTCAAGTTGGAAAAGAATGGCTTTTCAATTGGTGACTGGACATCTCTTAATTCCAAAAGAGAGAGACCGGAAGGAAGTCTTGTGAGAGATTGAGGATCATCATAATATAGGCTAAGTGCCCAAAGTTGAGGAGGCCATGTGACATTCCAGTCCTCCATTTTTGTTGACTTGCCCATCCACTTGGATAAAGTTTTTCTAGGGTTGCCAAGCACAGTCCCAGCTCTGAAACAAAGAACTTTTAGGCATGTAGGAATTTCAGGAGAAGTACATCAGAAGTGTTGAAACTTGTGTACGGTGATCAATTTGTGTCAATTTTTAAAAAAACAAAATGAACACTTAAGTGTCAACTCCAATTTTGTTGGCCGAAAATTCGATGTGGCACTTTTTTATTAATATTTTGACCCCATATGTCTCGTCGGAAGTGTCGAGTCAGCATTTCAAATAATTAAAAATTAAAAATTAAAAAATTTAAAAACGTAAAATTAATTAGATTAAAAATGTAAAAAGGTGGTCGAAGGGGGAGGGCGGCAAGCCTTCACTGCTGTCGCCCCACCATCGTTGGGAAGGACTGGCGTGGTTAGGGATGAATTGCGGGGGTTGCCAGCCTTGGCCATGCTAGCCATGGGTTGGCGACCCTTGCTGATGGTAGGCGAGGGCCTCTATAGGCCCTCGCCCGGATTTGGGCGAAGGTCATGACCCTTGTCCTCGCTCAATCATCTTTGTTTGACATAATCAATGTTAACTAGTTAAAATAATAAAATAAACTCTTTATACAATAAAGGAGGTAGGAGCAAAACAGGAAAAGAAAAGAGAATAGCAAAGAAAGGAAAGAACAGGGGAAAGAAGTATATGCCACGGTGGCCTCCGCCGGCTAGATTCACTTAGTTTTGCAATGTACGTTAAGAATTTAAGTTCTAGGTTCATATTTTGGAGAAATTTTGGAAACCAAGCCCTTATTTTAGATCCTTGTAAAGTCTGAGTTAGTGGTTTAAATCCGTGAGTTGATAAGTTAAGAAATTACAAGGGATTGATAGTTCAGGGTGTTATAGAGTTATAGAGTTTTACATAACTCAATTTGAGCTTATGGTTTTCTAAAAAGAACTTTCAAAGTTATGCAAGCGGCCTTGAACAATAGCAAATTTCATGCTTCAGTGACGAACTTGGCCTGTCTTTAAGGTTGACTAAGCTTAGGGTATCTATTTTATGTCTCGAGTTTGAATTCGGATACCAATTTTTTAAACCGAATTTGTTGATAAAGATTTCTGAAGAAGATTTCCTAATTTAGATGAAAAACCATCTTTTATTGGACTTCATAAAGCTGCATAAAAGAGGAAAGCACAAAATAGGAATTTGTGGATTTCCTTTGTCACAAAGAAACGTGGGGGCCCAGGTGAATACAACGAAAGAGGAGACAAGTGTTCTGCTTGTGCGTGATCAACGGTCAAAGAGAAAGAAAGTGTGGCCGACAATCTTCTGAAGTCACCCAAGAGAATAAAATAGAAAGAAAGGGTTTTTACCCTTTTGGCTGTTGAAGAAGCCGCCCGCACAGAAGGTCGAGGAAGGCATCGCACAAAGAGCCGCAGGCACAGAGAGAAAGTGAGAGTCCAACCAGCGCAAAAGAAAACGCAAGGGACTGCCTTTCTCCGCGTGGAGTGGTGCGTAGCCGCTCGAAGTTGCATGAATTTATTTGTTTTATCTGATGGAGTTATTTATTATAAACACTTGGGATTGGATATAATTTAGGTGCGGAAAATACAAGTGTATTGAGCGATTGTAATCCAATTCTTCGATTATAGTGGATTATTCTTGCTAGCTCTCTCCGTGGATATAAGCACCAACATTCGGACCAAACCACGTAAATCCTTGTGTCCTTATTATTCCTCGTTATTTCTCTACGGTTGACATATTTGCAAGATCTTGATTAGTTTTTCCACATTAATTTACAACATTATCTAAGTGTTTCAAAAGGGCTTCCGTTTTAAAGTAGATTTGCCAAAATTGGAGTTTGATAGTAAGTGTTGTAGTGCAAAAACAAGTATGATGTGCAAGCTGTATTAGACAACAGTGAACAGTAGCTACATTGAGCCTTTTGTTGTTACATAGGAGCCGATTGATTGACAAATAAGCGGGTAAAAACACCAAAAGTGCCAAAAGTTGTGTACGGCACTCACTTTGATGTCAAAAGTTTCAAAACGCTCATTTGAGTGCCAATTTCAAGGAAAAATGAATTTGCAAGTGCCAACTCGCCGGAAGTCCGATGAGGTTTTGAATCAGACACGTAGCAACCGGGTCAAGGCCAAATTCGAGCAAACCAAGAAACGTCGAAGGAGGAGACCGGTTGGGTTTTGATCAAGATTCACTCACGAACATTTTGTGACTAGTGGTAGCCACTGAGGTGGCCGAAGATGCCGTGGGTGACTCGACGAAGATGGCTGGCTAGAGATTCAGGTTTGGGAGGAGCAGTTGGACAACGGAGCAAAATTCTCCCAAACGACGAAATGTCGTTGGCCAAGACTAGTGGTGTTGTGTTCTTGAGAGGCTGAGGAATCTTTTCTAACTGGTGGTGATGGCTAGAAACTCCAAAATCTCGAGATATGACCATAAACCTTAACCGGGTGCACAAACAGAGCAACAGAGCTTCCCAACAAACTTCAATAGCCTTCGGGACCAAATTGATCATGTCCAAGGGCTTGAATACATTCTAGAGATTCCAAGGAACATGACGATGTCCTTGATTTCACATGGGTATCTTTGGATTTCTCAAATTCGGTGTTTTTCCCTTTCTGCTTACGAAATAGGGCTCTCCACGATCCGAGTAACTTCTGGGAGATTCCAGTGACTCGACGGCAAGGAGAGGCGGTGTGATGGCTCAGGAAAGTGTGGAAATGAGTTAGCTTTAGATTGGTAGTGGTGGGCGGCTGTGGGTCGATGTGGAATGGTCTTAATTTCTTGAAATTCCAGTCGAGCTTTATGGAGAGCCAAAAGTCACTTTTTAAGAGTATTTTTTTATTATTAAAAATGATGATATGGCACTTTTCGGCCGAACTCTTGCAAGTTGGCACTTGCGAATTCATTTTTTTTTTCCGAAATTGGCATTGAGAAATTAATTTTTTTGAAACTTTTGGCACCAAAGTGAGCACCATACACAACTTTTGGCACTTCTGGTGTTCTTACCTCGACAAATAAGTGTAGTTTAATCAAGCCATTAGTTAAAGCAATATTTTACTTAGTTTTCATGTCGATTCTTGTTTAACTGGTAAGATTACGAGATTGTCGGCTCAAATTGCTTCGTTATTTGATTTTGGGGATTCTTAGGTGAGTAGCGTTGACCTCTTCTTGGGCTTTGTAAACTCGTGTCTTGAAGTAAAAGTGATTATATATATATATATATATATATATATATATATATGGATTTAATGTTTACTACTTTTTGGTTGTTATGAGGTGGTTTGAGAAACCTTTCTTCAAAAGTAGTGTGTGCTACTTTGTAAATTTTGATTTATAAGATAACTTCTAAGAAGAACAGAGAGACAGATAGCGAAGGGCATTTTGGCCAACGAACTGGGTTGCAAAATATTATATGTTTTGGTTAAATTGATTTATGATACTGATCTTCGATTGGTCTTATGGAAAGAATTGATTTGTGAAAGACTATGTTTTGATACGAAACCAATTGTGATGCGGATTGGTCAAGTACTAACTACTTTCTAGTGACACGAGTCTCATGAGAGCTACCTTTAGGATTTAATACTATTGATATGTGTTAGGAAAAGGTTAGGTTCTGCAAGGTGGCATAATAATCGTTTTAGCAACCTCGTCTTGTAGTCAAGGTCTAAGTGGGAACCACCTCTAGGGCCTTGTACTATTGATATATTAGCTAAGAGCTAAGTGCTAAATGGTTACGCGAGTATTGTGGGAGCTATATCTATGGCCTTGTATTATTGATATACATAAGTCAATAACTAAGTGCTCCACATTAATATAATTTCATGGGAGTCATCTTGATGCAGCCCATGTCTGGCTACTCGAACAATAGGATTGGGAGAGTGATTCACATGTGAGCAGAAATTTCAATTATTCGCCCCTTCATGGAAATAGCCGTAACTTCGTCGATACAGATCGGATCGAGCTGATTCCAAAGCCAAAAGAACAAAGACTTCTAGATCTACAACTTTTATGTTTTGGGTTTTACGAAAAATAATGAACAGAATATGAAAAGATAGAAACTTCGTTGGTTGCTCTTCTAGGCCTCCAAGGAAGTTGAGAGAGCACTGATTCTTCTAGATAGATGGTTGCAACTCTTCAAGGATGCAGACTTTAGAAAAGCTCCGACTCTTCAAGGACAGAGTGAAAACTCTTCTAGGTTTTCAAGGATGTGAACTCTACAAGGTTCAGGATATTTGCTTAAAAGCAAAATTTTTCATTCATCAAAAAGTAGTCTGTCTTTTTACAAGGAATTAGAAGGCTTATATCATCAAAGAGATAAAGATAGAGCATGGTCAAAGAAATAAAGATAGAACGTTGAAAATAACAAGTCAAAATCTAAACACTTAAAAGCACTAAAGAACTTGAAAGTATAAAATTAGGTAAGAGCATAATGTCTTCATGACTTCCAATATGTCTTCTTTCAAGTTTTTGGTAAGGGCTCAAGACATCAATACGGCTTCTCGGCTAAATGGACATCCTCATCGGCATTTGACAACTTTATCAATAAGAGATTTTGTCGAGCTTGAATGCGGGCTGATCTTCTTGGTTGAGAGAGCCGATCTTCAATACGAGCTGCATCATCCTCCCCATCTTTAAAAGAATTCACCCTCAAATTCTCGCCATCATCAGAAGAATCTCCCACATAAGGTGTTAAATGGCGAACGTTGAAGATGTTGTGAATCTTCTTTTGAGAAGGAAGATTTAATCTATACGCATTAGGATTAATGCGCTCAAGGACTTCCAAAGGTCCAAGCTTTTGATCACTAAGCTTGTTATAACTTTCGACGGAATGTTGTTCCTATGGCACATAAGCACAAACAAAATCTCTAGGGTTGAAGATAACCTCACCTCACTGTTCATCGTCATCCTTTTTGTAGAATTCAGCTTTGCTCTCCGACCTTTGGCGTACACCTTCATGAGTTGTCCTCATTTAAGAAACAATATCATCGACTTTGTTGCTCAACTTCTCAAGAAACAAAATTGGTGCATGATCAAGAGCAATGTTTGGTTGGCCCCCATACACAATGCCAATTTCTTTCATGGTGCCCTTTACATCTTTCATTGCAAGCAATGTAGTGGAGGAGAAATTCTCAACTAGAGGAGTGTTTAGAGGTTCTCTACTTGGTGCCAATGTAATATTCTTGCCTCCAAATTCAAAAGAACATGTATTTTGATAACCATCATGCATAGTCTTCCTATCAAATTGCCATGGTCGACCAAGAATAAGGTGACTAGCATCCATCGGCAAAACATCACACCAAATCTTGTCATAATAAACTGAACTAGTGGACAAATTAACAACGCATTGTTTTGAAATAGTTACCTCAGCGCCTTTCTTCAACCACGACAATTTATATGGCAAAGGGTGCGTTTTTAATTCCAACTTCAGCTTGTTTGCCACTACTTCGGAAATTACATTCTCACAATAACCGGAGTCAATAATTAATTGACACACCTTCCCCATGATTGTGCAAGTAGAATGAAAAATATTGGTACGCAACCACTTATCTCTAGTGTTATCGCGAGGAGTAGAAAAAATTTTCCTCACCATAAGAAGTTTGCCAGTGTCAGCATACATTATTTGTTCATCATCCGCAGCTTCTTTGTCATTGTTCGACTCCTCTTCAAGTGGATCCTCCACATTCTCAGTAGAATTATTACCAACCAAGAAGGCTTTACCAGCTGGTCAATTCTTATTGGTTCGACAATACTAGCACGATGACCCAACTCACCACAAGAATAGCAACGTACTTCGGACATAGTAGGTTGCTTCGAAACATAGGGTTGAGTAGAAGGCTTACTCGTAGATTGTGTTGAAGTCTCAGCAATTGTAGTAGTGCTAGTGGTACCCTTCGTTGATCAGTTTGGCATGGTAGGGGGCTACTGTCTCCTAGAGCGAGATTGCTCCATTTTGAGTGCTCGTTGGTGTGCATCTCCTAAGTCCCAAATGTTGAGGACTTCCAAGGCATCTTGAATGTAAAATTGAAGACCGTTCAAGTGTTTGTTCACAAGCACCTCTTCCGAGTCCTGGATATTGTTACGAATCACCAACTCATTGAATTCATTGATGTATTGGTCCATCGTTTGTGCACCTTGTCTTAGATTTTGGAACCGTTGGTAGAGCTTTCTTTTATATCATTTGGGAAGAAAATACTTTCGAATATTTTCCTCCATCTTTTTCCACAAAGTGATTGGTGCTTTGCCCATGGCTTGGCGAGTTTTTTTTTCATGTCTCCACCAAGTTATGGCCGTGCCTTGGAATCGCATAGCAATGATGCCAACTCGGCGATCATCCGGGACATTCCTATGCTCGAAAACTTCATTCACAAGTGTTAACCAATCGACAATTTCATCAGGAGACTCAATACTTGTAAATTCTGGAACATCTTTCTTAATGTCCTTTTCCCAATCTGGCTCACGAAATGTTGTACATGATGTCGAACATGCCTCCGACCGCAAATAGATTGAACACTCTTTGAAGAGGAAGAGTCACCATGGGAATCTCTAGTCCTGGAACGGGGTGGAGAATTATTTGCTTCATCCCTCAAATGCTGAACTTCTCATGTCAATTTGTCAATTTGTTTTGCATACGTTGTTGCAAATTCTCAGCAAGTGTGTGCACTTCATTAAGGGGAATGGTTCTCCGCCACAATGTCTAGCTTGTCTTGATGGCATTGTCCTCTCCTCCAAAGCTCTTGTACCAATGATGCAGCCCAAGTTTGGCTACTTGAACAATAGGATCGGAAGAGTGATTCACATTTGAGTAGAAATTTCAATTCTGCGCCCCTTCATAGAAATAGCCGTAACTTCCTCGATATAGATCCGATCGAGCTTATTCCAAAGCCAAAAGAACAAAGACTTCTAGATCTACAATTTTTATGCTTTGAGTTTCTGAAATAAGCACAATATGATGGTCAAATTTGGGTTGGAAGTGGATGAAAAGTAACGAACAGAATAGGAAGAGATAGAAACTTCGTTGGTTGCTCTTCTAGGCCTCCAAGGAAGTAAGAGCAACCAGCGAAGTTGAGAGAGCACTGATTCTTCTAGATTGATGTGCTGCAACTCTTCAACGATGCAGACTTTGGAAAAACTCCGACTCTTCAAGGACGGAGTGAAAACTCTTCTAGATTTTCAAGGGTGCAAACTTTGTAAAGTTCACGATATTTGCAAGTCAAAACGTAAACACTTAAAAGCACTAAAGAACTTGAAAGTAGGAAATTAGGTAAGAGCATAATGTCTTCATGACTTCCAATATGTCTTCTTTCAAGTTTTTGGGAAGGGCTCAAGACATCAATACGGCTTTTTAGCTGAATGGACATCCTTATTGGCATTTGACAACTTTATCGATAGGAGGTTTCGTCGAGTTTGAATGTGAGCTGATTTTCTTGGTCAAGAGAGCCGGTCTTCAATACGGGCTGCATTGCATCTCTAGAGCCTTGAGTTGGATAGTGACCAAGGCATTGATCATGGATATGTGATTTGAGATTGATTAATAGGGACATTGACATGTGATTTGATGCTATTGATCAATGGGTTGACGAATTGATACTAGTTATGATATCATTGATAAAATGGGCACTTCTACTATGAATTAGTTATATTGACATAATAGATGACTCATTTTCATCTTCTAAGTTTCTTATATTCTAGATTTGGTTTAATTGTAAATGAGTTACATTTTTGTGTCTTGAACGTACATTGTGAATTTTCAATCTGCTTAAAAGAGTTTTTTTTATTACTTATTTGGCTGTGGTTGTTCATTTCATGTAGCTTATTTGTCCTTCAAGTTCCTCAAGTGGTTGGAAGTATGACAAGAGTGTTCATATTTTCCGGAATTTATTTTAGGTAGTTATATTTTTGAGCATAAGTAGTTTATGTTAGAGTTGAACTCTTCAGTTTATTTGTTAGTTGAATATGCGTATATCATTTTGAACGACTATAGAAATTTTGATTTTTGTAATTGTATGGCTTTTTTTATTATCAAATATATATATGTCGATACTTAGTTAAGTTATGATTACGTTTTGGTATATGTCCTTTGGGTGAAAGAGCAATCATGACCTTTTCCTATCTTGGAGGAATTGGGATGTGATGATTCTAATCTAGCTGGCCCCATCTATGTCGGATCAACATACTTGATGAAAATCAGCTTACCTTTCCCCAGTTTTCTTGAAGAGACTAACGTGCCGCATGTGAGTTGTAACTCGGAATCCTTGGTGATATATGATGGAGTATGTTGACATTGATAACATGCCATAACTTTAACCCCGCACAAGAAAAGAAAGTTTTGTTTGGTTTATCATCATTCTACTTATTGTGGCACTCAAAGGTCATCAGATAAACTTTCGTGACAAAGCAAGCGAACAAACCTTCTTCTGAAACATGCAGTCGGCTAATATAGCTAGTTCAACCAAAAGAACGTCAACTTGATGAAAGCCCTAATCTTCTTCTACTGTGAAAATTGCAAAAGTTACTTGACACACATGATTGGCATGGCAATGCACTGAAATGCACTGAATTATGCCAAGTTTTTAAGTCATGAAGGTACAAGATCCAATTGCCTCCACTGAATTATGTTGGGAAAATATTATGATCGTAATTATTTATTGACACGAGCAACGGAGGAAAAAAGGTGCCCTAAAAGACCAAATTAGATATATGACTCAGTTAGAACTTCAAACGAATCTGAGAATCTAGATGCTACTCGATATGGAATTTGTCCACAGCAGCCACAAAGAACGCTCGAGATCTATGAAATGTTAGTTAGGACACTTAAGAAGGAAGTAGGGGGATGATCAAATTAAACATGTTTCAGATAGTCCTTGCCAATGTAGCTCTGACAGTTCGCACAATAGTCAGGTTGAAATCTGAGAGAGCTCATGGCCACATAAGTTCGATATTTGACTTCTATGTAATATGCTTTGAATAAAATGGCAAACCAATCAATTCGAATTTTAATATAACATGCCTGTTTTGGAAAAATAAACTCTTTCCATGGCCGCATAGTTGGGATTTTTTACTTCTGTGTAGTTTGCCTTGAATAACATGGTATGTCAATCAAACTGAACTAATTAAAAAAAAGTGATTTTGGAAAAATAAACGCTTTCCCTGGCTGCATATGTGTGATATTCGACTTTTGTGTAGTGCTCCTTGAATAATATGGTATGTCAACCAGAACAAACTTAATATAAAAAACGTGTTTTGGGAAAATAAACACTTTCCATGGCCGCCAAAGTGGGATGTTCGACTTCTATGTAGCATGTCAATCAAACTGAACTTAATATAAAAATCTTGTTTTGGGAAAATAAACTCTATTTGACTTTTGTGGTATGCCTTGAATAACATGGCAAACTTAATCAGATCGAGCTTAAATATAAAAAAATGGCTTTCTGAAAAATAAACTCTTTTCTTGGCCGCATAGATGGGATCTTTGATTTATGTGTAGTACGCCTTGAATAACATAAAAAATCAATCAAATCGAACTTAATATAAGAAACGTGTTTTGAAAAAATAAACTCTTTCTATGGCCGCATGTTAATCAGACCGAGTTTAATATAAAAAACTGTGTTTTGGGAAAATAAATGTTTGCCTCCTCCGTTCCTTATTCTCTCCACCTGTCCAACATAAGATGCTATGGCCTATAAATACCCATCAATTAGGCTTCGACACTCATAGAAAAGCCTCTAACCTCTAGTACTCTTCATCTATATCTGTCACGGGAGCCAAAAAGAAATGTCCCAACAAATCTCTGCAGTCCCCTCTTCTTCTCCAGCTAAAGAAATAGGCCACATCGCTGAACGTCGATCAGCAAATTATCATCCAGGCATATGGGGGGATTATTTTCTCAAATATGCTTCTGATTCCAACGCCATGGTAGCAATTAATCTATTCGTTTTTTTGGATTATATTTGGAATTCCTTTTTGCATTGTTATGCTTTTTGAAAATTAAGAGCACAGAGCATAATTATCTTGAATTACTGGGCACCATCTCGCAGCAATGGTCCTTACAAGAAAAATAAAAGAAGTTCCAGTTGAATTAAAACTCCATGAATGCGTTGGTCCTTACATGATTCAAAATTTCTACATGAACCTTATGGCATGCACATATGACTTAACAAATGTGGAAAAAATTTTCCACTATTAATAAAGCTAGTCATGATGGAATAATCTTTAGGTAATTCCAATTGTATTTTTTTTATCATAGTCAATTGGGTCATAAACAACCTAATGTATTTCCTAATATTTATGTCATTTTCCTCTAATTATTGTGTGAACCTTCAAATTTATGTTTATTGTAGAGTCCTCGTGTCATAGCGGATGATCAAATTGATAGATTGAAGGGAGAAGTGAAGAAAATGTTGACAGAAGCTATGGATAAGCCTTTGCAGAAGCTGAACTTGATCGATCAAATCCAACGCTTAGGAATTGCCTACCATTTTGATATTGAGATTGACCAGCAGTTGGAACAAATCCACAGAAGCCATTTTGAAATTCACTACAACGATGATGTTGACCTACACACATTTGCACTTCTCTTTCGATTGTTACGACAACAAGGTTACACAATTTCGAGTGGTATGTAATATTCTAATTCTAATTGATGGATCAGTTGATGAAATTATGTTGAAAAATACTAGTTGATGGTCCATTTGATTGATTGAGAGGAACATCACTATCTTGTGTAGTTCACTCTTGTTTTGATTTTTTTTAAGTGAACTTTTTCTCTAAGCAATCCTGAATTCTTCAAATTTTCTTGCTTTGAAAGGTGAATAGTCCTTCCTTCTACTTCCTCGGTTTAGTATGCCTTATTTTTGTTATAATATAGATTTCAGTTGATCTAGATCTTGAACATAAATATTTCATAGTATCTCACAATAGCATATTTTCCCACGTTTCATCTGGCCATTCAGAAATCTTTAACAAGTTCAAGGATAGCAAAGCGCATTTCAGCGAATCACTCATTGCCGACGTGCAGGGGCTACTAAGTCTATTTGAAGCTTGCCATCTGGCGTTTCATGGTGATGATATTTTGAATGATGCACTTGCTTTTACTATAACTCACCTAAAATCAACACTACAAAAAAACTGTTTTTTCGCTACGCCATTTGCCACGACCAACCTCCAAAAAGTCGTGGCTAATGACATTTAGCCACGACATTAGCGACTACACAAAAGTCGTCGTTAATAAGGCGTCGCTAAAATGGCCACTACAATAACCACGGTCGTCGCCAATTGGCGACCAAATTAGCCACTACAAAAACACGTCGTTAATCGGCGACAACATACACCGTCACAAAAGTCGTCGTTACTTCGGGACAAAACATGTCGTAACCAATGTAGTGGCCAATCCGCGACAAACTCATTACGTAGCTGATCTACCACAACGGGAGCCAAGTCGCTAATCAGCGATGACATACTAACGAAGTGGCACTTTAGCTACGACTAGATCCAAGTCGTAGCTAATCGGAACAGGGTGTATCAAGCGGCACCCTAAGAGATTAGCGACGCCCTGCATTTTAGTTATGGCTATTTAGCGACGACCCAGCGCATTGCGTAGCTGATCTACCACAAAGGTAGCGAAATCGATAATCAGCGATGACCTATTAACTAAGTGGCACTTTAGCTACGATGACTTTTGTCGTGTCTGATTAACGACAACTTTCGTACGTGCTGTGACAAATAGCGACTACTTTATAGCGACGACATTCAATTATGTAGTCGCTAAATAGCGACTACGTAGCTCTTTTAGTCACTAATTACCGATTCTTCATTCGTAGTCGGAAAATAGCCACTACAATTTGAAAGTGAGTCGCTAATTAGCGACTATATGTTTTGATGTAGTGGCTATATAGAGACTACATCGTTTCACGTAGTCGTTAATTAGCGACGACTTTTAACTTGTAGTCGCTAAATCCATCCGAGAAGTAAAAAAAAACAGTGGTTGTTGAACTCATTTCCTTAGCCGAAACCTGCTAACATTTCACCAAAAGAATGTACAGCCAGTCAAATGTGGGAGAAATCCTGAATTTATTGCATAATGACACCTGTTTACACAAATTGCAGAAAGAAGTGCGCTAAAAACACCATCGCACTAAGCGAAAACAAATAAACTAACTCTACAGTCCTACATAAACAAATAAAACCGTAAACATCCTCTACTGCCGCCATCAGCTATGGGGTGTCCTCCAAGCTCTCGTCCTCATCATCATCAGCAGCATCCTCGCCGGCTCCAGTAAACACGTCGTCAAGCGGTGCCTGTGCTGCTGGTGGTCGGGCTGCCCTCCGTGGTGGTGCTGCTGGCCGTGGTGCTACTGCTCGCCAAGCGGCTGCTGCCAGTGGTGGTGCTGGTACGCTCGAAGATGCTGCCGCCGGTGGTGGTGGTGGTGGTGCTGCTGCGTGCAGTCGAGCCGCCTGTTGCTCCTCTTGCATCTCCTTCAACTGTCGCACCACAGCTGCCACTGTATCCCGCAGATCCCTTATTTCCACGTCCTTCTGGGCCAGCTCGTCCTTCAACTGAGCAACATCTGACGCCGAGGCCGCATCCTCCCTCCCCCACCTCGAACCACCTCCTCTCGATGATGATGGGGCCACTGTTTTGGCCCATTCCCGAGCCAAATTCCCCAACCCAAACACCTTACCATGCTTCACCCCCCCGATGCATCCGCCCATAGCTTCGCTTGCTCCATTTGCGACCGCTCAGGCGTCGATGACTCCCCTTCTTCACCCCCGCTACTGCTGGCCATCATCATTTCATCGAATTTTTCCTACGAAGAATTTATAAGTTTGTTAAGTAAACATAAAACCATACAATAATGTAGTGCTGTAGTTACCAACCTTAATGGCTCGGGCCTTATCGTTAACAAATGACTTGTCCTTCTTCATGAAGGTGCGCTCGAAGGTCTGTGAGAAGGAGGCTTCCTTCCCTGATTCATTCGCCTACAAAATTAAACAGATCTGCCATTACATAGTTGCTGTTTTATATAAATAGTTAACATAAGTAAAAAGTAGACCTACTATTCGCCGTCTGTGCTCCCCTATGTTAATGGAGCCGCCCGCATATGTCGCTGACGTCCCTGACTCTCTTGAACTTGAAGCTCGATTGAGCTTATTCCTTTGGCTCACTTTCTGATGGTCCTCCGATGCCCAAACCCTTAAAATTTCCTCCCAATCAGCGATTGAAATCCAATACGGCCTCTTTTGCCTTTTATGCGCTTTGTTCATGATATTGCGCATGTGGTCTCCCACCTTCTTGTCGAAATTCTTCTTAATTCGGGCTTCATTATTCTCAGCCCACCAAAACTTCCGCTGCCAATCAACAAACACAGAACAATGTCAACAGTCGTCCACTTAAATCAGCAGCCAGCCATACTTCAAAACAATAGCTATTTTACATTAACTTACCCTGAAATCATCCCACCAAACAGCTCTCTGACTCTCTGGGGTGCTGCTAATCGTCGTGTATGGCCCATTCCATGCCACATTCACTATCTCGTTCAACTGCCGCACCACGTCATTGGCATTGAGGAAGCTGCAATATACAAAAATATATTGCAGGCAAGTTATTGCATATTCCAAACAGTAAAGATTGTAAAACCAGCATAGTTTTTTCTTACGAGTCTCCATCTGGCTCGATGAACCTCCTCCCCTGGTCATCTAGGACCCAGTTTGCAGCAGGCACCTCTACTGCACTTTGAGCCGACGGACTGGGTTGTCCTGTACTTTGTCCTTCGCTCCGTCTTTGATACACTCGGACGCCGCTTGGGTCGACGGCCATATCCTGGGACTCTGGAGGCTGCGTCTCCGACCCCACGGGATCCGCCTCAGCCACTGCTGTAGGTGGGAGGGGCTGCACTGGCGTCCTCGGTGACGCCTCTGCTGGCTGCTCGTTCCCCACGGTCGGTGCCGAGGAAGGGGCTACATCGGGGGTGGGGGGTGACTCAAACAGTCGGACCCCGTGAGTTGGCCGACGTCCTCCACGAACGCTCTTCCTACCTCCACGCGGAAACTGTACACAAAATCAACACAATAAGATTATTCTTTCTGAAACGAGCACTAAACATGTACCCTAAACTTATAACTTACCATGTCGTAGCTTAGACGGACACCGTTGAAAGTAATTGAGCGCTGTATTGATCAATCACAGGAGCTGGTCCTGCAAAATCAACAGTTCAAACATTAGGCTACATGTTTCTGTTCTCTTTTCTGTCAACCTTTCGTTCATAGGAAAGATCACCCCCACATGCACAGACAAGATGTAGCAAAGTCCGTTCTAAAGGGTCTTGGTTTATCATCATGCCCGCAAACTCGACCCGTCTACATTCTCGTTTGAAAGAATTGGAAATACCATGATTGAATGATGCAATAGGCACATCAGCCCCAATGCCTATTACTTATTAACAGGCTTTATCTAGCTTCAGTTGTCAGAAGAGGTAGAGTCACAAGCCAGTAAAGCAATATCCTGGAGTTCCCAGGCCATATAAAGTATAAATGGTTTTGCTTAGAGAGAGGGGGACTGAAAAAAAAATAGAATATACACCTCCATAATGCATACCGATGTTGCACAACTCCTATAACTGGACAGACGATGGGCAGACATCCGTCAATTATGACAAATCATATCTGATAATTAAGTACAACGATCAAAATTTTAGATGACATTTGCACAACATCAAACCCACAAACCAGCATAATAGAAACAAGATGATGAAAATTTTCATTCCCTCAAAAAGAATGTCAGATAATCAAAAAAACTCCTCTTCAAAATCTGTGTAGGCAGCAAACATGACATTTCGAGTAAAGAATGCTATAACTTACCGTTGAAAGCATGCATAGCAAAGACTGCACATGGTTTCTAGAAATCGAATCACCAATCACGTTACTTTCCAGCCCTAGCAAGAGTACTACTCAGCCAATCGAAATCGTACTCAGCCCTAGCAAGACATCGTAAACCCTAGCTAGGAAGGAGGACGTCGTTGAAGGCACAGGAAGTTTAGGGTTACCTGGCTTCGGGTCAACCAGCGTCGTTGAAGGCATAGGAAGGAGGGAGGACGTCGATCTTGTCGTCCGCTTGCTCGGCCACCGGCTGGAAGAGGACGAATTCGTGCAACTGTCGATTGAGCACAAGCCCTAACGGAGCAACAGCTGCAAAAAAACGACAAGTTTTGTAAGAGTGTCGCTCTCGGAAAAAACAGCCCGAGCGCGATATTAAGCTAACAGAATAGCCACGACGTAGTACTTAATCGTCGCCACCTAACGACGACAAAGAAAGTCGTACCTAAACAGCCACGACTAAAACAATGTAGTGGCTACACCGCTACTACAAGGGCCAAAAGTCGTGGCTGAGTAGCGACTACAAAATAACAGTCGTCGCTAATTTATACCCTAAACTTCAACCCTAGATAACGAGTAAACCCTAATCCCTAGGGCTGAAATAGCTACGACGCGATGAAGTGTCTAAACAGCCACAACATTCAAGTCGTTGCCCAACAGCCACGAGCAGTGAATAATGTGATGGCTGACTAGACACTACATTAAAGTAGGTCGCCGCTAATGTGTACCATAAACCAAAACCCTAAATCACCGTAAACCCGAAACCCTATGTGCTAAATAGCTACATTAAAATGTAGTGTCTAAATAGCCACGACGTGGACTTGGCTGCCAAACGGCGACGACAAGTGACTATGGTAGTGGCTGTCTAGCCACTACATTTACTATTGTCGTGGCTAACGTATACCCTAAACTTATACCCTGAATCACCGTAAACCCTAAACCCTATGTGCTAAATAGCTACAACAAAATGTAGTGTCTAAATAGCTACCACATGGACTTGGCTGCCAAACGGCGACGACAAGTGACTACGGTAGTGGCTGTTCAGTCACTACAATTACTATTGTCGTGGCTAACGTATACCCTAAACTTATACCCTAAATCACCGTAAACCCTAAACCCTATGTGCTAAATAGCTACAACAAATTGTAGTGTCTAAATAGCTACCACATGGACTTGGCTGCCAAACGGCGACGACAAGTGACTACGGTAGTGGCTGTTCAGTCACTACAATTACTATTGTCGTGGCTAACGTATACCCTAAACTTATACCCTAAATCACCGTAAACCCTAAACCCTATGTGCTAAATAGCTACAACCAACTGTAGTGTCTAAATAGCCATGACATAAGCTTGACTGCCAAACGGCGACGACAAGTGACTATGGTAGTGGCTGTCCAGCCACTACATTTACTATTGTCGTGGCTAACGTATACCCTAAACTTATACCCTAAATCACCGTAAACCCTAAACCCTATGTGCTAAATAGCTACAACAAATTGTAGTGTCTAAATAGCCACCACATGGACGTGGCTGCCAAACGGCAACGACAAGTGGCTATGGTAGTGGCTATTCAGCCACTACCATTACTATTGTCGTGGCTAACGTATACCCTAAACTTATACCCTAAATCACCGTAAACCCTAAACCCTATATGCTAAATAGCTACAACAAAATGTAGTGTCTAAATAGCCACGACATAAGCTTGGCTGCCAAACGGCGACGACTAATGACTATGGTAGTGGCTGTTCAGCCACTACATTTACTATTATCGTGGCTAAAGTATACCCTAAACTTATACCCTAAATCACCGTAAACCCTAAACCCTATGTGCTAAATAGCTACAACAAATTATAGTGTCTAAATAGCCACCACATGGACTTGGCTGCCAAACGGCGACTACAAGTGAATATTGTTGTCGCACTTCAGCCACTAGAGCCAGTGTTGGTTGCCAATCAGCTACTACGTTTGAATCATGTAGTGTCTAATTAGCCACGATATTACTGTAGTGGCTAATTATCGACGGTGGATACTTTTGGTAGTCGCTAATCTGCGATGGTAGTCTTCTATTTGCGTCGATAATATGCAATTTTGTGACCTGGACATTCTATGATATAAGATCATTTTCTCCGATTGTTTCCTGTAGATATTAATATACTACAACGACTGACAATTAACTCAAAGCAATAACAAAAGACGGTAAATAGAGTAAGCAGGCTAACTACTACGGGTAAAAACAATCGTCTCATATATAATCGTCGTCTTCATCTTCGTCTTGCACGCCTTCCCCTTCTTCAGGTTCATGACCATCACTTGTACTGAAGTTGTCATCATCCTCGTCCTCTTCGTCATCTATATGAAAGTCAGCATCTTCCTCACTGTACTGTATATTCATATTCCCAAATTCACTTACATCGACATCTAACATTGTTTCTTCTGTATCTCGCAATGTTGAAATCTCATATTCTTCAGGATCGATCGAGCTCTGAACGGTCTCTTGCTGATATGCCACATCAGTCCAATGTTCTTCAATTTTGCTGCGTGCCTTTGTTTTAACAACTGCCCACCAATCAGTTTTGTCCCGTTTCGAAGCCGGATATGAAGCATAATATACTTGAATTGCTTGTTGTGCCAAAACAAATGGATCATATTTGGAGTACTTTTTCTTATGGTTAATTTCAACCAAAGGGAATTTCGAATGCACTCTCATTCCTTTCACAGGGTCGAACCACGTGCACTTAAATAACACACACCGCAATACTGGTCCATGGTACTCTATCTCTAAGATTTCATCCAACAATCCGTAAAAATCGTCATGCAACCTAGGCCCAGTCTGCACACAAACCCCGCTGTTCATGGTGGACTTGCCAAGCCCATATGCTTGAGTGTGAAAATTAAACCCATTTATGAAATATACCGGCCATGATCGTGATCTTGATTTTGGACCCAAAGACAGATGATATATGAGGCCTTGATCTCTAACAAGATCAGGGACACTTTCCACCTAAATAGCATAGTTGGGGCGACTTAGTCACTCATAAAGACAAATGAGACGTTAAAGAAAATAGCAATTAGAAAATTTTCAGCGACTCACGTAATTTTTCAACCATTGTGGGAAATGTTGATTGCACAATGTATCGAACTCATCGGGGGGTACTCCAATTATCGAATTACGAAACATCCTGGTACAAAAGGACAACAAAATCATGTAGTGGTTGGCAAATAACTTTTAATTAAACCGGAGATCTCACAAAGTTAGAGAAGATGGGGCACACACACTTACTCGAAATATGGTTCAACCTCTGGACAATTCAATAAAATGTAGGTATGCGCGGCATGCAATTCTTCGCCTGTTAAGTAACGTAACTTACATACGCCGCTTGCTCGACCAAGATAATTAAAAATTGAGATTGGAGGGCAATTCTTGTCAACAGGGCCCTCGTCATTCCGTCCCGGCCTTCGTCTCTTGCTTTGGACGTGCGGTTCAAAGTAGTGTGAAACGAATGTACTCACTTCTTCCATAATGTAAGCCTTGCAAATTGATGCTTCAACACGTGCCTTATTCTTAACCTTCTTCTTCAAATGAAATAAGAACCTACAAATAGGAAACGGTTGTTGTCAAAGGACATAATTCAGCAAATGTCGTAATCTAAATTATGTAATGGTGCGTCAATTAATGCATACCTCTCAAAGGGGTACATCCATCGAAACTGTACGGGACCTGCAACTCTTGCCTCGTAAGGTAAATGAACTAGTAGATGCTCCATTGAGTCAAAAAATGAAGGGGGAAATATTCGTTCCAAGTTGCAAATGATAATTGGGATATCTCTCTCTAGTTTCTCCATGTGTGATGTACGTAAAACAGTCGAGCAAATATCATGAAGGAAATTACTCAATTCAGTAACGGCGCCCCAGACAAAATGTGGGAGAAGTTCTTTAGTTGCTATTGGGAGTAGTCGCTCCATAAATACGTGACAGTCATGACTCTTCATGCCCGTCAACTTACATGCATTCAAATCGACGCATCTACCAATATTGGAAGCATACCCATCAGGAAAGCGCAAAGTCTTGCACCATTGACACAAATGACGTCGTTGATCTTTGGTCAATGTGTAAACGGCTTTTGGTTTTGGTCCAATGCTTCCTGGATCAACGTCTAGTGTTGGCCGATAACAAATGTCTCTCATATCTTTTCTAGCATTAAGGTTGTCTTTTGTCTTGCCGGTAACGTCCATCATCGTATTTATGACATTCTCAAAAACATTCTTCTCAATGTGCATGACGTCGAGATTATGCTGAATGATATGACTCTTCCAATATGGCAACTCCCAAAATATAGAACGTTTAGTCCACTTATGTGTACTGCCATACGCATAAGTGCTGCCATGTGGGTTTACTACAACGCTGTCAAAGGGTTGCACTCGCTCCCAAAGTTCTTCACCCGTCAAACGCAATGGTGGAGGGTTTTTCTCAATTCTATTCTTGACGAAATCTCTTTTATTCTTCCTGAATGGATGATTTCTCGACAAAAATTGTCTGTGACAATCGAAATAACATGGCTTCTTACCATGCTTCAATCTGAAAGATTTCGATCGCTCCATACATATTGGACATCCAAAGATTCCGGCCGTGCTCCACCCGGATAACATTCCATAAGCTGGGAAGTCATTTATAGTCCAAAGAACGGCCGCTTTAAGAGTGAATGTTCGATCAGTGCGAACATCGTACGTTGGAACACCATCGTTCCATAGCTGTTGCAACTCCTCGATCAACGGTTGCATGTAAACGTCGATTAACTTTTTAGGATTATTCGGTCCGGGCACGATCAATGTCAAAAACATATATTCTGTCTTCATGCACATACCAGGGGGGAGATTGTACGGCGTCAAGATGACTGGCCAACTTGAGTAGTTCTTCCCTGATTTACCAAATGGAGCAAATCCATCAGCACACAAACCTAGACGGATGTTTCGCGGCTCTACACTGAACTCAGGGTATGTTTCGTCAAAATGTTTCCATGCAGGTGAATCAGATGGATGGCACATTGTGTCCTCATCTGTTTGATGATTCGCATGCCAAGTCATGTGTTCTGCAGTGGCCTCAGACGCATACAACCGTTGCAATCTTGGGATTAATGGCAAATAAAACATTTCCTTGACCGGTTTACGCTTCGCAGGACAACTCGGCCTCTGGTCATCCATATACCTAGTGTGGCCGCAGAACTTGCAAGATTCTGCGGTTTCATCATCTTTCCAGTACAACATACAACCCATGGTACATACATCAATCCGCTTCACTGGAAGACCTAAATTATGAACAAGCTTTTTCATATCATACAAATCACGTGGCATGATGTTATCAGGAGGCAAAGTTTCCCGCATTAACTCAACGAAAGAGTTGAAGCACTTCTCCGACACATTATGCTCAGCTTTAATATTTAACAACCTTGCCGTGACGGATAACTTTGTGTGGTTAGCACAACCTCCCCATAAAGGTTCATCTGCGGCACACAACACTTCACGAAACTGATTGCAGACATTTTCATCAAATGTTCTGTCACCCATATAATGCCCATGTGATGTATGACTAGGAGCCCCTTCTTCATGTGTGCTTTCACGGTTCGGTTCCCAATTGGCAAAATTATGACCAGCTGCATCAATGACCATGCGCTGGTATGGATTTAACTGGGACAAGTCATGGGCACATTCTGGCCCAACAGGGTATATGTGACTTTGGCGATATTCCTCGTCAGACATAAATTGTTCACCATGCGAAGTCCAAGTATAGTAGTTCGGTGTAAAGCCAACTCTGCATAGGTGCTCACCAATTGTATTAACATCTTGAAATCTACAATTTTTGCACTTTTTACATGGACACCTCATTGAACTTCCATGGGTCCCCCCAACGTTTGCAGTTGCAAATTCCATAAACATGTTCAAACCAGCACGAAACTCTTCAGTCAATCCTCTACGTCCAGGTAAGTTCTTATTATACATCCAAGATCTGTCTCTGTCCATTATATCTGCCGATGGAATACGTGTATAACACACATATACACAATTATCACTACATCACAACCTCAATATTACATTAATATGGAGGTTAACAAAAAATAATGGGTTTTTTTGTGTACAATATGGTCAAACATGTCTGTATCGATTTAACACGTAGCTGAGCCATGTAAGCAGCACGCCACAAAGAAAAGCTAAAACATAATGCAATTAACTCGTACAAGTGTCGATGACATTTCATGTATATATTTTTTCTCCGTTCAATGAAATTCCTATTGTAAACATAAAATAAAACGACATAGTCCGTATGCAACTACACAGATCTGAGCCGGGGTGAGCTATTCTATCCAATATTATAACAGCTTTACATGGAGGAGACCGTCAACAGCCTCGGTTCATGGAATTTATGTACCCGACGCGCGAATAAACCCAAATACTGAAAAAATCAACACATAAAATTGCCCACAACTCTATATATAGATTATGTTATGTATATATATGCAATTACAATGACTACAATAAGAGAATAAAGGACTAACCTGAGTTAGGGTTTTGAGGGACTGCGAAAATGGGGGAAAGAGCGCCGCTCCGGAAGCAGAAAGTGAGAGTCTGCGAGATCCAGTTTCTATTTATACCCCCGATATTAGCGACGACATACTAAAGTCGTCGCTAAAGTAGTCACTAATTGCCGACGACACAAAAGTCATCTCCAATTGGCGACGAGTTTGGCGACGACCTTCAACAGGTCGTCCCTATTCGGCGATTACATAACAATGGTGGCAATGGCCGTCGCCACTTGGCGACACATTACGTATGTCGTCGATGATTACAGACGAAATTAGCCACGACATTTTTTGGTCGTCGCCAATCTACGACGACATTAAAATTGTTGTGGCAAATACCCATACACTTTTCTTCGTTGCCAAAATCGTCGACCATTAGCTACGATTTTACTAAGTTGTCGGTAATTGGCGACTACTTTTGTTACGATCTTTACTTTGTGTAGCGAATTAGCGATGACTTGATGTAGTTGTCATTGATTTCGTCGGCAATAGCAACGCTTTTTGTGTTGTAATTAATTAGAGACGACACACGAATTTTGGTAGCAAATTAGCCATGACATTTTGGTTTCGTTGCAAAATATGTGGCTGTCGGCGACGACTTATTTGTCGTAGCTACTTTGTCGTAGCTAATTGGCAGTTTTTTTGTAGTGCAATTGACCAACGAAAAGCGAGCCCTAATCTCAAAAAACAAGTGAGACATGCCCTAAACCAACCAATCCAGAAGGGTGTACCAAGGCTAGAGGCGAGGCGTTACATTCCACTCTACCAAGAGGAGCCTTCGCATAATGAAGTCTTGCTATCCTTAGCTAAACTCGATTTCAACTTATTGCAAGAGCAACATCAGAAGGAACTCGGCAACCTTACAAGGTTAGCTTCATGATAGCATGTCTGAAGTAGCTAGATGTTTTAAGAGCACTAAATTGTCAAATGTTGACTCGTACAATTTCAATATAACTTGAAGGTAAATTCATTTGTGAGTGACAATGAGTGTTAGTCTCTTTGGATCATCGGTCTAAAGTACTTTTCATGATTCTATCAATGATGTGTTCGCCTTAAGTGAGATTTGTTGGTAAACTACAGGTGGTGGAAAGATTTAGATGTAGAAAGGAAGTTCCCATTTGCTAGAGATAGGCTTGTGGAGTTGTATTTTTGGATATCGGGAGTTTATTTCGAGCCAGATTATGAAGCCGCTAGGGAAATACTAACAAAAATGATCTGCGTGATTTCCATTATCGATGACATATATGATGCCTATGGCACATTTGAAGAACTACAACTCTTCACAGAAGCAATTGAAAGGTACAATTCGGATTCGATGCTTTTCTCCATTTTGCCAATTCTAAACGTACTTATTTTAATATGATCAACCCTTATGAGCTTGAATTTAGGTGGGATGTTGATGCTAAAGATAGATTGCCAGAGTACATGCAAGCATGTCACAAGGTAGTTCTTGATTTGTATGATGAAATTGGCTTTGAGGTGAACAGAAAAGGACGATCATACCAGCACTTCTATGCAAAAGAAGCGGTAAGCAATTCAAAGTTATATCAATCAAATGCAATTTTTTACTCGGTCCACTGGCGACAAAAAATCGGGGTTTTGGATAAGGACGAGAGATTGCCATATATTTTAAGTCCACTGAATACATTAAAGTTCAAATAATGACGTAACTTTATGTTTGAGAATGAATCCTTAGATGAAAAATCTAGTGAGAGCGTACTTCGTCGAAGCCAAATGGTTCCACCAAAACCACGTACCGACAATGGAGGAGTACATGCCCAATGCATTAAAAACTATAGGTATGGAATTGCTTTTGGTGATAACGTTGCTGGGAATGGAAGATATTGCAACAAAAGATGCTTTTGACTGGCTGTTATACGGCAACTCCAAGATGGTGAAGGCTCCAAAATTAGTTGGTCGGCTCATGGATGATATGGCTGGGCACAAGGTATAAAAAGTTATACCAGTTAACAACATTAATTTATCTAAATTTTGTCTTACAGATTTTATAAATAGGAGAAGAAAATAAGATGTCTGTTTACAGTTTGAGCAAGAGAGAGGCCATGTGGCATCTTCAGTGGAGTGTTTCATGAAACAATACGGAGTTACAGAGGAAAAGGCTAAAGAGGAACTTCGTAAACAAGTGACCGATGCATGGAAGGACATTAACGAAGGGCTGCGCGGTCCGACCATCGTTCCTAGGCCACTCCTGGTGCGAGTTCTCAATTTCGCTCGAACCATGCATATGGCGTACAAAGATGAGGTGGATCACTACACTCATGCTGAAAGCAAGTTTAAAAAGCATGTGACTTCTCTGTATGTCAATCCATTGCCACTGTAATGGTCTGGAAGAACAAGGTTAATTACAAGCCGTCGTAGATTACGGGAGACAGTTTCCCGATCTGTTACGTGTACAATTTCAATTATGTGTCAGCACTTCATCAGTGCTATTCTCGGGCCCGAGAGCGTCTTTTTTTTCTCAGGATTGTGAATGTAATAAAATAAGCAGTCTGTAAAAATACAACATTGTAATACATTAATGTTCTATATAATCTTTCTTCAAGTCGTCATCAGATCAAGGCCCTTGTTTTTGCATAAAAAAATTGACATTTCTAAAAAATATTTTCTAAAGAATTACTTTAGAAAATTAATGATATTTTTGGTGTTTGACTAAAATTAAAAAAATGAATTAGGAATTCTTTTTCATCATTTGAAAAAGAAAACCCATTTTTATTTCATGAATAGACATGCACTATAAGGGTGCTATTAAATTGAGCATGAGCACTGGGGTCTCAAGCTCGACCCTTTGTGGACTCAAGCTTGGGCCCTAGTCCCTCACACTATGTCAGGACCCTGGCATGCCCCGCCCTTGGGCATGCGGTAGTCTCTGATTTCTTTCTCTTCTGGCCAATTCATTTGCGACGTCCTAGGTAGGTTGCTGGCCTTCTCAACCGTTAGAGTTAAAACTAAGCGGAAGCAATAATAATAATCAACAACGCTTACAACCCTCCAAATCCTACCATCAACACCAGTACTTTCCATGAACACCAACATTTACAAACACAAGTTCCTATACAACTATATACAATCAACTCCAAAGGACTTCAATACAAGCCTAGGAGGGGGTCACGACTCACATTAGTTCTTCCTCTGTCGGTCTCGTCTTGATCTACTCTTGCTCGATCGGCTCCTCCTCTAGCTCCAGGCTTGAATCATGCAATGGGATATATGGTGGGTGAGATACGGGGATATCTTAGTAAGAGAACCTTAACAAAAAACTAGGAACACTACTGCCCTAAGGTCCCTAATTGCGTCTCACCTGTTAATTATCATATGTCTCTCTCACCTCGAGTTCATTCAATTCCTATTCCATCATCTCCTTAACTAATCCCACGTTTAGCGTCAAATTCTGACCACATTGTCAGATCAATAACACTTAAGAGCTAGACTCGTTAATTAATTGGTCTCCGACCGGGACTCAGCCTAAAGCTATTCAGTTCGTCACTTTGTGACGCAACCGGCAACTATCTATCTATGAGTCAATTGGTTTGTGATCGATACTTGGCACTAAGCCTAACATACCAGTCAGTCACAATCATCTAACATACACTATTAAGTAATTAATGAATAAATAAATAAATAAATAAATAACCTTAAATAAATAAATTGCAAAATAATTAAATAATGTATCATTAAGTAAATAAATTGCGTAATTAAAAGCTTAAGGTCGTTCACAACCGATCTAAGACCCTAACTAAGCATTCACGGCTCATTGTCATTTCTAACGTTCAATTATTTCCCGACGCCATCTTATCGTCAATTGGCTCATCGGCCATACTAGTAATTATCATCAACCACCAAATCCATGGCACGTCAAATACTAACCATCCATTAATCTGTTCAAACGCCAAATCCATGGCTTGCTAATAATTCCATCCATCAACTCATTCAAACGCCAATCCATGGCACGCTAATCCAAGCCATTATAAGACCTCCCAATCGACCAACCCATTCAAATGCCAAATCAATGGCACCCTAAATACTAACCACAATTGATCTAAACTATCCATCTAATCGGTTCATTCTAATCAAGACTTATCACCTTGTTGATACTGTGTACCCGACCATAATTGGCCCCATATTCCGTTCACACCATTAAGGCACCCATTGAACAGGATCAACCTCAAGTTAGTAATTAGGACTCACAGGCCACTTAATCGGTCATTTCCAATGATCACCTCCTCTATGCTACATACACGGCCATAAATTGGCCCCAACCATCCAATCAATTCTAATAATACTTAAACAATAGCATACTTAATAAATATTTAGAGTCCACTCACTATTGTTCATGCATCCTATGTAACGGCTCACGGCAACGCACTTCTTGCACTTCTGATCGCACTCGGCCTTGGTGTAGCTTTCCAATCTTCGATCTAACACCAGAGGAAGGAAGGTCTAGCTCCGTGGCAGCTCCGAGACATCTTCGGCAAGCACTCCGGCGACCATCCTTGGCTATGGAAGGCTGGCCGACCTCATTGCTGGTGTTGGCCGGCAAAGAAACGACTTTGATTGCCCTTAATTCCAACGAACAGACCTAATTGGGTTAGTCGAGTTGGGAAACTGGGTTGGTAAGAGAGGCAGTTGGGTCGCGGCTCGATTTGCCTTTCCTAGGCCAAATCAGGGACGGTGAGCGGCTATGCTTTGTAGATGAGACTCCCACGAGTCTTTTCTGAGCAATGGCAGCAACTGAGGTGGTCGAAGGTGGGAGAAATGGCTCATCGATGGTGAAGGGTCGCGGCTAGGGTTTTAAGAGGGTAGCCAAACTTTGGGGCTGATTTCTCTCCAACAGCTTGGTGCTGGTAGCCACAACTAGTAGATCTAGATTTAGGGGACTGTCAAGAAGCTTTCCTAAATGGTGGTCACGGCTGGGTGTCCCCAGAGTGCACACAGTGGCCTGCGCATAGCCATGTTGGCGAGATCGGGTTCACCGAGTTTCAGGGGTTCCTTTGGCAGCTTTTGGACCAAATCAGCTGGAACGACGGCCACCATAGGGTTGAAGAAACTCCTTGGGATGGTTGGGAGGTAGTAGTTAGGCTTGGGCATCGTCGGAATGGCCCCAACTCCGAAAAGCTCCATCTTTGCAACTAGGATGAATAGTGACCAAGTGGGCCCTTTTGGGGGGCTCTTGATGGTGACTGCAGTAGCAACAGGGGTGCTGGTTGGTTGGGGCTGAAAGAGGGGATGACAAGGATTCCAACGCAATCGATGGCGGGGAAAACAGACCTCGGGAGAGAGAGGACGCGCGGCACGAAGGGAAGCTCTCCCTCGGGTGGGAGAGCATGGTAGCTCGCATAAGGGAGGAAGAAGGAGCGTCGACGGGGCAGCTAGTGGCCATCCACCAGCCATCACTCAGGTTGATGGGATGCCTACGGTGTTTGGTAGGTGCAGCTTATGGCGGTCGGCCACTAGCCGTCGATAGGATTGCTCCTGCGCGTGCACTCCATGTGCTCGGCAAAATGCCAAAGAGAGATAGGGAAAGAGGGAGAGGGCCGAGCTGGGCTTCCTCGTAGGCCTGGGCCGAGTTACCTGGATCCAACCTAATCTACCGCGTGTCTGACTGATCGTTGATCTGATCAACGGTCAGTGTTGACCTGGTCAATAGTTGACGTTGACAAAAAAGTCAATTTTTTTTTCAATTTCTTTCAAAATTGCCCATACGCCCAAAATTCACTTATTTTGGGGCCAAAATATAAATATCTAAAAGTCAGGGGACCAAAACACGATTTTCGAAAATCCGAAATCGCCGGAAATAAATTTTCACGGTTTCGTCAGGGGTACTCCCGGGGCCAATGGACTACTAACTAAACTCATAAATTCATTTAATTGGACCTTGAAAAGTGAGGTCGAAAGCAGGCTGTTACAAATTTCTCCCCTTAAAAGAATTTCGAAATTTGTCATGTTCAATTTCTCAAGATATAATTCCTCTGATCATCTCTCCTGATTAGTCTCCCCTAACTTACACACTTAATCATCCACCTCTATTTCCTTAAATCTCAACATCAATGACAAACTTAGTCATCCTTTCCAATCTTAACTCCAAAGATTATTGCCACTTGGCGATTTCTTCCAAGTCGGTTCCTCTACCGATATGCTATTATCATTGCATTGAGCCTCTAGCAATCTTCCTCGGACAGTCCAATTTGTCTCGAGGGGTAAATTCAATCACAATTAGCATCTACCACACTTCCATTGCACTACTTTGATTTCCACTGTTTAAATTTGTTCCCATTCCTTAGGAACATTTGTTCCCTTGGTGACATTCCGCCAGTGCTTGGCATCATTCTCCAAATGATAAACTGGCACAACCACCTTACCAACTGCGGTTACCACTCCACTTGCCATTTCAGCGTCAACACTAGCTCTTAAGCCCAACTGGTATAACCTTCAGTCAACGATATCCAGCTCGTCTATTTCTACGAGCTACTACATAGCAGTCCATTGTCTAATTCTCAATAACTATTATAGCGAATCTAACACCAAACAATACACAACAATTTTAGTGACGAGCTACGTACAGTAAGCCATAAACAACATATGTTGGCTCCTCAGTCATCAATGCAACTTTACTAACGATTGTCATGTACATGCCTCTATCTTAGCAAAGCAATAACTCAGCAATGCTTTCACAAGTGAGCGAAAAGCCAACAAGCCTCAATCAAAGCAAAGCGACAACTCAGTGATGCTTTCGTAGGCGAACGAAAACTCAGCAAGCCTTAATCATAGCAAAGCGATAACTCAGTGATGCATTCACAGGCGAATGACAACTCAGCAAGCATCAATCATAATAAGGTGACAACTTAGTGATGCTTTGATAGGCGAGTGAAAACTCAACAAGCCTTTATGGTCAATTGTCGGCCTTGCTGTACACATCCCATTCCGTGCCAACTCGGCTAAAGATTGTAGTCATTAGTCCATGCTCAGCTTTGCTACACACGTCCCATTTTGTGCTGACTTAGCTAAACAAGGACTCCTAACAGTCTCTAGTCAAATGTTCAGCCTTGTTGCACACGTCTCATTCCGTGCCAATGCAGCTAAACAAATGACACCAATCTTAAGGTTCATTGATAAAATTTGATCTCTAAATCTTGACCTACTATCCTCAACTTTTCCTCAAATATCAACAATTTATAAAACAAGTCTCCAATATGTTTTCTTAGAGAGTGCAACTCAACCTTATTACTCCAAGCTCTATCTAAGATTTAACCTTTCAATAGTTGATCTAATCATGTCACTAAATCCATACTTATCATCTTCAACAATGTTTTTCATTCTTATCACTCCATGAACCTAGTCTTCCTTAGGTACTAATCATGCTCTCATACCAATGATGTCAGGACCCTGCCATGCCTCGCTCTTGGGTACGTGACGGTCCTCGATTTCTTTCTCTTTCGGCTAATTTATTTGTGATGTCCCAAGTAGGTTGCTAGCCTTCTCAGCCGTCGGAGTTACAACTAAGCGGAAGCGACAATAATAATCAACAACACTTACAACCCTCCAAATCCTACCATCAACATCGGTACTTCCCATAAACAAACACCAGTTCATGTACAACTATATACAATCAACTCCAAAGAACTTCAATACAAGCCTAGGAGGGGGTCACGACTCACATCAGCTCTTCCTCTAACAGTCCAGTCTCGATCTATTCTTAATCGATCGGCTCCTCATACGGCTTCAGGCTTGAATCCTGTAATGGGATCTATGGTGGGGTGAGATACAGGGATATCTCAGTGAGAGAACCCTAACCCAAAACTAGGAACACTACTGCCGTAAGATCCCTAATCGCGTCTCACCTATCAATTATTACATGTCTCTCTCACATCGAGTTTATTCAATTCCTATTCATTCATCTCCTTGACTAATCCCATGTTTAGCATCAAATTCTGACCACATTGTCAGATCAACTACACTTAAGAGCTAGACTCATTAGTTAACCGGTCTTCGACTGGGACTTGGCCTAAAGCCATTCAATTCATCACATCGCGATGCAACTAGCAACTATCTATCTATGAGTCAATCGATTGATGACCGGTACTTAGCACTAAACCCAACATACTAGTCAGTCACAATCATCTTACATACATCATTAAGTAATTAATGAACAAATAAATAAATTATGGAATAATTAAATAATACACCATTAAGTAAATAAATTGCGTAATTAAAAGCTTATGGTCATCCACAATTGGCCTAAGACCCTAACTAAGCCTTCCCAGCTCATTGTCGTTTCTAACGTTCAATTATTTCCTAATGCCATCTTATCGTCAATTGGCTCATTGGCCATACTAGCAATTATCATCAACCACCAAATCCATGGCATGTCAAATACTAACCATCTATCGATCCGTTCAAACGCCAAATCCATGGCACGCCATCATTCCATCCATCAATTCGTTCAAACGCCAAATTCATGGCACACTAATCCAAGCCATTATCAGACCTCTCCATTGACTAACCCATTCAAATGCCAAATTCATGGCACCCTAAATACTAACCACAATTGGTCAAAACTATCCATCTAATCAGTTCATTTTAATAAAGACTTGCCACGTTGTTAATACCGTGTACTAGGTCATAATTGGCCCTATCTTTCGTTCACACTATGAAGGCACCTATTGAATCCCATCAACCTCAAATCAGTAATTAGGGCTCACAAGCCACCTAATTGGTCCTTTTCAATGACCAACCCGTCTATGCTGCATAGACAGCCATAAATTGGCCCCGACCATTCAATCAATCCTAATAAATCTACTAAAATAATAGCATGCCTAATAGAGGTTTAGAGTCCATTCATTGTTGTTCATGCATTCTAAGCAACGGCTCATGGCAATGCACTTCTCGCACTTCTGATTGCGCTTGGGCTTGGTGCGGCTTTCCAATCTTCAATCCGACACCACGAGAGGGAAGGTCTAGCTCAGTGGCAGCTCGGGACATCTCCGACAAGCACTCTGGCAGTGGTCCTTAGCCATGGGAGGCTGGCCGAGTTTGTTGATGGTGTTGGCCGGCGAAGAAATGGCTTCAATCGCCCTTAATTGCGGTGAACATACTTGATTGGGTTAGTTAGGTTGGGAAACCGGGTTGGCGGGAGTGGTAGTCGAGTCATAGCTAGACTCGCCCTTCTTGAGCCAAATCGGTGATGGCGAGGGGTTAGGCTGCTTTGTAAAGGAGACTCCCACAAGTCTTTTTCGATTGATGGTAGCAGCTAAGGTGGCTCGAGGGGGGAGAAATAGCTAACCGACGGCGGAGGGTCGTAATTAGGGTTTTGGAGAGGGTAGTAGGACTTTGGTGCTAATCTCTCTCCAACAGCTCAATGCCAATGGCCACAACTAGTAGATTTGGGTTCGGGGCATTCCCAAGAAGCTTTTCCCAAGTGGTGGCCGCGACTGGGTGTTGTCAGAGTGCGCACGGTGGCTACGAACAACCATATCGGTGAGGTCGGGTTCATTGAGCTTCGGTAGCTTCAGGACCAAATCAGCCGGAACGACGGCCACTTCGGGGCCGCAGAAACTCCTAGGGATGGTTGGGAGGCAGTGGTTCATCCTAGGCATCGTTGGAATGGCCCCACTCTAGCGAGCTCCATCTTTGCAAATGAGATGAACAATGACCGAGTGGGCCCTTTTTGGGGACTCTCGGCCGCGACATGGGCGGCGGTTGGTCAAGGCTGAAAGAGGGGATAATAGGGATTCCAACGCAATCGATGATGAGGAAAACAAACCTTGGGAGAGAGAGGACGAGTAACGCGAAGGGAAGCTCTCCCTCGGGTGGGAGAGCAGGGTAGCTCGCATGGGGGAGGAAGAAGGCGCGTCGAAGGGGCAGCTGGCGGCCACCCACTAGCCATCGCTTAGGCCAATGGGACGCCTACGCCGTTTGACAAGCATAGCCTACGGCTAGTCGGCCACTGGCCACTAATGGGATTGCTCCAACATGTGCACTCCACGTGCTCGACAAAATTCTGGAGAGAGAGAGAGAGAGAGAGAGAGAGAGAGAGAGAGAGAGAGAGAGAGAGGGAAAGAGAGAGAGGGCTAGGTTGGGCTTCCTCGTGAGCCTAGGCCGGGTCACCCATATCCGGCTCGGTCTACTGCCGGTCTGACTGACCCATTGACCGGTCAATAGTCATAATTGACCTAGTCAATAGTCAAATTTGACAAAAAAAGTCAACTTTTTGTTTTCAATTTCTTCCACTCCTGGGGCCGACGGGTTACTAACTAAACCTGTAAATTCATTCAATTGGACCACGAAAAGTGGGATCAAAAGCGGGTTGTTACACACTTGGCTTGAGACACCAGTACTAGTGCTCAAATTCCAAAAGCACAAGCCTAGGACCCTATTGTCCGTGCCTAGATCCCAATGCTCAGATCCTAATCTATTGAGGCTAGGTATGAGATTTCGGTGCTTATGCCTAAATACTGATGCCAATGCTCATGTCCCTGGTAGAACAAGGTACGCTTGGGACTCTCAGAGAGTAATAGATATCAAAACGGAAAACATAATTCCATGCTTTCACATCATCAATCTCAAAAACCTTTGATCAATATTTTGAGGGCAACATTGATGGAAAACTTGCTAACAAGGTGTAAAAAGTTATTTCAGCTACGGTAGGAAGTTTCTTGTGACAGTTTAGACCTATACATGGTCATGTTACAGCTGAAGTTTATATTGTTACTGAATAGCGAAAAGGTTATGTAGTAGTTTTAAAAGAGACAATTGTTCAATTACTTGAGGAGTTTTCCCAAACAATATAAGAACAACATTCTCGAGTTGAAAGACTACTAAACAAACAATCTTGGCCAAAAAAAAAAAAGAAAAGTCGGGCATGCTTCATGGATAAGAGTACACGTACACAAATGCCGCAGGCTGTAATGTGGACACCTTTATGGGAAGTGAATAAATGACCTCTTGAGATTAAGGGTAAGTTAAAATGAAACCGCAATTTGGTTGTTGACATTCCATATTACTTTATCAAAAGGATCCATCCACATTCAATGTGGAACACATTGGATTTTTATCTAGGAAGTGATATCATTTGGTAAAGTTTGACGATGATGATGATAGATTGTTGATGCATGACCTACTCAGAGACCTTGGAAGAGATATTATTCAACAAGAAGACTTCAAAGCTCCTCGGAAGCGAAGTAGATTGTCGTGCCTCTAGCCCAAGCACGCAATAGTCCTTGAAAATGTCCACATTGGTCGACACCTCACGATGTCCCAAGAGTCAACCATGGTAATTAAATATGCAATGGAAGTAATTAAACAAACCCCTGACAAATCTAGGATATAATAATAACTCCTCATCTCTATTAGTGGTCTTCCCTAAGAACCAATTTATGTTAATACTCTAATCTAAGTTTTGATTAAGGCTGTGTCGGAATATTGACATTCGCTATATTTAGGTAGTCATAATGTTTTGCTAGAGACTAGTTATGACTCATGGGCCAAAAGAGTTTGAGTACACTGCTAATATATAGTGAACCTACATAGTTACACACAAATAACGAATTGGTTTTATATTACACATTATGGATCGTGGCCTAAAGATTTAAGTGAGCCCGACCCATTAACTTGATATAAATATTCTCTTATTGCGTAAAACCCTAAAGGTTTTTTTCGTGATAGTCACCGCAAGAGAATACTAGACAAAAATGTTCTATACGTATAAACCTGTGAGAGAGTCTCTAGTAATACAGGTGATCAAGCAGAAGAAATTTCAGAATCTACAAGCTAGCACTTTAATTTGGAAATTCCAATTCGTGTGTGTAGATACCGGTAGAGGCGCGACACTTAGAGCGCTGATCGGACACGACTGATTGTCAATTCGTCTTCAATCGAAAGGCATGCCTAAAATCCTAAATTCGATTTCAATATGTACATGGATCTTGTTTTAGATTTTGTTCCACTACGTTTGAGAAATTGTTAGAAACCCAACAATCTCATATATAATGTGGCCAACGTTTTTACAAAATGGAGTTATGAGAAGGTAAAACCTATATATAATAATCAAAAGAATGTGTTAGGAGATTTCTACCTAATCTCCCTATACATGACTAGATCTAGTCAAAAAGTGATGGCAGATATTGATAACTAAATTTCGACATCTCACTCATTACATAAAAACAAGGGACTAATTTTTGGCCCCTTAAAAAAATTATAATCCATAGCATATAATTTTAGGAGCATTTATCAAGTATTTTAATCTATTATTTGCATTTGTATCAGACGATCAGTGGCAAGTGATTTCAAGCTTAAGCTAATGGTGATGGATATCTCATGCTATCAAAGTCAAATTTGGAAAGTGATAGTACAAAGGTTTTGAGAATATAAACATTATTTCAGACAAGTGAGGAGGAAGGTTGATGCATCACATGGTTATGGGATGAGTGAAGAACGAAGAAATAAAAGAAGAATTGAAAAGTAAGGATTGAGGGATCTATTTGCATCTCTACTCTCGTCAAGCAAAGAAAGTAATATAGAATTAATACGAATGGAGGAAAAATAGGAGGGGACAACTTTCACCTATTATATATTCATGTTTGATATGAAGTAATAGATTGAAGGCTGTTGTCAAATATTCGCATGGAATTGATCAATAGAAGAAAAATATTTGGTCGAATGAGGAAAAGGAAGTAACGTTGGTGACTAATGAAGAATATCATATAAAATAGGAAGGTGTGCCCTTGATGGTGTGATTTTTAAGGGAAAGAGGAAAGAAGCTTTTTTTGCTTTCCTTGGTGGGCTCTGTTCCATTTAATATAAAATGGGTTGATGTGGGGACGCTTCAGCGGAGGGCTGGGGGGGCGAGAAGAAAGGTGGAGACATTTGGAAAACACGAGCGTTGAAAGGTGGGGACGCTTCATGCCGCCATTGTCACCCCCCCCCCCCCCCCCCCCCCCCCCCCCAAAAGAATTCTTTTATCAAGTTTCACAAAGCCTCTTCGAATTTGCCTAGCGAAGCGTTGAATTCAACAAAGTCCAAACATTCCCGAGCACGACCAGCAATGAAGTCTTCAGCGTCCCCGTGGTCTCACCGTTTTTGTTCTTATCTCTGAATCAAGATTGCTATTGTCGAAGTTTATTGATGACTTCCGGATCAACTTGCAACTAGCCGTGCTGTGAAAGTACCAAGAACACCACCAGCATTGATTCCTTGTATCACCAAATGGCGGTCCGTGATTCCTGTTTGTTTATTTCTCCAGAATAAAAATTTATTTCTTTTGTTTTGGAAAAAAATAATATAAATGTGTTTGTTTACACTTTTGTTCCTGAGAAAAAAAATCTATTTTTTTATTCCAGAGAGCAGATTTGAAACTGGAACAGAAACAAGAAGTATAAAAAACTTATTTCTTATTCTTGGAAACATTTTTTAAGAAACAAAAAAGTAAAAGCTCAAAACCTTTTTCTTTTTTTTGGTTACCAAACACATTCTTCTGTTTAAAAATTGTTCTCGAGAACAGAAATAGAAATTGTTCCCCGAAACAAAAACCTTACCAAACGTGCTCTAAGAGTGCACAACAAAGTCGTTCTGGGATGGAGAAAGAGCGGTAGAAAACGGGCGACAACATGGACAGAGGCAATTGACGGAGGTGGTGGATGTTGGCAGCAGCGTGGTTGGGGTATGGATCCACGCCTTCGTAGAGAGAGAGAGAGAGAGAGAGAGAGAGAGAGAGAGAGAGAGGTGTGGGTTTTGTGGAGAGTTCAAACAAATGAGAGGGGCGAGATCTTGAGAGACAATTGTGAAGGAGAAAGACAGTGGACTCTAACGGAGAAGCAACCACGGAGAGAGAGAAAATTGGGAATCGAAAATTTTGCATGTCCTAAAAAGCGAGGCCCAAAGTTGCCACGTGTCAATTGGAATGAAAATAAAGATTAGGCAGTTTGTCGCGTCGTACGGGGACGCCCGCGCGCGTTGAGTTTCGGGTGCATCTGACTATCGCTTTGGTTTTTCCATTTATTTATATTTTTCGTAATCTAATGCTCCGCTCGTTTCGTGAAAAATATTTTTTTAGAAAATATTTTTTGCAAATTATGGTGTTCGGAGGGCGGAAGATGTTTTAACATGGAAAATATTATCATATTAAGGAGAAGTTTTTTTTTTCTAAAATTAATGAAAATGTATTCCCTTTTTGAAAAGAGGAAAATATTTTCCGGAAAGCAACCGATCTTTGATGTCGACCAAATTACTAATAAACTTGCCGGACCGCCATCGAATGTCAAACCGCCGCCGGCCGTTGGATCGTTGCCGGCCGTCGGGGCAGCGGTTGGGCGGCGGATGGGCGGCGGCGGCAGTAGTCGGGCATCCATGAATAAGAAAAAAAATAAAAACAAAAAAATTTTGAAAATATTTTCTAGAAAATTTGAGTTTCAAATAAACACCAGAAAAATATTATCATTTTTTAGAAAAATGACTTCCTAGAACACATTTTCCGGAAATGTTTTATTTTCTACGAAATAAACGGAGCCTAAATCGTATGTATTTTTCACTTAATATATATTTATATTTCAAGCATCTAAAACTTTCCAAATATGTAGATATGAACATTTAATCTCACATACTTTACCAAAAAAAAAACATTTAATCTCACATAGGTAATAAAAAAACATTTAATCGGTGCTACTGTACTAGCGCTAATTCAATTTTCAACTTTTTAATTTTGTCAACTTAGTTATACATTTTTGCACGGAATTATAACATAATCTTTTCAATCAATTTTGTTGAGGGATTGCTAATATGGCAGATATGAAATCGATTGAGATGATTAATGTCAGAATTTCAAGTAAAGATTTAGGATTAATTCGACAACATGATGAGTGATCTTTGATGAGTGATCTTTGGAAATAATCCTCATTGGAGCCTTTGCTAATACGACGGTACCATCATTTGCCCTAAATAACGGGGTCCAAATGGCCCCAAATTCCCATTTGTGAGGATTTTGGCAAGTGGGGCTTAGGAAAGTCATAGATATTTTGAAGCACATAACTACAGAGACATTGAAAAAGCAAATTCATGGAGTAATATTATCTTATTATGGAATGGCAAGACAACTTAGAAAATTTTTCTTTAGTTATTATTGATGGCATTAAAACAATTTCCCTTAAAATTAAAAAAAACATACAAGAAAAAAAATCCTCATTTTTGAAATGTTCCAAAAAAATGCATGAACTTTTACTTAAAGGATAAAGTTGCTCACCATCGAATTTTTCCATCTCTACAAACCAATGAATTTCCGCTCGAATTAATTGATTTGGAACACTAACATTTGGTTTGGGGAAAAAGAACTCGGTTCACTGACCTTGGCATTTTCCATTAGGGGCTGGTAATTGCATTTTTTCCCTCTATATTCTTAGCAAAACGAACGGGCTCTTAATTGGAAAATACCACAAGTGTGAAAAATGTTTTGCAACGATGTTATCGCCAATAGTAATCCTACATTTAGTTTTACTTGAAACGGAGATGTTTAGATTCTTTTTTTTTTCACTTAATGTAATTATATCCAACACTGATAATGTTAATACGTTTCTTTTCTATTGTCTTATTTTTATTTTGACTCATTTTTTTTCAATCTAATATGAGAAAATCTCACGTGGTGGACTAGCAAACTTATCAAGATGGATTTATAATTTTCCTAGTGAACCAGGTCCCACTCACATTTCAAATAAAATAATATGACAAGTTATATTTTGTGCATACTAATTTAGCCACGTCGATATATGATCTGCATTTCATACTATTAAGGTTATAAAAAGATATAAAAATCATCATGTCGCATCTTGTAAGATCTAGTCAAAATAGAAGCAGTGGACTCGATATTGCATATTCACCCGGTGATCCCGGTCCTCTCTTGCTACCATCGCAAAATGCCTATTTGCTATCTTGCTCATTTTGATTTCCATGCCTTCCCCCCACAACTTAAACGAGCCTGATGGAATTGGCGACTCATGAAGAGGATCATGACGACGTGCCATGAGTGCCACGAAGAGCACGGCTCTTTTCCACGATAATGGAACAGTTTCTCTGGCATGGTGACTAATAATTATATTCTGCACTCTGAATTTGATGGGGACAAGAGTGCTTTCGCATTCGAGATAGAAATTTATCATTGTCTATGCAGCAATTCGTGACAAAATGCAGCAACAAGTATTATGATACCGTTAATGGCTAATCGAAAGAATTTCTATGATACCATCAATAACTCTTTTTATGTAGGGTAATAATCTAATGGAATAACTAGCTCCATTTTTGCAAAAGGTACATGTAGAGCATTAAATATCTTGTGTTCAACTTATCTTGAAAAAATTATCCAAAAAGTCTTAAATCTATTACAGTTTTCCTTTTCAATTCAATCTTAAGTCTTTTCAACTTTGCCAATTGAGTGTTAAATATTTTTCATATTTTATTAATTGAGTTCATTTAGGTAATGTTAAATGGACATTACTAACATGAATGTTGAAAATGTTACATAGGACGATTTGAGCTAATGTGGACAATTTTTTAAATAAATTTTTTAGAAATTTGAATTTTTTTATTTTATGTTTTTCCTTTCTTTCTCTCCATTTTTTTAACCAACTAGAGAGAGAGAGAGAGAGAGAGAGAGAGAGAGAGAGAGAGAGAGAGAGAGAGAGAGAGAGAGTTGCCAACCAACGTCCATCATCGATCTTCGGAAAGGGCCAGTCGACCCTCACCAACCATAATGAAAGCTAGTGACCTCGTTAGCCACTGGGTGAGGGCTTCATGGCTCTTGCCCAGTGGATGGCTTGGGTCTATGAACCCTCACTTGTGATCGGCAAGGGTTGGTTGACAACCCTCGCTAGGCTTTGACAAAAAAGAAAGGAAAAAAAATAAAAATAATCATAAATTTAAAAAAAAGAATATTATTAAATGTTGGCATTGGCCATGCCATGTAAGACAATTAACATATATGTCAATGATTTCCAACTAAAATTGATCGGATGGACTTAATTGATAAAATGTGAAATTATTTAGTATCCACTCAATAAAATTAAAAGTTATAAAATTGAATTGACAGAAATATAAAATATTTATGATTTTTCAGATAATTTTCTCACTTCTTCTCACCGACAATCCTGCCCTTTTCTTTTAATGACTGAAATGGGAACAAGAGGTTCAATGGTTTGAAATTCTGCGTCCATTCAATGTGCACTTTCCTCCAATTACTCCGTGGCCAAAAGGGGCAGACCCACATTAACAATCCTCTTCTTTTCCCGTGATGGACGGCGATGCATTTTGATCAGCAACTTTTGGCAGCCCTTGCTCCTGTTCTTTTTTGGAATATCAATGGCCGTGAAGATCACTCCTGAAGTCAACCTCCGGAAGTAAATGGGCCAATGCCGGTGGAAGATGATAATTTCCGTAATAACTGTGTGGAAGCCAAGTGATCAAATAATAAAATAAATTAGACACCACATGAAAGTAGTAACATATTTTACTATAAATCAGGCGATATAATCAAAATTATAATCATAATCGAGTAACTTAAACATTTGTAGCACTTTTCAGCTCCTAATTACACCAAATAACTCACAATAAATAACCTCACAATCTCTCATAATATGATCTCCTAATCTCACAAAGAAATCATGAAACCTTATCATAAGATTTAATTTGCTTCAATATTTGAATTCTTGACGTAACTCCAAGAACATAACCCGCTATCAAGCACTCAAGAAACGGGGCTTCTACCAAATCTCTTAAATGGCATCCCATTACTTATGCATATTTGTGTGTGTAAAGGAAACCATCAAGATCTGGCTTGGACCGCGAACCAATGAAACCGGCTCCAACTCGTAGAAGGAAACTCACATCTTTTGTTTGCTCCTTACTCTTTCTCTGACCATTGTTTGACCGATTCAAGGTCAAAGTCCATAGCGGACTTCCCAAATTCAGCCCGACCGATTCAATGCCAAGGATCCATGGGGACTTCCCAACGCGCCGTAGGAAAGTCAGTATTACTCTGTCAGCTTCAACACATCACATTAATTCTAATGGCAACTGCGTAACTCCTCATCCACCACGAAGGAAAGAGCAAAGGACTTTGTTCGACTGGCTGGCTAATTCGGAGCGAGCCTCCAAGACAAAGAACCCTAGATAATCATATGATTCACAAAAAGCGAGGGTGAACGGTCTTGCTGTAAGTTATCCTGTCCTCTAGGAGTAAAAGAACCATGAAGACCATATCCTCCAACAAACTTTTAAAGATATCGATAAACAAAAACTTGAATCATCTGTGCTTGTGCGACAAGCTAATGACCGTGTGGTTAAGTAGTCAAGGATTCAAATCCTCTTCTTTCCCGTGATGGAGGGCAATGCATTTTTTAAAGGGCAACTTTTCATGGCACTTGCCTAATCCATGGAGACCCCACACGTTTGTTCCCCTTTTTCTTCAACCACTCTAAAAAATGCAACGCGACGGAGGGAAACTTCCCACGACGCGTTGGCTCAACCGTAAATCCTCCAGAATCACATTGATTAGGCTGTACTCTTGCGCAACTCTCCTCATCATTAAACTCGATCAGTATAGTTTACCTCCTGAAGATGGAGAGCAGGAACTCATCGAATGGAAAAGCAGCGCTGACAACCGGTAGAGGTGCTGTTAAGTTGTCGCTGGGAGCTGAATTCGAGGTGTTTTTGAGTTTCAGAGGTCCCGACACTCGCCTGAATTTTGCCGACTGCCTCTACCACTCCCCGGAGGGAGCTGGGATTCGCGTTTTTAGAGACAACGAAGAGATCAGGAAAGGCGAAGTGATGGGAGGGGAACTGGAGTACGCGATCAAGAGCTCCAGAATCTGTATGCCCATCTTCTCCAGAAACTATGCCTTCAGCACGTGGTGCCTTCGCGAACTTGCATGCATGGTGGATTGCTCGTGAAACAAAGACTGCAAACCGATGATCCTGCCTATTTTCTTTGAGGTGGATCCCGATGATGTCAAGCTGAAAACCGGTTTGTATCATGATGCTCTGCAGAAGCATGAGCAGAAATTCGGCTGCATTGTAGTGCAGCGATGGAAGGAGGCTCTGAGGGAGGTGGCTTGTATCAAAGGATGGGATCTCAAAGATAGAGGGTAAGGCTTGCGCTTGTCCTTCTTTATCTCTCTTTTTCATTTTAGATAGTTAATTGATACAAATACAAATACTAACAAACACTCTCATCCTTGCGTCAAAAGTTAATACTGCTCACTGCTCTCTCTTTCATAAACTTGCAAGGAATTAATATTAGATTACTTTTTAGTAATAGGAATTAATGTTATAAGCGATTTTCTTCCCATATATCTGCAACGTATATATTCAAAATCTTTTGGGAGGAGGGTAGCCGGCCGCGCTTATCTCCCCTCTCTTCGTGGCTGGCTTGTGTTTGATTACTATATCCATGAGCTTAATGGGTTAATGTTCTATCTATGACCTTTCTGACTAGATTCCTTGTATCATATATGACAGCCAAGGGGAACTCATTAGATTAATCGTTGCTGAAGTTCTGATCAAGCTGAATGGAAGAGACAAAAAGCTGCCTGATCATTTAGTCGGAATTCATGATTGCGTTGCAGACGTCATGCACATTTTAGATGAAGGTTCTCCTGATGCGCGTTATATAGTAATACATGGTATGGGAGGCATCGGTAAGACGACTCTTGCCAAGGTTGTCTTTAATCAAATTTCTAGTCGATTTCATGGCTGCAGCTTTCTTTCGGATGTTCGAGAAGCTTCGGAGGCTGGCAAAGTCGTTCAATTGCAACAACAGCTATTGTCAGAAATTCTAAACTTCAAACCGGTGGAAATTTCTGACTCTAATGCCGGGATTAACCAAATTAAAAGGAGATTTTGCAACAAAAAAGTTCTTATTGTTTTGGATGACCTAAATAAGTGGGACCAGCTCGCAAAGCTTGCAGAAAAGCATGATTGGTTTGGTCCAGGGAGTAGAATTATTATTACAACATGGGACACCAACTTTTTGCCATTCGAAGAGGAGAACAGTCAAAATTATGTCACAATGCATTTTGAAGAGTTTACAATCTATCAAATGAGCGGATTGGACCATCACCATGCTCATCAGCTTTTTAGTAAACATGCTTTTAGAATGGATTCCCCTCCACATGACTATGATGATATTTCTTGCGATATCGTTCATAAAGCTAGTGGACTTCCTTTGGCGCTTGAGGTCATCAGTTCCTCACTTTATTGCAGAAGTAGACAATTTTGGAAAGACACTTTGAAGAAATTAACTTTAGTACCCAAGCAAGATGTCCTTGACAAATTAAAGATTGGTTTTGAAATGCTTGAGGACACACAGAGAGAAAATTTTCTTGACATTGCATGTTACTTTATTGGTGAAGAAAGAATCCATCCACATTATATGTGGAAAGCGTTGGATTTTTTCCCAAAAAGTGATATCATTATTCTTACCCATACGTCTTTGATCAAGATTATTGATAATAGATTGATGGTGCACGACCTCCTCAGAGATCTTGGAAGAGAAATTGTTCGAGCAAAAGACCTTAAAAATCCCGGGAAGCATAGTAGACTATGGTGTCCCAAGGTTGGATTCGATGTAGTGTAGACTAGAAAGGTAAATTTCTATCCACGACTGTTGTTTTCTCAAGCAAAGGAACGCTAGCTTAAAGTTTAGAGTACATTCTTGGATGTGTTTTTTCTTTTTTTATGTGTGTGTGTTTTTTTTTTGATAACCGAGGAATCAACCATGGGCCCTTCGTTCTCGGACGGCTCTAAATGGCCGGGCCCCTATACATTGGGGAAGACTAGAACATGATCCTAACATTATGGCCCCTCACTTAAGATGCTAACAACTGCCAGTTTTGAATCCTCAACCTTATCGATGAGGGAGAAACTTTCAACCAACACAATTACATACCGTTGGGGTTATTTTTTATGTGTTGCTTATCACATAAAACTAAATTTATTTAATTTGAGTGAAATGGAGGTAATATCATGATTTATATCTAGTATAATATGATAATAGCTTACAAGGATAATCTAAAAGTAGAATCATCACCATACTTCCGTGAAATGTGACTTTTGTTTGTTTGTTTTTTTTTTTTTGGTTCTTTATAGAAAGTTGAATGCTTGTCTTTTCATGTCACCAGGGAACAGAGAACATCATAGCACTCACACTAACTGGGCTTTCCCAAGAGCACGACTTTACAAGCAAAGAGTTATCGAGACTGCTTAATTTAAGGTTCTTGGAATTAGAGGGGGGAAACTTAGTTGGAGATTTTAAAAATCTTCTCTCGAATCTAAGATGGCTCTCTTGGCGTCGGTGCCCTTCAGAGTTGCAGGTGGTCAATCTATGTTTACAGAACTTAATCATGCTTAAGCTTTTGGAAAGCGATGTTCCAGATAATTGGAATGGATGGGGACCATGCTTGGTATGGTTTTGTCACACATATGTACCTTTGTTGCGATTTGCCTCGCTTACTTTTCTAATTCTAACTTGTTTCCTAGGCGAATCCTGACTTGAAAGTTGTACACCTTATGAGATGCCATCTCTTGACAACTTCCGACTTCTTGACATGCTCGAATTTGAAGATACTGATTCTTGATGGACATGGTCCCAAGTCCCTACAAATTGGTAGCTCTATCCGTAAGCTAAAGCGCCTAAAGCATTTGGCAATAATTGCAGCCCAAGTTCTGCCGTCAAGGTCATCAGCAGGCCTCCGTTTTGACCTGTTCGCAGTGCCTTCTGCAATGTGCCATCTAAAATTCCTGTCGAGTCTAAAGATAGAGGGGCAGTGTACGCGAGAGCTTCACCCATCAATTGGAGAGATGGCGGGCTTGACGTGCTTGTCTTTAAGGGGTTGTCATCGGCTTAGAAAGCTTCCCGAATCCATTGGAAAATTAAGATCGTTGCTCCTATTGAATTTGCTCTACACAGGAATCAAAGGATTACCTCATTCAGTTGGAGATCTCAAAAGGTTGGAGGAATTGAATTTGGGATTCACTCAGATAAGGGAGCTGCCGAGTTCCATTGGAGGACTAAAATCATTGCTCAGCTTAACCTTGCAGCGCACAAAGATTACACAACTACCTGCTTCTATATGTTATCTTAAAAGGCTTGAGTTCTTATTTATGACTGGGAGTAAGATAAAAGAGTTACCGAAGACCATAGGCATGCTGGAGAATCTTAAAGTGTTGGAATCCCGCAATTGTAGAAATCTGGACGGCGAAATCCCAAGTGAGATCGAGCGAGTTTCCTTTCTGGAGGTGCTAGATGTATCAGGTAGCAACGTGAGCAGAGTGCCAACCACCATTAATCAGCTATCACATCTTCAAGAACTTCGTTTCGGAGATTGTCATAAGCTTGAAAGGTTGCCAGAACTTCCTCCAAGCCTAAAAGTTCTCTGTTTCGGAGCCGGGACTGTGCTTGGCAACCCTGGACAAACTTCATCCAAGTGGATGGGCAAGTCAGCAAAAATGGAGGATTGGAATGTCACATGGCCTCCTCAGCTTTGGGCACTTAGCATATATTGTGATGATCCTCGATTTCTCACAAGGCTTCCATCCAGTCTCTCTCTTTTGGAATTAAGAGATGTCCAGTCTCCGATAGAACAGCCACTGTTCTCCAACTTGAGATATTTGAAACATTTGTCCAGGTTAACTCTCTTTAGATGTTGGTTGAAAGAGATTGAGTTTAATCAGCTAGAGAATCTCCTTCGATTGAATGTGGTTGAATTTGAATCTTTGGTGAGGCTCTCGGGTCTATCAAGATTAGGGAACCTCGAAGAGCTGACGGTGAGGAGAGATTTGGGAGAATTGCAATCATTGAAGGAATTATTGATAAGGAAATGCAGCTCCATAGAAACTTTACCTGATCTCTCAAAACTACACATGTTACGGACATTGCACCTCTTTAACTGTGAATCGTTGCAAGGTTTGCCTGATGTACCAAACTCATGTCATCCCTATGTTCATGGATGCCCAATGCTAGGTGAGTCCATTGAGGATGGACGCGAATATGTGAGGTTTACTCAATCGATCAAACTTAAAGATCGGAAGGAAGTAGAACAATCGGAAGCATCTTCCGCACTGCGGCTCCATCGAAAAGGCCTACTGATCAATCAAAATCTTGAGATGTAAGTCAAGGGTTGCGTGAGAGTGTGCACCTTCTCTTTTGTTGCGCAATGTACATGGCCCTGTAAGTGAGTTTGATTAATGTATAGCTTTCTTGGTTCCATTGTAAGTTTGACTTGGCATCTTCGTATAGGGAAGAAAAGCTCAAAAGCTTACTTTTTATGATACACTTGCACATCGACAGAGACATTTGCTAATCTAATATTGAATTCCATCGAATCCTATTGGATAATGTCTTCTATCTCATCTTATAATCTAATAATATATAAAGTATTTTGGTCCTTCAAGGGGGAGACCTATGTATGATAACTTTGCTGCAAATCAACCAACTTCATATCAAACTCAAAATCTCGACAAGGGCGGCGCTGACCTTCTCGTAGCACAGCCACACGCGCGGCCTGTCCCGATCCCTTGCGGCATAGTCCAGCATCAAGACGCCGTTGAAGAGGTCGGAGTACAGCTTCCTCAGCCTCGGCCTCTCGCCCCCAGGCCTGCTCTGGATGATCGTGTAGACGTCCCGCTTCAGGAGGGCCGAGCTCTCGCGCATCTCCCTCTGCGCATCCTCCCACGACCCCGACTCCAGCAGGGGCTTCACTGCCAGGAGCGACCGAGCGTGGCCCCGGACTGTGCCCAGCGCGTCCTCGACCGTCTGGCCAGGCTTCACGATCCCAAAGTCGAAGGCCCTCGCAGCCTCGGGTCGGAGAATCACGGGTGCGAATGAGAAGGCCAGGGAAGAGAGTGAGGAGGACAATGCGAGTCTTCTGGTGACGTTGATGAGCGGGCGTGGGTGGGCCGCGGTGTGTTGGAGCGGAAGTGGAGAGCGCATGGGTTGGAAATTGGGTTGAGAGAGCGAGGGCTGGGTTGCTTCCACTTGGGAATTTCGTCGAACAGTTGACGGGCGGACTAAGGCTGGGATTTGTTTGCGGGGGAAACGGGGAAGAGACGAAGATGGAGACGCGAAGGGAATTGGAATGAAAATAAAAGATAAGGCAGTTTCTCGCGTCGTATGTTGTGGTTCGGGTGCATCTGACTATCTTTTCGGTTTTTCCATTTATTTACATTTTCCATAATTTAAATCGTTTGTATTTTTTTTTACTTATATATATTTATATTTCAAGCATGTAAAACTTCCGAATATGTACATATGAACATATATTCTCACATACATGTTTTGTAGGAGGATTGGAAGTTTTAGTAATATTCCAAATTTCTGTAGGGAACAAAGTTTTACTTGCCAATTTAGGACAAATGCAATACGGATACTAATTTGAGAGTTTTTATAACACAATGATTAGTTTAGATAAATATAACATGGTTGTGACAATTCTATATTTTTTGTTAGTATTAATCCTTTTTAAAAAAACAAACTATTAGGCTTGTGATTGATTTTTTTCCCTTTTTTTTTTTGCCAGTTGATTTCACATCCGATACTTTATTTTGTGACGACTTTCATGTACTAAGAGAGTTCATGTATCAGAATTCCATTCAAACACGACGAAGATTTTATGGGTCAGCATTTATCATTGATATGTGACGGCTACCTGTACAAATTTTTAAAATGAAAAATTACGCAGGAGTGCTTTATGAATTGCTCGATTTCATGTAATTGTAATTTTCCAAAAGGTGTCGTATTCTCCTCAGCCTAATGAAAATGACAAGCGCACATTAATTACTAGTACAGGATTACCTATGGGTAGGAGTCTTTTGTAATAAACATCAACAACCTTTTCTTGAAAAAATTTACTTAATCAGTGCTGAACCTATTGTACTAGTGCTAATTCAATTTTCAACTTTCTAATTTTGTCAACTTAGTTATAAATTTCTGCACATAATTATAACATAAACTTTCCTATCAATTTTCGTCAAGGATCGTTGACGTGGCGGGTATGAAAATCGATTGAGATGACTAATATTGGAATTTCGAGTAAAGATTTAGGACTAATTCGGTAACACATTTTTAGGTGGAAGCCCTTTATATCTCATGCATTTCTATCCAAGAAAATGCAAGGGTTGATAATCCTCATTCAGGCCTTTGCTAATACGACGGTACCATCATTTACCATAAATAACGGGGTCCAAATGGCCCCAAATTCCCATTTATGAGGATTTTGGCAACTGGGGCTTAGGAAAGTCAGAGATATTTTGAAGCCCATAACTACAGAGATATTGAAAAAGCAAATTCATGGAGTAGTATTATCTTATCATGGACTGTCAAGACAACTTAGAAAATTTTTCGGTAGTTATTTTTAATGGCATAAAAAAATGCCCTTAAAAAAAGCATACATTACATGCAAGAAAAAAATATAAATGTTAAAAAAAATGCACGAACTTTTACTTAAAGGATAAAGTCGCTCACCATCGAATTTTTCCATCTCTACAAACCAATGAATTCTGCTTGAAATAATCGATTTGGAACTCCAACATTCGGTTTGGGGAAAAAGAACCCAGTTCACTAGCCTTGGCATTTTCGATTTGGGCCTCGTAATTTCGTTTTCTCCATCTATATTCTTAGTAAAATGGACGAGTTCTTGATTGGAAAAAACTACAAGTGTTAAAAATGCTTTGCAATGATGTTGTCGCCAATAGTAATCCTACATTTACTTTTGCTTGAATGGAAGATGTTTAGATTTTTTTTTTGCACTTAATCTAAATATATCCAACATTTATTTTGACTCATATTTATTTTTCCTAATATGAGAAAATCTCACGTGGTGGAGTAGAAAACTTATGAAGAGGGGTTTAAGATTTTCCTAGTGAACCGGATGCAGCAGAGTAACGGTGCAGTCAGCTAAGCTTTTTCCGTCTCTCATTAAAGAGAGAGAGAGAGAGAGAGAGAGAGAGAGAGAGAGAGAGAGAGAGAGCGAGGATCATAACGCTTTTCCTCAACAATCCGGAGTTGCACTTGTCTTAAAAGAAGTTTTAATGATGCTGCAATCAAGGGTACAAAAATGAACTGAAAAGCATCTATTAGGGATCATAAAGATTTCACCCTTCCATCTTACTTCTCATCGATCTGATTACCACCTCATCATTGACCTCCCTCCCTCCCTCTCTCTCTCTCTCTCTCTCTCTCTCTCTCTCTCTTCCTTCACCTCGCATCTGCATAAATGAAGGTTTCTACAAGTTGCCGCCGATGACAATTCTCGGAAATGTTTCACCGGTATGCAACAATCCCCCTTCGTTCTCGGTGAGTTTTCTTTGGATGTCTTCTCATTTTCGTGCTTGTTTGGTAGTATTGTCTGTTGTGAGATTTATCGAAAGTTTCAACAGTAGACATGACGCGTTTCATGCAATGAATAATTTGGAGAAACGAACTTCGCCCAACGAAAGGCTTTGCATGAAGGAATGTACCATGTGAGATGGAATGATGAAAGTGCCAATCTATTTTTATGATGTATGGTTTGGTATTAAAGCTTCATAATTGATCATTTTGATTGCAAAAACCTTCAAATTCATTAAAAGCTAAATGATATCTGCGACTTAGCTCGCATGAGAATCCTTCGTGGCATTGTTTGGTGAATAAACCAAAGTATTCTTCAGTGATTACTCTTTGAATCGTGATTAAGCTTTGACACTCTCATTAATTAGTGAAAAAGAAGAAGCTCCAAACATTTCCATCCATCTAAATTGACAGGTCCCAAACATTGTTGCTTCTCATCTCTCCGGTCAAGAAGAGCTTCGTAAGGAACAAATTGCCCTAGAATGTCAAGAGGCAGACGGAGAAGTACCCATCTCATCATCTTTGCCCAAAGAAAAAGGGTGGTTGACTGAGCATTTCTACAAGTATGAAGGCTTCTGGTATGACAATCACTTCCTAAGAGGAGTCATCTGGGCCCAGCGCCGTTTCGAGGCCCGGCCCACTGACACCCTCTTGGCCACCTTCCCTAAAACCGGCCTGACATGGCTCAAGGCTCTCTCATTTGCCATTGCCAATAGGCACAACGAAGTCCTCTCAAGGCATACTTTGCTCACCAAGAATCCTCATGAATGTGTACCCTACATTGAATTCTATGCCTATGAGAAGGGTCCCATCTCCGCCCTTGACTCACTTCCCTCACCGAGGCTTCTCTCCACTCACATCCCTTATGCCTCGCTGCCGAGATCAGTTGCGATCTCAGGGTGCCGGATCGTGTCCATCGTCCGAGACCCGAAAGACGTGCTCGTGTCAATGTGGAGCTTCATTAGCAAAATAAGAGTTGCAGATGGTGACAGGCCACCTATTTCTTTGGAGGAAGCATTCGGGCTATTCAGTAAAGGAGTGTCTCTCTCAGGGCCATTTTGGGACCATGTGCTTGGCTATTGGAAAGCAAGCTTGGAGAATCCAGACAAGGTCTTAATGTTGAAGTACGAAGACTTGAAGAGAGAGACAGAGCCCAACGTGAAGAGGCTGGCAAATTTCTTGGGCTGTCCATTTACTCCTGAAGAGATTGAGGCTGGTATGGTGCAAGAGATCATAAAGCTGTGCAGCATAGAGAGTTTAAAGCAATTGGAGGTGAACAAATCTGGGGTCCATCGTATGGGGACTCAATCACGCTCGACAGTTGAGAATAGCGGGTTTTTCCGGCGAGGGGAGGTGGGCGATTGGAAGAATCATCTCTCGCAAGAGATGACCAAGCGGCTTGATTGGATAACCGAGCAAAAGTTTGAGGGTTATGATTTGCAGTTCTAGCGTCCATCTTGAAGCACAAATGAGAAAACTAATCCAACATGGGAGCATGGTTCTCTATCATGGGCTAAGATGAAGTTTGCTGGAGAAAAGGCTTCAATTCATATATGATATTATTGTCTCTTGATACTTCAAAGTTTGCACCAATATGGGAAGTGCAGTAATTCAAGTTCCAACGGCTTTATTTGTTTGCCATGCCCAGTCCCAAGAAGTAAAAAACTGTTTACTCTAATAAATTGGGTTTTGACCATCATGACGTATTATTAATCACTATTATTGTGATGATGGTCTTTAATTGGTTTTTAGCAATGAATGTTCAATAAGTTATATTTTCATTGAATTCTGAGATTGATAGCGATACACTTTTTACTATTCTTAACAAGATACAATTAGATGTTTTTGGTGATCAATAAAAAACCAGATTACTCACATACATGTTAAGTTATTCTATGGTTTTGCCCTTGCATCACTTTCATTATTATTTTTTATGAGGAAAGTGTCTAGAGATATGATTCTATTCCCTCGAATCCTCTAAACCTAAGACGAAAATATGGTTTTCAATCAATTTCATTCCAGGCCATTTTGATGGTCTTCCAGTTTTACAGATCCAGAGAAGTATGCAAAACTGAGAATGTTTAGGTACTCATATTTAGCAATGTTTTCAGCTTTTGTTTAGGTACTCGAATTAATTAATGTTATTAACTATTTATACATGTACTGTCGTTTTGAGGCATTGTAGAACAATTTAGCTATCTATCTAATGTCGCGTTCTTTTCTGATTGTTTGAAAAATCAAAATGACAATGTAAGACTCGGGATGGCAAATTTATCTCATTCCCTATGTTTGATAAGACATAATCAAGAATCCAAATCAAATGCAACAACTAATTTTTATGGTATCATTTTTGCAAATGGTACTACTACTACTACTACTACTACTACTACTATATAATAACAAAGTAAATTGGATTTAGCAAGAAATAAGTTTGCCACCACAATGAATCCAAAATCCAACAAAATACATGTTCACATTGAGAGCGGGAAGAGTTTTGCATATGATACTTCTTGAGGTGATTTTGAGATTCCCTAAGGGGTTTGGACAAGTTGCCAAATGGATGCCAAACGGTCCCTCTTGTGAGGTGGATACTCACATTTGGCTTGAGCTTTCCTAAGCCTTACCAATGAAGATATTGGTTTAAACTCGATTTATGATAAAATTTGGTTCTTGTTTAGGAGTTGCCACCAATCCATTATAGGCCAAGAAAATGCCGAAGTTAGTTCCACTTTCCATGAATAAGAGATTTGGAGTTGGAGATTTGATTACACTAAATGTTCATTAGCAACCAGTCTTCGTCCCTTTCTCTCTTGTAAATGAAAATGGTTGACATGATCATTTCTCTCTTAACCCCTAATTGCATACATCTATATGATCATGCATAAGCAAGCTCATACAATAAGATCTAGGTACATTAACAATCCAATAAGTAAGATAACGGCCGCAACAAGAAAGGAGCGGCTATATCAAGGCAATTAAAGTTCAATAAGTGAAAAACAAGCCGGGTCGGGTAAAGAATACACATTGCCTTGTTCTCAAGGCCCAGGACATATTAGATGCCACGTAAGCAAAGTCTCATCGCAAATTTGACAGTAGCCAAATTTGTCTTTCGGGTACTGGTTATGACCTTTTCTATGAGACACTTCAAATTTAGAGACAAATTCATCCCACGAGTACAAATTAGGACCCTTTTTTTTTAAGGGAAAAGGCCCGGACAAAAGAAGAGAATTGTTTACTTACCAAAAAAAAAAAAGAAGAGAATTGTTCAATAAGTAAAAGATTGACCGAGCTCTAGGGCTTTCTATGGGATAAAAGCACCGTTGGTTTCAGAAACTTTGCAAAACGTTCGATCAGGACCTTGCACATTGTTCTTTTTTTTTTTTTTTGGGGGGGTGGGGGGGGGGGGGCTAATTGGGTAATTGATTTCCTTTTTGCTTATGTTGGTCCTCCCACATTGTTTTTTTGGGGCTGTCACGCAATCGGGAGCGGGTCGTGACAGAAATTCTGACGTGGCAAACCACATCAGCAGCACATGGACAATGACTATACTTAATTATTTTGCAGAACAAGTACGAGCAAGGAAACTGAAAATGTGAAATCATGAACCCTAGAAAGGGAGGGGGACAGCAGAAGAAGGAGGAGGATGGGCAGGGGCAGCACCACCTACTCGCCGGCGAGCGTTCGGCATCGCTCATTGGACATGAGGGAGAGCGCCGCCACCTCAAATGTAAAAACCACGCCCTGGCCAAGAAGCCGGCGAAGACCGCACCTTGCCACCTTGCTGAAGTAGAGGTTGCGACCCTCCCTCGCCAATGCAAGCTTAAGTATATCAGAAAAAGGTTCCTCGTCTCAGCTAAACGCAAGCAGCCACGAAGCAAAAGTGCCCAAGATTGCCATGGCCACAACAGATCAATTCGACAACTCCGGCTTAGAACTTCCTTGAGCATAATTCTTCCACCACACCTTTCAACACCTCTAGTTTCGCTTGGTCCAAGAGCTTGCTGAGGATGCACGTCAGAATGCCAACGTTATGACCACAATAGTATAAAGTTCACAGATTGAACTGGTAAAAATTAATATGAATCAATATGCGATTTTAATGAGCACTCAAATTACCGTGTAAGCAGTTTTTCCAGATGCCCCCAACTGAATATTTTGCAAAAGTTCAAAGATTATTAGTGCCTTTATCCCTTATTATACCATAGACTTCTCAGTTTTATTTCAATAATCACTTATTCACTATTCCAAAATTAAGATAATTTGCGTTTGAGCTTCAAAGCCGAGTTTGTCACGACCATGCTACGTTGGTTCTAAAAATCCTCTGCTTCGGTTTAATTTCCTCTCTCCATTGAATTGATCAGTAATAAGCGTGGGCCCCATCTATTCACTAAATACAACTCCGCATTTTGAGCTTTCCCAAGCATGGGCCCATGCTTGGTCAATCATACATCCTTCAGCTTTCTAAGATATGACAGATTAAAGTTCCCTAAACATTGATTGCCTGCAGGTCTAAACCCAGAAGGTGGCAAGGTGATCTGGTTCCGTTCAGAGACGTCCGATCTGAATCAAAAAAACAAAAATAAAAAAATCTCCCTTTATTAAATTAGAACCGTCCGATATAAAATCGGACGGTCCCTGAGACCGGAGCCAGATTTGGATCCAACCCCTTCAATTCCAAAAGCTTTAAGCGAGGCAACCTTCAAAACTCTTCATTCATAAAGTTGTGCTCTTTGGAAAATTTAATTAGTTTGAGTGTTATGATTTTTTTCCCTTGACCACATGAAAAGGTATGAGTGAACCTTCTGTAGTGAGAAAATGGAATGTTTCATGAATAAATTTTGCATGGACTTGTTCTATAAGTAAAGTGACAAATAGAACTAATAAGAGTGTAGAAACCGTATAAAAATTTGTTTATTTCATCCAGCAAATGATTCTTTTTGCTTCTATTTTCAGATTGTAAATGGAAGACATCGATATTTTTTGCTAGAAATGAATTATAATATTACCTTCATTTAGTTTTATACGATGTGCAACACATAGAAAAGAACACCTACTAAAATATCCTCTAAATTGCAAGCTGATGTTTCCTTGATAAAAAATATGGTAGCCGTGAACTAAATTTATCTTTGTAGTCTTCAATATGTCCAACGCAATCTCAGAACACCATGGTCTACTTTGCTTCCAAGGAGCGTTAAGGTCTTCTTGTTGAACAAATTTTCTGCCAAAGTCTTTGAGTGGGTCATGCATCAACAGTCTATCATCATCGTCAACCTTTACCAAATGATATTACTTCTTGGTTAAGAATCCAATGCTTTCCACAATAATGTAGATGGATCCTTTCTTCATTGGTAAAAAAAAAAATATGGAATGTCAAGAAAAATTTCTCTCTGCGCATCTTCCAACATTTTGAAGCTAATCTTTTATTGTCAAGCACATCTTCATTAGGAATTTAATGTAATTTATTGAATGTGTCTTGCCAAGATCGTTTATTTTTGTGATAACTTGCAAACAGTAGCGCGAGATATTTCATCATGCAAACCATTTTGAAAGCATTCTTACTAAAAAGCAGAAGAGCATGATGATGGAATAATTGTTTCATTTGATAGATTTCGAACTCTTCAAGACATGTTTCTATTGCTATTTTCTCGATTCTCCTCTTTGATCAACAAAAAACTAGTGTCCCTTTTGCAATAATAGTTCTGCTCCCAAGACGAAACCAACACGCTTTTCTGCAAATTTTGAGAGCTGGTCTCACTTATCTAAGTTATCAAGAATATTGAGGAATTTCTTCTTATGGAATCTATGTTTACTTTGGCTGATTTGTGTATTAGAGTAAAAAATGTCCACTGATTTGAAATTAATAATTTTTAACAATAATTGTTTTTGCAATTGAACTGTTTTGCCGCTCTCTGAAGCTTTGCAAACATTGGAAAGAAATTGAACAGACTAGAAATCTGGTTAAAGACAACCTTGGTCAGAATTGTCTTACCAATACCTCTCGTGCTGTATATTACTGAAAAACGGACACCCGGAAAGCTTCATCTAACAAGCACATGACGTCTTTAACACGATCTTGAATTCTGACTAAATGTTCAGGCAGAATTTTGTCTCTTTTAGTCAGCCTGATCAGAACTTATCAACGATTTATCTATCGAGTTCACTTTGGCTGTCATATTGGATACAAAAGGGACAAGTTAGAAAAATCGAAAACAGAAAATATTAACTTATCCATTTCATTGATATTGGAAATTATACACAAACCAGCTTTAGAAAGAGGGAGGCAAGCAGGGGCGACCGTTTCCCTGTCAAAATTTTTTGTATACATCCTTCGCCGACATACAGGAAAAGTTCTATTGCATGTTTATCACTCCCCCACACTCCACCAATAAATAAATAAATAAATAAAAATCAGTTATATCATGTAGAAAGTAATCTCTGACCCCTTCTCAAACTCTAACTCGCTTTAGAAAAATCACTTAAAGTCCTTGCCAATTTTGTTAAAATACATAGCAACCCTATAGTATAGTCCATGGTCAAATATGCAACTTGTCAAGTTTTTTAAAAGCTGATCCTTTTCTAGTACTCACGTGCTTTCTAAAAGTTGTAATAGCTAGAACAATGAGGAAATTTTTTAAAAAAAGTCCTAAACTTACTATGTGTGTGCTAATTTTGACCAATTTAGTCCCAAAATTTTGATAAATTTCCAATTTAGTTATTTATATTATAATGGTACCAATATTTTAATGATTTGCTAATTTAGGCTTTTTTGGCTATTTTTGGTTAGAAATTACTGATATGACAGTCTAGTCAATATCACTCATTTTAGGTGGTACAACTAACATAACGTGTCAAGACCCACCACGCTCTGCCCTGAGCATGCGTTGGAGGCGGCGGCTTGGCTTGGGTGTGGCCAGAACGGCCCAACTCCAGCGAGAGAAAATTCTAGAAAACTTAGTGAACAGTGACTGTGTGGGTCCTTTTCAGGGGCTTCCGACGGCGTTAAAGGCCGAACCGGTGGTGATGGTGGCTTGGGTCTTGAAGCTAGCATCTTAAGCTTTCCAACGCCACCAACAGCGACCAGAACAGAGGCAGGAGGAGGAAGAACGGGCGGCGAGAAGGGGAGGCTCTCCCTCGGGTGCAAAACAGGGAAAGGCTCGTAGTGGGGAGGAAACAGACGCGACTAGGGCAAGTGGAGGCCATCCCCTGGCCGAGAGGTAGGCCAACGGGACACCTACGGTGTTTGGCAAGCATAGCCTGCCATCGGTTGGCCACTAGCCGCCGATGGGACAGCTCTCGCGCATGTGTATCACGTACTCGGCAAAATGCCAAAGAGAGAGAGAGAGAGAGGGAAAGAGGAAAGGGAGAGGGCCGAGCTGGGCTCCTCGTGACTGGGCTAGGCTCTTGTAGGCTTGGGCTGGTTTGCTCCTGATGCAACCCGGTCGTCCGCGGGTTTGACTGGTCCGTTGACCCGGTCCGAGTTGACTAGAGTTGACCAAAAGTCAACTTTTTCCAATTTCTTCCAAAATTGCCCCTAGGCCCAAAATTAACTTCTTTTGGGGCCAAAATGCAATTATCCAAATGTTGAGGGACCAAAACGAAATTTTCAAAAGTCCGGAATCGCTCGAGGTGAATTTTCACTGTTTAGTCCCGGGCACTCCTGAGGCCAACAGGCTACTAACCAAACCTGTAAAATTCTCACAATTGGTCCTCGAAAAGTGGGGTTGGAAGTAGGCTGTTACATAATGTGGATAATTTTTAAAAGCTTTTAGATTCATTGATTTTTTTCTTTTTCTTTTTTTCCCTTTTTCCCTTTCCTTTCTCCAACCATTGTTGGCCTTAGGCGATGGCCATCTGGCCTAGCGAGGGTCAAGCCTCGTTGGCGAGGCAAATGAGTATAAACGTCTAAATGTCTGCATGTTTTGAAGAAAATTGGGCCTAAGAACTCTTAAACACAAAGCTTTTCATTAATTAATTAGATCGGAGTTGCTCTTCTATTTTTACTCTTGTTCTTTTTGGGTTCGTCTTTGTTTTGGCACTTTTAGTGAAAGCTTTAATTTTTATCTCAAAAAGGAAACTTTTTTAAATTAAATAGAATTCCAAAGTATATGTGCTTTACTGGTTTCATTAGGTTCCTTGAAAAAAGGTATTTAATTTTGGATCCAACTCCCATCTACAACTAAGTTAGGTCTTCCACATGAAGTTTTATCTCAATCTTACAAAAAGATTCACAAATACTAACGTAAGATTTTCAAGGTTTCAAACATTAAAGAAGTAATTTATCAGCACAAGCTTCTCCTGTAAATATCTTCTGATAAAAGAAGATTGAGACGGAAATATTGAGAGTGTTCAAGTGTCTTAAGTATGATTGTAGCTTTTGCTATTTGGTGATCTATAGTGAAATTTTGTATTGCTTTATCCACATGGCCATAGGTCACACCGACTTAATACCAAAAGTACAGTGTCCGATACATCTTGTCATACGGTTAATTTTATTGTCCAACTGCTTGTTTTAAACGTAAGATGCAATGTCTCAATTAAAACAACCATGAAAACAAAAGTGCTCAAGATTGTAAGTGCCACAATAGATTTGGATTCAATAAGTGCGACTTAGAATCTCCTTGAACATATTCTTTATGATTTTTTGACTATTCGCTTCGCCAAGAGATTGCTGATGGTGTGCGTGGGGATCACGGCGAAGGTTGGATCTCAGCTGCAGGTGCTCTTGTTTAATTTTTCTTTGGTGTATTTCAAACTTTCTTTTTTGGAAATTTCTGAAAACACTTATTATATTTTTCTAATTTAAATAGCCAACTAGGAGGCTATCGTGGTTTTTAGCCGTGATTTAACGGCCACGTCAATAGTTTTTTAATTGGAAGGAACAATATGGTATACAGTTCAAAACTGATTTTTCAAAAAAGAAGATAAAAAGAGGTCTAATTGAACATTTTGCGGAAGCTCCGAAATTTTTGGTGCCTTTATTGGCTTTTCTTTACCATAGTCTCCTAGTCCTAATACAATGTTTATTCATTAAGTCACCTTTTGTTTGTTCGATAATTTGAATTTAACCTCTTTAATTTCCCAGCCGAGTTTATTATGATCTGGCTATGCTTATTATAAAAATCTCCAACTTTAGTTTGGTTTCCTCTCACCATTGAATTGATTAATTACGTGTACCATATGTTTAGTTTGTTACAAATTTCCTCTAAAATATTCACTTGGTGGAGATGAGTTTTGGTCCTTTAATTAATGCTATTATGATGACAATTGATGTGATTTTCCTTTAAAAAGTTATCGGCTTATCTTTATTTGTTTGTCCAATTAAGTTAGCTTGAGAAAAGGGAAAAAACTAGTAGAAAACATGCATATGCATCATTAAAAGTCAACAGAAAGAAAGTCATCAAAGGTTGGCTGATTGTTTAAAAGGAGACAATGGAGTAAAGAAATGGGAAGGGAAAAGGAAAATGAGGAAAATTAGGCAAAACAAAGTACTTGTGAAATGACAAGAGTACCAAGTATCGACCATACATAGGTCTCCCCTTTGAAGGACCAAAATACTTAATAGATTAATAGATTATTAGATAATATAGATGAAATTATGCACCAGGATTCGATGGAATTCAATATTAGGTTGGCAAAATGTCTATGTCGATAGGCAAGTGAATCATAGAAAAGTAGGCTTTTGGACTTCTCTACTATGTATGAAGATCTCAAGTCAAACTTACAATGGAACCAATAAAGCTATACATTAATCAAACTTACCTTCTAGGCCATTTACATTGCACAATAAAAGAGAAGGCGCACACTCCCATGCAACCCTTGACATACATCTCAAGGTTTTGATTGATCAGTAGACCTTTTTTATGGAGCCATGGTGCAGAAATTGACGACAATGCTTCCAATTGTTTTTCTTCCTTCTAGCCTTTAAGTTTGATCGACTAAGTAAACCTCACATGTTTGCGTCCATCGTCAGCGGACTCACCTAACATTGTACATCCAAGAACATAGGGAAAAATTTATTGGCATATCTTATTTGTTTGTCCTATTAAGTTAGCTTAAGAAAAGGGAAAAATAGTAGAAAATGTGGATATACATCTTTCAAAGTCAATAGAAAGAATGTCATCAAAGGTTGGCTGATTCTTTGAAAGGAGACAATGAAGTAAGGAAATGGGAAGGGAAAGGAAAATGAAGAAAATAAGGCAAAACAAAGTATTTGTGAAATGACGAGAGTACCATGTGTCAAACATATATAGGTCTTCCTTTGAAAGATTGAAATACTTAATAGATTAATCGATTATCAGATGAGATAGATGACATTATCCAACAAGATTTGATGGAATTCAATATTAGATTAGCAAAATGTCTGTATCGATGGGCAAGCGAATGATAAAAAATTAGGCTTATGTGTTTTTTTTACTATATATGAAGATCTCAAGTCAAACTAATAATGGAACTAAGAAAGCTATGCATTAACCAAACTTACTTTTTGGGCCATTTACATTGCACAATAAAAGAGAAGGTACATACTCTCACTCAACCCTTGACTTACATCTTAAGGTTTTGATTAATTAGTAGACCCTTTTGATGGAGCCACGGTGCGGAAATTGATGACGATACTTTCAATTGTTCTACTTCCTTCTAGTCTTTAAGTTTGATCGACTGAGTAAACCTCACATATTTGCATTTGTCATCAGCCGACTCACTTAACATTAGGAATCCATGAACATAGGGAAAAAATTATCAGCATTTCTTTATTTGTTTGTCCTATTAAGTAAGCTTAATAAAAGGGGAAAAAAGCAGAAAATGTGGATATGCATCTTTAAAAGTCAATAGAAAGAAAGTCATGAAAGGTTGGCTGATTGTTTGAAAGAAGACAATGGAGTAAAGAAATGGGAAGGGAAAAGGAACATGAAGAAAATAAGGCAAAACAAAGTATTTGTGAAATGACGAGAGTACCAAGTGTCGACGATACATAGGTCTCCTCCTTGAAGGGCCAAAATACTTAATAGATTATTAGATTATTAGATGAGATAGATGACATTATCCAATATGATTTGATGGAATTCAATATTAGGTTGGCATAATGTCTCTATCAATGGGTAAGTGAATCATAGAAAATTAGGCTTTTGTGCTTTTCTACTATATATGAAGATCCCAAGTCAAACTTACAATGGACTAAGAAAGTTGTACATTAATCAAATTTACAATGGAACCAAGAAAGCTATACATTAATCAAAATTTTTATGGGCCATTCACATTGCACAATAAAAGAAAAGGTGCACGCCCTCACATAACCCTTGACTTACATCTCAAGGTTTTAATTGATCCGTAGACCTTTTTGATTGAACCACAGTGTGGAAACTGACGATGATGCTTCCAATTGATTGATTGAGTAAACCTCACATATTCGCATCTGTTGTCAGATGACTTGCCTAACTTTGGAATCCATAAACAAAGGGATGACATGCGTTTGGTACATTAGGCAAACCTTGCAAAGCAAAAGAGGTGCAATGTCGGTAACTTGTGTAGTTTTGATAGATCAGGTGAAGTTTCTACGGAGATGCATTTCCTTTGTTAATAATTCCTTCAATGATTGCAATTCTCCCAAATCTCTAATCTCGATTAGCTGTGAGCAACTCCTCACCGTCAGCTCTTCAAGCTTCCCTAATCTTGATAGACCCGATAACCTCACAAAATATTCAGATTCAGCCACATTCAATCGAAGCAAATTTTCTAGCTGATCAAACTAGATCTCTTTCATCCAATATATGAAAAGTGTTAACCTAGAAAAATGTTTTAGATATCTCAAGTTCGTAAAGAATGGTTGTTCTATCGGTGACTGGACATCTCTTAATTCCAAAAGAGAGAGACTAGAAGGAAGCCAGTATATGCTAGAGATTGAGGATCATCACAATATATGCTAAGTGCCCAAAGCTGAAGAGGCATGTGACATTCCAATCCTCCATTTTTGTTGACTCGCAAAGTTTTTCCAGGGTTGCCAAGCATACTAGCTCCGAAACAAAGAAATTTTAGGCATCTAGGAATTTTGGGAGAAGTACACCATAAGTGTCCAAACTTATATATGGTGCTCACTTTAGTGTCAAATTTTCAACAAAAAAAAATGATTACTTCAGTGCCAACTAAGATTTTTTTTGCCAAAAATCCGATGTGGCACTTTTTTTTTCAATATTTTGACCCCACGTGACTCCTCAGAAGTGCCAAGTTAGCATTTAAAATAATTAAAAAATAAAAATCCAGAAAATAAAAAACGTAAAATTAATTAGATTAAAAATTTTAAAAAGGAGGCTAAAGGGGGAGGACAGCAAGCCTTCACTGCCGTCACCCCACCATCGCTAGGTAGGGGTGAGCAAGTGGAACCGCCCGCCCGGGAACCGCCCGGAACCGCCTAGAATCGGCGGTTCCGGTCAGTTCCCGGACGGGCGGTCCGGTTCCTGGTTCCACAAAAAATGGAACCGAGAAATTCGGTCCAGTTCCCGGTTACGAAGGTGGAACCGCCCTCCCAAAACCGGACCGGTACTTTTCAAAAAAAAAAATTCCAGAAACTTAGACGCCCGGAACCGCTCACCAAAAACTTGGATGCCCACTGGACGTCCACTGGACATCCTGGACGTCCAGTGCTGGACATCCATCTGGATGTCACTGGACGTCCAAACTGGACGTCTAGTAGCGGATCGTGGACGTGGACGAGTGGACGTCTAGAAAATGCGACGAGTGGATCGTGGATGTGCAATTATTTTCTGTTTTAAATTTTTCTTTTTTGCGTTAATTGGAACTGGAAACCGCCCGGGAACCAAACCGGACCGGCAAGAACCGGACCGGAACCGCCCAATCTTGTTCGGTCCGGTTCCCGGTTCTCCATAATAGGGAACCAGTTCCACCGGTCCGGTTCCTGGTTCATAGGGGAACCGAGAACCGCCCGGGAACCGATCATCCCTATCGCCAGGAAGGGCTGGCGAGGGTGGGGGTGGTTAGCTGGGGTCACCTGCTATGACCACATTGGCCATGGGCTGACGACCCTTGTTGATAGTAGGCAAGGGCCCTTGTAGGCCCTCACCTAGATTTGGGCAAAGGTCACAACCCTTGCTATTGCTCAAATCATCTTTGTTTGACTTAATCAATGTTAACTAGTTAAAATAATAAAATGAAGTGCTTTCTCTTTAAAATAAAGGCATGAGCAGAACAGGAAAACGAAAGAGAATAGCAAAAAAAGGAAAGGAAAGGGGAAATTAGATTAACTTAGTTTCGCGATGTTCGTTAAGAAATTAAGCTATTTGTTCATATTTTTAAAGAAATTTTGGAAACCAAGCCCTTATTTTACATCCTTGTGAAGTTTGAGTTAGTGGTTTAAATTTAGGAGTTGATAAGTTAATAAATTACAAGGGATTGATAGTTTAGGGTGTTATAGAGCTATAGGACTTTACATGACTCAATTTGAGCTTATGGTTTCCTGAAACGCATGCGTGCTTGAACAACCGCAAATTCCCTGCTTTAGTGACGGATTTGGCCTGTCTTTAAAACTGACGAAGATTAGGGTATCTAAGTATTTCAAAAGGGTTTCCGTTTTAAAGTAGATTTTCTAAAATTGGAGTTCGATGGTGAGAGTTGTGGTGCAAAAACAAGTATGATGCGCAAGCTGTATTAGACAACAGTGAATAGTCTCTACATCGAGCCTTTTGTTGTTGCACATGAGTCGATTGATTGACAAATAAGTGTAGTTTAGTCAAGCCATTAGTTAAAGCAATGTTTTACTTAGTTTTGATGTTGATTCTTGTTTAGTTGATAGGATTACGAGATTATTGGCTCAAATTGCTTCGTTATTTGATTTTGGGCATTCTTAGGTGAGTAGTGTTGACCTTTTCTTGGGTTATTGTAAACACGTGTCTTGAAGTAAAAGTAATTCGATTTTATATATAAGCTGAATTGAATGTACTACTTTTCGGTTATTATGAGGTGGTTTAAAAAACTTTTCTTGAAAAGTAGTGTGCGCTACTTTGTAAATTTTGATTTATAAGATAACTTCTAAGAAGAACAAATAGATAGTTTATGAAAGGGGATTTTGGTCAATGAACTGGGTTGCAAAATATTATATTTTTTGGTTTTTTACATTGATTTATGATACTGATATTGGATTGGTCTTATGGAAAGAATTGATTTGTGAAAGGCTATATGCTTAGATATGAAACCAATTGTGATGCGAATTGGTCAAGGACTAACTACTTTCCAATGACATGAGTCTCATGAGAGCTACCTTTAGGGTTTTGCACTTGTTGACACTTGGACTAATCTTTGGCCCCTTAACAAAAATGTTATGATGAAATTGTAGATAGTTGTAGGAGCATTTTGGATATAGATAAATATGCCCAAGTACATGGGAGGATACAATTTCGACTAGGTTCATTATTAGCGAGATTAATTAGGATAGTCACGATTTATGAAGATTTTTGGCCACGTAAAACAAGCATGATTCTGAGGGAATAAATCAGTAAAAGTCGACTTAATTGATTGTGGAAAGGAAAACGGAGATTGACCCGTAGAAGGGGAATATCTACATATAAAACGAATCCAAATAAAAAAAGAATTGTCAACGTGAGGTATATATTTGAGACTATCGTTAGGTGGTCATGGGGGCATGCAATAAGGAAAGAATCAAAGTAAAATGCCTTCCATTAAAAAAACATGTGTGGAGCAACCTATAAAAGGGGGCGCACCATTGAGAAAAGGAGACACATTGAAGAGAAGAAGGCGTGAGCGCTGAAAAGGTGAGAGAAGAAAAAAAAGAGCGAGAGAGATTTGGAAAGGGCGCAAGTGCTGAAAAAAAGAAAGAGGGAAGAAAACGGCCACAATATTGACAATAAACGTCAGGGGCATCACTGAAGAAAGAGGGGAGAAGCAAAGCACACGGCCATAGAGGTAGGAGACGCCCAGGAGAAATTTCGTTGTCTTCCTTCTGCTTGCGGCACCACAAGTTTTCTCGCATCCCTGCGGGCCGGAGTTTGCTAAAGCAACTAATCACTGTTTCTGCTGCAAATCAGCCCCGCCAATCGCTGCTGCTCTCTCCGACCATTGACAACGTTTCTGCTGCGGTGGCCATTCGTTTACTCATTCTTCGCTGTTCGCTGCCGATCATCGCTGTTCGCTGTTCTTTGTCCCCCTCGATGTTGAATAATCTCTGGCATCACTTACGCCGCTACTCGTGGTTCTGTCGTTTGATCTGATTCGGAGGTCACTTACCCAAATCAGGTAATTATCCAACCCAATCTGGAATTTGATATTTTATTTCCTAATTAGAATTAACGTGATCTTGGATGTTTTAGGCATTATCCGCTAGAATTTATTTGAATAAAATTAAATATATTATTAATTTGGTCCGCGAGACAATGGACCATTTTTTTGGTTATTTGTGATTTTATCCTCAAGCCGAGTAAATATTCTATGAGATTGAAATATCTCTTAATTTAAGATGGGAGACGACTGATTTTTTGGATATCATAATCTTGATGGGTATTGTGTGTGATTTTATTACATTTAGGATCTTGATTAATGTGGATTACCAATTTTCAAAGCACAAAAAAAGGCAGGAATAGAAAGTTATCTTTTTGGATTTGGATTGCATTATGGTTAGACATGGTTTCTAAATAAAATCATATGTTAAGATAGGTTTCCATGTTAAACTAAGATGGCGTAAACTAGTTCATAATTTAAAGTGGAAAACATCTTACATAGATTCTTTTTTTAGATTAATTCCGAAATTTGATAAAAAAATAAATAAATGAGGCTTTTCTTAAGATAGGTTAAGATTGCATTTTTATGTAGGCATTTATTAATTTCGAATTCAATTAAATAAACAAAAAAAAGAGCATTTGCATGTCAATTAGATAGTCTCATGTCTTATGTTAATTTAATTGAATTATGTCAATTAGATAGTCTTATGTCTTAGGTTAATTTAATTGAATTGCACGTCATGTCAAGCAATTTAATTTATAATTGTATTTTACATGAGATATTAAAATAGTTGCATCTAGTTTTAAGTTTGCATTATATGCATAGCATCATAGCATAGTCTTGCATGAAAAGAGGGAAGATCCAAAACTTAATCAAACCAAGCTAGGTTTATGAAAAAAGACGAAAAAAATCATTTGTTCTATTTTGTTGGTTCATTGCTGCATTTATTTGTTATTATGATTTTTGTTGAGTGTTTATTTAATATTTGTTGTATCCAAACTGTTTGCCAAATAATTTTTGAAATAAATGAAAGGTACTGAAAGGGTGTTAGAATAATCTAGCGTAACCAAATTCACAAATTCATAGTATATTGTTTATAGATGTAAAATACAACTTCCAGTACTTTACATGAGTTTCTAATCGACTTGCCATAAATATATTAGTAGAGACTCTAAATGAAATCAATCTTGCATGACAAGAACATTAACATAAGTCGCAAATTTGTATGAGCATGGAAGAGCTCGAGCTAAGTCAAACTTAATAATACATTAGTCTAACCCTAGGTGGTGCACCTTCAAGATGGTCGCTCTAATACTATTGATATGACATATATATATATGTATGTATGTATGTATCGATACTAAGTTAAGTTATGACTAGGTTTTAGGATATGTCCTTTGGATGAAAGAACAATCATGACATTTTCCTATCTTGGATGAATTGGGATGTGATGATCCTAATCTAGCTGGCCTCATGTATGTCGAATCAACATGCTTTATGAAAATCAACTTACCTTTCCTCAGTTTTCTTGTAGAGACAAAATATGCAGCATGTAAGTTGTAACTCAGAATCCTTGGTGATATATGATGCAGCATGTTGACATTGATAACATGCCATAATTTAAACCCACACTAGAAAAGAAAATTTACTTTGGTTTTTCATCATTCTACTTATTGTGGCACCCAAAGGTCATCGAATAAACTTTCATGACAAAGCAAGTGACAGAACCTTCTTCTGAACCATGCAGTTGGCTAATATAGCTAGTTCAACCAAAAGAATATCAACTTGATGAAACCTCTAATCTTCTCCTACTGTGAAAATTGTTAGATAATAAAGAGCAACAGTGTTCGGATGAGCAACAAAGCAGGACAATTATAAAATCAACAACGGGCAGTGTTTCGGAAGCAACAATCAAAGAAAACAACAATTGCGTACAACAAATAAACAAAACTTGGAAGTTGCAAATTGATCTGAATGTCGAACGCTTGCAAATTAATTCAATTTGGTTTGAGCCCGACGAATTCACGTCGTGTCCTTAAGACATTATTTACCGCTTATTCTAGTACCCAAGCAATTGGCAAACCATCTCCTAATATAGATTGAACCTCGTCTCTTTCTTGCGGTACTTCAAGTTAAGACCGACGAACTCAACCGTATCCAGTTGAATGATACCGCACAATGACCAACAACTAATAGAATGAACAATGATGACAACTAGACATAATGAATTCGGTTTTTGTCCAAATATACATGACGAAATGACTCATGTTGGTCGAAAGGACACAACCGACCGATCGACTGAAAATGAAAGGACATGAACGAATAGTCACTACTTCTCATTCATAATTAGGAACACTAAATCCCCAACAATCCTCCACATGAATGAGAAGTTCAGCTATCATAACTATTCATTTATGCATTGCACGATTATTCAATTATAGATTGTTGCATTAGGATAAGTAGTCTGAAACTTTGAAGTTTCCCTAATGAGATTTATCAAACTTACGATTGATTAGTAGACGTGATTATCTTTGACCTGCCAACCTTTGGTGTAAGCCTAGACAATAGAAAATACATAATTTTATCTTGAATACAGTTGGTTCTCACAGTTGTGTTCATTTTGGCCATAAACACCGCCTAGTCTCATGAGTGCTTTAGAGAATCGGCCTTTTCGAATTCTCATAAAAGCGGCCCTCACTTTTCACTCATATAGGTGATTCTTGAATCTGTGATATATCTTATATCGAATTCAGTATTATTAAAAGCTTACGCTTAACCTATCTTATTAGTATTGTTTTTCCACATGAATAGGCAATAGTTGATAGTACGATATACTGTCTACATAACTTATTATCCCTTTGAACCTAGATTTTAGAATCTCCAGTCAACTAGGTATGATTACCGCTATGAAGACTATTTTATAAGCCTCAAGCCCATTCCCTTGGATGTTTTCGCAACTAATTCTCTAGTTAGGCCTTTTGTTTTATTAGTGGATCCACACCATTATCTATTAACTACACATAGTCAATTGTGATAATTCCACTAGAGATTAGTTGTCTTACAGTATCATGTCTTCGACAAATGTTGAAACGTACCATTATACATGACATTCTTTGCCCTTCCAATTGCCGCTTTACTATCACAATGGATACGCACAACTGGCGTTCCAAAGTCATTTTGCTTCTTCACTAGTCTTATCCAAAGTTATAAATTCTACTTTCATAGTAGACCTTGCAATGCAATTTTGTTTGGATGATTTCCAAGACACTGCTTATTCACCAAGTGTAAACACAAGCTCACTTGTTGTCTTAGTGTCTCTTATCCCGGTTATCAAATTAACTCGTATAATATGTTATACATATTAACATGTATATTTGATATCTCGAATTTAAGAAATCGATATGTACTACTATTAAAAGCATATGTAATAAAGAAGGAATCGATAGTTTTAGGTCTTATGTTAACCCTTTTAGATTTAGGAGTCGCGACCTTAACTAAACACCCCCACACTTTGAAATATTTCAAGTTAGGGGTTCCATCTTTCAATTTCTCATAGAGAGTAAGTTGTATATTATTGTGGGGTACTTTATTGAAAATAAAGTTTGCTGTCAAAACAACTTACTCCCCACACTATCGGATCTCACATCAATACTCACGAGCATGACAACTCATCCAAGAGGCATCTCATGCCTCCATCTTAGCTATCCCTACTACTTAGAAGCTTCACGACTTACAATGCACGGTAATTCCTCCTTTGAACATGCAGAACCAGAACATAGCAATTCTCTTATTCAATGTGCATGCATAAATCACATTAGTGTTAGAAAGAAGGAAAGTCAAGATCCTCAATCAATCTATAGTTAAATAGTCATGAACTGCAACTTACCAGCTAGCCACCTCCTAAAATGTGTGAACATAACCAGGGAAACATTCCAGAGTAATCATTCATTTGATCCTCATGATAAAAAGTCTATTTTTCCAATGGTCAAGACACTTCACTACATGTTAATTAAGGTCTAGACAAGCAATTCTTAAGAAGAAGTCCATATCAAATTCGTTGAGCTATCCAGCACACATAATCATTAACAACTAGAGAAACCGGGTCAATTTCCAGAATTGTATCACACATTAGGACTGCCGAAAGACAAACCAATTGCCATTGGATTGAGCTGAAATTTTAGTATGTTGGAGCCCTAGACGTGACCTACAACTTTCATGAAGATAACCAGTTCAAATTCATTGAGAAAAGTTGTCAAAAATGGAGTATCCAATTGACTGGAAAAGCAGGGTTACTTCCAGAAAAACTCGGACACAAAAGCATGTCAAAAGTAAATCAAAAGTCATTGTATAGACCTAAAATTTTAACATGTTGTAGCCCTATATATGAACTACAACTTTGATGAAAGAACACTTGCTCTGAATCGCAAAAAAACAGGCCCAGAAAAATAGCAGACACACAAAGGTCAGAATCAGTGTTCTAAGGACATTTTAAAACTTTGTCGGAAAAAGAACGAGCCGAGACCTTTATGAATTCAGAAAATTCAAAAATTAAATTATGTTGTGGATGAGCAAGATAGAAATAACTTTCATCAAGACAACGAATGCAAATTTCCAGCACACAACTCTAGAGAAAATCGTGAGACATAATGGGTCTAAAAAATGGTTAAGAATGATATTGTACCAAGAAGTTATGTTCTTTCTCTAAAACTGAGAGCGCAACCAAAATCATCCAAACTGCTCAACCAACACACATGCAAGGTGCACTAAACTAAAAGGCACACACGACGGACGCAATCCCACGCTTACAATCGCATCACCTCCACGATTAGAGACCATGCCGGGTTCTGCTGCCACGGTCTCCAGCATCATTGCTCGGTAGCCATACTTTCTTTGGAAGAATATGTCACGGGGTATCTCAAGGCATTGACCGTACAAAAGGCCAATTTGTCCAAAAACGTCAACGAAGCATGATGCTTCCTTGGTTATATCGACATGTCCGCCTTGTACGTCTCCGAAGGCTGAAAAGAGGTTCACCTCCACTCAGTGCCGTCACCCTTGATGACCCTCGAAGGCGCCACGCCCCAATAACTCGTGATCATTTTCTCGCCTCGGCCCGCTCCGCCAGAACCAACGACCCCGCGCTTGTCCTCATCAACCGGTCACTACTGCTGTTTCTCACCGAGAGCCATGGTACTCTTGTGGTACAGCCTGACCACTAGAGCCGTGAGCCATGTGGTCGCGACCTTGCGAGTGGGCCCGAAAACACAAATACTTCGCTCCCGCCACAGCCTCACTGGAGAAATTGTGCGTGACGGTGGCCGTTGCGAACGTCCTCTAGCCTAGCATGGTCAGGGCGGCGCTGGCGAGCTTGCTCCCATGGTGACATTGCCCAAGACACTCATCATCCAGAAAATTTTTTGATCATACTTGTCTTCTTTTCACTCGTTTTCTTCTTCCTTCTGCGACCTCACCCGAAGACATCCCTCTCCACACTCAACGACCAAATCTCTCTCGAAAAAATACTGAGATGTTCGAGGTACCAAATTTATTTTTTCAACCTAAAACTCTCCAAGCGCTAACAATTCATCAACAGGTCATTCAGAGTAGACATTCTCACCACGATCCAACCTGTAGACAATGTACCTGTTCAAGCACAAACGCAAATTGTCAGACCCGTGTCCAAACAATTTTCACCACCAGAAAAGTGGAACTTCAAAATTCCATCTACACAAGCACAAGTCTGAAAGCAAAATTCTAAGAGAACCGAGCAGTAATTATCGAGGGAAAAAAGGATTCAGAGCCGAACACCAAAAAATAATGTTCACGACAGAAGACTAACCGAACACTATTCAACAAGAACAAAGCCGAACACTGATCAAAGGAAAGATAAATAACGTCTTAAGATTGTTAGATTATAAAGAGCAATAGTATTCGGACAAGTAATAAAGCAAGACAATTATAAAATCAACAACGGGCAGTGTTCAGGAAGTAACAATCGAAGAAAACAACAATTGCGTACAACAAATAAACAAAATTTGGAGGTTGCAGATTGATCCAAGTGTCAAACGCTTGCAAATTGATTCAAGCCCAACGAATTTACGTCATGTCCTTCATGTCCTTAAGACGTTATTTGCCGTTTATTCTAGTACCCAAGCAACTGGCTAATTGTCTCCCATGATAGAACAAATCTTGTCTCTCTCTCTCTCTGTCTCGCGGTACTTCAAGGAAAGACCGACGAAATCAACCGTATCTAGTTGAATGATACCACACGCTGACCAACGACTAACAGAATGAACAATGACGACAACCGGATAGAATGAATTTGGTTTCTGTCAGAACATGCATGACGAATGACGTTTGTTGGTCGAAAGGACATGACCGACCGAATGACCGAAAATGAAAGGACATGAATGAACAGTTATCACTTCTCATTCATAACTAGGGACACTAAGTTCTCAACAAAATTTGCAAAAGTTACTCGACACACATGATTGGCATGGCAATGCACTGAATTCATGCCAAGTTTTTAAAGTGATAAAGGTACAAGATCCAATTGCCTCCACTTCCTATGATATACTTTCTCAACGTTAAGTTGTTGGGAAAATCTTATAATCTTAATTATTTATTGACGCGACCAACGGAGGAAAAAAGGTGCCCTAAAAGACCAAATTAGATACTTGACTGAGTTAGAACTTCGAACGAATCTGAGAATCTAGATGCCACTCAATATGGAATTTGTCCACAGCATCCACAGAGAACGTTGGAGATCTACAGAAAGTTCATGTCAGTTAGGACGCTCAAGACAGGTAGTTGGGGGCTGATCAAAGTTAAACGTCTTTCAGATAGTCCTTGCCAATGTAGCTCTGACAGTTGGCACAATAGTCAGGTTAAAATCTGAGGGAGCTCATGGCCACATAAGTGAGATATTTGACTTTTGGGTAATACGCTTTGGATAACATGGCAAACCAGCAATTAGATCGAAATTTAATATAACAAGCGTGTTTTGGAAAAATAAACTCTTTCCATGACCGCATAGCTGGGATTTTTGACTTCTGTGTAGTTTGCCATGAATAACATAGCATGTCAAATGAGACCGAACTTAATATGAATGGTCACATAAGTGCGATGTTCAACTTCTATGTAGTACACCTTGAATAACATAGTATGTCAATCAAATCGAATTTAATATAAAAAATGTGTTTTGGGAAAATAAACTCTATTTGAATTATGTGGTACGCCTTGAATAACATGGCAAATGAATCAGACAAAACTTTAATATAATGAACGTGTTTAGGAAAAATAAACTATTTTCATGGCCACATAGGTGGGATATTTGATTTGTGTAGTACGCCTTGAATAACATGGCAAAATCAATTAGATCCAACCTAATATTAAGAATGTGTTTTGGAAAAATAAACTCTTTCCATGGCCTCATAGATGGGATATTCGACTTATGTGTAGTTCATCTTGAATAACATACTACAATAACATAATATGTCAATCAAATTGAACTTAATATAAAAAAACGTATTTTGGGAAAATAAACCGTGCTTTGGGAAAATAAACATTTTCTATGATCGAATAGGTGAGATATTTGACTTGTGTACAGTTCGCCTTGAATAACATGAAAAACGTGTTTTGAAAAAATAAATGTTTGCATTCTTTCTTTATTCTCTCCACCTGTCCGACTGCTAATGGCCTATAAATACCCATCAGTTAGGCTTCGACCCTCATAGAAAAGCCACTACCCTATAGTATTCTTCATCTATATCTCTTACGGTCACCTAAATCTAGAGATGAGCGAAAAAGAAATGTCCCTTCAGATCTCTGCAGTCCCATCTTCTTCTCCAGCTAAAGAAACAGGCCACATCGCTGAACGCCGATCAGCAAATTTTCATCCAGGCATATGGGGGGATTATTTTCTCAAATATGCTTCTGATTCCAACGCCATGGTTGCATTTAATGTACTCGTTTTCCTTGATTATATTTGGAATTTTTTTTCCATTGTTATGTTTTTTGAAAACTAAGGGCACAGAACATAATTATATATCTTGAATTACTGGGCACCATCTCGCAACATTTGACAAAGAAAAATAAAAGAAGTTCCAGTTAAGTTGAAACTCCAGGAATGCGTTGGTCCTTACATGATTCAAAATTTTTACATGAACATAAAGGCATGCACATATACTTAACAAATGTGGGAAGAATTTCTCCACTAGTACAATACAGCTAGTCGTGACGGAATGATTTTTAGTTAATTTCAATTTTTCTTTTTTGTCATAGTCAATGGGGTCATAAGCAACCTAATGGATTTGTTGCATTCTTGCTAGAATTCATATCATTTTCCTCTAATTATTGTACGAACCTTCAAATTTATGCTTATTGTAGAGTTCTCATGCCATGGTGGACGATCGAATTGAGAGATTGAAGGGAGAAGTGAAGAAAATGTTGACAGAAGCTATGGATAAGCCTTTGCAGAAGTTGGACTTTATTAATCAAATCCAACGCTTAGGAATTGCCTACCATTTTGATACTGAGATTGGCCAGCAGTTGGAACAAATCCACACAAGCCATTTTGAAATTCATTGCAGCGATGATGTTGACCTACACACAGCTGCTCTTCTCTTTCGATTGTTGCTACAACAAGGTTATACAATTTCAAGTGGTATGTAATGTTCTAATTCTCATTGATGGATAAGTTGTTGAAATTCTATTTAAAGATACTAGTTGAGGGTCCATTTGGTTGATTTGAGAGGACACATAACATCTCTATCTTGTTTAGTTCACTCTTGTTTTGAATTTTTTTTTAAAGTGGACTTTTTCTCTATGCAATCCCGAGTTCTTCAAATTTTCTTGCTTTGAAAGGTGATAGTCCTTTCTTCTAATTCCTCAGTTTTGTACGTCATTCTTCCATAGATACCAGTTGGTCTAGATCTTGAGCATAAATATTTTATAGTATCTCATGATAGCATCTTTTCCCACATTTTCAATCAGAAATCTTTAACAAGTACAAGGATAGCAAAGGGCATTTCAACGAATCACTCATTGCCGACGTGCAGGGGCTACTAAGTCTATTTGAAGCTTGCCATCTGATGTTTCATGGTGATGATATTTTGAATGATGCACTTACTTTTACTATAACTCACCTGAAATCAATTGACCAACGAAAAGTGAGCCCCAATCTCAAAAAACAAGTGAGACATGCCCTAAACCAACCAATCCACAAGGGTATAGCAAGGTTAGAGGCGAGGCGTTACATTCTACTTTACCAAGAGGAGCCTTCACACAATGAAGTCCTGCTATCCTTAGCTAAACTCGATTTCAACTTATTGCAACAGCAATACCAGAAGGAACTCGGCAATCTTACAAGGTTAGCTTCATGATAGCATGTCTGAAGTACCTAGATGTTTAAGAGCACTAAATCGTCAAAGGTTGACTAGTACAATTTCAATTTAACTTAAAGGTAAAATTTATAGTGACAATGAGTGTTAATCTCTTTGGATCATCGGTCTAAAGTACATTTTATAATTCTATCAATAATGTGTTCACCTTAAGTAAGATTTGTTGGTAAACTGTAGGTGGTGGAAAAATTTAGATGTAGAAAGGAAGTTCCCATTTGCTAGAGATAGGCTCGTGGAGATGTATCTCTGGATGTGGGGAATTTATTTCGAGCCGGATTATGAAGCCGCTAGAGAAATACTAACCAAAATGGGCTGTGTGATTACCATTATTGACGACATATATGATGCCTATGGCACATTTGAAGAACTAGAACTCTTCACCGAAGCAATTGAAAGGTAAGGTTCACACTCGATGCTTTTCTCCATTTTGCCAATCCTAAACGTACTTATTCTAATATGATTAACCGTTTTGAGCTTGAATTTAGGTGGGACGTTGATGCCAAAGAGGGATTGCCAGAGTACATGCAAGCATGTCACAAGATAGTTCTTGATTTGTATGATGAAATTGGCTATGAGGTGAACAGAAAAGGACGATCATATCAGCTCTTCTATGCAAAAGAAGCGGTAAGTGATTCGAAGTTATATCAATCAGATACAATTTTTTACTCTGTCCACTGGCGACAAAAAAAATCGGGTTTTTTAATAAGGATGAGAGATTGCCATATAATTTAAGTCCACTAAACACATTAAAGTTCGAATAATGACGTAACTTTATGTTTGAGAATGAATCCTTAGATGAAAAACCTAGTGAGAACGTACTTCGTTGAAGCCAAATGGTTCCACCAAAACTACGTACCGACGATGGACGAGTACATGCCCAATGCATTAACAAGCGCAGCTATTGAATTGCTATCGGTGACAACGTTGCTGGGAATGGAAGATATTGCAACAAAAGATGCTTTTGACTGGCTGTTACACGGCGACTCCAAGATGGTGAAGGCTATAAAATTAGTCGGTCGGATCATGGATGATATGGCTGGGCACAAGGTATAAAAAGTCATACCAGTGAACAACATTACTTTATCTAAATTTTGTGTTATGTATTTTATCAATAGGAGAAGAAAATAATATGTCTGATTACAGTTTGAGCAAGAGAGAGGCCATGGGGCATCTTCAGTGGAGTGTTTCATGAAACAATACGGAGTTACAGAGGAAAAGGGTGTTTCATGAAACAATACGGAGTTACAGAGGAAAAGGCTAAGGAGGAACTTCGTAAACAAGTGGCCGATGCATGGAAGGACATTAACGAAGGGCTGCGCCGTCCGACCATCATCCCCAGGCCACTCCTGGTGCGATTTGTCAATCACGCTCGAGCCGCGCATATTGCGTATAAAGATGAGAAAGATTACTACACTCATGCTGAAACCAAGTTTAAAAAGCGTGTGACTGCTCTGTATGTCAATCCATTGCCGATGTAATGATCTAGACGAACAAGGTTAATTACCTAGCCGTCGTAGATTGCAGGAGACAGTTTCCCAATCTGGTCTGTGTACAATTTGAATTATGTGTCAGCACTTCATCAGTGCTCTTCTCGGGCCTGAGAGCCCCCTTTTTCTGAGGATTGCGAATGAAATAAAATAAGGAGTCTGTAAAAATACAACATGGTAATATATTAATGTTCTACATAATGAGTGGTTTAATTTCTTGTTCTATATCGAACACATTTTATTTGAAATATACTCATGACAGTGTTAGTACACAATGACCAACACAAATTACACCTCTAGGGCCTTGTACTATTGATATATTAGTTAAGGGCCAAGTGCTAAATGGTTATGCGAGTCTTATGGGAGCTTTCTCTATGGCCTTGTATTATTGATATACATAAGTCAATGACTATGAGCTCCGCATTAATATAATTTCATGGGAGTCACCTCTTGAGCCTTGAGTTGGATAGTGACCATGGTATTGATCATGGATATGTGATTTGAGATTAAGTAACAAGAGGGACCATTGACAGGTGATTTGATGCTATTGATCAGTGGTCTGAAAAATTGATACTTGTCATGATATCATTGATAAAATGGGTACTTCTACTATGAGTTAGTTATATTGACGTAATAGATAACTCATTTTGATCTTTAAGTTTGTTATATTCTAGATTTGATTTAAATGTAAATGAGTTACATTATTGTGTCTTAAATGCACATTGTGAATTATCAATCTGCTTAAAAGAGTTTTTTATTGCTTATTTTGCTGTGGTTGCTCATTTCATTCAACTTATTTGTTCTTTGGGTTCCTCAGTAGTTGCAAGTAAGACAATAGTGTTTATATTCATAGGATGATATTTTAGATATATACTCATCATTTGTTAGAAAACCAACTCATCATATAACAAGCCATATCATCAAATAATGTTTATTTTGTTGTTTTAGCAAACTAAATGACAATATTAAACATTCAACAATAGTTCATGGTCACACTAAACAAATTAAATGTCATGGGACGATATCACACTTTGAATCAAAGTTCATGAGTTTTTACTTACTAAAACCGAGGCTACGGTTTGGGTACATGTTCAATTGTGATCCTTGAGGGCATAGCTAGGATTCAGGTGAGGTTATAGTTGATTCCCATGGTGATTGTTGACACCTAAATTTTTGACATCATTTTGCATAAGTTAAAATAGGCATTTTATTTTATTTCATTTGTTCTTTGCATAAAAATAGGGATACATAATTGCATATCATTAGAGCATCTTGCATTTTAGGGAAGATCATTGGTTGCGATATATTTTTGACTTTAGCTGGAAAGAAATATTGGGCGGAATATATTTGTTTTAAAATAAGAGAAAAGGAAAAAGAAGAAAACGTGGAAAATGGAAAAAAAATCCTTCGGCCAAATCTTCTAAAGATTGACCGAAGATTGCTTTTTTTGGCCTTAAAGCGTCCAGAACACGAACTGAAAGACGGGGATTGGAAAAATTACGTGGGGGGAATTCTTTGAGGAACGAAACACATGCATAGGGAAGCTTTTTTTCTTGAAAACACAGGAGACATACAGAGAGAGTGAAGTGATCAACAAGGAAAGAGTGGAGCGGTGAAGAAAGATCGTGCGAGAGAAAAAAAAAAGAATTAGATGAGAGAGACAGGGAGGTCAGCAAACAAAGAGAAGTCAAAAGCATGTTTTTTTAAAGACTTGCCGAACCACACAGCATGATAGTTCTCTGAAGGTCACTCCAAGACAAGAAGGGGCACACTTTCTTTCGTTTGTCCGAAGCTAGGAGGAACAGCCGCTAAGAGGGGTCATTCAAGGGTTGTACTTATGAGTTCATCTTCCATTCGCGGGACCAAGACTCTTTGTCTCTCTTCATCTACGACACGCCCGAGCGAAGTCCACGGTGATCTTTTGAAGGCAACACTGCTGCCTTCCTTGTTTCTTTTGCAGGTTGCCTCTTAATTTCCAAGGTCATCTCTATTGTTGACCATCCCAAGCTAAACTGTTGCATCGTTGCAAGTCACGTGTTGAGCCGATCCAACGTCACAAGTCCACGTAGGCAAGGATTTCGATTTGTATGTTGATTCACACATCAGGTTCTTCACTTCGACATCGCTCATCCCGCGTGGTTGTTGTTCACGCTCTGAGGTTCCAAGCGTGGCTGCACTTTCTCGATGATCAATGCACAAGAGCGGTGAAAAAATATATTTGACTGCAAGAGGAATATGATACTCATGATCCAAAGGGTCATTGTTCCATGGTCTTGATTGCCTTGTTTACTATGGTGTTTGTGCAGCTTTTAGTCGAGAGACAAATCGAAGGATTTACTTTTTAAATAAGCATGGGTAGTGAGTGTTTGATTTGTTTTGCTGTTTAATTTGCTTTTGTGGATTAATTTAGATAATTTTGCATATTTGAATTGATTTTAGATGCATTGCATGTTAGATGTATTGCATATTAGATTCTTTGCATATTTAGGTTAGTTGCATAATTAGGTTTTTTTTTTGCATAATTAGATTATTTGCATGTCTAGATTTAAAATTGCATCTTTAGATTAATTCCATGTTTAAAATGAAAATCACATGTTTAGGTTAATTTGCACGTATATGTTAATTTGCATATTAATTTAGATTGCATATTAGATATTTTTGGTTAGGATGATTTTAGCTAGATTGCATTCTAGGATATTATTCTTGATTGAGTAGATTTTAGTTTAAATTAGGAATTAGTATATCTTATTTCCTAGTTTAAACTATATGCTATTTAGTTACAGATAATATGTTAATTAATTAATAAAAAAATACCAAAAAAATTACATTTCATATATTGCATTAGATTAGTTGCATTTATAGTTAGATTTTCATGCATATCATATCATATTTTATTTGGTTAGATGTTATTAGACATTTGATTTGATTTGGTTAGCTTTCATTAGATCTTTCAATTTGATTTGATGCACGGTATATTTTAATTAGATCTTTTGATTTATTTTGATTTTCATTATTTTCTTGTTATTTTTTGAATGTTTTACATTGATGTTTGAATATCAGTGGGGTCACCATTGCTTGTTAGGGATAGATTTAAAATTAATCCAATATGCCTGCTATTTTTTGGAAATAATGAAAAGGTAGCGAAATGGTGCTAAAATAGGATAGGCTAGCATAACCAAGTCCTCGAGTCCTAGATCTCTGGCTCATAGGAGTAAAAATGGCTCCCGATGTTTTACATGAGTTCCTAACCAACCCACCATAAATAGGTTAGTGGCGGCTCCAATTGAAATATTTGGCATGTTTAAAAAGTGAAACCAAAGTCGTGAATTGGTCTGAATTTGAGAGAACTTAAGTTAAGTCAATCTTAGAAAACCATTAGTCGAACCCTAGGTGGTGCACCTTCGAGGAGTTCACGATAGTGATAATTATCATATTGATTTGGTAATACGTTGGCTTCTCTGAGTGCTATAAGTTCAGGTTCCATGGATAGTTACGGGTGATTTAAACGAAGTTTCGTAATTTTGGGAAAGGAAGGTCACTAGAAAAAATAGCTATTTAGCTACGGCTATTTGTGACAAGAATTTTGGGAAAAGTTGTCACAAAATAGAGTTTGCGACGACTTTTGCAACTACAAAAAGTCCATCGCCTATAAGGCGTCGCAAAAGTCAACTTAAACAGTCGTTGCAACCTACTAACAACTAGTTAAGCTCGTTACTAATTATCGACAACCACATATTTTTCGTTGAATTGCAACGGAAAAAGGTTCATCACAAACATCATCGACAATTTGCCACGAACATATGCCGTCGCTAATTTGTCCCGCAATTATGCCTTGTTGCTAATTGCCGTCGCTAATTTGTCCCGCAATTATGCCTTGTTGCTAATTGACGCCGCTAAAGTCTACCTACATTTGTAGATTAGTGTGTCTGCCGATCAACTCGTCACTCATTAGGGACGACACGCCATTGCCAATTAGCTACGGTGAGATTTTGCAATGGCTGTCGTCGTTGCTAATTTGCAATGGCTAAACTCTTATCGTCTCTGATCAGCGACGATGTATGTTGTGGCGTCGCAAGTTTGTCACGACTTTCCATCTCTAATCTTGCAAGAAAAATGAGAATAACGCATGCATTTCATCTGTGTCAACATTCAAACCTGTGCACAATTTATAATTCCAAAATTCATAATGTAAAAACTCAACATATCATAAACATAAGAGTCAATTACATTGTCCTAGACTCATAATCCACACTTACAACATACTTACGACACAATTACACAAAGTCTGATTATCTAACAAACTATATACAAATATAAACCGATTAGGGTTGACAGAATCTGGGAGCTGAGTTTTGAAGGCTGATTCACATCCATGCCCATGCTGTCTAGCTTCATGGCCTGTTGCTTCAAGGTAATCTGACAGTTCAGGGGACATGCCACTTGTCGAGGCCGTCCTAGCTTCAAGGGGGGTGTCATGAACAAACGTACTCCATGAACTTTTTTACCTCTCGACCATCCTACCTTGCTCCATGGTTATACTATACATAACAAATAGCAATTTAATCAATTTAAAATGACCATGCTACAACCAAAAATATAATAAAACACCAGTACTAGTGCTCAAATTCCCAAAGCACGAGCCCACGACCTTGTTGTCCATGCACATATCCCAACACTCAGGACCTACTTTTGGTGTTTATGCCTAAATACCGATGCCAATGCTCATGTCCTTGGTAGAATGAGGCATGCTTGGGACTCTGAGAGAGTAATAGATATCAAAACAGAAAATGGAATTCTATGCTTTTGCACATCATCAATCTCAAAAACCTTTGATCAATATTTTGAGGGCAATATTGATAGAAAACTTGCTAACAAGGTGTAAAAAGTAATTTCAGCTACGGTAGGAAGTTTCTTGTGATGGTCTAGCCCTATACATGGCCATGTTTTAGCTGAAGTTTATATTGTTATTGAATAGCGAAAATGTTATGTAATAGTTTTAAAAGAAACAATCGTTCAATTACTTGAGGAGTTTTCCCAAACAATATAAGAACAACATTCTCGAGTTGAAAGACTACTAAACAAACAATCTTGGCCCAAAAATAAAAAAAGAAAAGTCGGGCATGCTTCATGGATAAGAGTTTACGTATGCAAATGCCGCAAACTGTAATGTGGACACCTTTCTGGGAAGTGAATAAATGGCCTCCTGAGATTAAGGGTAAGTTAAAATGAAATGGTGGTTGACATTACATATTACTTTATCAAAAGGATCCATCCACATTAAATGTGGAACACATTGGATTTTTATCCAAGAAGTGATATCATTTGTTAAAGTTTGACGATGATGATGATAGATTGTTGATGCATGACCTACTCAGAGACCTTGGAAGAGATATTACTCAACAAGAAGACTTCAAAGCTCATTGGAAGCGAAGTAGATTGTCATGCCCCTAGCCCAAGCACGCGACAATCCTTGAAAATGTCCTCATTGGTTGACACCTCACGATGTCCCAAGACTCAACCATAGTAATTAAATACACAATGGAAGTAATTAAACAAACCTCTGACAAATCTAGGATATAATAATAACTCATCTCATATATAAAGTGGCCAACGTTTTTACAAAATGGAGTTATGAGAAGGTAAAACCCATATATATAATAATAATCAAAAGAATGTGTTAGGAGATTTCTACCTAATCTCCTTATACAGGACTAGGTCTTGCAAAAAGTGATGGCAGATGTTGATAACAAAATTTCGGCATCTCACTCATTACATAAAAATTAGGGACTAATCTTTGGCCCCTTAAAAAAATTATAATCCATAGCATATCGTTTTAGGAGCATTTATCATGTATTTTAATCTATTATTTGCACTTGTATCAGAAGATCAATGGCAAGTGATTTCAAGCTTAAGCTAATGGTGATGGATATCTCATGCTATCAAAGTCAAATTTGGAAAGTGATAGTACACAGGTTTTGAGAATATAAACATTATTTCAGCCAAGTGAGGAGGAAGGTTGATGCATCACATGGTCATGGGATGAGTGAAGAATGAAGAAATAAAAGAAGAATTGAAAAGTAAGGATTGAGGGATCTATTCGTATCTCTACTCTCGTCAAGCAAAGAAAGCAATATAGAATTAATACGAATGGAGGAAAAATAGGAGGGGACAACTTTCACCTATTATTTATTCATGTTTGATATGAAGTAATAGATTCAAGGCTATAGTCAAATATTCGTATGGAAGTGATCAATAGAAGAAAAATATTTGGTCGAATGAGGAAGAGGAAGTAACATTGGTGACTAATGAAGAATATCATATAAAATAGGAAGGTGTGCCCTTGATTGTGTGATTTTTAAGGGAAAGAGGAAAGAAGCTTTTTTTGCTTTCCTTGGTGGGTTCTGTTGCATTTAATATAAAATGGGTTGATGTGGGGACGCTTCAGCGGAGGGCTGGGGGGGCGAGAAGAAAGGTGGAGACATTCAGAAAACACGAGCGAAAAAAAAAATAGAGCGTGAGTAAGAGAGATGTGGGCAGCTTTTGAGAAATCGGAGAGAGGGTGTTTCTTTCGAAGAAATTTTCTTCTGAAGAAAATTCGTTGTGGGAAAGAGGGGTGGAATAAAAAAAATCTCCTTGTACCAGTGGTGTTTGCTCCTTTGTTGCTTCATGCCGCCATTGTTCCCCGCGCCTCCCCCCCCCCCCCCCCCCCCCCCCCCCCCCCTCAAAGAATTCTTTCATCAAGTTTCACAAAGCCTCTTCGAATTTGCCTAGCGAAGCATTGAATCCAACAAAGTCCAAACATTCCCGAGCACGACCAGCAATGATTCTTCAGCGTCCCCGTGGTCTCACCATTTTTGTTCTTATCTCTGAATCAGGATTGCCATTGTCGAAGTTTATTGATGAGTTCCGGATCAACTTGCAACTAGCCGTGCTGTGAAAGTACCAAGAACACCACCAGCATTGATTCCTTATATCACCAAATGGCAGTCCGTGATTCCTGTTTGTTTATTTATCCAGAACAAAAATTTATGTTCTTTTGTTCTGGAAAAAAAATATAAATGTGTTTGTTTACACTTTTGTTTATGAAAACAAAAAATCTATTTTTTTGTTCCGGAGAGCAGATTTGGAACTTGAATAGAAACAAGAAGTATAAAAAACTTATTTCTTGTTCTCGAGAACATTTTTTAAGAAACAAAAGAACAAAAGTTCAAAACTTTTTTTTTGGTACCAAACACGTTTTTTTGTTTAAAAATTGTTCTTGAGAACAAAAATAGAAATTGTTCCCCAAAACAAAAACCGTACCAAACGTGATCTAAGAATGCACAACAAAGTCGTTCTGGGATGGAGAAAGAGCGGTAGAAAACGAGTTAGAGTCGTCAAATGGGGATATGGAAGGCGACAACATGGACAGAGGCAATTGACGGAGGTGGTGGATGGAGGCAGCAGCGTGGTTGGGGTATGGATCCACGCCTTCGTAGAGAGAGAGAGAGAGAGAGAGAGAGAGAGAGAGAGAGAGAGAGAGAGAGAGAGGTGTGGGTTTTGTGGAGAGTTCAAACAAATGAGAGGGGCGAGATCTTGAGAGACAATTGTGAAGGAGAAAGACAATGGACTCTAACGGAGAAGCAACCAGGGAGAGAGAGAAAATTGGGAATCGAAAATTTTGCATGTCCTAAAAAGCGAGGCCCAAAGTTGCCACGTGTTAATTTCTGAATGGTTTCACGCAAATCCTACTTGGCATGTTAAACATAGCCAATATTTTCTTAAATTTGAATCAAAATGGAATATTATGCGAATTCATATATTCTTGAAATTAGATCGAACATTTACAAAAAAAAAATAAAATTAGGCACAATATTAGATGAATTAAAAGTTAAGAGAATGAAAAGTTGAGGGACAATATGGCGCATTAGACTAAGATTTAGGGATTAATTCTATAGCCATGCCTACATAAAAACCTGAGCATTGGCATTTGTACTCTGCTATCCAAATTTTACAAAAGAATACCTATCTTTTTATCTCCTATTTCCTTTCCCCATACTTGAATATTTACAGAATTGTCTCCTAGGTTATATTTTCTTGAATAGCACATAGTTTTTCATTGTTTACTCTTTTACCCTCCATTCAAATAGTTCTTTTAAATAGAATAGCCACTCATAAACGGTTACTATCATTGAGTCCCAGTGTATCTGGTCATCGCCCAAGCCATGTAACCGGCATAAGTCCCTCTGAGAAGTCGGGTTAGGGAAGAGAACTGGAATTAATCATCGACAGGTGACGGTTAAAACAGAACAGGTTTAAGATTAATTATGTATTTGTCTAATGGTAAAAATATTTAAAATCATGGATAGGTTCTGGTTCCACAATCTCCGTGAGTGTACGCGTTGATGCAATGCGGCCAGACGAAGAGGACGCATTGAGGTCTAAAAGAGCGACGTAACACAGTGTTGTCTCAGAGAAGCTACCCCCAAAGCCAAGTCGCTGTGGCATCTCTGGCGATGGGACTTGCCGCTAACTAAGCTCGTTTCCGCCTCATTACTTTGCTCCGAAATAGCAGCACCATTTGACTTCGACAGTGAAAGGCATCTAGCGCGCGGACTTGTCATGATATCAGAGTGTTCTGAAAAAGCTAAGTGCTTAGTGTAACGATCTGAATATGAAGTAAAGCGCGGAATAAACGAAATAATAAGAGAAAAGTATAGAAGATCAAACACAGAAGATTATAATGGTTCGGCTTAATCCAAGCCTACGTCCACTTTGTCCAGAGACAGACAATCGGCTGTTTATCACTAGTATCAAAAGAGATAGTACAATCAGATCACTTTCTCACTATCACTCTTCCAATACAATCTTTCGTTCACAATCAAATGCTTTGATGATTTCTCTCTCTTATTTTTCTCACAATGGATGTACTATAAATAGTCTTCTCCTTTGGTTACCGTTTAGCCTTCCATAAGTGTCATCCATGATATGTCCATTGGAAGCTCAATGATTTCTTTCCAAAGATAGATTGTGTGACCAAGAAAGGAAAGGATAAAATCAGATATGATTTGATCCTTTGATCGATAGCTTCGGTTGAGCATTAATACGTAAATGCTATTCATCCTATATCGTATCTCAATCAAAAGATCTCTTAAAATCTCTTTGACTTTCTGCGTATAGATCTGAGAATCTTGATCTACCGAACTCCATTACCTTCTGGATATAAGTTCTACCAATTATCTTTTCCTTCTGAACATCTCCTCGTTCTGCATATAAGATCTTTTAATAGGATTAACCTTCTGAACTTTTCTTTCTTCTGCATATGATATCATCTGGTTTTGTCACCATCAAAATACTCTTCAATAATCTCCCCCATTTTTATGGTGACAAAACTACCCTGCAGATTCGTTCTATAGCAACATTTGTATGAAGAAACATTTAAGTAGCTATCATAACAAAAGGTCAGAATGTCAATTGAGGCAGAAGGTCAAAACATAAAAAAAAAACAACACTTGCAACTAAAGTATCCAAGTATCCAAAAAATTCAATAAACGAACAATCTGCAGATTTTCTCCCCCTTTTTGTCAGCAATCAAAAAGGATCAAGGCTTGGGAGGAACACGGACGAGGGTAATATCCATAGTGTTAACAGCCTGGATAAGAATTTGGACATCCCCAACAAGGGCATGCACGACTGCATGAAGATCATCAATCTTCTTATGCATCCCAGCAGAAAGATCATCAATCTTCTTATCCAAGGCATGCATACGATCAATGGCCGCAGCCAAGAGGCGATAAAACAGGGCTAGGGTTTGTAGAAGGGGCAAAAGACGATCGAGTGTGTTGAGAAAGAGAGAGACTTTTGCGGAAAATATGATAAAAAGAAATCCAAGTATTCTAAAAATATAAAAGAAAAAGAGGGAATGACGGTTTTATTTTGGAAGAAACAAACTCTAGGTTTTTTTTTTTTAAAAAGGATCCGATTAAATAGGCAATAAATAATAGTCAAGTAACGAGAACATACCTGTTCAAAAATAACGGTCGAAAATCTTCAAACACGAAGCCTAGAAAGAGAGAATATTCAGACGATCTCTGATGAATTCGAATGATCGTTTGTCCAAGGCTTTTGTGAAGATATCGGAAAGCTGATTCTTGGAGTCAATAAAAGTGATAACAACATCCTTCTTCTGAACATGATCACGGATGAAATGGTGACGAATCTCAATATGTTTGGCACGAGAATGAAGTGAAGGATTCTTGGTTAAATCTATAGCACTTGTGCTATCACACCGAATTTCAACACAGTATTTCGGAATTCCAAAGTCTTGCAATTGTTGTTTCATCCACAGAATTTGAGAACAACAACTGCTTAGAGCCACATATTCAGACTCTGCAGTAGACATAGCAACAGTATGATGTTTGCGAGAGAGCCAGGAAACTAACATGTTTCCAAGCAGCTGACAATTACCCGTTGTACTTTTGCGATTAAGTCTGCAGCCAGCCATGTCAGCATCAGAATAACCAAGAAGTGTGAAATTCCCTTCCTTGGGATACCAAAGACCAAAGTTTGAAGTAGTCGCAATATACTTGATTATTCGTTTCACAGCCGTGAGATGTGATTCCTTAGGATTAGATTGAAATCTAGCACAAAGACAAACACTGAATAGAATGTCAGGACGAGAAGCAGTGAGATATAGAAGTGATCCTATCATACTCCTGTAAAGCTTCTGATCAACAGGTCGTCCTTCTGTATCTTTATCAAGTTTGGAAGTGGTAGACATAGGAGTATCCACTCTTTTACAATTTTTCATATCGAACTTCTTGATAATATCTTTGGCATACTTCTCCTGAAATAGGAAAGTCCCATGATTGGACTGCTTAACTTGAAGGCCCAGAAAGAAAGTTAACTCACCCATCATACTCATTTCGAATTCACTTTGCATATCTCTTGCAAAGTTCTGACAAAGAGTTTCATTAGAGGATCCGAATAAAATATCATCTACATATATCTGGACTAACAGAAAATCCAGATGAACCCTTTTTATGAATAGAGTAGTATCAACTTTACCTTTGACAAAACCATTAGAAAGAAGAAAGTTACTCAATCTCTCGTACCAAGCTCGAGGAGCTTGTTTTAATCCATAGAGAGCTTTCTTCAATCGGAGAACATGATTGGGCTTAATAGGATCTTCAAACCCAGGAGGTTGAGCAACAAAGACTTCTTCTTGAATAAAGCCGTGAAGAAATGCACTTTTGACATCCATTTGAAATACCCTGAAATTATTAAAGCAAGCAAAGGCTAGTAATAGACGTAAGTCTATTGCAACAGGGGCGTAAGTCTCGTCATAGTCAATTCCTTCTTCTTGAGTGTAGCCTTTAGCTACAAGTCGAGCCTTGTTACGAATCACCGGACCATCTTCATCAACTTTGTTTCTGAAAACCCACTTGGTTCCAATGATGATTTTTCCTGGAGGCTTAGGAACTAGTTCCCAGACATCATTGATAGCAAATTGCCTCAACTCGTCCTGCATAGCTTCTATCCAGCTATCATCTGTAAGAGCATCGTCTACCTTTTTGGGTTATTGAGTAGATACGAGAGCAATAGCACTTGATTCCATCCTTTCTTCCGGCAATATTAACTTACGAGATCGAGTTTGTATACCTTGATCAAGGTCTCCAATAATAAGATCAATAGGATGACTAGACTTATGCTTCCAGTCCTTTATAACACGAGAAACACTTGAAGAGATCTCCGGTACACGGTCAGAAGAGGAGACAGATGGTTTATCAAACCCAGAAGATGAACAAACAGAGTGATCTATAGATGAATCAGTATGAGTGAAATAGTTAACAGGTAGAGATCCTTCTGAATATGAAACAGACTCAAAAGATTCATTGTCTGAAAATTTCACATGAATTGATTCTTTAACTACTAGAGAATTTGTATTGAAAACTCTAAAGGCCTTGCTAGTAGAGGAATAACCCAGGAAAATACCTTCGTCTGATCTGGCGTCAAATTTTCCTATGCGATCACTTGAGTTCTTGAGAAGAAAACATTTACATCCGAAAACATGGAAGTAAGACACATCAGGTTTCTTGCCCTTAAATACCTCATAGGATGTCTTCTGTAGAATTGGCCTGAGGAAAACTCGATTAATGATATAACAGGCAGTGGACACCGCTTCAGCCCAAAAACGAGAAGGTAAATTGCTTTCGATAAGCAAAGTTCTGGCCATTTCTTGTAAGGACCTGTTCTTCCTTTCAACCACCCCGTTTTGCTGAGGTGTGTATGGTGAAGAAAAAGAATGAACAATACCATATTCATCACAAAACGCAGAGAAATCTTGATTATCAAATTCTCCTCCGTGATCAGATCGAATAGAAGAAATAAAGTACCCTTTCTCATTCTGAATTTGTCTTGCAAACCGAGAGAAAATAGAGAATGTTTCAGACTTGGTTGCAAGAAAGTAAACCCAGGTGAAACGAGAATAGTCATCAACTATGACTAAGCAAAATTTCTTTTCTCCAATACTTTGAGAGCGAGTTGGTCCGAATAAATCCAGATGAAGAAGTTGAAGACCTCGAACTGTAGATATTTGATTGACAGACTTAAAAGAACTTTTTACCTGCTTTCCCAGAATACAAGGAGTACAAAGATCTGAACTTTTGAAAGGAATAGAAGGGAGACCCCTCACAAGCTTCTTGGAGGAGAGTTTAGCAAGTTGTTTCAAATTAGCATGACCGAGTTTCCTGTGCCACAGAATTGCCTCTTCCTGCAAAGTAACTAGACATTGCAAATTTTCTAGATTAATATCCAGAAGGTAAATATTACCATGTCTACGTCCAGTAAAGACTTGTGAGTTATCCTTGCTGAATCCAGAACAAACTCCTTCTTGAAAGGTAATCTTGTATCCAGAATCACATAATTGGCTGATGCTGAGTAAGTTGTAGTTCATGCCTTTAACAAGTGAAACCCTGTTGATAACAAGATTTCCGATTTTGACTGTCCCAGTGCTGATGATCTTTCCATTACTATTACCTCCGAAAAAATCTGAATTTCCAGTCATATGTCTCGAGCATCCACTATCTAGATACCACTTCATTTTATTTTTCAAGGATACCTGCAAATAACAAAATACTCAAACTTTCTTTGGTACCCAGACTTTCTTGGGTCCAGTAACAGTCCTTTTTGGTACCCACATTCTTTTGGGTCCAGTAGAGTTAGTAGAAAAACCAAATAATCCAAACACAGAAGATTTTGATTTAGAATGTTCTCTATCAAAATATTCTGAATTATTCGAGGAACGAAAAAGAGAATCATCTCCAACAGGTTTGACAAAAACACTTTTAAAATGATCTTCATAAACCTTTTTGGAAGGTCTTTGCATTAGTCTCTCTTTGACTTTAGGAAAGTCAATCAAAGGAACCGTTGTAGAAGACATTCCTAAACCTTCTTTTTTAAAATACGGCCTTTGAATGGAAAGAATTTTTTTCAGCTTCTCAGATCCATCAGAAAATCTTTGAGAAAGGCAAGAGAAATCAGATTTTAAACAAACGTTTTCTTTTTCAAGAGAATCAACTTTTTGCTCAAGACAAGAAGAATCTTTTTGTAAAATCTCAATTTTTTTTCTCAAAAAAACTTCCTATCGTTTGAGTCTCTGATTTTCCTTTTTTAAATCAGAAACCTCCTTAAGAGAATCTTCTAGATCAGAACAAAGTTCATCAATGTATCTAGCAATTTTAATAGGAACTCTGAGATTACTTACCTGATTTTCATTGTAATCAGATTCATAGTCGGAATCAGAACCATCAAATGAATCAGAATTTGCCATAAGACAGACATTGAATTGATCATCACTCGATTCACATTCAGTGTCGCTCCAGGTTTCAGCTTTGAGAGCTCTTTTGTATTTCTCATCTCTTCCCTTTTTGAGTAAGGGACAGTCGAGTTTTATATGACCTTTTTTCTTGCAGTTAAAGCAAGTAACATCTGCATATTGTCCTTCAGCTTCTGTACTTTGTCTCAACGTATTCTGCTGATAGTATCTCGGTCTCCGTCTCTGAAAATTTTGTTGACTGTTGCTTAATCTGTGCTTTTGGAAACTCTGTTGACCATCTTCCATTCCTCTCCTTTGTGAGTTCATTTGATTTGAACTACTTCTGTTGTTCCTGTTGAACTTCTTGAATCTTTTCACCAGGAGTGCTATTTCTTCATCATTGAGATAGTCTTCTGAATCTGCATCATTAAAATCCTTATTAGATTTTAATGCTAAAGTTTTCTTACCTCTAGTGTTCTCAGTCTCAACAAGCTTTTCTTCTTCATAAGCTTGGAGAGTTCCAACAAGCTCATCGAGGGATAAAGGTTGAATCCGTTAAGTCCATTCGGAAGTAAGACCACGAAGAAGTTTGTTGACTTTCATCTGTCCTTCAACTGGATGACCTTGATAAGCTAGGCCATTTGTGATTTCAGTAAACCTACTGAACATGTCAGTAATGCTCTCCCCTTCCTTCATTTTAAAAGACTCATACTGATTAAGAAGAATATTCGTTCTGGTCTCCTTAACTCGATCTGTGCCTTCATAAGTTACACTTAGAATATCTCATATTTCCTTTGCTGAATCACAAGAAGAAATACGATTATATTCAGAAGTAGATAAAGCACAATATAAAGAATGAATAGCTTTAGCATCAGTATCCTGTCTTTTCTTTAATTCAGATTGAGTCAGAGGATTAGAATCTGAAGATGTTTCTTTGCCAGATGGAGAATTCGGAGAAACGCCATTTTGCACCAATTCCCACTCTAGTGGATCTTTTGCTCTAAGGAATGCTTTCATCTTGTTCTTCCATATGCTATAATCTTTTCCATCAAATAGAGGAGGACGAAAGTGACTCTGTCCTTCCATCAGACCTGTAGCACTAGCCATTGATCGTTCTACTCAGAAGTACAAACACTTCAAAAACGAGCAACCTGGCTCTGATACCAATTGAAAAAGCTAAGTGCTTAGTGTAACGATCTGAATATGAAGTAAAGCGCGGAATAAAAGAAGTAATAAGAGAAAAGTATAGAAGATCAAACACAGAAGATTATAGTGGTTCGGCTTAATCCAAGCCTACGTCCACTTTGTCCAGAGACAGCCAATTGGCTGTTTATCACTAGTATCAAAAGAGATAGTACAATCAGATCACTTTCTCACTATCACTCTTCCAATACAATCTTTCGTTCACAATCAAATGCTTTGATGATTTCTCTCTCTTATTTTTCTCACAATGGATGTACTATAAATAGTCTTCTCCTTTGGTTACCGTTTAGCCTTCCATAAGTGTCATCCATGATATGTCCGTTGGAAGCTCAATGATTTCTTTCCAAAGATAGATCGTGTGACCAAGAAAGGAAAGGATAAAATCAGATATGATTTGATCCTTTGATCGATAGCTTCGGTTGAGCATTAATACGTAAATGCTATTCATCCTATATCGTATCTCAATCAAAAGATCTCTTAAAATCTCTTTGACTTTCTGCGTATAGATCTGAGAATCTTGATCTACCGAACTCCATTACCTTCTGGATATAAGTTCTACCAATTATCTTTTCCTTCTGAACATCTCCTCGTTCTGCATATAAGATCTTCTAATAGGATTAACCTTCTGAACTTTTCTTTCTTCTGCATATGATATCATCTGGTTTTGTCACCATCAAAATACTCTTCAACATGTTCAACCAGAAGGAACATGGGAAGGTGGGCCTGAAGTACTTGAAACATATCCAATGGATGCACTAAGGAAGTCCACCTATCTGGTCTTCTGAATGGGAGGGCCTTGGCTTTCCCTTTCATCATTTCACTACTAAGAAGAAATAGGTAAACTACAGGCCAGACTGAATCGGGCTAAGCTAAGGGCCACTTTGCTTCTTTTCATGTCTTAACGAATTTTAACTCCCTACTCATCGACTGTACTTAGGCAGAGTGGGACAGGAGCAGAGTCGTGAATGACTTGCGTTATGTACAAACAGTCCAACCTTATTGCCCACCGGTAGAAATGTACTCACCTTAGATCATGTATGACGCGCGTGCATGCATAGGCGCCAGCAAGGGGTGGGACGGGCCAGGCTGGGCATTCCTGCCCCAGCGAGGTGGATGGAGCTTTCCCCCGCCAAAGCTCTAGGCCCTGTGCGGGGCGGGGAGGGGCGCTTCGTTCAATAAGCATTGATCGACCTATCTATGCACCAATTGTAATACCTCGAGTCGATCGGCTACATTACATATAACTGCAACGGAACATCTATTGAGAGATTTCATATGGCAGACTTTACTAGTTTGTGACGATAACTTTGCTGCAAATCAACCAACTTCATATCAAACTCAAAATCTCCTCGAGCAGCGCTGACCTTCTCGTAGCACAGTCGCACCCGTGGTCCGTCCCGATCCCTCATGGCATAGTCCAGCATCAAGATGTCGTTGAAGATGTCGGAGTACAGCTTCCTCAGCCTCGGCCTCTCATCCCCGGGCCTACTCTAGATGATTGTGTAGATGTCTCGCTTCAGGAGGGCCGAGCTCTCGTGCATCTCCCTCTGCACATCCTCCCACGACCCCGACTCTAGCAAGGGCTTCACCACCAGGAGTGACCATGCGTGGCCCTGGACTGCACTCAAATTGTGGTATTCGAGGGGCAGAAAATGTTTTAACATGGAAAATATTATCATATTAAGGAGAAGTTTTTTTTTTCTAAAATTAATGAAAATGTTTCCTTTTTTGAAAAGAAGAAAACATTTTCCGGAAGACAACTAATCTTTGATGTTGACCAAATTACCAATAAACCCGCTAGACAGTAATTGAATGTCGGACTGCCGCTGGCCGCTGGACCGTCGTTGTTAGGACCCGCCACGCCTCGCCCTTGGGCACGCGACGGTACCTGATTTCTTTCCTTCACTTCGGCCATTGAATGGTGACGTCCCAAGACTTGTCACCGACCTTCAAGTCTTCAACGGAAGCATAGGTCTCCTCCCATAGTACTCACCCCCAAATCCATCTTTAACCATGCACCTAAAAATGGTTAACAACAACGGGACGAGATATAAATATATCAGTGAGTTTATCCCTATACCAAAATTAGAAACACTATCACCCTAGGGTCCCTACTCACTGCTCAACCTCCATATATAATTTCCCCAAATGCAATTATCATCTATTCTTTCTTTTTTCGAGATCAATCAATTCCATATTCCTCGAATCCTTCATAATCTCCCCTGAAACATGATTTTCGCTATCTCCAGCTAACTCCATTCTTAGCCTCGAACTCAAGCCCGCCTTCTCGAATCAATTACACTGGTGAGCTAGATCCGTCAGTCTACCGGTCCGCGATTGGAACTTGGCTCAAAGTCGTTCAACAATGTCACATCGTGACCACAATCAGTAAATCTCCTCGAATCGGCATCTAGTGCCACTACAGCCACTAACTCCTCAATTGAGTCGACTTCCAATAGAGTAGACTAACTTAATACTCCTAATTCATTTACCAATCACGTTATTTTTATCACCCAACCTGTTACCAGAGCCTCTCTCTCTCTCTTTGCTAACAAATCTACCTATGAGTCAATCAGTCCGTGACCGAGACTTGGCACTAAGCCACATACCTGTCGGTCCAATCACCCCCAATAACATCATACATTCGCTCGAATAATTTAATGGAACAAAATAAATAAATAAATTACGTAATTAAAAGCTTAAGGCCATCCACAACCAGCCTAAGACCCTAATTAAGCCTTCTCGGCTCATCGTCGTTTTCCATGTTCAATGGTCCCCATTGCCGTCTTGCCATCAAATTCGCTTATTGGCCAAACCATTCATTCATATATCATCGCCAAGTTCATTTGCCATCAAATTCGCTTATTGGCCAAACCATTCATTCATATATCATCGCCAAGTCCATGGCACGTTATTATCCCTTCTATCGGTTTGTTCAACCCGCCAAGTCCATGGCACTATTCAAAGCCATAATTAGGCCTCTCATTTACTCAATCGACCCTCCAATCAATCGACGTCAAATCCATGGCGCCCTATATCAAGCCACAATTGGCCTAAATCATCAATCGCCAAATCCATGGCACGTTGTCATCCCGTCTATCGATCCGTTAAGTCGCCAAGTCCATGGCACTATTCAATTCACCAATTCCCATGGCACAACATATTGAACCAAAATTGGCTCAAGTCATCCCATCAATCGATGGCTGGGGCCCACTGCCCTAATTCTTCGGCTAAAAGCCAAAATTAAAGTGAATCGAGGTCAATGACCACTTCGATCATCTTACGAAATCAAATCGGTCCAACATAGCCTTATCGACACTCAATCAAGTCCCGTCGACTTACAATTTAAATATCCAATTGATCGACTAAATATTAAAATATCCAAAAATCCTTAATAATCACTCATCATCACTTTCGTGGCTCAGCTGCCTCCACTTACGGTCTCGATGACCATTAACCCTTGATTACGCCCTTGGGCGCATAATCGAACCAATCATTTGCCATCGACAATTTATTTTACACCGTTTATTCACACATTGAGACTATATAAGTATTTCTAATAATTCTACTAAAATGTTGTTTTGCTTCTAACTGCGGTCTCGTCAAACTCTTATCGGACTCAATCGATGTCCAACCACTGCTTAAGGCCCATCAAATCACCTAATCAGGCCTCCCAAAAAATCCTATTAACCTCAAATCAGTTATAATGGCTCACAGGCCACCTAATCGGTCCTTCCGAGTATCACTGACAAATAATAATATGGGTCCCTTAATGGACCAAATCGTCTAATCATTATTTGACCATCCAAATGGTCTTAATAAATCTCCTCGTCCAATAATCACGCAGTTCAACCATTCAATTCTTTCAATTAGGCTCACTTGCCTCCTAATCGGTCCCCCTGTCGCCTCGTCACCAGTATCCTGTATTCGGCCATACTCTGCTCCATTCATCCAACCACACAATCCAGCCATACAAATGATTCTAATAGTATAAAGAGTCCACTCACTTGGCATTTTTCTCGAAAATCGCGATCCACTGCAGCGACGTGATCCAAGCACTTTCGATCGCGTTCAGACTCAATGCGGCTCTCCAATCTTCAATCCGACATCACGGATGGGACGGTCGAGGTCCGAGACAGCTTCTGGACCTCTTGGGCAACTCCGGCTATCCTTTGGCGCCGGCGACCCTCTGACGAGGCTCCGACGAAGTTCCTGCGAGCCTCCCGAAGGTGGCCCATGGCCGTAGGAGGCTAGCCGGGCCCATGGCTGAGGCGACGGAGGCCCACAATGGCCGGATCTGCTCCGGCCAAGCCCGAATAGGCCCCCCCTCGGCCAATTAATCTGGCCAAACTCACTCTAGCGGCCCACCGGTGATCTGGGTGCTCGTCGGCAGTCGAGGTCAGTCTTGGGTGACCGACAAGCTCCTAGGTGGCCTTGGTTGGTGGCAGGGTGGCTCGAAGCGGCGACAGCAAGCCTGGGTCATTTCGAGCCCGATTAGGGCACGAATCGTTCGGCCCTCAATTCGTCCAAATCCAGATAAATCAACCAAATCGAAGGCTTAGGGTTGACTCACCAGACTCCTAGGAGTTGATTAGTGCTAATGGTGGGGGCTGGGTGTCACTGAAACGACGTGGGTGGCCGGACGAGGCTCGCGGCCCAAACAGGGGGAAAAATGACCGTGGGGGCTCCTGTCGAGGGCTGCCGATGACGATTCAAGCAGTATCGGCAGTGGCGGTTGGCTGGGTCGTGCAGCCGATGTCGTGAGCTTTCCAACGGCACCAAGGCTGAATCCAACGGAGCTTCGAGCTGGGAGGAAGGAGGTGTCGAAGGGGAGAGCTCGCACCCGGGGGAAAAACAGGGGGGTCGGCTCGCACAAGGAAGAAGACTCGCCGCCGGCCACATGGCGGCCATCCAACAGCCGTCTTGCTCGCCGACACGACGCCTATGGCAGAGGACGGGCGGTAAGCTATAGTTGGTCGGCTACTTCTCGTTGATGGGATGGCTCCCGCGTGCGCACCTCACGCGCTCGCTGGAAGGCCAAAGAGAAGGAGAGAGGAAGGGGGGCTGGGCCGGTTCGCGTGGGGTTAGGCCGGTCTGCACCCGGTTGGATCGGCTCGATTCCAATCAGACCAGCCGTCCGCGAGGCTGACCAATTGTCAGTGTTGACCGGTCAAACCGTTGACCGTTGACCAGAAGTCAACTTATCCCAAAATTTTCCAAAATTGCCCTTAGGCCCAAAATTCACTTCTTTTTGGGCCAAATTGCAATTATACAAAAGTCAAGGGACGAAAACGTAAATTTCGGAAGTCAGGAATCGCTCGAGATGAATTTTCACGGTTTAGTTCGGGGAACTCCTGGGGTTGACGGGCCACTAATTAGACCTGTAAATTTGTCCAATTGGACCTCAAAAACAGGGCCGGAAGAGGGTTGTTACAGTCGCCGACCGTCGGGGCGGTGGTTAGGCAACGGCGGCAGTAGTCGGGCATCCATGAATATAAAAAAAAAAGAAAAAACAAAAAAATTGTGAAAATATTTTCATTATTTAGAAAAATGACTTCCTGGAACACATTTTCCAAAAATGTTTTATTTTCCACGAAATGAACGGAGACTAAATCGTATGTATTTTTTACTTAATATATATTTATATTTCAAGCATCTAAAACTTTCCAAATATGTAGATATGAACATTTAATCTCACGTATTTTACAAAAAAAATAATTTAATCTCACATAGGTAATAAAAAAACATTTAATCGGTGCTATTGTACTAGCGCTAATTCAATTTTCAACTTTCTAATTTTGTCAACTTAGTTATACATTTTTGCATGGAATTACAACATAATCTTTTTGATCAATTTTGTCGAGGGATCACTGATATGACATATATGAAGTTGATTGAGATGATTAATGTTAGAATTCCAAGTAAAGATTTAGGATTAATTCGACAACATGATGAGTGATCTTTGATGAGTGTCTTTGGAAATAATCCTCATTTGAGCCTTTGCTAATACGACGGTACCGTCATTTGCCGTAAATAACGGGGTCCAAATGGCCCCAAATTCCCATTTGTGAGGATTTTGGCAAATGGGGCTTAGGAAAGTCACAGATTATTTTAAAGCACATAACTACAAAGACATTGAAAAAGCAAATTCATGGAGTAGTATTATCTTATTATGGAATGGCAAGATAACTTAGAAAATTTTGCTTTAGTTATTATTGATGGCATTAAAACAATTTCCCTTAAAATTAAAAAAAATACAAGAAGAAAATCCTCATTTTTGAAATGTTCCAAAAAATGCATGAACTTTTACTTAAAGGATAAAGTCACTCACCATCGAATTTTTCCATCTCCACAAACCAATGAATTCTGCTCGAATTAATTGATTTGGAACACTAACATTTGGTTTGGGGAAAAATAACTCGGTTCACTGACCTTGGCATTTTCCATTAGGGGCTGGTAATTTCATTTTTTCCATCTATATTCTTAGTAAAACGAATGAGCTCTTAATTGGAAAAAACCACAAGTGTGAAAAATGTTTTGCAACGATGTTATCGCCAATAGTAATCCTACATTTAATTTTACTTGAAACGGAGATGTTCAGATTCTTTTTTTTTTTGCACTTAATGTTAATGCGTTTCTTTTCTATTGTCTTATTTTTATTTTGACTCATATTTTTTTTTTCAATCTAATATGAGAAAATCTCACGTGGTGGACTAGCACACTTATCAAGAGGGATTTATAATTTTCCTAGTGAACCAGGTCCCACTCACATTTCAAATAAAATAATATGACAAGTTATATTTTGTGCATACTAATTTGGCCACGTCGATATATGATCTGCATGTCATACTATTAAGGTTATAAAAAGATATAAAAATCATCATGTCGCATCTTGTAAGATCTAGTCAAAATAGAAGCAGTGGACTCGAGTACGCCGCAAGCATGACGGCGAGCTTCTTCATCTTGGACGACACACCGTCTCGTACGAGGTAAAACTTGAATATGATATGAATTAATTGACAAGCTGAATCAAATCCGAACATGACATAGTATGATGCAGTCGGCCCAAGATCAACAAAATTGGCTATATTTCAAAAGAAATACGAGAATTAAATCAAATGTGTTGACACCTAAATTTTTGGCTTCATTTAAAATAGGAATCTTATTTTATTTTATTTTTTTAAAAAAAAATTTTTTTGACTATCCCAAAAGCATCAAGGAGTTCAGCATCGGGGGAACCAGATTGAGGGCGAGAGACAAGAGGAGAGAGGAACGGCAGAGAAGAACGAGAGAGAACCGAGAAAGAGAGAACGGAGAGAGAAGGAAGAAGAATAGTGAAGGTGGTTCAAGGCTTGTGATTTTGGCACATTATAGCTTCAAATCCCAACTTCGGAAGTGCATTCTTGGTCTTCTTCGTTCACTTCCGCAGGTGGGTCTTGAGCTATACCATTGATAGTCGTCCCAAGGATCACGGCCGGGGGGAAGTGTTGTGGACGAGTGTCGGTTTGGCTCGAGTTCGCTCGAGCGCGCCGATCCGCCATTCCCCCGAGCCATGTAGGGAATTTGGTGGCTTTATTTTTTTATTATTATTTTTTTTTTGTGACTTTCATGTGTTCTTTGAAATTGAGATGAAGTGTGTTCGATTTAGCATTTTTTGTTAAGCTTCCTTGATGCATTTTAGCCCTTGATTTTGCATATTTAGCCCAAATTTTGTGCTATTTTGCCCTAGCTAGTAAGCCCCTTTTGCTGTATCTCACATGTAGATGATTTTCTTGAATAAGTTTTGCTTGGATTTGCTTTCTTTTGGTCGAATTTCGTTGACTGTTGCAACAGTGTGGGACTTGCATAAAAAATAGTTTCTGTTAAATGTGTTGCTTGTATAATAACGGGCTGGAGGAAGAAGAAGAGAAGATTGGGCTGTCGCATGAGCATGGCAGGTGGGCTGAAATTGGGCCAAATATGGCCTTGAGGCTGAATTTTCTTTTTTACGCGGGCTGGACGAGTTGTTTGTGCAGGGAATGGGCCGCGGGCTGCTGGGCTTTTTCTTTTCTTCTTTTGGGCGTGTGGGCTGCCAAAAAAAAAAAAATTAAAGAAGCTGGACTGGGCCCTTTGGGCGCCCAGCCCAGCTTCTTCGCTGGACCCAAGCGAAGCGGATCGGGCTGCGCCCGATCCGACTCGCCCCTGAACGGGTCGGGACCGAACCGACCCGGTTCGGTCCCGACCCGGTTTCATTTATTTTATTTTTATTTTATTTTCGTTTTTATAAAAAATAAAAAAATAAAAAAAAACCTAAAAAAAAATCATTCTTTTAGAATTTAACTTTTGGGTGCTTGACTTCTTGTTTTCTATTTAATTTGCTTTTTATGCATGTTTAGTTAATTTTGCATGTTTGAATTAATTTTGTTGCATTGCATGCATATTGGATTAATTGTATATTTAGGTTAGTTGCATAATTATAATATTTGCATGTTAGATTCAAAATTGCATCTTTAGATTAATTTCATGTTTAAATTTTGAATTGCATGTTTAGATTATTGCACGTTTAGGTTAATTTGCACGTGTAGGTAAATTTGCATAATTAGTTTAGATTGCATTTTAGATATTTTTGTTAGGATAATTTTATCTAGATTGCATTCTATGATATTATTCTTGGTTTAGTAGATTTTAGTTTAAATTAGGAATTAATATATATTGTTTCCTAATTTAGATTATATGATATTTAGCCATGGATCATTAGGTTAATTAATTCATAAAAATTCTAAAAAAAATGCATTGCATATATTGCATTAGATTTGATTTGATTTGATTTTCATGCATGGCATATTTAATTAGATCTTTTGAGTTGTTTAATTATTTAATCCTTTTCTTGTTATTTCTTGAATGTTTGAGTCCGTGTGGTCATCTTTGCGTGCTAGGGTCATATTTAAAATTAATCAAAACTGCTTGCCAATATTTGAAAATAATGAAAAGGTACCGAAAGGGCGTTAGAATAGTCTAACGTAATCAAGTCCCCGTACTTGGAATCTCTGGTTCGTAGGGGTAAAGTACAGCTCCCGGTGCTTTACATGGGTTTCTAATCGACCCACCAAAAATAGATTAGTGGCGACTCCAAATTGAATATCTTGCATGTTTAAAGAAAGTAAAACAAAAGTCGCGAATTGGTTCGAGTTTGGGAGAACTCAAGTTAAGTCACACTTAATAAACCATTAGCCGAACCCCTCAGGTGGTGCGCCTTTGGGGAGGTCGCGACAGCTTGGCGACTCCGCTGGGGACTTGAAAAAATTCTTAGTGGACTTAGGCCATTTTTCCATTGTTTTCAAAATTTTGTTTGGCAGCAAGGATTCCAGGTACGTCCCTAACTTATGGTTGAATGTTTTTGCAGGATTGTTTGAATTCTTTTATGTCAAGTGTTGATTGATTTAAATTGTTGTGCATGCTTTAATTGTTTTAGCACTACACTTTAGCACACACAACCTGCCGCCGGACCTGGGCCGCATAGGATCTCTTAGGATGGTGTTGAGATAAATGCCACTCCAACCGCATGCCCGCGGCTCGAGTCGCCTATCTCAACCCCGAAATTTCTTTCTTGGTGTCAAGAGTATCCACCCCAGTCTGCAAGCCTGCGACCCGGGTCGACTCTTTGACTGTGCCGGAGTCATAAAGACCTGACTTAGTACGCGTGCCTGCGGCTAGTCCGATCATCCTTATGGCTCCACTTTGCTAAGCCTTTTAGAATAGAAATCGAGCTGCACTTTTCATGCGCGTGTCAATGTGTTTGACCCCAATTTCATTTGTGAAGTAAGTTCTCTAAACTTCTTTTTCGCAATTTATTTATAATTCTGGTCGGTCCATGACATTAGGTTGCATATCGGTCTTGGTCTATATACCATGGGAAAACACGACATTCGACTCGTCCCTGCTCCCAAAGCCGAGTTAAGCACGTGGTGGGATAAATTGGATCGGACTGGTCGTGATTTCGTTGAATCCAAGGTGGGCCGTCTTCTGCCACTATTGAGAATTGAAGTTCATGGAGGCCTAGTTCAAGCATTAGCCCATTGCTGGTGCCCGGTCACGTCCACTTTCATATTTGGTAAGCACGAGCTCACTCCCACTTTGGAAGAATATAGCATTGCCATCGGAAAACCGTTGGGATCTGAATTGATTAGTCCGCCTATCGGAGTAGATCTTGCACTCACTTTATCTGATTTTCTGAGAATCAAAGAGTCTGAAATAAGAAAAGTTTTGAAAGCAAATCACAATTCTTGTCCTCTTACCTTCTTAGACGAGTGTTTTAAAAATTCCACATCCTTTCAAATGGGCAGGATATTTCTGTTAGCTTTCTTTGGGATCATGATTTTTCCTCACACCAAAAACACTATCTCTCCCTCAATTGCTTGGGTGGTCAAACAAATCTGTGTAGGAGTGAGTTATGTCAATACCATATTAGCTGAAACATTCCTTTCCCTCACACGATACAAACAAAATAAGGATAGAACCTTTCATGCTACCCCCGAGCTATTACAGATTTGGTTTCTTTCTCATATAAAAGGTTTCGGACTCTTAATGTCTATCCGTGAGGTTAGTGATCTAGATCACCCGATTTTGAAATTTGAGGATAAGAAAAAACATGCTCCAGATTATCATTACTCTGAGTGGTTAGCTTTCATGAAAAATCCCAGTCCCAATGGTTTCCTATGGCATGCCAAATGGTTCCAAGTGCGAGAAGCGAGGCTTACATGTGCGGGCATTGGACCGGTCCCCCTCCTCGGTTTTACTGGTACAACCGAGTATCATCCGCTCAGAGTAGTTCGTCAATACCAAGTCGTGCAGGAGCTTCCGCCAGAAATAAAAGAGGAGCCAATTCGATCTGATTTCACCTATAGCGATCAAGACGAGGAATACATGGTGAGTCTGGTCAAGTCAACATGGGGTATGTGCCATCCATGCAAACTAACATGGCCCGAGGAGGAGTTGCAAGGAAAGGAGAGGAAGTATTACGCCTCGGCCGATTACATTGAGCATCACGAGATCCCTACGAAGTTACTTCCGGAGATTCCTGATGTACCGGTCAAAGTCACCAATCGTGCAGAAATCAGGCAACTCAAGAGGAAGGTGGAGCAATATCAAGAGCGTGCCTCGAAGCTGGCTCGCGCAAATGAGCAGTTACGGAAGAAAGTCATCTCCCATGTGTATATAGATCAAGCTAAATGAAGTAGCATGAGTCTATCATTTTGTTTCTAGTGTTATTGTTTAGGAGCTTCAAATTCTCAATAATATTTGCTTCATGAAATGGATAAGACAAAGCTTTTAGATCATTGCCATGGACCGACCATTTACTTTCTTGCACTTTATGCTTATTCGTCTTTCTATTCTCTCGCAGGTTATCACGGAGCATCCTCGTTCACCGATCCGCACACGATCAAGAGCTAAGATGGCTGATCAAATCGAACTCCGTGACCGTGTCACTAACATGGAAGAGCAAATGAAGCAGTTCTTCACCTTGATGCAAGAGATGACGGCTGAACTTAAGGCAGCTCGGCTAGGCTCAACCTCAGCACCACTGAAATAGAACGTCGATAATAACGTGGTCGTCGATTTTGAGGAGGAGATATCTCCTTTGGAAGAAGATCCCATTACCACTCGTGGGAGAAAAGTTAATACTGATGAACACAAGACAGATCAAGAGAAACGCCTCGAGAAGTTAGAGGAGAAGTTGAAGCAACTGCAGAGCCCCCAGGACTCATCTGCGACAGATCTTTCTGTCTACTCTAAGGTGAAGGTCCCGAAGAAATTCAAGATGCCTGAATTTGAGAAGTATGATGGCACAACATGTCCAAGGGCTCACCTGCAGATGTACTTGGTGCGGATGACCCCGTACGTCGATAATATTCCTCTGATGGTCCAATCATTCCAGGCTAGTCTGACGGGCCCCGCTCTGAGGTGGTATATCACGAAGGGTGTAAACCTCTTCGAAACCTGGGATGAAGTATGTGAGGCTTTCCTAAAGCAATACAAATACATAATGGACATTACTCCTTCTCGTGACGACCTTGAACGTGCCGAGAAGAAAAGAAGTGAGTCGTTTAAGGAGTATGCCATTAGATGGAGGAATCTAGCTGCCCAGGTTGATCCCGAGCCAACTGATGTAGAATTGAGAAAGATATTCATCAGAACACTCCCCCATGAATACCGCACTCGGATGGTAACTACAACCGCTGAGACCTTTTATCAGCTCATTCCGGTCGGTGAACAAATTGAAATCGGATTGAGAGAAGGTTGGTTCAATGAGCCAACTAGAAAGTTCACTGCAAAGAAGGAGAAGGAGCAAGCTTCAGAGGTTAACTTTGCATACTCGCAACCGGCTCCCAACAGGCCGTCAGCTGCTTATGCACCTGGAAATCAGAGGGGCGGAGACCGATCATCCACACCGCGACAATTCAACAGGAGGCAATTCTCTCCTCTTCCCGGTCCTCCATCGAAAGTTTTACTGGTCCTTCAGAAGAAGAATCTGCTTTCTCATGAGCCAAAGCAACCTAATCCTGAGAAGTTCCCTGGTTACGACCCATCAAAAAAATGTGATTACCATATGGGCGAAGTGGGGCACTCTACTGATGATTGCTTCATTCTGAAGCATCGAATCCAAAACCTCTTGGACACAAAGGCGGTCACTTTCACTGTTGCTCAACCAAATGTTGAGAAAAATCCACTTCCTGAACATGAGAATAGCGTTAATGCAATCTTCAAGATTGACGTTGGGAGAAGAAGGAGTTTGAAGGTGTCTATGAAGGAGATCTATCAGGGACTAGTAACGGCTGGTTATTACTCCACTGACCGACGCCTTTCTTTGATTGACATGAAGAGAAGAATTCAAGAAAGCATCGAAGCCGGTGTAATCGTGCGCAATGACTGTTTGGGAAGTGTGTTGACTATTTCCCAAGTAGTCATTGATTGGGAGGAGGAGATTGTTACCTTGAATACCGAGAGTTTGAAGGACCCGGAGCTCGAGGACATGCCACCACTCGAAGACGCATCTGACTTTGAGGCTGACACCGATGACATGCCTGGGATAGTGATAGAGGTGCTTCAACCTTATGAATATCGTGACAATAAGGCGGTCCCTTGGCACTACGATTTCGATGTGGATTTGGTTACGAGGTCAGGGCGTACCTACGGACAGGCTAGCTCCCAACCATCAAGGGTTGTCACTGATGAAGAAGCCAAGGAGTTCCTAGCGGTGATCAAGGCAAGTGAATACAGCGTAGTGGAACAATTAAGAAAGCTGCCCGCGCAAATCTCTTTACTAGAGCTTTTGCAGACATCAGAAAAGCACCAGAAAGCTCTCATGAAGGTCTTAAGTGAGATACATGTGCCCGAAACAATTGATCAAGACAAGTTGGAAGGGTTTATAGGTGCTGTACTTCTCAAAGATCTCATCTCTTTTTCTGATGAAGAATTCCCTACTGAAGGGAGGGGACACACAAAGGCACTATACATCTCCGTCAGGTGTAAGGATTCACATGTCGCTCGTGTTCTTATCGATAATGGATCTGCTTTAAATATCTGTCCACTGGCAACTCTGCGCCGCCTCAAAGTAGATTTCTCCAAGATTAATGCGGCCAAGACTTCTGTTCGAGCTTTTGACGGGACAAAGAAGGAAGTAAAGGGTGAAATTCACCTTGATGTCCAAATCGGGCCAATAATGTTCAATATCCTGTTTCAAGTGTTGGACATCCCTACTGCCTTCAATCTTTTATTAGGTCGCCCATGGATTCACATTGCTGGAGCTGTGCCTTCTAGTCTGCATCAGAATGTGAAGTTTGTGGTTGAAGGAAAGCTGGTCACTATTCATGGTGAGGAGGACCATCGGATTTTTCGCGAGACTGCTATTCCATACGTGGAGCCAGAGGATGATTTTGAGACTAGCTATCAGTCATTTGAGCTTGTATCAACAATACATAAGTCTCGAGGATCGCCCGCGCCAGTTCCGGAGATGTCAAATGCTGCAATCATGGTTGCAAAGGTTATGACTGGAAATGGTTTTGTTCCTGGAGGAGGACTTGGAAAGTATGGACAAGGAGTCCGAAAGCCAATTGAAGCTTGCCGAATGCCCCGCAATGCTGGACTAGGGTACTGTGGAGAGGATAAAAAGGGCAGAGGTGATAATAAGAAGCAAAAGGATACTGCACTACCTCAGATCGGAAAGGATGAAAATGGCAATGGTGGAAGTGACAGCAAGAAACAGGGGGATACCACTCTACCTCCCCACATTAGTGAGATGTTCCCAGGGCCTTCCGTAATGATGCATGATGAATTGATCAACATTCTGGGGAAGCCAAGCGGCAAGTACGATTACCGCGTAAAGTATCCTATTCCTGCAAGTTTTTACATTGATCCTCGAGACATCGTCCCGGATGGATGGGAAGGCATGGGGGTTATAGTTTCTGAGAGCCGAGATGAGGAGCTGGATGGACTCGCAGATCTATTCAAAGATACTTTCATATGCAATATTGAGGAGGAGATGTCGGAAGAAATGGGTGCAAGCCCATATGAGTAATTTGTCCTTGTTTCACTCCCCTACGAGGGAATTCCTTTCATTTATCGCTTTCCCAGGATTTCTCAAGTCTTTTATTTGAATTCTGCAATTTCCATTCAATAAATGTAATTGATTTGACGTTAATCAATGAAATTACTATCTTTGTTTGGAGAGCATGATGAAGTACACCAAACCAGTCCGGTGATGTTATCCAACAGTGAAAAAGAAATCATCCATGGAGTTTACTGAGGCCTGGACTTCATCATGTTTTCTTGTTTTTTACTTTTTTCTTTTCAAAAAAAAAATTACAAAAAGAACAAAACTTTTCAAAAAGAGCTTTTAACTTTGTTTGTTTTACTGATTCCTTCACTTTATGTTTCAGGAGTGATCTCGAGGAGTGCGGTGGGGATCCTGATGATTTAAGTAAAGACCCCACGGGAATTCAACGGGAGTTGGAGCAACATGAAAAGCCTAAATCTTTGACTGCTGAGCACACTATCACGGTCAATCTGGGCAACATAGAAGTTGTTAAAGAAGTGAGGATCGGGGCAAATCTCCCCGACGACGAGGCCACAAGCCTTATTGCTCTTTTGAAAGAATACCAAGACGTCTTTGCATGGTCTTACGCGGATATGCCAGGTCTCGACCCAACGATCGTGGAACATAGCTTGCCGACAAATCCACACATGCCTCCTAAAAAGCAAAAGTTGAGGAGGATGAAGCCTGAGCTATCAAAGAAGGTTGAAGAAGAGGTGATGAAACTCCTGAAAGTCGAATTCATTGAAGTCTCGCGTTACCCTAAGTGGGTAGCCAACATAGTACCAGTGATAAAGAAAGACGGTCGAGTTCGAGTTTGTGTTGATTATCGCGACTTGAACAAAGCCAGTCCGAAAGACGATTTCCCGCTACCACACATTGATGTTCTCGTGGATAGCACTGCCGGATTCGAACTGTTCTCATTTATGGATGGTTTTTCTGGGTACAACCAGATAAAGATGAAGGACGAAGATAAGGAAAAGACGGCATTTATCACTCCGTGGGGAACTTTTCACTACAAAGTTATGCCATTTGGACTGAAAAATGCCGAGGCAACATATCAACGTGCCATGGTCACTCTTTTCCATGACATGATGCACAAGGAAATTGAAGTATATGTTGATGATATGATTGCCAAGACACTGCATGGAGAAAGCCATGTGAAGATGCTGAGAAAGTTGTTTGAACGGCTCCGGGAGTTCAAACTACGCCTTAATCCTGCGAAATGTGTGTTCGGGGCAACCTCTGGAAAGTTGCTTGGATTTATTGTGAGCAGTAGAGGAATTGAGGTAGATCCAGCCAAAGCTAAAGCGATATGTGAACTACAGCCTCCTTCCACTGTGAAAGAAGTTCGTAGTCTTCTGGGTAGGTTGAACTACATTGCACGTTTTATTTCTCAGCTCTCTGAAACTGCAAGTCCGTTCTTCAAGCTCCTCAAGAAGGATGCACGGGTCGAGTGGGGGAAAGATTGCCAGGCTGCGTTCGAGAAGTTGAAGCAATATCTGATGAAGCCACCAGTCTTGGTTCCCCCAGTCCCGGGGCACCCGCTGATTCTCTATCTCACAATCTGTAGTGAGTCTTTGGGCGCCATGTTAGCTCAGAAGGGGCCTGATGATGGAAAAGAGCGTGCCGTCTACTATTTGAGTAAGAAGTTTACCGTCTCAGAGTTAAAATACTCTGAGGCAGAGAAAACATGTGCTGCATTGGTGTGGGTTCTGCATAGACTTCGGCAATACACGCTGCATCATCAGACGTTCCTCGTCACCGAAAACGATCCTATCAGATATTTGCTTGATCGACCGGCTTTGGTAGGAAAGTTAGCCAAGTGGCAAATCTTGATTTCTGAGTTCGACATTCAGACTTTGCCACAAAAATCTGTCAAAGGCCGCGCAATTGCGGATATTTTGGCAGATAATCCTGGTGAAACACTCGAAGATATTCCCATGGATGATCGTATCGTGATGGTGGAAGCAGATACATGGACCATGTTCTTTGATGGCGCTGTAAACTTGTCAGGATCCGGGACTGGGGCAGTTTTAATTTCCCCAAAAGGACAGCATTATCCGGTCGCCGCAAAGTTAGTGTTCCCGTGCACTAATAACATCGCCGAGTACGAAGCATGCATCCTTGGTCTTCAAGCTGCAATTGAGATGAAGATAAGCAAGCTCAAAGTATTTGGGGATTCCGCGTTAATCATTCTTCAAACTGTGGGAGAATGGAAAACGAGGGATGCCAAATTACTTCCGTACCATAAATATCTGGAGGAATTAGTGGAGGAGTTTGATGACATTTCATTTGAATACTTATCTCGAACTCATAATCAGTTCGCTGATGCCTTAGCTACATTGTCATCCATGCTACAAGTTAACGACGGGATGGAAGTAGAGCCTTTGAGAATTGACGTCCTGACAAAGCCGGCCCACTGCATGAGCATAGCTGAAGAGCCTGATGGGAAGCCATGGTATCATGACATCATGACGTACATCAAGAGCGGAGAATTTCCAGATGGAAGTGGTCCTACAGACCGGAAATTCATAATGAAGATGGCGTCAAAATTTTTCGTTAGCGGTGAAAGTCTCTATAAGAGATCTTATGATTCAGTGTTGTTGAGGTGTGTGGATGCTGCTGAGGCCACACATATAATGCAGGAAATACATGAAGGAGCGTGCGGCCCGCACATGAATGGCCATATGCTAGCTAAAAAGATCATGAGGTTGGGTTACTATTGGTTGACTTTGGGGAGTGATTGCATCAAACATGTGCGAAGTTGTCACCGATGTCAGATCCATGGTGATAAGATAAATGTGCCCCCAAATGAGTTGCATCAGTTATCGGAGCCATGGCCTTTCTCTATATGGGGGATAGATGTCATTGGACCAATAAATCCAAAAGCATCAAATGGACATCGATTCATCTTGGTCGCAATTGATTATTTTTCTAAGTGGATCGAAGCAGTTTCCTATGCAAATGTAACTGCTCGAAACGTAATGAAGTTCATTCGACGTGACATTATTGCTCGATATGGAGTCCCTGAGGCCATCATCACCGATAATGGAACTAATCTGAACAACAAGCTTGTTGATGAGTTGTTTAGTGAATTCAAAATTCGGCACCTGAATTCTTCTCCTTACCGTCCCCAAATGAATGGAGCAGTGGAAGCGGCCAACAAAAACATCAAGAAGATTTTGGCCAAGACAGCTGAAAACTACCGTGACTGGCATGAAAGATTGCCGTTTGCTCTACTGGCGTACCGAACTTCGATCCGAACTTCTGTTGGAACGACGCCTTTTTCTCTTGTGTATGGCATGGAAGCAGTCCTACCCGTTGAAGTAGAAATCCCTTCGCTGCGAGTGTTGTCCCAGATAGAGCTGTCTGAAGCTGAGTGGATACAGCAAAGGTTTGAGCAGATGAACTTAATTGATGAGAAAAGACTTGAAGCCATTTGCCACGGTCAATGTTACCAACGGAGAGTAGCAAAGTCATTCAACCGCAAAGTCCGACCAAGGTATTTTGAAGTGGATGACCTTGTTCTGCGGAAAATACTGCCAATTATCCCTGATCCGAGAGGTAAGTTTACTCCGAACTATAGCGGGCCGTACATCGTGAAGAAGGTACTCCCTGGAGGTGCATTGATTTTAGCTGAAATGGATGGACGGGAGTTTTCTAATCCTGTCAATGCTGATGCTCTCAAAAAGTACTATCCATGATGACATTTTCTTCATAGTGAATTCTGCCACACGTTGCATTATCATTGTTTGATTAATGGAGAAGTTGATAAATCATTAAGTGTGAGATGTATTGGGATGATGAAAGGCAAGCCATATCCATACACAATCCTATGCTTATACACACGTGAGAAGAGTGGGAAGAATTCCATTTCTGCAGGGTAAAGAGTTCTCTTGCGAAAGGTACAATAGCCGAAGTGATGAGAGGCAGTTCATTTCTCTATCCCAAACACTTTAATTGATCCATTGATTACCCAATTTGAGCCTAAACTCTGGTGAAGTTTCATTTCATACTAGCCCTGTCAAGAACCACCCCATGCTGGGGCAAACTGGAAGAGCATGTGTGTTGAAAGGAGTAAAATGGGTAGAAGCTTTCTTACTTTCACTTGCATCAATCTTTGAGTGTTGCTGTTACATATAAAATCAAACGGAAAATCAAGTGCCTTAGGAGGACGAAGAGCATTCATTTCTCTATCCTAAACACTCTTATCCTTTGCTAGCCACTTTGAGCCTGTGACCTTCATTTCACATTAAACCAGCATGGGTGGTGGTCAAAGCTTACACTGGGGCATGAAAACGTTCAAAGTTGTTCGAAATAGCAGAGTACACGAGTCACATCATGGGACGTTAGGCAAAGAGGTCATACCACTCACACTTGTCAGTAAAAGTGGGGCAGGAAAAGCAGTGTGCCTGGTAAAAGCAAGGCCGATGCCCAGAGAAGTTAGAGCTAAAGGCTCAAATTTGCCAAAAAAAATAATAATAATAATAAAAAAGGGAGGTCAAATCCTAGTGTGGTGGAGTTTTCCAAAACGTGTCGAAGGAGTAAATCTTGCATAAATCCCCAGTCAAGTTGACGTCAAGAGTCATCCCCAGTGAAGCAAAGCTGGAAGTTCGAAAATTCAGCCTGTGAAGCAATTTCCCAGCAATCGATCTCATACACACTTTTGAGCTCATTTATCCATCTATCTTTCACCCTTGAGTCGAGCCTATATTACAAACCCTTAAAGTCTCTTCTGATTAGGGCACTTGAGTTGGTGTGAGGTTTTTAATGTCATAAGCTTAGCTCGAAAAAGTGAAAGTAAGATCGTTCCTATTGCATTTGCTAGGTTCTTGACTTGTAAACCTGGTGACATTTGTTGAAGACATTTATTGAGCAAACTTTCTTTCTAAGCCTTGACTCAAGGAGTCCCCTTTGCTTAGCCTTTGACCGAGCCCAAATTACGGTCCTTTTAAAAGACCTATCTGATCGGTAAATTTGTATCGCTTGCAAGAATCCTCGGATCCTTGTTGACATGATGACGGGAAGGTTGAGAGATGCAATTACTCCCACATTAAAGGCTGGGACAAAAGCCATTTACGAGAGTGAGTGAAAGTCCTTTCTGACCATGAATCATCTTAAAGATTCACTTGGGTGGAAATTCAATGATAATAGAATGCACACCTCTATTGATAGTTTGAGAAGCAGATGTTTACGATAATCAAGTCATTTTCTGAAATTCTGAGTATTTCTCAAGTTTTCTTGAGTCTTCTTCTTGCAGGAAGTCAATTTTGGTGGAACATGAAGTTTTTATCAACACGGCGTACTTCTGTAACCCGTGGTCCGTTTTCATTAACTTGGCGTGCTTTCATAGCCCGGGTATCTCACCTCGGGTACCTATGGCGATGTATAGGTATCTCACTTGAAAATGCCGATGGCGATGTATCGGTATTTTATCTCATCTTGAGTTCCTATGGCAATGTATAGGAATCTCACTTCCAAGTGCCAATGGAGATGTATTGGTATCTTACCTCGAGTGCCAATGGCGATGTATTGGTATCTCACCTCGAGTTCCTATGGCGATGTATAGGAATCTCACTTCCAAGTGCCAATGGAGATGTATTGGTATCTTACCTCGAGTGCCAATGGCGATGTATTGGTATCTCACCCCGAGTACCTATGGCGATGTATAGGTAGCTCATTTTCAAGTATTGACACGGCGTGCTTTCGTAGCCCGCGGTCTCTTTCCACTAACTTGGCGTGCTTTCGTAGCCCAAGTATTACGTTTCGAGTGCCAATGGCGATGTATTGGTATCTCACCCTGAGTACCTATGGCGATGTATAGGTAGCTCATTTTCAAGTATTGACACGGCGTGCTTTCGTAGCTCGTGGTCTCTTTTCACCAACTTGGCGTGCTTTCGTAGCCCAAGTATTATGTTTCGAATACCGAGGGCGATGTATCGGTGTCTCATCCTGAGTTCCTATGGCGATGTATAGGAATCTCACTTTCAAGTGCCAATGATATCTCACTCTCAAGTATCACATCTCGAGTATCGATGGCGATGTACAGGTGTCTCACTAGCAAGTATCGATGGCGATGTATCGGTATCTCATCCCAGATCCCTGTGGCGATGTACAGGAATTTGGATCTCAGTCTGAAGGCCTAAGCAGTTCCAAAATTCATTCAACACATGCCTTAACCTACCAAGGTAAGTTTCAGGTATGCTTATCTTTCTCTTCATTTGCATTCATCATGCTATAATTACATTTGAAAAGAGAGTCAATCTCAACAAAAATATCATGCATAACATTTACATCGGCCTGGATGTCCCCCTTTTATTGAATGTTCCATTCTAGGCGTGAATGCTATTTGCTGACTTATTCAATTGCGTTAATTCGGTTAGTCAAATGAGCATTTTATTCTAAGAATGACCACATTTTTTGGAGAATTTGTGATGGGATTTGGAAATGAATTGAATAAGTTAAGATCAATCCTGTGCCGACCGGTAAGTAACTTCAGGAATGTTTTTCTTTTCCGCATTGCATTTAGAATAAGATTCACATTTTAAAAAAAATCAAAAAAAAATCAAAAAAAAAATCAAAAAAAAAATTCAAAAAAAATCCAAGACAAAAAAATTTACTTCATTGCATTTGCATAGCCAAAAATTTAGGTCTCATGTTGGTCTTTGAATGCAACCTCTACGAGCTCACCTTCAAAGAGGGGCAGCTGTTGACACCTAAATTTTTGGCTTCATTTAAAATAGGAATCTTATTTTATTTTATTTTTAAAAAAAAAAAATTTTTTGACTATCCCAAAAGCATCAAGGAGTTCAGCATCGGGGGAACCAGATTGAGGGCGAGAGACAAGAGGAGAGAGGAACGGCAGAGAAGAACGAGAGAGAACCGAGAAAGAGAGAACGGAGAGAGAAGGAAGAAGAATAGTGAAGGTGGTTCAAGGCTTGTGATTTTGGCACATTATAGCTTCAAATCCCAACTTCGGAAGTGCATTCTTGGTCTTCTTCGTTCACTTCCGCAGGTGGGTCTTGAGCTATACCATTGATAGTCGTCCCAAGGATCACGGCCGGGGGGAAGTGTTGTGGACGAGTGTCGGTTTGGCTCGAGTTCGCTCGAGCGCGCCGATCCGCCATTCCCCCGAGCCATGTAGGGAATTTGGTGGCTTTATTTTTTTATTATTATTTTTTTTTTGTGACTTTCATGTGTTCTTTGAAATTGAGATGAAGTGTGTTCGATTTAGCATTTTTTGTTAAGCTTCCTTGATGCATTTTAGCCCTTGATTTTGCATATTTAGCCCAAATTTTGTGCTATTTTGCCCTAGCTAGTAAGCCCCTTTTGCTGTATCTCACATGTAGATGATTTTCTTGAATAAGTTTTGCTTGGATTTGCTTTCTTTTGGTCGAATTTCGTTGACTGTTGCAACAGTGTGGGACTTGCATAAAAAATAGTTTCTGTTAAATGTGTTGCTTGTATAATAACGGGCTGGAGGAAGAAGAAGAGAAGATTGGGCTGTCGCATGAGCATGGCAGGTGGGCTGAAATTGGGCCAAATATGGCCTTGAGGCTGAATTTTCTTTTTTACGCGGGCTGGACGAGTTGTTTGTGCAGGGAATGGGCCGCGGGCTGCTGGGCTTTTTCTTTTCTTCTTTTGGGCGTGTGGGCTGCCAAAAAAAAAAAAATTAAAGAAGCTGGACTGGGCCCTTTGGGCGCCCAGCCCAGCTTCTTCGCTGGACCCAAGCGAAGCGGATCGGGCTGCGCCCGATCCGACTCGCCCCTGAACGGGTCGGGACCGAACCGACCCGGTTCGGTCCCGACCCGGTTTCATTTATTTTATTTTTATTTTATTTTCGTTTTTATAAAAAATAAAAAAAATAAAAAAAAACCTAAAAAAAAATCATTCTTTTAGAATTTAACTTTTGGGTGCTTGACTTCTTGTTTTCTATTTAATTTGCTTTTTATGCATGTTTAGTTAATTTTGCATGTTTGAATTAATTTTGTTGCATTGCATGCATATTGGATTAATTGTATATTTAGGTTAGTTGCATAATTATAATATTTGCATGTTAGATTCAAAATTGCATCTTTAGATTAATTTCATGTTTAAATTTTGAATTGCATGTTTAGATTATTGCACGTTTAGGTTAATTTGCACGTGTAGGTAAATTTGCATAATTAGTTTAGATTGCATTTTAGATATTTTTGTTAGGATAATTTTATCTAGATTGCATTCTATGATATTATTCTTGGTTTAGTAGATTTTAGTTTAAATTAGGAATTAATATATATTGTTTCCTAATTTAGATTATATGATATTTAGCCATGGATCATTAGGTTAATTAATTCATAAAAATTCTAAAAAAAATGCATTGCATATATTGCATTAGATTTGATTTGATTTGATTTTCATGCATGGCATATTTAATTAGATCTTTTGAGTTGTTTAATTATTTAATCCTTTTCTTGTTATTTCTTGAATGTTTGAGTCCGTGTGGTCATCTTTGCGTGCTAGGGTCATATTTAAAATTAATCAAAACTGCTTGCCAATATTTGAAAATAATGAAAAGGTACCGAAAGGGCGTTAGAATAGTCTAACGTAATCAAGTCCCCGTACTTGGAATCTCTGGTTCGTAGGGGTAAAGTACAGCTCCCGGTGCTTTACATGGGTTTCTAATCGACCCACCAAAAATAGATTAGTGGCGACTCCAAATTGAATATCTTGCATGTTTAAAGAAAGTAAAACAAAAGTCGCGAATTGGTTCGAGTTTGGGAGAACTCAAGTTAAGTCACACTTAATAAACCATTAGCCGAACCCCTCAGGTGGTGCGCCTTCGGGGAGGTCGCGACAAAATGAATATCATTTCACAACTTGAGATGGTACTAAAGTGATCTCAATATTGCATGTTTGCCCTGTGATCCCAGTCCTCTCTCACTACTGTCGCAAAATGCCTATTTGCTATTTTGCTCAGTTTGATTTCCATGCCTTTCCCCCACAACTTAAATGAGCCTGATGGAATTGGCGACTCAGGAAGAGGATCACGACGACGTGCCATGAGTGCCACGAAGAGCACGGCTCTTTTCCACGATAATGGAACAGTTTCTCGGGCATGGTGACTAATAGTTATATTCTGCACTCTGAATTTGTTGGGACAAGAGTGCTTTCGCATTCGAGATAGAAATTTATCATCGTCTATGCAGCAATTCGTGACAAAATGCAAACAAGTATTATGATACCGTTAATGGCTAATCGAAATCTATGATACCATCAATAACTCTTTTTATGTAGGGTAATAATCTAATGGAATAACTAGCTCCATTTTTGCAAAAGGTACATGTAGAGCATTAAATATATTTTTTTAGTAAATAAGAGCATTAAATATCTTGTGTTCAACTTATCTTGAAAAAATTATTAAAAAAGTCTTAAATCTATTACAATTTTTATTTTCAATTCAATCTTAAGTCCTTTCAACTTTGCCAATTGAGTGTTAAATATTTTTCATATTTTATTAATTGAGTTCATTTAGGTAATGTTAAATGGAAATTATTAACGTGAATGTTATAAGTGTTACCTAGGACAGTCTGAGCTAACGTGGATAAATTTTTTTAGAAATTTGAATTTCTTTATTTTATGTTTTTCCTTTCTTTCTCTTCATTTTTTTAACCAACTAGAGAGAGAGAGAGAGAGAGAGAGAGAGAGAGAGAGAGAGAGAGAGAGAGCCAACCAATCATCATGTGGGTAAAAAAATCTAATCGCTTAATATATCTCACACAGCCAGTACCGAACGCTTCAAGAATCATTCACAATAAGTATACATCAACCAATTGAAGAGGTCGTTTAAAGATGACAAATGAATGTGCGGTGATGACTTGACGGGACAAGGAGAGGAGCACATCTCGTGTTTCCAAAAGATGACATGAGACACACAAAATTGATTAGATATAGGATCCCAACATCTATAATTTTTGTGCTCAATGTATACACAATAAAGTAACATAAACAGGCACAAGGCTCTAACTTTGTGTGTTCACGAGGGAGAAGATGTACAAAACACACGCTACCAATGACTCAAAGAAGATTGTAATTATGGGGATACTACAATACATATATTCATAAGGAGAAATGTTACCAATTACAGGTGGTTGAGCACGGTTAATGCTGTATAAAGTAATAAGACAAGTCTCTCTCCAAAACTATTCCGGACAAGAAGTAAAGACTAGAAGAGTGCATTTAAAATCTAAAATATCCCTATGTTTACATTCTGCTTAACCATTGTTTGGGAAAATTCCTAGACAAGAACAATGAAAAATAATACTATTTTGGGAGAGAATTTTAAGAAATTTGATATCTCTAAATTCCATGGAATCATAAAAAGAAAAACCCTTGATATCTTGAGAAAATTGTGTTTTTTCATGGAAACGAAATCATGGTAATTACAACTAAATTCAAATGGACTTTTAATAAAATATGGTCGTCCACAAAAATTACAAAACTTGAGAGAGAGCCACTCAAATCAACAAGCAAGGTATGATGCTGTCTCAATTGGCGAGGCAAACAATTAAATGTTTATTATCATCCAAATGACCACTACAAATCATGGATCATAATTTAGAGGAAATAAGTATAACCTAACCAAGAATGCCAAGTACCAGATGACATGATGGTAGCACTATCATCAGAGGAGCTAGGAATGTTTAAGAAAACAAGCTCAAATAAGCGTCCCACTCCACGCCTTGTCCTAATAGTTGATCCTATCCATGGATCTTGCATATGACAACCATGAGAAGAGAAATGAATATCAATCTCAAGTTCACATGATCGTCCTACTAATATCAAATTAAGGGATACTTTGGGAACTATAAATGTGTTAGACAAAGATAACATGGACATCGATATGTTTATGTATGGCTAACTTCCATTTGTGTATACTATGTGAATAGTATGGGCATGTGAATTGAATGATTTTGATTAAATTGGAATTTGAAATCATATGATTGTAGCAAGAGAAGTAAAAATTAAAAACCATGAATCAAAAATACCAGAAGCGACAAATATAATAGACGGAACAAAGGAGCTATAAGTACCAAATTCCCAGAGACTGTAATGAAAGAATGACATATAATACATTATGAGAAGTCTTTATGATAACAGCAGTGGCAGATGAACGTGCATGTATACCCCGATTCCCGGATCGATTAGCCATCTCTGTAAGTTGTTTAGGTTGTACTAACAACAATTGGACATCAAAACTTCAAATTATCACACGGCAACAAAATTTTTAGGCTTGGCAGAGAAGCAAAGGCAACACAGACTACAAGGCTATCGTCGTGACACCACAGTGGAGAAACATGGCCTGTGCGCATTCTCAGAAACGGGCTCAACGTTTGCGGTCCTTAGATTATGATTACTTTGATACCAAGTTTGATGTTGTAGTCATACACGAGTTAAAAGTACAAAAGCCGATTTATAAATTTCATAGAATGACCATCTAACATAACAATAATCAATTAAGAAAAATACACAAAATCTTCTAAACATATTTATATCTATAACGTATTGAAATTAAGTGAGTGCCACTTTGGCATCAATAATGCGTTTGAATCCCCTGCAGTACTACAAGAGTGCAATACTGCAGGCCACAACATTCCGATTTAGATAACACGGCTGTGATTTTTCAAAAAAAAAAAATTAACATCACTTCTATTGAATGAGAACTGTCCGATCTTCCAAGGCCGGATGCCTCGACGTACGTTAGGGGATCCGGATACATCAATAATCAATGCATTGCACAGCGTGGGGACGTATAAGGACATGCACATGCACCACTCGATTGTCCCATTTGTCCGGAAGTAAGTCCTGAAAGCGACATGCACGCGGGCATGCAATGTCGAGGCTTGAGGTCCACATCTTGAACCGCAGAACGTGGGGAACGAGCTGCAAAGAGAGAGGCCAAATGAGCAGCTGCTTACGGACGAAGATTGAGGTGATGATGCATCGCTTGTCCGCCGTTCCGTTCGAGACAAAGCTTCGACAAAGCAATCGTCCTGCGATCCTTTCGCAGCACAAATCATCTTGACCAATCGTGTCATCAAGTGTCCTCGAAGACGAAGTATCTCATGGAGTTGCCTCATTCCATGAATGGCGGACTTTTTCGAATTTCAAATGCCGGGGGTAATTTCTTCTGTTTAAATATCTTTATCGAGGTAATTCTGGAAAATGTTTGACGTCGTTTATAAGCGGGACAGATCTAGAAATCAATTCTCGAGGGGCCAAGACCTGCATGAGTAAGTAGATGATGGAATTATACTTTTGTACACATGTGTCAATCGGCTCAGCATTTTCATGAAACATATTTTTATAGCAACGATGTGCCATGTACTAACGAAAGAAAAAGATCGTGAGATTCAAATTGTGTTGCCCGTAAAGACGTGAACTTAAATATAAACTTTTTTCGTAACAAAATACTATTATACACGATATGCAAACAGACATTTGTTATTGTGGATATTAACATATATGAAATATATTATGCACCAAACTTATATAATATAAACGATTCAGTCCAAATCAATCGAATTCAATAATAAAGGAGAATAATACTTCCAAACATCCGAAGAGAACTTGTGTACATTCACATGTCTAGAGGGGACCGCCAGCCTATGCTTCATCACTTTCGGCCGTACGGAAACCAGTGCACCCTTTGGGCATGGGGCAATTGGGTGTTGCCCAGATTTGGGGCTGCCCCGCCTAGATCTGGACTCCGCCAGCCTCCCACGACCCTCACTGGCCGTGGGCGAGGGATGCGGCAGCTGGTAGCTACCCCCCACATGGTGAGCTAGTTTCCGTACGATTTCCGATGATCCAACCGTTTGATTGAACTGATTTTTGGAGGCGAACTTCTTCTCTTCTTGATCTATAACTCTACTGGATGAATCATCAAAATAAGATTTCTAAAAAAGTTATTAATGCTTTTATCTGGTGTATCCTTTCTACTGCAATTTGAAGAACCCGGATAGACAAAAACACAAATAACTTTTCTTAAGGAGCTTATTTAGAATATCTGTCTAGTGGAGTTGTAGATTAATAAGAGAAGAAGATCGCCTCCAAAAATCAGCTCAATCCAACGATTTTATCATCAGAAATCGTATGAAAACCAGCACACCCTCTAGGGGGCAGTTGGGCATTGACCATATTTGGAGTTGCCCTGCCTAGATTTGGGCTCCGCCAACCTCCCCTGGCCCTCGCTAACCATTGGTGAGGGCGGTGGTGGCCTCCCCAGCCCCACCACCCTCTCCCCCGGCGAGCAAGCTCAGGCGGCCAGCGGAGCTCGCCCACCAAGTATTTTTTTTAGAAAAAGAAGATAAAATATAAAAAAAAAAGTTTTGTTGCCACATTGTCGCCACGTGTTGCCACGTCATCACCACGTCGTCACCGGCAAAGTCCGATCGCACCACGTATGCATTTTCCGGCCAAAACCCATTGGAAGGACTTAATCGACAAAATTGAAAAAGGTTTAGGACTTATTTGGCATAAAAAAAGGTTTAGAACTAAATTGACTAAGTAGGTAAATGTTTAGAACTTATTTGGCAATTTTCCCTACAGCTTGAAAAACATGTCAAATTAATCGTATAGATCATTAGGATAAAAAACCTTGTTTTTGGAAAATAAACTCTTTCATGACCACATAGGGGAGATATTTGCCTCCTATATATCATGGCAAATCAATCGGATCAAACTTTAATATAAAAAACATGTTTTCAGCTTTTGTGGTCTATTCGTGGTATATTCGACTTTTGTGTAGTACTCATTGAATAATATGATATGTCAATTAGATTCGTGGTATATTTGGCTTTTGTGTGGTACTCATTGAATAGTATGATATGTCAATTAGACCGAACATAATATGAAAAACGTGTTTTGGGAAAATAGATGCTTTCCATGGCCGCATTCATGGAATATTCGACTTTTGTGTAGTACTCCTTGAATAATATGGTATTTTAATCCGATCGAACATAATAATATAAGAAACGTGACTTGGGAAAATAAACACTTTCCATGGCCACATATTTGAGATGTTCGACTTCTATGTAGTACACCTTGAATAACATGGCAAATCAATCAAATCGAACTTTAATATAAGATCGTGCTTTAAAGAATAAACTCTTTCCATGGCCGCAAAGGTACGATATTTAACTTCTATGTAGTTCACCTTGAAAATATGGTATGTCAATCAGATCGAACTTAATATAAAAACATGTTTTGGGAAAATAAACACTTTCCATGGCCACATATGATGGATGTTCGACTCCTGTACAAGGGTAAGCAACTTGAACCACCCAAATCTAGAACCGCCTAGACCGATTGGGAACCGGACCAAACTACAAGTGTCGATCTGGTTCCGAGTTCCCAAAAAGGAACCGATCTTTGGGCAGTCCAATTCTAGGTTCCTATAAAGGTTGGACCAGGCAAGTTAATTTTTTTATATTTTATTAAAAATAAAGATGTCAAAAAAGTTAAAAAAAACTCAATTTAAATTTCTAAAGTTTTAATTTTTATCAAACTTTACCAAAATAATTTTTTTACTAAAAATAAGTAAAGTTTTAGAATTTTTCCGATTCCCAACGGTCCAGGAGTTAGGCACTCCAATTCCCGATTCTGGGAGGAACCAAACTGTCCTACACCATGCACACTTCTACTTTTGTATAGTTTGTCTTGAATAGCATGATATATCAATTAGACTGAACTTAATATAAAAAACGTGCTTTGAGAAAATAAACTTTTCCTTCTCCGTTCCTTATTCTCTCCACCTGTCTGACATATGATGCGAAGGCGTATAAGTACCCATCGTTAGGTTTCGACCCTCACAAGCCTCTAACCTCTAGTATTCTTACTCTATATCTGTCGGTTACCTAAATCTAGAGAAGAGCGAAAAAGAAATGTCTCTACAAATCTCTGCAGTCCCATCTTCTTCTCCAGCTAAAGAAACAAGCCACATCGCTGAACGCCGATTAGCAAATTTTCATCCAGGCATGGAGGGATTATTTTCTCAAATATGTTTCTGATTCCAACGCCAAGGTTGCATTTAATCTATTCCTTTTCTTGGATTATATTCGGAAATTTATTTGTCCATTGTTATGCTTTTTGAAAACTAAGGGCACATAGCATAATTGTCTTGAGTTACTAGGCACCATCTCGCAGCATTGGTCCTTACAAGAAAAATAAAAGAAGTGCCAGTTGAATTGAAACTCCATGAATGAGTTGGTCCTTACATGATTCAAAATTTCCACATGAACCGTATGGCGTGCACATATGGTGGAAAGAATTTCTCCACTATTAATAAAGCTAGTCATAATGGAATAAATGTTTAGGTAATTTCAATTGTTTTTCTTTATCGTAGTCAATTGGGTCATAAACAAGCTAATGTATTTCTTGCACTCTTCCTAAAATTTATGTCATTTTCCTCTAATTAGTGTTCGAACCTTCAAATATATGTTTATTGTAGAGTTCTCATGCCACAGCAGAGGATCGAATTGAGAGATTCAAGGGAGACATGAAGAAAATGTTGACAGAAGCTGTGGATAAGCCTTTGCAGAAGTTGAACTTGATCGATCAAATCCAACGCTTAGGAATTGCCTACCATTTTGATAATGAGATTGACCAGCAGTTGGAACAAATCCACAGAAACCATTTTGAGATTCACGTCTACAGTGATGATGTTGACCTACACACAGTTGCTCTTCTCTTTCGATTGTTGCGACAAGAAGGTTACACAATTTCAAGTGGTAAGTGATGTTCTAATTCTCATTGATGGACCAATTGTTGAAATTATATTGAAAGATACTAGTTGATGGTCCATTTGGCTAATTTGAGAGGACACATAACATCACTATCTTGTTTAGTTCACTCTTGTTTTGATTTTTTTAAGGACTTTTTCTCTATACAATCCCGAGTTCTTCAAATTTTCTTGCTTTGAAAGGTAAAAGTCCTTTCTTCTACTTCCTCAGTTTAGTACGTCATTTTAACATAGATTCCAGTTGGTCTATATCTTGAACATAAATATTTTTATAGTATCTCATGATGGCATCTTTTCCCACGTTTGATTTGGCCAATCAGAAATCTTTAACAAGTACAAGGATAGCAAAGGGCATTTCAACGAATCACTCATTGCCGACGTGCAGGGGCTACTAAGTCTATTTGAAGCTTGCCATCTGGCGTTTCATGGTGATGATATTTTGAATGATGCACTTACTTTTACTATAACTCACCTGAAATCAATTGACCAACGAAATGTGAGCCCTAGTCTCAAAAAACAAGTGAGACATGCCCTAAACCAACCAATCCACAAGGGTATACCAAGGATAGAGGCGAGGCGTTACATTCTACTTTACCAAGAGGAGCCTTCGCACAATGAAGTCCTGTTATCCTTAGCTAAACTCGATTTCAACTTATTGCAAGAGCAACACCAGAAGGAACTCGGCAATCTTACAAGGTTAGCTTCATGATAGCATGTCTGGAGTACCGAGATGTTTAAGAGCACTAAATCGTCGTTGACTCGTACAATTTCAATTTAACTTGAAGGTAAAATTCATTTGTAGTGACAATGACTGTTAATCTCTTTGCATCATCGGTCTAAAGTACATTTTATAATTCTATCGATGATGTATTTGCCTTAAGTAAGATTCGTTGGTAAACTATAGGTGGTGGAAAGATTTAGATGTAGAAAGGAAGTTCCCATTTGCTAGAGATAGGCTTATGGAGATGTATCTGTGGATGTCGGGAGTTTATTTCGAGCCGGATCATGAAGCCGCTAGGGAAATACTAACCAAAATGGCCTGCGTGATTACCATTATCGATGACATATATGATGCCTATGGCACATTTGAAGAACTAGAACCCTTCACAGAAGCAATTGAAAGGTACAATTCACACTCGATGCTTTTCTCCATTTTGCCAATTCTAAACGTACTTATTCTGATATGATCAACCATTCTGAGCTTGAATTTAGGTGGAACATCGATGCTGTAGATGGATTGCCAGAGTACATGCAAGCATGTCACAAGATAGTTCTTGATTTGTATGATGAATTTGGCTATGAGGTGAACAGAAAAAAGGAGGATCATACCAGCTCTTCTATGCAAAAGAAGCGGTAAGCGATTCGAAGTTGTGTCGATCAAATGCAATTTTTTACTCTGTCCACTGGCAACAAAAAAATCGGGTTTTTGGATAAGGATGAGATATTGCCATATATTTTTAGTCCACTAAACACATTAAAGTTCGAATAATGACGTAACTTTATGTTTGAAAACGAATCCTTAGATGAAAAACCTAGTGAGAGCGTACTTCATCGAAGCCAAATGGTTCCACCAAAACCACGTACCGACAATGGAGGAGTACATGCCCAATGCATTAACAAGTGCAGCTGTTGAATTGCTGTTGGTGATAACGTTGATAGGAATGTAAGATATTGCAACAAAAGATGCTTTTGACTGGCTGTTATACGGCGACTCCAAGATGGTGAAGGCTCAAAAATTAGTCGGTCGGCTCATGGATGATGTGGCTGGGCACAAGGTATAAAAGTTATACCAGTGAACAACATTAATTAATCTAAATTTTGTCTTATAGATTTTATCAAGGTATAGATTTTTGTCTTATACAAGTGGCCGATGCATGGAAGGACATTGACGAAGGTTTGCGCCGTCCGACTATCGTCCCCAGGCCACTCCTGCTGCGATTCCTCAATTTCGCCCGAACCATGCATTTAGCGTATAAAGATGAGGTAGATCACTACACTCATGCTGAAACCAAGTTTAAAAAGCTCGCGACTTCTCTGTATGTCATTCCATTGCCAATGTAATGGTCTGGAAGAACAAGGTAATTACTAGCCGTCGTAGATTGCATGAGACAGTTTCCCAATCTCTTCTGTGTACAATTTGAATTATGTGTCAGCACTTTATCAGTGCTCTTGTCGGGCCTGAGAGTCCCTTTTGTCTGAGGGTTGCCAATGAATTAAATAAGGAGTCTGTAATGTACGGCATTGTAATATATTAATGCTCTATAATCAGTGGTTGAATTCCTTTTTCTATATCAAACACAATTTATTTGATATATACTCACCACAGTCTTAGTACACTATGACCAATACAAATTATAATATCTAACAGAATGGGTGCCGACTTCCCCATTTTTGGACAGAAATACTTCATTTGTAGGTTGTTTACCTGATCTTGGGATTATTCAATCATTTTACCCTTTCTATATTAACTCTAACCTACTTTGCATAGTCATGGTCGTATTATAATGATCCATATTTGTTGGAAGAATAATAACAATTTGAATGGTATAAAATTAACGCAAGGGAATAAAATAATCTCCCTTATTATGCAAACATAATACAAAACGATATAATAGAGCGATATAAATATAAACCATTCACAAACATAAGGTGATTTTTTTTTACATTGAAAACTTCTGTGGTGTGGTGTAAGGAGATAACAAATAATGAGACCAGAGTCTATACAAAATCTTCACTCTCGACAAAATTGGGTGAATAATGTTTTTCTTTAGTTAATACTAGCAGCACATAGCAACAACAACATCAAGAACACCATTCTTGACAATACATATGAATTTCACAAGAGATCAATAACACATCTTACCAAAAAAAAAATGCACGTTCAAGGCCCTTGTTTGTTAGGTGAAAAAATTTGACATTTCTAGAAAATATTTTCCAAAGAATTATTTTAGAAAATTGATAATATACTTCGATGTTGAACTAAAAGAAAAAAAAAACAATAATAGGAATTCTTTTTCATCATTTGAAAAGAAGTACCCACTTTTATTTTTCTAGATAGACATGCACTATTTAAGTGCTAGTACATTGAGCACAAGTAATGAGGTCTCAAGCTCAACCCTCTACGGACTCGAGCCTAGTCCCTGGCACTAGCTTTGAGACATTAGTACTAGTGCTCAAATCCCTAGAGCACGGGACTAAGACCCAATTGTCCAGGCACATATCCCAATGCTCAAGCCCTAGTCTATCGAGGCTGGGTATGAGATGTTAGTTTTTGTGCCTAAATACCAATGCCAGCACTCAAGTCCCTAGTAGAACGAGGCTGGCCTAGGACCTTGAGATAGTAACATATATCAAAACCGAAGTCCATGCTTTCACATCATCAATCTCAAAATTTTTCGATCAATATTTTGAGGGCATTATTGTTGGAGAACTTGCTAACAAGGTGTAAAAAGTTATTTCTGCTATTGTAGAAAGTTTCTTGTGACGACCTAGCCCCCTACATGGCCAAGTTGCAGCTGAAGCTTATATTGTTATTGAATAGCGAAAAGCTTTATGTAGTAGTATCAAAAGAGACAATCATTTAATTACTTGAAAAGTTTTCCCAAACGATAGGAGCATAATTTTTAATAGGAACATCATTTGGATTCTTTTCTCCCTTTATAAGAAGAACATTCTCAAGTTGAAAGACTAATCTAAACAAACAATCTTGGCCCAAAAAAAAAAAAAAAAAGTCGGGCATGCCTCATGAATAAGAGTACACGAATGCAAATGCTGCAGGCTGTAATGTGGATGCCTTTCTAGGAAGTGAATAAATGACATCCTGAGATTAAAGGTAAGTTAAAAATGAAACCGCAATTTGGTCGTTGTTCATATCCATCCCAAGTTTCAACAATTCGTTTTATCAAAAGGATGCTTGTTATCAAATAAATTGTAGCCTCCATGGATCTGCCTCACTATTTCTATGGAAAAGCTTACCGTATAATGACTTCTATGCTTTTCACCAACTGAATGACTGCCGGATATCTGAGTCGGTCATGGTGATATTGACTTTTTTACTCAGACATAAATTTATTTAATTCCCAGTTTCAGTTGACTGAGATAAAGTTCGCTCAACTAGTATGGATCAGATATTTTAATTTGGAGCTATATTACATGATTCTAGCACTTAACTGGACCTATCCTTCAGCCACATCATTAGTTTGATAAAAGTAAACAACAGCATACTGAGCAAGGCTACGTTTGAACTACTTATTTCACTAACTGGATCATTTTGATAAAGCTCGGTGGGCAAACTGGGAGTGTGCGGCTATGTTGGTGCACGGAAAGACCCTGCTCCCATCGACAATCGCTGTCTCCCTCACGTCACAGAACATTGCGTTTTGGCAAAGGATGCTTAGGTGCTGCATGATTGGCACCTATTTCTGATTTAGAATAAGTTCTAAACCAAAAAAACTCATTATGAACTAGAAATCTATTTGCTACCCGATTTTATTTTTTCTATTTCTGAAATAGGTTTCTTGTTTATAATTGGTTTTAGGCCAATAATAAGAAACAAAAAAAAAGAAGAAGCTATTTCTAGTTTTTGGACCCCAAATCAGAATGAGCTCTCTTCTTCTTATTTCCCTTGACCTAGTCATTTCTGCCTCTCCTCTCCTCTCGATCGACGCTTCTCTGCCCACCTTGTCTGATCGCCTCGGCCTTTGCCTCAACCTCCACCTTGGTCGCACGCCCCCGCCTCATCCTCCACCTTCATCTCCGGCTCCACCTTGCCCTCTGCCTCCGCTCGCCTCCACCTCCTCCACCTCTGCCTCAGCTGCACATGTCCACCTCGTCCTCCGCCTTCGCCCGTCCTTCGCCTCGTCTCCGCCTCTGTGCTCCACCTCCAACTCTCTCGCTCACTCTGTGTGTGTGTGTGTGTGTGTGTGTGTGTGTGTGTGTGTGTGTGTGTGTGTGTGTGTGTGTGTGTGTGTGTTACTTGAGTGCTGCTCAAAAAACTTGTGGGTCGAAGAACATGGTAGGTTCAATGTGTTTGGGAGAACATGATGGGTGAGAAAATGACGAAGTCCAAGCAAGCTACAGTTGGGAGGCGGTTCTATTGAGGATGTCTACTTAGGCTGAGTTTGATATATTATTGATGGAATGACACTTCGATAAATTTGATAACGATGCATTCTAGTAAAAGAAATCCACAAACTATCAATTCAGATTTCTCATGTTTGCATATTTTCATTTCATAGGCTTGCATGTACATCAAAAGAGGGCTTTCAAAGATCCCTCTATTATTCATTAATTGTGCTTATCTTGTTCAGAGTCTTCCCTTTCCAATTAGAGAAATTTGGATGGAACATATCACAGTTAAAATTGCCAGGGTGAATGATTTGTCAGTTCTCTCTTTGCTAGTTATGAGCAACCTCAAAAAGAAAAAGAAAAGAGGAAAGTGCTTGAGACAAATGAACAACCCAACATGATTGAAGGACATAAGTCTTAGGCTATCACCGTTTTCTTACTTTATTTTTTTAATAGGAAACAAGCCTAACACTAACAAAATAAGTCAATTTACAATGAAGTATTTCATTTTCATTAATATGAACATCTTGCAATCTAAAAAATTATATTTTTTAAAAAATAAAATAGAATCGGAAATAGAATTTTTTTTTTGTCATATCATGCAGATTTCTATTTCTGAAATAAAAATTCTATGTTAATGGTAAACACATTTTTTCCATTAGAAACTCATTTTAAACTAGAAATAGAAAAATCTAATTCTTGACAGAACTAGATTTCTGAAAGAGAAATTGAATTATGTGTAGCCTCAGTGTGCTCCTGTTGTACTTCCCTCAAGTGAAGAAAGTAGCTCTGCACCATCAGCAAGCCAATGTTGTTTAGCGATGCGGACAAATAGAGTCCCTGAGCCTAGCCGATTATTTTGGAGCTCAACTATGGGCCCTTGAAAAACAGATCATCAATCATGACAATGACACCAAACCCCGTGGTGGAAGTGTTGGTAATCTTGGCCTCAACCATGCGCACTCTATTTTGCGAAGTTTTTGTAGAACCACTGTCAACTGTCCTAAAACTTATACCGTTAGGTGAATACATAGTTTAATATTTAAATACTTTCACACTCTCTTTCACGCTTAGTCTGGTCTTTTTTTTTTTTTTTTGCCTAGTACTAAGCATGGAAAGATTTTGGGGAGACAGGGGCCTAGTAAGATTTTAACTCAAGACCTCCCACTCTGATATTATGTGAAGTTTTTGTAGGACCAATGCCAACTATCCTAAAAGATTAAGCCGTTTGGTGAAGATATAGTTTAATATTTAAATACTTTCACATGGTTGGCTTGCGGCTGCTCACAATATCGTGGAAGTAGAAGTGGAGGTGGCTTAGATTCTTCTTCTTGAGGCCAAGCTGTTCCGGAAGCAAGCTTCTTGAGAAAATGTGAAAATTTGCAGTAAAGAAAATGGTGAACGTGAAGAGGAGAGAGAAGATGAAGAGCTTTGTAATGCAAAGAGAGATGTGAAAAGGGTGTTATCATGGGGGGGAAGCCTTTAAATAAGGAGGGTAATGGAGAAAATGCGTTGAGGTAGGATAAACAAGAGGGTAAGTTTGGATTTATCGGAGTTGATGTACCAACTCAATGTACAAATTGATGCAACATATTGCAAAAGGACATCTGAAATGGATATCTTAAATATATTGAATGAGTTGCACAAGACATCTAATAAGTAATAACAGTTTGGCATTGGCCCTCATAATATACTAATTATTTAATTCAATTTCTAGAAACATAACGGCATTCGAAATGAATTTCTTTTTTCACGGAATAATTACGGCAAAGGAGCCTGACTGTGAGGGAATAACAAAAGGCAACACGGTCATTCAATTGCACATCAAAGATAAAAACATAACGGTTGGATTTGCCTAGTATAATTTAAAAAAAAAACTGGGATTTTCGTTTATAATGAGATTAGCAGATTTAGGATTAGGGTTTCAATGTCAGGAAATTCAAGATGCTAACTTACTCTCTATAAGATAGGATTTTAATCTTTCTTGAATAATTAATTAATTAATTAAGTATACTTTATCTTGTAAGATAGCAGGAAGTGCTCGTCATAGCCTGCTGTCCAACTCACCTCTAGAATGAATAGTGTGCATTCCATTATTTACTGAAGTGTGATTATTATGTGGTCCATTAGAGTGACAGGTAATGCTAATTTTTGACTAAAATGATTTTATACACATTGATGACCAAGTGACACGGCAGAACCCACTTATATTCCCAACAAACACTTTCAAAGATCAATCATCAGCGTTACTCTACAGTGAGTTTGGCAATGCATAATTATTGCTCTGTGACAAAACCATCGTCTTCCTGCTCTATTCGTCCTTATCATGAAATTAAATCTCCCAGATGAGCAACTTTCATTCAAATATTTTCGATAGATAGGAATTGCCCAGTAGCACAACCCATCGTATCGACCTTTCCCTTTTTTGCCGTTATCAATCTGCTAAGTACAAAGCAAACCTAGCTCCGATTTACTATTCTACCTAACGCCCTCAATCACAATTTTTTATAGAAGAGCCCTACCCAATAAGTAGTGTGTTAGTCATTCATTCCGCTCATCATATCATTCATAAAGTAAAGAACTTATTTATCGTTTGGTAAAGTACAAACAGCAATTGGAAAATTATAATAAAAATTAATAGATACCAAAGAAACAGACAAAAGTAGCCGATCCACCAAACTAAGCTGGGACATCTCGTGAACATGGATCAATAATGGAAGACATAAACATTGTACTCCACGACGGTGTCCCCGGTCTTGCGGTCGAACGTGTGCGTCTTCGCCCGAGCGTACCCGCGGCCAAACCGGAAGAGTCCGCTCCCTCCAACAATTGCCATCTCCCGCACGCCGGAGAACACCGCGTTCCGGCCGAGCACGCTCAGCGTGCTCCCGTTGTACTTCCCCTCGGTGAACATGTAGTTCTGCACCATGAGCAGCCCGACGTCGTTCTGCGAAGCCAGGGCGTAGATCCCCTGGGCCCGGCCGACCTCCTTGGAGCTCATCTCGGGGCCTACAGTCAGCGGGTCATCGATCATGACCAAGGCGCCGAACCCCGTGGCCGAGGAATTGGTCATCTTGGCCTCGGCGACGCGCACGGCGGTCGGGTTACGCCCGCTCACAATGTCGTGGAAGTAGAAGTGGAGGTGGCTCAGCTTCTCCTTCTTGAGCCCGAGCTCCTGCGGAAGGAGGTTTCGCGCGAAGGTGTGAGGGTTCGCGGAGACAAACATGGTCGACGTAAAGAGGAGAGAGAATACTACAAGCTTTGCGATCCAAACAGCCATGGCGAGAGAGAGAGAGAGAGAGAGAGAGAGAGAGAGAGAGGACAGGGGCAAAAAGGGTTTCGTCGAGGGGAGGGTTTCATAGAGGGGGCAGATGGAGAAAATTTGTGTTTGGTGGAGAATAATAATTATACTTTTAAAGAAGATACTAATTTGCGGAGTCGTTAAGACGAGGCGACCAAATAAGACAGACTGACATGGTCAAAGACATATGGTGGACCTACCATTTACGCGCTAGAAGAAAGTGACTAATTGTCGGCGCAATTCTTTGTCATTAATGATTATTAAAAATGTGTCTTGAATTTGAATCCAGAAGAAAAGTTGCCCAATTTAAGTTGATGTCTTGATTTGAATAGTTTTCTAGTTAGATGAATAAGTACTGGATGTTATTTGACTGACTTCGGCTTGTGATGTCGTGTTTATTGTAAAAGAGAATATCACTGTAATTTGATGAAATCCATGTCAATCATGTATGGGAAGCCTTCCAAGATATTTGTTTCACTTGAAGATGAGCGTAATGCAATTTTTGTTAATCATATCAATGAATTTAATGTGGTTATTAGTCAATCAAATCTAATTGATGTTGACTTTTGGTGTTGAGGTGTGTGTCGGGCTATTTCAAGGCAAGCTTCGAGTGTCCAACAAGGTGAAGTATAAGGAATTGAAGAGTGAGATAGAGCGCAATGTGAAGAGCCTTCCAAACATCTTGGGCTGTCCATTTACTCCAGAAGAATTTGATGTGGGCGAGAGCTGCAAGAGACCCTAAAGCTGTGCTGCATAGAGAATTTGAAGCAAATGGAGGTGAACCAATCCGGGGTCTACCATAGGCGGACTTGATCGCGTCGACGGTGGAGAATAGCGGATTTTTCCGGCGAGGGAAGTTGGGTAATTCCATAAGATGCTCGAGTGGCTGGATCGGACAACAGAGCAGACGTCTGAGCATTATGAATCAAAGTTCCAGTGTCCATCTTGAAGCACAAATCGAGAGAAAAAGAAAAAAAAAACTATCCAACAATGGAGCAAAGCTGTCGATCAAGCTAAGATGAAGTTGCTAGAAATAAGGCATCAGTTCAAAAACTATGCTCTTTCTCTCTGACATATTAAAGTGCACACTAATATGATAAGTGCAATAATTCAATATCCTGCCGTTTTATTTATTTGCTATGCTAAGTCACTAGAGATTATATCTCATCTAATATAATAAAGTGGATTTGGATAAAATAATAAGGTATTGATCAATATTAGCATTTCGGTGTTCTTTGATTGTTATTAATTTTTGTTAAGGTAATGAAAAAAAATTGAATTCTGAGATTGATATTGATGTACTTTTTACTATTCTTAACAAGATGCAATTAAATTTTTTTGGCTATCAATGAAAGAACCAAATCACTCACGCACATGTTAAAGTTTTTCCATGGTTTGGCCCTTGCATCACCTTAATTAAGTTAATGAGGAAAGTGTCTAGATATATATAATTATATTACCTCGAATCCTCAAAGACCTAAGACAAAACTAAGGTTGTCAAATATTTCGTTTCAGGCAATTTTCGTGTTCCATTTCATACTTGTAATGTCAAAAAACGAGTTGAAAGTTTCATATAGAAGTGTCAAACGATGAGAATGTTTAACTACTCACATTTAGTAATATTTTCAGCTTTTGTTTAGGTACTCGAATTTCTTAATATTTTAAACTATTTATTCGTATATTACCCTGGCGATGCATTTTAGAGCAATTTAATTATATGTCTGACGTCGCGTTCTTTTACAAACCATGTGCGACTCGATCGTCTCTGGGAACGTTGCTTTAAGCCCCATTTGGTCGATTGGAATCAGCGATTAAGCAATCAAAATGGGGGTGAAAGAAATCAAAAGGTAAAGTCAGACCAGGGATGACCAGTTCAGTCCCATTCCCTAGGTTTGATAGGATGTAAGGACCGAAATCAAACCCAGCAACTGATCTTTATGATATCAGATTTGCAGATGGTCTTATATGACAAGAAAATAAATTGGAAGCGCAAGAAGTTTGTCACCACAATGATTTCAAATCCCAACAAAATGCATGTTCCCATTAAAAGTAAAAAAGAACTACTGCATATAATCTTTTTTGTTATAGCATCGGTTACAAAAAAACGTAACAAAGAACAAAGTCTAATCAACATGGGGCATCCCATGGAAATGAAGATACGAGAGAGAGGAGAGGCTATTGCTCACTCTATATCTGCATATGGAGGCTGTCATGATAAATCACCATTACACTCAAACAGGTTCACAGAGATGGCATTTACTTTAAATTGGGTGAAGCCCCAGCATCTCAATGCTCAAGTTCCACTAAGAGCGAATTCGATAATCTGATCAGAGCTTCTTCTTTTGTTTTTTAAGTCATCCGGTGGCCAAATTATCATCAAGAAGTTTAAGTCAATATTCATGAACTGATGAGTTCATTAATGGGTTCTTCACCACTTGTTCCTCTTGAGTTTTCAACAATCATGATTGAGATGGATACCATTAGGAGTGAACAATTGGGCTGATTGGATGTTTTACCCGGGAACTTGCTCAAACTGACCTTATCAACTCCAACCGGTTCACACAGTAATTTGTTCGCTTTCCAGATAAAACGATTGGAGACTTAGGGTCCATTTGTTTGGCGAAAAATAAAACACTTTCGAAAATATTTTTCAGAAAGTCATTTTCCCGGGAAAATGACAATTTTCTGAAAATATTTTCACAAATTTTTGTTCTTTCCAACCGTCGGATGGCAACCAGCAACTGGCAAATGGTGGCGGTGGCGATGGCGGCAGCTGGCAACGATGGCTGATGGCAGGTTTTATTGATAATTTGGTTGACATCGATGATCGGTTGGTTGCCGGAAAATGTTTTTCTTTTTTTGGAAAAGGAAAACATTTTACTTGATTTTAGAAGAAAACTTTTCATTGATTGGAAAACATTTTCATAGGCGAGTTATTTTCTGCCCCAGAACACCACAACTTTCGAAAAATATTTTCTAGAAGAATATTTTCCGCAAAATGAACGAAACTTTATGGTCCATTCGTTTGACGGAAAATAATCTTCTGAAAAATATTTTTTGAAAACAAGGCTATTCGGGGGGGCGGAAAATATTTTCCTAAGGAAAATGTTTTCTAATCAATAAAATATTTCCTTTCAAAACTAAGGAAAATGTTTTCCGTTTTTGAAAAGCGGGAAACATTTTCCGGATCTCTCTCTCTCTCTCTCTCTCTCTCTCTCTCTCTCTCTCTCTCTCTCTCTCTCTCGCGTCGTGAGTCTACGAGTAATTTAATAGTAGGATCTTTGATCGTCGGACCATCGGACCATCGTTGGACTCCACCGCCGCCACTGGTCGCCGAATAATTTCCCAAAAGAAATTTGTCAACAAATTTTTCTGAAAATTTTTAAGTTTTAAATGAACACCGAAAAATGTTGTTATTTTTTAGGAAAATAATTTTCTGGAAATTATTTTTCTAAAGTCATTTATTTTTCACCAAACGAACAGACCCTTAGCGTTGATCAATTTAGTCCCCACTTCTATACATTGAACCGATCGATTTTACAGAAAAATAGGCCTTGCAAGACAAAGTTCTAGGATTGAACCGGTTTAAAAACCCGTTCACTGCTGATCCAACCTTAATATTTTTACTCTTTTATCAGATCTTTCCCTTTTTAACAGCTTCACTGGATTTCGCGATTGGTCACTTTGCTCTCCACTTCGTTTGATTGACACTTTTCTAGATGGCGTCAACTCATTCGATCTTACAGATGCACTTATTTCTTTTACACAATCTATTCCATCACTCTCTTCTAGCCCTTTTCTTCTTCTTCCCTCTTCAAAGAGTCACCAAATGAGTCGATGTTCTGTCGATTTTGCCCTGCACAAACCTCGCGGCGGCGCCGTCCTTCAACAGGCCTTGTTACGGGAGTCGGAACTGCCGTGAGTCGCCGTCGTTCATGAGGTGGAGCCGGCATTACGAGCGAGGGCCCCCTTTTTTTATTCACATATTTGGTTTTCCGTGCAATATCCTCGAACTTAGCACAAAATAAGACACGATATCCTTTGATTTGAAGTGAAGGGGCGGGTGGTTCGCTCTTTTGTTCTCATTGTTTGTTTCACTTGAAAGGAGATAATTCGTTTCCTCTTTTTGTTTGGGAGGGAAGTCTTAAATCTTTAAACGAAGTTCCAATATTTTTTTAACGAAAATTATTGACATAGTGGTCCAGTCTCAAGATTTTCCCATGATACATACTAACATGTAAGCGATTTTTCAACAAAATTTAAAAGTAAAATATTACATTGACATTCATACCATAAGTTTAGTACTGATTGGACAATTTCTCTATTTGCAGAAGGAAGATGAAAAGACTGTAAGGAGAGAGAATGTCCATGGAGAAAAATGTGAAAAATGCCCATTGGTGCACATGTCAATCGACCAATAGATTTGAGTATGCCTTAATTGGAAATGTTTTTTAGGGGGCGAGGGGGGCAGGCAGCGATAACAGTTGATGCAAATTTATTTACAGGGGATTTCTTTTTCAATTGACTCTTTCTATGAAGTAGATAAAGACATTCGAATTGAATTACGTATATATCTGACCCCTTATTTTTTTTTCTCTGTTGCTTTTTACACTTGAATCATAAGATTATTTAACTTTCGCATTATTTCGCAATAATAATAGAACTTTCATGATGAATTTTAAATGTTCATGATAAACTCTTTCCCTCCTCGCAAATGTATTGAGCTAGGCCCACCGAGCCCGCAAACTACTATATCATTCTTTGTTGGTGCATCTTTCCAGTTTCGCTTTGACCAAGAGGTTGCTAAGGGGGTGCACTGGGACGAGAGAGATGGTTGGATCTACTAAACTTTTGAAATCATAAGATACGACCTCAACGATATGGCTACTAGATTTTTTCACCTAACATGTAAACTTCGCACTTTTCTTTTTCGCTCTTCTGTTACCGCGCGATATTTCTTAAAACAAGAAATTGGTTGGTGAATGACCCAAATCAATACTCCGATGCATCATACAATGAACTTTGCAAGCAAGCCTTAACTTAATTGACATAATGACATCTTCGAATGCCCTAATCCTCCTTGTGTATGCCTCTTTACTGTTGGAAAGATATCATAACTTACTCCATACATTACTAAAATGCAATTTTTTGTATTTTTCATGAATTACAAAATTAATTAACTAAAGAATCTAATTCTCCATAGCTAAATAACATATAATCTAAGCTAGGAAATAACATATATGAATTCCTAATATAAGCTAAAATCCTACTCAACCAAGAATAATATCCTAGAATGTAAAATCTAGCTAAAATTATCCTAACAAAAATATCTAATATGCAATCTAAATTAATTATGCAAATTAATCTAAATGTGCTAATTAAGCTAAACATGCAATAAATGTAAACAGGCAAATTACTCTAAACATGCAAAGAAAATAAAACACATCAAATTTATTCTAACATGCAAATGACATCTAAATTAACCAACTTAAGCAAATTAAACATGAAGCACACAACAAATACTCGGATCAAAATTTGGAAACAAAGATTTTTTATCTTTTAAAAAAAAGGAAAATAATATTTCAAAAAATGGAACCGGGTCGGTTCGGACCCGACCCGCTCGCTGGGGCCAGAGAGAACAGAGAAAGACCGGGCTGGGCCCCCAAATGGCCCAGTCCAGATTCCCTTTTTTTTCCACGCGCAGCTCCACTCGGCCTACACCAATTCCAACCAGCCCAAAGAGACCCAGCAGACAGGCCTGGCCCCCCCAGTTTGCACACCCAGAACCTGCACGAATCCAGTTCGCGCCCAAGCCCGCGACAGACTCGGCCCAACCCCTTTGGGTCTTCTTCTTCACGCGAACAACGCGCGGATGGACAGCGCGCAGAGCTCCTTCGCCTCCCGTTGGGCAATGACCGGCGGCCCCGGAGGGGCGCATGAAACACGATCGGCTCGCCAACGATTCTCCAACGTCGACGCATCTCAAGCAAGCAGCCAAAAATCACACGAAACAGAATAAAAGCATGGCATATTCACTCAGACAATTCGTCGAACAGGTTGAATGCAGTGAGGATCACTAGCTTGCAGGACCAAACAATTCGAGATCTTGAACTAAAATGCATCAGGGATCAGCAAACGAGACACACATGCAAGAATAATCATCATGGAAGCTTCACAATTGATCAAATCGACTATGGTCCGTCTCGGTCCAAAAAAATTCAGTAAAACCAGGCAATAAGGGGGGCACGGGAATGCAGCAAAAGAGTAATAATATGTAACCCCTACTCGGTACGAGGACGGTGGCAAACCAGTGCAAACCAGTGCAATCAAACGAACTTGAGTCGTCAACGAAACCACCCGAACGTGATCCTCGGAAAGCTGCTAACAAGGCAGCCGCAACAAAACTCACCGGTGAAGGGAAAAATGAACTTGGGGAGCTGTGGATGCTTTGCTGGAGCCGGAAGTCAGACGGAGAGGCGCCGGAGTCGTGGGTCTCAAATCAGGGCCACCGTCCTCGTCTTCTCTCCTCTGTCTCTCTTTCTTTTTCTCTCTCTGTCTAGACGTCCCCTATGTGTTTTTTCAGAAAAAGCTCCCCCCTCCTTTCTGCCTTCGACGAACTTTTTTCCTTAGCTAAGGAAATATTTGGTCAAACATTTGACCGAATATTGCTATTTTTCTCTTTTCCTCTTTCATTGTCCTGTTTCTTATTTTAAAACAAATGTAATATGCTCAAAATTTGCCTCAATATTTCTTTTCCTATCGCAATCAAAACATAAAACCGTCCAAGATTTTCCCTGATATGCAAAATGCCCCTATTAACTATATGCAAAAAATAAAAAGAATAAATGAAATAAAATGAAATTCCTATTTTAACTTATGCAAAATGAAGTCAAAAATTTAGGTGTCAACATTTATGATATAGCTAAAAATCGAAACGACAATAACTAATTCCTTTGATATCACATTCGCAAATGGTCCTATGCAGCAAAATAATTGGAAAGCATTGTAAGCTAGTCACCACAATAATTTCAAAATTTTAAGAAGATACATGTTCATATTGTTATTTGCAAAAGCATACCAGAAAACATACCATAAGAGAGAGAGAGACGGAGATAGAGACAGAGATAGAGAGACAGAGATGAAATCAAGCCACCGTCCTCGGGACATTAGCGCATCCGTGATAAGTGCCAGGATTGATTGAAACGCGTACAGATGGGCTCACTCTTCAGATTTTTCAGTTGCTCTTTCCTTTTCCACGATCTTGTTTGTTTGTTAATCTGTCTCTTCTCCCACTCGGTTCGTCTTCTTCTTTTGCAACCCCAACGCGATCAATTTCCTCTCGACGCCTTTGTGTCTTCGCGGCCATCCATTGGAGTTGAGTAGCTTGCCGTCCTCTGATCCATTCTCGTTCAGAAGACACATCCGGTGTTTCGGGCGAGGCCTTCTTTCTCACGTCTATGACTGAATCTGTAATGTCCTCAAAGACAAGCACAATGAAGATTACAATAAGCTTTGGCATGCAGAACTCAAGTGGGGATTGCTCGCACAAAATGAGGAAGTACATAGGAGAGGGAGCTCCAGAACAAAACCCAACGAGTAGAGGCCCAGACGAAAACTCAAATGCTGCGCGTTTGACGATTTTTAAAGAGCGCTTTTGGATGGAAAATGCAGCGTCACGCTATGCCACGGCGGTGTGATCAAAGCATCGAATGGTCGGACTTATTAAAGCACGCATTTAAGTTAACTAAATACAATAGTACTACTCATTGACGAACCTACAAATTGAAATTCCAGAATATATATATATATATATATATAATTCCAGAATATATATATATATATAGATATATATATTGACCAAAAAGAAATGTCTAGAAACTCAATTTAACATTTCACAACAGTTCAAAATCTATTTGTGCTTTTGTCCCTCATTCTTCATTGTAGACTTTCAATCTTAATACATTGTTTACTTATAAAGTCACTTTATCTTTGCTAGGAAATTTACTTTTAACCTCTCTTTAACTTCGAAGCTAAGTCTATCATAAATCTTGATCATGCTATGTTAGTAGTGAAAACATACATTTTAGGCTCTGTTTTTTTTTTTTTTTGGTAAATACATTTTAGGCTCTGTTTGTTTGGTAGAAGATGAATAATTTGAAAAGTGATTTCTTAAAAATGATCTCTTGTATTGTTTACAGAGATGAATGAATAAAGATATTTTTCACAAAAATATCTTGACATAAATTATTGGCTAACTATTTTAAGTAAGACAAGCAATTATGATGAAGCTTAATGTGATTTTTATTCCAAACGAAATCGGGGCATTCCTTCATTTGTAAATTATAATTAAGTTAGCCTGAGAAAAGAAAGAAAATAGAAAAAAATATTACCAGGTGTTAGGTGGAGAAAGTGTCAACGACAACTTTTCATAAACCACCAGTCGCAGCCTCGCATTCATTTAAAAGTTAGTTGGCTGATTGTTTGAAAGGAGACAATGACCACAAAAAATAAAAAATAATAGGAAGAGAAAAGAAAAATCGGGAAAATAAGGTAAGTGTGCAATGGGGAAAGAGTACCGTTCGTCCTTGAAAATTGGCAGGGGTAGGATTCCCAACACCATTGGCAAAAATCGCAAGCGTCACGGGACTTGCCTAACATTGGACATCCATGAACATGAGGATGACATGTGCTTGGTATATCAGGCAACCTTTGTAGCGATTCACAATGAAGGAGCTCTAATGTCTGCAACTTGTATAGTTTCGATAGACCAGGTAACCTCCCCAAGGATCTACAACCTTCAATTGATAATACTTCCAGGGAATTTGGCATATCAAGTAAAACTCGCAATGATTCACAATCACTGATGTGCAAAGTCTGCAAGTTATGTAGTTTTGACAGATTGGGTAACCTTTCAATCTTGTGGCATCGGGTAATAGATAAACTCTGTAATGATTTCATTTCTCCCAAATCTTGTATCTCAATTAGCTGCACGGATCCACAAATTCTCAACTTTTCAAGCTTCCCCAAGCTTAGTAGCCCTAATAGCCTCACCAGCGATTTACAATTGTACATCTCTAAGCAACGGAGATTATCTAGTTGTTCCAACTTGAGCTCTCTCAACTGCCATCCATAGAGTGATAATCGGGGCAAAAATCTCAATTCGGAGAAGAGTGGTTGCTTTGTTGTTGGCTTGACAAATAGCAACTTCAAATGGTGAAGACCTGAAGGAAGCCCTGGGAGAGATCCAAGTTCATCATAATGTACGAAAAGCTTCGAAAGATTAGGAGGCCATGTGATATCTGGACTTCCACAACCAGGGAATCCCATAAATTCAAGATTCTCCAACATCCCAATGGACTTCGGTAGCTCTCTTATCATACTCCCGCGCATTTGTAAATGCTTCAGCTTTTTAAGATATCCAATAGAAGTAGGCAGCTCTCTAATATTTGTTTGTCGCAAGTCTAAGTGTACCAATGATTCTAGTCCTCCAATGGAATTTGGGAGCCCCTCCATGCGGGTGTATCCCAAGACCATTCTCTCCAACCTTTTCAAATCTCCAATAGAATTGGGTAGCTCTCTTATCTCACTAAAAATCATAAATAAGTGGCGCAACCTTTTAAGATATCCAATAGAAGTAGGCAGTGATGTGATCTTTGAACGCTGCAAGTCCAAGTCCAACAATGATTCTAGTCCTCCAATGGAGTTTGGTAGGCCCTTTATCCCAGTGTACCCCAGGTTCATTTCTTCCAATCTTTTAAGACCTCCAATAGAATGAGGTAACTCTTTGATTCCCGTGTTGAACAAATTCAATACAAGCAACGAGCTCAGTTTTCCAATGGAGTGAGGAAGCTTTCTAAGCCGATGACAGTCCGCTAAAGACAAGCACGTCAAACACGCCATCTCTCCAATAGACGAATGAAGCTCTCGGATACACTGTCCCTCTAGCTTTAGACTCGATAGGCACTTTAGACTGCTTATTGCAGAAGGCACTCTACACAAGTCAAATTTGGGGCTTCTGGACAACTTTGATGGCGGAACTTTGGCTGCAACTATTTCCAACTGCTTTAGGCGCTCTAACTTACGGATAGAGCTATCGATTTGGGGTGACTCTGGATAGTGTTGATAAAAAACTAGAATCTTCAAATTCAAGCATGTGGAGAAGTCAGGGGTAATCGAGAGGTGGCATCTCATCAGATGCATAACTTTTAAGTCCTGATTCGCCTGCAAAATAAATTAGGATTAGATAAGTAAGGCAAGACCAATGGCAACATACCAACATGCAATATGAAACCCAACATGCAATATGAAACCCTACCAAACATGGGCCCCATCCATTCCAATTCTCTGGAATATTGCTATCCGATAGCTTGAGCACCACTAAGTTCCATAAATAAAGATTGACTGCCTGCAAGACTAAAGGGCAACGATGCCAAGAGAGCCATTTTAAACTTGAAAGAAGATTCCCAAAGTCTCCTACCAAATTCCCCCCCTCTAATTCCAACATCCTTAAATTAGGCAGCCATGTAAACTCTTCACTTGTAAAGTCACGCTCTTTTGGAAGTCCAGTTAGTTTGAGTGCCGTGATGTTCTTTGTTCCCTGACAACATGAAAAGGCATGAGTGAACTTTCCGTGATGAAGAATAAGGGCACATTCTATGACTAAATATTGGAAAGACTTATTCTATAAGTAAACCGTTCTGTTTGCTTATACTTCCGAATTGTACATGTAAGTTATAAATATCTTTTGCTAGAAATTGTTATAGTAAGTGATCCATTTTTAAGAAGCATGCAGACCTCTCCTTCTCTGCAAAGACAACGAGGTGTCTTGGATGCAGTCAACGATTCTATGGATTACTTAAATCCACGTATGCTTGTGTCTAGAATAATCTGAAAGGGAAAAATATGTATATCTCAGTAAAAATGGCAAAGATTCTCCCTATCAAAGTCACTGGACTTGCTCTTCATATAGAGTTCAGAATCATTTATGCAATGTGCGGGGGGCAGTAAAACTACTTGTTCGAACAATGAAACTATTTTTTTTCCTATATCCCTGGAGTTATTTTCACTTCGTTCTCCCTTCTGCCAAATATAGCTTACTTACATCCACCTTTGCAAACTAAACCACTAATTAAATTGTAATATCAAAATCACAAATCTGCTATCCAACGCCGGAATCAGAGCCCAAAAGCAACAAGGGATGTTGACCTAAAACCAATGAATGTAAGTCATGATATTGCCTTCATTTCAGTCAAAATTAACAAATTTAATTTTTTGCGACACACAACATGGACAAAAGAATGCATCTAGGAATATACTTTACAGTTTAAATTGATGTTTTCTTGATTGAGAAGACAGTAGATGTGAATTAAATGTACCTTTCTATGCTGCACTACATTCAACGCATCCTTAGGAGACCATAGTCTACTACGCTTCTCTGTTTCTTTGTCTTCCTGTCGAACAATTTCTCTTCCAAGGTCTCTAAGCAGGTTGTGCATCGATAGTCTACCATTATAATCAACCTTTATCAAACACTTGCGTGAGAGGATAGAGATCTCAGCTTTCGGGGAAAGATCCATCGCTTTCCACATATAATATGGATGCATTTTTTCTTCACCGACAAAGTAACATGCGATATCAAGAAAGATTTCTTTTTGTGCATCCTCTAGCATTTCAAAGCTAATCTTTAATTTGTGATGGACATCTTGATTGGGAACTGAATCTAATTTCTTCAATGTGGCCTTCCAAAATGATTTACTTCTACCGCAAAGAGAGGAACCAATGACCTCAAGAGCCAAAGGTAGCCCGCCAGTTTTGCGGAGAATATCATGAGAAATTTGACAATAATCATCTGGAGGAAAATCCATTCTAAAAGCATGCTTACTAAAAAGCTGAAGAGCATGGCGATAAGACAATATTTTCATTCGATATATTCCAAACTCTTCGAAATGTGTTTGGACACTATTTTCTTGATTTCCCTCTTTAATCGGTAGAAAGTTGGTATCTCTTGTTGTAATAATAATTCTGCTCCCTAGACCAAACCAATCAAGCTTTTCTGCAAATTTTGAGAGCTGGTCCCATTTATCTAGGTCATCGAGAACAATAAGAACTTTCTTTCCTTGGAATCTCCTTTTGATTTGGCTAATCCCTGCATCAGAGTCAGAAATATCCACTGATTTGAAGTTGAGAATTTCTGACAATAATTGTTTCTGCAATTCAACAACTCTGCCACCCTCCGAAGCTTCTCGAACATTAAAAAGAAAGCTAGATCCATCAAATCGATCATGAATTTGGTTAAAGACAACTTTGGCAAGAGTCGTTTTACCGATGCCTCCCATACCATGGATTACTAGATAACGCACATCAGGAGAACTTTCATCTAATAAGTGCATGACATCTTCAACAGGATCCTGTATTCCGACCAAATGACCTGGCAGATTTTTGTCTCTTTTATTCAGCTTGTTGAAAACCTCAGCAACGATCATTCTAATGAGTTCACCATGGTACCTATCAAGCTCAAAAATATCTTAGCAATATTTGAAGTTAAAACACCAGCAACGGGAGAGCAAGAGGCGGGGTGACCAGCCCCCTCCTCAAAAATATCGAAAATATATACTCTGAGAATATATAGGAAAAGTTCAACTATATGTAAATTAATATGCCACCAAAAAATACTTTTTCGAAAAAAAATCAAAATCCATTCGAATTTACTAAAAACGAATTTTACTTATGTGCTGTATTCAACTGGTCAAGGAAGTGAATTGTTAAGATAAAAACGAAATTTAAAACTTTATAAAAGACCTTTTGATTCTCTTTTAAATATGTAAAAAAAATCTTTTTTTAATTGCTCACAAGTGGTGTGTGCTGTGTTTATAGTTTTGCCTGGATTAAAACAGTTATAGCTAGAACAATTGTTTTTCTATATCTAACTTATATAGAAGTTATTTGGAAATAAAGATTTTTTTAACTCGATCTAAAAGATGCAAATCGAATAATCGATTTTAATTGGATTTATCCTGTTCTTTGAAAGCAATTAATTGATTATTTAGTGAGTGGATGTGTAGTGGAGTACTAATTAACTGTACGGGGGTCGAGTGACAACTTGATGAAAAAGAGAACGGTTGATGTGTTTTACTTTTGATACAAAGACAAGAGTATTTCTCGTGCTTAATATCTGTATCGAATTTTTTTTTTGTCAAAGGAAAAAGAAAAGCTCATAAACCTACCCTTTATCTTGGAGATTCCATCCTTTCATCCGAGCGACCTTTTCCAGAGCCTCCTTCCATCGCTGCACAGCATCGCTGCCGAACTTCTCCTCGTGCTTCTGCAGAGCATCGTGATATAGCTCGGTTTTGAGCTTGACATCGTTAGGGCTCACATCAAAGAAAATCGGGAAGATCATCGCTTTGCAGTCCACCATGATTGCAAGCTCACGCAGACACCACGCACTGGATGCGTAGTTTCTAGAGAAGATGGGCATACAAATTGACGTGCTCTTGATCGCATGCTCCAGCTCGCTTCCGATTGATTCACCTTTTCTGATCTCTTCGTCATCTCTGAAAACTCGAATCCCAGCTTCATCCATGGAGTGATAGAGACAGTCGGCAAAATTCTGGCGGGTGTCGGGTCCTCTGAAATTCAAGAACACCTCGAATTCAGACCCCTGCAGCGACTCGACGTCACCTCTGTTGGTCATAGACACTGTTGCTTCATTTGATGAGTCCCTCCTCTCCATCTTCAGGAGCTGAAGTATACCGATCGAGTTTGATAACGATGAGAGAGACGCAAGAGAAGTGTCTAATCGACGTGTGTTCAAGGAATTTATGGAGGAGATCGAGAGTCGTGGAAGAGCAGAGCATAAGTCACCACCAAGGTCCAAAGAGACGGTCTTCCGGGTCCTAATATTCCTCTTTCCTTTAAAGAGAATAATGGACTAGTGGGACCCCATCATAAGCATAGACGCGGATTCCACTGACAAATCCAATAAGGAAAATAAATAAATCATGTCGGCATAAGTAATGTATCATTTTATAAATAAATAAAATCAAACGTAAGTGATAAATTTAATACGACGAACGGCACTTCCATACACATTTTGTTATATTCAATGAGTGGGTGGTCCATATGTCCCATCTAAAATTGTCTGTGGTGTATGTGAATATATTTCAAGACTAATACGTGTAATTGTGCTTTCAAATTTAAGATAATGAAAGCATTTCATTCATATAATATATTTTATTTAGTTAAGTTTTATGTTATATATAAGTTAGTTCGAATAAAACTAAAAGGAAAAAAAATACTATATACTCCTTTTTCAAGATTTTCTCGTTGGACGATAAGTTATGTCACTTATGATACACCCTAAAGAGGTAACCAAAAAATTTCCTTTGTTTCCTCTTTTCAAAGTATTATCTTTCTGATAGACAATTTACTTCCTTCTAAATAACAAATACATGCTATTAACTTGCCTAAGATCATTTGCCCAATTATCCCAATATATTCCTTACTTAAAGGATATGTTTATCTGTTATGTAATTCCTGACTTAATATTTTTCTTATCAGGAAGGAAGCGTCACTTTTAAATAAATGTTCTCAATAACAATTTATGTTCTGTGGAAGCTTTAAACATTTTCGTGATTTGTTGACCGAGTCTTGGTTGTTCGTTAATTGAGTATTAGTTCTGTTAATTCAATTCACTCTTAAGTCTTTTTTGGAAAATGCACAATTGGAAATAAATCAAAAAAGTTTCACAACTTTATGTGACTCAAGAAAATTTCAAAATTATATGCGTTGGGTTGTTCCTATCTGTGTAGATAAAGATATAGGCTTTATTTCTCCATCAAATTCCATAATCAAGTTTTCTACTCAGTAATTGATGCTATTAATTTTTTTATGTATGATTGGGGTTCAAATGATGCTTCATTTCATTATAATCTCAAAGAGTATAACTTCCCGTTTTTAAGGTCATTGGCAATGGTATGAGCATTTGATTACGTTTTTGTTAGAATATTTAGGGACCCAATCAACTAAAAATAATTTGGTTAGGAATTAATTAGTCAACATCAAAACATTAGGACCTTTAGTGCACTTGTTCTCACACAATTAGTGTGATTAACTAAAAGAAGAAGAGTAACTCTCCACGTGTGCTATGTCTTATCGGTTCTTTGTAACTCCCTCGTTTATTTTGTTTTTACTCAGTTAGATATTATAATATACATATAAATATACATATATATGTATAAACCATTGGTTGCTCAAATTCGGACGAAGAAGAAAAGCCAAAAAGTCTAGTTCGAAGAAATCCAAGAAGAGGCCAAAAATGAGATGGCAGACGTAAAAAGTGTTTTCAAATTATTGTAATTATTATTAGAGACAACATCATTTGTTATTGAAATATTTGACTCTCATTATTACAGAAAACACTATACCACTGTGCACATTAGGATTATTCACCTTTCACTATTGGCACAGTACCCATTCAGCCTCTATTAAACTCACATTGAGGAAGGAGAGAAGGGGGAGGGGAAGTCGTGAGTTCTCTTAAAGCACTCCTTCTCCCGAAACCTCTCTTTCATACTTTTGCTTTCAAAATTTTGATCTCTCTGTTGACAGAAGATCAAAGCCATATTTACTGATCTATTTCTCCACAAGGGGTCAGTTTTATCACTCATTCCTGATTCACCATCTTCCTACCATTAGGAGATCGTTCTCATTTCAGACCCCTCCAAATCTCATTATGATTTACGATCTCCCTACTATTAGGAAATTGTTCCCATATTTGATTTACTCAGATCAACCTATTCTCATGATTCTCTAATCAGCCCATTTCGCAGTAAGCAAAATTCACTTACCGAATTTCTTCTACCCAAAATTCACTTTATTTTGAATTGTATATTATTGTCAATCATTTCCATATAAATTAAATTATTATTATTTTGACGCATCAGATTCAGATTAAAATTTTTTCATTTTCTCATTTTGCTTCGCCTTTAGCCAATTTGAAATTGATTGTCAAAGGCTTCATTGCTAATATCGCTTTATTAATAATTTCACTATATCATGTCACTATATTGGTATCAAGCAGAAGAAATTGAAACTATGCTCTCAATTATTCTAATCGATTATCTTCTGAAAAGAAAATATATAACCTCAACCGATTCCGCTTCACGCTCCAAGTCATGAGAAGTCTCTCCCGCTGCATTGCAATATTTCTTAGGAGAGCCCGCAAAGGTTACCTACGATTCTATCGTTCCAAAAAAGGAATATATTTTCGATTGGGTTCACTTCACGTTCTCATTTAGTGATAAATGTGAACAACGCCGCGCACCGACAAGAGGTCCAAGAATAATAATCCTTTATTCAATGTTGTCTGTGCAGATTCGTGGAAACTAGGGTATTAGGCAACAGTTTCCTTTTTGCTTGAGTGAGAATTTTGGCAATGGTGGGGACATCGGAATAAGTTCTCCTAAGAGAGAATATATAATTCTTGCATCTATTCACAGAAAATATTCTCTGAAAAAGCATTTTCGGCAATTGATATGTTTAGAAAAATAAGTTAACGAAAAATATTAATTCAAGAAATAATTCTCTCTTTGAAACAACTGAAAAAAGCTTAAATTTAGGAAAACGCTTTGTTATACTTATTCTCACACAACTAGTGTGATTAACTAAAAGAAGAAGAGTAAATCTCTTCACGTACTATGTGTAATTGTTTATATGTTTAGAAAAATAAGTTAACGAAAAATATTAATTCAAGAAATAATTCTCTCTTTGAAACAACTGAAAAAAGCTTAAATTCAGGAAAACGCTTTGTTATACTTATTCTCACACAACTAGTGTGATTAACTAAAAGAAGAAGAGTAAATCTCTTCACGTACTATGTGTAATTGTTTATATAGGAGTACGTTCGATCTGGCTACAGAAGCCCAGTGTCGTGCCCTTGTCATTAATCTCTAAATTATTTAGTTATATAGCTTTCAAGAGGAGAGCGAAAAAATACAACAGAATGCATGGATGTTCAGTAAGTCATGCAGAGTTTTTTAAAATTTTTTCTAGAGTCGGGCAGAGTTTTTTTTTTTTTGGTCGAAATACTTCATGTTTCATTCATGGAACAGGAAATGATTGTCCAGACAAATCTCTTGCGTCAGTACAAATTAAACTTGACAGAATATACGGGGGTTTAATAAGCCAGGATTGGGGGAGAGATTGTGCGCGCTGACTTTTGGCTATCCAATCTGCCACCCGGTTTGTTTCTCTTGGGCTGAAGGAGAGGGTTACGTTGTTAAGCTTCTTGAGTTGGGCTTGGGCTTGGACAATAGGTGCGTGAGCTTCCCAGGGAAATTTATTAGCAGAGGCGCTTATCAGTTCCACTAGATTGACACAATCGGACTCAAGCAGAATCGGTAGATTTGCGTACTTCCACCAGCTTTAGGGCTTCAATTACTGCTAGGGTTTCCACATGGAGCGGCGAGAGAGCACTCTTCGGCTGAGCAAATCCGTCGAGCAGCACACCTCGATGATCTCTGCAAACGCAAGTGATGGAGCCTGCTCTTGATTCGTGGTCGAAAGCGCCGTCTACATTGATTTTAACGGTGCCCGACGGAGGAGGCGTCCATCGCATCGGTGAGCAAGTTTGAGATGCATCTCTTTTCTTCATGCTTTTTGTCCACCGAGTGACGCATTCTTTTTTTGCTTTTGCTAAGGAGATGACTTGGTGGGGGTAGATTGGTGCATGTCTGAATACAGCTTCGTTCCTCATCTTCCAGATCTGCCAGAGCAACTCAACAAGGAAATCAAATGACATGGAGGTATGGGAAAAGTTAACTAACCAATCCTCCATGCGGGTTACACGGTGATTGTTAGTGTAGACGTTGATTTCCGGGTCTGTCCATACTTCCTTGGTCCAGGGACATCGCAGCAAGAGGTGCTCAATGGTTTCCGGCGCTTGTTTGCAGATTGGGCAAGAGTCGTCGGGTATGATTTGTCTTCACTTTAGATTTTCTTTTGTGGCAATAGCGTTTTGGCTGATTTGCCACAAAAAGAATTGAATTTTGGGTGCGACGTTAGATGTCCATATTCTGTGCCAGAGTGCTTTTGGAATAGAATATGAGGAAGATGCTTGCTGTGGGGTTGAGAGTGCGTGACATGCTCTGATGTGTTGATATGCGCTCTTAACCGAGCGTTTGCCTGATTTTGTGTGGTCCCATATCAATGAGTCTTCTGGGATTTGGTGGTTGATTCGGGTTGCTAGGATTTCTTGAGCTGTGTTTTCATCAAAGTGTTGTACGACTTTTGTTTCGTTCCAGCAAGCTTCCCCTATTTTTATGAGTTCTGAAACCCATACTGGATCGTTTCTATTTGGGGGTCCTTCGATTCCGCTTCCTGCAAGCCATTTGTCCTCTCTAATTCTGATTTTGCTGCCATTTGCAACTTCCCAGTGTGAGGAGTTTCTGATAATGTCACGACCCGCTAGTAAACTTGTCCATCCCCAAGAAGGCCTGGATCCTTTAGTAGCATGTAGAAAGCTTGTGTTAGGAAAATATAAGCCTTTCATAATCTTGCCCCACAATGCGTTGGTGTTCTGAGCGAGCCTTCAAGCCTGTTTGCTGAGCAGAGCCTGGTTGAAGTCTCTCAGATCTCGAAATCCTAGCCCTCCTTCATCTTTTCTTTTTTTCAGCGTATTCCAGTCTTTCCAGTGTAGCCCTTTTTGAGTGGCACTATTTTTCCACCAAAAATCAGCTATCCTCCTTTCAATGGCTTGACATATGGAAGCTGGAATTTTGAAAATGGACATGGCATATTGTGGTAGAGCTTGTACCACTGTTTTTAGCAAGATATCCTTACCTGCTTTTGATAATAAACTTTCTTTCCAGCCTTCTAGCTTTTTGTTTACCCTTTCCAAAATCCAAGAGAACATGTGTTTTTTGGATTCTCCCCAATCCGAAGGAATTCCGAGATATTTCCCAGTTTTTTGTATCTCAGGCATTCTGAGTTCATGCACCATGTTTCTTTTTAGAGCTACAGGGCAGTTTTTGCTGAACAAAACACCCGATTTGTCTAGGTTGACAGATTGCCCAGTGGCATAACAATATAAATTCAGCACCTCAGCAATGTTTTGACATTCAGTGATTTTCCCATCTAGGAAAAGTATTAAATCGTCGGCAAACATGAGATGAGATAATACCGGACATGCTGAGTTGAGCCTAATGCCTTTTATGCTGTTGTTGTCAATTCTTTGTTTCAACAGAATGGATAGGACATTTGCAACTATAATGAAAAGGTAGGGGGAGAGGGGGTCCCCTACCTTATACCCCTGGTTGGCTGAAAGAAAGATGTTGATTCTCCATTCATTTTGATGCTATAGGAGACAGTGGAGACGCACTCCATAATCCATGAGACCCACTTGTCACAAAAACCCATTTTCAGCATGCACTGTTTAAGAAAATCCCATTCCACTTTGTCGTAGGCTTTTTTCATGTCGACCTTAGCAACTGCAGTGAATTTTTTCTTTCTATTTCTGATTCTTTGCTGATGAAGTACCTCTTGTACAATGAAAATGTTGTCTTGTATTTGGCGCTCACTGACATAGGCACTTTGTTCTTCAGCAATAATTTGTGGCAGCCATTCCTTTAGTCTGTTGGCTAGGACTTTTGAGATGATTTTGTATGCAAAGTTACATAAGCTGATGAGTCTGAAGTGGTCGAGCTTTTCAGGGTGTGGCACTTTAGGAATGAGTGTGATAATAGTTTTGTTGAGCTTGGGATGTAGGGTGCCAAATCTGAAAAAACTTTGCACATCATGGAATAAATCAGTTTTAATATCTTCCCAATGTAAATGGAAAAACTTTCCATTAAAACCATATGGTCCTGGCGCCTTGAGAGCACCTAACTGAAATGCTGCCTTTGAAACTTCATCCATAGTGATCTCCATAGTAAGGCTTGCATTTACCTCCTCATTTATATTACATGGAATTTGGTCCAGGATAGGGGATAGATGTCTGGCTCCCGAGGACATATACAAGTTTTTGAAGTGGTCAATGCTCATCACTTTTAGCAGGTCAGGATCTCTTATCCAAATGCCTTCTTCATTTTTCAGCATGGTAATGCGGTTTATTTGTCTCCTTTGCACGGTCGTGGCATGAAAAAATTTAGTATTTTTATCCCCCCATTTTAACCATTGAACGTGATCTAATACCCCAGTACATCTCCTCTTGTCTCCATAGTCTGCTGATTTCTTTTTTCAACCAATCAGTTTTTTCGATCTGTCCAGTAACTTGTGTGCTATTTGTTATATCCTGCAGCTGCTTTTTCAAATTACATAGTTGTGCATTCCCGTTTCTGCAACTTCTTTTGCTCCAAGCAGATAGTTTTTCAGCTACTTTGGATAATCTGTTGGAAACTGAGGTCTGAGGGCTTTGCTAGGCTGACTTCACTATTTCTTCATATTCTTCTTTTTCGAACCAGAAAGCTTCATATCTGAACTCCTGTTTTCTTTTCTTGCTTCCTAGAAATAGGTTTAAAAGTAGAGGGCTGTGGTCAGAACCTATAGCCGGAAGTGCAAGGACATCTGCGTTAGGAAATAAGGATCTCCAGTCGATTGTGCACAAGGCACTATCCAGTTTCTCTTTTACAAGTTCATCTCCCTCTCGGTTGTTGGCCCAGGTAAAAGCACAACCCTTGCTTTCTAACTCTATGAACTCGCATGCATTGAGGAAGTTTTCAAAAGCCTTGATTCTGTAATTTTCAGCTCCTCTTCTCCCCTGTTTCTCCCAATGATGCAGCACTTCATTAAAATCCCCTAAACATAACCAGGGAGTTTTGTTAATAAGAGTTGTTTGCTGTAGCTGCAGCCATAATTGCATTCTGTGTTGGAATTCATTTGGAGCATGGACAGATGTGATTCTCATTATTTGTCTAGTTTCTTCGATGGTGCATGAAACATCAATGACATAATGTGAGCTGAAGTTAACTGAGATGGAAACATTTTCGTTCCATAAGATGGCCATTCCCCCTGAGATTCCAATAGGTTCTACTGTGAACAAATTCTGAAAGAGAAGTTTTCTTTGCAGACGCTTTAGAGCTTCTTCCTTGTTCTTTGTTTCCATCAAACAAAGGAGGGTGGGCTTTTCTTGAACCACCAAGGTTCTTAGGGCTTGAATTGTCAAGGGAGACCCCAACCCTTGACAATTCCAGCATATTAGTCTCATTTATAACCCGATGGCTTATTAGGGCTAGCCATCAAAGCCCGATCATAGGCTTCCTCCATAGTGAGGATCTGGGTGTCCATTAAACCAGCTTCATTTAAGGAATCTTTGACAGGGGACAGAGACACATAGGGTGAGTATCTCTTTTTTCTCTTGCTTCCTACTGAACTTGGGCTTTTGATTTTCCTGGCAGTATCTTTTTGCTTGATATCGCCAAGGTTTTGAGGAATGCAAAGTTCTTTGCTTTCAATTGAGTTGTCAGTTATGACCATTGTATTTCCTTCATTTGAGGAATCTGCTAGTAGGACAGATTTGCCTTTTAATGCTGCTGCTTTGTTCACTTCTTCGTCTTTAGGGCCTTCATACAGCACTATTTTGCCTGAATTTAAGGGAGATTCTGGGATAACCTCTTCCTCAACTATCTCCTCACCATTTTTTCTATAGAAAATCTCCCAATAGGGGCTGGTTTCATTTGATTCAGCCTTCATCCACGACCCGAAAGGCATATTCACCAATGTATCTGTCTTGTTGTCTGGAATGGGATTAGTATCACAGTGTTGTGCACAATGACCAAGTTTGCCACATACATAACAATAATGAGGGAGACGCTCATATTTGAAATCTATCCATATTTTCTTCCCTTTGTTACTGAAAATAGAGCCAGGAAGCAAAGGGGAAGAAATGTTTATGGCAACTCTGGCCTTGCCTACCTTGCATGTTGTGTAGCTCTTGGTCTCAATTTTAACCAAAATAACCCTTCCCACTTCACTGGATATCTTTGTGATAACTGTTTTTGACATCCATTCAAGTGGTAGTCCATGAAATTGGATCCAAAATTCACATTCTGTGAAGTCATAATCAGCCGGTGACATGTTGGGAACCCATTCTTTCAGCAGTAATAAGTGATTAGCGAAAGACCAAGGACCATTCTCTAAAACTTTAGTTTTGTCAGTTACTGACCAAAACTTAAATTCGAAAATACCTGGACTGATTAGGGAGATGTCTACATTTTCCATTCTCCAAGCCTTTCGCATTGTATTTTGAAATGCTTGGATGTTAATCTTGGGGTTTTTGTGCAGTTTCCCTACTAACGACATCTTGCGTTCTTCGATTCTTTCTGCAGAAATGGCTTCATCTACAGCATCGATCTGCTTTTGCGCCCAAAGACCTCCGAGTCTCTTGCAAAAAGCAGCCATCCAAATTTTTGATTCTTCATCGCCTTCCATGGTTATTCGGCTGAAGATTATGATGCTGAGAGAAATAAGGAAGGGTTGGGGTTTATGTCTTTAGGGAGGGTGGATTTCGTGTATCGAATGTAAGAGTGTTGGGGTGTTGTTTAGGGTTTTAAAAGGAGATGTTGAGCTGGAAGAGAAATTTTGTGAGATGGTGAGTGGGACATTGTCGGAAGGTGTTTTAGGAGGAGAGAAAGGTATTAGGGTTCGTATGGGAGAAATGGGAGAAAGCCCTGCATTGCCGGCACTGTTGCCGAAGAGGGTTTTAGGGTTTGGCCATGGTTTTGGTATTGAGCTGCCCTAGGGCAGAGAGAGCTCGCGAGAGAGAGAAAATCCCAAGGCGGGTTGACAACCCTCATGGGAGCGTTTACAAGGCCCAATTGCAAACGAGTCGGGCAGAGTTGAATAGGTTCAAATGTGCATTCTTGGAATATGCATGCTCGGTCCATCAGTCATTAATTTATGACGTCATTACATGCAAATAACATTATATCAAGTATAATATTCGAGATTAGTAATGGGAAAGAGACGTCAGAGTGGCGTCTGGTAGATATCATTCTAAAGGATCTATGATCGAGCCAGAGAACCATGGCAAGTCTCCTTCATTGCATCGCATTTTTTTTCTTGGAAAGGCCGGAGAAATTTCCCACAATCAAAAATCCTTCTATTGCCGATTCCAGTCAAATACACTCCGAAGGACGTAATATACAATTTCAATTGATGTCACTTCACATTCTAAAACTGTTGGAATTCTACTTCGTTGTGTTTTTTTTTTGGAAGAACTGGAGAAATTAAAATTTATTCTATCGTACCCAAAAAGAGAACATATAATTTGAGTTGTTCCCACGTCACGCTCTGATCGATTGATTAATATGAACATCAAAATCCATTATTTGATGTTTTGTGGGCCAGATTCGTGGAAATTAGGGTACTAGACAACCGAATCCCATTTCCCTCGTTTTCTTAAAGAGAGAATCATAGCAAGGGTGGGGACATCATCATAAGCATGGTGGAGTTTCCTTGAAAGTAACTTGCAACAAGCACCCATTCATGTAGGGACAAAGAAGTATCAATCTACAGGAGAAAACTTGAAACATGAGGGACCAATTAAGTTGAAGGGACATCACTGTTAAGGAATTGCGCGTCGATTCCACAAAAAATCATGCAAGCAAACGATATCGAATATAATTGATAGGGAGATGTCTACATTTTCCATTCTCCAAGCCTTTCGCATTGTATTTTGAAATGCTTGGATGTTAATCTTGGGGTTTTTGTGCAGTTTCCCTACTAACGACATCTTGCGTTCTTCGATTCTTTCTGCAGAAATGGCTTCATCTACAGCATCGATCTGCTTTTGCGCCCAAAGACCTCCGAGTCTCTTGCATAAAGCAGCCATCCAAATTTTTGATTCTTCATCGCCTTCCATGGTTGTTCGGCTGAAGATTATGATGCTGAGAGAAATGAGGAAGGGTTGGGGTTTATGTCTTTGGGGAGGGTGGATTTCGTGTATCGAATGTAACAGTGTTGGGGTGTTGTTTAGGGTTTTAAAAGGAGATGTTGAGCTGGAAGAGAAATTTTGTGAGATGGTGAGTGGGACATTGTCGGAAGGTGTTTTAGGAGGAGAGAAAGGTATTAGGGTTCGTATGGGAGAAATGGGAGAAAGCCCTGCATTGCCGGCACTGTTGCCGAAGAGGGTTTTAGGGTTTGGCCATGGTTTTGGTATTGAGCTGCCCTAGGGCAGAGAGAGCTCGCGAGAGAGAGAAAATCCCAAGGCGGGTTGACAACCCTCATGGGAGCGTTTACAAGGCCCAATTGCAAACGAGTCGGGCAGAGTTGAATAGGTTCAAATGTGCATTCTTGGAATATGCATGCTCGGTCCATCAGTCATTAATTTATGACGTCATTACATGCAAATAACATTATATCAAGTATAATATTCGAGATTAGTAATGGGAAAGAGACGTCAGAGTGGCGTCTGGTAGATATCATTCTAAAGGATCTATGATCGAGCCAGAGAACCATGGCAAGTCTCCTTCATTGCATCGCATTTTTTTTCTTGGAAAGGCCGGAGAAATTTCCCACAATCAAAAATCCTTCTATTGCCGATTCCAGTCAAATACACTCCGAAGGACGTAATATACAATTTCAATTGATGTCACTTCACATTCTAAAACTGTTGGAATTCTACTTCGTTGTGTTTTTTTTTTGGAAGAACTGGAGAAATTAAAATTTATTCTATCGTACCCAAAAAGAGAACATATAATTTGAGTTGTTCCCACGTCACGCTCTGATCGATTGATTAATATGAACATCAAAATCCATTATTTGATGTTTTGTGGGCCAGATTCGTGGAAATTAGGGTACTAGACAACCGAATCCCATTTCCCTCGTTTTCTTAAAGAGAGAATCATAGCAAGGGTGGGGACATCATCATAAGCATGGTGGAGTTTCCTTGAAAGTAACTTGCAACAAGCACCCATTCATGTAGGGACAAAGAAGTATCAATCTACAGGAGAAAACTTGAAACATGAGGGACCAATTAAGTTGAAGGGACATCACTGTTAAGGAATTGCGCGTCGATTCCACAAAAAATCATGCAAGCAAACGATATCGAATATAATTGATAGGGAGATGTCTACATTTTCCATTCTCCAAGCCTTTCGCATTGTATTTTGAAATGCTTGGATGTTAATCTTGGGGTTTTTGTGCAGTTTCCCTACTAACGACATCTTGCGTTCTTCGATTCTTTCTGCAGAAATGGCTTCATCTACAGCATCGATCTGCTTTTGCGCCCAAAGACCTCCGAGTCTCTTGCATAAAGCAGCCATCCAAATTTTTGATTCTTCATCGCCTTCCATGGTTGTTCGGCTGAAGATTATGATGCTGAGAGAAATGAGGAAGGGTTGGGGTTTATGTCTTTGGGGAGGGTGGATTTCGTGTATCGAATGTAACAGTGTTGGGGTGTTGTTTAGGGTTTTAAAAGGAGATGTTGAGCTGGAAGAGAAATTTTGTGAGATGGTGAGTGGGACATTGTCGGAAGGTGTTTTAGGAGGAGAGAAAGGTATTAGGGTTCGTATGGGAGAAATGGGAGAAAGCCCTGCATTGCCGGCACTGTTGCCGAAGAGGGTTTTAGGGTTTGGCCATGGTTTTGGTATTGAGCTGCCCTAGGGCAGAGAGAGCTCGCGAGAGAGAGAAAATCCCAAGGCGGGTTGACAACCCTCATGGGAGCGTTTACAAGGCCCAATTGCAAACGAGTCGGGCAGAGTTGAATAGGTTCAAATGTGCATTCTTGGAATATGCATGCTCGGTCCATCAGTCATTAATTTATGACGTCATTACATGCAAATAACATTATATCAAGTATAATATTCGAGATTAGTAATGGGAAAGAGACGTCAGAGTGGCGTCTGGTAGATATCATTCTAAAGGATCTATGATCGAGCCAGAGAACCATGGCAAGTCTCCTTCATTGCATCGCATTTTTTTTCTTGGAAAGGCCGGAGAAATTTCCCACAATCAAAAATCCTTCTATTGCCGATTCCAGTCAAATACACTCCGAAGGACGTAATATACAATTTCAATTGATGTCACTTCACATTCTAAAACTGTTGGAATTCTACTTCGTTGTGTTTTTTTTTTGGAAGAACTGGAGAAATTAAAATTTATTCTATCGTACCCAAAAAGAGAACATATAATTTGAGTTGTTCCCACGTCACGCTCTGATCGATTGATTAATATGAACATCAAAATCCATTATTTGATGTTTTGTGGGCCAGATTCGTGGAAATTAGGGTACTAGACAACCGAATCCCATTTCCCTCGTTTTCTTAAAGAGAGAATCATAGCAAGGGTGGGGACATCATCATAAGCATGGTGGAGTTTCCTTGAAAGTAACTTGCAACAAGCACCCATTCATGTAGGGACAAAGAAGTATCAATCTACAGGAGAAAACTTGAAACATGAGGGACCAATTAAGTTGAAGGGACATCACTGTTAAGGAATTGCGCGTCGATTCCACAAAAAATCATGCAAGCAAACGATATCGAATATAATTGATAGGGAGATGTCTACATTTTCCATTCTCCAAGCCTTTCGCATTGTATTTTGAAATGCTTGGATGTTAATCTTGGGGTTTTTGTGCAGTTTCCCTACTAACGACATCTTGCGTTCTTCGATTCTTTCTGCAGAAATGGCTTCATCTACAGCATCGATCTGCTTTTGCGCCCAAAGACCTCCGAGTCTCTTGCATAAAGCAGCCATCCAAATTTTTGATTCTTCATCGCCTTCCATGGTTGTTCGGCTGAAGATTATGATGCTGAGAGAAATGAGGAAGGGTTGGGGTTTATGTCTTTGGGGAGGGTGGATTTCGTGTATCGAATGTAACAGTGTTGGGGTGTTGTTTAGGGTTTTAAAAGGAGATGTTGAGCTGGAAGAGAAATTTTGTGAGATGGTGAGTGGGACATTGTCGGAAGGTGTTTTAGGAGGAGAGAAAGGTATTAGGGTTCGTATGGGAGAAATGGGAGAAAGCCCTGCATTGCCGGCACTGTTGCCGAAGAGGGTTTTAGGGTTTGGCCATGGTTTTGGTATTGAGCTGCCCTAGGGCAGAGAGAGCTCGCGAGAGAGAGAAAATCCCAAGGCGGGTTGACAACCCTCATGGGAGCGTTTACAAGGCCCAATTGCAAACGAGTCGGGCAGAGTTGAATAGGTTCAAATGTGCATTCTTGGAATATGCATGCTCGGTCCATCAGTCATTAATTTATGACGTCATTACATGCAAATAACATTATATCAAGTATAATATTCGATATTAGTAATGGGAAAGAGACGTCAGAGTGGCGTCTGGTAGATATCATTCTAAAGGATCTATGATCGAGCCAGAGAACCATGGCAAGTCTCCTTCATTGCATCGCATTTTTTTCTTGGAAAGGCCGGAGAAATTTCCCACAATCAAAAATCCTTCTATCGCCGATTCCAGTCAAATACACTCCGAAGGACGTAATATACAATTTCAATTGATGTCACTTCACATTCTAAAACTGTTGGAAGTCTACTTCGTTGTGTTTTTTTTTTTGGAAGAACTGGAGAAATTAAAATTTATTCTATCGTACCCAAAAAGAGAACATATAATTTGAGTTGTTCCCACGTCACGCTCTGATCGATTGATTAATATGAACATCAAAATCCATTATTTGATGTTTTGTGGGCCAGATTCGTGGAAATTAGGGTACTAGACAACCGAATCCCATTTCCCTCGTTTTCTTAAAGAGAGAATCATAGCAAGGGTGGGGACATCATCATAAGCATGGTGGAGTTTCCTTGAAAGTAACTTGCAACAAACACCCATTCATGTAGGGACAAAGAAGTATCAATCTACAGAAGAAAACTTGAAACATGAGGGACCAATTAAGTTGAAGGGACAGGAATCGCGCGTCGATTCCACAAAAAATCATGCAAGCAAACGATATCGAATATAATAATCAAGGAAACAAAATCAAAAGAACACAATAGAAATTTATCATTGAAGTCCACCCAAACTAGTGCTTCGTTTCTGTGCAAAGACACTCTCTAAATCTACTAAACTTTGAAGAAAAATGAATACAATGATGATATTCTCTCAAGATCATGGCACAAAGAAATTGAGAACTCTTACAAAGAAAAAAATCTCTTTTTTCTTCTCTCTTTTTCTTTCCTCTCTTTTTTCTTTGTTTAGCGCCTTAACCACCATTGTCTAACCATGATTGTTTTTATCCTAAAAGTAACTATATTGAAAAGACAAAAAAGCCCTTATAGAATATTTGGCTTTATCTGCCAATAATCTCTCACCTGAAAACAAATATAGCCGATGTATCAAGCAACTTTGCAACCATTTTCTTTTCAAAGTATTATCTTTCTTGCCAATGACAATTCATTTTCCTACTAACTAGCATCAAATTATTTGCTAAATTATCCAAAATGCATTCCTTCATTCTATGATCTATTAATCGATTATGTAATTGATAACTCAATAATTTTTTATTTTAAAGTGTCAATTGCATAATAAAGGTTTTCAAAATGTAACATATGTGGTATTGGATATCTAAGCATTTTGGTCATTTCTTAATTGAGTCTTATGTGTTACTTTTTGGAAGGGCTCAAGAAATTTCCCACATGTAATTTTTCATTCATTCCATAACTATATATATATATATATATATATATATATCATTTGAAATGATATTACTTCACATTCTAGCTTATTAATAAACAAGAACATCAATGACAAGAGATACAAAAAAATCATAATCCTTTTATTTAATGTTGTTTTGGCCAGATTTGTGGAAAATGATGCTACTAGACTACGAGGGCCCATCTTCTCATTTCAGGGCCGGCACTTCCATTTACACTTTGTCCTATTTAATGCAGGACTCCATCTGTCCATTATATTAAATTGCCCGCAAAACATGAATGATCTTTTTAATTTTAAGGTTAAGAAAGGCATGGCATCAATGGAATACATTCTATTTAATCAAGTGAAATATGTTGTCTATCGGTTATTAGAACAAAGTATTATCTTTCATGCATGATAATCACATGTACGTGTAAGTAAGATTTACACACGATCAACTTGCATAAGATCAATTCCTAAATTATCCAAATATTTTTGCTAGTTGAATGATATGTTAATCTATTATGTAATTGATAGCTCAATATTTTTTTTTATTATTAAAAGTGGTAACTAAAATATAAAGGAATAATCACTAAAAAAAAGTCGTAAGCATATTGTACAAATGTCAATCAGCCTTAAACTTTTTAGTTTTTCTAATTTAGTCTTAAACTATTCGATAAGTTATGCACTTAAATTTTTCGACTAATTGTAGCTAGAAGACAACGATGTGGACACCAACTGTACTACATGACGCGGTCAAGGCTAATGTAAACAACTTTTGTGACTAAAATTTTATGAATACTTATATAAATTTATTATATTTTCTTTTCCTCTTTTTCCTCCTATTTCCTCATAAGTGGGCGAGGCCTCAGTGATGACTGGTGACCCTCGCCGACCACGGGTGAGCTAACCTCACCAAATCTGTGCGAAGTGGTTGGCAAGTACCATGATGCCATCGCCTCGGCAGAACTATGCAAGGCACGTTGTGGCCAACAAGGGCTATACGATCAACAAGGGTGTCATGGTCCTTTGAGGAAGAAGAACGGAAATAAAATTAAAAAATTTATAAAATTTTGTTATAAAAGTTAACAAAAAATGTAAAATTTGTCCATTTCACCTTGTGCCATGTTACATTAAAAAGCTAACAATCACATCATTGAATTTTTGTCAAAATTAATCAAAATCATTTTATGGACAAATTTTCAAACATTTTAGAATTAAATTAGTGACATTAAAAAGTTTAGAGCTAAATTAGCATATGTACAATAAATTTATAAACTTTTTTTGGTAGTTTTGTCAAAAATAGAGATTCTTTATGTGCTATAGAAGCCCTAAGCGTTTTGGTTGTGCTTATCGAATTGGCTTTTTTTTTTCTTTGGGCCCCCCCATTGTGTTTGTTGATTGAGTACTAGATAGCCAATTGACACTATAAGCCTCGTTGGAAAACATGCATCGAGTACTCATAACCTGCTGGTGACATTTACTCATTACGAAATCATGTCTTCTAGGTTTTCATGAAACATGCATCGCCCGGCGCCTTTTTTTTTTTTTTTTTTTTTCTTTCTCTCTTCCTTCCCGAACGCCTCCTGCTTCTCTCTCCACCTGCTCCCTCTTCCTTCCTTTTCTTTCCTCTGCTCTCTCTCTCTTCCCTTTCTGACCTCGGGCTCGCGAATTGGGCCCATGAGAGGGGCTGAGCTGGGAAGAAGGAATGGGCCGGTGGGAAGACGGGCCGAGAAAGGGAAGACTAGGGACGCGTAAAAAGGGGCCACAGAAAGGAGGAGGCAGTGGGCCGACGAAGGAATCGAGACGGGCCCAGTAGTGTGGGCTGCAGCCTGCTGAAGATAAACGGTGGGCCGGTGGAGGAATCGCACGGGCCTAGCCCGCGCAAGCATGAGCCCGACACCTTCATTTTTCTTTTTATTATTTCTTCTTATATCTTTTTTTTTCTTTTTCTTCTCTCTCTTTTTTTAAAAGTAAAATAAAAATTGTAACTCTAACCAACAACAATTTAAGATAAAAATAAACTACCGGACCGATAAAACTAGGTGTCAACACTTACAAAACAATTTGTTAATCTCACGAAGATATTAAACAAATCTTACACAAGATTTAATTGGTTCCGACACTTGAAAACTTAATATAATTTCACGAATAAATCCATGAAAAAAGGAAAAGGAAAAAGACCTCTTACCCAGCACTCCAAGAACACGGCGCTTCACCTTTTCTTCCCGACTCTCCTGGAGCGACCCACTGCCAAGCCGCTTAAACGGCACTTCCTTTCCCTGCAACACCAAATGTCATATTTCAGCCGTCTCTTGTTGGGCTCATATATGAGAGCAATTTAGCTATTTTAAGTTTTTTATATAATAAAATTAGGTTAAACCATCTTTTGAAAAATAACTTCTTTTGAGTCTTTGTTAGAAATTTTCTTATCATATGGCTTAAAATTGAAATGACAATAAATAATTTCTTTAATATCATGTTTGCAAATGTTTTCATGCAACACCAAACTAAATTGAAAGTATCGTAAGCTCATCGCCACAATAATTTCATAATTCCAAAAAAAATACGTATTCACACTGTTATCTACAAAAAAAATGCCATAAAAAGATACCATAGAGACAGGGAGAGAGATGAAGGCCGAGTCACCGTCCTGGGGAACATTATTGCATCCGTGATAAGTGCCAAGATTGATTGAAGCTGCTGCGGAGGCCAAGCAAACGAATAATAAATTTGATAGAACAAGAAGATAAAATTGGACATCATATTTACTCTATTCAGTTGTAATGACCTACATTCATGGAGAAAGCAATAACAAATTCACAGTAGATCAAGCGATATAATATAGATTACAAGTTTACAACTACATTCGAGTTATTCAAATGCTTTCAGTGTTTCACATGCCCCAATTATAATAATTAACCCATAAATATTTAGCCTCACAAATCCTTACGAAATGATTTCTTAATCTCACGAAGATACTAAATAAATCTTACACAAGATTTAATTGATTCTGACACTTGAATACTTGATATAATTTCACGAACAAACCTGTGACGAAAAGAAACTCTTGCCAAGCACTCCAAGAACACGGCGCTGCAACTTTTCTTCGCGACTCTCCTGAAGCGACCCACTGCCAAGCCGCTTAAACGGCGCTTCCTTTCCCTTCAACAACCAAAGACCAGCAACAGTGCACAGCCCCAAGGGACGATCAAACCGACTTCCACTGGGAGCGGAAACTTGAGAGATTCGGTCAACCAAGTCCAACTTGGACTTTCTCCTTTTGCCGTGACTTTAATGTACGACAGAAAATACACGCCCGTCAATACTCGGTCAAGCGATCATCAAAGCCCGAGTTCTCTCCTTTGCTGTTTTCTTGCTGACTTCCCCGAATGAAATACATTTCCATATATTTCGAACAAAGTCAAGTCCATCATTGAATTTCCAAATCCAGCCACTAGGTTCAACATGCAGTAGACTTTCCTATTTTCCTTCTATTCAAACTTAGATTTGCACTTTGGGATCAACTTGGAGACACATTTTAATAGAAACGCGCAGGGATGAGCCCTTTCCTCTTGACGCCTTCGTGTCTTCATTACCATCTTTTGGAATTGAACAGCTCGCTGTGCTCTGATAAAATATCGTTCGCCGTCAGTCAACGGAACCGGTCTTTCTCTCTTCTATGGTTAATCCTGTAGCTTCTTCAACCACAAGCATGATGAAGATTACAACAAGCTTCGGGATGTTGAAATTAAGTGGCGAGTGTTCCACACAAAATGATGAAGTACATAAGAGAGGAAGCTCCTAAGCAAGACCCAACGAGCTGAGGCTCTGATGAGAACTCAAATTAAGCGGCGTTTGACGAATTTTAAAGAGCGCTTTTGCATGTAGTGTCACCCCATGCCGCAGTGGCTCTGTGATCATTGTCACACCCCAAAATCTAAAGGATGGGGAATTGACACGGCCGTTCTTCCCTTGAAGAACACAGCCTAAAGACAACCAAGGCTTTTTTACTTACTAAAACCAAGGCTACGGTTTGGGTACATGTTCAATTGTGATCCTAGAGGGCGTAGCAAGTGGTTTATGCATGATGTGGAATGATTGAGGTGAGGTTATAGTTGGTTCCCATGGTGATGATTATCGTATTCATTTGGTAATGCATTGGCTTCTCTGAATGCCCCGAGTTCGGGTTCCAAGGATAGTTATGGGCGATTTAAAGAAAGTTTCGTATTTTTGGGAAAGGAAGGTGGGCGACTAGCTTAGAACTCTCGAATAGCATCTCTTAGACAATTTCTGGGTGATTGTCATACGATGGATCTTCAAAGCAAAGGGTTCTGGCGTTGTAAACATGGAACGAACTTCAGCATCATATCCCCCTAATGATCTGGGGACACGGCACGTCAGGCGCCTTCGATCAAGAGAAAAAGAAAGCTGTCAAGGCCAGAGTTACATCAATCGTGCTGACGAGAGTAACAATGTCAGACCTAAAGATCCCATGTTTGCTAATCAAAAGGCAGGTGATAGAAACACTAAATTCTTCCATGCTTATATTTTTGGGTATAAGTAGTTTATGTTAGAGTTGACCTCTTTAGTTTATCTGTTAGTTGGATATGTATATATTATTTTGAAGAACTATAGAAATTTTGATCATGTAACTATATGACTTTTTATCAAATATATATACTTTAATATTCAGGCTTTGTTCGTTTCACGGAAAATGTAACATTTTTAGAAAATATTTTTCATAAAGTCATTTTTTAAGACAATGATAATATTTTCGGGTATTCGTATAAAATTTAGGAAAAATTATAAAAAAAATTGATTTTTTAATTTCTTTTATTTTTTTATTCTACCTTGACTGGCCGTTGGTAAATGAAAAATGTTTTCCACTTTCTAAAAAGCGGAAAATATTTTCCCTACTTTTGAAATGTTTTTTCCATCGGTAGAAAATATTTTACTTAACTATTTTGTTATCCGTAAAACGAATACCGGAAAATCTGAAAAACATTTTTCTGAAAGTTATTTCTCGTAAAATGAATGGAGCTTAAGTTAAGTTATGATTATATTTTAGTATATGTCCTTTGGGAGAAAGAACAATTATGACATCCTCCAATCTTGGAGGAATTGGGATGTGATGATCCTAATCTAGCTGGCCTCACGGATGTCGGATCAATATATTTAATGAAAATCAACCTACCTTTCCCCCAATTTTCTTGAAGAGACTAATGTGCCGCATGTAAGTTGTAACCCACAATTCTTGGTGACATATGATGGAGTATTTCGACATTGATAACATGCCATAATTTTAATCCCGCACAAGAAAAGAAAATTTAGTTTGGTTTTGCATCATTCTACTTATTGGGCACCCAAAGGTCATCAGATAAACTTTCATGACAAAGCAAGGTGCAAAACCTTCTTCTAAAACATGCAGTCGGCTAATATAGCTAGTTCAATCAAAAGAACGTCAACTTTATGAAAGCCGTAATCTTCTTCCACTGTGAAAATTGCAAAAGTTTATTGACACCCAGGATTTGCATGGCAATGCACTGAATTCATGCCAAGTTTTTAAATTCATATAGGTACAAGATCCAATTCCATCCGCTTCCTGTGATATACTTTCTCAACGTCAAGTTGTTGGGAAAATCTTCGAATCGTAATTATCTATTGACGCGAGCAATGGAGGAAAAAAGGTGCCCTAAAAGACTAAATTAAATATTTGACTCAGTTAGAACTTCAAACGAATATGAGAATCTAGAAGCCACGCGATATGGAATTTGTCCACAGCAGCCACAGAACGCTCGAGGTCCATGAAAAGCCAGTTAGGACACTTAAAGACAGGTAGAAGGGGGATGATCAAAGTTAAACGTGTTTCAGATATCCTTGCCAGTGTAACTCTGACGGTGGATTGAGCTCATGGCTGCGATGGCGAGATGTTTGATTTCAGGTTGTAAAGCTTGAAAAACATGTCAAATCAATCGTATCTAGAAAACATATTCTTGGAAAATAAACTCTTCCGCATTCGTGGTATATTTGACTTTTGTGTAGTATTCATTGAATAATATGATGTGTCAATCAGGCTGAACATAATATGAAAAACATGTTTTTGGAAAATAAGCTATTTCCATGGCCACATAAGTGAGATATTTGCCTTCTATTGTTGTAGTATTCATTGAATAATATGGTGTGTTAATCAGATCGAACATAATATGAAAAACGTGTTTTCGAAAAATAAGCTCTTTCTATGGCCACATAAGTGAGATATTTGCCTTCTTCGGTATGCCTTGAATACCATGGCAAATCAGTCAAATCGAAATGTAATATCATAAACGTGTTTTACACCTTGAATACCATGGCAAATCAGTCAAATCGAAATGTGATATCATAAACGTGTTTTGCGAAAATACATGCTTTCTATGCCCGCATTCATGGAATATTCAACTTTTGTATAGTACTCCTTGAACAATATGATATGTCAATCAGACCGAATATAATAATATCACAAATATGATTTTGGAAAATAAACACTTTCCATGGCCATATATGTGAGATGCTAGACTTCGGTGTAGTACACCTTAAATAATATGTCAAATCAATCATATCAAACTTGAATATAAGAAATGTGCTTTTAAAAAATAAATTCTTTCTATGGCCACATATTTAACTTCTGTATAGTTCACGTTGAAAACATGGTATGTCAATCAGATCAAACTTAATATAAAAATGTGTTTTGGGGAAAAAAAAAACTCTTTCCATGGCCACATATGTGGGATGTTCGACTTCTATGTAGTACGCCTTGAATAAGATGACAAATTAATCAAATCAAATTTAATATAAGAAACATGTTCTGGAAAAATAAACTCTTTTGATTGCTGCATAGGTGGGATATTTAACTTCTGTGCAGTTCACATTTAATAACAAGTATGTCAATGAGACTAAACTTAATATAAAAAATGTGTTTTAGGGAAAAAAAAAAAGAAAACGCTTTCCATAACCACATACGATGGATATTCGACTTTCTGTATAGGAGTGAGCAACTTGGACTGCCCAAATCGACAACCGCCCATACCGGTCGAGAACCAGTCCAAATTAGGAGTGTCGATCTAGTTCCTGGTTCTCAAAAGTGGAATCGATTTTCAGGCGATCCAAATCTCGGTTCCTATGAAGGCTGGATCAAACTGGTTAATTTTTTTATATTTTATTAAAAATAAAGATGTTAAAAAAGTAAAAAAAAACTTAATTTAAATTTCTAAATTTTTAATCTTTACCCAACTTTATCAAAATAATTTTTTTAAATTAAAAACAGGGAACAAAATTCAATTTTTTTTGAATTTTTCCGATTTCCAACCGGGAGTTAGGCAATCCGGTTCTTGATTCCGAGGGAGAATTGGATCACCTTACACCATGCATACTTTTACTTTTATATAGTTTATTTTGAATAACATGATATATCAATCAAATTGAACTTAATATAAAAAAAGTGCTTAGGGAAAATAAACGCTTTCCTTCTCCGTTCCCTATTCTCTCCACCTGTTCGACGTATGATGCGATGGCCTATAAATACCCATCATTTGGTCTCGACACTCACATATAAGCTTCTAACCTCTAGTATTCTTCATCTATGTCTGTTCCGGTCACCTATACATAGAGAAGAGCGAAAAGAAATGTCCCTGCAAATCTCTGCAGTCCCATCTTCTTCTCCAGCTAAAGAAACAACCCGCATCGTTGAACGCCGATCAGCAAATTATCATCCAGGCGTATGGGAGGACTATTTTCTCAAATATGCTTCTGATTCCAACGCCATGGTTGCAATTAATTTATTCGTTTTCTTGGATTATATTCGGATTTTTTTTCCATTGTTATGTTTTTTTTTGAAAACTAAGGGCATGGCGAACTTGGACTTCTTTGAGGTCTTGAGTTCGATTCCCCAGAAAAGCACCTATAATTTAAGTGGGGGCCATTGCGGTAGGTTGTTGTGCTAGTCTCCCCCGAGGAATTAGTCAAGGTGTGCGCAAGCTAACCCGGACACCTCGGTTACCATAAAAAAAAAAACATAATTGTCTTGAGTTACTGGGCACCATCTCGTAGCATTGGTCCTCACAAGAAAAATAAAAGAAGTTCCAGTCCATGAATGCGTTGGTCCTTACATGATTCAAGATTTCTACATGAACCTTATGGCATGCACATATGAGTTAACAAATGTGGAAAGAATTTCTCCACTACTAATAAAGCTAGTCATGATGGAATAATGATTCGGTAATTTCAATTGTTTTTCTTTACCGTAGTCAATTGGGTCATAAACAACCTAATGTAATTCTTTCATTCTTCTTAAAATTTATGTCATTTTCCTCTAATTATTGTTCGAACCTTCAAATTTATGTTTATTGTAGAGTCCTCATGCCATAGCGGAGGATCGAATTGAGAGATTGAAGGGAGAAGTGAAGAAAATGTTGACAGAAGCTGTGGATAAGCCTTTGCAGAAGTTGAACTTGATCGATCAAATCCAACGCTTAGGAATTCCTTACCATTTTGATAATGAGATTGACCAGCACTTGGTACAAATCCACAAAAGCCATTTTGAAATTCACTGCAGCGATGATGTTGACCTACACACAGTTGCTCTTCTCTTTCGATTGTTGCGACAACAAGGTTACACAATTTCAAGTGGTAAGTGATGTTCTAATTTTCATCAATGGATTAATTGTTGAAATTATTTTGAAAGATACTAGTTGATTGTCCATTTGGTTGATTTGAGAGGACACATAACATCTCTATCTTGTTTAGTTCACTCTTGTTTTGATTTTTTTTTTTTTGGTGGACTTTTTCTTACTTTGAAAGGGGATAGTCATTTCTCCCACTTCCTCGGTTTAGTGCGTCTTTTTTCCGTAGATTCCAGTTTGTCTAGATCTTGAACATAAATATTTTATATTATCTCATGATGGCATCTTTTCCGACCTTTCATTTGGCCAATCAGAAATCTTTAACAAGTACAAGGATAGCAAAGGGCATTTTAGCGAATCCCTCATTGCCGACGTGCAGGGGCTAATTAGTCTATTTGAAGCTTGCCATCTGGCGTTTCATGGTGATGATATTTTGAATGATGCACTTGCTTTTACTTTAACTCACCTGAAATCAATTGACCAACGAAATGTGAGCCCTAATCTTAAAAAACAAGTGAGACATGCCCTAAACCAACCAATCCACAAGGGTTTACCAATGCAAGAGGCGAGGCATTACATTCTACTCTCCCAAGAGGAGCCTTCGCATGATGAAGTCCTGCTATCCTTTGCTAAACTCGAATTCAACTTATTGCAAGAGCAATACCAGAAGGAACTCGGCAATCTTACAAGGTTAGCTTCATGATAGCATGTCTGAAGTACCTAGATGTTTTAAGAGCACTAAATCGTCAAAGGTTGACTTGTACAATTTCAATTTAACTTAAAGGTCAAATTAACAATGAGTATTAATCTCTTTGCATCATCGATCTAAAGTACTTTTTATAATTCTATCAATGATGAGTTCACCTCAAGTAAGATTCGTTGGTAAACTATAGGTGGTGGAAAGATTTAGATGTAGAAAGGAAGTTCCCATTTGCTAGAGATAGGCTTGTGGAGATGTATCTCTGGATGTCGGGAGTTTATCTTGAGCCAGATCATGAAACCGCTAGGGAAATGCTAACCAAAATGGCCAGCGTGATTTCCATTATCGACGACATATATGATGTCTATGGCACATTTGGAGAACTAGAACTCTTCACAGAATCAATTGAAAGGTATGGTTCGCACTCGATGCTTTTCTCCATTTTGCCAATTCTAAATGTACTTATTCTGATATCATCAACCGTTCTGAGATTGAATTTAGGTGGAACGTTGATGCCGTAGATGGATTGCCAGAGTACATGCAAGCATGTCACAAGATAGTTCTTGATTTGTATGATGAATTTGGCTATGAGGTGAACAGAAAAGGAGGATCATACCAGCTCTTCTATGCAAAAGAAGCGGTAAGCGATTTGAAGTTGTGTCAATCAAATGCAATTTTTTACTCTGTCCACTGGCAACAAAAAATCGGGTTTTTGGATAAGGATGGGATATTGCCATATATTTTTAGTCCACTAAACACATAAAAGTTCGAATAATGAGGTGACTTTATGTTTGAGAATGTATCTTTAGATGAAAAACCTAGTGAGAGCGTACTTCATTGAAGCCAAATGGTTCCACCAAAACCACGTACCAACAATGGAGGAGTACATGCCCAATGCATTAACAAGTGCGGCTATTGAAATGCTGTTGGTGACAACGTCGCTGGGAATGGGAGATATTGCAACAAAAGACGCTTTTGACTGGCTGTTATACGGTGACTCCAAGATGGTGAAGGCTGTAAAATTAGTTGGGCGGCTCATGGATGATATGGCTGGGCATAAGGTATAAAAGTTATACTAGTGAACAACATTAATTAATCTAAATTTTGTCTTATAGATTTTATCAATAGGAGAAGAAAATAAGATACTTGTTTGTAGTTTGAGCAAGAGAGAGGCCATGTGGCATCTTCAGTGGAGTGTTTCATGAAACAATACGGAGTTACAGAGGAAAAGGCTAAGGAGGAACTTCGTAAACAAGTGGCCGATGCATGGAAGGACATTAACGAAGGTCTGCGCCGTCCGACCATCGTCCCCAGGCCACTCCTGCTGCGATTCCTCAATTTCGCCCGAACCATGCATTTAGTGTATAAAGATGAGGTAGATCACTACACTCATGCTGAAACCAGGTTGAAAAAGCTCGCGACTTCTCTGTATGTCAATCCATTGCCAATGTAATGGTCTGGAAGAACAAGGTAATTATTAGCCGTCGTAGATTGCATGAGACAGTTTCCCAATCTGTTCTGTGTACAATTTGAATTATGTGTCAGCACTTTATCAGTGCTCTTGTCGGGCCTGAGAGTTCCTTTTGTCTGAGGGTTGCCAATGAATTAAATAAGGAGTCTTTAATGTACGGCATTGTAATATATTAATGCTCTATAATCAGTGGTTGAATTCCTTCTTCTATATCAAACACAATTTATTTGATATATACTCACCACAGTCTTAGTACACTATGACCAATACAAATTACAATATCTAACAGAATGGGTGCCGAGTTCCCCATTTTTGGACAGATTACTTCATTTGTAGGTTGTATACCTGATCTTGGGATTGTTCAATTATTGTACCCTTTCTATATTGACTCTAACCTACTTTGCATAGTCATGGTCGTATTATAATGATCCATATTTGTTGGGAGAATAATAACAATTTGAATGGTATAAGATTGACGCAAGGGAATAAAATAATCTCCCTTATTATGCGAACATAATACAAAACAATATACTAAAGCGATATAAATATAAACCATTCACAAACATAAGACATTTTTTTTACATTGAAAACCTCCTTGGTGTGGTGTAAGGAGATAAAAAATAATGGGACTAGAGTCTATACAAAATCTTCACTCTTGACAACATAGCAACAACAACATCAAGAACACCATTCTTGAGAATACATATGAATTTCACAAGGGATCAAGAATACATCTTACCAAAAAAAAAAAAGATGCACATTCAAGACCCTTGTTTGTTACGTGAAAAAATTTGACATTTCTAGAAAATATTTTCCAAAGAATTATTTTAGAAAATTGATAATGTAGTTCGATGTTGAACTAAAAGAAAAAAAAAAGAATTAAGAATTCTTTTTCATCGTTTGAAAAGAAGTACCCACTTTTATTTTTCTAAATAGACATGCACTATTTAAGTGCAAGTACATTGAGCAAAAGTAATGAGGTCTCAAGCTCGACCCTCTATGGACTCAAGCCTAGTCCCTAGCACTAGCTTTGAGACATGAGTACTAGTGCTCGAATCCCTAGAGCATGGGACCAGGACCCAATTGTCCACGCACATATCCCAATGCTCAAGCCCTAGTCTATCGAGACTAGGTATGAGATGTTAGTGCTTGTGCCTAAATACTAATGCCAACACTCAGGTCACTAGTAGAACGAGGCTGGCCTAGGACCTTGAGATAGTAATAGATATCAAAATTGAAGTCCATGCTTTCACATCATCAATCTCAAAAACTTTCGATCAATATTTTGAGGGAACCATTGTTGGAGAACTTCCTAACAAGGTGTAAAAAGTTATTTCAGCTACTATAGAAAGTTTCTTGTGATGATCTGGCCCCCTACATGGCCAAGTCGCATTTGAAGCTTATATTGTTATTGAATAGCGAAAAGCTTTATGTAGTACTATCAAAAGAGACGATCGTTCAATTACTTGAAAAATTTTCCCATACAATAGGAGCATATTTTTTAATAGGAACATCATTTGGATTCTTTTCTCCCTTTATAAGAAGAACATTCTCAAGTTGAAAGACTAATCTAAACAAACAATCTTGGCCCAAAAATAAAAAAAGAAAAGTCGGGCATGCTTCATGGATAAGAATACACGTATGCAAATGCTGCAGGTTGTAATGTGAATGCCTTTCTAGGAAGTGAATAAATGACATCCTGAGATTAAAGGTAAGTTAAAAATGAAACCGCAATTTGGTCGTTGTTCATATCCATCCCAAGTTTCAACACTTCGTTTTATCAAAAGGATGCTTGTTATCAAATAAATTGTAGCCTCCATGGATCTGCATCACTATTTCTGTGGAAAAGCTCACTGAATAATGACTTCTATGCTTTTCACCAACTGAATGGCTGCCGGATAACTAAGTCGGTCATGGTGATATTGACTTTTGCGCTCAGACATGAATTTATTTAATTTCCAGTTTCAGCTGACTGAGATAAAGTTCGCTCAATTAGTATGGATCAGATATTTTAATTTGGAGCTATGTTACATGATTCTAGCACTTAACTGGACCTATCCTTCAGCCACATTGGTAGTTTGATAAAAGTAAACAACAACATACTGAGCAAGACTACGTCTGAACTACTTATTTCACTAACTGGATCATTTTGATAAAGCTCGGTGGGCAAACTGGGAGTGTGCGGCTATGTTGGTGCACGGAAAGACCTTGCTCCCATCGACAATTTCCATCTCCCTCACGTCACAGAACATTGTGTTTTGGCCAAGGATGTTTAGGTGCTGCATGATTGGCACCAATTTCTGGTTTAGAATGAGTTCTAAACTAAAAGAACTTATTTTGAACCAGAAATCTATTTGCTACCCGATTTTATATTTTCTATTTCTGAAATAGGTTTTTTGCTCATAATTAGTTTTGGGCCAAGAATGAGAAAAAAAAAGCTATTTCTAATTTTTGGGCCCCAAATCAGAATGAGTTCTCTTCTCCTTATTTCCCTTGCCCTATCATTTCCGCCTCTCCTCTTTTGCGATTGAGAGCCTCACCCTTGCCCTAGCCATTTCTACCTCTCCTCTCCTCCCAATCGACGCCTCTCTGCCCACCTCGTTCGACCGCCTCGGCCTTCGCCTCAATCTTCGCCTTGGTCGCACACCCCTGCCTCGTCCTTTGCCTTCGTCTCCGGCTCCACCTTGTCCTCTGCCTCTGCTCGCCTCGACCTCCTCCACCTCCGCCCAACTCTGCCTTGTCCTCTGCCTTTGTCTCCAGCTCCACCTCGTCCTTTTCCTCCGCTCGCCTCCACCTCTGCCTCAGCTGCATGCGTTTGCCTCATCCTCCGCCTCCACCCGTCCTTCGCCTCGTCTCCGCCTCCATGCTCCACCTCCAACTCTCTCGCTCACTCTGTGTGTGCATGCATGCGTGCGTGTGTGTATTTACTTGAGTGCTGCTCAGAAAACTTGTGGGTGGAAGAACACGGTAAGTTCGATGTGTTTGGGAGAACAAGATGAGTGAGAAAATGGCGAAGTCCAAGAGCATACTACAGTTGGGAGTCGGTTCTATTGAGGATGTCTACTTAGGCTAAGTTTGACATATTATTGATGGAATGATACTTCGATAGATGCGATAATGATGCATTCTAGTAAAAGAAATCCACAAACTATTAATTCAGAGTTCTCATGTTTGCATATTTGCATTTCAAAGGCTTGCATGTATAGCAAAAGAGGGCTTTCAAAGATCCCTTTATTATTCATTAATCGTGCTTATCTTGTTCAGAGTCTTCCCTTTCCAATTAGAGAAATTTGGATGGAACTGTCGCGACCTCCCCGAAGGTGCACCACCTAGGGTTCGGCTAATGGTTTGTTAAGTATGACTTAACTTGAGTTCTCCCAAATTCGGACAAATTCACGACTTTGGTTTCACTTTCTTTAAACATGCAAGATATTCAATTTGGAGCTGCCACTAACCTATTTATGGTGGGTCGGTTAGAAACCCATGTAAGGCATCTGGAGTCATGCCTTACTCCTACGAACCAGAGATCTAGGACTCGGAGACTTGGTTACGCTAAATTACTTTAACGCCCTTTCGGTACCTTTTCATTATTTTCAAAACCTCGCAGGCAGTTTGGATTCATTTTAATTCTACTCCTAACATGCAATAGTGATCACACGTATACTCAAATAAAAATTCAAGAATGGAATGAAATAATAAAACAAATCAAATCGAATAAAATCTAACTAAAACCGAATCAAATCAAATCAAATCACATCTAATCAAATCTAATCTAAAAAAATCAAATAAAATCTAATCTAATAAAATACCAAATAAATCTAATCTAACAAAATCAAATAAAATCTAATCTAATAAAGTTGGATAAAATCTAATCTAACAAAATCAAATCCAAATAAAATCTAATTTCTAATCTAACGAAATCAAATAAAATCTAATCTAATAAAATATTAAAGAATCTAATAAAATCTAACAAAATAAAATAAGATATGCATGAAAATCAACAAATCTAATGCAATATATGAAATGCAATTTTTTGGAATTTTTATGATTTAATTAGCCTAATTACCCATAGCTAAATATTATCTAATCTAAATTAGGAAACCAAATATATATCAATTCCTAATTTAAACTAAATCTTATTCAACCAAAGATAATGTCCTAAAAAAATATCATAACAAAAATATCTAATATGCAATCTAAATTAAATATGCAAGTTAACCCACACGTGCAAATTACGCAATCATCTAAATGTGCAATTTTAAACCTAAACATGCAAATAATCTAATTATGCAATTAACCTAAATATGCAAAGAATCTAATTATGCAATTGATCTAATATGCAATTAATTAAAACATGCAAATTAAATTAAACATGCAATGCAAATCAAATCAAATCAAATGCCACACATAACATGCAAAATTATCCAAATTAACCAACTGAAGTAAAAGCAACACAAATCAAATACCCAAATCAAAATCAGAAACAAATATTACAAAAAAAAAAATTGAAGCACCACACAACGGATAACAAAATTCTCGCAAACCAAACTCAAATCGAAACAAAGATTCATTCGAGCAAATCATCTAATAAGCGATGTGCAATGAAGGGTAGTTGTTCGCAGGACCAAAGATGGGAGATCTAAGCCTATAATGCACCAAAGGCTGTAAAAACAAGACTCATAAGCAAAAATTAACATCATGGAAGCTTAGAAATCAACCTGTGCATGGACTCCTCTTTCCGTTTATTTCTCCACCGATCTATTTTGGCTTTTTGAGTAATTGCTGTCTCTTGACCACTGCTTGTCTCCTCACGGGTCAAGAAGTCCACCTCTCCACAGCTTTCTTTTGCTTTGACTATCGTTAATTTCTATCGCGGCAGAGATGGGCTCGGGAACTCGGCGAACAGAAGCTCTATGATGGCATAGTGCGGCGATTGTCTTGACAAGCAACAACATGCAAAATGGAAAAATTATGCTAGTTTATTTTGAAGACGGCACGGCGCAGCTCGATTGAGATGTCGATAGGTTTGAGATCGTGGCTTCGGTGAAGGGGGTTGGACTTGTCAAGAACCGCCTTGGATTGGACTGCGCAATCGCGTCTGGAGAGAGCTGTGGTGGCGGGTCAACGCGGAGCGGGGGCACGGCACGAAGAAGAATGCGTCCACTCTCTCTCTCCCTATTTTCTGCCTGTCGTCCCTCGCGCTCTCTTTTCTCTCTTTACGAATTCTCTTCCATCTCTTTCTCCGCCCTCGTGCCCCTGTGCGTTTTTTCTTTCCACCGAAAAAGGTCTTCTCCCCTTCTTTGACCGAAAAATCCTCACTCTGTCAAAAGAAGTCCCTTCCTATGTTGTTTTTTTTTCCTCCGTGTGTGTCTCTTTTGCCTCCAAGCGAGTCCCCCCACGAAAGAAGAAGAAGACCTCCCCCTGTGTATTGTCTTCTTCTAGCCACTTATCATGGATCAAAATTCGGTCAAATCTTTTACAAGATTTTGACCGAATTCTCCTCTGACCCAAAAAAAATCCCTTCCTTCCTTCATGCTTTTAGAGAGGAATGAAACAAATCCTCGGTCAATTGACCGAATATTGCTTGAATATTGCCACATCTTTTCCTTCAATTTCCTCCTTTAGATATCAAAATCATGTTTCTTTTTTTTCTCTATTTCTTATTTTGAACCAAGATTCATTATGCTCAATATATGCCCAAGATATGCCTAATCTCCCTATGAACTATATGCAAAAAATTAAAAAATAAAATAAAGAAAAAAAGGCACAAAAATTTAGGTGTCAACAGGAACATATCACAATTAGAATTGCCAGGGTGAATGATTTGTCCGTTCTCTCTTTGGAAGCAAACTGTACCACGCAATGTGGTCCCAACGTAATGCGGTTCTCTCTTTGCTAGTTATGAGCAACCTCAAAAAGAAAAAGAAAAGAGGAAAGTGCTTAAGGCAAATGAACAACCCAACATGATTGAAGGACATACGTCTTAGGTTATCACCATTTTCTTAGTTTATTTTTTTAATAGGAAACAAGCCTAACACTAACAAAATAAGTCAATTTCTATCGATTTTTCCCTACACAACCTTGCGGCCGCAGCATCCTTCAACAGCTCTTTTTATGGCAGTCGGAACTGCCATGATTGTTGTCATTCATGAGACGGAGCCGGCATTACAAGCAGGGGCCATTTTTTCACGTATCTGGTTTTCCGGGTAATATCCTCAAACTTATAAGCACAAAGTAAGACACAATATCCTTTGATTTGAAGTGAAGTGAAGACGGTGCTTTGCTATTTTGTTCTCATCGTTCGTTTCACTTGAGAGGAGAAGATTTGTTTTTTTTTAGAGGAAAATCCTAAATCTTTTAATGAAATCTCAATATTTTTGTCGAAAATTATTAACATAGTGGTCCAGTCTCATGATTGTCCTGTGTTACACACTACCACGTCAGTGATTTTCAACAAAATTCAAAAGTTAAATATTACATTGACATTTGTTCCATAAGTTTAGTACCAATTGGGCAATTTCTCTATTTGAAGAAGAAGGAAGAAGAGAAGACCGAAGAAGAGAGAGAGAGAGAGAGAATAATGGATAAGGAGAGAAACCTAGTATAGCTTAATTGCCAATATATTTTAGCGGAGCGAGGGGGTGGACGGCGATAATACTTGATGCAATTATATTCACAAGGAGTTTCCTTTTTGATCGACTTTTTATGTGAAGTGAATAATGACGTTCGAATTAAATTAAGGATGTATCTAGCAGCTTATTTTTCACTGTTGATTTCTTCAGTAATGATTTCTTCTCCCATTGCACTTGAATATTTCACAATAATAACAGAGCTTTCATGATGAATTGTATATGTTCATGATAAAAACTCTATCACTCCTACCAAATGTATCGAGCCTGGCCCATCCAGCCCGCAAATTACTATTGTCATTCTTTGTCAATGCATCTTTCTTAGCACCTCACCACTGCATGCTCAGCCAAGCCCTGCAAGTCGTGGCTCGCCACCAATTGAAGGCGGGCACGTAGACATCAGAGCATCCGATGAGTCTAAGTGTCCAAGTGTAATCATCTTTGATAAAGGGTGCGTTTGGTTGGGCTTTTGGAAAGCCCTTTGGGGTCTCAAAGCCGATTGGGCAAATGCTGGAGTATTTGACAAACACTTACAAAGTCCTTTGAGATGAAAGTTGGCTTTGAGAATGCTGAAAGTCTAAAGCTACTTCAAGCTACTTCAAATGCTTTGGGCAAATGCTTTGGACTGTCAGCATTTTCGGAATGCTGAGGGGAAGAATAAATAAAACTTATTAATTTCCTTTTTTGCCCTCAATAACTTAACATAAGCCCAAATTTACCCTTTCGAAAAACAAACCCAGGTGAAGCTTCTTCATGCGCTTCGTGAGACTGACTTCATTCCACCGGGAGCTCTCCCTCCGCTCCAGTCCCTTCAAGATATCTCTCCTTAGTCCTTGTCACAAGTCTCCGTTGGGGCCCCCACGCTCACTCCCTCTCTCGCTTGGTCCAATCTAGCCGCCAGCTCTTGATTTTTATGTCAGTTTTTGCGTCCCTCAGGTTGTTTCATTGTTCGGTTTTGGCGCTTGGTCTGGACTTCTTGGATCCGGACCTTATACTAATTCATTAAATGAGGCGAGAGTGACTCTTTTACTTTTACTCTGGTTCGTTTTGGCTGCTGCTTTGCTTTTGGCACTTTCAGAGCAAAGCTCACGATCCTCAAGTTCAGAGTCTGAAGAAGAAAGTCCTTTGTCTCAATTAAAGCAGCTATGGAGTGCCAGCCATTGCCATGGCCACAACAGATCTGGATTGGACAAGTCCGTCCAGAAACCTAACCTTCTTGACCGTGTTCGCCACGATTCTTCGACTGACTCTTTCAGCACCTCTGGTTTCCGCTTCGGCCAAGAGGTCGCTGATAGGGCGCGCCGGGATGGCGGAGAAGGTTGGACCTCATTCGGAGCTGCTCTTATTTGATTTTTCTTCTTTCTTTTTTTCCCTTCATTTCAAACTTCATTTTTTTTTGGGTATCTTTAGAAAATACTTATTTTATTCTTCTAATTTGAACAGCCAAATAGGATGTCATCGTGGCATTAGCAGTGATTTAAAGGCCGTGGGGGTACTTTCTTAATGAAAAGACCAACATGAACTAAAAAATCATGCGGTTCAAGAACTCAATACGTGCCTTTATCTCTCTTTTTACACCGGGGACTTTCAATCTTATTATAGTGTCTACTTATAAATTATAATGTTACTTTCTGTTTGCTAGATAATTTAACCTCTTGAACTTCAATGCCGGTTTTGTTATCACCGTGCTATGTTAGATATAGAACTCTGTTTTTGTTCAAAGTAAGGTCCGTGTAAAATGAGAAGGGGACCAATTAGGGATGTCATAAACTAAACCGCGATCATAGCTGAATTTCGTACATTTTCGATTTCGGCAATTGAAAAAATAACCCTTCTTTTTGCTTGTTTGGATTGTGTCAGTTCGGTTCAGTTCATAACCCGGACCTGAGCCGCTGGAACATAATATGCTACGTTTGCAGCTTCACTCTGAATTTAATTGTCTCGAAGCCAGCCGTCCTCTGTTGCAGTCTTATGAAATCCGCCGTTGGTTGAGAAGCCCCAGGTAAGTATAACACATCTTCTCTCTCTCTCTCTCTCTCTCTCTCTCTCTCTCTCTCTCTCTCTCTCTCTCTCTCTCTCTCGTTACTTCTTCTTGTTGATGATGGGGATAGGTGGCCCCACTCTTCAAAGCATAACGTCGCCGCCGCTGCAAGGCCGTGGGTTGGAAGCAAGTTCACGGTCCTCACCGCCTTTGCCTGGCTACAAGGGCCCCTGACCCTCCTCTCTTTTGTAGTGGAGAGGTCCAGTGACCTTCACGGCTGAATGACGAGGCCAGAGACGGCTTCAACTTCGCCTGCGTTGGCTTGATGGTCATTGAGACACTCTCCCTGTCTTCGCTCTTGCTGAGGAAGGCATCGACAGTAACCCCTCCGGCTTTTCTTTTCCTCTTCCGTTACTACGTGGTATTTCTTAAGACAAGAAATTGGTTGGTTGAATGACCCAAATGAATACTCGAAAGCATCATGCAAGCAAGCCTTAACTAAATTCACATGATGACATCTTTGAATGCCCTAATCCTCCCTGTGTACGCTTCTTGCTATTGGAAATATATCATAAGTTACTCCATAAATTATTTTCAAGGTGGAATCATCGCTCCTCTGAAGCAACCGAGCAGCAAAGGAAGGCAGAGAGTATTTTGCCGGAATGAGAAAGGAAGGCCTCTCTATAATCATTGTAAGTCCTTAAACTCTCCTACAAATCAAGGCATCAAAACCATGTCATCTCAAGATGGTTCTAGTTATCTGAAGTTCCCTTTCACCGAATTGGAATTTTTTTCCCAGCGAAATGGGGAAGCTGGGCCATGACTAACTTGTTGAAGCAAAATTTTGCCTCATGTTCTCTGCTACAAGATGCAAATGGTGGAGGCTTTTTGTTGAGAATACCAAGACGAAGCAGATGCGAGCACTTTAATCAGTGAAGGATTGGAATATCGAGACACGAAGCTGAGGTTACTGGAATTAGTAGAAATGCAGAGACGAAGATCATTGACATGAGTTCGAGCGCAAAGGAAAGAAATACAGCTGGCGGTGAACTGGTCAAAGTATAAATGGAAGAGTTGACTTTTCAGTTGTAACTGATGTTAGTTAGTCAGTTAGCTCAATCACGTGGAAATAAATAGATGAAAGCGAGAAGAGAGAAGTGTGCTCTCAGATGTAATCTTTCAATCAAAGCTTCTGCAAACAAAGAATCAATACAGTTTTCTCTTAATCTTCATCCTCTCGTCTGTTCTTCTTCATCTCCTTCATACTCTGTTTTCATCTCAATTCTCTTCATGGTATCAGAGCCATCTCTGAGAGCATAGCGAAATAGCTGCAAGAGTACAAAGATATCCGTTTCCGATCCATGTTAACATCTCGAACTTCGTCACAATCAAGCTGAGCGAAGACAATTTCCTGCTTTGGCAAGCACAATTTCACAGGTTTTTGCAAAGTCAAGAGTTAGAGTTATATGACTTCATCAGTGGAGAAATCTTATCGCCTGCTCAATTTTTACAAGTTCAGGTTGAAGGAAGCGAATCAGAAGTGATCAATCCAAATTATACATATTGGGTAAGATCTGATCAACTCATCTCGTCTTGGATTAGTCGTGCAGTTTTTGAGACAATGACGTGGAGCGCATTGAGAGTGAGGAGGCCGGAAAGAGTGAAGTGTGGGAAGGGGTGGGATCTACCAACATAAGTGGCATCGAATGGCGGTGAAGTGAAAGCTGTTGATTATGTTTTGATCTTGTAAATAGGAAATGCCTTCAGTTCTCTCTTTTCTTATTCTGCTTTCTAAAAAGCAAAAATTATTTTCTCTACTTTTCAATTTTTTTTCCATTTATTATTCTTGACCCTTTTATTTTCTGTGAACTAAAAACCAAAAATTTTAGAATTTTTTTTTTCAGTAAGTTATTTTCCATAAAAAGAATAGAGTCTTGACATTTATTCAAATTTTTTTGTCCTTGTTTTGGTTACCGAAAATATTAAGTGCTTGTTGGGCTCTTATATGTGAGTCATTTGGCTATTTTAAGTCTTTTTTAATAATAAAATCAAGTTTGGCCGTCATTAAAAAATGACTTCATTTTGAGCCTTTATTTGAAATTTTTTATGATATAGCTAAGTATCGAAATGAGAACAACTAATTCATTTGATACCACGTTTGCAAATGGTCCCATGCAGCAAAATAAATGGAAAACACTGTAAGTTCATCACCACAATACTTTCAAAATTCCAAGAAAATACGTGTTCACATTGTTATTTGCAAGAGTATACCAGAAAACATACCATAAGAGAGAGAGACGGAGAGAGGCGGAGATAGAGAGACAGAGATGACACTGTAAGTTCATCACCACAATACTTTCAAAATTCCAAGAAAATACGTGTTCACATTGTTATTTGCAAGAGTATACCAGAAAACATACCATAAGAGAGAGAGACGGAGAGAGGCGGAGATAGAGAGACAGAGATGAAATCAAGTCACCATCCTCGGGACATTAGCGCATCCGTGATAAGTGCTGGGATTGATTGAACGTAAAGATGGGCTCACTCTTCAGATTTTTCAGTTGCTCTTTCCTTTTCCACGATCTTGTTTGTTTGTTAATCTGTCTCTTCTCCCACTCGGTTCGTCTTCTTGTTTTGCAACCCCAACGCGATCAATTTCCTCTCGACGCCTTTGTGTCTTCGCGGCCATCCATTGGAGTTGAGTAGCTTGCCGTCCTCTGATCCATTCTCGTTCAGAAGACACAACCGGTGTTTCGGGCGAGGCCTTCTTTCTCACGTCTATGACTGAATCTGTAATGTCCTCAAAGACAAGCACAATGAAGATTACAATAAGCTTTGGCATGCAGAACTCAAGTGGGGAGTGCTCGCACAAAATGAGGAAGTACATAGGAGAGGGAGCTCCAGAACAAAACCCAACAAGTAGAGGTCCAGACGAAAACTCAAATGCTGCGCGTTTGACGATTTTTAAAGAGCGCTTTTGGATGGAAAATGCAGCGTCACGCTATGCCACGGCGGTGTGATCAAAGCATCGAATGGTCGGACTTTTAAGTTCAAGCATGTGGAGAAGTCAGGGGTTATCGAGAGGTGGCATCTCATCAGATGTATAACTTTTAAGTTCTAATTCACCTGCAGAATAAATTAGGATTAGATAAGTAAGGAAAGACCAATGGCAACGTACCAACATACAATATGAAACCTTACCGAACATGGCCCCCATCCATTCAAATTCTCTGGAATATTGCTATCCGATAGCTTGAGCACCACTAAGTTCCATAAATAAATATTGACTACCTGCAAGACCAAAGGGCAACGATTCCAAGAGAGCCATTTTAAACTTGAAAGAAGATTCTCAAAGTCTCCTACCAAATTCCCCCCCTCTAATTCCAACATCCTTAAGTTAGGCAGCCATGTAAACTCTTCACTTATAAAGTCGGGCTCTTTTGGAAGTCCAGTTAGTTTGAGTGCCGTGATGTTCTATGTTCCCTGACAACATGAAAAGGCATGAGTGAACTTTCATTGATGAAGAATAAGGGCACATTCTACGACTAAATATTGCAAAGATTTGTTTTATAAGGGCACACTTGGTAACCATTTTCGACACAAAAATAGGTTTTTTTGAAAATTGGTTTTTTTTTTTAGAAATGGTCTTCGGATGAGTTTTAAGGAAAAGAAATGTGTTTGGTAACTATACAAAATTTCTGTCTATGGATTTTTCATTTAATTTTAAAAAAATATCAGTAAAGACAATAAATTGATATATGAAACACTTTTCTATTATTTAAAACAATAAATTTTGCAAATTAAATTCATGCCTTCATATTAAATAAATAAAACTATTCGGTGGATGATTTATTAGGTGAACAACCAAGAGGAAACAAAGTATAAAAATATCCAACTTCCTTTCTTGGAGCTAATCCTATTTGAAATGGAGATTGGCATGTACGAGGAACTAATAGAGTGAATTACAGTTTGAGCAAGATCTCATCTTGAGAGTCGATTCCTTTGGTGGTGTAAGCGTTGTTGGAGGGATGGGACAAAAGTAAGGGAGAAAAGTTAGGAATTGAGAAGGAGCCAAGCTTTTTTTTTTTTTTTCGTTATTTTCAATAATGAGGGACGTAAATGAACGTTTAGAGAGAAATACCGAAAAACATTGCACGTGGCGAATCTGCTGTGGTGTACACACAATATATAAGGGAAAGCATTAAGTACAAAAAAAAGGAATGCAATCAACTTGATCAAATGAAAGTTTGATTGTCATTTAAAACATACATTTGCAATATCAAAGAAAGAACTTAAAAAGATCAATTGAAAATTTGTTTCTCCTTTTACACTGTTCAAACTTGTCTGAGAAACAGAGAACCAAAACATTTTTAGTTATGATTTCTCGTCCCTGACTCATCCTCATCCTTTTTTTCATCCCGGGAACATAAATTTTAAGGGTATTTACCAAATAAGTTTTTCGTCCTAAACTCGTCCATGGATGAGAAACCAAGAATCAAAATAGTTACCAAACAAGCCTTTATAAAACAAATCAATGTATCCATCATTAGGATAAGAAAACATGTTTTTGAGAGAGCTCATGGCCACGAAAGTGAGATGTTTGACTTCTGCTTTGTGCAACTTGAAAAACATGTCAAATCAATGTATCCATCATTAGGATAAGAAAGCATGTTTTTGGAAAATAAACTCTTTCATGAACACATTCGTGGTATATGCGACTTTTGTGAAGTATTCATTGAATAATATGATATGTCAATTAGACCAAACATAATATCAAAACGTGTTTTTGGAAAATAAGCTCTTTCCATGGCCACATAAGTGAGATATTTGCCTTCCATGCTGTACGCCTTGAATACTATCCTAAACGTGTTATGAGAAAATAAGCGCTTTCCATGGCTGCATTCATGGAATATTCGACTTTTGTGCAGTACTCCTGGACAAATATGATATGTCAATCAGATCGAACATAATATTATCACAAACGTGATCGGGGAAAATAAACATTTTCCATGGGCCACATATGTGAGATGTTCAACTTATGTGTAGTACGCCTTGAATAACATGGAAAATCAATCAAATCGAACTTTAATATTAGAAACATGCTTTTAAAATATAAACTCTTTCCGTGGCTGCATAGGTGCGTTGCTTAACTTTTGTGTACCTCACCTTGAAAACATGGTATGCCAATCAAATCAAACTTAATATAAAAACATGTTTTCGGAGAATAAACACTTTCCATGGCCACATATGTGGGATGTTCGACTTCTTTATAGTACACCTTGAATGACATGACAAATTAATCAAATCGAACTTAATATAAGAAACATGTTTTGGAAAAATAAACTCTTTCCATTGCTGCATAGTGGGACATTTGACTTATGTGCAGTTCACATTATGTCAATCAGACTAAATATAAAAAATGTGTTTTAGGGACAAAAGATAATGCTTTCCATGACCACATATGATGGATATTCGACTCATGTATAGGGGACAACGACTTGGACCTCCCAAATCGAAAACCACCTAGACCGGGCAGGAACCGGACTGAACTAGAAGTCTTGATCTGGTTCCCAGTTCCCAAAAGTGGAATCTTAATTCCTATGAAGGTTGGATTAGACCGGTAAATTTTTTTTATATTTTATTAAAAATACATATGTCATAAAAGTGTTAAAAACTCAATTTAAATTTCTAAAATTTTAATCATTACCTAACTTTACCAAAATAATTTTATTACTAAAAATAATTAAAGAAATTCAAAAAAATATAAATTTTCCAATTCCCAACCAGTCCAAGAGTTCAAATCGTCCAAGAATCGGACTGAATTAGAAGTGTTGATTTGGTTCCTAGTTACCAAAAGTGGAATCCCGATTGCAATGAAGGCTCGACTGGACCGGTTAATTTTTTTATATTTTATTAAAAATACAAATGTCAAAAAACTAAAAAAAGAACTCAATTTAAATTTCTAAAGTTTGAATATTTACCCAACTTTATCAAAATAATTTTTTTACTAAAAATAAATAAAGAAATTCAAAAATTTTTAGAATTTTTCCAATCCTCAATTGATCCAAGAGTTAGGCAGTCCGGCTCCCGATTCCGAGGGGGAATTGGACCACCCTACACCATGCACACTTTTACTTTTGTATAGTTTGTCTTGAATAACATGGTACATCAATCATACAGAACTTAATATAAAAAATGTGCTTAGGGAAAATAAACGCTTTCCTTCTCCGTTCCTTATTCTCTCCACCTGTCCGACGTATGATGCGATGGCCTATAAATACCCATCGTTAGGTTTCAACACTCACAGAAAAGCCTCTCACCTCTAGTATTCTTCATCTATATCTGTTACGGTCACCTATATCTAGAGAAGAGCGAAAAAGAAATGTCGATGCAAATCTCTGCAGTCCCATCTTCTTCTCCAGCTAAAGGAACAGGCCGCATCGCTGAACGCCAAACAGCAAATTTTCATCCAGGCATATGGGGGGACTATTTTCTCAAATATGCTTCTGATTCCAACACCATGGTTGCATTTAATTTATCCGTTTTCTTGGATTATATTCGGAATTTTTTTTTTCCATTGTTATGTTTTTTGAAAACTAAGGGCACATAACAGAATTGTCTTGAGTTACTGGGCAACATCTCACAGCATTGGTCCTCACAAGAAAAATAAAAGAAGTTCCAGTCCATGAATGCGTTGGTCCTTACATGATTCAAGATTTCTACATGAGCCTTATGGCATGCACATATGACTTAACAAATGTGGAAAAAATTTCTCCACTATTAATAAAGCTAGTCATGATGGAATAATTTTTGGGTAATTTCAAAAAAGTTTTTCTTTATCATAGTCAATCGGGTCATAAACAACCTAATGTATTTCTTGCATTCTTCCTAAAATTTATGTCATTTTCCTCTAATTATTGTTTGAACCTTCAAATTTATGTTTATTGTAGACTCCTCATGCCATAGCAGAGGATCGAATTGAGAGATTGAAGGGAGAAGTGAAGAAAATGTTGACAGAAGCTGTGGATAAGCCTTTGCAGAAGTTGAACTTGATCGATCAAATCCAACGCTTAGGAATTGCCTACCATTTTGATAATGAGATTGACCAGCACTTGGAACAAATCAACAGAAGCCATTTTGAAATTCACTGCAGAGATGATGTTGACCTACACACAGTTGCTCTTCTCTTTCGATTGTTGCGACAACAAGGTTACACAATTTCAAGTGGTAAGTGATGTTCTAATTCTCATTGATGGATCAGTTGTTGAAATTATATTCAAAGATACTAGTTGATGTTCCATTTGGTTGATTTGAGAGGATAAATAACATCACTATCTTGTTTCGTTCACTCTTGTTTTGATTTTTTTTTGTGGACTTTTTCTCTATACAATCCCGAGTTCTTCCAATTTTCTTGCTTTGAAAGGTGATAGTCCTTTCTTCTACTTCCTCGGTTTAGTACGTCATGTTTCCATAGATTCCAATTGGTCTAGATCTTGAACATAAATATTTTATATTATCTCATGATAGCATCTCTTCCGACGTTTCATTTGGCCAATTAGAAATCTTTAACTTACATAAATTTTAATTTCAATTGAACTTAAAATTTTCTTGCTTTGAAAGGTGAATAGTCCTTTCTTCTATTTCCTTGGTTTAGTACGCCTTTTTTTTTTTAAATATAGATTCCAGTTTGTCTAGATCTTGAATATAAATATTTCATAGTATCTCACGATAGCATCTTTCCCCACGTTTCATCTGGCCATTCAGAAATCTTTAACAAGTTCAAGGATAGCAAAGGGCATTTCAGCGAATCACTCATTGCCGACGTGCAGGGGCTACTGAGTCTATTTGAAGCTTGCCATCTGGCGTTTCATGGTGATGATATTTTGAATGATGCACTTGCTTTTAGTTTAACTCACCTGAAATCAATTGACCAACGAAGAGTGAGCCCTTATCTCAAAAAACAAGTGAGACATGCCCTAAACCAACCAATCCACAAGGGTGTACCAAGGCTTGAGGCGAGGCATTACATTCTACTCTCCCAAGAGGAGCCTTCGCATAATGAAGTCCTGCTATCCTTAGCTAAACTCGATTTCAACTTATTGCAAGAGCAATACCAGAAGGAACTCGGCAATCTAACAAGGTTAGCTTCATGATGGCATGTCCGAAGTACCTAGATGTTTAGAGTACTAAAAGGTCAAAGGTTGACTCATACAATTTCAATTGAACATAACGGTAAAATTCATTTTTAGTGACAATGAGTATTAATCTCTTTGGATAATTGGTCTAAAGTACTTTTATAATTCTATCAATGATGTGTTCGCCTTAAGTAAGATTTGTTCTTAAACTATAGGTGGTGGAAAGATTTAGATGTAGAAAGGAAGTTCCCATTTGCTAGAGATAGGCTTGTGGAGATGTATCTCTGGATGTTCGAAGTTTCTTCCGAGCCGGATTATGAAACAGCTAGGGAAATGCTAACCAAAATGGCCTGCGTGATTTCCATTATCGACGACATATATGATGCCTATGGCACATTTGAAGAACTAGAACTCTTCACAGAAGCAATTGAAAGGTATGGTTCGCACTCGATGCTTTTCTTCATTTTGCCAATTCTAAACATACTTATTCTGATATGATCAACCATTATGAGCTTGAATTTAGGTGGAACGTTGATGCTGTAGATGGATTGCCTGAGTACATGCAAGCATGTCACAAGATAGTTCTTGATTTGTATGATGAATTTGGCTATGAGGTGAACAGAAAAGGAGGATCATACCAGCTCTTCTATGCAAAAGAAGCGGTAAGCAATTAGAAGTTGTGGCAATCAAATGCAATTTTTTACTCTGTCCACTGGTGACAGAAAATCGGGTTTTTGGATAAGGATGAGAGATTGCCATATATTTTAAGTCCACTAAATACATTAAAGTTCGAATAATGACGTAACTTTATGTTTGAGAATGAATCTTTAGATGAAAAACCTAGTGAGAGCGTACTTCGTCGAAGCCAAATGGTTCCACCAAAACCACGTACCGACAATGGAGGAGTACATGCCCATTGCATTAACAAGTGCAGCTGTTGAATTGCTGTTGGTGACAACGTTGCTGGGAATGGGAGATATTGCAACAAAAGATGCTTTTGACTGGCTGTTATACGGCGACTCAAAGATGGTGAAGGCTCAAAAATTAGTCGGTCGGCTCATGGATGATGTGGCTGGGCACAAGGTACAAAAAGTTATACCAGTGAACAACATTAATATATCTAAATTTTGTCTTATATATTTTATCAATAGGAGAAGAAAATATGATATTTGTTTACAGTTTGAGCAGGAGAGAGGCCATGTGGCATCTTCAGTGGAGTGTTTCATGAAACAGTATGGAGTTACAGAGGAAAAAGCTAAGGAGGAACTTCGTAAGCAAGTCACCGATGCATGGAAGGACATTAACGAAGGTCTACGCCGTCCGACCATCGTCCCCAGGCCACTCCTGCTGCGATTCCTCAATTTCGCCCGAACCATGCATTTAGCGTATAAAGATGAGGTGGATCACTACACTCATGCTGAAACCAAGTTTCAAAAGCTCGCGACTTCTCTGTATGTCGATCCATTGCCAATGTAATGGTCTGGAAGAACAAGGTCATTACAAGCCGTCGTAGATTGCATGGGACAGTTTCCCAATCTGTACTGTGTACAATTTGAATTATGTGTGAGCACTTTATCAGTGCTCTTCTCGGGCCTGAGAGCCCCTTTTTCTGAGGGTTGCCAATGAAATAAAATAAGGAGTTTGTGAAGTACGACATTGTAATATATTAATGCTCTATAATGAGTGGTTCAATTCCTTGTTCTATATCAAACATAATTTATTTTATATATACTTATGATAGTCTTAGTACACTACGACCAACACAAATTACAATATCTAACAGAATGGGTGCCGAGTTCCCCATTTTTGGACAGATTACTTCATTTTTAGGTTGTATACCTGATCTTGGGATTATTCAATCACTTCCTAACCTACTTTGCATAGTCATGATCGTATTACAATGATCTGTATTTGTTGGGAGAATAAAAGCAATTCGAATAGTATAAGATTAACACAAGGGAATAAAATAATCTCCCTCGGACATAATAGAAGACGATATAATAGAGTGATGTAAATATCAACCATTCACAAACAGAAGACAATTTTTTTTTTTTTACAGTGAAAACTTCCTTGGTGTGAAGAGATGAAAATCATGGGACCAGAGTTTATACAAAATATTCACTCTTGACAAATTGGGTGAATAATGTTCTTCTTTAGTTAATACTAGCGGTACATAACAACAACAACATCAAGAATGTCATTCTTGACAATACATATGAATTTCACAAGAAATTAAGAATACACCTTACCAAAAAAATGCACGTTCAAGGCTCTTGTTTGTTACATGAAAAAATTTGACATTTCTAGAAAGTACTTTGCTAAGAATTATTTTAGAAAATTGATAATATACTTCGATGCTGAACTAAAAGCAATAAAAGAATTTTAGGAATTCTATTTCATCATTTGAAAAGGAGAACCTACTTTTATTTCTCTAAAGACTTGCACTATTTAAGTGCTAGTTGATTGAGCATAAGTAATGAGGTCTCATGCTCGAACCTCTATGGACTCAAGCCTAGTCCCTGTCACTAGCTTTGAGACATTAGTACCAGTGCTCGAATCCCTAGAGCACAGGCCTAGGACCCAACGATCAAGCCCTAGCCTATCGAGGCTGGGTATGAGATGTTAGTGCTTGTGCCTAAATACTAATGCCAGCACTCAGGTCCCTAGTAGAATGAGGCTGGCCTGGGACCTTGAGAGAGCAACAAGATATCAAAACCGAAGTCCATGCTTTCACATCATCAACCTCAAAAACTTGCTATCAATATTTTGAGGGCAACATTGTTGGATAACTTGCTAACAAGGTGTAAAAAGTTATTTTAGCTACGGTAGAAAGTTTCTTGTGACGATCTAGTCCTCTACATGGCTAAGTCGCAGCTGAAGCTTATATTGTTATTGAATAGCGAAAAGCTTTATGTAGTAATATCAAAAGAGACGAGTGTTCAATTACTTGAGAAGTTTTCCCAAACAATATATGAACAACATTCTCAAGTTGAAAGACTACTAATTAACAATCTTGGCCCAAAAATATAAAAAGAAAAGTTGGGCATGCTTCATGGATAAGAGTACACATACGCAAATGCCACAGGCTGTAATGTGGACACCTTTCTGGGAAGTGAATAAATGACATCTTGAGATTAAGGGTAAGTTAAAAATGAAATTGCAATTTGATCGTTGTTCATATCCATCCCAAGTTTCAACACTTCGTTTTATCGAAAGGATGCTTGTTATGAAATAAATTGTAGCCTCCATGGATCTGCCTCACTATTCTGTGGAAAAGCTTACTGTATAAATGACATCTATGCTTTTCACCAACTGAATGGATGCCGGACATCTAAGTCGGTCATGGCGACATTGACCTTTTTTTCCCAGACCTGAATTTATTTATTTCTCAGTTTCAGCTGACTGAGATAATAAATTCGTTCAACTAGTATGGATCAGATATTATGCTATATTACATTATTCTAGCACTTACGTGGACCTATCCTTCAGCCACATCATTAGTTTGATAAAAGTAAGCAACAGCATACTGAGAAAATAAAGCTAGGTGGGTGAACTAGGAGTGTGTGGCCATGTTGGTGCACGGAATGACCCTACTCCAGCCGACAATCGGCATCTTCCCCACGTCACAGAACACTACGTTTTGGCTCAAGCCGACACCTTTTAATACAATAGCTGCTCACAAATATGTAGAGTAATTGGCTAATTTACAAAAGTCAGAAACACAAAGGCACAGAATCTCAGACATATTGTGGTCCCTTGCCATTTGTATGCACACGCAACCGTCATACTGCATATGTACCACTGTTAAACAGGATGATGTAGAGAGGATCCTGGTAAGAAAGCTGGAAGAGTTCTCGCACTATGAAGGCATATGTACCGATACTGCACAAGCAAAATTAAACAAACTGATTGACTCTCTGAAAAAAAAAATTATTTGATGTCTTATAAATGGAATATACCTTAGGGAGCTAGGGCATTTCAGAAGACTTCAAATAGACCATCATAAACAATAAGCACTTCTACGGTACATTTTGCAAGAAAAGAGTGGACTATGATCATGACAGGTCCCATTGCAAGGTCTTTGGCATGTAGACTGGGGTCTTACTAACAAAGTCCATGCAAGCAGCAAGAGGCTAAAAGACATGTTAAGCTCCGAATTCCACTGCCAGTTTAATTTGTCACAGAGGAAATACATGGACAATTTATATGCAGCTTGCCTTATATTAAGCATTGTGCAAGAACATCAAAACACATATTAAATAACAGAGGCTGCTGCTTGCTCTATGTGACATAACGGGCAAGGAAAGTGAGACTGCTGAGGTACCCATACAGGAGCAAGAACCTTCAACAGAGATCTAGAGGCATATGGTCATGGTCATTGAGCATTGGCATATAAATGAGAAACAAAGACTAACAAGTACGACCACATCATATGACGAATAATCATCAAACAACTTCAGAGTTCTCTCTAGTGCTTGTTAACCAGTAAACAAATGTCCTGGACAGTGCTCATGCAAGGAACAGAAGCATGGTGAATATGGACATGTTACCTGCCAAAGCAAATCAAGAGAAGAATCCACACAAATGCACCAAGTCAACTTGATTCCTTATAGATAACCCAAATCTACATGACCATGAGATTGAAATAGACATGAGATATGAATGGTAAAACAAGTCAGAGGAGTCATCAACAATTTTTAGCCATCAAACGATCACTTTTAACTGTGGGTGTCTAAAATATAAGGTACTGCTCTATGCACCAAAATATATATATATATATATATATATGTATATATGGTACTGCTCTCAACATAAACTTTTGAAGCCTAAACTATAAACTTGATTATCCACTAGTTGAGATATTATGGAGCCTCTGCTTGATGTTAATCCAAGCATAAGATCCCTTCATTTTCCTTCTGTCTGATTCTGCTAGACAAAGATTCCAGTTCATGCATGTCCTACGTTCCCAGCAAGACAGATTTAGAACTCCAGTTCATACGTGTCCTCTGTTCCCAGCGAGGCAGATTTGAAAATGCAAATGGAGACGCACCGTGCGTACAAGCCAATGTCTTGCCAAGGTTACTAGTAGGAGTAACCAAAACTCGAAGTCCTTTCCATGCCATAGTTAGAACTCCAACAGTGTTCTCCGGATCGACTGCACAAAACACCAGGACAATGTCTCAAAACTTTTCTCCGTCTCATAACAACACCTGGCAAACCAAAATAAGCTGACTACATATCTCTCGAAAGATAATCAAACACAGAGACAAAACAGACCCTACAGTGCACATCCCTTGCAAAAACCCATAAGCGGCGAGCCCATAATGAACAGAAGCCACTACAAAGGATTCGCATTTTTCCCTAATCATACTCTCCATGCCATTACACATCGAAATATGAAGCCAAACGAAGAAGGCCGCATCGCAACGAGCAAAGCCACAACAATGCACCTGTGTTTTGGCGCCGCAATAAGGTTAATAGCGTATGCTTGAGCTTGAAACCTGTTGGGCGAGTAATCGCTGTTAAGGAGACTACAAAGGTGAAGGCAGAGGAGACCATCATTAAGCTTGATGAGTCACTTGGAGATAAACGAACAAGTGTACTGAATAATAACACGTGTTCTATTCCTCTTCATAGTCAATTCAGTGTGTTGAAGTATGACGAAGATACAAGAAGAGCAATCGAAGATACTGGAGATGTCTGAGTCGACTAGAGTTCTTTAACTAGAGTTATTTAACCAATGGTAGTAGTTAGTTTTCTGTTATACTTGAGTTGTAATCTCTCTAGAAAACAACTAGTATAAATAGAGAAGTAGAAGACGATTGTAAAGGTCAGCTAAGAACAAATACATAAATGCTCTATATGATTGAATCTATCAATGGCGAAGTGATGTTCATCAATCATCGTCTTCATCTTTGCCTCTCTTAGCTCAGCTCAGGTTATCTTCGATACTCTGTTCCTCTACAATTCTCATGGTATCAGATTAATTGTCTGGGTAGATCAACGTAAAAGTGAGATATGGAGGGAAGAACGTCGAAGTTTCCATTTCCGATTCATGTAAATATCGGAAACTTTGTCACGATCAAGCTTGCAGAGGGCAACTTCCTACTCTGGCAAGCTCAAGTATGTCATTTTTTGAAGAGCCAAGAGCTTATTGGCTTCATTAATGGAGAGGTTGTAGCTCCATTACGGACTGTGTGTATTGAGGTTGAAGGTCGTACAATCGAAACACAAAACAAAGATTATGTAAACTAGTTGAAGACGGATCAGTTGATCTCTTCATGGTTGAGTGGAGCAATTTCGGAAAATATTCTAGGTCTGATTATTGGATTAGAGACTTCATTTGAGATCTGGCAATCATTATGCATTCGATTTAGCCTGAAGTCAATTGCAAGAGAATTCGAACTAAGGGGAAAACTTTAGTCTTGTCAAAAGAGGGATAGAAGCCTCTTTGAATATTTGAGGGAATTTAAACTCGTGTGATCAATTGAGTGCTATAGGCAAGCCTGTTGATGACATTACCAAAGTCTTCGGTGTGTTAGAGGGCTTGAGTTCAAAATATGAAAATTTCCACACAACTATCTACTGCATGAAACCCCAACCAGACTATGATGAAGTTATTTCTCAATTAGAGAGATTTGATGCTCGATTGCAGAATTATCACTCAAGTCAGTTTACTCCTCAGCTAGCGTACTATGGACAAAGATCTTTTAATAATGATCAGAAGGAAAATGTTGCAAGTAGTTTCAATTCCCTAAACCATGCACTGGTTAGTCAAAGAAGCCCAGCTCCATTGTATGAAAGGGGCAGAGGGCGAAATTTTGGCAAAGGACATGGTTTTGGTTTTGGTAAAGGAGGTAACTATGGTTATCAAGGTCGAGGATAGAGTTATAGACCTCTTGATATAAATAGAGATTCACAACTAACTCAACAGCCAAAATTACTTAGCTCTGGGCAAGGCTTCAGACCTTATGCGAGCCTTTCACAGAGATATCAAGATGTGAAGTCTTTTCCTTTGCCTGAAAATAAAGATAGTCAAGAGGACAGGTTTAGAGGCAATATGAGAAGTATATGTCAAATCTGTAAAAAGCCTGGACATGAGGCTTTACGTTGTTGGTATAGGTTTGATAACTCCTTTTAGCATGAGGAGATACCCATAACACTTGCAGCCGTGCATTTGGAGGATGTAGCAGGAAGTGAGTGGTATCTTGATACAAGAGTCACAGCACACATCACGGCACAGCATGGTATTGTCTCTAATCCTCAAATCTATAAGGGACATGATAGGGTAATGATAGGTGATGGATCCTGCTTATCTATCACACATATTGGCAACGCAATTCTACCTACGTCATTTAATCCTTTGCCTCTTAACAATGTGTTGATAGTGCCAGATATAACCAAGAATTTATTGTTTGTCTCTAAACTTACGGATGACTATCCATGCTCGTTCATTTTTGATAAAAATGGTGTCTATGTCAAGAACAAGGACAATTGCACCAATTCTATGGAGATGATTGGGAGGAAGTGTCAAGGGCTTTATCGAGTACAACATCAGCCAACAACAGAACTTCTTGCTCAATGCACTCAGGAAAGGCATGAAGATCTCTGGCATTTGAGACTTGGTCACACGAACACCAAGACTTTACAACTTTTACATGATCAAAAGTTGATACATTGACCTAAGTCTACCTCTTCTATTTATACTAGTTGCCAGCTTATCAAAAGTTCCAAGTTATCTTTTTCTTCCCTTACACTAAGACAACAATGCCTTTAGCAATGATTCATTGTGACCTATGGGGTCCTTCCCCTATGAAGTCTTTTCAGGGTTTCAGCTACTATGTTTTTTTTTTATTGATGACTACACGAGATACAGTTGGCTTTATCCTTTGAAGCACTAGTCTGATTTCTATGATGTGTTTCTCATTTTTCAACACTATGTTGAGAATCAGTTTAAGTTGAAGATAAAGATACTTCAAACTGATGGAGGAGGGGAGTTTACTAGTCTTAAACTTCAAAATCACTAGCAACAATGTGGGATACAACATAACATGTTCTACCCACATACCCCTTAGCAAAATGGTGTTGCTGAAAGGAAGAATAGACATCTTGTTGAGCTAAGTTTATCAATGCTTTATCATGCACGAGTACCCTTGACCTACTGGGTGGATGCTTTTCTTACTGCCAACCATATTATTAATTTACTTTCTACCCCAATTCTTCAATCTACCAGCCCTTATTACAAACTCTACAACAAACAACCTAGCTACGACAATTTTAGAGTTTTTGGCTGTGCTTGCTATCCTTGTTTGCGGCCTTATACAAAGCATAAGTTTGACCCTCGCTCATTGACATGTGTTTTTCTTGGTTACAGTGATAGACACAAAGGCTTTAGGTGCCTTACTCCTACTGATGGCAGAGTCTACATCAGTCGCCATGTTAAGTTTGATGAAGGTTCTTTTCCTTTCTCCTATAAACTCTATTCCATTTATCCTTCTCCTACTGTTCTATACAAGAAATGGCTAGCCGAACTTAAATTTCTTGATTCAGCTTCTCCTTCCTCTTCAATCTCACTATCTACTTCATCATCACTTTCCTCTACTTCTCATACTTACTCTTCTAATAATTCTAGCTTTCTCCATGATCAACCTATGATCTCTACTTTACCTACACTCAACTCACTCCTTACTCACATACCTCTTCCTCATATGCCACTATGTCTTCTCTATCTACCTTTCCTTCCACCACTCAGTCTACTTCTTCTACTTCGCAGTGTACTTCTTCTACTTCTTTCACTTCTCAGTCCACTCAAAACCTTCCTTCTCAAGCTGTGGTAACTTCTTTACCATCTACCTCACAGCATCCTATGCAAACCAAACTCAAACATGACATTGTTAAACCAAACCCAAATATATGCTTGCCTTATTGAGTACAATGTTTCACAAGAGCCTAAGTCTATTAAATCAGCAATTGCTCATAAGGGGTGGTATCAGGCAATGAAAGAAGAAATGGCTACCTTACACACTAATCAGACTTGGTTATTAGTTCCTCGCACTCCTCACATGAAAGTCATAGGCTGCAAATGGATCTTTAAGACTAAACTAAAGGCAGATGGCTCTCTTGATAAACTAAAGGCAAGATTAGTTGCCAAGGGATATCATCAAGAGGCAGGAATCGATTTCTTTGAAACATTCAGCCCTGTTGTGAAACAACCTACTATAAGGATTGTTCTTTCTCTGGCAATGATTAATCATTGGTCTATTCATCAATTGGATGTTAAAAATGCATTCTTGCATGGCACATTGAATGAGAATGTTTACATGGAGCAACCTCTAGGATTTATAGAGAATCCTACTCATGTTTGTCTTCTTCACAAGTCATTGTATGGAGTGCGTCATGCTCCTAGAGCATTGTTTGAGAAGTTTATTGACTATCTCTTAGAATTGGGGTTCTTTTGTAGCTCCACGGATCCTTCTTTGTTCATTATGCATACAGGAGATGATACACTTGTTTTATTGCTCCATGCGGATGATATCATCCTTACTGGTAGTAGCTCTAAGCTACTTACTTCACTGATCAAGTCCCTAAGCTCTCAGTTCTACATGAAAGATCTTGGTGATATTCATTACTTCTTGGGTATTGAAACTCATTATACCACTGAGAGGTTGTTCCTTTGACAAACTAAGTATGCACTTGATCTATTAGATCGTGCAGGTATGAAAGACTGTAGGTCCATTGCTACACCATTATCTCTTAAGTCTTTTTCGTTTCTTGGAGATACTATGCCATGTTCTAATCCTTTTGAATATAGAAATCTTGTCGACAGTCTACAGTATCTTACAATTACAAGACCGGACCTAGCTTTTGCCACTAATCTTTTGTGTCAAAAGATGCATGCACCAACCATTGGTGATTATCAGACTCTTAAGCGAGTTTTCAGGTATGTTAAAGGTACTACTGACTTGGGTTTGTTCATACATTCTGATTGTTATCCACATTTGTATGGATTTTTTTTATGCCGATTGGGGAGGGTGCTCTACAACCTGTCGTTCTACCACGGGTTTTTGCACATTTCTTGGGTCTAATGTTGTCTCGTGGTCTGCCAAGAAACAACATACAGTCTCAAGGTCTTCTATTGAGGCAGAATATCGTGCTTTGGCTTCCACTACTGCTGAATTGACTTGGATCACTTTTGTTCTTCGTGATCTTGGAGTAGCTCTTCCTTCACCTACTATGTTGCTGTGTGATAATAAGTTTGCCTTATCTCTCACTTTAAATCTGATTTTTCATGCTCAAACGAAGCATGTCAAGCTTGATTATCATTTTGTTTGGGAGAAAGTTGCTCTAGGTTCTCTTTGGGTGATATATACACCTAGTTCACTTCAGTTGGCTAATATCTTTACGAAGTCCTCGTCACACTCCAGGCATTCTATTTTATGCACCAAACTGGGTCTAGGCACCTTGCCTTTACCCAGTTTGAGGGGGGCTGTTGAGGAGACTACAAAGGTGAAGGCAGAGGAGACCATCATTGAGCTTGATGAGTCACTTGGAGATAAATGAACAAGGGTACTGAATAATAACACGTGTTCTATTCCTCTTCATAATCAATTCAGTGTGTTGAAGTATGACGAAGATACAAGAAGAGCAATCGAAGATACTGGAGATGTCTGAGTCGACTAGAGTTCTTTAACTAGAGTTACTTAACCAATGGTAGTAGTTAGTTTTCTATTATACTTGAGTTATAATCTCTCTAGAAAACAACTAGTATAAATAGAGAAGTAGAAGACGATTGTAAAGGTCAGCTAAGAACAAATACAAAAATGCTCTATATGATTGAATCTATCAATGGCGAAGTGATGTTCATCAATCATCGTCTTCATCTTTGCCTCTTTTAGCTCAGCTCAGGTTATCTTCGATACTTTGTTCCTCTACAATTCTCAATCACCATTGCGCATCCACTCGGAGTTGTCAATACCTATCATTGTCGACTGAGAACAACAAAAAAGGAAAAGAAAAGAAAAAATCTAATCAGCCACGCAACACATGCAAGGACATCGAAACCCTAATGCGCGACGTGAATATGGATTTATCGGAATCGTAAGCATCAGAATTGTGAGGAGAAGGGGATGCAAAGCTGACCTCGGGCACCATGGTTGAGGATTTCAAGCTCGGAAAGCGAAGATCAGAGCTTGAATTTGCAGGGATGATGAACAATGAATCAAGAAGGCTTCAGGTGGGGGGGGTTTGTGGAAAATGCAGATCGTGGATTTCCTTTGCACTAAGGAGGATATCATTTCTCCTTTCTCACTGTTCAAACTTGTCCGAGAAACGAAGAACTAAAAAATATTTGGTTCAAATTTCACGTCCCAAGCTCATCCTCAGCATTTTTTTCATCCCAGAAACAGAAATTTTAAGAGTACAAGAAACCAAGAATCAGAATGGTTACCAAACAGACCCTTAGTGTGCTCTTGCTGTACTTCCCTCAAGTGAAGATAGTAGCTCTGCACCATCAGCAGGCCAATGTTGTTCAGCGATGTGGACGAAACGAGTCCCTGAGCCCAGCAGATTATTTTGGAGCTCAACTCCGGGCCCTTGGAAAACAGGTCGTCGATCATGACAATGACACCAAACCCCTTGGCAGACGTGTTGGTCATCTTGGTCTTGGCCATGCGCACTGTGGTCGGCTTGCGGCTGCTCACGATATCGTGGAAGTAGAAGTGGAGGTGGCTCAGACTCTCCTTCTTGAGGCCAAGCTGTTCCGGAAGCGAGCTTCTTGAGAAAATGCGAGAATTTGCAGTAAAGAAAATGGTGAACTTGAAGAGGAGAGAGAAGATGAAGAGCTTTGTAATGCGAAGAGAGGTGTGAAAAGGGTGTTGTCATGGAGGGAGGCCTTTAAATAAGGAGGGTAATGGATAAAATGCGTTGAGGTAAGGAAAAACAAGGGGTAAGTTTGGATTTATCAGAGAATTGATGTACCAAATTAATGTATAGTTTGATGCAACATATTGCAAAAGGATATCTGAAACGGATATTGTAAATATATTGAATGAGTTGCATGTGATATCTAATGAGTAATAGCAGTTTAGCATCGGCCCTCATAATATATTAATTATTTAACTCAATTTCTAGAAAAATAACGGCATTCAAAATGAATTTTTTTTTAATGGAATAATTACGGGAAAGGAGCTTGACTGTGAGGGAATAACAATAAAGCAACACGGTCATTCAACTGCTCATCAAAGATACAAACATAATGGTTGGATTTGCCAAGTATAATTTTTTTTTAAAACTGGGATTTCGTTTATAATGAGATTAGCAGATTTAGGATTAGGGTTTCAATGTCAGGAAATTCAAGATGCTAACTTACTCTCTGTAAGATAAGATTTTAATCTTTCTTGAATAAATAATTAATTAAGGTACACTTTATCTTGTAAGATAGCAGGAAGTGCTCGTCATAGTCATCAAGCCTGCTGGCCAACTCACCTCTAAAATGAATAGTGTGCATTCCATTATCTAGTGGAGTGTGATTATTATGTGGTCCATTAGAGTGACAGGTAATGAGTTTTTGACAAAAATGATTTTATATACATTGATGATCAAGTGACAGGGCAAAACCCACTCATATTCCCAACAAACACTTTCAAAGATCAATCATCAGCGTTACTCTACAGTGAGTTTGGCCATGCATAATTATTGCTCTGTGACAAAACCATCAACTTCCTGTTCAACTTGTCCTTATCATGAAATTAAATCTCCCAGATGAGAAACTTTCATTCAGATATTTTCGACGGGTAGGAATCGCCCAGTAGCGCAACCCATCGTATCGACCTTTCCCTTTTTTGTCGTTATCAATCTGCTAAGTACAAAGCAAACCTAGCTCCGATTTACTATTCTACCTAACGCCCTCAACCACAACTTTTTATAGAAGAGCCCTATCCAATAAGTAGTGTGTCAGTCATTCATTCCGCTCATCACATCATTCATAAAGTAAGGAACTTGTTTATCGTTTGGTAAAGTACAAACAGCAATTGAAAAATAATAATAATAAATAATAGATACCAAAGAAACAAATAAAAGTAACCGATCCACCAAACTAAGCTGGGACATCTCGTGAACATGGATCAATAATGGAAGACATAAACATTGTACTCCACGACGGTGTCCCCGGTCTTGAGGTCGTAAGTGTGCGTCTTTGCCCGAGCGTACCCGCGGCCAAACCGGAAGAGCCCGCTCCCTCCAACAATTGCCATCTCCCGCACGCCGGAGAACACCGCGTTCCGGCCGAGCACGCTCAGCGTGCTCCCGTTGTACTTCCCCTTGGTGAACATGTAGTTCTGCACCATGAGCAGGCCGACGTCGTTCTGCGAAGCCAGGGCGTAGATCCCCTGGGCCCGCCCGACCTCCCTGGAGCTCATCTCGGGGCCCTCAGTCAGCGGGTCATCGATCATGACCAAGGCGCCGAACCCCGTGGCCGAGGAATTGGTCATCTTGGCCTCGGCGACGCGCACGGCGGTCGGGTTACGCCCGCTCACAATGTCGTGGAAGTAGAAGTGGAGGTGGCTCAGCTTCTCCTTCTTGAGCCCGAGCTCCTGCGGAAGGAGGCTCCGCGCGAAGGTGTCAGAGTTTGCGGAGACAAAAATAGTCGACGTAAAGAGGAGAGAGAACACTACAAGCTTTGCGATCCAAACAGCCATGGCGAGAGAGAGAGAGAGAGGACAGGGGGGCAAAAAGGGTTTCGTTGAGGGGAGGGTTTAGTAGAGGAGGCAGATGGAGCAAATTTGTGCTTGGTGGAAAATAATATTATTATTTTTTTAAAGAAAATTCTTATTTGCGGAGTAGTTAAGACGAGGCGACCAAATAAGAGAGACTGACATGGTCATAGACATATCGTGGACCTACCATTTACGCGCTGGAAGAAACGTGACTAATGTTGGAACAATTCTTTGTGATTAATGATTATTAAAAATATGTCTGGAATTTGAATCCGGAAGCAAAGTTGCCCAATCTAAGTAGATGGTGTCTTGATTTGAACAGTTTTCTAGTTATAGTAGGTTTGTTAAAAAGATGTTTTCTAAAATGGACAAATGCCTTTCCTTTTATTAAGTACACATATAATGTTCGTCACTATAAAAAGGATGATAATAACCCCATTAACGATTTCATTTATGAATTTCATGGGTATAGAAATGCATGTCCTACTGAAAATTAAAAATGTAACTTGCTATCTTCTTGACTAGCGGGCAAATATTTACCTCCACGAAAACGATAATTCATTCATATCAACACGAGAATCCAACTCATTATCAAAATTGACAATTAATAATGTATTCAATTATTATATATGTAAATGATGTGTTCACATTGTGAAGAGAGAACGCAGATGGGAATAGAAAAGAGAGAACGCAGATGGGCTCGCTAACTGGGCCCATGAGAGGGGCTGAGCTGGGAAGAATAAATGGACCGGTGGGAATACGGGCCGAGAAAGGGACGACTTGGGACGCGTAAAAAGGGCCACGGAAAGGAGAAAAAGGTCGGCCGAGGAAGGAATCGCGGCGGGCCCAGGAGACTGGGCTGCTGGAGATAAAGGGTGGTGCCGGTGGAGGAATCGCGTGGGCCTAGCCCTCGCAAGCATGAGCCCGACCATTTGTCTTTAATTATTTCTTCTTTTCTTTTTCTTCTCTCTCTTTTCTTCTTTGAAAGTAAAAGAAAATTTGTAATTCTAATCGGCAACAATGGTAAGATAAAAATAAATTACCGGACCAGTAAAATTAGGTATCAATACTTACAAATCAATTTCTTAATTTACGAAAATATTTAATTAATCTTATACAAGGTTTAATTGATTCTGATACTTGAATACTTGATATAATTTCGCAGCAAAGACCAGCAACAATACACAGCACCAACTGACGATCAAACCGACTTCCAGTGGGAGTGGAAATTTGCGAGATTCGGTCTACCAAGTCCGACTTGGACTTTCTCCTTTTGCTGTGATTCAATGTATATGGAAATACCAATTCTGTCAATCTTGTGAGATTCAGTCAAGCGATCGACAAAGTTCGAGTTTCCTCCTTTGCTGTTTTCTTACCGACTTCCCTCAAGAAATGTATTTCTACATCTTTCGAACAAAGTCAAGTCCATAATTGAATTTCCAAACTCAACCACTCGGTGTAAGATTAAGTGTGGTCCACATGACATTATAATATGGTTTAATATCAATTTTAATGTTAATTTAAATAATGGCTATGAGAAGACGCGACTCTTCGTGAAGTGCTGTGATGGAAGGCACCCATTGAATTATAAGAAAAGAGTCTGGTCCTCTCTCTACCCGTGTGTAAGAACAAAAGCGATTTCTCTCCATCAGAAAATTGCATAAAAGAAAAGAGGGTTAAGTGAGAGAAATCAGATTTCTTCGATTCGTCTGTACGCATCAAACATAAAGGAAGAAGTCATTGCGTCATGGACAAAGGTATGTTTTCAACCATCCTATTATTTGTGAAAGTCATGAAAATCTAAGATCCGTAGATAATCATTTCCGCATTATAGTTTTGATTATCGCTAATAGTTGGTATCAGAGCATTGGTTTTGATCTCTTGATTTTCCGTTTATTGTAATATGGATGGTTTATGGGTCTTATTATCACTGATCAATTACTTTTGAATATTGTTGATCATTTACATGAGTTTTTGAATGAATTTAATTCGGATGGTTTTCGGGCATTTTGGGGCTGAATGAGGGATGGCCGATTGCGGCCAAATTCCGGCGACCCATCGACCGGCGTCCGGCTAGTAAGGTCGTACCGACATGGGCAACAAAAGCCCTAACTTGATTCAGCATTATGGTGATTGTCGGTGGCCAATCGAAGGGCAAAAGTCTCGGGCATTAAGATTAGGGTTCATAGAAAGGTTGCTTGATTTCGGCCAATTTCTTGGTCCTTTTCACAATTACTTGAACCTATGAAGTCGTTTAAGTGTTTTCTACGAATCCCATGATTTAATTTGATCGAAAAAGGGCTGTGGAAGACGAATTGGGCGGTGAAACGGGCGGTGGAAAAGAAAATCGCGAATCGGCGCGAGGAGAAAGGGGGCGCGTGCAAGGCACGCGCCAGCATGTGCCCGCGCGTGGGATCCACGCGCCTGACACACTCCCCACACGTTTTTACCGTTCTGCCCCTCTGTCATCCATGTCCTTCCAGTTTTGCCCTTGGCTTTGTCCGAACACGGATTTACGGTTTTGCCCCTGATTCGCAAAATAACAGATTTGCCCTTACATGCCAAATTTACAGATTTGGCCCTGGGATTCATTGATTTACTATTTTGTCCTTGCCATGTGAATTTCCTCTTATGCCCTTGATAGTTTAATTTATGTTTTTGCCCTTGCTTAATTTGATTGCACGTAAATTATAATTTAGGCATTAGGATGTATAATTTGATTATTATATCTTTATGATATTTTGATTATGAAAAAATAATCAAATCATAAATAATAGTTATTGTACTTTATAATTTTAAAAATTCAATTAAGAAAGGTTTGTTAGTCACCAAAGTGACCAAACCTTAATGTGTGAATTTTTGGAATTGTAATGTTTTATTCAATTATCCATGAATAATTGATGCTATGAATGAAATGATATATTGTATATCATTATTAATTTCATGGATACATTGAAGTTCTCTTATTATAAGAATTTAGGGATTTACCCAAAGGTTAATCAATTTCTTATAATTCAAGAACATAATAGTTGGTAACTAATATGTCTCATTTAATTTGTTTGTATATCCAAAGATAGCAAATAAATTTTAATGTGGTACATTTATTATTGTCAAATAAAAGTTATTAGCATCATTATAATTTAACGTACGTATATCATAGGATCACCCAAAGGAGAACTATGATTTGCATATTATGTATGATTTGAATCTGATTAAGTGATATCCTCAAAGCATTAAATTGTGAGTATCTTCTTGTAAACTTGCAGTTTCTGCACCCGTGTCTCTGCATTCACATGCTTCGTCTGTTCCATTATTCAATGGAATGAATTTCTCTGATTGGTGTGAACAAGTCCAGTTTCACTTAGGTGTCCTGGATCTTGATTTAGCACTTCAAGTTGAGAAACCCGTTGCTATTACTGATAAAAGTAGCGATAATGAAATATCATTCCATAAAGCTTGGGAAAGGTCAAACAGACTGAGCTTGATGTTCATGCGGATGACAGTTGCGGATGACAGTTGCAAATAACTTAAAGACTACTCTTCCCAAAACTGAAAGTGCTAAGGAATTTATGAAATTTGTGGAGGAGCGCTCTCAAACTGCTGATAAGTCACTTGCTGGTACATTGATGAGTACTTTGACCACCATAAAATATGATGGTTCACGTACCATGCATGAGCATGTGCTTGAAATGACAAATCTAGCAGCAAAATTAAGGACTTTGGGAATGAACGTGGACGAGTACTTTTTAGTACAATTTATTCTTAATTCCTTACCTCATGAACAATATGGGCCATTTCAAATGAATTACAACACTATGAAGGATAAGTGGAATGTAAATGAATTGGCCAGTATGCTTGTTCAAGAGGAAACAAGGATTAAGAATCAAAAGCCTCACTCTGTCCATTTCTCAAGTCATCAAGAAGCTAGAAAGAGTTCTAAAAGGAAAGGTGGAAAAGGCAAGAAGAAAGGATTACATAACCTGAATGATTCTTCTAAAACAATCCACAAGAAGGAACACGGTCCTATTAAGTGTCACTTTTGTAATAAAGTTGGACACATGAAGAAGGATTGTCTGAAGCGTAAAGCTTGGTTTGAAAAGAAAGGTAAGCATTGTGCTTTAGTATGTTTTGAATCAAACTTTACTGAAGTTCCTCATAATACTTGGTGGGTTGATTCTGGAGCCACCACTCATGTTTCCAATACAATGCAGGGATTTCTTACGATCCAAGCCATAAAGCCAAATGAGAGTTATGTGTTCATGGGGAATAGAAACAAAGCTCCAGTTGAAGGCATTGGCACTTATAGATTGATCCTAGATACTGGGCATTATTTGGATTTGTTTCAAACCCTTTATGTACCTACGTTTTCCCGCAACTTAGTGTCTTTGCCAAAACTTGACGTAGCGGGATATTCTTTTAAATTTGGTTGTGGATCTTTTAGTTTCTTTAAGAATAATATTCTTATTGGAGCTGGAAATTTATGTGATGGTCTCTACAAGTTAAAACTTGATAGTGTTTTTGTTGAGACTTTAATGACCTTGCATCATAATGTTGGCACTAAACGTGGTTTAGTTGATGAAAATTCTGCTTACTTGTGGCATAAACGTTTAGGTCATATATCCAAAGAAAGAATGCAAAGATTAGTGAAGAATGAAATTCTTCCAAATTTGGATTTTACCGACCTTGGAGTGTGTATTGATTGTATTAAAGGAAAACAAACGAAACACACTAAGAAAGGTGCCACAAGAAGTACAAAGCTTCTTGAAATTGTACACACTGATATATATGGTCCTTTTGATGTTTCATCTTTTGGTGGAGAAAGTTATTTCATCACTTTTATTAATGATTTTTCACGTTACGGTTATGTTTATCTATTGCATGATAAATCTCAATCTGTTGATGCACTTGAGGTGTATATTAAAGAAGTTGAGAGGCAATTAGATAAAAAGGTGAAAATCATAAGATCGGATAGAGGTGGTGAATATTATGGAAAGTATAATGAATCGGGACAATGTCCAGGTCCATTTGCTAAATTCCTTGAAAGACATGGTATTTGTGCTCAATACACAATGCCAGGTACACCACAACAAAATGGTGTGGCAGAAAGGCGTAATCGTACATTAATGGAAATGGTTAGGAGTATGATGAGTTATTCATCTTTACCCTTATCATTGTGGATGTATGCGTTAAAGACTTCTATGTACCTATTAAATAGGGTTCTGAGTAAGGCAATTTCAAAGACTCCCTTTGAACTGTGGACGGGAAGGAAACCTAGTTTAAGACACCTTCATGTTTGGGGTTGTCCGGCAGAAGTAAGAATTTACAATCCACATGAAAAGAAATTGGATTTTAAAACAACCAGTGGCTATTTCATTGGTTATCCTGAAAAATCCAAAGGGTATAGATTTTACTGTCCTAATCATAGTACAAGAATTGTTGAATCTAGAAATGCTAGGTTCATTGAGAATGGTGACATTAGTGGGAGTGAAGGAATGCGAGATGTTTGCATTCAAGAAGTTGGGGTGGAATTTCCCATACCTAAAACTTCTAAAATTGTTGTTTCTGATGTTATAGTTCAACCGAACAATAATCAAGAACAACAAATAAGTGATCAAACACTCCATAATGAAAATGTCAATAATGAACCTAACGTAGTTTAGCCACCAGAAATGGAATTAAGAAGATCTCAAAGAGAAAAGAGATCAGCCATTTCTGATTATTATATGGTTTATCTACAAGAGTCTGAAATTGACTTAGGAATTGGTAATGATCCAGATTCATTTTTGCAAGCCATGAAACGTGATGATTCTATTGAATGGTTCAATGCCATGAAAGATGAGTTAAAATCTATGGATGAAAATAAAGTCTGGGACCTTGTTGAATTACCTAAAGGTTGTAAAAGGGTCGGGTGTAAATGGGTCTTTAAGACCAAGCGCGACTCAAAAGGTAATCTCGAACGATATAAGGCCAGACTTGTTGCTAAAGGTTTTACTCAAAAGGAAGGCATTGATTATAAGGAGACCATTTCACCAGTTTCCAAGAAAGACTCACTTAGGATCATTATGGCTTTGGTAGCTCATTATGATTTAGAGTTGCATCAAATGGACGTTAAAACCGCCTTTCTTAATGGGAATTTAGAGGAAGAAGTTTATATGGACCAGCCCGAAGGCTTTTCAGTTAAAGGGAAGGAACACATGGTGTGCAAATTGAAGAAATCAATATATGGACTTAAACAAGCTTCCCGACAATGGTATCTTAAGTTCAATGATACCATAACCTCTTTTGGATTTAAGGAAAACATCGTTGATCGATGTATATATATGAAGGTTAGTGGGAGCAAGTTTATTTTCTTAGTTCTACATGTTGATGACATTTTGCTTGCTACCAATGATCTTGGTTTGTTACATGAAACCAAGAATTTTCTCTCTAAGAATTTTGAAATGAAGGATATGGGAGAGGCAACATATGTGATAGGAATAGAAATATTCCGTGATCGATCACAAGGACTGTTAGGGTTGTCTCAAAAGGCCTATATTAATAAAGTTCTAGAGAGGTTTAACATGAGTAAATGTTCAGCAGGAATTGTTCCAATTCAGAAAGGGGATCGTTTTGGACTAATGCAACGTCCAAGAAATGAATTGGAACGAGAGCAAATGAGAAGTATTCCTTATGCATCTGCTGTTGGGAGCTTAATGTATGCCCAAACTTGCACTAGACCAGACATTAGTTTTGCTGTCGGAATGTTGGGCCCATATCAAAGTAATCCAGGGTTAGATCACTGGAAAGCCGTAAAGAAAGTCCTCAGATATTTGCAAGGAACGAAGAATTACGCACTCACATATAAAAGGACTGATCATCTTGAAGTAATTGGATATTCAGATTCAGACTGGGGTGGATGTATCGATACAAGAAAATCAACGTCAGGTTATCTATTCCTTTTGGCTGGAGGCGCAATTTCTTGGAAAAGTGCCAAGCAGTCAGATATTGCTACATCCACTATGGAGGCTGAGTTTGTGGCATGCTTTGAGACCACTATTCACGGATTATGGCTGCGAAATTTTATTTCAGGGCTTGAGATTGTCGACAGTATTGCTAGGCTGCTGAAAACTTATTGTGATAATTCAGCAGCAGTTTTCTTCTCTAAAATCGACAAGTATTCTAAGGGTGCTAAACATATGGAAATCAAATACTTGTCTGTGAAAGAAGAAATTCAGAAACGGAAAGTGTCAATTGAGCACATTAGCACCAACGTCATGATTGCAGATCCCTTAACAAAAGGATTGCCGCCCAAAACATTTAGTGAACATGTTGAAAGGATGGGCATTATTGGACGTCATTGAGGATATTGTATTATGATTACATTATGTTTATTCATTTGACACTTGGAGCTCATTTATGTGTTTCTGACATATCTTGTTTTTCTATTTAGTATACATTATGGAAAATAGATTAATGTTTAACAAGATAGTCCTAAAAAGGACATTATTGTTGGACCGTTATTATACTTCTCATTTATGGATCATGTTGAGTAAGGAACTATAGTTGTAGTACATGGAAGGGACTATGTCAATTAAGTGATGTACAACCGCCATGACTCGCGTTAGTCTTCTTTGCTCAACGGTGATTATTATGATGATAGCCAATTAAAGAAAAGGTTTTAGCATTAAATTTTGCTCGCATTATGATCTTTATTGAACCATGAAAGGAATGTCACATGGACCAAGTGGGAGAATGTAAGATTAAGTGTGGTCCACATGACATTATAATATGGTTTAATATCAATTTTAATGTTAATTTAAATAATGGCTATGAGAAGACGCGACTCTTCGTGAAGTGCTGTGATGGAAGGCACCCATTGAATTATAAGAAAAGAGTCTGGTCCTCTCTCTACCCGTGTGTAAGAACAAAAGCGATTTCTCTCCATCAGAAAATTGCATAAAAGAAAAGAGGGTTAAGTGAGAGAAATCAGATTTCTTCGATTCGTCTGTTCGCATCAAACATAAAGGAAGAAGTCATTGCGTCATGGACAAAGGTATGTTTTCAACCATCCTATTATTTGTGAAAGTCATGAAGATCTAAGATCCGTAGATAATCATTTCCGCATTATAGTTTTGATTATCGCTAATACTCGGTTCAACATGCAGTAGATTTTCCTATTTCCCTTCTATTCCCGAAACTTAGATTTTCGCTTTGGGATCAACTTGGAGACATATTCTAATAGAAACGTGCACTGATGTGCTCGCTTTTCAAACCTTTTAGTTGCCCTTTGCTTTTCCATGATCTTGTTCGTCAATCTCTCTTCTCCCGCTCGTTTCGTCTTCTTCTTTAGGAACCGCAATGCGATCGATCTCCTCTTGACGCCTTCATGTCTGCACGGCCATTATTTGGAAGCGAAGAGCTCGTTTTGATCTGATATAATCTCGTTCGAAAGACGGAACCGATGTTTCGGGCAAGGACCACTTTCTCACTTCTATGCCTAATCCTGCAACATCCTCAACGACAAGCACAATGAAGATGACAATATGCTTTGGGATGTTGAAATTAAGAGGCGAGCGAGTGCTCCACACAAAATCATGAAGCAAATAAGAGAGGAAGCTCCAAAGCAAGACCCAACGAGCTGAGGCTCACATGGGAAAGTCAAATGATGCGGCGTTTGACGAATTTTAAAGAGTGCTTTTGCATGCAGTGTCACCCCATGCCGCAGCGGCTCTGTGATCAAAGCATTGAGTGGTCCAACTTCTCATAAGCACGCATTTAGTTTAACTAAATACGATTGTCCATTTCTTTTTTACACAGTATTGTTGGAAATTGGGAATAAAAGAGGTGAATGAGAAATTATTCTCAAGTGACAACCCTTAGTGGGAAGTGGGTCCCACTTGTCAAAAGCAACCTTGTGAGTGGGAAGTGTAGAAGCACTAGTCCCACATAGAATAGAAAGAAGGCTTGTGAGTGCTTTAAATGTAATTACACTCCATTAAAGTGGTAACGTAAAATCACGAGCACTATGCCTCGCGCGCGGGCAGGGGTGCAAATCCGGTTCCCGGCGAACCTGAACTTGGGCGCGAGCGTGCGACCTGCGCACGCGAATGCAACTCCGAAACACATGCCTAGGACGTCCAAGTTGTATCTTGGGAGACAGACGTTCAAGTTGCCTCACGTGTACTGGAAGGGACGAATCTGTTTTAAGGAGACTGTGTGAAACACAGGCCTCGGTTTTACATATTCTGTTTTCTTCTTAGCTTTGTAATTGTTTCAATATGTTTGTATTTGCATCGTTCTATTGAAATCCATTTGAATTGTATTCAATTGTCAGATTCGAACATACCCTTCAACAGTATTCACTAGCGTAGATTAAAAAAAATTGCAATTCAAGAATTATATTGGTCAAAAAGAAATATTCAAAGACTCAATTGAACATTTCATAATAATTCAAGATCTATTCGCACCTTTATCCCTCATTCTTCGAGATAGACTTTCCATCTTAGTACACGTTTACTTATAAAATTCAATTTTTCTTTGTTAGGTAATTTGAGTTTAACATCTTTTTTAACTTCAAAGCTATGTATGTTATGAGTCATGACCATGCTTTGTTAGTAATGAAACCTCCGTTTCAGGCTTCATTCGTTTCACAAAAAAATGAATAATTTGAAAATTAATTTCTTAAAAATGATCATATGTATGGCTTATAAAAATAAATAAATAAATTTCATCATTCACGAAAAAAATTTGAACATAAATTATTGATGATAATAAAAAAAAAATTATTGGCTAATTATTTCAAGCAATTCAAGTAATTAATTCTAAAAAAATTATTTTTCAAATTATAAATTTTCTGCAAAATGACTAGGATCTTAAATTATCTGAATTTGTTAATGATGTATCTTTCAAGTGATATTTTGGTGCAGCTTTCTAGTGTTCAGATTTTCCTCTAATTTTTTACTCTAATTTTTTCACCCGTTGGGGACAAGTTTTTGACTACATTCAGCACAATTTAGGATGAGGCTTGATGTGATTTTTCTTCCAAAAGAAATCATGGTATCTTTTTAATTGTGAATTATAATTAAGTTAGCCTAATTATATATATATATATATATAAGAAACATTGCAAGGTGTTCGGTGGAGAAAGTGCCAACAACTCATAAACCACTAGGCCCCGCCACGCATTCATTTAAAAATTAGTAAGCTGATTGTTTGAAAGGAGGCAATGACCCAAAATAAATAGGAAATAAGGTAAGTATACCATGGGAAGGAGTAGCTAGGGTCAATGATACATACCTTCCGTCCTTGAAAATAGGTGCGGGTAGAATTCCTCGCATAAATCGTAAGCGTCATGGGACTCGCCTAACATTGGGCACGAATGAACATAAGGATGACATGTGTTCGGTATATCAGGCAACCTTTACAATGATCCACAGTGAAGAAGCTCCAAGGTCCGTAATTTATATAGTTTCGATAGATCAAGTAACTTTTCTATGGAGCCGCAGCCTTCAATTGATAATACCTCCAGTGATTTTGGTATACCAAGTAAACCTCGCAGTGATTTGCATTCACTTAGGTACAGAGTCTGCAAGTTTTGTAGTTTTGATAGATCAAGCAACCTTTCTGTCGTGCTGCATAGGATTATAGATAAACTCTGTAGTGATTTCATTTCTCCCAAATCTTGAATCTCAATCAGCTGCAAGCATCCATAAATTCTCAGCTTCTTGAGCTTCCCCAACCTTAGTAGCCTTAATAGCCTCGCCAGTGATTTACAGTCGAACATCTCTAATTGACGGAGATTATCTAGCTGGTCAAACTCGATCTCTTCCAATCGCAATGCACCGAGGCTTAATTGAGACAAATATCTCAATTCGAAGAAGAGTTGTTGCTTTGTCGGTGACTTGACGAATCGTAACATGAAAGTGTGAAAACCAAAAGGAAGCCTTGGGAGAGATCGAAGATTATCAGAATGTACGAAAAGTGACAAAAGCTTACGAGGCAGTGTGATATTTGTACTTACACTACCAGGGAATTCCATTTGTTGGAGATTCTTCAACATCCCTATGGACTCTGGTAGCTCTCTTATCTTACTCCCCCACATTAGTAAATACTCCAGCCTTTCAAGATCTCCAATAGAAGTAGGCAATTCTCTAATATTTGTTAGCCGCAAGTCTAAGTAAAGCAATGATTCTAGTCCTCCAATGGAATCCGGTAGCTCCCTTATACACATGCATACCAAGTCCATTTTCTCCAATCTTTTGAGATCTCCAATAGAATCAGGTAGCTCTTTTATCTCACTGAAAATCATAAATAAGCCCCGTAGTCTTTCAAGATATCTAATAGAAGTAGGTAGTGCTCTTATCTTTGAACACTGCAAGTCCAAGTCGAGCAACGATTCTAGTCCTCCAATGGAGTTTAGTAGCTCCCTTATCGAAGTGTATCCCAAGTTCATTTCCTCTAACCTTTTGAGATCTCCAATGGAATCAGATAACTCTTTGATTCTCATGTTGAACAAATTCAATACAAGCAACGAGCTCATTTTCCTAATGGAGTGAGGAAGCTTTCTAAGCCGATAACAGTCCACTAAAGACAAGCATGTCAAAAGCACCATCTCCCCAGTAGACGAATGAACTCTTGGATACACTGCCCGTCTAGCTTTAGACTTGTTAGGCACTTTAGACCGCTTATTACAGAAGGCACTCTACACAGGTCAAAACATGGGCTTTTGGAAAACTTTGACGACTGAACTCTAGCTGCAACTATTTCCAACTACTTTAGGTGCTCTAACTTACAGATAGAGCTACCAATTTGTGGCGACTCTAAGTAGTGTTCATAAAGAACTAGAATTTTAGATTCAAGCATGTAGAGAAGTTAGGAGTCATCGAGAGGTGGCATCTCATGAGATGTATAATTTTTAAGTCTTGATTCGCCTACAAAACAAATTAGGATTGGATAAGTAAGGCAAGGCCAATGGCAACAAACCAATACATGCAATATAAAACCCTACCAAGCATGGGCGCCATCCATTCCAATTCTCTGGAATGCTACTGTCTGAAAGCTTGAGCAACACTAAGTTCCATAAATGTAGATTGACTGCCTGGAAGACTGAAGGGCAACGATGCCAAGAGAGCCATTTCAAACTCGAAAGAAGATTCTCAAAGTCTCCTACCAAGTTCCCGCCCTCTAATTCCAACAACCTTAAGTTAGGCAGCCATGTGAACTCTTCACTAGTAAAGTCGCGCTCTTTTGGAAGTCCAGTTAGTTTGATTGCCATGATGTTCTCTATTCCCTAACAACATGAAAAGGCATCAGTGAACTTCCCGTGATGAGGAATAAGGACACATTCTATGACTTAATATTGCAAAGACTTGTTCTATAAGTAAACTGTTATGTTTGCTTATACTTCCGGATTGTACATGTAAGTTATAAATATCTTTTGCAAGATATTGTTAACGTAGGTGATCCAATTTTAAGGAGCATGCAGACCTCTCCTTTGCAAAGACAACCACGTATCTTGGATATTAGTCGACGAGTCCATGGATAACTTAAATCCACGTATGCTTGTGTCTAGAATAATCTGAAAGGGAAAAATATGCATATCTTAGTACAACATGACAGAGATTCTCCCTATCAAAGTCACTAGGGTTGCTCTGAAAATAGAGCTCAGAATCATTCACGCAATGTGCGGCGGGAAGTAAAACTACTTGTTGAAACAATGAAACTAAATTTTTTTAAAATCCTACTGCCTACATCCCTGAAGCTGTTTCGCCTCGTTCTCCCTTTTGCCAAATATAGCTTACTTACATCCACCCTTGCAAACTAAACCACTAATTAGATAGTGATATCAAAATGACAAATCCGCTATCCAACATCGGTATTAGACCCCAAAAACAAGTGGTGTCAACCTAAAACTGACAAATGTAAGTCATGATATTACCTTTATTTTCACTCAAAATTAACGAATTTAATTTTTTACGACACACAACGAGGACAAAAGAATGCATCTAGGAATATACTTTAAAGTTCAAGTGTTTTCTTGATCGAGATATACCTTTCTATGCTGCACTACATACAACGCATCCTTGGGAGACCATTAGTCTACTACGCTTCTCCATGGCTTTGTTTTCTTGTCGAACAATTTCTCTTCCAAGGTCTCTGAGCAGGTCATGCATCGATAGTCTACCATTACCATCAACCTTTATCAAACACTCATGGGAGAGGACGGAGATCTCAACTTTAGGGGAAAGATGCATTGCTTTCCACATATAAGGTGGATGCCTTTTTTCACGACCAACAAAGTATCACGCGATATCAAGAAATATTTCTTTCTATGCATCCTCAAGTATTTCAAAACTAATCTTTCATTTGTGATGGACATCTTGATTGAAAACTAAATCTAATTTCTTCAATGTGGCTTTCCAAAGTGGTTTACTTCTGCCACAAAGAGAGGAACCGATGACCTCATGAGCCAAAGGAAGGCCACCAGTTTTGTGGATAATATCATGAGAAATATGACAATAATCATGTGGAGGAAAATCCATTCTAAAAGCATGCTTACTAAAAAGCTGAAGAGCGTGGCAATATGACAATGCTCTCATTTGATAGATTATGAACTCTTCAAAATGCATTTGGACACTATTTTCTCGGCTTTCCTCTTCAATCGGTAGAAAGTTGGTATCTCTCGTTGTAATCATACTTTTGCTCCCTGGACCAAACCAATCATACTTTTCTGCAAATTCTAAGAGCTGGTCCCATTCATCTAAGTCATCGAGAACAATGAGAACTTTCTTATGACAGAATCTACTTTTAATTTGGCTAACCCCTACATTGGAATTAAAAATATCCATTGATTTGGAGTTGAGAATTTCTAACAATAGTTGTTTTTAAGCCAATGATCAAACTCAAGATATTTTCAGAAACAGCTCCACTAATCCATGATGAAACTAGTTGATTGGTACTTACCCAATTCATGAAATCTGAGTTCACAACTTTTGTTGTTCGTCCATCGATCTCAACTTGTAGCACCTAAGGTGGTGCCATTGCTTCTCCATTAACGAAACCGAAGAGATCCTGACTCCGAAGAAATCAATGAAACTGTGCTTGCCAAAGAGGAAAGTTATCTTCAGCTAACTTGATCGTGATGAAATTGGAGATGTTCACGTGTATTGGAAATGGATATTTCGGTATTCTGGCTGCCATTTGTGCTCTCAGGATGGCTCTGATACCATAAAGAAGATCACACACAGCGATCAAGCATAAGAGTGAAGGCAGAGAACGAAGAAGATGATGAAGATGAGAGAGAAGAGAATCGAAGCTTTGATTGATTGTCTTTCCTCTCTATTCAATCTGTACACAACTGAGAGCACTCCTCAACTCTCTCTTTTCATTTCTATTTATACAACCACACGAGGTCAGTGATGGACAGCTGTCCTAACAAACTCTCAAGCTAATAACAGCATACTACGAGCTACACATGGACTTAGTACTCTCTTTATCTTTACACGTGCCAACTCTAAGCTCACGTGTGTTAACTAGATTAAGTTCATCATGCACCGACTCCTCCAGCAATGTAGCGCCCAATTCTCCGAGCTCTGGTGTTCGTGTTCTACCATGTCCCTGTTCTCTGTTTGTAACAGAGATTCATTCTTCAATGTTGACAACTTCGGTCTATAATCCTTAACAGCCGCCACGGCAGGTCACCCGTCCCCTGCCAAGTCGCCCTTACCCTTACCTTTCCCGTCCTCTCTCTCTCTCTCTCTCTCTCTCTCTCTCTCTCTCTCGGACTAGCTTTAATTTTCAAATTTTTTAACGACCTTAAAGAGTGATGTGGCGTTCATATCAATGTTTACGTCGGCACTTCAATCTAAAGACTGGCATGAACAAACAAATTTAAAGTACTAAAGATTTGAGGACGGCAATACAACTCCAAAAAGTTGGAGTCCCCCGCCATATTTCATAGATGAAATCATTATCAACCACTAATCCCATGATTATTTAGCTCACTATTTTGGTCAGAAAACTATATTCCAGCTCATAAGCAGAATTAAGTATAATAACAAAATGACATTGAACCTCATAAGATAAGGAGTAAGTTGACGGACAAGCACATATATGTGAAAGGTGCACATCATTATGCCAAAAGACCAAGATGGTCCTAGCATTTAGAAAAGGTCACACGGTTTCATCAGTTGCTAATCCAAACGCTCCAGGGAGTGAAGTTCCAGCTCCACCTGCCAAGGCGACAGCCCATCCAAGATAGCGAGCTGTCCAGGAGTGAAGTATACAATAAGTGACCGACTCAAAAGTTGAAATTAATACGAGTGCTGAGACATTCAAATACCTTTGATCGACTGAAAAATAAGTCCCAGATAGCGAATATTACACCTACTAATGATAAATGCTTGCAGTTTTTACCGCGAAAATGGGTTCAGAAGTTGATATCGCATGAACAAACACTTTGATAGAATATTAAATGCCAAATAATGAATAATGAGAGCAACTCGGAGGACGTCATGCTGTTAATTTTAGAAACAGAATCCCGCTTGGCATGGAAGAAACTATGCATCTAATATGACTACTGTAAACCAATTGCAGTAAATGTCACTCGCTTTATATTTGACTCCAGCAACTTAAGATGGAAAATCTAAATGATTTTTTTATTGTCCTTGTCTCTCAATTGAAGGTAGGGTGTTGAGAGTACGAGAGCTAAACGTCAAAAGGACTTAATTTCTCCTGTCATCTAACCATGAATGGCCTCACACATAGAGGTTGCGGTCATGTACATCATTAGTCAAAGATAATTTTAATGTTCATGCAACCAATGCCGAGGCTTATCTACATAAGCTTCTTCTTGAACAAAGTATGACCAATAACTTGGATCGTGAAAGAGATCCAAGGATTCATACGCCATCACTCACTTTGTAATATAGGAAGTCTCTTTTGTCAGTTTTTGTTGCGAGATATCGAGTTTAGAGAAACATTTAATTTAACGTTACTATGATCATTCATCCAAGTCATTTCCCAACATTTCAAAAGTTTGTGTAAGCACTTTGCAACTGTATGGTGAATTAACTATAGTTCAAATTGCCAAATTTAGCGATCCTCAATGTAACAATACCCTACATCAGCATGCGTATATATGTTGTAGCGTGCATGTTCATTAGCAATCTACGTGTCACCGGAATTCAATAATACCACAAGACGTGAATATTCAAGCTTTCCATCCATGACAAAAAGCTAAATTTTAAGCATACTTGAACCACGCATTCACGAAACTTGAAGCATCAATTCAAAAACTAGAAGAGGAGTTCTTTACTATCATGCATATAATTTATTAGCATCATAGGAATATAGGATGAAAGTTCTGTTTCTCTTCATACCCTACTCTATGATGTCTAGCTAATGATATATTGTGCCAAGATTTCATGACATAAACAGAGAGAAATTCAGAGGAAAATCCCATTTCAAAATCATCAATTACGCTATTGACTGACTCTATATCTCAAAAGAGCTAAAAAGTTTACAAACCTTAAAAGGAGATACTCACGTGTGGTTTCAAGTATCTCCATTGCAGATCAACGAACTGGTATGAAGTATCCTCGACGTTCACTGTATATATATTGATTATTTGGTTAGAAACAAAAATTAAGAAGAAGAGTGAAAGAATCAGAAGATCATAATCAAGGGAGGAAAAGCAGATAGATAGCAAAGTTGCATGTTCTTTGAAGAGCGCTCGAGTGGCATTATTTCACACCTGCCTCCTTAGTTTATTTGTCATATCCCACCTGATCATACCGAGAATACCGAGTTCCACTCAAATGCACTAAGTCCTTATCCGATCTTTCTGTACGGCCACAAATCCACCATCGCATTTCTCAGTTATAGCAATTACCTTCAGATGTTGATATCTAACACCCCACATTGTGAACAAGGATGCTACCGTGGCATTTAATGGTGATTTAACGGCCATGTCAGCAAGTTCTTTTTTTTTTAAACGAAAGGACCAATTTGAACTAAATAATATATAGTTGAAGAACTCAATTTGCCCGAGAAAAAGTTTAGAGTGACAATTGGACATTTTATTAAAGTTCAAGATTTATTTACGCCTGTATCCATCTTTTTATACGGTAGACTTTCCATCTTTGTACATATTTACTCATAAAGTTATTTCTTGTTTATTACATATTTTGAGTTTGACCTCTTTAACTTCGACGCCAAGCTTGTATTACCATGCTATGTTAGTTCTAAAAAGTCTCTGCTTTAGTCAGTTTGCTCTTACTACTCAATTAGTTAATAACATGTAATTTAATAATATAGCTGGTGCAGTTTTCTTTTGTCACGATTTTCCTCTAATTTCATCACCTGATGGAGACAAGGTTTTGTTAAAATAACGAAGCATGATGTGATACTTCTTTAAGAAAAGAATTAGTGAGATATCTTTATTTGTTAAGCACAATTAAGTTAACCATAAGAAAAGAAAAAAATAGAAGAGAATTGCCATGTGTCAGGTGGCAAAAGTGTCGATGTCAACTTCTCATAAAGCACTACACACCACCACGCATTTAGGCAATTAAACTAGATAAGATTAGACTGAGTTGTCTTGTAATTGGAAAAATATGGATATGCATTCATAGAAGTGAACGAGAAGAACTGAACGAAATGGGAAGGGAAAAGAAAAATGAAGAAAATAAAGCGAAGTGCGAGTGAAATGGTAAAGCGTACCTGCATTGCAACAAATTTAAGAGGCCTCCACATTAAAAGAAGGCGGGGGTTGGATTTCCGACACCGCCCGCATGATTCCAAAACATCGCGAGACTCGGCTAATCTTGGGCATGCATGAACATCAAGCAGACATGTGTCTGGTAAATCAGGCAAATCTTGCAGTAGTTTACAGTGACTTGCGTACAACCTCTGCAATTTATGTAATCTTGGTTGATCAGGTAACCTTCTTATGATGCTCCAATTCACGATGGATAAGTTCTCCAGCGAGTCCGGCAAATCAGGCAAACCTTGCAGTGATTTACAGTCATTTACATGCAAACTCTGCAGCTTATGTAATTTTGATAGATTCGGCAACCTTTTTATGGAGCTGCAGTTCTTAATAGATAATTCCACCAGCGATTCCATTTCTTCCAAATCTGGAATTTCGCGTAGCTGTGAGCATGAAAGGATATTCAAACCTTCGAGCTTCCCTAAGCTTAATAGACCCGACAGTCTCACTAGCGATTTACAGCTACGCACATCTAAACGACGGACATTCTTTGGCCATTTGAACTCGATCTCTCTCAATTCCCATCTAGAGAGTCTTAACTCAAGCAAGCATCTCAACTCAGAGAGGAAGGGCTGTTCTATTGGTGACTTGACACCGTTAAATTCCAAATGATGAAGACCTGAAGGAAGCTTTGGGAGAGATCGAGGATCATCACAATATATGGAAAGATGCCTGAGTTGAGGTGGCCATGTGAAATCCTGATTTCCAGCGTCGTGATATACCAACGTGTCAAGATTGTCCATTGTCCCTATGGCCTCCGGTAGCTCTCTTATCTTACACCGAGCTATATCTAAGCGCTTCAGCCTTTTGAGATATCCAATAGAAGCAGGCAATTTTGTAATCTTTGTTTCCTGCAAGTCTAAGTAGATCAATGATTCCAATCCTCCGATAGAGTTTGGTATCTCCATTATTGGATTGGAGTCCAAAAGAATTTGCGTCAACATTTTGAGATCTCCAATAGAATTAGGTAACTCTCTGATCTTGCTAAAAAACATATTTAGGACCCCCAATCTTTTAAGATATCCAATGGAAGTAGGTAGTGTTGTAATCTTTGTAAGATGCAAGTCCAAGTAGAGCAACGATTCTAGTCTTCCGATTGAGTTTGGTAGCTCCCTCATCCGAGTGCGTCCCAGGCACAATATCTCTAACCTTTTTAGATCTACAATAGAATTAGGTAACTCTCTAATTCTTGTATTGAACAAATCCAATTCAAGCAATGATCTCAATTTCCCAATAGAGTCTGGAAGCTTTCTAAGCCGATAACAATGCACTAAAGACAAGCACTTCAAGCCTGCCATCTCTCCAATAGATGGATGAAGCTCTCGTATACACTGCCCTTCTAGCTTTAGTCTTGACAGGCTCTTTAGACGGCATATTGCAGAAGGCACTGGGCGTAGGTCAAAATGGAGGCTTCCAGACAACCTTAACGGCTGAACTCTAGCTGCAATTATTTCCAAGCACTTTAGGCGCTTTAGCTTACTAATAAAGCTACTGATTTGTGGCGACTCCGGACAATGTTCGGCAAAAACCAGTATCTTCAAATTCAAGCATGTGGAGATGTCGGGAGATGACGAGAGATGACATCTCATGAGATGTATGACTTTCAAATCGCAATTTGCCTGCAAACAAATCATAATTAGAAATGCAACGCGGGACAAATAGGAACAAGCTAATATAAATGATATGAAACCATACCAAGCATGGGCCCCATCCATTCCAATTATCTGGAATTTCACTATCTGAAAGCTTGAGCATGACTAAGTTTCCTAAGCATAGATTTGCAGCTTGCAAGTTTGACGGGCAATGACTCCAAGAGAGCCATTTTAAACTTGAGAGAAGATTCTTAAAGTCTCCTGTCAAGTTCCCCCCCTCTAATTTCAACAATCTTAAATTAGTCAGAGATGAAAACTCTTCACTTGTAAAGTCACGCTCTCTGGGAAGTCTAGTTAGTTTGAGTGCTGTGATGTTCATTGTCCCCTGAAAACGTGAAAAAGCATAAATGAACTTTCTACAATGCAGAGAAAGAGCGCAGTCCGTGAGTAAAAAGTGCATAGAAGTAAACCATTCCGTTTGCTTGAGCTTTCGAATTGTCAATATAAGCTACTAATATCATTTTCTATATAGTGTTAGTGAAAAAATTACCAAAAAAATTATAAATTTATTACATTTGTGCCAATTCAATCATAATTCCTTCTTTCCTTGTTATTTCAATCCTAAAAATTTTGCATTTGTATCAATTAGTCTGCTAGATTGACGCTAACGTGGATAATTTTGAATGATGTTTTATTTTTTCCCAAAGTTTTGTATCTTTTGTATTTTTCTTTTTCCTTTTCTTGTTACTTTTCTTCATTCTTTTTCTTCTTTTTCACTACAATGGAAGGTGAGGCTCGCCTGCTATGGGTGAAGGCAGCCTTGCTCGTGGGTGGTGATGCCATGGTTGCCTTTACCTGCAGTCAGCAAGGCTAGCTTCACATACACACTCTCTCTCTCAAATCAATTATAAGAAAATTTGAATGAGGATCACTTTTCCGAAGACTCATTACAGAGCCAATTGAACGATGTCTCCTCGATCCATCCCCCTCCTCTTCCTCACCTAGATATGAGCAAGGGCCAACTGTAGGGTAGGCAGCCATGGGCCCATGGCCTTGGCTAAAAGTAAAAATAAAAGGAAAAAGAAAAAGAACAGAAAATATAAAAATAACAATATTGGAAAAATTCCAGAAAACAATATATTATTAAAAATTATTCACATTGGCATTGATCGGATGGCCCCATATTTGATGATGTTCATGTCAACACCAACCATTCAAAATTAGTCTGATGGACTAAATTTGTATGGGTACAAAAGGTTTTTTTTTTTTATAACTGAGAAATCCATCACGGGCTTCTCGTGCCTTGATGGCACCAAGGTTCTGGGCCCCTATACCTTAGGGGAGATTAGAACATGACCGCAACACAATGGCCCCCAATGAATACAAAAGGTTTATGACTAAACTAATAAAAAAATTAAGATTAAATTGACATAATTACACAAATTTAAAACTTTTTTGCTATTTTTTACTGTTAATATAAGTGATCCGTTTTCAAGAAGCATCTAGACTTCTCCTTCTATGCAATGTCAACAAAATTTCTTGGGTAGTAGTCCACGTACGCTTGTGTCTCGAAAAATCCAAAATGGACAGCACAACTTGGTAGAGATTTTTCCTATCAAATTCGGTGGAATAGCTCTATAAATAGAGGATAGAGTCATTCATCTCTTTGTGTGGGGAGCAGTAAAACTAGTTTTTTGCCTCATCCTTTGCCAATTATAATCCACACTTGCACTTTAAACCACTAAATAGTAATATCAAAATCACACTTCCGCAATCCAACATTGATACTAGACCAAAAACCAACATATAAGTTAGGATATTACTTTCATTTTACTCAAAATTGACAAATTTAGGTTCCTTGCACAATACATACAAAAGAACACATCCACAAATATACTTTTGCATTTAGAGTTGATGTTTTCTTGATGAGAATGATAATAACTGTGGATAAATTGTACCTTTATGTTCCGCACAACATCCAATGCAACCTTGGGAGACCACAATCTACTACGCTTCTCAGGAGCTTTGTCTTCTTGTCGAACAATTTCTCTTCCAAGGTCTCGAAGCAGGTCATGCATCAACAATCTATCTCTATCATCAATTTTTATCAAAGACATACGAGAAAGGACAAATATCTCAACTTTTGGGGAAATATCCATCGCTTTCCACATATAGTGTGGATGGATTTTCTCTTCACCAATAAAGTAACATGCAATATCAAGAAAAATTTCTTTTTGTGCATCCTCTAGCATTTCAAAACTAATCTTTAATCTATGATGGACATCTTGATTGGGAACCAAATCCAATTTCTTCAAAGTGGCTTTCCAAAGTGGCTTACTTTTGCCACAAAGAGAGGAACCAATGACCTCAAGAGCCAAAGGAAGTCCACCAGTTTTGCGAATGATATCACGAGAAATATGATAATAATCATGGGGAGGAGTATCCATTTCGAATGCATGCTTACTAAAAAGTTGAAGTGCATGTCCATGACACAATTCTCTCATTTGATAGATTTTAAACTCTTCAAAATGTGCCCAAGTATTTTTTTCCGGGTTCTCCTCTTTGATCGGCAAAAAGTTGATGTCCCTCGTCGTAATAATAATTCTGCTCCCTAGACCGAACCAATCTCGTTTTTCTGCAAGTTTGGTAAGTTGGTCCCACTTATCTAGGTCATCAAGAACAATAAGGACTTTCTTGCTGCGGAACCTCCATTTAATTTGATTAATCCCTGCATCACAGTCAGAAATCTCTAATACTTCGATGTTGAGAACCTCTGACAATAATTGTCTTTGCAATCGAACAACTTCGCTGCACGTTCAAGCTTCTCGAACATTGAAAAGGAAACTATACCCATGAAATCGACTACGAATTTGAATAAAGACAACTTTTGCAAGAGTTGTTTTACCGATACCTCCCATACCGTGGATTATTAGATAACGTACATCGGGAGAACCTTCATCTAATAAGCGCATGACTTCTTCAAAACCATCCCAAATTCCAACTAGATGATCAGGTAGATTTTTGTCTCTTTTACGCAGCTTGATCAAAACTTCATGAACAATTGATCTAATAAGTTCACCTTGGCTGTCATATTTAATACAAAGGGTCTGGTAAGAAAGATTGCAGATAGAATATAGACATATCAAGTCCAGGAATATTGTAAATTAAACACAAACCAGCCACAAAGGGAGGAGAGGCAACCCACAAAACCTTTAAAAAAAAGTGTACACATTCTTTGCATATCTACAGGAAAAAATCAATTACTGGTAGAGATTACTTGCAATTCATGTATAGTTTCAAGTTCTAACTCTTTAAAATAGAAAAAAAAAAAACAAAGATTCATCATAATCCGTGTCTATCTACCTAAAATGAATTGCAAGATGTAAATTGTTGTGATAAGAATGACATCTTCAACTTTATAAAAGAAGCTCCTCATCAGTAAATCGTAAAAGTCGAAACCTTTTATCTTCCTTTCCATATATGCACAGGATTTGTTTTTTCCTTTTCATTGCTCACATATACCGTGTCCTCCGTTTTCTACGTTTGAAATGATTCAAATAGTAATAGCTGAAACCATTGTTTTCTATATCAATTTAATAATAATTGATCTACAAGTTAGAAAAAAGAGTTCACAAATGTATTTTGTTGTATCTAAGAGAAACAAATCAAAGAATAAATTATTGCGTTTATTATGTCTTAGTAGAGAATTCGTTTAGCATCATGTTATTTTAGATCTTACCTTACATGCAGTAATAATACTTTGGTATTCTTTATTTCTTTCTAATATTTTTCTTGCAGGAGAATTATTCATTGATACGTTGTTTAGGTAAATTTTTGCATTCATACAATATACTACTTAAATGACAATGAAGCCAACATTAGTTGAATATTTTGGTACAGAAGTTCTTGCAAATAAAGAAAAAACTCTTCGAATTTCTTATAATCAAATAAAGAATCATCGAGAAAAGAGCATCTTCATTTTCTAAATGCACATTTATGTTCACTTAATGTGTGGAAGTTTATGTGCCACTTCCGTGTATAAGGATTTTTTTTTTTTTTGCTCCATGTTTCACCAATTACTTTGGCCTCCTTTCGACTTCATTCTTGGTTCCGTCACTAACACAAGCTACTAGAGCCTCCTTTTACCAGAATAAAAGAATGTTTTTCTTTGAAGAGACGAGGTATAGTGGTTATGCGTTGCATTTAGCACACCAGAATGAAATGGATAAAGAATGGAATGGAAAAATGATTCGGACATTTTTTCTTATGCTTGGTGAACTGTGGAATTGGAATGGAAATGATATTTGATTGTAAGGAAAAATATTTTAGGAGTAGTATTGAAAGAGAGTGTACTAACAAACTAATAAATTTACCTAATTTTGCAATTACTTGTGTTATTATAATATCATTACATTTAAATTACATTTAATATTCTTTGTAATCATAATTGACTAGTATAGTAACTAATACTTTTTAAATATGATTCATAAATGTAATAGATATTTGTTTACCAATAGTTATATTATTCATTAGATATACCTGACTATAAAGAAATCAACCATTTCTAATCATTGATAGTGTTAAGACAAGCGCTCTGGCCTTGTGTAGTCGTGTGAATCACGTATGGAGAGAAATAAATCATGTTCTAAAAGGAGTAAAGTGACCAATTAATTGAGGAGATGTGTAGTGGGTAGTTCATAAATATGTGTGAATTGAGTTGATAAGTTGATGAAAGAGAGTTTTAACTTTTGATGCAAGAATGAAAGTATTTTGCATATTTATTTATTGATATCAATTGAATTAAATAAAAAAGCTAAAATGTTACCCTTTATCTTTGAGATCCCATCCTTTGATACAAGCGACCTCCTTCAACGCCCCCTTCCATCGCTGCAATACATCGCTGCCGAACTTCTCCTTGTGCTTCTGCAGAGCTTCCTGGTATAGTTCACTTTTGAGCTTGACATCGTCTGGATCCACATCGAAGAAAATCGGCATGATCATCATTTCGCTGTCTCTATTACTCAAGCAGTCCACCATGTATTCAAGCTCGCAAAGACACCAAGCACTGGATGCGTAGTTTCTAGAGAGAATGGGTATACATATCGCGGAGCTCTTGATCGCGCGCTCCAATTCGCCTCTGATCAAGTTGCCATTTCCAATCGCCTCGTCATCTCTGAACACGCAAATCCCAGCTACGTCCATGGAGTGATAGAGGCAGTCTGTAAAATTAAGGCAAGTGTCGGGCCCTCTGAAACTCAAGAACACCTCGTATTCAGCCCCCAGCGTTGACTTGACATCACCTCTATCAGTCATCGATGCAGTTGATCCATTTGATGAGTCCCTCCTCTCCATCTTTAGGAGCCAAAATGTAGTGATGGAGTTTAACAACGAGGAGGGATGTAGAGTAGTGTCTAATGGATTCAGATTCCGGAGGATTTATAGACGAGCTAGAGAGTTTTTCAAAGTCTCCTTGTTTGCTTTGTGTTTTTCTTGGAAGGCAGTAATAAAAAATCATTTTATGAACTATTGTAATTGACAGTAGATACTGCCTTACAAAAAAAAAAACAATAGATACCTTTACCAAATAACCCTTATTTGATGTTGTTTGGGCCAGGTTCGTGGAATATTCCCACAAACATTCCACAAGAGTAGGGCCAGCTTCTCTAAAGGAAATGCTTACTCAACCTCGCGGGCTTGGCCAACACACTCACTCAACTTCTCTCTGTAGGGTTTCGAGGTCAGCTGCGTGGCCGAGGAGGACGCCATTGGAGACGAAGCGTTCTCTGTTTCTTTTAACAACCCATTTATTAAAACTTGGCTAATCCATATGAGACCCCTAACTCATTGGATATGGGTGAAAAAAGGGTTGAAAACCCCATTTCGACACCTCCACTGGAGAGATAAGTATGGAAATGGTGAGGGGCATCATTATAGGTATAAATATTAAATTCGTATTAAGAAAGCGTAGGGAGCCTGCATGACGTGGACTCCCTTGGAAATAAATTACAAGAAGCATCCAATCACGAGTGAAGTAGGAATCAGTCATATTGAGATAAGGATCAATCTGCAAAGGAAAAACAATACATTAAACTTACACAAGAGGAGAGGAGGAGGACCACATCCAGTGGCTCTAAATAAAATTGGTAGGTGGACGGTTGGCATCAAGCTTGGGACTCGGTCTTAACGTCATTTCTTCGCTAGACCAAAGCGTCCCCGTTCAACTTCAGCCTCACGCTCTAATGATCTAATGATGTGGAAATAACTTGCAACAAGCACTCGATCAAAGGTGGCAAATGCAAAAAGGAAACAAAATAAGAATTGATCAACGGAATAAAAAAATCAAACATAGGTGACCAATTAAATTCTTCTTTGACATCCACAAAAGAACAAAATTGGTGGAGGACCAACCTAAGGTACGTTTAGTAACTATTCTCATCACAAAAATGGTTTTTTTAATGAGTTTTTTTTAGAAATGGTTCTCGGATGAGTTTTTGGAAAGAGCAACGCGTTTGACAACTGTACAGAATTTATGTCCCTAGAATATAAAAAGAATATAAATGTATTTGGTAACTGCACAAAGTCTTTGTCTCGAAATTATTTCCATCATTGGACCAAAATCCACCATTCGACTTCCGCCTCACTCCGTGCTTATTGGAAATTACACTGCCTAATTGCAATCATAACTCGCATGGAGAGATTTTCTAATTTTCAACATTTTGGTGAGGCTGCAGTGACGACCTTCGGATTGTGGGTGGCGTGTAATGGTTGTGATTCAAATAAAACATTCCGTAATAAAGACGCGACTCTAATAACAATGCCACAAAGGGAATTGTTAACGTTGGTCTCTCCTTTCTACTCTTTTTCTCAATGAAAAGGAATGGGTGCAAAATAGATTTTATTCGTCCCTTTTAAAATCATAATGCATCAATTTAAACCCAGCAATTTTTTTCACCGGGTGATATATCAGAGTTCTACATGTTTTCCAACTACAAAATGTAGTATGCCCCATCTAATAACTGCGTGTAGAGTTTTGGTGAGGAAGCTCATCTCCAAAACTCACTCCATTCCGACCACCGAAGATCATGGAATCAGCAAATTTCAGTCAAAGCTGCAAAATGGTTCTGCAGAAAAACCTAGAAAAAGAACGGCCATAACTATTTCTAGAGAGATTACCCAGATAAATCGTCTCGTGGGGATGAAATTAGCCTAGAGGAAGCTCTCCTCCAAAATCACCTCATTCGGACCACTGAGCTCATTGAATCAGTAACCTTCAACCGGAGCTACAGTAATTTGGGGAAATAAAAAACCAAGTTGTGGACAATAAAATGACATAATTTTTGCCATGTTGTCGCCATGTTATTGCCGTTGACGACCAATCGGACCACATCATTGCCAAATACGCTTTTTCCAACCAAAAATAGCCGGAATGACTTAAATGGCAAAATTGCAAAATGTTTAGGACTGAATTGGAAAAAAAAAGGTTTACGACTGAATCGGTAAAGTTACAAAACGTTTATGACTTAAATAACAATTGTCACTTATCTTCATAACAATAACACTTGAAACATGGTAAAAACGATGCTTAAAATTCGGTTTTATTTCATAGGCTTTAATGGAGCTTATTCTCAACCGGTTTTCAATCATGTATAATCTAATAAAGAGAGCACATACTGTGCAAGTTGCTGTCAAATGATATAGTTATCGTCAACTCAAACATGAATGTCATTGTTTTTGTGGCATGTGCATTCAACGTCACTGAATGCAATATGAACAGTTGCCAAATTGGAGAGCTCCTATTCCGCGAGCAGGGAAAGAAAAATACCGAATTGGAGAAACTTAGGAATAGCTACGTGAAACCGAGGACATCACTGCGTTCCTTTGAATCTCTAGAATCATCCATGCCAAGCCCTTGGACACAATCGATTTGGTCCCAAAGGCTATTAAAGTTTGTTGGGAAGCTATGTTGCTCTGCGAAAAATACTCGTGAGTGAATCCTGATCAAAGCCAAAGCGGTCTCTGCTAGAAATCAATAGTGTGCAATAACTTCTCCTCTCTCTCGTATCTTCATTTCCATGGGATGCCCCATGTTGATTAGACTTTATTCTTTGTTGCACTTTTGTGATCGATCTTTTCTGACATTCTTTCGCCATAACAAAAAAATATGTTATGTATAGTTCTTATTACTTTTAATGGGAACATGTATCTAGCAGCTTACTTTTCTCTATTGATTTCTTCAGTAATGTAATCTTCTCGAATTACACTTGAATATTTCACAATAATAACAGAGCTTTCGTGATAAATTGTACATGTTCATAATAAGCTCTCACTCCTAGCAAATGTATCGAGCCAGGCCCATCCAGCCCGCAAACTACTGTATCATTCTTTGTCAATGCATCTTCGTTAGCACCTCACCAGTCAACACTGCATGCTCGGCCCAGCCCTGCAGGTCGTGGCTCGCCACCAATTGAAGGCGGGCACTTAGAGATCAGAGCATCGAATGAGTCTAAGCATCCAAGTGTAATCATGCTTTGACAAATAGGGTCTGGACTTCTTGGATCCGGACCTTATACTAATTTATTAAATGAGATCAGAGTGACTCTTTTACTTTTACTCTGGTTCGTTTTGGCTGCTGCTTTGCTTTAGGCACTTTCAGAGCATGGCTCACGACCTCAAGTTCAGAGTCTGAAGAAGAAAATCCTTTGCCTCAATAGAAGCAGCTATGGACGCAACAAGCGCCAGCCATTGCCTGTTAGCGATAATCAAAACTATAATGCGGAAATGATTATCTACGGATCTTAGATCTTCATGACTTTCACAAATAATAGGATGGTTGAAAACATACCTTTGTCCATGACGCAATGACTTCTTCCTTTATGTTTGATGCGTACGGACGAATCGAAGAAATCTGATTTCTCTCACTTAACCCTCTTTTCTTTTATGCAATTTTCTGATGGAGAGAAATCGCTTTTTTTTTCTTACACACGGGTAGAGAGAGGACCAGACTCTTTTCTTATAATTCAATGGGTATCTTTCAATGGGTGCCTTCCATCACAGCACTTCACGAAGAGTCGCGTCTTCTCATAGCCATTATTTGATTTAGCATTAAAATTGATATTAAACCATATTATAATGTCATGTGGACCACACTTAATCTTACATTCTCCCACTTGGTCCATGTGACATTCCTTTCATGGTTCAATAAAGACCATAATGCGCGCAAAATTTAATGCTAAAACTTTTTCTTTAATTGGCTATCATCATAATAATCACCGTTGAGCAAAGAAGACTAACGCGAGTCATGGCGGTTGTACATCACTTAATTGACATAGTCCCTTCCATGTACTACAACTATAGTTCCTTACTCAACATGATCCATAAATGAGAAGTATAATAACGGTCCAACAATAATGTCCTTTTTAGGACTATCTTGTTAAACATTAATCTATTTTCCATAATGTATACTAAATAGAAAAAACAAGATATGTCAGAAACACATAAATGAGCTCAAAGTGTCAAATGAATAAACATAATGTAATCATAATACAATATCCTCAATGACGTCCAATAATGCCCATCCTTTCAACATGTTCACTAAATGTTTTGGGCGGCAATCCTTTTGTTAAGGGATCTGCAATCATGACGTTGGTGCTAATGTGCTCAATTGACACTTTCCGTTTCTGAATTTCTTCTTTCACAGACAAGTATTTGATTTCCATATGTTTAGCACCCTTTGAATACTTGTCGTTCTTAGAGAAGAAAACTGCTGCTGAATTATCACAATAAATTTTCAGCGGCCTGGCAATACTGTCGACAATCTCAAGCCCTGAAATAAAATTTCGCAGCCATAATCCGTGAATAGTGGTCTCAAAGCATGCCACAAACTCAGCCTCCATAGTGGATGTAGCAATATCTGACTGCTTGGCACTTTTCCAAGAAATTGCGCCTCCAGCCAAAAGGAATAGATAACCTGACGTTGATTTCCTTGTATCGATACATCTACCCCAATTTCAATCTGAATATCCAATTACTTCAAGATGATCAGTCCTTTTATATGTGAGTGCGTAATTCTTCGTTCCTTGCAAATATCTGAGGACTTTCTTTACGGCTTTCCAGTGATCTAACCCTGGATTACTTTGATACCGGCCCAGCATTCCGACAGCAAAACTAATGTCTGGTTTGGGCATACATTAAGCTCCCAACAGCATATGCATAAAGAATACTTTTCATTTGCTCTCGTTCCAATTCATTTCTTGGACATTGCATTAGTCCAAAATGATCCCCTTTCTGAATTGGAACAATTCCTGCTGAACATTTACTCATGTTAAACCTCTCTAGAACTTTATTAATATAGGCCTTTTGAGACAACCCTAACAGTCCTTGTGATCGATCACGGAATATTTCTATTCCTATCACATATGTTGCCTCTCCCATATCCTTCATTTCAAAATTCTTAGAGAGAAAATTCTTGGTTTCATGTAACAAACCAAGATCATTGGTAGCAAGCAAAATGTCATCAACATATAGAGCTAAGAAAATAAACTTGCTCCCACTAACCTTCATATATATACACCGATCAACGATGTTTTCCTTAAATCCAAAAGAGGTTATGGTATCATTGAACTTAAGATACCATTGTCGGGAAGCTTGTTTAAGTCCATATATTGATTTCTTCAATTTGCACACCATGTGTTCCTTTCCTTTAACTGAAAAGCCTTCGGGCTGGTCCATATAAACTTCTTCCTCTAAATTCCCATTAAGAAAGGCGGTTTTAACGTCCATTTGATGCAACTCTAAATCATAATGAGCTACCAAAGCCATAATGATCCTAAGTGAGTCTTTCTTGGAAACCGGTGAAAAGGTCTCCTTATAATCAATGCCTTCCTTTTGAGTAAAACCTTTAGCAACAAGTCTGGCCTTATATCGTTCGAGATTACCTTTTGAGTCGCGCTTGGTCTTAAAGACCCATTTACACCCGACCCTTTTACAACCTTTAGGTAATTCAACAAGGTCCCAGACTTTATTTTCATCCATAGATTTTAACTCATCTTTCATGGCATTCAACCATTCAATAGAATCATCACGTTTCATGGCTTGCAAAAATGAATCTGGATCATTACCAATTCCTAAGTCAATTTCAGACTCTTGTAGATAAACCATATAATCATCAGAAATGGCTGATCTCTTTTCTCTTTGAGATCTTCTTAATTCCATTTCTGGTGGCTCAACTACGTTAGGTTCATTATTGACATTTTCATTATGGAGTGTTTGATCACTTATTTGTTGTTCTTGATTATTGTTCGGTTGAACTATAACATCAGAAACAACAATTTTAGAAGTTTTAGGTATGGGAAATTCCACCCCAACTTCTTGAATGCAAACATCTCGCATTCCTTCACTCCCACTAATGTCACCATTCTCAATGAACCTAGCATTTCCAGATTCAACAATTCTTGTACTATGATTAGGACAGTAAAATCTATACCCTTTGGATTTTTCAGGATAACCAATGAAATAGCCACTGGTTGTTTTAAAATCCAATTTCTTTTCATGTGGATTGTAAATTCTTACTTCTGCCGGACAACCCCAAACATGAAGGTGTCTTAAACTAGGTTTCCTTCCCGTCCACAGTTCAAAGGGAGTCTTTGAAATTGCCTTACTCGGAACCCTATTTAATAGGTACATAGAAGTCTTTAACGCATACATCCACAATGATAAGGGTAAAGATGAATAACTCATCATACTCCTAACCATTTCCATTAATGTACGATTACGCCTTTCTGCCACACCATTTTGTTGTGGTGTACCTGGCATTGTGTATTGAGCACAAATACCATGTCTTTCAAGGAATTTAGCAAATGGACCTGGACATTGTCCCGATTCATTATACTTTCCATAATATTCACCACCTCTATCCGATCTTATGATTTTCACCTTTTTATCTAATTGCCTCTCAACTTCTTTAATATACACCTCAAGTGCATCAACAGATTGAGATTTATCATGCAATAGATAAACATAACCGTAACGTGAAAAATCATCAATAAAAGTGATGAAATAACTTTCTCCACCAAAAGATGAAACGTCAAAAGGACCACATATATCAGTGTGTGCAATTTCAAGAAGCTTTGTACTTTTTGTGGCACCTTTCTTAGTGTGTTTCGTTTGTTTGCCTTTAATACAATCAATACACACTCCAAGGTCAGTAAAATCCAAATTTGGAAGAATTTCATTCTTCACTAATCTTTGCATTCTTTCTTTGGATATATGACCTAAACGTTTATGCCACAAGTAAGCAGAATTCTCATCAACTAAACCACGTTTAGTGCCAACATTATGATGCAAGGTCATTAAAGTCTCAACAAAAACACTATCAAGTTTTAACTTGTAGAGACCATCACATAAATTTCCAGCTCCAATAAGAATATTATTCTTAAAGAAACTAAAAGATCCACAACCAAATTTAAAAGAAAATCCCGCTACGTCAAGTTTTGGCAAAGACACTAAGTTGCGGGAAAATGTAGGTACATAAAGGGTTTGAAACAAATCCAAATAATGCCCAGTATCTAGGATCAATCTATAAGTGCCAATGCCTTCAACTGGAGCTTTGTTTCTATTCCCCATGAACACATAACTCTCATTTGGCTTTATGGCTTGGATCGTAAGAAATCCCTACATTGTATTGGAAACATGAGTGGTGGCTCCAGAATCAACCCACCAAGTATTATGAGGAACTTCAGTAAAGTTTGATTCAAAACATACTAAAGCATAATGCTTACCTTTCTTTTCAAACCAAGCTTTACGCTTCAGACAATCCTTCTTCATGTGTCCAACTTTATTACAAAAGTGACACTTAATAGGACCGTGTTCCTTCTTGTGGATTGTTTTAGAAGAATCATTCAGGTTATGTAATCCTTTCTTCTTGCCTTTTCCACCTTTCCTTTTAGAACTCTTTTCAGCTTCTTGATGATTTGAGAAATGGACAGTGTGAGGCTTTTGATTCTTAATCCTCATTTCCTCTTGAACAAGCATACTGGCCAATTCATTTACATTCCACTTATCCTTCATAGTGTTGTAATTCATTTGAAATGGCCCATATTGTTCATGAGGTAAGGAATTAAGAATAAATTGTACTAAAAAGTACTCGTCCACGTTCATTCCCAAAGTCCTTAATTTTGCTGCTAGATTTGTCATTTCAAGCACATGCTCATGCATGGTACGTGAACCATCATATTTCATGGTGGTCAAAGTACTCATCAATGTACCAGCAAGTGACTTATCAGCAGTTTGAGAGCGCTCCTCCACAAATTTCATAAATTCCTTAGCACTTTCAGTTTTGGGAAGAGTAGTCTTTAAGTTATTTGCAACTGTCATCCGCATGAACATCAAGCTCAGTCTGTTTGACCTTTCCCAAGCTTTATGGAATGATATTTCATTATCGCTACTTTCATCAGTAATAGCAGCGGGTTTCTCAACTTGAAGTGCTAAATCAAGATCCAGGACACCTAAGTGAAACTGGACTTGTTCACACCAATCAGAGAAATTCATTCCATTGAATAATGGAACAGACGAAGCATGTGAATGCAGAGACACGGGTGCAGAAACTGCAAGTTTACAAGAAGATACTCACAATTTAATGCTTTGAGGATATCACGTAATCAGATTCAAATCATACATAATATGCAAATCATAGTTCTCCTTTGGGTGATCCTATGATATACGTACGTTAAATTATAATGATGCTAATAACTTTTATTTGGCAATAATAAATGTACCGCATTAAAATTTATTTGCTATCTTTGGATATACAAACAAATTAAATGAGACATATTAGTTACCAACTATTATGTTCTTGAATTATAAGAAATTGATTAACCTTTGGGTAAATCCCTAAATTCTTATAATAAAAGAACTTCAATGTATCCATGAAATTAATAATGATATACAATATATCATTTCATTCATAGCATCAATTATTCATGGATAATTGAATAAAACATTACAATTCCAAAAATTCACACATTAAGGTTTGGTCACTTTGGTGACTAACAAACCTTTCTTAATTGAATTTTTTAAAATTATAAAGTACAATAACTATTATTCATGATTTGATTATTTTAAACATTCATAATCAAAATATCATAAAGATATAATAATCAAATTATACATCCTAATACCTAAATTATAATTTACGTGCAATCACATTAAGCAAGGTCAAAAACGTAAATTAAATTATCAAGGGCATAAGAGGAAATTCACATGGCAAGGACAAAATAGTAAATCAATGAATTCTAGGGCCAAATCTGTAAATTTGGCATGTAAGGGCAAATCTGTAATTTCGCGAATCAGGGCAAAACCGTAAATCCGTGTTCGGACAAAGCCAAGGGCAAAACTGGAAGGACACGGATGACAGAGGGGCAGAACGGTAAAACTGCGTGGGGAGTGTGTCAGGCGCGTGTATGGCACACGCGGGCACACGCTTGCGCGTGGGGACCACGCGCGGCGCGTGCCATGCACGCGCCCCCTTTCTCCTCACGCCGGTTCGCGATTTTTCTTTTCCACCGCTCGTTTCACCGCCCAATTCGTCTTCCACAGCCCTCTTCCGATCAAATTAAATCATGGGATTCGTAGAAAACACTTATACAACTTCATAGGTTCAAGTAATTGTGAAAAGGACCAAGAAATTGGCCGAAATCAAGCAACCTTTCTATGAACCCTAATCTTAATGCCCGAGACTTTTGCCCTTCGATTGGCCACCGACAATCACCATAATGCCGAATCAAGTTAGGGCTTTTGTTGCCCATGTCGGTACGACCTTACTAGCCTGACGCCGGCCGATGGGTCGCCGGAATTTGGCCGGAATCGGCCATTCCTCATTCGGCCCCAAATTGCCCGAAAACCATCCGAATTAAATCCATTCAAAAACTCACGTAAATTATCAATAGTATTCAAAAGGCAATTGATCAGTGATAATAAGACCCTTAAACCATCCATATTACAATAAACGGAAAATCAAGAGATCAAAAACCATTGCTCTGATACCAACTGTTAGCGATAATCAAAACTATAATGCGGAAATGATTATCTACGGATCTTAGATCTTCATGACTTTCACAAATAATAGGATGGTTGAAAACATACCTTTGTCCATGACGCAATGACTTCTTCCTTTATGTTTGATGCGTACGGACGAATCGAAGAAATCTGATTTCTCTCACTTAACCCTCTTTTCTTTTATGCAATTTTCTGATGGAGAGAAATCGCTTTTTTTTTCTTACACACGGGTAGAGAGAGGACCAGACTCTTTTCTTATAATTCAATGGGTGTCTTTCAATGGGTGCCTTCCATCACAGCACTTCACGAAGAGTCGCGTCTTCTCATAGCTATTATTTGATTTAGCATTAAAATTGATATTAAACCATATTATAATGTCATGTGGACCACACTTAATCTTACATTGCCATGGCCACAACAGATCTGGATTGGACAAGTCCGTCCTAAAACATTCTTGAGCATATTTGCCACGATTCTTCGACCGACTCTTTCAGCACCTCTGGTTTTGCTTCGGCCAAGAGGTCACTGATAGGGCGCGCCGGGACAGCGGAGAAGGGTGGACCTCATTCGCAGCTGCGCTTATTTGATTTATGCTTTTCTTTCTTTTTTCCCCTTCATTTCGAACTTCATTTTTTTGGTATTTTTAGAAAATACTTATTTTGTTCTTCTAATTTGAACAGCTAAATAGGATGTCATCGTGGCATTAGCGGTGATTTAAAGGCCGTGGGGTGTACTTCTTAATGAAAAGACCAATTTGAACTTAAAAATCATGCAGTTCAAGAACTCGGTTGGCCAAAATTATACGTGCCTTTATCGCTCTTTTTACACCGGGGACTTCCAATCTTATCATAGTGTCTACTTATAAATTATAACGTTACTTTCTGCTTGCTAGATAATTTAACCTCTTAAACTTCAATAACGGGTTTGTTATCACCATGCTTAGGAGTGAGCAGTCAAAACTGCCCACCTAGGAACCACTCAAAATCACCCGGACGAGTTGGTTCCAAACGGTTCTAAAACGTAATGGTCCGATTCCTCATTCTCGATTCCGAGAGTGGAACCGCCCATCCGGACCAATACTCTTTATTAAAATATATATAAACCATAATTTTTTTTCCATTTTCTTTGTCTCACCATCGGTCCATCGCGAGCTGGACATGAGCTGGACATGACCACCATCTCAATTTCCCACGACCCTGTCTGAGAAGCGGCCCAACGTTTTGCGAGGGGGCTTGTACAACCAACACAAAGAGGAAGAGAGAGGGAGAGGGAGGGGGCTCCTCCATTAATACCCAGGTCACCAAATGGTGTCTTCTTCTTGCAATCGCATACACATGTTAGTGCTCAAATAGTTATTTTTTGAGATGTTTTGACATTGTCCCGCACATAAAATTTGCTCTGATCTGGGATTTTTTGTTGTAACGGTAATTGATAATTACCCACCTAGGAATCGGATTGGATCGGGTGAGAACTGGATTGGACCGTTCAATTTGGTCTGGTCCGGTTCTCGGTTTCACATAATAGGGAACCGATTCCACCTGTCCGGTTTCCCGTTCGCAAGGGGAATCGGGAAATGCCCGGGAACCGATCACTCCTAAACGTGCTATGTTAGTTATAGAACTCCATTTTAGTCCTCGAATTTTCCTTAACGAAAAAAAAATAAATAATAAAACAGAAAAAAAAAGAAAATCAATTGAAAAGGAAATGTCGAGCAAGGAAAAGGAAATAGAGCAAAAAAAAAAAGAAATAATGAATGGAAAGCGAGCAAGGAAAAGGAAATAGAGCAAAAAAAAAGAAATAATGAATGGAAAGAAGGGAGAGAAAATTTCTTTTTTTTTGGTTGAAAATGCTGATGTCATATTCTCATATCAGGGATAACTTGGTGAAACCAATACATAAGTCTAGACAAAGTAAATTCAAAAGACTTGAGAGGGGGGGGGGGGGGGGGGGCAATCTATCCAATTACTCGGTAAAATTTTTTTTCTTTGGGCCTTGGCAACTCAATCAGCAACCTGGTTTCCGCTCCTTGGATAGTGGGCTAATTTGACGTTTTTGAATTGCTTTAGTTGGGCTTGGGCTTGGGCTTGGGCTATATGTGCGTGCACTTCCCAAATATGCTGATCTGCAGACCCGGTTGTCGCCTTCCACAGATCAAGGTTATCCGTCTCCAGATCAAAGGACTCCTCTTTTCTTCCCCGTAGGAGATCTAGGGAAAGAAGATATTTGAGAAGGGAAAAACAAGCAACAAAACAAAAGAGAAGAAGTGGGGTGCCTCTGATTTTGCAGGGACGAGAAGGCAGAGGACGAAGAACAGAATATCAGGAGAGAAGAAAGAACCAAAGAAAAAAAGGAAATAGAATAAAAGAGGGATCACGGAGTGAGAAGAGGGGATTATGGCCTTGATTTCCTTCCCCGAAGAAGACCACCGGATTTTAACCATCAAAAGAAAGTCTTCTCCACTCGTGGAGAATTCAAGTCGCGATTACTCTAATATCAAAGTTAGAGAGAGGACCGAATCTTTGATGAAGAGAATTCAAGTCGCGATTGATTGAAACGAGCGTGCAAGCTAATTTGATCCGCTCATCCATCATTGAAAAAAAAAATTCCGGATTTCTTAACCAGGTAAACTCTACTTTGCATGCCTTGTTTTATCTTATTTCAACTAAGCACAAAAAACCGAATTATTTCCATGAAATTGATGGTTCGAGTCCGCTTCCTCTCATATTTTCTCTTTTCTCATATTTTTATGGCATGATTCCCCTTGATCGAGTCAGCATTGGACTCATCTTACCTCGATGGAAACCTTGCATAGCCCTTAGTTAGAGGCCGCTTTAGTTAGTTTTTTTTTTTGTCAACTCTACTCTACTTGGACGTGCTTTTATTTAAAAGTTCTTTATTTACAATTTTATTAATCTGATGATGGTTGAATCAGCGGCCAAGAAACATTGCTGGAAAATTTTATTGGCAATCAATTTAAACCGCTAAGAAAAGTTGATTACTTGTTGGTGTCGTCCGGCAAATTTGATGTTACGTGCTAGAATTAGATTTAAAAGGAAGTTTGTAATTACTATGGCATCATTACCAACACATTCAATATTTTTGTATTGATAGTCCATTGATCAACCCTTTTCAAAGAATAAGAGCTTTGCTCTTTTCTAATATTTTTCTTTTGTGTATAAGAGTTTCACTTTTCTCATAAATATGTCATGTTATATCGCATCCTTTTCTTTTTATACAAGCATTTTGCTTTGGACACAGTTTTTTATGGGCATTGGCTTGCTTTTATCAAACACACTTTTTTTCATGTCCCTTAGCTTTTGCTTCTTTCACTACAAAAAAACTATAATTTAGTTACGACAAATTTGCGACGACCAAAAAGTCATGGCTGATAGCCACAAAAATAGTGACAGAAATCAAAGTTCATCGAAAATCGGCGACAAAATAAAAAAAAAATCGTCTCTAATTAGCGACGACCAAACGCTCGTCGTTATTTCGACGAATTTTCCCACAACCAAAACAAGTCGTCGCTAATTAGCTACGCCAACCGCCACCTCATAGCAATTTAGCGACGACATTATTTTTGTTGTTGCTAATTAGCAACAAAAGTTATAGTAGTGGCTAAATCCGTCTCTAATTAGCAACGACCAAACACTTGTCGTTATTCACGACGAATTTTCCCACAACCAAAATAAGTCGTCGCTAATTAGCTATGCCACCAGCCACCTCATAGCGATTTAGCGACAACATTATTTTTGTCGTCTCTAGTTAGCAACCAAAAGTTATAGTAGTGGCTAAATTTGTCAATAACATAGTATGTCGCGTCGTAAATTAGCCTTTAACATGTTAAGCTAGTGGCTATTTTGCGACTAAGCTTTAGTTGTAGTCGCAAATTAGCCACTACAGTAGCTGTTGTAGCTAAATTCCACATAAGGTTTACGTTTCTCATACTTTAGAGCTTAATTCTATGAATTTTAGCGACTACGTTACTACTTGTCGTCGCTAAATAGCCACTACATTGTTAGTGTAGTGGCTATCTAGAAACTATATAGTGTGTGTCATATCTAAATTATACATAGGTTTTAACGTTATTAACTTTAGCGACAACCTTGGTTTTTGTCGTGGCAAATTAGCGACGACATAGGTCGTGTAGTCTATAATTAGCCACTACATTTTTACTACGTCGTCGCTAAATATCGACTTACTTTAGATAGGTCGTGGCTGAATAGCGACGACTTTTGTTTGGTTGTATCTAATTGGCAACGATTAAGTACGTACCCGTCGCTAACTTCTTAGGTTATAATCGTGCTGGGTCTATTTTTTTCCCGAAAGCGGCTCTCTCTCTCTCTCTCTCTCTCTCTCTCTCTCTCTCTCTCCCCTTTCCTTTGTTTTTGGTTTCTCTGCTAGGGTTTGTGCGAAGCTCGAGCCACGTCGATGTCGCCACGTTCCAGCTAGTTGCCTACCCACGCCGAGCCGATCTCTGACCCCTTGTCCCCATCGCAGAGCCTTCACTGCTGATGCTCGACGCTGAAGACAGGTAAGCTCGATTTTCCCCCTAGCCGTGCGGCTAGGGTTTTCGATTACTTGCTCGAAGATGTGGCTTGGAGCGACCCATGTTGTGGGTTGTTTTCTTGTTTTTTACTGTTTTCTTGTTTTTTACTGGTTGTTTTCTTGTTTTTTGCTAGTCAAACTCGTCTGATTCAGAGTCATTTATTGGTTTTTTTTTTGGGTTCTAGTCTTCCACGGAAAAAGGGAAAGGAGGGCGTGAGATTGGGGGTTTCTTTTTTGTGGTTTTTTCCTTCTTGGGTTCGATACACATAGTTGAAAATTAAGTGGATATTGTCTTCTTCTAGGAGGGAAACACGAGAGGACACGAGGGTTCGATGCAAAAAATCAAGTAAATGTGATGGACTTTTGATCTGGGACCGCAGAGACGCGATGGACTCCTCCAATTTGGAAGATTCCAGCTTGATTTAACGTAGCCGGTCTTCGGTTTGGGCCACTCACGCCTTTGCATCCGTGACCGCCCGTTCTTTCTTCGCCAAATCTTGTGTATGATGTTCCAGCTTCTTTGTAGACTCAAGGACACGATCACATTTGGCCTTCTCCACCTTGATGGCATCACGCTGAGTGATGAGCTCCCCAGATTTCGACTGCCTCTCGAGCGCTTGGCACAACCAGTCAACCTTAACTTGCAAGGATTCCAAGTCCTTGAAAACCGCTAACATTTCTACAAGTTTGAACTCTGTTAGGTGAGTGGCTGAGGAGGACTGAAGATCCTTAACCACTGAAACCATGAGGCAGACGCACTCGAGGCAGTAAGAACGCATGGCAATCAATTCCATGCGACAACTCTCTGCTATATCCCTGAGACCTACACTCATAGGTAATGACGGCCTTGAAGATGAAGAGTATGATGATGATGATGATGATGATGGCTTGGAGGAGACCCTGTAGGTCATGGCACCTGACACTTGTGTATATATGTGTAGTTTTCATTAGTTGATGTAGATAGTTTGTCGCTTGTAGACAAACTGATTTTTGGGAAGCGCTTTTGCTAGATGCGCTATTTTGATTGTACTAATGATAGTTCAAAATGCACTGGAAAGTGCTTTGGTGTAAACAGGTTTGATTATGCAATATATTATGGATATTTTGATCATATTGTCTATATATGTTGATTTATCAATTGTCATTAGGTTTAATCGATGGAACAACCATAATCTGGGTATGCTTTTGGACATTCTGTGGGTTTTAGCGACTATACGTTAGCGCATCGTCTCTATTTGGTGACTACACATTAGTGCGTCCTCACTATTTGGTGACGACATGTTAGTGTGTCATCGCTATTGGTGACTACACGTTCATGTGTCGTCACTATTTGGTGACTACCAACAACAAATGTAGTCACTAATTGTCGACGAAAAACACAGAGTCGTTGCTAGTTGGCAACGATATATATCGTCGCCAAGTAGCGACAACGTATCTCCTTATAGTCGCCAATTTGGCGACGCGATATTAACAACGACTATAGAGTGTTGTCGCTAAGGTCGTCGCTAATTATCGATGAGTTTTGTGACGGCTTTCTTTGTCACTAGTTGGCAATGATATTTGTCATCGCCAAGTGGTCGCCAAGTAGCGATGACCTATCTCATAGTAGTCGCCAAATTTGGCGACGCGCTATTGCCAACGACTACAGCGTAGTCGCCAAAGTCGTAGCTAAAAGCTTTTGACGACGACTTTTTACAAATTTGTCATGGCAAAATACGTAGCTAAAGTTGTGTTTTTTTTTGTAGTGTTTTTTTTTTTGTTCTCAAAACTCTTAAGACATTCTCAAATATTACAAATTTTGGTAAATCATGTGTCTTACCCCGGTATAGGTAGGTAATCACCACTTGGGTTCTAAAGATGAATTTTAAGGTTCAACTTGGCTAAACAAATGAATATATTTCTTCACTTTGATATACTTTGAGCTTCCATAATAATCCGCTTGACGCTACCAAAAAAAAGTTAATGCAAGTGGATGCAATAAATTCTTTCTAATCTTTTTCTCCAAATGATTTGTTCAACCATAACCTCCTAAATTTGTTCCAGTGTCGGGTGGTTCTTGACAGAGATATTTGAGGAATTCTCTTCTTTTAGGCTCAAAATGGCTAGTGAAGAATGTCCAGTGTATGGATAGAGAAAGAAGCACCCTTCGTCGTATTGATCCATGTATTCACCATGAATAGATCATTCGTCTTAAGACAAGTTTTTTTATTCAACCCTCACAATGCATAAACAGATGTGTGTGGACGGGTTTGATCATCTTCGGTACTTCAATCCGGCAAAATTAACACTCATCTCTATGCTCAAGAATACTTGTTCAAATTATCCTCCACGAAGATTCTAATTCAACATGCATGTAATAATGCATCAATTGACTATTGAAGAATGTTATTCAAATTCTTAAAGGAGATGGCTTTGAATTTGTCCTTTCTTTTCTTTCTTTTTTTTTTAACTCAGGAAACACAATGCCATTTTGCATTCCAAACAATGTTTTATTTCTATTCTTAAGAAAATAGTTTTAGAGAAAGTGATATCTACCTATAAGGTGGTCAAACGACCCCGTAAAGCATGTGGTTCATACTCCCCTACGACAAGTATCCATCAAGTGGGAGAATATTAGGGTGTGGTTCATACTCGCCTATAACAGGAAAGCATGTGTGTCTCACTCTATGTTGAGCGGATGAGGATCTCAAGGGGGCAACCCCCTGGACACCATAGGGTTTTTACTATTAAGCCCATAATTTTTCAGTAGTAGTTTGAACTTAGGCTCATAAATAGCTACTACTATATATACTCTTTTTCATTTATAACTTACTGATATAACGAAAGTTGTGAGATGCTGGTATAATGGAATCTTCTATTGGATGTAGCCCTAATTTAAGGATAAACCAAAATAAATTCTCATCTCTCAATTTTCTCTTTCTTGCTCGTTTTACTTCACTGTAATTGTGCGCCGATCTTAACACAGCAACAATATACAGCACCAAGGGACGATCAAACCGACTTCCAGTCGGAGTAGAAATTTGTGAGATTCGGTCAACCAAGTCCAACTTGGACTTTCTCCTTTGGCTGTGACTTCAATGTATAATAGAATATACACGCCCATCAATATTCGGTCAAGCGATCATCAAAGTCCGAGTTTCCTCCATATATTTTAAACAAAGTCAAGTCCATAATTGAATTTCCAAATTCAGCAACTCGGTTCAACAATCACTAGATTTTCCTATTTTCCTTCTATTCCCGAAATATAGATTTTGGCTTTGAGATCAACTTCAAGACATATTTTAATAGAAACGGGCGCGGATGAGCTCACCTTTCAGACCTTAAAGTTGCCCTTTCCTTTTTCACGACTTTATTCGCTAATCTTCTCCCACTCATTTTGTCTTCTTCTTTAGGAACCACAATGCGATGGATTTTCTCTTGATGCCTTCGTGTCCGCATGGCCATCATTTGGAATCGAATAGCTCTCTGTAATCTGAAATAATCTCGTTCGCGAGACGGAACCGGTGTTCCGAGCGAGGCCCTCTTTCTCACATCTATGCCTGATCCTGCAAAGTCCTCCAACACAAGCACAATGAAGATTACAATAAGCTTTGGGATATTGAAATTAAGTGGCGAGTGTTCCGCACAACATGTTGAAGTACATAAGACAGGAATCTCCAGAACAAGACCCAACGAGACGAGGCTCAGATGATAACTCAAATAATGCAGCGTTTGACGAAATTTAAAGATTGCTTTTGCATGCTGTGTCACCCCATGCCGCTACGGCTCTATGATCAAAGCATTGAGAGGTCGAACTTCATAAAAGCACGCATTTAGTTTAACTAAACACGATTATTCATTTCTTTCTTACACAGTATTCATTAGCAAACTTTTTTTTTTTTTGAAATTCTAGAATTATATTGGTCCAAAAGAAATGTTCAAAGACTCAATTGATATGATAATTCAAGATCTATTTCTATTTTTATCCCTCATTCTTCGAGGTAGACTTTCCAATTTAATATAGTGTTTACTTATAAAGCCTCTTTGTTAGGTAATTTGAGTTTAATTTATGTTTTAACTTCAAAGCTGAGTTTGTTATGAGTCACGACCATGCTATGTTAGTAATGGAAACCTCCGTCTTAAGCTTCATTTGTTTTGTGAAAGACAAATAATGTAAAAAATGATTTCTTAAAAATTATCTTTTATATTGCTTACAAAGATAAATGAACAAAAAAGATTTTTATCATTAAGAAATATGTTTAAATGTAAATTATTGATGACGAGAAAAAGAATTTTTTGTTGGTTAATTATTTCAAGCAATAAAAGCAATCAATTCTAAAAATTATCTTTCAAACTATAGTTTTTTTTAAATGAATAGGATTTTAAATTATCTGAATTTGTTAATGACGTTTGCTTCTAGTGGTGGTGAGCTTTCTTGTGTTGCGATTTTCCTCTAGCTTCCTTCACTGTTGGAGACAAGTTTTTGACTACTAATTCAGCACAATTTATGATGAGGCGTGGTGTGATTTTTCTTCCAAAAGAAATCGTGGCATTTTTTCATTTGTGAATCATAATTAATTTAGCCTAAGAAGAAAAAGTAAGAGACATTGCCAGGTGTTAGTTGGAAAAAGTGCCAACAACTTCTCATAAACCACTAGGCCCTGCCACGCATTCAGTTAAAAATAAGTTGGGTGATTGTTTGAAAGGGAACAGGGAAGTCGGGAAAATGAGGTAATTGTACAATAGGAAAGAGTACCTAGGGTCAACGACACATACCTTCCGTCGTTGAATATAGGCAAGGGTAGAATTTCCAGCTCCATTCGCAGAAATCGCAAACGTCAAGGGACTCGCCTAACATTGGGCACGCATGGATGTAAGGATGACATGTGTTTGGTATATCAGGCAACCTTTGCAGTGATCTACAGTGAAGGAGCTCCAATGTCCGCAATTTATATAGTTTCGATAGATCAGGCAACTTTTCTATGGAGCTGCAATCTTCAATTGATAATATCTCCAGCGAATTTGGTATATCAGATAAACTTCGCAGTGATTCACATTGACTTATGTACAAAGTCTGCAAGTTTTGTAATTTTGATAGATTTTGCAATCTTTTGATCGAATTGCATTGGATAAAAGATAGACTCCGCAGCGTCTTGATTTTTCCCAAGTCTTGAATCTCAATTAGCTGAAGGCATCCATTGATTCTCAGCTTTTCAAGCTTCTCCAACCTTGATAGCCCTAATAGCCTCACCAGCGATTTGCAGTCATATATCCCTAACCAACGGAGATTATCTAGCTGGTTAAACTCGATCTCTCTCGATTGCAATCCATGGAGGGTTAACTGGGGCAAACATCTCAATTCAGAGAAGAGTGGTTGCTTCGTCGATGACTTGACGAATCGTAACGTCAAACGGCGAAGGCCTAAAGGAAGCCTTGGGAGAGAATGAAGATCATCACAATACACGGAAAGTTTCAAAAGCTTACTAGGCAATGCAATATCTGTACTTCCACAACCAGGGTATTCCATAACTTGGAGATTCTCCAACATCTCTATGGACTTCGGTAGCTCTCTTATCTTACTTCCGTGCATTCCTAAATGCCTCAGCCTTTTAAGATATCCAATAGAAGTAGGCAGTTCTCTAATATTTGTTTGCCCCAAGTCCAACTCAAGCAATGATTCTAGTCCTCCAATGGAATCCGGTAGCTTCCTTACACACGTGTATCCCAAGTCCATTTTCTCCAACCTTTTGAGATCTCCAATAGAATCAGGTAGCTTTCTTAGCTCACTAAAAATCATAAACAAGCGCTGCAGATTTTTAAGACATCCTATAGAAGCAGGTAGTGCTTCTATCTTTGAAGACTGCAAGTCCAAGTCGAGCAACGATTCTAGTCCTCCAATGGAATTTGGTAGCTCCCTTATCCAAGTGTATCCCAAGTTCATTTTCTCCAACCTTTTGAGATCTCCAATGGAATCAGGTAACTCTTGGATTCTCGTGTTGAACAAATTCAATAAGAGCAATGAGCTCAATTTTCCGATGGAGTGAGGAAGCTTTCTAAGCCAATGACAGTCCGCTAAAGACAAGCATGTCAAAACCACCATATCTCCAATAGATGGATGAAGCTCTTGGATAGACAGTCCCTCTAGCTTTAGACTTGATAGGTACTTTAGACTCCTTATTGTAAAAGGCATTGCACACATTTCAACAAGGGGGCTTTTGGACAACTTTGACGGCTGAACTCTAGCTGCAACTATTTCCAACTGCCTTAGGCGCTCTAACTTACAAATAGAGCTACCGATTTGTGGCGACTCTGGGTAGTGTTCATAAAGAACAAGAATCTTTAGATTCAGGCATGTCGAGAAGTCAGGAAGTATGGAGAGGTGGCACCTCATGAGATGTATAACTTTTAAATCTCGATTTGCCTGCGAAACAAATTAGGATTAGATATGTAAGCCAAGGCCAATGGCAACAAACCTATACATGCAATACGAAACCTTACCAAACATGGGCCCCATCCATTCCAATTCTCTGAAATATTGCTGTCCGAGAGCTTGAGCACCACTAAGTTCCATAAATATAGATTGACCGCTTGCAAGATTGAAGGGCAACGATGCCAAGAGAGCCACTTTAAACTCGAAAGAAGATTCTTAAAGTCTCCTACCAAGTTTCCCCCCTCCAATTCCAATAACCGTAAATTGGGCAGCCATGTAAACTCTTCACTTGTAAAGTCGCGCTCTTTCAGAAGTCCAGTTAATTTGAGTGCCGTGATGTTCTCTGTTCCCTGACAACATGAAAAGGCATAAGTGGACTTTCTGTGACAAAGAGTAGGGTGCATTCTATGAGTAAATATTGCAAAGACTTGTTCTATAAGTAAATCGTTCTGTTTGCTTATGCTTCTGAATCGTCCTTTAAGTTATTAATATGTTTTGGTAGATATTGTTAAAATAAGTTATCCATTTTTAAAAGCACGCAGACCTCTCCTTCTCTGCAAGGACAACAACGTATCTTGGATATAGTCAACGAGTCTATCCATGTCGGCTTGTGCCTAGAATAAACTGAAAAGAAAATATATATATATATCTCAGCACAACATGGCAGAGATTTTCCCTGTCAAAGTCGATGGAATTGCTCTGTAAATAGAGCTTAGAACATTCATGGAATATGCGGGGGCAGTGAAACAACTCGATGAAACAATGAAACTATATTTTTTCAAATCCTATTGCCTATACCCCTGAAGTTTCCTCACCTGGATCTCTTGTTATCTTCCGCCAAAAATATAGCTTACTTACGTACACACTTGCACACTAAACCGCTAACTAAACAGTGCAATCAAAATCCCCAATCTGCCATTCAACATCGGTATCAGACCCCAAAAACAGCAAGTGATATCGACCTAAAACAAACAAATGTAAGTCATGATATTACCTTCAGTTCACTAGAAATTAACAAATTTATTTTTTGAATCGCACAATGCACACAAAAGAATACATATAGGAATATACTTTAAAATTCAAGTTGATATTTTCTTGATTAGGAAGATAGTAGCTGTTAATTAAATGTACCTTTCTATGCTGCATTACATCCAATGCATCCTTGGGAGACCATAGTCTGCTGCGCTTTTGTATTACTATGTCTTCTTGTCGAACAATTTCTCTTCCCAAATCTTTGAGCATGTCATGCATTGACAGTCTACCGTTACAATCAACCTTTATCAAAGACTTGCGGGAAAGGATAGAGATCTCAACTTTTGGGGAAATATCCATTGCTTTCCACATATAATGTGGATGCATTTTTTCTTCACCAACAAAGTAACACGCAATGTCGAGAAAAATTTCTTTCTGTGCATCCTCTAGTATTTCAAAACTAATCTTTAATTTGTGATAGACATCTTGATTGGGAACTAATTCTAATTTCTTCAATGTAGCTTTCCAAAGTGGTTTACTTTTGCCACAAAGAGAGGAACCGATGACCTCAAGAGCCAAAGGAAGTCCACCAGTTTTGTGGATAACATCATGAGAAATGTGACAATAATCATGTGGAGGAAAATCTTTCATAAAAGCATGCTTACTAAAAAGCTGAAGAGCATAGCGATAAGACAATGTTCTCATTTGATAGATTTTGAACTCTTCCAAATGCTTGTGGACACTATTTTCTCGATTTTCCTCTTCAATCGGCAGAAAGTTGGTATCTCTCGTTGTAATCATAATTCTGCTCCCAAGACCAAACCAATCACGCTTTTCTGCAAATTTTGAGAGCTGTTCCCATTCATCTAGGTCATCAAGAACAATAAGAATTTTCTTGTGGCAGAATCTCCTTTTAATATGGCTAATCCCTACATCAGAGTCAGAAATATCCACTGATTTGGAGTTGAGAATTTCTGACAATAATTGTTTTTGCAAGTGAACAACTTTGCCGGCCTTTGAAGCTTCTCGAACATTAGAAAGGAAGCTAGATCCATGGAATCGGCTATGAATTTGGTTAAAGACAACTTTGGCAAGAGTAGTTTTACCAATGCCTCCCATACCGTGGATTATCAAATAACGCACATCAGGAGAACCTTCATCTAATAAGCGCATGACATCTTCAACAGGATCCTGAATGCCGACCAAATGATTGGGTAGATTTTTGTCTCTTTTATTCAGCTTGTTCAAAACCTCAGCAACGATCATTCTAATGAGTTCACCACGGTACCTATCAAGCTCACAAATACACCAGCAATTTTAGAAGTTAAAACGCCAGCAATGGGAGAAGGGGAGGCAGGGCAAGTTGCCCCCTCCTAAAAGATATCGTTCATATAATATGAAGATATATACGAAAAGTTCAACTATGTGTGTGTATATGTATAGTCTCTCATATATACTTCCAACCTCCAACTGTTTTCCTTTTTCGAAAGTAAAAAAAAGCAATCAAAATCCATTTGAATTTACTGAAAATGAATTGCACTATATCTTGTATCTAACTGGGCAAGGATGTAGTTGTTAAGGTAAAAACGATATTTAAAACTTTATAAAATACCTTTGGATTTTCTTCTTTTAAATATGCAAAAAAAAAGCCTCTTTTTTAATTGCTTACATGTGGCGTGCGCTCTGCTTCTAGTTTTCATGAAAAGTTATAGCTAGAACAACTGTTTTTTCTGTCAATCTTACACAAAAGTTACTTGGAAATTAAGAAAAAGCTTTTTTTACTCGATCTAAAAGATGCAAATAGAATATTTGATTCAGATTGAATTGATCCTGTTTTTTCGAAAGCAATTGATTGATTATTAACTGTTCGTGGTTGAGGGACAACTTGATGAAAAAGAGAACAGCTGATATTGATACAAGGACAAAAGTATTTCTCGACCTTAATATCTATATCGATATTTTCTGTAAAAGGGAAAAGAAAAGCTCAAAGCCCTACCCTCTATCTTGGAGATCCCATCCTTTCATCCGAGCGACCTTTCCCAGAGCCTCCTTCCATCGCTGCACAGCATCGCTGCCGAACTTCCTTTTGTGCTTCTGCAGAGCGTGGTGGTACAGCTTGGTTTTGAGTTTGACGTCGTCAGGGCTCACATCTAAGAAAATCGGCAAGATCATTGCTTTGCAGTCCACCATAATTGCAAGCTCACGCAGACACCACGCACTGGACGCGTAGTTTCTAGAGAAGATGGGCATACAAATTGACGAGCTCTTGATAGCGCGCTCCAGTTCGCCACCGATTGATTCACCTTTTCTGATCTCTTCGTCATCTCTGAATACTCGAATCCCAGCTACATCCATGGAGTGATAGAGACAGTCGGCAAAATTCTGACGAGTGTCGGGTCCTCTAAAATTCAAGAACACCTCGAATTCAGTCCCCTGCGGGGACTCGACATCACCTCTGTTGACCATAGACACTGATGCTTCATTTGATGAGTCCCTCCTCTCCATCTTCAGGAGCTGAAGTTTACCGATCAAGTTTGATAACGAGGAGAGAGATGTAAGAGAAGTGACCAATCGACGTGCGTTCAGAGGATTTGTGGAGGAGATCGAGAGCGTGGAAGAGTAAACCCTCAGTCACCTCAGTCACCACAAAAAAGACGGTCTTCCTGCTCCCATATTCCTCTTTCCTTTAAATAAGTCTTGTCGCGGATATGGTGGGACCCCATATCCGATCATCGGAGTCCACTGACTAATCCAAAAAGGAGAGACAAAAAAAGAAGAAATTTGGACAAAAAGAGAAGTAACTTGGACATTAATAAATCATGGCGGCACAAGTAATGCATCATTCTACAAATAAATAAATGCAATTTAATACGATGGATGGCACTTTCATTCGCATTTTGTTGTATTCAATGATTGCTTCATATGTCCCATCTAAAATTGCCCGTGGTGCACGTGAATATATTCCACGACTAATGCATGTAATTATCATTTCAAATTTAATATAATGAAAACATTTCATTCATATAGTATATTCTATTTAATTAAATTTTATTATGTTATACATATAAGTAAGTTCAAATAAATTAAAAGGGAAAAATACTAAACACTCATTTTTCAAGATGTTATCAATGGACGATAAGTTCAAACTAAACACTTCATGAGAGAAAGAGGTCAATTATGATAACACCCTAAAGAGGTAACCAAAAAATTTTCTTTGTTTACTCTTTTCAAAGTGTCATCTTTCCAATCAACAATTTGCTTCCTTCTAAATAACAAATACATGCTATTAACTTGCCTAAGATCATTTGCCCAATTATCCCAGTAATATTCCTTACTTATAGGATATGCTGATCTATTAGACTATTATGTAATCCATAGCTTTTTTTTTTATCAGGAAGTGTCAATTTTAAATAAGAGTTCTCAATTACAATTTATGTGCTGTGGAAGCTCTAAACATTTTGGTTTTTTTGTTGACCGAGACTTAAACATTCTATTTAGAAAATTGACTCCTATGCCTTTCTGGAAATTGTGCAATTGAGTTCTAATCTCCCGTAGGTAGCATTTTTGTCACCACAAATTATGTCCTTTTTTACAATACTAAACACTATATTGACAACAATTGCGGAATAAAACACCAAATTTAATTGAAAATTGAGTGAGAAACTTGATTATGATATTTAATTAAAAATAGAATTAAATTTTTCCATAATCTTATGTGACTCAAGAAATAATCAAAATCAAATAATTTGGGTAATGTTTGAATTCAAAAAGATGAGATAGACGTAGATTTAGTGTCTAATAGATGTGATTTTGGAGATCCGGATCAACTAACGTAACGTGGAATAGTCCACATTAGATGATCCCTTCCATTAAATGCCCTCCCCCTTATACTAGGGGAACATTTAATGGTGGGGATCACTTGGCGTGGACTATTCCACGTGATCCCCACGCTGATTTTGGAGAATTTATGGACAAGCCAGAAAGGCCGGGGAAGTCCCCTTTATTGGGATGCGTTTCTTCTTGGAAACGCTAGAGAAATTTTCCTCTCTAAAGATCATTCCATCACTATTCCAATCAATTTTTCTCCCAAAAAAAGGAAATTTATCTTTTTAATTGATTCCACTTCACTTTTTAGGTCTCCTTTGTCATGCTGCAGATTTTCTTGGAAGGGGCCGGGGAAATTTTCTGTAATAAAAATGTATTTAATATAATTACAACGATATGAATATCAAAGACAAAGCGATAAAAGAGATGAGATTCTATTGAAATGATGTAAATTTATAATCAAATTCCATAATCAAATTTTCTGTTCAGTAATAGATACTATTCATTTTTTATGTATAATTGTGGTATAAACAATACTTCATTTCATTATAATCTCAAAGAGTATAACTTCCCATTATTAAGGTTGCCGGCAATGATATTAGCATTTGATTGCATTTTTGTTAAAATATTTAGGACCCAATCAACTAAAAATAATTTGGTCCGGAATTAGTCAACATCAAAACATTAGGACTTTAATTGCACTTGTTCTCACACAATTAGTGTGATTAACTAAAAGAAGAAGAGTAACTCTCCACATATGATGTATATATATATATATATATATATATATATATATATATTATAACTGTGTAAAAACTGAGGTAATGAAATTTATGCTATCAATTATTATAATCGATTGTCTTCCGAAGAGAAAATATATAACCTCAATTGATTCCACTTCAAGCTCCAAGTCATGAGAAGTCTCTCCCGTTGCATTGCAATGTCTCTTAGGAGAGCTCGCAAAGGTTTCCTACGATTTCATCGCTCCAAAAAGAAGATATAATCCATTAATTTCACTTCATGTTCTAATTTAGTGATAAATGGGAACAACACCGCACCGACAGGAGGTACAAGAATAATAATCCTTTATTCAATGTTGTCCGTGCCAGATTCATGGAAACTAGGGTATTAGGCAACATTTTTCTTTTTGCTTGAGTGAGAATTTTGGAAATGGTGGGGACACGGACATCGTCATAAGTTTTACTAAGAGAGAATATATAATTCTTGCATCTATTTCCCAGAAAATATTCTCTGAAAAGGCATTTTTAGGCACTTGATATGTTAGGAAAATAAGTTAACGAGAATTATTTTCCTAGTCAAAGTTTAAATTCAATAAAATATTTTCCGCTTTGAAACAACCGAAAAAAAGTTTAAATTCAGAAAAACACTTTTGTTATACTTTTTCTCACACAATTAGTGTGATTAACTTAAAAAAGAAATGTAAATCTCTATACGCACTATGTTTAATCAGTTCTATAGGAGTACATTCGATCCGGCTACTAATGACAAAATTATTAGTCCAGTATCGTGCCCTTGTCATTAATCTCTACATCATTTAATTATACAATACAATGTCAATGATGCTCAGTTAATCAGGCAGAGCTTTTTTTAATTTTTTTCTAGAGTCGGGCAGACTTGAATGGGTCCAAACGTGCATGCGTGGAATATGCATGCTCGGACCATCACTCATTAACTTATGACATCATTATACGCAAATAATATTATATCAAGTATAATTTTCGAGATTAGCAGTGGGGAGAGAGACATTAAAGTAGCGTCTAATAGATATCATTCTGAAAAATTTACGAACGAGCCAGAGAGCCACGGGAAGTCTCCTTCATTGCGTTGCATTTTTCTTCTTTGGAAAGGCCGGAGAAATTTCCCACATTGAAAAATCCTTCTGTCATTGGTTCCGCTTTCACATTCTAAAGCTGTTGGAAGTCTTACTCATCTGTGTCGTTGTGTTTTTTTCTTGGAAGGGTCCGGGAAATGGAAATTTGTTATATCGTGCCAAGAAAGATTTGTTCCCATGTGGTGTCCCAATTCACTGATTAATATGAACAACATGACCCATTATCTGATGTTGTCCGGGCCATATTCGTGGAAATTATGGTACTAGACTACCAGCTCCCATTTCCCTCTTTTTCTTAAAGAGAGAATCATAGTAATGTTGGGGAAGTCATCGTAAGCATGGTGGAGATTCCTCGAAACCGACCCACAACAAACAGCCAATCATGTAGGGACAAATTAAGTATTAATTTCCCGAAGAAAACAGGAAACACGGGGACCAATTGAGTCGAAGGGACGGCACTTCCATTCACATGTCGTTTCTACTCAATGGGTGAGGACTTCATCTATGATTCCACGAAGGTCCGATGCGTGTAATGATTTTTTTTTAAATTGGATATAAAGAAAGCATTTTAATTATGTATTACGTTCTATTTAATTGAGTTCATTCTGTTATGTATAGGAAGGCAAAATGCCAAATACTTCTCTTCAAAGTAAAATTTCTAAGATGAAGATCTATCGTTGGGCAAAGAATTCAAATCAGAACATATTGTAAAGAGTGTAGTGTTGTACCAGTGATGCCTAGAGAGTTTTTTTTTTCTTCTCTCTTTTCAAAGTATTATCTTTCTTGTTTATGACAATTCGTTTCAATCAAAACAAAAATTACATGCTACTAACTTGCATAAAATCGTTTGCTAAATTATGCATTCCTTCATTTGATGATATGTTAACCGATTATGTAATTGATAACTTGATATTTTGTTATTCTAAAGTGTCAATTGCATAATAAAGATTTTCAATATGAGTATATGTGGTATTGGAGACTTAAGTATTTTGGTTGTTTTTTGATTGAGTCTTATCACATCAAGTGATTTCACTTCATGTTTCAAGTCACGAGGAGTCTCTTTTCTTCGCGATGGTATTTCTTGGAAGGGCTCAAGAAATTTCACACATTGAAAATAATTTCTTTTATTTCATAAAAGATATATATTATTTGAAATTATTCCACTTCACGTTCTAACTTATTAATAAATAAGTCATCACTGCTACTAGACTACTAGGCCCCATCTTCTCATTTCAAGGGCCGGCACTTCCATTCACACTTTCCTATTCAATGGAGGACTCCATCTGTTCATATCAAATTGCTTGGGGGTGCACGTGAATGATCTTTTCAAATTTAAGGTTAAAAATAGCCATTTCATTGATGCAATACATTCTATTTAATCAAGTGAAATATGTTGTATATCGTTTACTAAAATAAAAATTTAAGGGAAAAATAGTAAGTCAATATAACAATTTCTAAGATAAAACTTTATCATTGGACAAAGAGTTCAGATCGGACATTTCGCATCATGTGTAAAGACTCTTATAGTAACGCTTGGAGTAGCTAAAAGAATTATTTATTTCTTGCATAAATCAATTCCTAAATTATCCAAATAATTTTGCTAGTTGAATGATTTGCTAATTTATCATGCAATCGATAGCTCAATATTTTATTATTCAAAGTGTCAACCAAAAATTAAAGAGATAATCACTTAAAAGAAGTTGTAAACGTGCTGTCGCGACCTACCCAACCTCGAGGCCCTAATGGTAGAGTTTAGAGGTATTAGCTCTCAATTCCTTAATATCGAGCTCAGATTCTCCCAAATCCATACTTTGCGTGACATTTAGGCATGTTCATTTTAGAAGCTTTTTAACAACCCAAAACATTTCTAAGAGTCACTACTAGCCTATTAGGGTTAGCTAGAAACCGAGTGAAAACATGAGAGATATGCTTCACTTTCTACGCAACTAGAGATTTTTAGATACAAGGACTTGATTACATTAACTATCTAGTTAATGCCCTTTCAATACCTAAGGTTGATTATCTTGTTAACATAAGGTGTTTTTATTCAGTCTTATATTCAACTAAAATACTAGTCCACTAATTGAACATGTATTATTGGATTTAAATCCTAATCATGCTAAAAGAAAATTAAGAATTAATGTAATGAAATGCACAATCAAATATAATGAAAAAGATATACGCAATCATCAATCCTAATATTATTTCTAAAAAAATAATCAAAACACCCCCCTAATGTAAAGCTCTAAGGGTTTATTCAATTGAGCTTAAAAAATATTTATTTTTTAATTTTATTATTTTTTGTTATTTTCTATTTTATATTTATTTTCTAGTTTTTTATTGAAAGAGGGTTCGGACCGGGTCGGATTTGAAAATGGGTCTGGTCTGGAGATGGAGCGAATTTGGAATTTGGATTGGGCTTGGAAGTGATCAGATCCGGGGCGAAATGGCTTGGGCTTCGGAAGTGACTTGGGCTTTGAAGATCGTTTAGGCTTGTAAATGAAATGGGCTTATAATTGAACTGGGCATAAAGGCTTGGACACAACTGGGCTTGAACAAGACTGGGCTTGAAAATCTCGAGCTCATGAACCGAAATCCATGAATTATAGGCTTAGGTCCACTTTCCACTATCTCCTTCGTTCTTCCCCAAACCAGGTGAACTCAAATTAGCATTTTATCGAGCACTCAGTGTGCAAAAGCGAAACGGTAAATTTTGGGCTTCAACAAGCCTAGATCTGCATCTAAGACGCGCAAAGGAAGTGCAACACAATACCACAGACATATAACAATCCACGGACACACAAGGGAACAACTACGGATGTCCGAGAGGTCGAAGACAAGGGATTAGCTTCCCTGGACGACTCTGGGGCGGTGCGCGAGGCTCCGTGGTCGTGGTTGGGCAGCTCCACGACGGACTCCACCACGGCGAGCTTGTCGGCGTCTCCGGCCAGCGACTTGAACCGATCGGCCCGCTTAATGGCCCTCTACCTTGATCTGGTCGGTTTGCCTCGATGCCTCGGCGGCGATCTCCCTGGACTTCTTCGCGGCTTCCTTGGTGAAGCTCCGAGCTCGGTTCCAAAAATCTATCCGACTCGGGTCAATCGCCTCCTCCTTCGAAAACCTCCCTTCTTTTTGTTCTGCCTCGCTTTCTCTTTTGATTTGACCGAACTTCCTTCTGCGAAGCTCCCCCTTCTCTCCCTCTCTCTCTGGACTTCATCCAATCTTCAACACACACTGAGAGAAGGAAAACCGATTACGAGAGCTCGAACCCCATCGAGAGAACAACAAGAGCCAGCTACCGAGAGCTTCCCATCCTCTTCGATCTTCAAGCCGAAAAGATTCTCTCATCTTCAACAAGCCGAGAGCAAGAAGACTTCCTTGAGAGTCGATCCTCCTTCCTTTTTCAAGCGTGCCCCGAGAGCAAAGAAAACAAGCAGAAGGCCACCGAGACAAAGTCGCAACTCTTCTCTTCAATCTTCGAATACGCACCGGAAGAAGACGAGATCAGCACTCGCTTCTCAGCCAAAGTCGAAATCCTGTCCTGAATCTTCAAACCCTCACCGAGAGAAAAACGAAGAGCGAGCATTCCCAAAAAAAAAACCAATTTCTCTCTCCCCTCTGCCTTTCTCTCTGGACTTCATCCGAAATTGATTCCCTCTCCTCCTGTACGGAGCTCTCCTCCTCAGTCTTCAACGCCCCAAGAGCAAACCAGCCGGAGATTACCGAAGAAGGGAGCGAGACCGAGTGTAAGGGAGAACTAGAAAGAATTTTTTTCGGTTTATTGCTTTCTCCCCATTCTAACAAGAATGATTCCCCCCCTCCCCCCTTCTCTATTCTCCCGAGAGCTCTCCAAAAAGACCTCTTCCTGGCTGAACAAGAAAAAGAAAAATCCAGAAGAAGGCCGGGCCTCCCAAATCATGGGCTCGAGAAAAGCGAAGATGGGCTTCGGTTATGGCCCGTTCGTGGATGGCCCATGTGCTGCTTGAAGCGAAGCCCGATCGAGTTCGATCATTGGGCTTTTATTTAAAATTTTTATTTTTTAGTAAAACTCCTAATTTCTAATTAACACTAATTATTTCAGAAAATAGACCAGATAATGGTTTATTGACCGGTAAAAATTATGTGTCAACACGTATTATACGAAAGTCAGTTAGTCTTAAACATTGTAATTTTTTTCAATTTAATTCTAAACGTTTTGATAAATTATCCATTTTAACTTTCCAACTAAACATAGCTACAATACAATGAAGTGTATATTGATTGTACTATATAACATGATTGACACCAATGTAAACAACTTTTGTAACTTTTTTTCTGAATATATTTTTTATATTTTTCTTTTCCTTTTTTCGTGTATTATTCTGCTTCCACAAAAGCCGATGAGGCCTCAGCAATGGCCAGTGATCCTTACTGACCACAAGTGAGATCGCTTCGGCAAATATGTGCAAAGTGGCTAGCGAGTGCCGCAATGCCTTTACCTCGCTAGATTTATGCAAGGTGCATTGTGGCCAGATTGGGTTGTCGATGGTAGCCAAGGGCTTTACAATCAAAACGAGTGTTATAGCCATCAGTAGCCCATGACCCCAAAGTACTCTTGGCCCTTTGAGAAAGAAGAATAAGAAAAAAAAAGAGAATAAATTAAAATTTTCGAAAAAGTCCAAAAGAAATGCAAAAATTATCCATGTCACCTCAAGTCATGTCATATAATATAATTAACAACCAAGTTATCCATATTTGACCAAAATTAATCAAGAAAATTTTATTGGCAAATCGTCAAAAATTTAGAATTAAATTAGCGATATTAAAAAGCTCAAAATTAAATTAGTATCCGTAGAATAAATTTATGACTTTTTTTTGTAGTTTTGCCTAAGTCTTTTGGTTGTGTTTGTTGATTTGCTTTTTTTTTTTTTGGGCCCCCCATTGTGTTTGTTGACCGAGTATGAAACATTGTAGATAGCCAATTGAATCTAAGCCTCGTTAGGAAACGTGCATTGAGTCTTAATATCCTGCTGGTGACATTTACTCATTACAAAATCACGTCTTCTAGTTTTCACAAAATTAAGCATTACTTCAACAATACTCAAGCAATAAAATGCATAAGTTTCGTTGAAAATTCAGTAAGAAACTTTATTTTGAGATATAGGAAAATAGAATTAAACTTCATATCATTACTTTATGAGACTCAAGAAAAAATCAAAATCATATACTTTAGAATTTTATTATATATTTAGTTAAAATCTTAGGATTTATTTCTTAATTATATTTCATAATCAATGTTGTTAATCAATGATTGTTAAGGGTCATATGTTTTTATATTTTATTCCAATAGAGTAAAACTGTCCACTTACTAAAGATCACTGGCGATGATATCAATATGTTTAGGACTTAATTAACAAATTGCCAAAATATGCAATATATTCTTCTGCAATCACCTTATTTATTTATTTTTGGTAAATTAATTTAATATATTGAAACTTTAAGCCAACTGTACAAAGAGGAGATGCATGTTACCACAAAAGAGCTCCCACTTAGTATAGAACTAAACTAAGTGAGAGACTACCGACCAATCATATGGACATTGAAACAATAACAAAGAAACAAGAGACTAAGGAGAGCAATTACTCAAAAATAGAGGAGTCTATGCCCCAACTAACTTAAACATGTCTATTCCTTGAAATGTCTATAACACGACGGAGAGTCACAGCCTTATCTGTGACCATCTTAGAGAGCTTAACTTTCATAGCCGGTACAAAAAGATCCATATTTCTGAACAAAATACTATTGTGTATCTTCCAGATGATAGAGCACATGGCACCCAGGGCGAACCTCGCTATGATCTAATGAAAGTGGTTGCCCGAGAAATGTTTGGTCGCCTAAGAGAGAGTATCTGACTAGGGACCTGGTCTCCATTGTATGTGACAGTTAGACACCCAGAAAAAGTAAATCTAGAAGTAACATTGCACCTAAAAAAGAGATGATCAACCGAGTCCGGTCTGGTGTGACAAAAAGGGCTCGGGCCCTCTTGGATTTTTCTATAGGCTAGAAGACGTACCTGGGTGGGCAGTTGGTTTCGCTTTATTAACCATAGGATAAATTTATGTCTAGGAGAGATTGATTTGTCCCATAGAAGCTTGTACCATGGCACCATTAGTTTCCTTGATCTTATAGTGCACCAGGCAGCCCCCCGTAGAGAAGACAACTGACCGCCTACCAGCCCACCTTATACAGTCAGGACGAGACGTCAAGGAAGGGTGAGGGTCACCCCATAGCATCATCATATCATTTATAGAGGACGGCCGATCCCTGTAAGGGAGGGGTTCACCCCATTACCTTATTTATTTTGTTTCTACTCTATTAAATAAAGTCAGAAAATACAAATCAATTGAGCTAAGAAAAAACTATGGTTTCAATTTCAATTTCACAGCAGCAGCAACTTCGATGAAGCCATAAATTCCATAAGTCTTAGTCTAGTGTTGCACACTTTTCATGTGAAATTAATTTATATAATATTTCACTATATATTTTTAAAAAGAGAAAAAAAAAACATGTATCTATTTTAGCAAGTTAGGCAGAGCTTTTGTACAAAGTTGTGAGCCGCAAGCAAGTTGTAACATGGAATCCTCGATGATACAAGATGGAATATGTGGACATTCACATGATGTAAGTGAATGCATGATTCCACAAAGGTCCAATGCGTGCTACGATCTTTTCAAATTTAAGCATTTTATTCATGTATTACATTCTTTGTTTTTTTTGTCATAAAGCTCTTCATTTTATTCATTTGTTTGGATCGATTTTACAGGAGTATATAATATCATTACATAGTTTAATTAACATGAATAGCGGTGGAGCTTCCTCCCAATTCAATTTGAAACAAGAATTGAAAATCTTAAAAAGCAAGAATTTTTAGAGAATAATTGAAATCCTAAAAAGTAATAAAAGACTTATTCAGAAATGAGTATGGAAATTTCTATACTCAGTGAGCCCATATGTACTTCATATATAGTCGGGTAGAGGATTATGTTGGATATTTGGTTAACCATTGTGGAAAGAGAATGTCCTTGTTCTAAAAATGTTCTTAGGCCGTATCCTAATGCTAGTATTTGACGACTTTTGGTTCAAGGAGTTAAGAGAACTAGACCGTGCAAAGAAAGTACAGTTGAAAATATATGAGCTTCAATTACAAACAGAAGGACGAAGCAACGTAGGATTTCTTTCTTGTTTCAGTCAGTAAATGTACTTTGTAAACAGAGGCTTCTCTGTAGAGTAATACATCAGATGGTCTCAACAAGATTTCTGCTATGCCAGAAGGGAACTCATGCATTCAGTAAGACACACGAACATGTAGTAAAGACAAAACTTCCGAAGAAATTCCAGTTTACAGACACCAACAGAACCTTTTGAGGCCTACATATTATCCCACCGTTCTGACCTGCTTGAAATCTAATGAATGATTTCCTCAGCTTATTACAAAGTTTCGCCAAGAGTCCCCTTTTGTCCACATTAATCATTCCGTTAAAAAACTAAACCGAGATGATGACATAACTGTTAAGTCTCCGTATGCCACGTGCCATCCACGTGGCAGCCATTTAGCCTCCATGAGGTTACCACAATTTACAACAACATAAAAAAAATTAAAGGATGAAAGTTTGTTGTTTCGGAAAGAAATTGAGAAAATATCTTCAGCTTGCACCGCAAAAAGAGGCCAGTCACGCACCGCTGGGCACCAGCGAGGGCGGCGAGACCCTCGCCGGTCTCAAGCGACGTTGGCCAGACCTCTGCAGAGCTTGGACTGCGGCGGCGGCGGCGGCGGTAGCAGCGGCGGCCCCTATCCATTACAGAGGTAGACACCCGGGGAGAGAGAGATAAGTGGGAAGAGAAGTCCTGGTCCTCGGCCGCCCCTCGGCACCCAGGGGCAAAGGCGACGGCTCTCATCGCAGATCTGGACCATAGTCGCCGCCTTCACGTCAGATTTGCAGTGGTTCTGCTGGAATTTCAACTGGTCCGAGAAAGGCGGGGGATGAGAATTTTATGCGATCAAATCCTCGGCTTCGCTCGTTGCCAAGCCGTTGCCTACAAATAGCAAAAACTATAACGTAAGGCCGAGTAAAACAAGTGCTTTTGTGTTTGAAGTATTCAAGAATACTTTTCTATCTTTTTCCTGTGGTCTATGATTCAGAGAGCCAAGCTCGAGGGCTCGTGGTCATTATACCTCCTTTGTGCTATTTTTGTTGATGCTTTGTTAAATTTCCTTTATTTGCGTCGATGGTCTACGCGGAGTTTGATTGGAATTCTTAGTTCTGGCTTCGTGTTCATCCCCAGTCATTTGATTACTCTTCAAAGTTTTGTGCTTTCAGAACACAAGGCGAGGCTCTCTCGCACACCCCTGGCGTCTCTCTGTTGAGTGTCGCACTCAGAGCCCGACGGTGGGAAGCACCTAGTCGCCTTGGCCCTGGAGGTGGCTGTGCGAACCCGCCGCCACGGCAGGTCGCCCGTCCCCTGCCAAGTCGCCCTTGCCCTGACCTTTCCCGTCCCCTGTCTCTCTCTCTAGGATTAGCTTTAATTTTTATAAATTTTTATCGACCTCAAAGAGTTTGTTGAAGAAAGTGATGTGGCGTTCATGTGAATGTTTACGTCGGCATTTCAATCTAAAGACTAGCATGAACAAACATATTTAAAGTATTAAAAATTTGAGGACGACAATACAACTCCAAAAAGTTGGAGTCCCTTCCATATTTCATATATGAAATCATTATTAACCACTAATCCCATGATTATTTAGCTCACTATTTTGATCAGAAAACTATATTCCAGCTCAGAAGCAGAATTAAGTGTAATGACAAAACGACATTGAACTTCATAAGATAAGGAGTAAGTTGACGGACGTTAAATAAACACAAACGCAACAAGCACATATATGTGAAAGGTGCACATCATTATACCAAAAGACCAAGATTGTCCTAGCTCCACCTACCAAGGCGACAGCCCGTCCAAGATAGCCAGCTGCCCAGGAGTGAAGTATACAATAAGTGACCGACTCAAAAGGTTGAAATTAATACGAGTGCTGAGACATTCAAATACCTTTGATCGACTGAAAAATAAGTCCCAGATAGTGAATATTACACCAAATAATGATAAACGCTTGCAGTTTTTACCATGAAAAATGGGTTCAGAAGTTGATATCGCGTGAACAAACACTTTGATAGAATATTAAATGCCAATTAATGAATAATGAGAGCAACTCGGAGGACGTCATGCCGTTAATTTTAGAAACAGAATCCTGCTTGGCATGGAAGAAACTATGCATGTAATATGACTACTGTAAACCAATTGCAGTAGATGTCACTCGCTTTATATTTGACTCCAGCAACTTAAGATTGAAAATCTAAATGATTTTTTTGTTGTCCTTATCTCTCAATTGAAGGTAGAGTGTTGAGAGTACGAGAACTAAACGTCAAAAGGACTTAATTTCTCCTGTCACCTCACCATGAATGGCCTCACACATGGAGGTCGCGGTCATGTACATCATTAGTCAAAGATAATTTTAATGGCCATGCAACCAATGCCGAGGCACCTTATCAACCACGTATTCACAAAACTTGAAGCGTCAATTTAAGTTTTTTTTTTTAATGATCAACGAATTTACATTGGGCCCCAAGTGCCTTGACAACACCAAGGTTGGAGTCGAGCTCCTAAATCTTGGAAGCGAATAGCACATGACCCTAATATTATGGCCCCCCATGAATACAAAAAGTTTTATGATTAAATTGACAAAAAAATTAAGATTAAATTGACATAATTACATAAATTTAAAACCTTTTTGCTATTTTTATTGTTAATATAAGTGACCATTTTCAAAAAGCATCTAGACTTCTCCTTCTGTGCAATGGCAACAAAATTTCTTGGATAGTATTCCACGTATGCTTGTGTCTCGAAAAATCCAAAATGGACAGCACAACTCGGTAGAGATTTTACCTATCAAATTCGGTGGAATTGCTCCATAAATAGAGGGTAGAGTCATTCATCTCTTTGCGTGGGAAGCAGTAAAACTATGTTTTTGCCTCATCCTTTGCCAATTATAATCCACACTCATACACACTTGCACTTTAAACCACTAAATAGTAATATCAAAATCACACTTCCGCAATATCCAACATTAATATTAGACCAAAAACCACCACATAAGTCAGGACATTACATTCATTTCGCTCAAAATTGACAAATTTAGGTTCCCCCAATGCACAATACATACAAAATAACACATTTACAAATATACTTTTGTATTTCGATTTGATGTTTTCTTGATGATAATGATAATAGCTGTGGATAAAATGTATCTTTATGTTCGGCACAACATCCAATGCAACCTTGGGAGACCACAATCTACTACACTTCTTAGGAACTTTGTCTTCTTGTCAAATAATTTCTCTTGCAATGTCTCTAATCAGTCATGCATCCACAATCTATCATATCATCAACTTTTATCAAAGACATATGGGAAGGACAAAGATCTCAACTTTTGGGGAAATATCCATCGCTTTCCACATATAGTGTGGATGGATTTTCTCTTCACCAATAAAGCAACATGCAATATCAAGAAAAATTTCTTTTTGTGCATCCTCTAGCATTTCAAAACTAATCTTTAATTAGTGATGGACATCTTGATTGGGAACCAAATCTAATTTCTTCAAAGTGGCTTTCCAAAGTTGCTTACTTTTGCCACAAATAGAGGAACCAATGACCTCAAGAGCCAAAGGAAGTCCACCAGTTTTGCGAATGATGTAACAAGAAATATGATAATAATCATGGGGAGGAGTATCCATTTCAAATGCATGCTTACTAAAAAACTGAAGAGCATGTTGATGACACAATTCTCTCATCTGATAGATCCTAAACTCTTCAAAGTGTGCCCAAGTATTTTCTTCTTAGTTCTCCTCTTTGATCGGCAAAAAGTTGATGTCCCTCGTCGTAATAATAATTATGCTCCCTAGACCAAACCAATCTCGTTTTTCTACAAGTTTGGTAAGATGGTCCCACTTATCGAGGTCATCAAGAACGATAAGGACTTTCTTGTTGCGAAACCTCCATTTAATTTGATTAATCCCAGCATCACAGTCAGGAATTTTCAATCCTTCGATGTTGAGAACTTCAGACAATAATTGTCTTTGCAATCGAACAACTTCACTGCACGTTGAAGCTTCTTGAACATTGAAAAGGAAACTACACCCATGAAACTGACCATATATTTGATTAAATACAACTTTTGCGAGAGTTGTTTTACCAATATCTCCCATACCGTGGATTACTAGATAACGTACGTCGGGAGAACCTTCATTTAATAAGCGTATGACTTCTTCAAAACCATCCCAAATTCCAACTAGACGATTAGGTAGATTTTTGTCTCTTTACGCAGCTTGATCAAAACTTCATGAACAATTGATCTGATGAGTACACCTTGGCTGTCATATTTAATACAAAGAGTCTGGTAAGAAAGATTGCAGATAGAATATAGACATATCAAGTCCAGGAATATTGTATATTAAACACAAACCAGCCACAAAGGGAGGAGTGGCAACCCACAAAACCTTTAGAAAAAAGTGTACACATACTTTTCATATCTACAGGAAAAAATCAATTACTGGTAGAGATTACTTACAATTCATGTGTAGTTTCAAGCTCTAACTCTTTAAAAAAAAAGATTCATCCAAATCCATGTCTATTTACCTAAAATGAATTGCAAGATGTAAATTGTTGTGATTAGAATAAAATCTTATACTTTATAAAGGATGCTCCTCGTCCGTAAATCGTAAAAGTCGAAACCTTTTATCTGTCCCTTCGCTCCCTGTGGTTGCGTGTGCCCGTTCCTGTGGCCCGCAAAAGTCAAGATTTCTCTGACCATTTCCTAGAGCTGGAGATCGTGCGCGTGGGAAGCTGCTGAACACGTGGTCTTATATGTTCTTTGGGTTCCTCAAGTAGTTGCAAGTAAGGCAATAGAGTTTATATTTGCAGGATGATATTTTAGATATATACTCATCATTTGTTAGAAAACCAACTCATGATATAACAGGCCATTTCATCAAATAATGTTTATTTTGTTATTTTAATAAACTAAATGACTATATTAAAAATTCACCAATAGTTCATGATCACATTAAACAAATTAAATGTCACGGAAAGATATCACACTTTGAATCAAAATTCATGAATCATTTGCGTCTTTTTTACTTACTAAAACCAAGGCTACGGTTTGGATACATGTTCAATTGTGATCCTAGAGGGCGTAGCAAGTGGTTTATGCATGATGTGGAATGATTGAGGTGAGGTCATAATTGGTTCCCATGGTGATGATTATCATATTCATTTGGTAATACATTGGCTTCTCTGAATGCCCCAAGTTCGGGTTCCAAGGATAGTTATGGGCGATATAAAGGAAGTTTTGTATTTTTGGGAAAGGAAGGTGGGCGACCAGCTTAGAACTCTCGAATAGCATCTCTTAGACAATTTCTAGGTGATTGTCATAGGATGGATCTACAAAGCAAAGGGGTTTGGCATTGTAAACATGGAACGGACTTCAGCATCAGATCCCCCTAATGATCTGGGGACATAATCATAAAAGTCACTAGAGGTTTATCTACTTGGGGCAAGCGGACGCAAAAGAGGAAATGGAGGAGCTGCAGCAGCAATTATCTAACTTGGTAAATAGCACATCAGGCGCCTTCGATCAAGAGAGAAAGAAAGCTGTCAAGGCCAGAGTTACATCATCCGTGGTGACGAGAGTAACAATGTCAGCACCAAAGATCCCATGTTTGCTAATCAAAAGGCAGGTGATAGGAACACTAAATTCTTCCATGCTTATATTTTTGGGTATAAGTAGTTTATGTTAGAGTTGAACTCTTTAGTTTATCTGTTAGTTGGATATGTATAAATTATTTTGAAGAACTATAGAAATTTGATCATGTAACTATATGACTTTTTATCAAATATATATACTTTAATACTCAGGCTTTGTTCGTTTCACGGAAAATATAACATTTTTGGAAAATACTTTTCAGAAAGTCATTTTTTTAAGAAAATGATAATATTTTCGGGTATTCGTATAAAATTTAAGAAAAAATGTAAAAAAATGATTTTTTATTTTATTTTGTTCTACCTTGACTGGCCGCTGGTCAATGGTAAATGTATTCCACTTTCTAAAAAGTAAAAAATATTTTCCTCACTTTTGAAGTTTTTTTTTTGCATCGGTAGAAAATATTTTACTTAACTATTTTGTTATCCGTGAAACGAACACCGGAAAATTCGAAAAGTATTTTCCTGAAAGTTATTTTTCGTAAAATGAATGGAGCTTAAGTTGAGTTTTGATTATATTTTAGTATATGTCCTTTGAGAGAAAGAACAATCAAGACATCCTCCAATCTTGGAGGAATTGGGATGTGATGATCCTAATCTAGGTGGCCTCACAGATGTCGGATCAACATATTAAATGAAAATCAACCTACCTTTCCCCAATTTTCTTGAAGAGACTAATGTGCCGCATGTAAGTTGTAACTTAGAATTCTTGGTGACATATGATGGAGTATGTCGACATTGATAACATGCCATAATTTTAACCCCACACAAGAAAAGAAAATTTAGTTTGGTTTTGCATCATTCTACTTATTGCGGCACCCAAGGGTCATCAGATAAACTTTCATGACAAAGCTAGGTACAAAACCTTCTTCTAAAACATGCAGTCGGCTAATATAGCTAGTTTAACCAAAAGAACGTCAACTTTATGAAAGCCGTAATCTTCTTCCACTGTGAAAATTGCAAAAGTTTATTGACACTAAGGACTTGCATGGGAATGCACTGAATTCATGCCAAGTTTTTAAATTCATATAGGTACAAGATCCAATTCCATCCGCTTCCTGTGATATACTTTCTCAACGTTAAGTTGTCGGGAAAATCTTCGAATCGTAATTATTTATTAACGCGAGCAACGAAGGAAAAAAGGTGCCTTAAAAGATCAAATTAAATATTTGACTCAGTTAGAACTTCGAACGGATATGAGAATCTAGAAGCCGCGCGACATGGATTTGTCCACAGCAGCCACAGAACGCTCGAGATCCATGAAAAGCCAGTTAGGACACTTAAAGACAGGTAGAAGGGGGATGATCAAAGTTAAACGTGTTTCAGATATCCTTGCCAGTGTAACTCTCACGGTGGAGAGAGCTCATGGCTGCGAAAGTGAGATGTTTGATTTCTGGGTGGTCCTGCTTGAAAAACATGTCAAATCAATCGTTATCAAGAAAACTTGTGCTTGGAAAATAAACTCTTTCATGACCACATTCGTGGTATATTCGACTTTTGTGTAGTATTCATTGAATAATATCAGGTCGAACATAATATGAAAAACGTGTTTTCGGAAAATAAGCTCTTTCCATGGCCACATAGGTGAGATATTTACCTTCTATTGTTGTAGTATTCATTGAATAATATGGTACGTCACAAGACCGAACATAATATGAAAAACGTGTTTTCGAAAAATGAGCTCTTTCCATGGCCACATAAGTGAGATTTTTGCCTTCTATTCGGTACGCATCAGTCAAATCGAAATGTAATATAATAAACATGTTTTGGGAAAATACACGCTTTCTATGGCCGCATTCATGGAATATTCAATTTTTGTGTATATATGATAATATCACAAATATGATTTTGGAAAATAAACACTTTCCATGGCCACATATGTGAGATGCTAGACTCCTGTGTAGCACGCCTTAAATAACATGTCAAATCAATCAGATCGAACTTGAATATAAGAAATGTGCTTTTAAAAAATAAATTCTTTCTATGGCCACATAGCTGCGATATTTAACTTCTGTATAGTTCACCTTGAAAACTTAATATAAAAACGTGCTTTGGGAAAATAAAAACTCTTTTCATGGCCACATATGTGGGATGTTCAACTTCTGTGTAGTACGCCTTGAATAAGATGACAAATTAATCAAATCGAACTTAATATAAGAAACATGTTTTGGAAAAAATTAACTCTTTCGATTGATGCATATGTGGGATATTTAACTTCTGTGCAGTTCACATTGAATAATAAATATGTCAATGAGACTAAACTTAATATAAAAAATGTGTTTTAGGGAAAAAAAGAAAACGCTTTCCATAACCACATACGATGGATATTCGACTTTCTATATAGGAGTGAGCAACTTGGACCACCCAAACCGACAACCGCCCATACCAGTCGGGAACCGGCCCGAATTAGAAGTGTCGATCTAGTTTCTGGTTCCCAAAAGTGGAACCGATCTTCAGGCAATCCAAATCCCGGTTCTATGAAGGCTAGATCGGATTTGTTAATTTTTTATATATTTTATTAAAAATAAAGATGTTAAAGAAGTAAAAAAAAACTCAATTTAAATTTTAAAGTTTTAATCTTTACCCAACTTTATCAAAATAATTTTCTAATAAAAATAGGGAACAAAATTCAACTTTTTTTTTTGAATTTTTCCGATTTCCAACTGGTCCAAGAGTTAGGCGATCTGGTTCTTGATTCCGAGGGAGAACCGAATTGCCTTACACCATGCACACTTTTACTTTTAAATAGTTTATTTTATATAACATGGTATATCAATTAGATTGAACTTAAAGTAAAAAACTTGCATAGGGAAAATAAACGCGTTCCTTCTACATTCCTTATTCTTTCCACCTGTCCAACCTATGATGCGATGGCCTATAAATACCCGTCATTAGGTTTGGACACTTACAAAAAAGCCTCTAATGTCTAGTATTCTTCATCTATGTCTGTTACGATCACTTATATCTAGAGAAGAGCGAAAGAGAAATGTCCCTGCAAATCTCTTTGGTCCCATCTTCTTCTCCAGCTAAAGAAACAGGCCGTATTGCTGAATGCCGATCAGCAAATTATCATCCAAGCGTATGGGGGGACTATTTTCTCAAATATGCTTCTGATTCCAACGCCATGGTTGCATTTAATTTATTCCTTTTCTTGGATTATATTCGGATTTCTTTTTCATTGTTACATTGGCTTCCCTGAATGCCCCGAGTTCGGGTTCCAATAATAGTTATGGGCGATTTAAAGGAAGTTTTGTATTTTTGGGAAAGGAAGGTGGGCGACCAGCTTAGAACTCTCGAATAGCATCTCTTAGACAATTTCTAGGTGATTGTCGTACGATGGATCTTCAAAGCAAAGGGTTTTGGCATTGTAAACATGGAACGGACTTCAGCATCAGATCCCCCTAATGATCTGGGGACATAATCATAAAAGTCACTAGAGGTTTATCTACTTGGGGCAAGCGGACGCAAAAGAGGAAATGGAGCTGCTGCAGCAGCAGTTATCTAACTTGGTAAACAGCACGTCAGGCGCCTTCGATCAAGAGAGAAAGAAAGCTGTTAAGGCCAGAGTTACATCATTCGTGGTGACGAGAGTAACAATGTCAGCACCAAAGATCCCATGTTTGCTAATCAAAAGGCAGGTGATAGGAACACTAAATTCTTCCATGCTTATATTTTTGGGTATAAGTAGTTTATGTTAGAGTTGAACTCTTTAGTTTATATGTTAGTTGGATATGTATATATTATTTTGAAGAACTATAGAAATTTTGATCATGTAACTATATGACTTTTTATCAAATATATATACTTTAATACTCAGGCTTCGTTCGTTTCATGGAAAATATAATATTTTTGGAAAATACTTTTCAGAAAGTCATTTTTTTAAGAAAATGATAATATTTTTGGATATTTGTGTAAAATTTAGGAAAAATTTTAAAAAAAATCGATTTTTTTATTTTATTTTGTTCTACCTTGACTGTCCGCTGGTCAATGGAAAATGTTTTCCACTTTTTAAAAAGTGAAAAATATTTTCCCCATTTTTGAAGTATTTTTTCCATCGGTTGAAAATATTTTACTTAACTATTTTGTTATCTGTGAAACGAACACTAGAAAATCCGAAAAATATTTTTCTGAATATTATTTTTTATAAAATGAATGGAGCTTAAGTTAATTTATAATTATATTTTAGTATATGTCCTTTGGGAGAAAGAACAATCAAGACATCCTCCAATCTTGGAGGAATTGGGATGTGATGATCCTAATCTAGGTGGCCTCACGGATGTCGGATCAACATATTTAATGAAAATCAACCTACCTTTCCCCAATTTTCTTGAAGAGACTAATGTGCCGCATGTAAGTTGTAACTCAGAATTCTTGGTGACATATGATGGAGTATGTCGACATTGATAACATGCCACAATTTTAACCCCACACAAGAAAAGAAAATTTAGTTTGGTTTTGCATCATTCTACTTATTGCGGCACCCAAGGGTCATCAGATAAACTTTCATGACAAAGCTAGGTACAAAACCTTCTTCTAAAACATGCAGTCGGCTAATATAGCTAGTTTAACCAAAAGAACGTCAACTTTATGAAAGCCGTAATCTTCTTCCACTGTGAAAATTGCAAAAGTTTATTGACACTCAGGACTTGCATGGGAATGCACTGAATTCATGCCAAGTTTTTAAATTCATATAGGTACAAGATCCAATTCCATCCGCTTCCTGTGATATACTTTCTCAACGTTAAGTTGTTGGGAAAATCTTCGAATCGTAATTATTTATTGACACGAGCAACGGAGGAAAAAAGGTGCCCTAAAAGACCAAATTAAATATTTGACTCAGTTAGAACTTCGAACGAATATGAGAATCTAGAAGCCACGTGATATGGAATTTGTCCACAGCAGCCACAGAAAGCTCGAGATCCATGAAAAGCCAGTTAGGACACTTAAAGATAGGTAGAAGGGGGATGATCAAAGTTAAACGTGTTTCAGATATTTTTGCCAGTGCAACTCTGTCGGTGGAGAGAGCTCATGGCTGCAAAAGTGAGATGTTTGATTTCTGGGTGGTCCAGCTTGAAAAACATGTCAAATCAATGTATCAAAAAAAGATGTTCTTGGAAAATAAACTCTTTCATGACCGCATTCGTGGTATATTCGACTTTTGTGTAGTATCCATTGAATAATATAATATGAAAAACATGTTTTTGAAAAATAAGCTCTTTCCATGGCCACATAAGTGAGATATTTGCCTTCTTTTGTTGTAGTTTTCATTGAATAATATCGTATGTCACGGGATCGAACATAATATGAAAAACGTGTTTCGAAAAATAAGCTCTTTCCGTGGCCACATAAGTGAGATATTTGCCTTCTTTTGTTGTAGTTTTCATTGAATAATATCGTATGTCACCATATCGAACATAATATGAAAAACGTGTTTTCGAAAAATAAGCTCTTTCCATGGCCACATAAGTGAGATATTTGCCTTCTTTTGTTGTAGTTTTCATTGAATAATATCGTATGTCACCAGATCGAACATAATATGAAAAACATGTTTTTTTCCATGGCCACATAAGTGAGATATTTGCCTTCTTTTGTTGTAGTTTTCATTGAATAATATCGTATGTCACTGGATCGAACATAATATGAAAAACGTGTTTCGAAAAATAAGCTCTTTCCGTGGCCACATAAGTGAGATATTTGCCTTCTTTTGTTGTAGTTTTCATTGAATAATATCGTATGTCACCATATCGAACATAATATGAAAAACGTGTTTCGAAAAATAAGCTCTTTCCATGGCCACATAAGTGAGATATTTGCCTTCTTTTGTTGTAGTTTTCATTGAATAATATCGTATGTCACCAGATCGAACATAATATGAAAAACGTGTTTTTTTCCATGGCCACATAAGTGAGATATTTGCCTTCTTTTGTTGTAGTTTTCATTGAATAATATCGTATGTCACCAGATCGAACATAATATGAAAAACGTGTTTTCGAAAAATAAGCTCTTTCCATGGCCACATAAGTGTGATATTTGCCTTCTATTCGGTACGCATTAGTCAAATCGAAATGTAATACCATAAACGTGTTTTGGGAAAATACACGCTTCCTATGGCCGCATTCATGAAATATTCAACTTTTGTGTAATACTCCTTGAATAATATGATATGTCAATCAGACCAAATATAATAATATCACAAATATGATTTTGGAAAATAAACACTTTTCATGGCCACATATGTGAGATGCTAGACTTCTGTGTAGCACGCCTTAAATAACATGTCAAATCAATCGGATTGAACTTGAATATAAGAAATGTGCTTTTAAAAAAAAATTCTTTCCGTGGCCACATATGTGCGATATTTAACTTCTGTATAGTTCACGTTGAAAACATGGTATGTCAATCAGATCAAACTTAATATAAAAATTCATTTTGGGAAAATAAAAACTCTTTTCATGGCCACATATGTGGGATGTTCGACTTCTGTGTAGTACGCCTTGAATAAGATGACAAATTAATCAAATCGAACTTTAATATAAGAAACATGTTTTGGAAAAATTAACTCTTTCGATTGCTGCATAGGTGGGATATTTAACTTTTGTGCGGTTCACATTGAATATTAAATATGGCAATGAGACTAAACTTAATATAAAAAATGTGTTTTAGGGAAAAAAAAGAAAACGCTTTCCATAACCACATACGATGGATATTCGACTTTCTATATAGGAGTGAGCAACTTGGACCGCCCAAATCGACAATCGCCCATACCAGTCGGGAACTGGTTCGAATTAGAAGTGTCGATCTAGTTCCTGGTTCCCAAAAGTGGAACCGATCTTCAGGCGATCCAAATCCCGGTTCCTATGAAGGCTATATCGGACTGGTTAATTTTTTTATATTTTATTAAAAATAAAGATGTTAAAAAAGTATAACAAAACTCAATTTAAATTTCTAAAGTTTTAATCTTTACCCAACTTTATCAAAATAATTTTCTATTAAAAATAGGGAACAAAATTCAATTTTTTTTTTTGAATTTTTCCAATTTCCAACCGGTCCAAGAGTTAGGCGATCTAGTTCTTGATTCCGAGGGAGAACCGGATCGCCTTACACCATGCACACTTTTACTTTTATATAGTTTATTTTGAATAACATGGTATATCAATTAGATTGAACCAAAATAAAAAACGTGCATAGGGAAAATAAATGCTTTCCTTCTTCATTCCTTATTCTCTCCACCTGTCCGACGTATGATGCGATGGCCTATAAATACCCATCATTGGGTTTGGACATTCACAGAAAAGCCTCTAACGTCTAGTATTCTTCATCAATATCTGTTACGATATCTAGAGAAGAGCAAAAAAGAAATGTCCCTGCAAATCTCTCTAGTCCCATCTTCTTCTCCAGCTAAAGAAACAGGCCGTATCAATGAACGCCGATCAGCAAATTTTCATCCAGGCATATGGGGGGACTATTTTCTCAAATATGCTTCCGATTCCAATGCCATGGTAGCATTTAATTTATTCGTTTTCTTGGATTATATTCAGATTTTTTTTTCCATTATTATGTTTTTTTTTAACTAAGGGCACAGAACATAATTGTCTTGACCTTAGGGTGAACTTGTACTTCTTTGTGGTCTTTGATTCGATTCCCCAGAAAAGCATATGTTATTTAAGTGGGGGGTCGTTACAGTAGGTTGCTGTGCTAGTCTTCCATGAGAAATTAGTCGAGGTGCGTACAAACTGGCCCGGACACCTCGGTTACCATAAAAAAAACATAATTGTCTTGAGTTACTGGGCACCATCTTGCAGCATTGGTCCTCACAAGAAAAATAAAAGAAATTCCAGTCCATGAATGCGTTGGTCCTTACATGATTCAAGATTTCTACATGAACCTTATGGCATGCACATATGACTTAACAAATGTGGAAAGAATTTCTCCACTATTAATAAAGCTAGTCATGATGGAATAATGTTTAGGTAATTTCAATTGTTTTTCTTTACCGTAGTCAATGGGGTCATAAACAACCTAATGTATTTCTTGCATTCTTCTTAAAATTTATGTCATTTTCCTCTAATTATTGTTCAAACCTTCAAATTTATGTTTATCGTAGAGTCCTCATGCCATAGTAGAGGATCAAATTGAGAGATTGAAGGGAGAAGTGAAGAAAATGTTGACAGAAGCTGTGGATAAGCCTTTGCAGAAGTTGAACATGATCGATCAAATCCAACGCATAGGAATTGCTTACCATTTTGATAATGAGATTGACCATCACTTGGAACAAATCCACAAAAACCATTTTGAAATTCACTACAACGATGATGTTGACCTACACACAGTTGCTCTTCTCTTTCGATTGCTGCGACAACAAGGTTACACAATTTCAAGTGGTAAGTGATGTTCTAATTCTCATCGATGGATCAATTGTTGAAATTATTTTGAAGTTGATTGTCCATTTTGTTGATTTGAGAGGACACATAACATCTCTATCTTGTTTAGTTCACTCTTGTTTTGATTTTTTTTTGTAAACTTTTTCTTACTTTGAAAGGGGATAGTCATTTCTTCCACTTCCTCGGTTTAGTACGTCTTTTTTTCCGTAGATTCCAGTTTGTCTAGATCTTGAACATAAATATTTTATATTATCTCATGATAGCATCTTTTCCGACCTTTTATTTGGCCAATCAGAAATCTTTAACAAGTACAAGGATAGCAAAGGGCATTTCAGCGAATCCCTCATTGCCGACGTGCAGGGGCTACTTAGTCTATTTGAAGCTTGCCATCTGGCGTTTCATGGTGATGATATTTTGAATGATGCACTTGCTTTTAGTTTAACTCACCTGAAATCAATTGACCAACGAAAAGTGAGCCCTAATCTCAAAAAACAAGTGAGACATGCCCTAAATCAACCAATCCACAAGGGTTTACCAAGGCTTGAGGCGAGGCATTACATTCTACTCTCCCAAGAGGAGCCTTCGCATAATGAAGTCCTGCTATCCTTCGCTAAACTCAAATTCAACTTATTGCAAGAGCAATACCAGAAGGAACTTGGCAATCTTACAAGGTTAGCTTCATGATAGCATGTCTGAAGTACCTAGATGTTTTAAGAGCACTAAATCGTCAAAGGTTGACTTGTACAATTTCAATTTAACTTAAAGGTCAAATTCATTTGTAAGTGACAATGAGTGTTAATCTCTTTGCATCATTGATCTAAAGCACTTTTTATAATTCTATCAATGATGAGTTCACCTCAAGTAAGATTCGTTGGTAAACTATAGGTGGTGGAAAGATTTAGATGTAGAAAGGAAGTTCCCATTTACTAGAGATAGGCTTGTGGAGATGTATCTATGGATGTCGGGAGTTTATTTCGAGCCGGATCGTGAAACCGCTAGGGAAATGCTAACCAAAATGGGCTGCGTGATTTCCATTATCGACGACATATATGATGCCTATGGCACATTTGGAGAACTGGAACTCTTCACAGAAGCAATTGAAAGGTATGGTTCACACTCAATGCTTTTCTCCACTTTGCCAATTCTAAACGTACTTATTCTGATATGATCAACCGTTCTGAGATTGAATTTAGGTGGAACATTGATGCCGTAGATGGATTGCCAGAGTACATGCAAGCATGTCACAAGATAGTTCTTGATTTGTATGATGAATTTGGCTATGAGGTGAACAAAAAAGGAGGATCATACCAGCTCTTCTATGCAAAAGAAGCGGTAAGCGATTTGAAGTTGTGTCAATCAAATGCAATTTTTTACTCTGTCCACTGGCAACAAAAAATCGGGTTTTTGGATAAGGATGAGATGTTGCCATATATTTTTAGTCCACTAAACACATTAAAGTTCGAATAATGAGGTGACTTTATGTTTGAGAATGAATCTTTAGATGAAAAACCTAGTGAGAGCGTACTTCATCGAAGCCAAATGGTTCCACCAAAACCACGTACCGACAATGGAGGAGTACATGCCCAATGCATTAACAAGTATATCTGTTGAATTGCTGTCGGTGATAACGTTGCTGGGAATGGGAGATATTGCAACAAAAGACGCTTTTGACTGGCTATTATACGGCGACTCCAAGATGGTGAAGGCTTTAAAATTAGTCGGGCGGCTCATGGATGATATGGCTGGGCATAAGGTATACAAGTTATACTAGTGAACAACATTAATTAATCTAAATTTTGTCTTATAGATTTTATCAATAGGAGAAGAAAAATAAGATACTTGTTTGCAGTTTGAGCAAGAGAGAGGCCATGTGGCATCTTCAGTGGAGTGTTTCATGAAACAATACGGAGTTACAGAGGAAAAGGCTAAGGAGGAACTTCGTAAACAAGTGGCCGATGCATGGAAGGACATTAACGAAGGTCTGCGCCGTCCGACCATCGTCCCCAGGCCACTCCTGCTGCGATTCCTCAATTTCGCCCGAACCATGCATTTAGCCTATAAAGATGAGGTAGATCACTACACTCATGCCGAAACCAAGTTTAAAAAGCTCGTGACTTCTCTGTATGTCAATCCATTGCCAATGTAATGGTCTGAAAGAACAAGGTAATTATTAGCCGTTGTAGATTGCATGAGACAGTTTCCCAATCTGTTCTGTGTACAATTTGAATTATGTGTCAGCGCTTTATCAGTGCTCTTGTCGGGCCTGAGAGTTCCTTTTGTCCGAGGGTTGCCAATGAATTAAATAAGGAGTCTGTAATGTACGGCATTGTAATATATTAATGCTCTATAATCAGTGGTTGAATTCCTTGTTCTATATCAAACGCAATTTATTTGATATATACCCACCACAGTCTTAGTACACTATGACCAATACAAATTACAATATCTAACGGAATGGGTGCCGAGTTCCCCATTTTTGGACAGATTACTTCATTTGTAGGTTGTATACCTGATCTTGGGATTATTCAATCATTTTACCCTTTCTATATTAACTCTAACCTACTTTGCATAGTCATGGTCGTATTACAATGATCCATATTTGTTGGGAGAATAATAATAATTTGAATGGTATAAGATTAACGCAAGGGAATAAAATAACCTCCCGTATTATGCGAACATAATACAAAACGATATAATAAAGCAATATAAATATAAACCATTCACAAACATAAGATGCTTTTTTTTTTTTTTTACATTGAAAACTTCCTTGGTGTGGTGTAAGGAGATAAAAAATAATGGGACCAGAGTCCATACAAAATCTTCACTCTTGACAGAATTGGGTGAATAATGTTTTTCTTTAGTTAATACTAGCGGCACATAGCAACAACAAAAAAAGAACACCATTCTTGACAATACATATGAATGTCACAAGGGATCAAGAATACATCTTACCAAAAAAAAAAATGCACATTCAAGGCCCTTGTTTGTTACGTGAAAAAATTTGACATTTCTAGAAAATATTTTCTTAAGAATTATTTTAGAAAATTGATAATATACTTCGATGTTGAACTAAAAGAAAAAAAAGAATTAGGAATTCTTTTTCATCGTTTGAAAAGAAGTACCCACTTTTATTTTTCTAAATAGACATGCACTATTTAAGTGCTAGTACATTGAGCACAAGAAATGAGGTCTCAAGCTCGACCCTCTATGGACTCAAGCCTAGTCCCTAGCACTAGCTTTGAGACATTAGTACTAGTGCTCGAATCCCTAGAGCACGGGACCAGGACCCAATTGTCTGGGCACATATCCCATTGCTCAAGCCCTAGTCTATTGAGGCTGGGTATGAGATGTTAGTGCTTGTGCCTAAATACTAATGCCAGCACTCAGATCACTAGTAGAACGAGATTGGCCTAGGACCTTGAGATAGTAACAAATATCAAAACCAAAGTCCATGCTTTCACATCATCAATCTCAAAAACTTTCGATCAATATTTTGAGGGCATCATTGTTGGAGAACTTGCTAACAAGGTGTAAAAAGTTATTTCAGCTACTATAGAAAGTTTCTTGTGACGATCTAGCCCCATACATGGCCAAGTCGCAGCTGAAGCTTATATTGTTATTGAATAATGAAAAGCTTTATGTAGTAGTATCAAAAGACACAATCGTTCAATTACTTGAAAAGTTTTCCCAAACGATAGGAGCATATTTTTTAATAGGAACATCATTTGGATTCTTTTCTCCCTTTATAAGAAGAACATTCTCAAGTTGAAAGACTACTCTAAACAAACAATCTTGGCCCAAAAAAAAAAGGCCGGGCATGCTTCATGGATAAGAAGAGTACACGTACACAAATGTTGCAGGCTGTAATGTGGATGCCTTTCTAGGAAGTGAATAAATGACATCCTGAGATTAAAGGTAAGTTAAAAATGAAACCGCAATTTGGTCGTTGTTCATATCCATCCCAAGTTTCAACACTTTGTTTTATCAAAAGGATGCTTGTTATCAAATAAATCGTAGCCTCCATGGATCTGCCTCACTATTTCTGTGGAAAAGCTTTCTGTATAATGACTTCTATGCTTTTCACAAACTGAATGGTTGTCGGATATCTGAGTCGGTCATGGTGATATTGACTTTTTTGCTCATACATGAATTTATTTAATTCCCAGTTTCAGCTGACTGAGATAAAGTTCGCTCAACTAGCATGGATCAGATATTTTAATTTGGAGCTATATTACATGATTCTAGCACTTAACTGGACCTATCCTTCAGCCACATTATTAGTTTGATAAAAGTAAACAACATATTGAGCAAGACTACGTCTGAACTACTTATTTCACTAACTGGATCATTTTGATAAAGCTCGGTGGACAAACTGGGAGTGTGCGGCTATGTTGGTGCACGGAAAGACCCTGCTCCCACCGACAATCGACGTCTCCCTCATGTCACAGAACACTGCATTTTGGCCAAGGATGCTTAGGTGCTGCATGATTAGCACCTATTTTTGGTTTAGAATGAGTTCTGAACAAAAAAAAAATCATTCTAAACCAGAAATCTGTTTGCTACCTGATTTTATTTTTTCTATTTCTGAAATAGGTTTCTTGTTCATAATTGGTTTTGAGCCAAGAATGAGAAACCAAAAAAAAAAAAACTATTTCTAGTTTTTGCGCCCCAAATCAAAATGGGTTCTCTTCTCCTTATTTCCCTTGCCTTATTATTTTTGTCTCTCCTCTTTTGCGATTGAGAGCCTCACACTTGCCCTAGCCATTTCTACCTCTCCTCTCCTCCCGATCAACGCCTCTCTGCCCACTCGTCCAACCGCCTTGGCCTTCGCCTCGACCTCCCGCTTGGTCGCACACCCCCACCTCGTCCTCTGCCTTCGTCTTCAGATCCACCTTGTCCTTTGCCTCCGTCTTCGGCTCCACCTTGTCCTCTGCCTCCGCTCGCCTCGGCCTCCTCCACCTTCGCCTCATCCTCTGCCTCCACCTCCACCTCCGCTCAACTCCGCCTCATCCTCTGCCTTTGTCTCCGGCTCCACCTCGTCCTCTGCCTCCGCTTGCATCTGCCTCAGCTGCACGCGTTCACCTCGTCCTTCGCCTCCACCCATCCTTCACCTCGTCTCCGCCTCCATTCTCCACCTCCAACTCTCTCGCTCACTCTGTGTGTGTGTTTACTTGAGTGCTGCTCAAAAAACTTGTGGGTGGAAGAACATTGTAGGTTTTTGGGAGAACATGATGGGTGAGAAAATGGCGAAGTCCAAGAGCAAGCTATAGTTGGGAGTTGGTTCTATTGAGGATGTCTACTTAGGTTGAGTTTGACATATTATTGATGGAATGTCACTTTGATAGATGCGATAACGATACATTCTAGTAAAAGAAATCCACAAACTATCAATTCAGAGTTCTCATGTTTGCATGTTTGCATTTCAAAGGCTTGCATGTACATCAAAAGAGGGCTTTCAAAGATCCCTCTATTATTCATTAATCGTGCTTATCTTGTTCAGAGTTTTCCCTTTCCAATTAGAGAAATTTGGGTGGAACATATCACAATTAGAATTGCCAGGGTGAATGATTTGTCGGTTCTCTCTTTGGAAGCAAACTGTACCACGCATTGTGGTCCCAACGCAATGTGGTTCTCTCTTTGCTAGTTATGAGCAACCTCAAAAAGAAAAAGAAAAGAGGAAAATGCTTGAGGCAAATGAACAACCCAACATGATTGAAGAACATAAGTCTTAGGCTATCACCATTTTCTTACTTTATTTTTTTAATAGGAACCAAGCCTAACACTAACAAAATAAGTCAATTTCTATCGATCTTGCCCTACACAACCTCGCCACCGCAGCATCCTTCAACAGCTCTTTTTATGGCAGTCGAAACTGCACTAATGGATAAGGAGAGAAACCTAGTATAGCTTAATTGGCAATATATTTTAGCGGAGCGAGGGGGTGGACGGCGATAATACTTGATGCAATTATATTCACAAGGAGTTTCCTTTTTGATCGACTTTTTATGTGAAGTGAATAATGACGTTCGAATTAAATTAAGGATGTATCTAGCAGCTTATTTTTCACTGTTGATTTCTTCAGTAATGTTTTCTTCTCCCATTGCACTTGAATATTTCACAATAATAACAGAGCTTTCATGATGAATTGTATATGTTCATGATAAAAACTCTGTCACTCCTACCAAATGTATCGAGCCAAGCCCATCCAACCCGCAAATTACTATTGTCATTCTTTGTCAATGCATCTTTCTTAGCACCTCACCACTGCATGCTCGGCCAAGCCCTGCAAGTTGTGGCTCGCCACCAATTGAAGGTGGGCACGTAGACATCAGAGCATCCAATAGTCTAAGCGTCCAAGTGTAATCATGTTTGATAATTGGGTGCGTTTGGTTGGGCTTTTGGAAAGTCCTTTGGGGTCTCAATTTCCAAAAGCCCATTGGGCAAATGTTGGAATATTTGACAAACATTTACAAAGCCCTTTGAGATGAAAGTTGGCTTTGAGAATGCTGAGGAGAAGAATAAATGAAACTTATTAGTTTCCTTTTTTACCCTCAATAACTTAACATAAGCCCAAATTTACCCTTTTGAAAACAAACCCTAGCGAAGCTTCTTCATGCGCTTCGTGAGACGACTTCAATCCACTGAGAGCTCTCCCTCCGCTTCAGTCCCTTCAAGATATCTCTCCTTAGTCCTTGTCACAAGTCTCCGTCGAGGCCCCTGCGCTCACTCCCTCTATCGCTTGGTCCCATCTAGCTGCCAGCTCTTGATTTCTATGTCAGTTTTTGCGTCCCTCAGGTTGTTTCATTGTTCGGTTTTGGCGCTTGGTCTGGACTTCTTGGATCCGGACCTTATACTAATTCATTAAATGAGGTGAGAGTGACTCTTTTACTTTTACTCTGGTTCGTTTTGGCTGCTGCTTTGCTTTTGGCACTTTCAGAGCAAAGCTCACGACCCTCAAGTTCAGAGTTTGAAGAAGAAAGTCCCTTGTCTCAATTAAAGCAGCTATAGAGTGCCAGCCATTGCCATGGCCACAACAGATCTGGATTGGACAAGTCCGTCCTGAAACCTAACCTTCTTGAGCGTGTTCGCCCCGATTCTTCGACCGACTCTTTCAGCACCTCTGGTTTCCGCTTCGGCCAAGAGGTCGCTGATAGGGCGTGCCGGGACGGCGGAGAAGGTTGGACCTCATTTGTAGCTGCTCTTATTTGATTTTTCTTCTTTCTTTTTTTCCCTTCATTTGAAACTTCATTTTTTTTTGGTATCTTTAGAAAAAACTTATTTTATTCTTCTAATTTGAACAGCCAAATAGGATGTCATCGTGGCATTAGCAGTGATTTAAAGGCCGGGGGGTACTTTCTTAATGAAAAGACCAACATGAACTAAAAACTCATGCGGTTCAAGAACTCAATACGTGCCTTTATCTCTCTTTTTACACCGGGGACTTTCAATCTTATTATAGTGTCTACTTATAAATTATAATGTTACTTTCTGTTTGCTAGATAATTTAACCTCTTGAACTTCAATGCCGGTTTTGTTATCACCGTGCTATGTTAGATACAGAACTCTGTTTTTGTTCAAAGTAAGGTCCGTGAAAAATGAGAAGGGTACCGATTAGGGATGTCATAAACTAAACTGCGATCATAGCTGAATTTCGTACATTTTCGATTTCGGCAATTGAAAAAATAACCCTTCTTTTTGCTTGTTTGGATTGTGTCAGTTTGGTTCAGTTCATAACCCGGACCTGAGCCGCTGGAACATAATATGCTACGTTTGCAGCTTCACTCTGAATTTAATTGTCTCGAAGCCAGCCGTCCTCTGTTGCAGTCTTATGAAATCCGCCGTTGGTTGAGAAGCCCCAGGTAAGTATAACACATCTTCTCTCTCTCTCTCTCTCTCTCTCTCTCTCTCTCTCTCTCTCTCTCTCTCTCTCTCTCTCTCTCTCTCTCGTTACTTCTTCTTGTTGATGGTGGGGATAGCTGGCCCCACTCTTCAAAGCATAACGTCGTCGCCGCCGCCGCAAGGCCATGGGTTGGAAGCAAGTTCACAGTCCTCACCGCCTTTGCCTGGCTACAACGGCCCCTGACCCTCCTCTCTGTTGTAGTGGAGAGGTCCAGTGACCTTCACGGCTGAATAACGAGGCCAGAGACGGCTTCAACTTCGCCTGCGTTGGCTTGATGGTCTTTGAGACACTCTCCCTGTCTTCGCTCTTGCTGAGGAAGGCATCAACAGTAACCCCTCCGGCTTCACATGAGCTAAGCGATGGACGTGGGCCTCTCACTAGCGCCTACGAAGCGACGCCTCCACCGTTTGTCGCCGTTGCTGTAGTCCTTGAAAAGAAATTGATTCCCTTTCCTAAATCTTCAGCCTCAGCCAATCCACTAAACTTTTGAAATCATAAGATACAACTTCAACGATATGGCTACTAGATTTTTTCACCTAACATGTAAACTTCGCACATTCCTTTTTCCTCATCCGTTACCACGTGGTATTTCTTAAAACAAGAAATTGGTTGGTTGAATGACCCAAATGAATACTCGAAAGCATCATGCAGGCAAGCCTTAACTAAATTCACATGATGACATCTTTGAATGCCCTAATCCTCCGTGTACGCTTCTTGCTATTGGAAATGTATCATAAGTTACTCCATATATTATTTTCAAGGCGGAATCATTGCTCCTCTGAAGCAACCGAGCAGCAAAGGAAGGCAGAGAGTAGTTTGCCGGAATGAGAAAAGAAGGCCTCTCTATAATCATTGTAAGTCCTTAAACTCTCCTACCAATCAACGCATCAAAACCATTTCATCTCAAGATGGTTCTAGTTATCTGAAGTTCTCTTTCACCGAATTGGAATTTTTTCCCCTGCGAAATGGGGAAGCTTGGCCATGACTAACTTGTTGAAGCAAAATTTTGCCTCATGTTCTCTGCTACAAGATGCAAATGGTGGAGGCTTTTTGTTGAGAACATCAAGCCGAAGCAGAGTGCGAGCACTTTAATCAGTGAAGGATTGGAATATCAAGACACGAAGCTGAGGTTACTGGAATTAGTAGAAATGCAGAGACGAAGATCATTGACATGAGTTCGAGCGCAAAGGAAAGAAATACAGCTGGCGATGAACTGGTCAAAGTATAAATGGAAGAGTTGACTTTTCAGTTGTAACTGATGTTAGTTAGTCAGTTATCTCAATCACGTTTAAATAAATAGATGAAAGCGAGAAGAGAGAAGTGTGCTCTCAGATGTAATCTTTCAGTCAAAGCTTCTGCAAACAAAGAATCAATACAGTTTTCTCTTAATCTTCATCCTCTCATCTGTTCTTCTTCGTCTCCTTCATACTCTGTTTTCATCTCAATTCTCTTCATGGTATCAGAGCCATCTCTGAGAGCATAGCGAAATAGCTGCAAGAGTACAAAGATATCCGTTTCCGATCCATGTTAACATCTCGAACTTCATCACAATCAAGCTGAGCGAAGACAATTTCCCGCTTTGGCAAGCACAATTTCACAGGTTTTTGTGAAGTCAAGAGTTATATGGCTTCATCAGTGGAGAAATCTCATTGCCTGCTCAATTTTTACAAGTTTAGGTTGAAGGAAGCGAATCAGAAGTGATCAATCCAGATTATACAGATTGGGTAAGATCTGATCAACTCATCTCGTCTTGGATTAGTGGCGCAGTTTTTCAGACAATGACGTGGAGCGCATTGAGAGTGGGGAGGCGGGAAAGAGTGAAGCGTGGGAAGGGGTGGGATCTACCAAGATAAGTGGCTTAGAATGGCAATGAAGTGAAAGCTGTTGATTATGTTTTGATCTTGTAAATATGAAATGCCTTCAGTTCTCTCTTTTCTTATTCTAGTGTCATCATGAATCCTTCATTAGCATATCAAGCATCCTTTAACAAGTGAAAGCGACGCCTCCTCCATGTATTGTTTCATTTACGCAAAGATCTGAGGATTTAGGCAGAGCAAAGGAAATTAATGCGTTGAAAGAGCAGGCAAAGGACCTTGGACTTACCAGTAGTATCTTGCCTCCGTCCAAATTTCTTTTTCATTTCGTTTTATTTGATTTCTGCCTTATATCTCATATTGGAGACAAGGTTTAGTAACTTTGTGCAACTGGGCTTTGGAAATTTGGATATGGAATGTCTCTGTTGATGGCTCCTCGAGACCACCAATCCTGAGTACTGTCAGGACCCGCCACGCCCCGCCCTTGGGCACGCGACGGTTCCCGATTTCTTTCTCTTTTGGCCAATCAGTTATCGCGACGTCCCAGGCAAGTCGCAGCCTTTTTGAAAACCTCATATTCACAATACTACAAGGAAGCGATACAAAATCAATACTTACAACCCTTCAAGTTTATGCCATCAATATCATCACATACCATCTATAAGCAGCCGTATACTTACAACCACCAAATCGTATACAATTAAATACAACCAACTTCAGCAGACCTCAATACAAGCCTAGGAGGGGTTCACTACCCTTAATAATTATTCCTGTATCGGTCCCGCCTCGATCTACTATTGCTCGATCGGCTCCTCCTTCGGCTCCAGGCTTGGCTCCTGCAATGAACCTGTGGTGGGATGAGATATGGGGATATCTTAGTGAATTGACTCTGACCCAAAATGGGGAAAACCACTGCCCTAGGGTCCCTATCGTCCGTTCCCACCATCAATGATCATCTCAATTTCTCTTCCATTATTCGACTCTCGCCTAGAGTTCAACTGTTTCTAACCCTTTCAAGAAAACCCGAAACTCTCCAGTTCCTTTCCTCTATTTTCTATTTATGAGTCAACCGGCTCGTGACCGGGACTTGGCACTAAAGCCAACAAACCAGTCAGTCACGATCCTCATACATTACACGATCAAATAAATACATAAATAAATAACAATTTTTTAAATAAGTAAATTACATAATTAAATAAGTAATAGGACCGTTCACGACCGGTCTACACCTTAACTCAACCCATCCGGCTCATTGCAAATTTTCAATTCAATCGTTTCCTCGATTTCCCCTAACCATCGATTGGCTCATCGACCGCCCATCTGTCCATTCCAGTGCCAACTCCATGGCATAATTGGTTGATACAAAACCAATCTTAACCATTCAATTCTCCAATCAAGCCAATGTCAAGTCCATGGCACGCCATTTCGATCCACCATTCGCACAATCCATTCGACCATTCGATTTATTCGTAAAGAAATAAATTACAAATAAAATAATTAACAACTATAATTAAATAAATAAATTGTAATTTAAATGAATAAAGAACGATAATAAAATAAATAACAAATGGATAAATTGTGTGGTAATTAAATAATCAAGACCGTTCATAACTGATCTGTAACCAAACGGTTCGGGTCGGGTCGAGGGCAGGTTTCCCCGGTCAGATTTTTGGACCGGCTGACCTCCTGTCGCTTAGGTGCTCGATTCTCCCTCCTCAGGCCGAATTAGAACTGGAGACTAGTTGGGCTTCAAAGAGGACTCAGAGACGGTTCCAACGGTGGTGGTGGCGTCTCCAACGGTGGCCGAAGCTGGAAGAAATCAGCCTTCGATGTTGGTGGTCGAACTGCAGAAAATTTCGGGAAAAAGAGGGGCAAGGATCGAGCCTCAATCCGTGAGTTCTTGACCAAATTAGTTGAAACCAAGCCTAGATCTAAGTCAAGGGGGCACCCAGGAATCTATTGGTGCCAACAATTTCAAGTGGCAGGGCCGAAATGGCCGGAATTTCAGATCTAGGGTTCTAGGGTTCGGTTTGGGGCAAATCCCAATCTAGACCAAAAATCATCCAATCTAAGTGAAATTAATCCGAACAAAAGCCATAAATGAGTTCTCGGAACTCCCAAGGACAGATTACATGCAATGGTTTGAGCCTTAGGTGGAAGATTTGGAAGAAATCGCGAAGAAGAAGTTCGGTTCAGCTTACCGTGAACAGGGGCGAGGCTGACCGCGAAGCCTTCTTTCGGGGGCCACCGGTGGCGTTACGGGCAGAGGCGGAGGCAACGATTGGTTGGGGCTCAAACTATGAGTCGAGAGGAAGCCGTGAGAGCTGGAATCGCGCGAAATGGACCTCGGCGCAGGAAGTTATCGCGCGTTGCAGATGGCTACGCGAGCAGCTAGGGGGGTGAGAAGATCCAACGGTGGAGGGGAAGAACGAGGTCGCCGTCGCATCCAATGGTCCTCCATCGGTCGAGGCCTGCTCAAAGGGGTCGCCTAGGCTAGCGGCTGTCCTTGCTGGCGACTAGCTGGTTGTAGCTCGTCGATGGGACGGCCTACGCGTGCGTGTCTCCCACGTGCTCGTTGAAATGCCTAAAATGCCGAAGAAGAAGAGAAGGGAAGGATGAGCTCTCGCGTGGGCCAAGCCGGGTTCGGGCTGGTCTAGGCCGGTTCGCGCGTGCCCCAGACCGGTCCGACCGGTCACGGTTGACCGTTGACCAAAAAGTTAACTTTGGAAATTTTTCTAAAAACACCCTTGGGCCCAAAATTCACTTCTTTTGGGGTCAAAATGCAATTATCTAAAAGTTGGGGGGGACCAAAATGCAATTTTCGGAGTCTGAAATCGGCCGAGATGACTTTTCACAATTTAATCCGGGACACTCCCGGGGCCGACGGGTCACTACTCTACCGCAAAGGTAGGCATAACCAACGTAATTTTGCCTCTGTAGACTAATTAGTGTTGACGCAAATAAATAACTTTTGAGGGGATAAGTTACTCGTGGCCGGTTCAAATGACATAAAGTATTGGGTGCTGCAACATGTTAAGCAAAGTCATTACTTGCAGGGTCTTGATAAAAAAAGATGTGTTAGAGTAATTAAATATTAACACGCGCTAATATCTAACAAATTAAGTTTTTAGAGCAATTGACAGTGGCCCTACAAAATCTTACATGGTATCAGAGCAAGACGCCATGATATTGAATCTTTTCAGGCTCCTATTGTAATAGCCCGATTTTTGTCCAATTCAGGGTCCAATAATTGTAATTTCGGGTTTGATTTGTGGCCCAATGGCCTTGGGAGTCCCCTGAACTAACTCATGAATTTTATTTTTGCATGGTCCTTGAAATTTCGTTAATCGCAAAAAGGACCCCAAACTTTTAGATAATTGCAATTTGGCATGACACGGTTAAGGCTGATGTAAATAACTTTTGGGACTAAAATTTTATAAATATTTATATAAATTTCAGATATTTTATTTTTCCTTTTTCTATAGTATTCTACTTCCTCATAAGTGGGCGAGGCCTCAGCGATGGCTGGTGACCCTTGCCGACCACGGGGGAGCTAACCTCACCAAATTTGTGCAAAATGGTTAGCAAGTACCATGATGCCATCACCCCGCCAGATCTATGCGAGGCACATTGTGGCCAGCAAGGGCTATGCGATCAACAAGGGTGTAATAGCCCTCAGTAACTCGTGAGCCCAATGTCCCATTGGCCGAGGAAGAAGAATGAAAAAACAAAAAAGTAAAAATTCTTATATAATGTTGTTAGAAAAGTTTAAAAAAATGTAAAAATTGTCCACGTCACCTTGTGTCATGTCACATAAAAGAAGCTATGGAAAATTGCCAAAAAAATCACAAACTTTCACTATTAATACCAATTTAGTCAGTAACCTTTTTTTTAAGCCAATTCAATTCTAAACTTTTTCTCCTTTACCATTTAAGTCCTTCCGGCGGATTTTTGGCTATAAAATGCCTACATGGCAACGACCGAACCTTACTGACGATGATGTGGCGATGACAGGGCAACACATGGCGATATGTGGCGACAAACGTTTTTCTTCTTTTTTTTTTCTTCTCTTTTCTTGCTTTGGCCGCTTCAAAGGTCAGCGAAGCCCTCACTAGCAACAAGCGAGGCAGCAGGGTCTTGGGAGGCCACCCTCACCCAACCTTGCCCAGATCTGGGTAGCGCAACCTCACCCAACCCAGATTTGGGTTGGGCCGGACTCGCCCGGTGCTCACCGACCGTTGGCAAGGCCGACCCCGCCCAAATATGGGCGAAGAAGGCCTCACCCGGCCCTCGTCAGTGACAGGTGAGGGCGATTGCAGCCTCCGCAACCCCCACCACCCTCACCCTTCGCCGCCCTTTAGAGTGGCCAGAGCAAGAAAAGAGAAGAAAAAAGTTTATCGCCATGTGTTGCCCCGTCGTCGCCATGTCATCGCCAGCGAGGTCCGATCATCACCACGTAGGCATTTTCCGGTCAAAATTCGTCGGAAAGACTTAAATGGCAAAGGTGAAAAATGTTTAGGACTAAATTGACTTAAAAAAAAAAAAAGGTTGATGACTGAATCGGCATAAGTGGTAAATGTTTATAACTTTTTTGGCAATTTTTCCTAAAAAGCTAACAACCACATCATTGATTTTTGGTCAAAATTAATCAAAAGTATTTGTTGACAAATTTTCAAATAGTTTAGAATTAAAGTAGTGAAATTAATAAGTATGGAGCTAAATTAGCATATGTAAAATAAATTTATAACCTTTTTTGGTTGTTTTGTCAAAAGTGGAGATTCTACATGTGCTATAGAAGCCCTAAGCGTTTTGGTTGTGTTTATCGATTTGTTTTTTTTTTTTTTGCGCCCCCCCCCCCCCCTTCGGGTTGTGTTGTGTTTGTTGATTGAGTACTAGATAGCCAATTGACACTAAGCCTCGTTGGAAAACATGCATCGAGTACTCATAACCTGCTGGTGACATTTACTTGTTACGAAATCATGTCTTCTAGTTTTCACAAAATTAAGCATTATTTTGAAAATACTCAAGGAGTAAAATGCATAAGTTTCGTTGAAAATTTAGTGAGAAACTTGATTACGAGATATGGGAAAATAGAATCAAACTTCATGTCATTACCTTATGTGACTCAAGAAAAGATCAAAATCATATACTTTAGGATTTTCCTATCTGCTTAGATAAACTCTTAGGCTCTATTTCTTAATTAGTTTTCCTAATCAAGTTCATCACTCAATGATTGTTGAGAGTCATATGTTTCATATTTTACTGTTGTTAAAAGGATCCTTTATTCCAAAAGAGTTTTGTTAAACATCTACAACTCGGTTGACTAGAAATAGTACGTTTAGGACTTAATTTAACAATCTGCCCAAATATTAGTACTTTATCACATTTATTTTCTCACAATTGTGTAGTAACTAAAAGAAGAAAAGTAACTCTCTACGTATCTGCTATCTAGTCTTTTGCAGTTGCCTTATTTATTTTGTTTCTACTCTATTAAATAAATTCAGAAAATGCAGGGTGAAAATACCCATGAATAAACTCAATTTTGATATTAATTTCAACTTAAATCCATCGAGGATGCTCAAAATTAACAAGACAAGCTCAGCCTTGTCGTTTTTGCACATTCATTCATACATAGATATGGAAGGCTTATTATTTTTATTCATCAATATCTGTATTTACGACTGTTTTAATGATAAAAATGCGAAATCATACACCACGAGCAAGCAAAAATCTCAAACCAATAGAATAATTAGTCAGATGCCAATTAAACAAACAAGTACAGATCCATAAACAAATATAAGTCGGTTTCTACAAATACCACAAAAAATTTCTACAGAGCGGCCCTCAACATGAGCATTAGACTCTGAGTTCGACACTACTAAAGCCAATGTCCTCCTCCGTCAAACGGCTGTCAAACTTGGTGCCAAAGAAGATATGTGTCCGTATTGAAATGTCAGTCGAGGATGGCGTTGATGGGGGAGATGGAGAGCGTGGAAGAGTAAACCCTATGCGTTTGGTCGTCCGGATTTCTGAACGGGATAGGACTGGATAGGATAGGATAAGAAATCCTCAGATTTCTTCATATACCATCCGATGTTTGGTGACCTTCGGATTTAAAGTCGGATATCCTCATATCCTATCAAATCTACTGTTTGGTTTTAAAGTGGGATATCCCCGTATCTTATCAAATCTATCATTTGATTTACTGCAAAGTTAAATTAGGAACGATATAAAATTACGTTAACGAACTTTTTAACTTACGAAAAACTCCAAATTCGCTTGGTCGAAGTTAAATTAGGAACGATATAAAATTACGTTAACAAAGTTAAAATTAGGAACGATATAAAATCACCTTAACAAACTTTTTAACTTTTTAACTTACTGAATTGGTTATTTCTAACAGATTTTTCGTGTTGATGAACAAGTTTATCTACGTTAATGACATCATTTTGCAATTTTTCTTTTAAAATAGATTGGAAAGATCATAATCGAGAGTAAGTCAAATTATAGAAGAATTGTCCTAAAAGTCTTAAATTTATTGTAGGAAAGCCAATTCGGTTGTAAAATTTCCAATCGAACCAATTCAATTTTAAACATTTTTATAATTTGTTAATTTAATCATGGACTTTTCAATCGTAACAATTTAATCGTAAACTTTTTTGATAATTAGACGATGTAATTATTACGACATCCAAATGATAAGTTTGGACTAAATCGGTAAATTTTCAAAATATTTATAACTAAACTAACAAATTGTCAACATAATTAAAGCTCAATTTGATTTGAGCTAAACTAACAAATTGTAATTATTCCATAAAAACAAGAATCGTTTGTAAAAAGATTATGAAACTTCAGACAAAACCCACGATGCCAAGCATATAACTAACCTCACATCCGTCGAAAATTTGTCGCTTTTCGTAAGATAGAGAAAAAGAGAGATAAAACATGATTATTTACCTTCGAAAATTCGACGATTTCGTAAAATTGCGATCTAAATCAAAGAATTCTCGAGGAGAAAGATTCGACGTTAATGCTTTGGAAACGGAAGAGTGAAAGTCGTATATGGGTGAACGATGGAGAAAGAAAAAAGAAAAAAGTCGTAAGGTTTTCTACTTCGGATAAGAGAAATCCTATCCGACCTTATCTCACCCCTCCCCTCGGATTTTTTTATCCGGGCTATATCCCTTCTATATCCCACCTTATCCTATCATATGCAGCTACCAAACATAGGATATGATAAAATATATCCTATCCTGGTTTTTATCCGGTCTACCAAACGCAGCCTAAGTCACCACCAAAAAGACGGTCTTCCTGCTCCCATATTCCTCTTTTCTTTAAAGAGAATTACGGACTAGTGGGACCCCATCATAAGCACAGACGCGGATGCCACTGACTAATCCAAAAAGGAAAATTAACAAATCATGTCGGCATATGTCAATAAAATCAAACATAAATGATCAATTTAATACAACGGATGACACTTCTTTTCATATTTTGTTGTATTTATACTGAGCACGAGCTTAAAGGACCTGATGGCATGGTCTCAAGCAATTTTTTTCCCTAACCGGCAGTCCATAGAGGGTGAAGAATAGTTGCTCACCGTGTGGAATAGGGCATACTTGGGAAGAAGTCACTTATCTCTCTAATGAATGAGTGGTCCATATGCGAGTGCCATCCACATTTTGTTGTATTCAACGAGTAAGTGGTCCATATGTCTCATCTAAAATTGCCCGTTGTGTACGTGAATATATTCCATGACTAATGCTGTAATTGTCCTTTCAAATTTAAGATCATGAAAGCATTTCATTCATATAGCAAATTCTATTTAATTAAGTTTTGTTATGTTATATTTAAGTTAGTTTGACTAAAGCTAAAAGGGAAAAATACTAAATACTCATTTTTCAAGATTTTCTCATTGTACGATGAGTTCAAACTGAACACTCCGTAATATCTCTGGGTCACTTATAATAATACCCTAAAGAGATAACCAAAAAATTCTCTTTATTTCCTCTTTTCAAAATATTATCTTTCTGATCAATGACAATTGCTTCCTTCTAAATAACAAATACATGCTATTAACTTACCTAAGATTATTTGCCCAACTATCCATATTCCTTACTTAAAGGATGTGTTGATCTATTGTGTAATTTATAGCTTAATATATATTTTTAATCCGGAAGTGTCAATCTTTATATAACATCATATCAAGTACGATATTCGAGATTAGTGATGGGGAGAGAGCAAGTAGAGTGGCATCTGATAGATATTATTCTGGAGGATTTATGATTGAGCGCCATGGCAAGTCTCCTCCATTGCGTTGCACTTTTTTCCTTGGAAAGGCCACAGAAATTCCCCACAATGAAAAATCCTTCCATCATCAATTCTAATCAAATACACTCCGAGAGGCGCGCGCGCACACATATCCATTGATTTCACTTCACATTCTAAAGATGTTGGAAGTCCGTCGTGTTGCATTTTTTCTAGGAAGGGCTTGAGAAATTAAAAGTTATTCTATCGTTTAAAAAAAAGAATATATAATTTGAGTTGTTATTACGTTACACTCCTCATTGATTGATTACTATGAATATCATACCCATTATTTGCTGTTTTATAGACCAGATTTGTGGAAATTAGGGTACTAGACTACCAAATCCCATTTCCCTCATCTTCTTAAAGGAAAAGTCATAGCCATGGTGGGGATATCATCATAAGCGTGGTGGAGATTCCTTGATATTAACTTGCGACGAACTTGAAACATGGGGGACTAAATAAGTCGAAGGGACGGCAGTTCCTTTCAAATGTTGTTCAATTCAGCGAGAAAGGACTTCTCATCTATAATTCCACGAAGGTCCAATGCTTGTAATGATCTTTTTAAACTCAACATAATTCATATTTTACGTCCTATTTATTTGAGTAAATTATGTTATACATAGGTTGCGTTTCCGATAAAAATTTAGAGGGAATTACATCAAATACTTTTTTTTTCAAATTAAACTTTCTAATTGAAAATTTCTCGTTGGGCAAAGAGTTCAAAACCAAACATTTTGTAATGGTGGTTGTCCTCTTTTAGTGATGCCTAGAAAGTTTTTTTTTTCCCTCTTTTCAAAGTATTGTCTTTCTTGACAATGACAATTCATTTCCCTCAATATAAAAATTATATGCTACTAACTTGCATAAAATTGCTTGTTAAATTATCTACATATATTCCTTCATTCGATGATATGTTAACCAATTGTGTAATCGATAACTTGATACTAAAGGTTCTCAAAATGCAATTTATGTGGTATAGGAGAACTAAGCATTTTGACTTTTTCTTGATCGAGTCTTATCACATCAATTGATTCCTCTTCAAGTTTCAAGTCATGGGAAGTCTCTTTTCATCGCGATGTGTTATTTCTTGGAAGGGCCCAAGAAATTTCCCACATTTAAAATTTTTTCTTTCATTCCATAAAAGAAAATATATTATTTGAAATAATTCCACTACAAGTTCTAATTTATTGTTACACAAGAACATCAATGACAAGAGATAAAAGAAATCATAATCCTTTATTCTATATTTTATGGGCCAGATTGTGGAAAATAAGGCTACTAGACTACAAAGTCCATCTTCTCATTTCAAGGGCCAGCGCTTTCATTCACATTTTGTTCTATTCAATGGGTGAGAACTCCATTTGTCCATATCAAATTGCCCGCGGTGTACGTAAATGATCTTTTCAAATTTAAGATAAAGAAGTCATTTCATCGATTTGATTCATATATTTAATCAAGTAATAGATGTTATGTATCAGTTACTAGAATAAAAATTCAAGGGAAAAATAGTAAGTCAAGATGACAGTTTCTAAGATAAAATTGTATCATTGCCCAAATAGCTCAAATCAAACATTTCATAACATGTGTAAGAACATTTGTAGTAGAACAAAAAAAATCTTTTTTTTTCTTTTTTTATTGCTCTTTTCAAAGTATTATCTTTCTTGCAAGATAGTCATATTTCCATTTAAGTAAGATTTTGATGTGGCCCAAGTCAGGCTACTTGACCAATAGGATCGGGAGAGTGATTTCACATGCGAGCAGAAATTTTAATTCTGCGCCCCTTCACAGAAATAGCCATAACTTCCTCGATACATATCGGATCAAGCTGATTCTAAGACCAAAAGAACAAAGACTTCTAGATCTACAACTTTTATGTTTTGGGTTTTCTAAAATAACCATGGTTGGATGGTCGAATTTGGGTTGGAAACGGACAAAAAATAATGAATAGAATGAGACAAGATAAAAACTTCATTGGTTGCTCTACTACGCCTCCAAGGAAGTTGAGGGAGCACCGATTCTTCTAGATCAATGGCTGCAACTCTTCAAGGATGCAGACTTTGGAAAGCTCCGACTCTTCAAGGAAGGAGTGAAAACTCTTCTAGATTTTCAAGAGTACGAACTCTACAAGGTTCACGATATTTGCTTAAAAGCAAAATTTTCATTCATCAAAAGTACTCTGTCTTTTTACAAGGAATTAGAAGGCTTATATCATCAAAGAGATGAAGATAGAGCATGGTTAAAAAAATAAAGACAGAACGTTGAAAATAACAAGTCAAAACCCAAACACTTAAAAGCACTTAAGAATTTGAAACTATTGAATTATGTCTCAAGTTTGAATTTGGAAAACGTTTTATCAACCAAATTTGTTGATAAAGATTTCTCAAGAAGCCTATCCTTTCTTGAACTCTTTAGAGTTGCACAAAAGAGGAAACAAATAAAGAAAGTTATCTTATGTATTTGTGTAAATAAAGAAAGATCACCCACAGATTGTAAAAGAGGAAATCATGGGATTTCCTTTATACTAAAAGTGAGCCCAAGGTGAATTAAACAAGGGAATAAGGATTCTGCCTTACCCTTGTGTAGTTAGTGGTCAACGTAAAAAAGGAGACCAACATGGGGCCCTCCAGAAGAATAAAAGGAAAAGAAAGAAGGGTTTCTTTCTTGGATTTTTCCCCTGAGCCGCACAAAGGAGCCCACGCACAGGAGAATTCTGCGAAGAAGAAGTCGCTCGCTCTGAAAGAAAGAGAGAGAGTTGTACGAGAGAAAACGCGACAAAGGGGCTATTTGTGTCCAAGTGAAGGTGTGCGTAGCCGCTCGGATGCTTCATGAGTTGATTTATTAGTTTACTCGATTGTGTTGTTTCTTGTAAATACTTGAGATTGGATATAATCAAGATACGGGAAACACAAGCGTATTGAGCGATTGTAAATCCAATTATCCAATTATAGTGAATTGTTCTTACTAGCTCTCTCTGTGGACGTAGGTACCGACATTTGGACCGAACCACGTAAATTTTCGGTGTCCTTATCGTTCTTTGTTATTTCTCTATACTTTACGCGTTGATGTAAATTGCAAGATCCTAGTTAGTTTTTCCGCATTAATTCACAACAATTGGTATCAGAGCCAGGTTCATGTTAGATATTTTGAATTGTGATTTGAGGCTTTGTTCGCTTGTCTAATTATTATCTGGATATCTTGTGATTGTAATTATGTCTAGGGTGAAAGCTGAAATTGAGAGGTTTAATGGGAGGAACAACTTTGGGTTGTGGAGTCTCAAGATAGAGGTGTTATTGACAACTCTGAGTTTGGCAAAAGCATTGGAGGGCAAGGATAAGTTGCCCGATTCAATGGAAGATTCTAATAAGGATGTGTTGATAAGGAAAGCTAGGAGTCAAATCATGTTGAATTTATCAGATGAAGTGTTAATAGAGGTAGGCCAAGAGAAGGATGCCGTAGCGTTGTGGGCAAAACTTCAGGCACTCTATGTAAAGAAAGGTTTGAACAATCGCGTATACTTGTTGAAGAGGATGTTCTAGTTCAGATATACTGAAGGTACATCTATTAGAACCCACTTAGATGAATTTAATAAACTCAGAAGAACGTCGATAAGGTACTTGATAATGAAGAGCAGGGCATGATGTTGCTAACTTCTTTACTAGAGTCATGGGAGCACTTTTCTTATTCATTATTGCATGGGCGTACTAAGATTTCCTCGGAAGAGGTAAAGTCCACCTTGTTTTCTAAAGAGTGGCAGAGAAAGTTGCGAGATGACGGTCTAGCGCAAGATGTAGCGCAATGATGGTGATTCGATGTAGAGAGCAATATCGAGGGCCTAGTAACAACAGAGACAAAAGCAGATCAAAATCACAACGCGTGAAGTGTTTTGAGTGTCACGAGAAAGGGCACATCATGAGAGATTGTCCAAATAGGAGTAAAGTTGACAAGTAGAATGTCACAAATTGTAACATTCCGCTCCCGGACTATTTTTAAAGCCAAATTAGGCGAATTTACAAATTGTCAATGGTCTATTAGTTCCCGGGAATTTTCCAGATTAGACCGCAAGTATTAAATTAAGGCGATTTTGAATTTCTTGAATTCACGTTTTAGGCTCCTGAGACTTGATTAATTGCATGTTGGCCCAAAATGGGATGAATTTTGGGCCTAGGGGCCCAAAATGGAAGAGTTGACCTGTGGTCAATGGTCAACCGGCCTAGAACCGGTCAAAACATGAAGAAGACCGGTCGATTCTCCCATGGACCGGGTTTGACCATGGAAGCCACGGTCTGACTGCGAGAGAGAGACCGATCTGAACGTAAGAGAACCGGTCGGACCATGGTATAACCGGTCCAATCGTGAGGAGGGCCAGTTCGACCGTGTGAGGAATCGGTCCGACCGCTTGAACCGGCTCATGGGCCACCTTCTCTCTCTTGTGCATTTCGCCGAACGGGTTGGGGACGCGTGGCTGGAGAGCTGGATCACGAACATTGGGCGGCCAACAGCTGGGGGGGAAAGCTTCCAGCTATCCCCAGCGCAAGCCACCGTGCTCGCCAACCAATGAGAGGCCACCGTTTGCCTCGGCGAGCCCCATTTCTTCCACCGGCGTCGCCCTCTCCGTTTTCTCTCCCAGGATGAGCTCCTTCGTTCGGACGGCGATTCCTCTCAGCTCCGGTGATCATTTGGCACGAGTTGGGTACCGTTGGGAAGCTCTTAGAGCCAGCTTCCACCCCCGAGCATCTGTCGTCATCGACTCAGCCGGAAACGCCGCCGGTAGCCCCCGAAAAGCCGGCCCAGGGCTCGAGTTTCTGCCCTGCTTGGGCCGAGGCTCTCCTCCAGCCGCCGTTGCCATTCCGGCCATTTCCAGCCACCGCCGATGGCATCAACTGACTCGTGGGAGTCTGGGGAGTAAGTATTAAAACTTTGATTTAGTTAATTTAGGTTGTATTGAATGAATCGAAGTGTTGTTCGAATTGTGCCCTAAATCGGGCTCCGACTAACCCGCGCTGCTGTCGCCGCTCCAGGGCCACCCAGCCGCCGTCCACGGCCTCGTTGGCCAGCCAAGGGGTCCTAGAGGCGAGCTCGACCATCGCCGAGCAATGGGTGGCCGTCCGACGGCTTGGTCGGCGTCCGACCAGCTTGGCCAGAGCTGGTTCGGCCCTAGACAGGTCTGGCTAGAGCTGATCCGACCACCACCGGCCTCTGTGGCCCCACCCATGGACTGGGCTGGCCTCCCACAGTCCTGAGTGACCTCCGAGAGGCTCGCTGGAGCTTCGCCGGCGCCGGCGAGCCCTCGGGGTCCACTGGAGCTGTCTAGACATTCCTCATGGGCTGAACAACGCGTGTATGGCGTCGGATTGGAGATCGGACAACCACGTCAAGTCCGGGCACGACCGGAAGTGCCGGCATCGCATTGCGACGACCCGCCGCCATTGACCGCCAGATCATGAAATTCGAGGAGGGATCACGTACCCATGGAAGGAGCCACTGGAAATAAAGGACGACAAAGGAAGGCCGAGTCGACCAGTCGGCAGCAATTGGATAAGGGCAAAGGAAAATGGTCTATGGATTGCGGCTTAGAGGAAGTGGCGTCAATGTTTTAAATTTTTGAAACGATATTGTAATCGACATTCATGTAAAATGGGAGAATGAGGTAAAGTATTTTAATTACCTTGCTTCTGTTGTAGAACTCTGATTTACCAAGGAAAATATTGAAAGAAATATCGATGATTTGTGACATGCCTAAAGGTCAAGGCGTGACAGTGGTATGGATTGATTTGGTTTCAGAGCAAGGTTTAGGATTTAATCCCGATTGAAGCTTGGAGTGATAAGGTTGAATTGTGCTTATCGGAAGAATGAATTAGATAAATTATGAGTTAGTTGAGTCCACTTTGGAAGTAGTGGAGGAAAATAAATATATAAATTTGAGCATATACTCAATTAGTAGTTGTTAGAATTCAAATAATAAGGTTAGATTCTAAAGACCTTATTGAATCGTTTATCACAAAGATAAGCCATTGATGAAGCTTGGAATGATAGGGTATGATGTTAAGTACGTATTTAACAGGTGGATATTGAGGTTCAAGGACAAGTGTAATTTTAGTAATGGTTTAATGATTTTACTAGATCGATTATTGAAATATATATAATTAAGCTCTATCAGAGCTTAAATTGATATGTTTGATTGGAATTGAATAGAAAGGCAAGTTGGAAACTTGCTATACTGTTAGTGACGACTACTAGTCAAAATTTTGAAGATTTAAGTAAATGTTTAATTGTTGGTGGTTATTGCGACTCGAAGAAGGAATGGTGATTTAGAGATGGCTTAATGACATTACCCGGGTGCTTATTAAAACAGAGATAAGTCTCTAGTACAATTTGAGTCGATATAATTGAATTTCATAATTTGGAAGAGGAAGAACAAATAAGAGATTGTTTTACTATCTCTGCTTATTATTATTTTATATATAAAGAGAGTAGAAGAGACAATGGGGCTTAAACTAAAGGTCATGTTAGGCCTTTAGACAATTATCCCTAGGATTGGCGTCAATTATCTTATCATGTTGACACGGTAAGTCGGATAGTGGATCCCTTAGTGATGGGAGGACCAATGCCACTAGATTATGGTATGTGAAAATATATATATCATTGCGTATTGCGTATTGGCTGGGAACCATTTATGGGTGTTGGCGTGTATGTGTATCGCACGCTGAAGGTGAGTATGCGTATCGCTTACCTCGAAAGTTATTAGTGTGTTAACGTGTATACGTATCACACGTCAGTGGCAAGTAGGCGTATCGCTTGCCTTGATAACTACTAGTTATAAGCGTGTATGTGTTATCGCACGCATGAGGCTTGTAGGTGTTATCGCATGCCTCGGTACTTTTATGTATGACGTGTATGAGTTACCACACGTCATAAATTCATACGCATATCGTTGTCTTAGTAATTTATTTGTTGAAAAAAAAAGGAGAGAGAGGCTTGATTTGTACCATTCGTTTCCACTATATTGTGGATAATAAAGATTTCAAAAGCCTATCGAATAATACTCTGAGTTGGCAGTTGGTTATGAGATTGTTAAATTGTTGACTAAGCATTATGTTAGTCAAACCTGTGCGCTGGTGGTATCGCCAAGTGGTAAGAGCGCTAACCACTATTCGTATAATGGTCGATACCTAGCAAAGTATCGGTGGTAATTTTGTTTGAGTACCTACATGGGACTCGAATGTCATTGGTTGACTACATGGAAGTTTAGCATAGAGGTCTGCCGATGTGTCGAAATACCACAGTACTGGGCGGGTACTCATTACATGTAAGGTCATAATAGATTGATGTAATATGATCAGTAAACAAATACAAGTGGTGTCTAGCACACAGAAGGGTGGAACTGATTGAAGATCAGAGATCTCTAAGGAGAAAGGTAATCATCGAATACTCTAGCGTGACAACTAATGATTTGTAAATAATAGAAGTGTTTTGCAAGTCTTGAGGGTGGAAACCCCGTGAGCCTAAAACCATGAACGCCATTTTTGCAGTTGTTATTGCTGTAGTGAGTGCTGATATAAATATATCATTGAACATTGCCCTCGTTCGACAATTAGGTGGGGAAGTTTGAAAATGACGCTTCAATAGACCGTTAAAAGGAGCAATCTAGAAGTTGTTAACAGTCGAGGTCACTAGTTGAAATATAATGCCAGTGATATGATGCATCGACATAAGTGAAACGATGTTAACATGAATTAATGAAGGGAAGCGTAGAGGGTGATTCCTCATAGAGAAGTCCGATAGACTTGAGAACGCTCTCCCATAAGTGTTTTAACGAGGACTAATTCTCGAATACGATTGGAGGGCGGCATATAGTTAAATTTTTAAGATTTCACCAGAGATTGACTATCAGCGAGAGATTATTGGAGCACTTTGAAATTACCGTAAGATCAAGGAGGATCTTATGGATCGGACGAATGGATTGTGTAATGAGCTGAAGTTTGATGTCGAAAGCCAATCGGCATTATTAACAGTTCATGCTTATCAAGGCTAATCCGTTGAATCTTGATAATCGAAGGATGCATAACATAGAAGAGACGCCTTGGAACCGCGATTTAATCGCAAGTTGAGACACTTATTAACTGAAATGTCGATGTAGAGAATTGAGAATTGTAAGGTTGATGATCTGCCTAAATACTTAATATTGTCATTGACAACGAAGTTCTAAATCTGGTTTGTGTCTCTAGAAGTCTGAGGGTTGTGATCGAAGTAGTTGAAAAGATCACATGTGGAGAGTCCAAGCGGTTATTAGAGTGCATAAAGAAACCAATAGAGAAACATCATGAGGTGACGCAAAATGAATCTCAATTCACAGAAGTATACGCAGTGTTTTGAATCGAGGTCTGGAATTCGAAAATAAATGTTGCTAATGCCCCTATGTCGGCGCATAGTAGTACTGAAGTTAACGTGGAGTCATCTATTTGATTAATGCAACATGGTTCGCTAATTTGGCTCAGTACGTATAGGTTTGTTGGATGTTATTATTCGTGTTAGACTCGTTTGAATGATAATGTTGTTGATTGTGGAATGTAAAGAAAGTGAATTAGTGAATGATATGAAAGTGGGAAAAAAAAGTTTGACTGTAATCATAATATTTGATTTGATATAATGTGCTGTGGTGATCAGCATGAACCAATTGTGAAAGTAGAGAATCGAGGCCAACTGTTTCCCTGAGTTTGCATAAATATGACAATAGGACAAATTAAGTAGTAGATTGTAAGGCCATTGAGAGTGGTGCCAAGTATCTTAAATTGCATTTCTCGAGTCAGGAGCGTTACTCGAAAGGGGTGATAAATCTTTAGGAGTTTTAAAAAAAAAAAAAAAAGAGAACCGCCAAGTTAACCTCGAAAGGAGGGATTGAGTTGATGAACGAAGTTGTAATTCCCTAAGGTCTGTTTGATTATGATTGCAATTTTTATGAAGATAATTCTAAGTATAGACATGTCAACAAATAAGACCATCGGGAGAAGACTTGAAGTCTGAGTAGGTCGATTATGTGGAGAACTGTTATAAGAACTAAGGTAGTAATTGACTACCGTTTCAATGTTAATGATTCTATCAAGCTTTTGTGAGAAGGATTTCGCAGTGACATGTCGTACAAAAGACCATGATGCGCCTTATACTAAAGAAAAGATTTCTAATAGAAAAAAGGTGATAGAGTTTGACTTCGGTTTCGAGGAGGTCATTAAGCGTGTTTAATGGCCTACTTGCGAGTGAAATTATGGGTTAGTCGACAATTAAGGCCAAGAAGCCAATGGTTCTTACTTTCCAAAAGATCATTCAAATGAGTGAAAGCTAGAAGGAGAAAACTAATTTGAATAATCCAGTGGAAGATAATATTGAGAATAAGTTAGCAGTGATGGTGTCGTGAAACGGATACTCAGATGGACATATTGATGGGACAAAGAGATTTGACTTAATGTTGGGTTGTATTGGAATTAAGATTCAATTTGGATGAAAAATTTGATTCGGATGTAAGTTCTGAGAAATAAAGTTATGAGGGTAAGTAACATTGATTTAAATGTGGAAGTGATTTGGAAATTGGACAAGACATTAAAAGAGGATTTCCTTTGTTAAAGGAAAGAATTTAATAAAGTTATGAAATTTGAAATATGTGACCATAGATCGTGTAGTACCAAAGGAAGAGCTCAAGGAAACCTAAAGATTGAAGAACTTGCAAGCATGCTGAGGAAATTAGAGACAAAAGTGCTAGGAGAAAAAAAAATTATTATAGGGTGTTAATGCCATTAACCCTATGTTTCCATTGAGGATATTGTAGTCCTGTTCTAGTTACCTTCCGATTACTAAGGACAGGGAGAAAAAAAATATATAAATAAATAAATAGAGCGCCGAATCTAGTTAAGGAAGTTTTGAAGATTGGAAACTTCCTCGAGACTATAAGAACGTGAATAGAGACTGTTGTTGGCCGATTTCGAAGGTTGATGAAAAGTTGTTATAAGAAGATAGGAGTGATTTAGAATAATATCGTACACATGGTCAAGTTTGTAAGATTCTGCCAAAGTTTGATTCGAGAACAATTGAGTGAGATTCATCGGGTGTTCATATGTGAAAGACGGACCTCGAAGTGATTAAATTCACGTTTTAAAACGAAATTAGGAGACAAGAGGAAGGATAGGTGAGTTTGAGAATGGGGGTTGTAAGTTAATAGAGAGACCAATTTAAAAGCGATCGCCGTGAGGCAGGAGTTATAGGGAGTCCGAAAGAAAAAGAAAATGATGTGGAAATGAAAATGAATGACTAATTAAGTTTGTACTTAAGGTAAACCCTGGACGAGAGTGTTGGTGGTAAAAAAGGTCATCTGTTGTGGAGACCAATCAAGATGAACGATCAAAGCAGTTTAATCTTTAAAGGATTAGACAAGATGAATTTCGAGGACGAAATTCTTTTAAGGGGGCAAAATTGTAACATTCTGCTCCCGAACTGTTTTTAAAGCCAAATTAGGCGAATTTACAAATTGTCAATGGTCTATTAGTTCCCGGGAATTTTCCAGATTAGACCGCAAGTATTAAATTAAGGCGATTTTGATTTTTTGGAATTCAAGTTTTAGGCTCCCGAGACTTGATTAATTGCATGTTGGCCCAAAATGGGGTGAATTTTGGGCCTAGGGGCCCAAAATGGAAGAGTTGACCTGTGGTCAACGGTCAACCGGCCTAGAACCGGTCAAACCGCGAAGAAGACCGGTCGATTCTCCCATGGACCGGGTCTGACCGTGGAAGCCACGGTCTGACTGCGAGAGAGAGACCGGTCTGAACGTAAGAGAACCGGTCGGACCATGGTATAACCAGTCCAATCGTGAGGAGGGCCGGTTCGACCGTGTAAGGAACCGGTCCGACCGCCTGAACCGGCTCATGGGCCACCTTCTCTCTCTTGTGCATTTCGCCGAACGGGTTGGGGACGCATGGCCGGAGAGCTGGATCACGAACGTTAGGCGGCCAACAGCTGGGGGGGAAAGCTTCCAGCTGTCCCCAGCGCAAGCCACCGTGCTCGCTGGCCAATGGGAGGCCACCATTTGCCTCGGCGGGCCCCATTTCTTCCACCGGCGTCGCCCTCTCCGTTTTCTCTCCCGGGATGAGCTCCTTCATTCGGACGGCGATTCCTCTTGGCTCCGGTGATCATTTGGCACGAGCTGGGTACCGTTGGGAAGCTCTTGGAGCCAACTTCCACCCCCGAGCATCGTCGCCGTCGACTCAGCCAGAAACGCCGCCGATAGCCCCCAAAAAGCCGGCCCAGGGCTCGAGTTACTGCCCTGCTTGGGCTGAGGCTCTCCTCCGGCCGCCGTTGCCATTCCGGCCCTTTCCAGCCACCGCCGATGGCATCAATTGACTCGTGAGAGTCTGGAGAGTAAATATTAAAACTTTGATTTAGTCAATTTAGGCCGGATTGAACGAATCGAAGTGTTATTTGAATTGTGCCCTAAATCGGGCTCTGACTGACCCGCGCTTCTATCGCTGCTCCAAGGCCACCCAGCCACCGTCCACGGCCTTGTTGGCCAGCCAAGGGGTCCTAGAGGCGAGCTCGACCATCGCCGAGCAATGGGTAGCCGTCTGACGGCTTGGTCGGCGTCCGACCAGCTTGGCCAGAGCTGGTTCGGCCCTGGACAGGTCTGGCCGGAGCTGATTTGACCACCACGGGCCTCCGTGGCCCCACCCATGGACTGGGCTAGCCTCCCACAGTCCTGAGTGACCTCTGGGAGGCTCGCCGGAGCTTCGCCGGCGCCGACGAGCCCCCGGGGTCCACTGGAGCTGTCCAGACATTCCTCACGGGCTGAGCAACGCGTGTATGGCATCGGATTGGAGATCGGACAACCACGTCAAGTCCGGGCACAACCGGAAGTGTCGGCATCACATCGCGACGACCCGCCGCCATTGACCACTAGATCATGAAATTCGAGGAGGGATCACGTACCCATGGAAGGAGTCATTGGAAATAAAGTACGACAAAGGAAGGCCGAGTCGACCAGTCGGCAGCAATTGGATAAGGGCAAAGGAAAATGGTCTATGGATTGCGGCTTAGAGGAAGTGGCGTCGATGTTTTAAATTTTTGAAACGATATTGTAATCAACATTTATGTAAAATGGGAGAATGAGGTAAAGTATTTTAATTACCTTACTTCTGTTGTAGAACTCTGATTTTCCAAGGAAAATATTGAAAGAAATATCGATGATTTGCGACGTGCCTAAAGGTCAGGGAGTGACACAAGTAATGTGGCAAACGTTGTCGATAAGAGCAATAGTGATGCAGAAGCTATTTTAAGTGTGGCTACTACTTCGTTAGAAGACAAATGGGTGCTAGATTCATGGTGTTCTTATCATATGATGCCTCATAAACGCTGGTTTACTATTTACCATACTGCAAACGGTGGTAAAGTTCTTTTGGGAAATAACGTAGCCTGCAAGCTTATGAGGATATGGACAGTTCGTATTCAAATACATGATGGGGTGGTTCACACATTGACAGATGTGAGGCATGTAGCGAAGCTCAAGAAGAACCTTATTTCTCTGGGGACACTCGATGATATCGGGTGTAGGTGCATCGCTGAAGGTGGAGTCCTGAAGATTTCTCGTGGTGCCATGCTAGTGATGAAAGGGAGGAAGGAGAATATTATCTATCATCTACTGGGACAGACCGTGACAGGAGGTGAGTTAGATTCTAACTTGACTCAATTATGGCATATGCGTTTGGGGCACATAAGTGAGACAGGTATAACAATGCTAAGTGATAGAGGTTTGCTGAAAGGTCAGAAGACAAGTAAGTTAGACTTATGTGAGCATTGCATCTTAAGGAAGCAGTGCAGGATTAAGTTTACTACAGGTTTTCATTCGACAAAGCAGCAGTTGAATATATTCATTCAAACATATGGGGCTCGTCTCCAGTTCCATAGAAAGGAGGTGCCCGTTATATGCTGACTTTTATTGACGACTATTTCAAGAAGGTATGGGTATACTTTCTGAAGAACAAGTCTGATGTGTTTGATCGGTTCAAGAATTTTAAGGCATTGATTAATAGTCATATAGACAAATCAAGTGCTTGAGAACCAATAACTGCATGGAGTTCTGCGGTAAAACTTTTACCGAGTTCTGCAAGAAAGAAGGTATTGTAAGACATCGTACAGTACCTAGGACACCACAGCAGAATGGCGTGGCAAAACGAAAGAACAGAACTCTACTTGAGTGGGCTCAGAGTATGCTTTTGCATGCTAGAATCGGCAAGGAACTTTGGGCCGAAGCAATGAACTTGGCGTGTTACCTGGTTAATCGATCTCCATCATATGCTATCGAGTGGAAGACTCCTGAGGAAGTATGGTCGGGGAAATCTATTAATTATTCCAAATTGCGTATATTCTGATGTCCTACGTATGCTCATTCAAGTGATGGTAAGCTTGAGCTGAGGTCAAAGAAGTGCATATTTCTGGGTCATGCATAGGGGGTGAAAGGCTACAGGCTGTGGTGCACTGATCTCAGATCACCCGATTTTATACTCAGTAGAGATGTGATCTTTGACGAGACTATAATGCTTCAACGGAGGAGTTGTGAGACACTACCAGCAGAGCAAACAGATCATGGTGTTAGTAGTAAGGTGGAGTTTCTAGTGGAGACTCCAGAGACCTCAATGGTGATAGAAGTGGAGACTATAGATGAGGCTGCAATTCCTGACATCGGTGATATTGTACAACTAGTAGAACCGCAGCACAATATAGCCAAGAGAAGACAGCGAAGATAAATTAAACCACCGGTAGGTTATGGATATACAGATATTGCTTATGCTTTGATTGTAGGTGACAAGGTGGAGACAAATGAGCCTTTGTCTTACTCGGAGGCGATGGCTAATTATGAGTTGTTGCAGTGGCTAGGGGCTACGCTGAAGAGGCAGTTGAGTGCTGAGTTTAAGATAAAAGATTTAGGTGCTGCAAAGAAAATATTGGGTATGTAGATTTTGCGTGATAGGACTGTAGGAGTTTTACGCAAGAAGATCATGGCACGTTTTATCATGCAGTCAGCAAAATCTGTAAGTACACCTTTAGCGAAGCACTTTATATTTTTAAATAAATTATCACCGCAGGCTGAGGAGGAGGAGGAACATATGTCTCGTGTTCCATATTCTAGTGTCATGGGTAGTATTACGTATGCTATGGTGTGCATTAGGCTTGATATTTCACAAATTGTGAGCGTGGTTAGTCTCTACATGAAACGTCTTGGTAAAGCTCTTTGAGAAGCTGTGAAATTGATCCTCAAATATTTGAAAGGGACAACAGACGTTGGAATAGTATACTTGAGGAACATTGATGGCAGAGAGACCACAGGTTATGTGGATTCTGATCATGTTGGTGACTTGGATGAATACATGGCTTTAGCAAGGCACTCGTTCACACTAGCAGGTGGTGTAGTTAGTTGGAAGGCGTCTTTGCAGGATGATGTTGGCTTGTCGTCGACTGAGGCGAAGTACATGGCACTAACCTTTATAGTGAAAGAAGCAATATGGTTATGGAGTTTGCTTTTGGACTTTGGGTTAGATCAGAAAAGTGTTGATATACATTGTGATAACCAAAGTGCAATATTTCTGGCAAACAATCTAGTTTATCACAAGCTGACGAAACATATCGATGTCAGGTACCACTTCATCCGAGATGTCTTGGAAAAGGATAAGGTTGCTATGAAAAAGATAGCTATAGCAGAGAACCCAGTGGACATGATGACTAAGAATGTTCCTTTGGCGAAGCTCAAGCTTTGCTTGAGCACTATTGGCATATGTGGCGAGTAAGCGCTCGTCGGGGCGTTGGGAGAGTAGCATGGATGATGAGCACTATAGCTTGGCTTCAACCATTGAGCCAATGTGGAGAATTGTTGAATTACGTCTCGAGTTTAAATTCGGATAACATTTTGTCAACCAAATTTGTTGATAAAGATTTCTCAAGAAGCATATCCTTTCTTGAACTCTTTAGAGTTGCACAAAAGAGGTAACAAATCAAGGAAGTTATCTTGTGTATTTGTGCAAATAAAGAAAGATCACCCATAGATTGTAAAAGAGGAAATCATGGGATTTCCTTCATACTAAAAGTGGGCCCAAGGTGAATTAAACAAGGGAAGAAGGATTCTGCCTTACCCTTGCATAGTTAGTGGTCAACGTAAAAAATGAGACCAACGTGGGGCCCTTCAAAAGAACAAATGGAAAAGAAAGAAGGGTTTCTTTCTTGGATTTTTCCCCTGAGCTGCACAAGGAGCCGCACGAAGGATGTGACATCTCTATCCCACATCGCCTAGGGAGGGAGTCCTGGAAGGGTTTATGTAAAGAGGTTCACCCTTATCTATTAACAACGCGTTTTCTCAGATAGACCAAGAAGAACAAAGCCGTGAGGCTGAGGCCGTAACTGGGATGGCAGTGCGTCCATGCCAGTGCGGTAGGGCCCAAAGCGGACAATATTGTTGGTGGTGGGGCTGAGGAGGACATTACAAAGGAGCCCACGGGCAGGACAATTCCGCGAAGAAGAAGCCGCTCGCTCTAAAAGAAAGAGAGAGAGTTGCACGAGAGAAAACGCGACGAAGGGGCTGTTGTGTCCGCGTGAAGGTGTGCGTAGCCACTCGGGTACTTCGTGAGTTGATTTATTAGTTTACTCGATTGAATTGTTTCTTGTAAACACTTGGGATTGGATATAATCTTGATGTGGCAAAACACGAGCGTATTGAGCGATTATAAATCTGATTCTCCGATTATATTGGATTGTTCTTGCTGGTTCTCTTCATGGACGTAGATACCGATATTCAAATTGAATCACGTAAATTTCTGGTGTCCTTATCGTTCCTCATTATTTCTCTATGCTTTACCTGTTGACGTAAATTGCAAGATCCTGGTTAGTTTTTCCGCATTAATTCACAACAGAAACTAGGAAATTAGATAAGAGCATAATGTCTTCATGACTTCCAATTCTTCTTTCAAGCTTTTGGGAAGGGCTCAAGACATCAATACGGCTTCTCGGCCGAATCGACATCCTCATCGGCATTTTACAACTTTATCGATAAGAGGTTTCGCCGAGCTAGAATGTGGGCCGATCTTCTTGGTCGAAAGAGCCAGTCCTCAATACATGCTGCATCAAAATTATATGCTATTAACTTGCATAAGATTAATTTCTTAATTATCTAAATATTTTTGCTAACTGAATGATATGTTAATTTATTAAGCAATCGATAACTCAATGTTTTTTCTTTCAAAGTGTCGACTAAACAATAAAGGGATAATCACACAAAAAAGATAGTCATAAACATATTCTACGAATGACAATCGGTCTTTAACTTTTTAATTTTTCCAATTCTACCCCTTACTTTTTGAGAAATTGTCCATTTAAATTTTCCAATTAAATATGGCTAGAACACAATCAAGTGGATGCTCATTGTACTACAAAACATGATCAACACTCGTGTAAAAAACTTTTATAGCTTTTTTCAAAAATTTCTTGAATTTTTTTCTTTCTTTTTATTTTTACTTGTACTATTCTACGTCCTTGAGAGTTGGCAAGGCCTCACTGATGGCCGAAAACCCTAGAAAAACTTTAGGTGGTCCCACACCACTAAGAGGGGGCCACCTGATCGGCGGGCGCTGTGTGCTCTCTCACAACTCGCGAGTCCCACCAGTTAAGTGCCCCTCCTAAGTGGTTGGGACCATTGGTCCCAGACCACACAATATCTTCTTAGCAACCCTTGCTGACCACAAGTGAGCTCACCTTGCAAAATCTGTGCTAAATAGTTGGCAAGTACCATGTTGCCCTTGCCTCGCTAGATCTATACAAGGGGCATTGTGGCCAGCAAGGGTTGTTGGTGGTCGCCGAGGACTTTCTGGTCAATAAGGGGGGTCACAACCCTCAGCTGCCCATGGCCCTAAGGTGACGTTGGCCTTTATGAAAGAAGAATGGAAAAAAATTATAAACTTTATTAAAACTTTTACAAAAGTTCAAGAAAAGGAAAAAAAATTGTCCATGAATTAGCGACATTGAAAAGTTAAGAATTAAATTAGTATATATACAACAAATTTATGACTTCTTTTTCGTAGTGATGTCAAATATAAAGGTTATACATGTGCTATAGAAACCCTAAGCTTTTTAAGTATGCTTGTTGTTGGTTTTTTTTTTTTTGCCCCCTTTTTTGTTTGTCGATTGAGTAGTAAACATTATAGATAGCCAGTTGACTCTAAGCCTCGTTGGGAAACATGTAATAAGTCCTACTAACCTGCTAGTAACATTTACTCATTACAAAATCATGATGTACATTTTTCATGAAAGCAAGCATTACTTTGACATTACTTAAGTAATAAAATGCATAAGTTTCGATGAAAATTTAAAAGCTAATACCATGAAAAACCCAAAATTTTATCCATTGTGACACATGTCACAAAAAAAATTTTAGGGTAAATGTGTCACGAAAGGTATAGTTTGGGATTTTTTACGTCACAAAAAAAATTAGGGTAAATGTATCACGGTGGATAAAGTTTGAGAATTTTCATGGTATTAACTCAAAATTTAATAAGAAAATTGATTACGAGATATAGGAAAATATAATTAAACTTCATATCATTACTTTATGTGACTCAAGAAAAAAAATCAAAATCATGTACTTTAGGATTTTTCTATCTGTTTAGTTAAATTCTTAGGATTTATTTCTTAATTAGTTTTCATAATCAAGTTCATTACTCAATGATTGTTAAAAGTCATATGTCTTATATTTTAGTGTAGTTAAATGGATGCTTTATTCCAAAAGAGTATAATTGTCCACTTACTAAAGATCACTAGCAATGATATTGGTATGTTTAGGGCTTAATTAACAAACTGCCAAAACATTAGTACTTTATTACATTTATTTTTTACACAATTGTGTGATTAACTAAAAGAAAAAGAGTGACTCTCCATGTCTATGCTATCTATTCTCTGCAATTACCTTATTTATTGTGTTTCCACTCTATTAAATAAAGTCAGAAAAATACAAATCAATTGAGCTAAAAAAAACAAAAATATTAGCATAAACAAATTTCCGAACTTTAAAATCTATGATTTTGTAGGGATAGAAATAATACTCACATGCCTTGATCGGTTTCTAGCCGACTCCCATAGGTTAGTGGAGACTGCTAGAAATATTTTGGATAGTTAAAGAACTTTTAAAATCAAAACGCATAAACGTCACACAAGGTATGGACTTGGGAAAATCCGTGCTTATAAGGAATGAATCGAATCGAATCGAATCAAATTACAATTAGATGATACTTTTATGTCTACTAAGAATACCAATTCGCATTTTTTATGAGAGATACCTCTAAACCAAACTTTATATACCATCTCCCTCCTCGAGGAGGTTCAAGTAGGTAGCCACAAGGTGGTAGATCTCTATAAAGTCAAACTTATGAATTGATTTTTAACTCCAATGGTTGGGATGATCTTGAATCGAATTATGGCTGAGCCAAGGTAAGTTCACTTTGCTTTTAGTCTGACATATATTGATCGGAATTTGTCTTCTAAAGGAAAATGTACTACCGAAAGTTTGATCCCGAAACTTGGTATGACAAGCTTTTTATTGTCATAGGGAAATAATCTGACAGTAGCCTATTTAATGTCTTCCTGTTTTGGGTAACCAACCATACACAGCTCAAGCATATTTAATGTCTTCGTGTTTAATTATTTCTCATGCTAATTCTCGCGACCTTTTCAAAGGTGCATCACCTAAGATTTTATTAATGGATTACTAAGTTTGATGAGCTCTTCCAACACCATGCCAATTTGTGACTTAGGTTAAAGTTCTTATCATGCAAAATTGATTTTACTTGGAGTCACCACTAACCTATTTTTTGGTGGGTCGATTAGAAACTCAAGTAAAATAACAAGGGGTAATCAGTTTCTCAAGCCATCTTGTTCCCCCTCGAAACCGAGAACTGGACTAGTGGGACTGGTTCGTTGATCTATAGGACTGGGAACTGGATCAATTAGTCTTGGGACCAGACCAGACCGGAACAGTCGGTCCAGTTCGATTCCCGAGCGTTCCAAGGAGACCGGGAAATGATCGACACCACCACTATCTCTATCGACTATGGTCATGAGGTGCACCTTCGTCGCTCCTTCATTAAGTGTGTTGTCCCAGAACGCGAGCTCGCCCTTTGATTCATATGCGTGACCCCTTCCCCAGCGAAGAACATGGTCATGTTCATCACCGTGAGATACGTCTCCTCCTCGCAATGGAACGTGTCTTCCACAACCAACCCACCTCCTGTCATGGCGATCGGCTTCCCCAAGGTTCTCTTTTCCTTCTACTGCGCATCTCTTCGAGGGTCTCAGACTCGTGGGCCTTGCTTAAAGTTTCAAGCTTTAAGGCACAGGAAGTGTAGAGAGACCGTTGCTTTGGGCCAAGGTTTGATCTTTTCGGAGGGCAAGATGAGAGAGAGCGAGAGCAAGAGTGAACTATGAAGGGTGTAAATGGGTCATGGAGTCAGCATAAGACAAGGTTGACGTCGAGGGGAAGATATTATATTCTGTTTGCAGGATAGAGAGAGCTTGAACAAGATTACATCATTAATCAGGACAAGGATGAGCCTTTTTTATATTTATTTTTATATTTTTATCTCTAACCGGTCCGGTTCGGTTTGGTCCTCCTTGGAACCGGGAACCGGACCACTTGGACACCGATTCCACTTTTGGGAACTGAGGACCAAACCGACACAACCGGGAATCGGACCAACCTGACTGGTCCGGGCCAGTCTTGACGGTTCCTAGTTCGGGCGGTACAACTTGCTATCCCTAAAAGTACCGGGAGATATACTTTACTCCTATAAACCAGAGACTATGAGTACAATGACTTAATTACACTAGATTACTCTAATACCTTTTCTTCTATTTCAAAAAAAAATGTTTTTGCAGTGAGCTTGAATTGGTTTTAATTAACTGCCTAACATGTGTTGTGATCAATCAAATGCGCACACATTAATGTAAATACAAACAGCAAACAAATATGATCTATCAAAATAAGCTGAATGATTTTTTTTATAATCCTAACATGCAAGTTAACTATTTATGCATGAATGGAGCCTTAAATATTTTTTGGGATTTTCACTTTAGGAAAGAATATAACTAAATGATATCAACACATATAAAATCTCATCGGATATTATCCGCAACACGATAGGATTTTTGTAACCACCAAATCCGTCTAAATTTGAAAAAAAAATGATAAAATCAACGAATCATATATGATCAGATTAATTGACTTTCCGTACGGTCGAGCATGTTATCAGACTATCGATCAATATGCGGATTAGGAAAGTTTCTTGCAGATCAAGCGCGTTAGTCCAAGCATTTCAAAGTTAGGCAAATTATCTATAAAAGAAATTGAATTGATGTAGATTATATATTTTACCTAATTTCCCGGATATTCGGACTATGAATTACAGCAGAGATAGTTGTCGGTGAAGGTGGCCGCGGTAGTGTGACAGTGAGACTCACGAACAGGGTATAACGCGCCCTGATCAATTGAATTAATTGACCGATTCTAGTCTGCGAAAGAAGAGAGAAAAGGGCTACAATGCTTTCGCGCCATTGAGCATACCCAAGGAACATGTGAGAAATTATTAATACTATCTTGATATCATAAAACCACCTTTAACCCATCAGCAGCAGATTCACAACCCCCGATGCAAGTAATCCTCAAAAAACACACGCTGCACGAACTCCTACCAAAATGTTCAGACAAGAAGCTGAATCTGATATATCAAGTATTCCCATAATTGCATGATCCGAATTAAATGTTATAAAAGTGCATCAATTGAGGAACAATCACATTGGCATAAAACAATTGTCACTCGAATGACACGAGTGTGGTATTGCCGCTCCAACAAAATGTATGATGTGTCATAACGCTGAAACGCACTCGAGATAAATCAAAAAAAATTGAACTTCCAAAATTAATTCACAAGAGCGTCCACTCAACAAGGGCCAAATCAATTCAATACCTGATAATCTAGTGTCAGGTCAATTCAAGGAGAGAAGACCACAAGAGGGGGAGAGAGAGCTGAAGATCGTCGGAGTCCGATAGAAACATCTTCTGAAGTATTATCAGGCATCACCTTTTTTCAGGAATGTAATAGGCTTGGACTCCTCAGGGGCCAATTGGTCAAATGCGGCATAGTTTTGCTCTTCATTGTATACATGGCACCCCGTCATGATTGTCTTCATGAGGCGCCAATTCCATGTGGCTTCATTTAAGTATTGTTGATGACATGTAAATCTAAATGAGCAAACTAGCAAATAGGCATTTCTCGACAACACCAAGACGACTGCCAATTTGAGTTTTTAACTTCAAATTACTCCGTTCCAATTCAAGAGGCTCTTACTCATGACAAGGGAAAAAGAAAAAGTAAAACAAAACATGCTCCAAATCATCCTAATCTAGTTGGCCTTCTGAATGCCGGAATAACACATATAATGAAATCCAGCTCACCATTCGCCAGTTTCCTTGTAGAGGCTTGTGAGCTGCACGCAAGTTGTGATGGCATAGAATTTCAACCCAGAACAATAAGAGAAAATCGCAGTGTAACTTTTGATCATTCCACAAAACCTTGCACCCGAAGGTTGTCAGATAAACTTTTAAGACATAGCAATCGACAAAAGCTCTTTCAAATCATGCAGTCAGCTAAGATAGCTAGTTCACCCGTAACAACATCAACTTTATAATAGATTTTATCTTCTTCCACTATAAAAAATGCACAAGCTTCTTGACACACATTTATGAATGGCAATGCCCAGCAATGCTAAATGTGTTAAGTTTAAAGGTACAAGACCCAACTGCCACCACCAATATGTCATTGCTAGTTCATGTACATCTGAGATGCAAGTAAAAGAGAGCAAGTAACGAAGAAACTTGAAGGGTAAGAAAAATATTTATTGCCATTTAGGATAATCGCAGTGGACGGTCCCGTTCAACTGGGCTTGAGCAGCATTCCACTGATTGGAAGATTTGAAAGGAATATGAGGTGCCGTGTGATGGACCATTGTGAACTTACTCATCTGAAAACAACAGACAGATTGCTCTTCTCATTCACCAATGGTGAACGGCTTAACTTGAGCAACCAAGGACAACGAAATTAATGGAGCAATGAAGCTTGAAGTGAAAGGTCTCAATTATAAAGTCATCATTTTCGCATAATCAAAATCCTAAGATTGAGGTATTCACTGTCCTCAGCTGCGCTTGGCGATGATGATTGACTATGGGCAACTTCCAACCAAATATCAATGATCAAAAGCTACAAAAAGATAAGAGACCGCTAGAGTCATTTGGAGGTTTTCTTTATTATAAATGTGGGGACAACTCGAATTATTGACGGTAAAGAAGCGCAACGAAGCGTTCGTTAATGCAGATGAAAAAGATCATTACCCAAAAGTGATAGCCCAACCCTAGCATTCAACCAGAACTTAATTCACCCCAAAATGGATCCGGATCCCCTGCTCTTAGAGCAGAGTGATCTGCAAAATCCAACCCTTGAGGAGGTGAAAGTTTTGTCCTTTACTTGAAGGGGTAGTACATTTAAGAGTGGGATTTTGCAGAGCACTTTGAGGATCTGTTTCCCCTCTGCCGGTCTTGTAAATGATCGGTTGCGCTTAAGTGTGGGCGAGGCAGAGCAAAACTGAGCAGAAACTTACCAGTGGGATGGCGAGAATCAGGTGGAGAAGTCGCGTGCGAGGTGCTGTGTCGAACGTCGCTCAACCTAGAAACCCTCGCCAGGCGGTCCAAACCAAAACCTCTCTCCGTTCTCCTTTTTCGCTTCCCTCTTTTGTTTTTTTCTTTTTTCACCCTCCTTCTCTTCTGCTTCTTCGCTCGCCTCCCCCTTCCTTTCTCTTTCTTTCTTTTCTGTCCCCGCCCTGCGCCTCTCTTTTTCTTTTTTGTTTTTTTTTCTCTTCCTCCCCGAACGTCTCCTGCTTCTCTCTCCACCTGCTCCCTCTTCCTTCCTTCTCTTTGCCCTGCTCTCTCTGTCTCTCTCTCTCTCTCTCTCTCTCTCTCTCTCCCCCCCCCCCCCCCCCCCTTTCTGACCTCGCTTGTGCAGGCAGAAAACCTGCGTTTCTCTCTAGGTGACCAGGCGGGAATAGAAAAGAGAGAACGCAGATGGGCTCGCTAACTGGGCCCATGAGAGGGGCTGAGCTGGGAAGAATAAATGGGCCGGTGGGAATACGGGCTGAGAAAGGGAAGACTTGGGACACGTAAAAAGGGCCACGGAAAGGAGAAAAAGGTCGGCCGAGGAAGGAATCTCGACGGGCCCAGTAGACTGGGCTGCTGGAGATAAAGGGTGGTGCCGGTGGAGGAATCGCGTGGGCCTAGCCCTCGCAAGCATGAGCCCAACCATTTGTCTTTAATTATTTCTTCTTTTCTTTTTTTTTCTTTTTCTTCTCTCTCTTTTCTTTTTTGAAAGTAAAAGAAAATTTGTAATTCTAATCAGCAATAATGGTAAGATAAAAATAAACTACCGGACCAGTAAAATTAGGTATCAATACTTACAAATCAATTTCTTAATTCACGAAAATATTTAATTAATCTTATACGAGGTTTGATTGACTCTGATACTTGAATACTTGATATAATTTCGCAGCAAAGACCAGCAACAATACACAGCACCAACTGATGATCAAACCGACTTCTAGTGGGAGTGGAAATTTGCGAGATTCGGTCTACCAAGTCCGACTTGGAATTTCTCCTTTTGCTGTGACTTAAATGTATATGGAAATACCAATTCTGTCAATCTTGTGAGATTCAGTCAAGCGATCGACAAAGTCCGAGTTTCCTCCTTTGCTGTTTTCTTACCGACTTCCCTCAAGAAATGTACTTCTATATCTTTCGAACAAAGTCAAGTCCATAATTGAATTTCCAAACTCAGCCACTCGGTTCAACATGCAGTAGATTTTCCTATTTCCCTTCTATTCCCGAAACTTAGATTTTCGCTTTGGGATCAACTTGGAGACATATTCTAATAGAAACGTGCACTGATGAGCTCGCTTTTCAAACCTTTTAGTTGCCCTTTGCTTTTCTATGATCTTGTTCGTTAATCTCTCTTCTCCCGCTCGTTTCGTCTTCTTCTTTAGGAACCACAATGCGATCGATCTCCTCTTGACGCCTTCATGAGTGCATGGCCATTATTTGGAAGCGAAGAGCTCGTTTTGATCTGATATAATCTCGTTCGAAAGACGGAACCGATGTTTCGGGCAAGGACCACTTTCTCGCTTCTATGCCTAATCCTGCAACATCCTCAACCACAAGCACAATGAAGATTACAATAGGCTTTGGGATGTTGAAATTAAGAGGCAAGCGAGTGCTCCACGCAAAATCATGAAGCAAATAAGAGAGTGTCGCGACCTCCCTGAAGGCGCACCACCTAAGGGTTAGGCTAATGGATTGCTAAATATGACTTAACTCGAGCTCTCCCAAGCCCATACCAATTTGTGATTTATGTTTCACTTTTTAACATGCAACATATTTTCAATTTGGAGTCGCCACTAATATAATGTTGATGGGTCGATTAAGAACCCATGTAAAGCATCTGGAGCTATGTTTTACTCTTACAAACCAGAGATCTAAGGAATCGGAGACTTGGTTATGTTAGCCTATTCTAACACCCTTTCGGAACCTTTTCACTTATAATTGGCAGGCAATTTGGATTAATTTTAAATCTATCCCTAACATGCAATGATGACCACATGAATACTCAAACATTAATAAAAAGAAATTCAAGATAGGAATGAAATGACAAAACAAATCAAAAGATCTAATATACCATATCCAATAAAATCTAACCAAATCAAATCTAATCAAATCAAATCAAATATAATAAAATCTAACCAAATCAAATCTAATGAAATATGTCATGCATGAAAATGTGTACATAAATGCAACAAATCTAATGCAATATATGAAATGCAATTTTTTTTGGAATTTTTTATAAATTAATTAGCCTAATTATCCGTAGCTAAATATCATATAATCTAAATTAGGAAAAAATATATATTAATTCCTAATTTAAACTAAAATCTACTCAACCAAAAATAATCTCCTAGAATGCAATCTAGTTAAAATTATCCTAAATAGAATATCTAATATGCAATCTAAATTAATTACGCAAATTTATCTACACGTGCAAATTAATCTAATCATGAAGTTATCTAAAAGTGCAATTTTAAGTCTAAACATGCAAATAACCTAATTATGCAACTCACCTAAATATGCAAAGAATCCAATTATGCAATTTGCCTAAGCATGCAATTAACCTAAACATGCAAATGCAACAAAATCAATTCAAATATGCAAAATTATCCAAAGATGCAAAAACCAGAAAAATAACAAATCAAACACTCAAGAAATTAAATTCTGAAAAAAAAAATCATTTTTTATTTTTTAATTAAAAATAAACGAAAATAATAAAATAAAAAGAAAAGAAATCAGGTCGGGAACCGAACCGGGTCGGTTCAGTCCCGACTCGTGCTGGGGCGAATCTGATCAGGTCAAGCCCGACCCGCTCGCTGAGAACCCAACGAGGACAAAAGGGGAACAGGCTGGCCCCACGGTAGGCCCAGCTCCATTCCTTCTGTCTTTTGCTGGATAGACAACGAGCAGGCCCGGCCCAGCCATGTCTCCTGTCCTGCTCCTGCGTGACACCTAGCCCAGCGAGATCACGGCCCAGCTCTGGACAGATTCGGCCGGCTCCAAACCAGTCTTCTTCTTCCTCGCGTGGACGCACGTCCAACAACCTACAGGGAGCTCCTCGGCTCACGATGAGGCACAACTAGCCACGCCAACGGAGCCCACGACGTAACCGACCCACCAGCGGTTCTCCGACGACCACACAGCACACAAACAAGCAGCAAAAAAAAACACGGAACAGACTAAAACCATCGCAGTTCACTCAAGCAATTTATCAAAGAGGTTTGTTCGCAGGTTCAAAACAGCACAAATCTTGGGTCTATTATGCATAGAAAACAACCAGCATCAACTTAATCGTTAAAACAAACTCACGAAAGCTCTAAAATTGACCAAATCGGCCACAATTTATCTCGATTTCAAAGGCATAACAAAACTAAAACATGAAGGTCGCCAGAAAAAAAAAAAAAAAAGCCACCAAGCTCCCTACATGGCTCGGGGGGATGGCGGGTCGGCGCACTCGAGCCAAGCCAACGCTCGTCCATAAAATCCTCCCCCCCCCCCCCCCGGCCATGATCCTCGAGATGGCCACGGACAAAGCAATCGGGACCAAGACTCACCGAAAAAGGGAAAGGTCGAACTAAGAGGCCGACGGTGTGTCACCGAAGACGCGAATCGGACGAAGGAATCACTGGAAACCACTGTTTGCCGTCTGTCCCAAACTCTCTCGCTCTCTCTCTCCTCCTATGTACGTGTCCTCTTTTCTGCCAAAAGAGTCCCCTGTGTGTTTTTTTTTTTTTCACCGAAAAAAGTTCCCTCCCCCTGCGTGTGTGTGTGTCTTTGCGTAAAAAGAAGACCTTCCCACTCTGACCGAAGCCTTCTCCTTTTAAGCCAATAAAAAAAAACAAACATTCGGTCCATAGTGGACCGAATATTGCTTTTTATTTTCTTTCCCTCTTCTCTTTCAAACGAAATATTTCCTCTTTTCTCTATTTCTCATTTGAGTCAAAAATTATATTTCCTCTTTTCTCTATTTCTTATTTTGAACCAAAATTAATTCTGCCCAATGTATGCCCAAGATTTTCCTTGATATGCCAAAATGCCCTAATTAACTATAATAAAAAAATAAATAAAATTCTTATTTTTAAATTATGCAAAATGATGCCGAAAATTTAGGTGTCAACAGAGAGAAAGCTCTAAAGCAAGACCCAACAAGCTGTGGCTCAGATGAGAACTCAAATGATGCGGCATTTGACGAATTTAAAAGAGCGCTTTTGCATGCAGTGTCACCCCATGCCGCAGCGGCTCTGTGATCAAAGCATTGAGTGGTCCAACTTCTTATAAGCACGCATTTAGTTTAACTAAATACAATTTTTTATTTATGTCTTACACAGTATTCACTAGCGTACATTAAAAAAATTGAAATTCAAGAATTATATTGGTCAAAAAGAAATGCTCAAAGACTCAATTGAACATTTCACAATAATTCAAGATCTATTCGCACATTTACCCCTCATTCTTCGAGATAGACTATCCATCTTAGTACATGTTTACTTATAAAGTCAATTTTTCTTTGTTAGGTAATTTGAGTTTAACATCATTTTTAACTTCAAAGCTAAGTACATTATGAGTCATGACCATGCTTTGTTAGTAATGAAAACCTCCGTCTCAGGCTTCTTTCATTTCGCAAAAAATGAATAATTTGAAAATTAATTTCTTAAAATGATAATATGTATGGCTTATAAAAATAAATAAATAAATTTCATCATTCACGAAAATATTTGAACATAAATTATTGATGATAATAAAAAAAATTTATTGGCTAATTATTTCAAGCAATTCAAGCAATCGATTCTAAAAAAATTATATATTTTCTGTGAAACGACTAGGATCTTAAATTATCTAAATTTGTTAATGACGTATGCTTTCTAGTGATATTTTGGTGCAGCTTACTTGTGTTTCGATTTTCCTCTAATTTTTTCAACCGTTGGGGACAAGTTTTTGACTACATTCAGCACAATTTAGGATGAGGCTTGATGTGATTTTTCTTCCAAATGAAATCATGGCATTTTTTCATTTGTGAATCATAATTAAGTTAGCCTAATTAAAAATATATATAAGAAACAGTGCAAGGTGTTCGGTGGAGAAAGTGCCAACAACTCCTCATAAACCACTAGGCCCCGCCACGCATTCATTTAAAAATTAGTTGGCTGATTGTTTGAAAGGAGGCAATAACACAAAATAAATAGGAAGGGATCAGGAAAATCGGGAAAATAAGGTAAGTATACAATGGGAAAGAGTAGCTAGGGTCAATGATACATACCTTCCGAGCTTGAATATAGGCGCGGGTAGAATTCCTCGCATAAATCGCAAGCGTCACAGGACTCGCCTAACATTGGGCACGCATGAACGTAAGGATGACATGTGTTTGGTATATTAGGCAACCTATGCAGTGATCCACAGTGAAGAAGCTCCAAGGTCCGCAATTTATATAGTTTCGATAGATCAAGTAACTGTTCTATGGAACCGCAGCCTTCAATTGATAATACCTCCAGTGACTTTGGTATGCCAAGTAAATCTCGCAGTGATTCGCATTCACTTAGGTATAGAGTCTGCAAGTTTTGTAGTTTTGATAGATCAGGCAACCTTTCTATCGAGCTACATCGGATTATAGATAAGCTCTGTAGTGATTTCATTTCTCCCAAGTCTCGAATCTCAATCAGCTGCAAGCATTCATAAATTCTCAACTTCTCAAGCTTCCCCAACCTTAGTAGCCCTAATAGCCTCACTAGCGATTTACAGCTGAACATCTCTAATCGACGGAGATTATCTAGCTGGTCAAACTCGATCTCTCTCAACGGCAATGCACCGAGGCTTAATTGGGACAAATATCTCAATTCAGAGAAGAGTGGTTGCTTTGTCGGTGACTTGACGAATCGTAACATCAAAGTGTGAAGACCTAAAGGAAGCCTTGGGAGAGATCGAAGATCATCACAATGTATGAAAAGTGACAAAAGCTTACGAGGCAGTGTGATATATGTACTTACACAACCAGGGTATTCCATATATTGGAGATTCTCCAACATCCCTATGGACTCCGGTAGCTCTCTTATCTTACTCCCCCACATTAGTAAATGCTCCAGCCTTTTAAGATCTCCAATAGAAGTAGGCAGTTCTGTAATATTTGTTAGCCGCAAGTCTAAGTAAAGTAATGATTCTAGTCCTCCAATGGAATCCGGTAGCTCCCTTATACACGTGCATACCAAGTCCATTTTCTCCAACCTTTTGAGATCTCCAATAGAATTAGGTAGCTCTTTTATCTCACTAAAAATCATAAATAAGCGCCGTAGTCTTTTAAGATATCCAATAGAAGTAGGTAGTGCTCTTATCTTTGAACACTGCAAATCCAAGTGGAGCAACGATTCTAGTCCTCCAATGGAGTTTGGTAGCTCCCTTACTGAAGTGTATCCCAAGTTCATTTCCTCTAACCTTTTGAGATCTCCAATGGAATCGGGTAACTCTTTGATTCTCGTGTTGAACAAATTCAATACGAGCAACAAGCTCATTTTCCCAATGGAGTGAGGAAGCTTTCTAAGCCGACGACAGTCCGCTAAAGATAAGCATGTCAAAACCGCCATCTCCCCAATAGACGAATGAAGCTCTTGGATACATTGCCCCTCTAGCTTTAGACTTTTTAGGCACTTTAGACCACTTATTGCAAAAGGCACTCTACACAGGTGAAAACAGAGGCTTCTGGATGGCTGAACTCTAGCTGCAACTATTTCCAACTGCTTTAGGCGCTTTAACTTACAGATAGAGCTACCCATTTGTGGCGACTCTGGGTAGTGTTCATAAAGAACTAGAATCTTCAGATTCAAGCATGTAGAGAAGTCAGGAATCATCGGGAGGTGGCATCTCATGAGATGTATAATTTTTAAGTCCTTATTTGCCTGCAAAACAAATTAGGATTGGATAAGTAAGGCAGGGCCAATGGCAACAAACCAATACATGCAATATGAAACCTACCAAGCATGGGCCCCATCCATTCCAATTCTCTGGAATACAACTATCTGAAAGCTTGAGCACCACTAAGTTCCATAAATGTAGATTGACTGCCTGCAAGACTGAAGGGCAACGATGCCAAGAGAGCCATTTTAAACTCGAAAGAAGATTCTTAAAGTCTCCTACCAAGTTCCCGCCCTCTAATTCCAACAACCTTAAGTTAGGTAGCCATGTAAACCCTTCACTAGTAAAGTTGTGCTCTTTTGAAAGTCCAATTAGTTTGAGTGCCGTGATGTTCTCTGTTCCCTGACAACATGAATAGGCATAAGTGAACTTTTTGTGATGAGGATCTATGACTAAATATTGCAAAGACTTGTTCTATAAGTAAACCGTTCTATTTGCTTATGCTTACGGATTGTACATGCAAATTATAAATATCTTTTGCTAGTTATTGTTAACGTAAGTGATCCAATTTTAAGGAGCATGCAGACCTCTCCTTTGCAAAGACAACGACGTACCTTGGATATGAGACAACGAGTCTATGGATTGCTTAAATCCACGTATGCTCTTAGCTTCAGCCATTCAAAATTAGTCCGATGGACTAAATTTAGGTTTTTTTTTTATGATTGACGAATCTATCTTGAGCTCCCCGTGCCCTGATGGCACCAAGGGGCCAGGCTCCTATACCATGGGGGAGATTAGCACATGACCCTAACATCATGGCCCCCCATGAATACAAAAGGTTTATAACTAAATTAACAAAAAAAAATTAAGATGAAATTGACATAATTACATAACTTTAAAACTTTTTTGGTATTTTTTATTGTTAATATAAGTGATCTATTTTCAAGAAGCATCTAGACTTCTCGTTCTGTGCAATAACAAAGAAATTTCTTGGGTAGTAGTCCACGTATGCTTGTGTCTCGAAAAATCCAAAAGTGACAACACAACTCGGTAGAGATTTTTCCTATCAAATTCAGTGGAATTGCTCTATAAATAGAGGGTAGAGTCATTCATCTCTTTGCGTGGGAGCAGTAAAACTATATTTTTGCCTCATCCTTTGCCAATTATAATACATACTCATACACACTTGCACTTTAAACCACTAAATAGTAATATCAAAATCACACTTCCGCAATCCAACTTTGATATTAGATTAAAAAAAACCACCATATAAGTTAGGACATTACTTTCATTTCACTCAAAATTGTCAAATTTAGGTTCCCCTAATGCACAATACATACAAAAGAACACATTTAAAAATATACTTTTGTATTTTGATTTGATGTTTTCTTGATGATAATGATAATAATAGCTGTGGATAAAATGTACCTTTTTGTTCTGCAGAACATCCAATGCAACCTTGGGAGACCACAATCTACTACGCTTCTCAGGAACTTTGTCTTCTTGTCGAACAATTTCTCTTGCAAGGTCTCTAAGCAGGTCATGCATCCACAATCTATCATTATCATCAACTTTTATCAAAGACATACGGGAAACAACAAAGATCTCAACTTTTGGGGAAATATCCATCGCTTTCCACATATAGTGTGGATGGATTTTCTCTTCACCAATAAAGTAACATGCAATATCAAGAAAAATTTCTTTTTGTGCATCCTCTAGAATTTCAAAACTAATCTTTAATTTGTGATGGACATCTTGATTGGGAACCAAATCTAATTTCTTCAAAGTGGCTTTCCAAAGTGGCTTACTTTTGCCACAAAGAGAGGAACCAATGACCTCAAGTGCCAAAGGAAGTCCACCAGTTTTGCGAATGATATCGAGAGAAATATGATAATAATCATGGGGAGGAGTATCCATTTCGAATGCATGCTTACTAAAAAGCTGAAGAGCATGTTGATGACACAATTCTCTCATCTGATAGATCATGAACTCTTCAAAATGTGCCCAAGTATTTTCTTCTCGGTTCTCCTCTTTGATCGGCAAAAAGTTGATGTCCCTTGTAGTAATAATAATTCTGCTCCCTAGACCGAACCAATCTCGTTTTTCTGCAAGTTTGGTAAGATGGTCCCACTTATCTAGGTCATCAAGAACTATAAGGACTTTCTTGTTGTGGAACCTCCATTTAATTTGATTAATCGCTGCATCACAGTTAGGAATCTCCAATCCTTCGATGTTGAGAACTTCAGACAATAATTGTCTTTGCAATCGAACAACTTCACTGCACGTTGAAGCTTCTCGAACATTGAAAAGGAAACTACACCCATGAAACTGACTATGAATTTGATTAAAGACAACTTTTGCAAGAGTTGTTTTACCGATACCTCCCATACCATGGATTACTAGATAACGTACATCAGGAGAACCTTCATCTAATAAGCGCATGACCTCTTCAAAACCATGCCAAATTCCAACTAGACAATCAGGTAGATTTTTGTCTCTTTTACGCAGCTTGATCAAAACTTCATGAACAATTGATCTAATGAGTTCACCTTGGCTGTCATATTTAATACAAAGGGTCTGGTAAGAAAGATTGCAGATAGAATATAGACATATCAAGTCCAGGAATATTGTAAATTAAACATAAACCAGCCACAAAGGGAGGAGAACAACCCACAAAACCTTAAAAAAAAAAGTATACACATACTTTGCATATCTACAGGGAAAAAATCAATTACTGGCAGAGATTACTTACAATTCAGGTGTAGTTTCAAGTTCTAACTCTTTAAAAAAGAAAAAAAATATTCATCAAAATCCATGTCTATTTACCTAAAATGAATTGCAAGATGTAAATTGTTGTGATAAGAATGAAATGTTAAACTTTATAAAAGAAGCTCCTCATCAGTATATCGTAAAAGTCGAAACCTTTTATCTTCCATTCCATATATGCACAGGATTTGTTTTTTCCTTTTCATTGCTCACATATACCGTGTCCTCCGTTTTCTACGTTTGAAATGGATTCAAATAGTAATAGCTGAATCCATTGTTTTCTATATCAATTTAATAAAAATCGATCTACAAGTTTGAAAAGAAAGTTCGCAAATGTATTTTGTTTGTCTCTAAGAGAAACAAATCAAAGAATAAATTATTGCGTTTATTATGTATTAGTAGAGAATTCGTTTAGCATCATGTTATTTTAGATCTTACTTTTCTATATCAATTCAATAAAAATAGATCTACAAGTTTGGAAAAAAAAAGTTCGCAAATGTATTTTGTTGTATCTAAGAGAAACAAATCAAAGAATAAATTATTGGCTTTATTATGTCTTAGTAGAGAATTCGTTTAGCATCATGTTATTTTAGATCTTACCTTACATGTAGAAATAATACTTTGGTATTCTTTATTTCTTTCTACTATTTTTCTTGCAGGAGAATTATTCATTGATACGTTGTTTAGGTAAATTTTTGCATTCATACAAAATACTACTTAAATGACAATGAAGCCAACATTAGTTGAATATTTTGCTACATAAGTTCTTGCAAATAAAAAAGAAACTCTTTGAATTTCTTATAATCAGATAAAGAATGATCGAGAAAAGAGCATCTCCATTTTCCAAACGCACATTTATGTTCACTTAATGTGTGGAAGTTTATGTGCCACTCCCGTGTATAAGGATTTTTTTTTCGCTCTATATTTCACCAATTACTTTGGCCTCCCTTCGACTTCATTCTTGGTTGCGTCACTAACACAAACTACTTTTACCAGAATAAAAGAATGTTTTTCTTTGAAGAGACGAGGTATAGTGGTTTCTAATGCGCTGCATTTAGCACACCAGAATGAAATGGATAAAGAATGGAATGGAAAAATGAATGGAATGAAATGAAATGGATAGTGGAATGGAATGGAATGAGATGTGTGGTGGATAGTTATTAAATATGTGTGAATTGAGTTGATAAGTTGATGAAGGAGAGTTTTAACTTTTGATGCAAGAATGAAAGTATTTTGCATATTTATTTATTGATATCAATTGAATTAAATAAAAAAGCTAAAACGTTACCCTTGATCTTTGAGATCCCATCCTTTGATACAAGCGACCTCCTTCAACGCCCCCTTCCATCGTTGCAATACATCGCTACCAAACTTCTCCTCGTGCTTCTGCAAAGCTTCCTGGTATAGTTCACTTTTGAGCTTGACATCGTCTGGATCCACATCAAAGAAAATTGGCATGATCATCATTTTGCGGTCTCTGTTACTCAAGCAATCCACCATGCATTCAAGCTCGCGAAGACACCAAGCACTGGATGCGTAGTTTCTAGAGAGGATGGGTATACATATTCTGGAGCTCTTGATTGCACGCTCCAGTGAACCTCCGATCAAGTTGCCTTTTCCAATTTCATCGTCGTCTCTAAACACGCGAATCCCAGCTACATCCATGGAGTGATAGAGGCAGTCTGTAAAATTGAGGCGAGTGTCAGCCCCTCTAAAACTCAAGAACACCTCGTATTCAGCCCCCAGCGATGACTTGACATCACCTCTATCAGTCAGCGATGCAGTTAATCCATTTGATGAGTCCCTCCTCTCCATCTTTAGGAGCCAAAATGTACTGATGGAGTTTAACAACGAGGAGAGATGCAGAGTAGTGTCTAATGGAATCAGATTCCGGAGGATTTATAGACAAGCTAGAGTCTTTGAAAGTCTCCTTGTTTGCTTTTGTGTTTTTCTTCGAAGGGCAGTAATAAAAAATCTTTTTATGAACTATTGTAATTGTGCATTACAAAAAAAAAAAAAAAAAAACAAGAGATACCTTTTCCAAATAACCCTTATTTGATATTGTTTGACTTTGGGCCGGCTTCTCTTAACGCTTACTCAACCTCGTGGGCTTGGCCAACACGCTTACTCAACTTCTCTCTGTAGGGTTTCGAGGTCAGCTGCGTGGCCGAGGAGGACGCCGTTGGAGATGAAGCGTTCTCTGTTTCTTTTTTTTTTTATCCTTATAATTTCTTCAAAAAAATTAACCTTTTTAAGTTAAATAGATTGTAAATGAGTAAAAATTAGGCTTCCAACTCAAATCTATTAACAACTTATTTATTAAAACTTGGCTAATCCATATGAGACCCAATTCACTGAATATAGGTGAAAATTTGGGTTTTCAACCCATTTTGGAAATGGTGAGGGGCGTCATCATAGGCATAAATATTTAATTCGTATTAAGAAAGTGTAGGGAGCCTGCATGATGTGGATTCCCTTGGAAATAAATTACAACAAGCGCCCAATCACAAGTGAAGTATACAAAATGGACAAATTATCAGTCATATTGAGATAAGACAAGGATCGATCTGTAAAGATAAAAGAACATTAAACATAAGTGACCAAATAAATTCTTATTGGACATACATAAGATAACAAAATAGGAGGAGGACAATATCTAATGGAACGCGCAATTCACGGCGAGAGACGCACAGACTTAAGGAAAGGAGTCCAAAAAGCGATGAGCACGTTAGACGTGCAAATGTGAACAAGTTAGATGGCCAATGGTGTTGAACTTTGAATCTTTCTCCCCATATCACGGGCTCCATTTACTTCACGAAACTATTAGTTCGTTCGATATAAAACAGTTAAACAAAAAAAAATTATCATTCTAAATTTTTATTTTCATTTATTTTTTAAATGAAACGATTAACCATTAAAAAAAATCTTTTTCGAATAGTATTTTTGCCAAAACAAATAAGATTTCGTGAATGAATTGTCTCAAATCCCAAAACTAAACATTAATTTTCCATTCTCGAGACCGCTCTTCTACGTGTCGCGTTTCGAAAATCGAATCATTAGTTCGTCATGATTCATTAAGTCACTTTAACCGAAAGGGGATTCCAAAATTCCTTTCCTTTTTTGTTTGTTTTATTACTTTTTTTTTTATTGGAAACACACCAAATGGTGGGCCGATTCCTACGAAGTCTGAACCCCTAGCGGGACATGCGTGTCTCAGGCGCGGCAAAAGCTTCGACGCGGCGTTTTAATCCTTCCGTTGCTGGACAACGAGAGATATTGCACCCACACATCGTATTCCGTCCCTAGCGATGACTTTACATCACCTCTATCAGTCGTCGATGCAGTTGATCCGTTTGATGAGTCCCTCCTTTCTATCTTTAGGAGCCAAAGTGTAGTGTTGGAGTTTAACAACGAGGAGAGATGTAGAGTAGTGTCTAATGGAATCAGATTCCGGAGGACTTATGGACGAGCTAGAGAGTCTTTGAAAGTCTCCTTGGTTGCTTTGTGTTTTTCTTGGAAGAGCAGTAATAAAAAATCGTTTTATGAACTATTGTAATTAATTGATAGTATAAGTTTCAACTTTAATTATCCTTAAAAAAGAAGATATATAATTTCGATTACTTACATGTTCAAATTATTGATATTTATGAGCATAAACAACAAGAGATATTGCACCCACCCATAGATAGCCCAGCTGGTTATGGTGAACTTAGACTTCGTTGAGGTCTTGAGTTCGATTTCCCAAAAAAAGCGTATGTGATTTAAGTGGGGAGCCATTGCAGTGAGTTGCTTTGCTAGTCTTCACGAACACCTCGATTACCAAAAAAAAAAACAGATAATGCCTTAACAAAAAAAAAAAAAAAACAAGAGACACCTTTACCAAATAACCCTTATTTGATGTTGCTTGGGCCAGGTTCGTGGAATATTCCTAGAAACATTTTTCATGAGAGTGGAATATATCATGATATGGTACGTGACACAGTATGAACGGCATGGTATAGTGATTTAAGCATGATGCGATTATGACGCGCACTTGAAATTTTCCAAGTAGCAAGTGGAACAAGTAGAATTTGAATGGCTGATATGATCTCTTATGTGCGCCAGCTTCTCGATTTCGAGGTCTGCTGCGTGGCCGAGGAGGACGCCATTGGAGATGAAGCTTTCTCTGTTTCTTTTATTTATTTTTTATCCTTATAATTTCTTCAAAAAAAATTAACCTTTGTCAGTTAAATAGATTGTAAATGAGTAAAAATTAGGCTTTCGACTCAAATCTATTAACGACTCATTTCTATACTCATTTATAAAAAAAATTAGGCAAATTCCAACCGGAGCTCATGGAATCAGCAAATTCCAACCGGAGCTGTAGAACGGTTCTGCAGAAGAACCTAGAAAAAAAAAAAACAGCCATAACTTTTCTAGAGAGATGACGCAGAAAAATCGTTTGGTGGGGATGAAATTAGGCTAGCGAGGAAGCTCTTCTCCAAAAATCACCCCATTCCGACCACCGAGCTCACGGAATCAGCAACTTTCAACCGGAGCTACAGTAATTTGGGGAAATAAAAAACGAATTTGTGGACTAGGAAACGATGTAGTTGTCGCCACATCATCGTTGGTGATGACCAATTGGGTCACGTCATTGCCACATAGGCCTTTTTCAAGACCCAACTGCCACCACCATCATATCATTGCTAGTTAATGTATATATGAGACGCAAGTAAAAGAGAGCAAGTAAAGAAGAAACTTGAAGGGTAGGAAAAATATTTATTGCCATTAGTATAATGCAGTGGACGGTCCCGTTCAGCTGGGCTTGAGCAGCATTCCACTCATTGGAAGATTTGAAAGGAATATGAGGTGCCGTGTGATGGACTATTGTGCATATACTCATCTGAAAACAAGAGACGGATTGCTCTTCTCATTCACCAAAGATGAACGGCTTAACTTGAGCAACCAGGACAACGAAATTAATGGAGCAATGAAGCTTGAAGTGAAAGGTCTTAATATTAAAGTCGTGATTTTCGCACAATCAAAATACTAGGATTGAGGTATTCACTGTCCTCAGCTTCACTTGGCCATGATGATTGACTATGAGCAACTTCCAACCAAATATCAATGATCAAAAGCTACAAAAAGATGAGAGACCCCTAGATTCGTTTGGAGGTTTTCTTTATTATGACTGGGGACAAGTCGAATTATTGACGGTAAAGAAGGGCAACAAAGCATTCGTTGATGCAGATGAAAAAATCAATACCCAAAAAAGATAGCCCCACCCTGGCATCAACCAGAACTTAATCCACCCCAAAGTGCCAGCCTTGTAAATTATCAGTGGCCACCCCATCCACATAAAAGCAAAAACGCAAGCCAAACTGATCTTCACCCTTTTAACTTCATTTGGTCTGAGCTTCTTCAAGTCGAAGTGCCACATCAACTTATTAAGGCATTTGGTCAGATTAAGATCAATGCTTCTACATGAAAAGGCAACAAATAAGAATTATAATAAACCACCATCAATTTCACATTTTGACTCCAAAGGCATGGAGAGCCAGGAGCCAAGCATCTAAACGGAGACAATACAAGATTATAGTTCCATACGTACCAATGAGCTATAGACATCCAAAAACGAATTGAGCCAGAACCATATATAATAGCCTTGCGCAGTAGAGGAGCAGAGTCAAACTCCTCTTTCCAAACAGGATGCCAAGCTGTATTTTCGGTCAACCTATTAATTTACGGATGAAACGAAAGAAAAACATCATGACGAACGCATAAAGGCAGTTAAGAGGGAAGTAACGAGAAACTACAACCATGTGAGCTTGCTAACCGAGGAGAATTTTCTCACAATACTGGAAAAAAAATAATAACAATGATAAGTGAAGAAAAAAGGGATCATGTACAAAACATAACATTATAGACATAAAGGGATAATATATGGCACATGTGCAAAGTGCAAACAAGTGTCTTCATGTACATTTCCTCACTATATCCAAAGAATGAACAAAGTGTCTTTAAGTATGTAGATTATGCAGAATAGATAGCCTTTAAATGGCCTATTGGTTAAAAACAATAGAGAATGTACTGTCACAAGAGCGCTCTGCTTGTTGGTAAAGGACCATCAACTCCTTTATTTCATATGAAAAGGTCTTCAAAATGGATTATCAAATGCAAAATTCTAAAGGGAGTGTCTTACAGACATGTTAGATTTTGCATGAAGTCGATCGTGCTTAAACCTCCATGGCTCGTAAGGATATATCAAATGCTAGAAATGCCAGCGTTCCCACTATATCATCCACTAATTGGTTCTGCAAACGACTTGTGAGCACCGTCATGCGCTATCAACGGTAATTGCAGTTCCTCTCCATGCCCACGCCTAAGGGAGTGGGTAACATAGGCTTTTTCAAGTTATGAACCACCCCAATGCGTATGACTTGCTAACAAGTTGTAAACAGTTCTTTCAGCTACGCTAGATTTCTTGTGACCATAGCCCTATGCATGACGGAGTTGCAGCTGATATTATTATCATATCGTGAGATGCTTATGCAGTAGTATTAAAAGAGACGATCGTTCAATTATTTGAGGGGCGTTCCCAAGCAATAGAAGCTTGATATTCAAAACAGGAATATCACGGGATTTTTTTTTTTTTTGGTAATTGTTGTGTTGACTGAGTCAACTGGGCAGGAAAAATTGACTGGTGAACAAAGGACAGGGAAAAGTGGACTCCCGTTTTAAAGGGGAAGTTAGGGCGCATGGAGAAGAAAAGAGAAAAAAGGACGAAAAGAAAGAAAGGGACAAAATAAATAAGAGAGAGAGAGAGAGAGAGAGAGAGAGAGAGAGAGAGAGAGAGAGAGAGAGAGAGAGAGAGGAGTATATGCCTTGAATAACTCTCCAAGCTGAAAAATGCCTAATAAGAATTTAAGCCATTTATTCATCTACTCAGAATTATTTTTGGAGTTAGGGCATAAACTATTGAGTTTATGTTGAGTTGATTTTAGAGTTTTCAGTTGACAAAATTCGACTTAGATTTACAATTTAGTTCATGCAATTATTTCAAATTTCAACTCCACATAGCATATACCTTCATATTTGTTTGGAACAAGCATTTTGTTGGCTAGTATGAGTCATTTTGTCAGCATTAAACTTAGTTTAGTCAACTTATAGTTATGCTAGCATTTTACCTGGTTTTGACATTGTTTCTCATTTATTTAATAGGATTGCAAGTTCATCAATTCAGTAAATGATACTTATCTCTTTTTGGATTTTGTAAACTTGTATTTCAAAAGTGATATGGATTCGATATATATAAGTCATGAAATGAAATTATACATAAAATCTAGATTGGGCATTTACTAAATTTTTATATTTACAAAATTGTTTGAGAAACGTGATATGAAAGATATTGTATAAGGTTATACGTCTTATTTTGCAAATTTGGTTTGAAATGAATTATGGAATTATTTATGAAAATTATTCTAACTGATGAACTGAGTGCAAGAGGTTATCTATTTTGGTTTGTGAAATTTATGCTAACTTATGAGATGGATTCCAGATTTGATTTCTAGTTGGAAGATGATGGTTGGATTGTATGAAATGTATTCATACTAATATTAGGATATCCTTTTAAACTAAGCTACCGGTGGATAATAGGGAATCTTGGTTGCCTTATTACTAGATTTTCTGTTGTGACCCTAGTTGTATGTTGAGCAATAGATTGATCGATGAAGTGGATAATTGGCGTGTAATTTAAGCAAAATTAACCAATATATTTTACAATTGATATTTCATATGAGATGTTTGATCAAATGAGTATTTCTTATTTGTATAAAGTTCTATAAAAAATTAAACAATGCATATTTGATTTGGTACGTAGATTATATTTTGAGTTTGTAATATGAGTTTCCTACATATTACCTAGAAAAACCTGCGTTAATGTTTCTGTCTTGTAAGTTGAAAAAAATGTATAAATTTGAAAAACTCGTGACAAAATTTTACCTTTGAAACAAAGTCCTTATCCACTAATCGTGCTCAGTCATCCTTAAGATGTAAAGAGTATTATTAATTTGGATGGGGTATTATCCAAAAATTCCTAACTTATCGTATTTTTGTCAATTTTATTATAAACTTTTAAATTTTGTTAATTGAGTCCTAAATCTTTTTACCTTATGCTAGTTGAGTTCATCAGTCAATCTTGGCTCAAAGTTGCGAAGGTGGATACCAACTATCATAAGTGGATCGGTCAACACTCATGTGAAGATTTTTATAATACTTTAATTTTTTAATTAATTAACTTTTCCTTTTTTTCTTTTATTTTCCTTCTTTACTTTTTCCCATTTCTCTTATCTTTCTTTTTTTTTCTCTATTTCTCAAATCTTTTGTCGATTACAAGTTCATCAATTCAGTGAATGATACTTATTTCTTTTTTCTATTTTATAAACTCTTGTTTCAAAAGTGATATGGATTAGATATATATGAATTATGAAATGAAATTATTATTACATAAAATCTTTTTTTTTGGTAAGGATTATTATTACATAAAATCTAGATTGGCAATTTACTACTTTTTGATATTTATGAAACTATTTGAGAAACATGTTATAAAAGGTGTTTATAAGGTTACATGGATTGTTTTGGAAATTTGGCTTTTTAAATGAATCATGAAATTATATTATAAATAATTTATAAAGGTATTCTAATTGATTAGCTGAGTGCAACCGATTATCTATTGTTGTTTGTGAAATGTATTCAAACTTATGAGTTGGATTCTAGATTCGGTATCCGGTTGGGAGATAAGGTTTGATACTCATTATCTTATCACTATGAACTTAGTGGAGCTTTAGGCATATCTTACTGATATTAGGATATCATTTTAAACCAAGCAACACGTGGATAATAGGGAAATCTTGATTGCCTTATCACTATATGTTTTGTTGTGACCCTGGTTAGATGTTAAGCCATAGGTTGCTCAATGAAATAGACCATTGATGTGCAATTTAATCAACATTAATTAATAGAGTTGACCATTGATATTCAATATATATTGTTTGATCAAATGAGTATTTCTTATTTGTATAAAGTTATGTTGAAATAAAACAACTCATATTTGATTTGGCGCTATATATATCTTTGGCTTGGAATATGAGTTTCCTACATATTACCTAGAAAAACCACATTATGTTTCTTGTCCAGTGAGTTGAAACAATGTATGAAAAAATTGGGACAAAATTTTAAATTTGGAAATGAGTCCTAAATGATTTTATATTATGCCAATTTAGTTCATACGACCAATCTTGACTATAAATCGCTAACATGAACACTAGTTATCTAATGTGGGAGGCACAACCATCAATTATGTAGAGATTTTAATAATACTTAATATTTCTTTTGGATTAATACCACGAAAATTCCAAATTTTGCTCATTGGGACACATTCATCCCAAACTTTACTAACTGACACACATTTACCCCGAACCTTTTTTTTTTTTATCTTTTTTATCTTTTTATTTCCTAAAACACTCACAAAAACATTTTGGGATAAATGTGTTATAGTGGGCAAAATTTAGGATTTTTCGTGGTATTTAACCCTTTTTTTAATTTTTTACTTATTATTTTTTATTTTTTTTCAATTTTCTTTTCTAATATTTTCCTACTTTACTTTTTTTTTCCATATATCTTCTTTCTTTCTTTCTTTCTTTTTCCTTTTTCCCTTTTCTCAACCAACCATCACCGAGACTCATCACCGCCAACTTTAGGGGAGGGACGCTCAGCGCACCCTCATCTAGGCTAGTGAGGTCAAACCCTCTCTCCATTTGATGAAAGTTGCCCTCACCCGGTACTGGTGAGCTTCACTGATCATTGGCAAGGCCCAAGAATGACTAGCGGAGGGAAAAAAAGGAAAAAAAAAAAAAAGAAGAAGAGAAAATGTGGCATATTTGACTCAATTGGTAAAAGACAAAAATATTTAGGACTTGGTTAGTAAAATTGAAAGGTTTAAAATGAATACAAAAAGTAAATTAGATTTAGCATAATTTTCCCTAATCATAATATAAATTATGTCTCTGCAACCCCACATATGACAAAGAATGCTATCATCTGATGATAATGAGAGAAAGGGAAAGAACCACAAGATTCGATCATAAAATCGCACTGATATCCTAGATTTGCGTACCTCACGGAAGTCCTGGGAAACTTCTCGAGAGACTCCACGAAGGGATGTTCCGTATTGCCTAATTCCCTACTTAAACATTGATCAAGATGCTGGAATCCGTCTTTATCAATCTGAAAGCATCAAGTATAACCCACGCGAATGTCTTGAGAGAAGGAATCTATATCCAGAAGAGAAAATCAAAGGAATGGTATCTCAAGGCGACTTTTAAAGCTCATCGGAGAAGGTTCCCTTGGTTTCTTGAGTGTCATTGCACACCATACTTCATAAGAGTCAGCTGCACCCCTTTCCTAAGCAACACAAGTTTAAAAAGATGGCAATAACAGAACATCTAGGATATTAGCTCTGCTGGCTCAATGTATGTCTCAATTGATTATCCAAATTCTACTGTCATGTCATCCAGAAAAACAAAATATCAGTCGTACCATTTCAAATGATGTCAATCATTGTGGATTTTCCAACAATAAAGAGGAGAGTCCATTCTCAAGTTACTCTGGTCCAACCTACCATTTCATGAATAATTTCTTCAACTTTGTCATGGCTATAAGCATTTATCGACTCATGTCAATCCCGAGACAAAACTAAAATATTGTAAGATAGACAAGATATGCCACTTAGGAAAAAAAAATCAATACACAGTAAAATAACCGCAACAAATAAAAGTGAAGAGATTACAGATCAAAAGAATTGCTGGTAGTTAACAAAGAAAAAAAGGTACGTAGGTTCATTCTTTAATAGAGATGAAAAGAATGTAGTTGCACGGAGAAGGAAGAAATTTTTTTCCCATAAAAGCAGTAATCACTGAGCCATCTGGAATCATTAGTACTTGTCCCTTGTACAGTTCTGATATGCGCGACAAATAACATGTCACAACCAATGACTAGGGTGACTGATCCATAGATCTACTCCGGTTTGGATAAAACAGAAAACCACAAAGAAGGGTCAAATTGGTGTGCAAAATCTAAACAAATAAAACCTCCCTTTGCCTTATAACCAACTGCACTAAAAAGAAAGAAGGCTATAATTGTTGTGTGTACTATAACGCAATCCAATCACAATGTCCATCTTTTATGAGCTGCATCACAAACGTCTCTGGTTGTTTCCTCCAGACAGTTGTGTGACGTAAAGTTAATAATGTATGGACCGAAAAGCACAGAGTCATTCACACAGAGGAGGACAAAGGTAAAAAAAACCATATCCTAGGAGCTATAGAGTAAAGTTGAACATTACTTATAAACGAAACTTCTCCTAACCGGAAAAATAAGATCGTTGTATGGTCAAAGAGAAGTCTCCACAACTGACGGATCATCAGTAATCAGTTTACCAAGATCTCTTCGATCCAAGCCAATCACTGTCAAGGTCATTATTCATAACTCAAAAGATATTATCGAGGTATGAAGTGTGAAAACACTGAAGCAGCAGTCAAATGTGCGCTGAAAACAAACAGCATTTACTGAATAGCGAAGGGCCAAGCTGCAGGCAACCATTTCCACACCATTAAGCTTATCCCCCTGAGAGCCAGTCATTTCCCTGGAAGAATCAATGCTAGTATTCGACAGCTTTTGATTCAAAGGGTCGAGAGAAATAAGCCGTGTAAAGAAATGACTGTTGAATCTACATGAGCTTTGATTACAAACAGAAGGACAAAAAACTGTATGATCTCTTCATGCTTTCAATCAGGAAGTATACTATGTAAACAGAGGCTTTTCTATGGTGCAGTGCATCCATGGTCTTCAAAATGATTTCTGCATGCCAGAAGGGAACTCATGCATTCAGTAAAACACACGAACATGTAATAAAGACTAAATTTCCGAAGAAACTCCAGTTCACAGACACCAACATAGCAATTTGAGGCCTACACATTGTCCCACCCTTCTGGCCTATTTTAAATTTGGTGAATGAGTTTCTTAGCTTATTACACGGTTTGGCCAAGATGTCGCTTTTGTTTGCGGAGACAATGCACCCAAATAGCCAGGGAAACGTGAAAGGTAAAAGGAATCTCCTGCGTCTGCATGAAATCCTGTTCAAACCTCTGGATGGGAAAAAACCAGCAATTGAATGCATTAGCTCTGCATTTCCTTTGACTGACTGCTGCAAAACTAAGAAACCAGGTGCACCGTATATTTGTCCGCCCACATCAATCATTCCATTAAAAAAAATAAAAACAAACTTAACGGAAATGAGGACATGACTGTTTTGTCTCCATATGCCAACCTTGGCATCTACGTGGCAGCCACATAGCGTTCATGAGGATATTACAACAATGTAAAAAAAATTAAGATGCAAGTTGACAAAGGAAGTTGAATAAAAACAACCCCAACGAGCACATACAGGAAAGCAGTGAACATCCACATTAGCACGCAAAGTACTCATCATAGGGAGAGATATTCCAGCTCCTCCCGCCATAGGGACACCACCCAAGAAAGCCAGCTGCCCAAGAGCGAAGTAAATAATAAGTGAATGACTCATAAGTTGATACTGATACAAGTGCTGAGACATTCAAAAAAACTTGCATCGACTGAAAAAATAAATCCCAGTTATCGACTATTACACTTACTAAATGGCTGAGGCTTGCAGTTTTTACTGTGAAAAGGGGTCAATAAGTATGCACGCACTTTGATGAAGATATTGTTTCCCAATATAACGAATACTGAAGTTACTTGGAGGACATCATGGCATTAATTTCAGAAACAGAATCCTCCTTGACATGGAAGAAATAATGCATACTATAAACCAATCGCAGTAAATGTGGGCCCGCTTTACATTTGACTCAAGCCACTAAGAGGGAAAATCTGAATGATCTTTGATTGTTTTACTTTCTTAATTGAAGGTAGAGTAAGATAAGTGAATGAGCTAAACATCAGCTCTTTCCAAGAGAAATCATATCAAGAATCACGAGGACTTACTTTCTCGTCTCGTCTCACCATGAATGACCTTACACATTAAAGGTTGCGGTCATGCAGATCAATTAGTCAAAGACAGATTTGATAATCATGCCACCGATTTGAAGGTACCTCATCTACTTAAGACTCATTGTAACAAAGTATGTCCAATAACTTGGATCATGATAAAGCTTCAAGGTCCGACCAAAAAAAAAAAAAGATAAAGCTTCAAGGATACATCCACCAGCACTCACTTAGTAACTTGGAAAGTTTCTTTTGTCAGTTTTTGTTGTATGTTACTATAATCATTCATCCGAGTAATTCTCCAACATTTTAAATAAAACACTTTCTAATTTTGTGGTGAATTGGTTGTAGTTGAGATTGCCAATTCTAGCAACCCACAATGTAAGAGTACCCTGCATCAGCTTGTCTACATAGGTTGCAGCGAGCACGGACATAACAATCTCGGTGTCACTGGAATTCAGTAACACCGCGAGATGGGAGAAACAGGTTTCTATCCCCAACAAAAAAGCTAAATCCTAAGCATACTTCAACCACTTATTCACGAAACATGAAGCATCAATTCAACAACGATTAGACGAGTTTGATATCATGAGCTACATAATATATCAAAATTATGGGAATAGAGGATGAAAGTTATGTTTCCCATCATTCTTACTCTATGATGTCTAGCTAATAATACATCGTGTCAAGAGTTCATGACAGAAAACCGAGAGAAAATCAGGGGAAATTCTAGGCCCAAAATTTATCAATTACGCAATAGACTGACAGTATATCTCGAAAGAGTTAAAAAGTTTATGAACTTAAAAAGGAGGTACTCACACGTGGTTTCAAATATGCCCCTTGCCGGTAAAGGAACACATATAAAGTATTGAAACAAAATATTGTGCCAATCAATGTCGCCTGCATATGTATTGGCTATTTTATTTGACTCAAAAATTAGGAAAGAGAAGGAGAAGAAACAAACGATCATAATCAAGGGAGTAAAAGCAGATTGATAGCAAAGTTGCCAGTTCTTTGAAGAGCATATGAGGGGCATTAGTTCAGAATTCCTATTTAATTAATCTATCATATCCCACCTGATTCAATGTCTAGTTCTAGTTCCACTTAAGTACACTAATTCATAACCGACCTTTCCTCTACAACCACAAATCAACGGTTATTATCATCTCAGAAATAAATATTACTTCAGATGTCGATGTGTAACCCCCACCTCCCAACTCCTCCCCTCCCCCCCCCCCCCAACAACCTACACCAAAAAGAAGAAAAAACCAAAATTAAAACCGACATCGTCAACTAGGACATCATTGTCGCATTTAACGGTGATTTAATGACCATGTCAGCAGCTTTTAAAAGAGGACAATATGAAAAAAAAAAATTGCATATAGTTCAAAAATTGAATTGACATAAAAAAAAAGAGTCAAAGAGCCAAATGAACATTTTACAAAAGTTTAGGACCTATTTATCAATTTCAATTCAATATTTGCTTCTACTTTTTTTTGTCAAATACAATGCTTATTCTTAAAGTTCCTTTTTTTTGTTTTTGGTCAAACACTTTTTGCTCTTGCCATTGGAATGGTTAATGACATAGACTTAAATAATATTCTTGGTGTAGCTTTCTTTCGTTACGATTTTCCTTTAATTTCTGTCAGCTCGTGGAGACAAGTTTTTGTGCTATTATGATGAAGCTTGATATGATTTTTCTTAAACCAGATGTTAAGAACACATGGATGGCCTCCTTGAAGATAGGCCCGGGTTGGCTTTCCGACACCATCCGCAAAATTCGGAAACATCACCAGACTCGCCTAACAGCCTGTTAGACGAAGGAAGCCAGCTCTCTCCCTGTGGATCACCGCGAGGTACACATGTCATCACCAGACTTCTTCGCGGCTTCCTTGGTGAAGCTCCGAGCTCGGTTCCAAAAATCTATCCGTTAATTGCTGGATGTGTTTTTTTTTTTTCCATTTGTTATCCTCAACTCATTTATTTTCTATGAACCAAACGATGCAAAATTTAGAAAACTTTTTTCTATAAGTTATTTTTCGTCATAATTGTAATCTTTATTGAAATTTTGTTTTGGAGAAAAATTTCCTATTTCAGCCGTCTCTTGTTGGGCTCATATATGAGACTAATTTAGCTATTTTAAGTTTTTTATATAATAAAATCAGGTTAAACCATCTTTTGAAAAATAACTTCGTTTTGAGTCTTTGTTCGAAATTTTCTTATCATATGGCTTAAAATTAAAATGACAATAAATAATTTCTTTAATATCACGTTTGCAAATGTTTCCATGCAACACCAAAATAAATTGAAAGTATCGTAAGCTCGTCACCACAATAATTTCATAATTCCAAAAAAATACGTATTCACATTGTTATCTACAAAAAAAAAGCCAGAAAAAGATACCGTAGAGACAGGGAGAGAGATGAAGGCCAAGTCACCGTCCTGGGGAACATTATTGCATCCGTGATAAGTGCCAAGATTGATTGAAGCTGCTGCGGAAGCCAAGCAAACGAATAATAAATTTGATAGAACAAGAAGATAAATCAAACATTAGATTTATGCTATTCAATCGTAATGACCTACATTCATGGAGAAAGCAATAACGAATTCATAGTAGATCAAGCGATATAATATAGATTACAACCACATTCGAGTTATTCAAACACTTTCAGTGTTTTACATGCCCCAATTATAATAATTAACCCATAAATATTTAGCGTCACAAATCCTTACGAAATGATTTCTTAATCTCACGAAGATATTAAACAAATCTTATACAAGATTTAATTGGCTCTAACACTTGAATACTTGATATAATTTCACGAACAAACCTGTGACGAAAAGAAACTCTTGCCAAGCACTCCAAGAACACGGCGCTGCAACTTTTCTTCGCAACTCTCCTGAAGCGACCCACTGCCAAGCCGCTTAAACGGCGCTTCCTTTCCCTTTAACAACCAAAGACCAGCAACAGTACACAGCACCAAGGGACGATCAAACCGACTTCCACTGGGAGTGGAAACTTGAGAGATTCGGTCAACCAAGTCCAACTTGGACTTTCTCCTTTTGCTGTGACTTCAATGTACAACAGAAAATACACGCCCATCAATACTCGGTCAAGCGATCATCAAAGTCCAAGTTTCCTCCTTTGCTGTTTCCTTGCTGACTTCCCTCAAGAAATATATTTCCATATATTTCGAACAAAGTCAAGTCCACAATTGAATCTCCAAATTCAGCCACTCGGTCCAACATGCAGCAGATTTTCCTATTCTCCTTCTATTCCCGAAATTTAGATTTTTGCTTTTGGATCAAACTCTACAGACAAGCTCACTTTTCAGACTCTTTAATTTCCCTTTCCTTTTCCACAATCTTGTTCGTTAATCTTTCTCTTGTCCCACTTGTTTCGTCTTCTTCTTTAGGAACCTCAATGCGATCAATTTTCTCTTGACGCCTTCGTGTCCGCTTGGCCATCAGTTGCAATCGAATAGCTCGCAGTGCTCTGATATGATTTTGTTGGCGAGACGGAACCAGTGTTGCGGGCGAGGCCCTGTTTCTCACTTCTATGCCTGTTCCTACAATGTCCTCAAACACAAGCACAATGAAGATTACAATAAGCTTTGGGATGTTGAATTAAGTGGCGAGTGTTCCGCACAAAATGATGAAGTAAATAAGACAGGAAGCTCCAGAGCATAGAACTCAAACGATGCGGCGTTTGACAAATTTTAAAGAGCGCTTTTGCATGCAGTGTCGCCCCATGCCGCAGTGGCTTTGTGATCAAAGCATTGAGGGGTCGAACTTCTTAAAAGCACGCATTTAATTTAACTAAATACAATTATTCATTTCTTTCTTACAGCGTACATTAAATTTTCTTTGAAATTCAGGAATTATATTGGTCAAAGAGAAATGGTTAGAGACTCAATTGAACATTTCACAATAATTTAAGATCTATTCGCACCTTTATCCCTCATTCTTTGAGGTAGACTTTCCATCTTAATACATGTTTACTTATGAAGTAAATTTCTCTTTGTTAGGTAATTTGACTTTTACATCTTTATTAACTTCAAAGCTGAGTTCATTATGAGTCATGACCATGCTATGTTAGGAATGAAAACCTTCGTCTCAAGCTTCGTTCGTTTTGCGAAAAACGAATAATTTGAAAATTGATTTTTTTTTAAATGATCATGTGTATCGCTTATAAAAATGAACAAATGAAAATTTCATCATTCACAAAAATATTTGAACATAAATTATTGATGATAATAAAAATATTTTTGTTGACTAATTATTTCAAGCAATACAAGCAATCAATTTGAAAAAAAAAACTAATTTTCAAATTATACATTTTTTGCAAAATGACTAGGAAATCAAATTATCTGAATTTTTTAATGACGTATGCTTTCTAGTGATTTTTTTGGTGCAGCTTTCTTTTGTTCCGATTTTCCTCTAATTTTTTCACCCGTTGGGGACAAGTTTTTGACCACATTCAGCACAATTTAGGATGAGGCTTGATGTGATTTTTCTTCTAAAAGAAATCGTGGCATATTTTCCATTTGTGAATCATAATTAAGTTAGCCTAATTAAAACATATATATATATAAGAAACATAGCAAGATGTTCGGTGGAGAAAGTGCCAACAACTCCTCATAAACCACCAGGCCCCGCCACGCATTCATTTAAAAATTAGTTGGCTGATTGTTTAAAAGGAGGCAACGACACAAAAATATATAAGAAGGGGAAAGAGTAGCTTGGGTCAATGATACATACCTCCCGACCTTGGGAAAATAAGGTTGGATCCCTCGCAAAAATCGCAATCGTCACGGAACTCGCCTAACATTGGGCATGCATGAATGTAAGGATGACATGTGTTTGGTATATCAGGCAACCTTTGCAGTAATCCACAGTGAAGGAGCTCCAATTTTCGCAATTTATATAATTTCGATAGATCAGATAACTTTTCTATGGAGCTACAACCTTCAACTGATAATACCTCCAGCGAGTTCGGCATACCAAATAAACCTCGTAGTGATTCACATTCACTTAGATGCAAAATCTGCAAATTTTGAAGTTTTGATAAATCAGACAACTTTTCTATCGAGCTGCATCGAATTATATACAAACTCCATAGTGATTTCACTTCTCCCAAGTCTTGAATCTCAATTAGCTGCGAGCATTTACAAATTAACAGCTCTTCGAGATTACCCAACCTTAGTAGCCCTAATAGCCTCACCAACGATTCACACCCTGCCACCTCTAAAAAACGGAGCCTATCTAGCTGGTCAAACTCAATCTCTCTCAACTGCAATTCAACAAGGATTAACCTGGTCAAATATCTCAATTTGGAGAAGAGTGGTTGCTTTGCCGGTGGCTTGACAAATCGTAACAACAACATGCGAAGACCTAAAGGAAGCCTTGGGAGAGATTGGAGATCATCACATTCTACATGAAGTGTCAAAAGCTTACGAGGCCATGTGATATCTGTACTTCCACAATCAGGATAATATGTCATATGTTTGAGATTCTCTAATATCTCAATGGACTTCGGTATCTCTGTTATCTTACTCCCTTCCGTAAATAAATAGTTCAGCCTTTCAAGATCTCCAATAGAAGTAGGCAATTCTCTAATATTTGTATTCCGCAAGTCTAAGTAAAGTAATGATTTTATTCCTCCAATAGAATCCGGTAGCTCCCTTATGCACGTGAATGCCAAGTCCATTTTCTTCAACCTTTTGAGATCTCCAATAGAATTAGGTAGCTTTCTTATCTCACTGGAAAACATAAATAAGCGCTGCAGTCTTTTAAGATATCCAATAGAAGAAGGTAGTGCTCTTATCTTTGAACACTGCATGTCCAAGTAAAGCAACGATTCTAGTCCTCCAATGGTGTTTGGTAGCTCCCTTATCCAAGTGTATCCCAAGTTCATTTCCTCCAACCTTTTGAGATCTCCAATGGAATCAGGCAACTCTTTGATTCTCGTGTTGAACAAATTCAATACAACCAATGAGCTCAATTTTCCAATGGAGTGAGGAAGCTTTCCAAGCTGATGACAGTCCGCTAAAGACAGGCACGTCAAAACTGCCATCTCTCCAATAGACGGATGAAGCTCTTGGATATACTGCCCCTCTAGCTTTAGACTTGATAGGCACTTTAGACCACTTATTGCTGAAGGCACTCTACACAGGTCAAAACAAGGGCTTCTTGACAACTTTGACGGCTGAACTCTAGCTGCAACTATTTCCAACTGCTTTAGGCGCTCTAACCTACCGATAGAGCTATCGATTTGTGTTGGCTCTAGGTTGTGCTCATGAAGAACTAGAATCTTCAGATTCAAGCATGTTGAGAAGTCGGGAGTTATCGGGAGGTGGCATCTCATAAGATGTATAATTTTTAAGTCCTGATTCACCTGCGAAACTTACTAGGATTAGATAAGTAAGGCAAGGCCAATGGCAATAAACTGATACATGCAATACGAAATCCTACCAAACATGGGCCCCATCCATTCCAATTCTCTGGAATATTGCTATCCGAAAGCTTGAGTACCACTAAGTTCCATAAATATAGATTGACTGCCTGCAAAACTGAAGGGCAACGATGCCAAGAGAGCCATTTTAAACTCGAAAGAAGATTATCAAAGTCTCCTACCAAGTTCCCGCCCTCTAATTCCAACAACCTTAAGTTAGGCAGCCATGTAAACTCTTCACTTGTAAAGTTGCGCTCTTTTGGAAGTCCAGTTAGTTTGACTGCCGTGATGTTCTCTGTTCCCTGACAACATGAAAAGGCATAAGTGAACTTTTCGTGATGAAGAATAAGGGCACATTCTATGACTAAATATTGCAAAGACTTGTTCAATAAGTAAACCGTTCTGTTTGCTTATACTTCCGGATTGTACATGTAAGTTATGAATATATTTTGCTAGATATTGTTAACAAAAACTTATCTAATCTTAAGAAGCATACAGACCTCTACTCTGCAAAGACAACGACGTATCTTGGATATAGTCAACGAATCTATGGATTACTTAAATCCACGTATGCTTGTGTCTAGAATAATCTATAAGGGAAAAATATGTATATCTCAATACAACATGGCAGAGATTCTCCCGATCAAAGTCGCTGGAGTTGCTCTGTAAATAGAGCTCAGAATCATTCATGCAATGTGCGCGAGGCAGTAAAACTACTTGTTGAAACAATGAAACTACCTTTTTTCATATCCTATTGCTTATATCCCTAAGTTTTCTCACCTCGTTCTCTTGTTATGTTCTGCCAAATATAGCTTACTTACATCCACACTTGCAAACTGAACCACAAACTAAACAGTGATACCAAAATCACGAATCCGCTATCCAACATCTGTATCAGGCCCCAAAAACAAGTGATGTCCAACTAAAACCAACAAATGTAAGTCATGATATAACCTTCAATTCACTCAAAATTAAGAAATTTAATTTTTTATTACGCTCAATACAGATAAAAGAATACATGTATAAAAAAAACTTTAAAGTTCAAGTAGATGTTTTCTTGGTTGGGAAGACAATAGTTGTGAATTAGATGTACCTTTCTATGCTGCACTACATGCAATGCATCCTTGGGAGACCATAGTCTACTGCGCTTCTCTATTACTTTGTCTTCTTGTCGAACAATTTCTCTTCCAAGGTCTCTAAGCAGGTCATGCATTGATAGTCTGTCGTTACCATCAACCTTTACCAAACACTTATGGGAAAGGACAGAGATCTCAACTTTTGGGGAAATATCCATCGCTTTCCACATATAATATGGATGCATTCTTTCTTTACCGACAAAGTAACACGCAACATCAAGAAAAATTTCTTTCTGTGCATCCTCTAGCATTTCAAAACTAATCTTTAATTTGTGATGGACATCTTGATTGGGAACTAAACCTAATTTCTTCAATGTGGCTTTCCAAAGTGGTTTACTTTTGCCGCAAAGAGAGGAACCAATGACCTCAAGAGCCAAAGGAAGTCCACCAGTTTTGCGAATAATATCATGAGAAATATGACAATAATCAGGTGGAGGAAAATCCATTCTAAAAGCATGCTTACTAAAAAGCTGAAGAGCATGGTGATAAGACAAGTTTCTCATTTGATAGATTTTGAACTCTTCAAAATGCGTTTGGACACTATTTTCTCGGTTTTCCTCTTCAACGGGCAGAAAGTTGGTATCTCTAGTCGTAATTATAATTCTGCTCCCTGGACCAAACCAATCACGCTTTTCTGCAAATTTTGAGAGCTGGTCCCATTCATCTAGGTCATCGAGAACAATAAGAACTTTCTTGCGGCAAAATCTCCTTTTGATTTGGTTCACCCCTGCATCGGAATCAGAAACATCCACTGATTTGGAGTTGAGAATTTCTGACAATAGTTGATTTTGCAATTGAATAACTTTGCCGCCCTTTGAAGCTTCTCGAACATCAAAAAGGAAGCTAGATCCATGGAATCGATTATGAATTTGGTTAAAGACAACTTTGGCAAGAGTCGTCTTACCGATACCTCCCATACCATGGATTACTAGATAACGCACATCAGAAGAACCTTCATCTAATAAGCGCATGACATCTTCAACACAAGCCTGAATTCCAACCAATTGATCAGGTAGATTTTTGTCTCTTTTATTCAGCTTGTTCAAAACCTCAGCAACGATCATTCTGATGAGCTCGCCATGGTACCTATCAGGCTCAAAAATATCCCAGCAATATAAGACGTTAAAACACCGGCAACGGAAGAGGGCGAGGCAGGGCAACCGGTCCCCTCCTAAAAGATATCGTGTATATATAATCTCAGGATATATAGGAAGAGTTCAACTATATGTACATTAAACAAATATACAGCCTCACAAATACTTCCAACCTCTAACTCTTTTCCTTCTTCGCAAAAAAGTAGAAGAAGAAGCAGCAAGCAAAATTCATTTGAATTTACTGAAAATGAATAGCACTTGTATTCAACAGGTTAAAGACCTTTGAATTTTCTTCTTTTAAATATGCAAAAAGAAATTACTCTTTTTTAATTGCTCACATGTGGGGTGTGCTCTGTTTCTAGTTTTGCATGGATTAAAAGTCATAGCTAGAACAATTATTTCTTATATCAAACTTACACAAAAGTTATTTGGAAATTAAGAACGAGTCTTTTTATACTCGATGTAAAAGACGCAATTCGAATAATCGATTCAAATTGGATTTACCCTGTCTTTTGAAAGCAATTGATTGATTATTTAGTGAGTGGATGCGTAGTGGAGTACTTATTAACTATGCGGGGGTTGAGCGACAACTTGATGAAAAAGAGAACAGTTGATGCCTTTTACTTTTGATACAAGGAGAAGAATTTTTATCGTGCTTAATATCTGTATCGATATGTTTTGTGAAAGGGAAAATAAAAGCTTAAAGCCTTACCCTATATCTTGGAGATCCCATCCTTTCATCCGAGCGACCTTTCCCAGAGCCTCCTTCCATCGCTGCACAGCATCGCTGCCGAACTTCTCCTCGTGCTTCTGCAGAGCGTCGTGGTACAGCTCGGTTTTGAGTTTGACGTCGTCAGGGCTCACATCGAAGAAAATCGGCAAGATCGTCGTTTTGCAGTCCACCATGATCGCAAGCTCACGAAGACACCACGCACTGGACGCGTAATTTCTAGAGAAGATGGGTATACAAATTGACGAGCTATTGATCGCGCGCTCCAATTCGCCTCCGATTGATTCACCTTTTCTGATCTCTTCGTCATCTCTGAAAACTCGAATCTCAGCTTCATCCATGGAGTGATAGAGACAGTCGGCAAAATTCTGGCGGGTGTCAGGTCCTCTGAAATTCAAGAACACCTCGAATTCAGACCCCAGTAGCGACTCGACATCACCTCTGTTTGTCATAGACACTGTTGCTTCATCTGATGAGCCCCTCCTCTCCATCTTCAGGAGCAGAAGTATACCGATCGAGTTTGATAACGAGGAGAGGAATGTAAGAGAAGGCTCCAATCGCTGCGCGTTCGGAGGATTTATGAAGGAGATCGAGAGCCTGGAACAGTAAACCCTAAGTCACCACCAAAATGACGGTCTTCCTGCCCGCATATTCCTCTTCCCTTTTAAGAGAATTAGGGACATGGTGGGACCCAGCATAAGCAGAGACGCGGATTCCACTAATCTTTGTCGGCATAAGTAATGTATCATTCTATAAATAAATAAATAAAATTAAACATAAGGGATAAATTTAATACGACGGACGGCACTTCCATTCACATTTTGTCGTATTCAAGGAGCGAGTGCCTGATATGTCCCATCTAAAATTGCCCATGGTGTACGTGAATCTATTCCATGACTGATGCATGTAATTGTTTTTTCAAATTTACGATAATGAAGGCATTTCATTCATATAGTAAATTCTATTTAATTAAGTTTTGTTATGTTATATATCAATTAGTTTGAATAAAACTAGAAGGGAAAAAATACTAAATAATCATTTTTTTGAAATTTTCTCATTGGACAATAAGTTCAAATTGAATACTCCATGATATATACATGTATTACTTATGAAAACACTCTAAAGAGCTAACCAAAAAATTTCCTTTGTTTCCTCTTTTCAAAGAGTTGTATCTGATGGACAATTTGCTTCCTTCTAAATAACAAATACATGCTATTAACTTGCCTAAGATCATTTGCCCAATTATACCAATATATCCCTTACTTAAAAGATATGTTGATCTATTATATAATTCATAGCTTAATAATTTTTCGTTAGGAAGTGTCGATTTTAAATAAATGTTCTCAACTACAAGTTTATGTATAGTGGAAGCTCTAAACCTTTTGGTTATTTGTTGACCGAGTCTTAAACATTCTATTTAGACAATTGACTCCTATACCTTTATGGAAATTGTGTAATTGAGTTCTAATATCCCGTCAGTAGCATTTTTGTCACCAAAAAAATCATGTCCTTCGTTTTTACAATACTAAACAACATATTGACAACAATTGAGGAATAAAACACCAATTTTAATAGAAAATAGAGTGAGAAACTTGATTATGATATTTAATTAAACATTTAATGAAATTTTGTCTATAATTTTATGTGACTCAATAAATAATCAAATTCTAATACTTCGGATAGAGTAATGATCGAGTCTAATGGATGTGATTTTGGAGGATTTATGGACAAGCCAGAAAGCCGGGGGAAGTACCCTTTGTTGGGATGCGTTTTTCCTTGGAAATGCTTGAGAAATTTCCCTCTCTAAAGATCATTTCATCACTGTTCCAATCAATTTTCCTCCCAAAAAAAGAAAATACATTTTTTCAATTGATTACACTTCACTTTTTAGGTCGTTGGAATCCTTTGTCATGTTGCACTTTTTCTTGGAAGGTGCCCGGGAAATTTTCTATAATAAAATTTTATTTTAATATAGTTTCAACGATATGAATATCAAAGATAAAGTGATAACAAGAAATGAAATATTTACCGAAAATGTCCTAAATCTATTGTAATTATGCAAATTTAGTTTTGAACCCTTTTTTCCATTTCAATTCTAAACTATTTACATTTATGTGAATTCAATTTTGACCAGTAAGTACTGACGTAAATAATTATTAATAACATCTTTATATTTCTTGGATTTTTTTTCTTTTTCTTTTTAAAATTCCCACTATGGTCGGCGAGTTACGGTTGTAGAGGGTACCAATGCTCACCGGCCAAAAAAAGGTTGCCTTGCCTGTGGTTGCTAAGGCAAAGGCTACCTTTGCCCATGACCACAATGACCTCACTCAATCCTAGGCAAGGCGGCCAACAAGGGCTTTGTTGATGATAAAAGAGTCTACAACTTAACTTCATTCAAGTAATAAGAGATATATATAGGCTTAGGGTTAAGCCTAATACATTTACCTAAATAACCCCAACTTGCTAAAGTACTAAACCAAGTAATAAACTAACACTCCCCCTCAAGTTGGAGAGTACATATCAAACAGTCCCAACTTATGACAAATATATGAAACTCGTACACCTCGAAGAGGCTTTGTGAATATATCTGCTAATTGTTCTTCAGAACTTGTGTGCACCAACTGAATGTCTTCACGATTCACCTTTTCTCGAACGAAATGACAATCGACCTCTATATGCTTGGTTCGCTCATGAAATACTGGATTATTAGCTATATGAATAGCAGATTGATTATCACAGCACAGAAGAGACGGTCCGGTCATAGGTAATCCAATCTCAGCTAATAACATACGAACCCACTGAAGTTCACTAGTAACATTAGCCATTGCACGATATTCAGCCTCTGCACTAGATCTGGAAACAACAGACTGTTTCTTACTTCTCCACGACACAAGATTACCACCAAGAAACACACAGTATCCCGAAGTAGACCGGCGATCCATAGGACAACCAGCCCAATCTGCATCAGAATATCCCGTCACCTCCAAAAATTCAGGATCACCATAACCAGCTATACGAAGATGACCATAATTATGAAACACAAGTCCTTGACCCGGAGCTCTCTTCAAATATCGAACAATTTGTAGAGCAGCTTGCCAATGAGTAGTACGAGGAGAACTCATAAACTGACTTATCACACCAACAGCAAATGAAATATCCGGACGAGTAATGGTAAGATAATTCAGCTTTCCTACTAACCGGCGATACTTTTCTGAATCATGAAGAAGTTCGCCCTGTTCATCATCAAGTCTCACTCTAGGATCCATAGGCGTGTCGGCAGGTTTAGAATCATGTAGACCAACCTCCTTTAGAATGTCAAGAGCATACTTTCGCTGAGAAAGAGCAATGCTATCGCCAGCATAGGCAACTTCAATGCCAAGAAAATACCTTAGACGACCTAAGTCTTTAGTGTTAAACTCCGTCTGAAGAAACTGCTTGAGTCGTCGTATACCTTCAACATCACTGCCTGTGACAATGATATCATCAACATAAACAACAAGAATAACACATCCTTTGGAAGATGACATACTAAATACCGAGTGATCAACACTACACCGATGCATGCCAAAGGCAGTAACAGCATCACTAAACCGGCCAAACCAAGCACGAGGAGATTGCTTGAGTCCATAAAGAGCTTTTCGCAATCGACACACCTTCTCCCCCTGAGCAACAAACCCTGGTGGTTGCTCCATATATACTTCCTCGTGAAGATCACCATGAAGGAATGCATTCTTTACATCAAGCTGATGTAGAGTCCACTTAGACCGAGCAGCCAAGGAGATAACTACACGAACAGAAGGAATTTTGGCGACTGGAGAAAATGTTTCATCATAGTCAACACCATAAGTCTGAGTATAGCCCTTTGCCACCAAACGCGCCTTTAAGCGCTCAACCGAACCATCTGGATTGTGTTTAACAACAAAGACCCAGCGACAGCCTACCAATTGCTTATCAGCTGGCAAGGGAACTAGCTCCCAAGTCTTATTATGATGTAAAGCAGCCACTTCTTCTTCCATAGCACGAGCCCACCCTGGATGGGCTAAACCTTCCTGAACATTATTAGGCACAGACACAGACACAGATCCAAGAGCAGACACAAAAGCAGACATCTGAGGACTTAAATTATGATAAGACACAAAATGAGAGAGTGGATACCTAGATTGAGTACGATGAGCAATAGGAGAATTGGTAGGAGATGGTGGACGAGGATCGGAAGTCTGGACCGAAGTTGGTGGTGGTGGACTGCTGGCTGGTGAAGATGGATTCCCCCATATAGAACGAGAACCACGTGTATAGACCTGAAGAGGATTCGGTGCTGTGGAGCCTGAATCTGTTGGAGCCACATTAGAAGTGATAGATGGTGGCACTGACTGAGATATAGGAGCAGAGAATGGCAAAAGATCCAGGGTCAATGATTCTTGAATATGATCATTGTCAAAGAATGCTTTATCCTCAAAGAAAGTCACATCAGCAGAAACATACTCCCGACGATGAGTAGGACTATAACAAACATATCCTTTCTGAGTACGAGAATAGCCAACGAATATGCACTTTTCAGCACGAGGGGATAACTTGTCTAATCCAGGAGACAAAGAATGAACAAAACAGACACACCCAAAAATACGAGGACGAATGGACCACAAAGGACGATCAGAATGAAGAAGAGTATAAGGAGTAGCTCCTTTCAGCACTGAGGATGGAAGACGATTGATAAGATGACACGCTGTAAGAAGAGCATAACTCCAGAACGATTTAGGCACATGAGTATGAAGAAGAAGACAACGAGCAACATCTAACAAATGACGGTTCTTACGTTCAGCAACACCATTTTGTTGTGGAGTATGAGCACAAGAACTTTGATGTAAAATACCATGAGATTGAAGAAAAGGAACAAAGGTAGAGGAAGAGAAGTACTCACGAGCATTGTCAGTACGCAAACACTTAATGGAACAATCATACTGAGTACGAACTTCATGATAAAACTGATAAAAAGAGGAAAACACTTCAGTACGATCTTTTATTAAATATAACCAAGTTGTACGAGTACAATCATCGATGAAGGTAACAAAGTACCTAAAACCAAATGAAGACTCTCGACTAGGACCCCAGACATCAGAGTGAATCACGTCAAATGGACGTGAAGCATGACTCAAAACACGAGGAAAAGACTCACGATGGTGTTTACCTAATTGACACGTTTCACAACTAAATTGAAGACTTGAACTAGACACAAAAGGAAATCGTCGAAGTGTATCTGCTGATGGATGACCAAGACGACAATGCAATCTGTAAGAATCATTCACTGCTGTATTCTGAACTCTGGCAGCAGCAGCAGCAATAATCTCAGGTTCCAGGACATACAATCCACCAGCCTCACGCCCACCACATATTCGGCGTCCAGTCTTCCGATCCTGGAGAACACACGAAGACGAAGAAAAGATAATATCGCAATCAAGATCACGAGTAATAGAACTAACTGATAAGAGATTATAAGGAAATTGTGGAATGTGGTAAACAAGAGGTAAAGAAACAGAAGAACTCAATGACACACAACCTGTACCAGTGACTTTAGACCGAGAACCATCTGCTAAGGTGACTGATGTAGAAGGAATGGATGAAGTGGAAGTAAGAAGACTAGGATCACCAGTCATATGATGAGTGGCACCCGAATCAATAACCCAAGACCGAGGAGGAGCTGTACTGGACATTAAACATGCAGGATCACTATGATGTGCTAAAGTAGCTGTAGGACCAGAGATAGTACCACTTGCATTCTGTCGTGTCTTAATCAGCTCATTATATTCAGCACGAGTTAACTGTACTGTATCCTGTCCAGAAGTAGAAACCCAAGACTCAGCATCAACAGAGGCATGTAGACCCCGCAGTTCAGGATGAAGATCATAACAATAATCAATAGTATGTCCAAACAGCTGACAATGAGTACAAAACCGGTTCACTCGACCACCACCACGTCCTCCTCTAGTACTACTACTACCACCACCACCACGAACAATACCTCGGCCTCCTTGAAAACCACAACCACGACCACTACGGTTAGAATTATCAATATTCCATTGCCCACGACCACTACGACCCCGAATCCCTTGACCACCACGAGCCACCATAGCACTACTATCTGAAATTACTGTTGTCTTGGGACTCGGAGTATAACGAGCAGCTCGAGAATACACTTCCTCAATGGACGGAAGAGTGCTTTGCGAGGTAATTTGTTGACGAAGAGCACTGTGGTCTGGACCGAGGCTACGAAGAAAAAGCACAGTTATCATGTCCGCTTCTCGTTGCTGCATCTGAGTAACTGTGGTAGCTGGTGGAAAATAAGACTTAAGACGCTGATACATGGATGCAAAACGTGCATAATGATCCACCAAGCTAGCATCACCAATCTTAGCTTCAAATAAAGCCTCCCACAAATCACAAACTCGACTCATATCATTCTGTCCAGAATACAATAAAGCACACTTTGTCCAAATCTCATGGGCTGTAGTGCAATCCATGAAAAGACGACGAACAGATTCAGCCATACTTCCCCACAAAAGTGTACGTAAAGTAGCATCTACGTATTTCCATTCTTCTAAATTAGCTAGATTTGCTGGTGGTTCTTCTTCAAGCCAGCTAGACTGGCGATTAGAATAAACAAAGGTCGAGAGAGCCATCGACCAAGAAGGATAATTGGTACCATCCAACTTTTCCAAAGTATTATGCAGATTAGCCATACTATAATATGGGCCCACAGACACTGAACTTGAAGATGTATTCAAAAGGGCCTAAGCCCGAAGTAACAGACGAATCAGTAGACATTTTCACTAATCACCAACTTCACAAACTACCAATTGCCTCACAAATCACCAATCACTACACAAATCGCTATCCACCAGCAAACCAATAATCACCGCAGTCACTTAATTACTTCACAAACTAATGATTAACCTCAAATCACAGATCCCACCAACCACAAATCATTAATCAACATCAAACTTAGTCAATAGCCATTCACCAAACACCATTCAGCAACCCACAGCAAAATATTATTGCAATTCACCAATTTCACGCGAAGCAAGGAGTAACCCACGAAGAACCAGAAGCATCACAGTCAAGATAAGCAAGGAAGAGCATCATTCAGCACACTGGCACGCTGGCCTAAGCTACCTCCAGCCCTGTACGACACTGGGCTTTGCTGGTCGGAGCTTCCCCGACCCTTGGAGACGTCGGTTGAAGCTTTGCTGGTGAGTTTTCACCAGATCTGAGCCAGATCTGGGTTCACCGGCCCCCTGGGAGATGCTGGACGCCGGAGAAGCTTCAGATCTGGGCTCACCGGCCCCATGAGAGACGCCGGACGCCGGAGAAGAGCCCGATCTGGGCTCACCGGCCCTAGGCGACGCCGGGAAGAGCCCGATCTGGGCTCACCGGCCCTAGGCGACGCCGGGAAGAGCTTCGCCGGCCCTGGACGACGCCGGAGAGTGGCTCGCCGGCCCTGGGCGATGCTGGTCGGAGGTGCTACAGTGACGGCGGAAGTGCTACAGTGACGCGCGGCTAGGGTTTCGCCTAGGGTTGCTCTGATACCATGTTGATGATAAAAGAGTCTACAACTTAACTTCATTCAAGTAATAAGAGATATATATAGGCTTAGGGTTAAGCCTAATACATTTACCTAAATAACCCCAACTTGCTAAAGTACTAAACCAAGTAATAAACTAACAGGCTTCATGAGCCTCATTCCAACTAAATGTGGTAAAATGGGTCAAAAATCCATATCTTAATCTATCTTTCATAAATATATAGGTCATAAAATGAATTAGCTAAAAATGTTAAACAAGTCTTCAATGGGTTACTCAATAACCTTATGGGTCATAAACGTGATAGTTAATTAATTTTAAATATTATTAATAAATCATTTTAAATATTATTAACAAGTCATTTTAGACTATGAAAATTCTGATATTTTAATTTTTAAAAATTTGATTTTTTTATTTTCCTTTTTTTCTTTCCTTTTCTTTTTCTCCTTTTTCCCTCTTTCTAAGTTGGCCACCGGCCAATAGGTAAGGGACGAGCTCATTAGATTTCGGCAACTGAAAGAGAAAAAAGCAAAAAAAATGAAAATATATATTCTAAAATAAATAATAATTAAAATTTCGAAAAAAATAAAAAAAATTTTGTTAAATAATTATATTACATAAAATTAGTTTAACAATGAATTTCTATAAAAATCACCAAGCAAATTTTATTGAACTTTAGTTAAATATGGATGTGTTTTAACGATACGGGTCGGGTTGAGTCGGGTCGGGTATGTGTCGCCAAAATTGTATTACAGGAAAATGAGTCAAAACGGGTTAAATGGGTCAAATATGGTCCAATCCATTTTTGGCCCGACACAAACTTGACTCGGTTCACCCATTTGATGCCGCAGTTTCAACAAGGGAAAAGGAAAAGAAAAGAAGGAATAAGAAAGAAAAGGGGGTGAACACCTAAATATGTAGAGACAAAAAAGTATCAATCTACAGAAGAAAATATAAAACACTAGGGGCCAAATAATTAAAAAGGTAAATAAAATTGCTAGGACTGAACATGTTCGTGGAGCTTTCCGGTCATTCTTCACAAAGTTCTAGGAAGTCGGGCCTCAGCGTTCGTTTTCCTCGATCGTAAAAATAAAATAAAATAATATGGCAGAAAGTCACGTTGTCTTCCATGGTTGGTTACAAACATGAAAATTCGAAAATGCCCTTTATTTTTAATTAAATCTGCATATTAGTCATATCTAAAGGAAACATTCCTCACGACTTTCATTAGTCACGACATATTCCTTTGATAAGAAATTACTTAGAATTCTATTCAAAGAATCATAACAAATGTACAAATTTAGGAGTAAATGATGGTTTGCAAAAAAATCAAACCACTTTAAATTTTCCTTGTGAGTCAAGCTTCTTCTTCTTCTTTTTTTTTTTTTTGCCACTTCGAGGGATGATTTGAGAGGCTTTCTATGAACAAATCTATGAAAACTTGAAAGACAGGTGCATCAAAAGTTAGGAGTTATTTTAAATAAATGCTCACTAATTATATGTAAGGATCTAAATTAGCCCATGTCTAATATGTTGCTAAGTAGAACATTATAAAAATCGCAATTCGATATTAATAACATGACTACGTTGCATTTTAGAGCCCTTTCGATTTTCACATCATCTAGAAGATTAAACTTCAATATTTTTCCGATGGAAATATCTATGAATAATTGTAGCGTTACTTCTATATTTTTAAACAATATCTCATTGGCCCGCCCAAGGAGCAAGTTAGGGACTGGCAACTGCTCGATGTTTGTCTATTGACAGTGGATAAAAGGACATGAGAGTAGAAATGGACAATCAATGTTTGTGCATCACTGGTGGTTGCAAGGATGGAGACTAGACATTGTCGATGGTGACGGGTCGAGGAAAGGAATAATAATTTTACAAAATCATGGATTTCTAAAGTTTAGGCCAACGAATTGACCGGTGCGCAGTTTAGGCTTGAACTACAGTTTAGGTCACCGAGCTCCTTTACCGCTCCTCTCCTTGGTTCGTGTCTTTTTTTAAATAATGCCACACTTCTTTTACAAGAAATATAATATTTTAAAAAAGTATTTTTGAGAAAATTAATTTTTTTAGAAATAATATCATTTTTCAATATTCGTTTGAAATTTTAAAAATATATAATTTTTTTCTTTTTTCTTTTTGTTATTTTATATTGATTGGCCGCTGGTACAATCCTCGCTAGGCCCCAACAACTTCCCAACTTGTCACAAGAGGCCATGAACTCGCCAATTCAAAGGAAACCACGAGTTCGCATCAGCCTAGTCAGTTATGCACAAGGTCAAAGCATGATACTAGAGGCCGAGGCTGTGATATTTAAATGTAAAGAAAGAATATGTAAAATGTTCTAAAAATAGAAAACATTTTTTTCACTTTTGAAAGTATTTTTCTTAATATTTTTTCGTGAAAAAAATATCGAAAAATATTTTCTTAAAAGTTATTTTTCGAATAGTATGTAGTAAGACCTATCACGTATGTCTTTTTATCACCCTCTACCATATGTTCTGATAAATCTAGTGTTAGACCTCTTGGTAAAAGAGCCCTAGAGTTGTAAAAAGAAATCGCCATATTGTTCCATAGGGATGAGCATAGTCCGAATTGAGCCGATCTAGTACTCAAATTTAGGACCAACTCACATTATGTTGATCCTCAATTTTTGGAACTGTGGACTGATTGATCGAGCTTTTAACTGAGAATCGAACCGATCCATCCGGTCTCCAGGTCAACCCCGGACCACAATATTATTTTCCTATAATTATTTATTACATTCTTCAAAATGACGAAAATATCTATATATAATATGATAGGAACATCAATGAGTGTCAAATATAAATATAAGATATATAATGAAGGCACAAAAAAGTTTGAAATATGTTCTACAAACCATGAAATAGTCATAAATCGATTGAGCTACATTAATTAAAAAAAACAAAAGTTCCATTGAACATTAATTTATAGGTTGACCATGCATTGATTTACGAATCGATTGTAACAAAACAATAATTAATATTAAATATGTAATTATCATTTTAATGCGTAAGCTCTATTTCATTGTGATAATATCTTTAGTAAGACAATCTGTATAATATTATATGTATGTCGATTTATTCTACATTCAAATATTAATCCGTACAGTTTTAAATTAGAGATTCATTCATCTCCGGTCCAGCACCGATTTATGATTGACAGGGATTATTACTGACCCCAACCGTCTCACCATTAATATCGCGGCAGAGTGTGAAAACGACTTTGGGTCACTGCCATTACAGTGGGCATCTGACACCAAGGGCCATGTTGGACTGACATTAGTTGATTGATTGATTGCCCTAGAAGTGGGTTTCGGATTAGTATTCAGTCGGTGTTTCCTCATTGATGGTCGAGGAAGGGATGCGTCAGGCTGATACGTTAGCTGTGGGGCAAGGACGAAACGTCCCATTCAGGGTGGGAAAGCATTAAAGGTTGGACAGCTCATCAATGTCTGTCCATTATTGATTAGTGGGAGAGGAAAGGGTGGAGGCATGGACATGGGCGACGGTGTCTGGTCCGGTAAAGGTACAACAATTCGGGGGATCGTCCATTTTTGTAACCTAGAATCATACTGGTGTTTAGTTGAGACCTAAAACTAAGGAAATGGATCCACTAAAACTAAAACCAAGGCAACGGTTATCATAATTCATCTCTATCTTACAAGATCGTTTTATATTAACGCTGTCATCTTCTTGAGAAAATGATAAAGAATGCGATAGAAATGTACTTACTTTAGGAAATGATAACAATACATGGTATCATCCTAAATTAGGTAATTATTATGCAAAATATCATTTTCAACTTAATTAGAAAGAGAACATCCCTTGTAATTTTAACTGAGTGACAACATTATCTTTGCTAGGAATTGAACCATAACCTTTTCAAATGGTCACGGCAAATATACGGATTTAGGAGTACTTTGATGTTCTGATGTAGCGGTCACGGCTGAGCTTGAGAAAACTAGCAAGGAAGTTGTGCAAGCGACCGGCGCCTTTTGGCGAAGAAGAAGACGAGTTTGGGGACTGTAAATAGCAGCGGAGATGGCGGAGGGGGAGAAACTTGGGCATGAGACGCAAGTATAACTCGTGTTCCAAACGCTCTTGAACGGTTCGACGACGTGTTCGGGGATGTTAAAAAAATGATCCAATTTCTAGAATTGTCTAGAATTTTCTAGAATTTGCTAGAAATATGTAGAATTCTCTAGAAGTTTCTAGAACTATGTAGAAAAGAGAGAGAATGTAGAATTCTCTAGAACTCTCTCTCTCTCTCTCTAGTTGCTAGATTGTTCTAAGAGTAGAACTCTCTAGAAATTATGAACTCCTATAAATAGGAGTGAGGGGTGTCCATTTTGTAGGATGTAGAAGTCTAGAACAAGTCCAACTACACATCCTCCTTTGTACAACCACCAACTAATACAAGTTCCAAATTTTCCCTTTTAAATCCCTTGCTTCCTTCAAATAAACTCACACACATCAAAACACGCTTCCGCAAAAACCAACAGTGGTATCAGAGCCAGGTTCTTTGGTTGGTTTCAGGCGTTTGTCTAAACCATCCGTTCCTAAAACTATCAACCCAATTTTCCTATAACCAAACTATGGCCAGTTCTACCTCATCGACATTTCCTATTCCTATCTTTGATGGGAATAACTATGATTTTTGGAGCATCAAGATGACTACGTTCTTGATGGCTCAAGACCTATGGGACATCGTCCAAAATGGTTATGAGACTGCGCAAGAAGGCGCAGGTGTTCCAAAAGATCAACTACAGAAGGATGCAAAGGCTTTATATTTCATTCAACAAGCACTCTCGGAAACGGTATTTCCGAGAATACTTGGAGCAAAGACCGCAAAAGGAGCTTGGGAGACACTTAGAGAAGAATTTCAAGGATCGGAAAAGATACGTGTTATTCGCCTTCAAACTTTGAGAAGAGACTTCGAGAATTCTAAAATGAAAACTTATGAGACCGTTCAAGAATATTGTGGCAAACTAAAGGAATTAGTCAATCAAATGAGAGCCTATGGAGATAATATTACTGATCAAAGGGTTGTTGAAAAAATATTAGTGACGCTTACTAAAAAGTATAATCCAATCGTCACAACTATTGAAGAAAGCAAAGATTTGACAACCCTGTCAATAAGTGAATTAATTGGCTCTCTAGAAGCACATGAGAAAAGACTGATGGCACAAGATGAAGATTCGATGGAAAATGCCTTTCAGTCTAAAGTAAACATACGGTCTCATCAATCGAAAAATGGTGGAAGGAGTCCATGGAGAAATAAAAAAGGAGGAGGAGAAATTACACAAAAAGAAAAGTATCCACCTTGTGGTGTTTGCAAAAAAACAAACCACTTGGAGAAGGATTGTTGGTTTAAAAATAAACCACAATGCCGCTTCTGTAAAAGACATGGCCACGTTGAAAAAGATTGTCGCTCGAAAATAAATAATCGAGCCAATTATGTTGAAGAAAGAGAAAGGAGAGATAGTATATTCTACGCTGGCCAAGCGGCAAATAATAAGAAAGTTGATACTTGGTATATCGATAGTGGATGTAGCAATCACATGACGGGGGACGAAACTATATTCACCGATATTGATAAGTCGGTGAAATCTCAAGTAAAATTGGGCAATGGTGCATTAGTAGATGTGAAAGGAAAAGGGACTATTGCCGTTGAAACAAATAAAGGTCCAAAATATATCCATAATGTATATTTGGTCCCCAGTCTCGCACAAAATCTCTTAAGTGTGGGTCAAATGATAGAAAATGGATATTCTCTATACTTCAGACAAGATGCCTGCATTATCTATGATAAATATAAAAATGTCATTGCCTTTGTTAAGATGGAAAATAAGAATTTTCCAATACGATGGAATTGCGTGAAAGATATAGCCATGAAAGCTCAACTTGATGATTCATGGCTATGGCATCGAAGATTTGGCCACTTTAATTTTGCTGGGTTAAAAGTTCTCCATCAGAAAAATATGATGAGAGATTTTCCGGCTATTTTAGAAACTTCAGATGTTTGTGAAGGCTGTCTCCTTGGAAAACAACAAAGGCAGTCATTCCCATCTGGAGGTGCATGGAGAGCTAAGAAGCCTTTAGAGCTTATCCACACGGATGTGTGTGGTCCAATGAGAACCCCTACGGCCAGTCAGAATAAATATTTTATCTTATTTATAGATGATTATACAAGGATGACGTGGGTATATTTTCTTCGAGAGAGATCGGAGGTTTTCTCAATCTTCAAGAAATTCAAAAACCACGTCGAGAATCAAAGTGGCCACAAAATTAAAGTCTTGAGAAGTGACAGAGGTACGGAGTACACTTCCAATGAGTTCAACAAATTCTGTGAAGATGAAGGCGTTCATCGTCAACTAACTGTTGGCTACGCTCCAGAACAAAATGGAGTAGCGGAGAGGAAAAATAGAACCGTCATGGAGATGGCAAGGTCTATGCTAAAAGATAAAAACCTTCCTAATACGTTTTGGGCAGAAGCAGTCTACACTGCTGTATACCTCCTAAATAGGTGTCCAACTAGAGCCGTTCAAAATAAAACTCCAGTCGAAGCATGGAGTGGACGGAAGCCTTCAGCGAAGCATCTTAGAGTGTTTGGCTGTATATGCTACGTTCACAGTCCTGCTCAGAAAAGGAGTAAGCTCGATGACAAAACAGAAAAAGGAATATTTCTCGGCTATAGTGATCAATCAAAAGGTTATCGAGTTTACAACATTAGGACCAAGAAACTCATGATCAGCAGAGACGTTGAATTCGATGAAAATGCAGCCTGGAACTGGGAGGAGGAAAAGATCGAGAAGAAGTATGTCACCTTGCCAGACACATCATCTCCACAAGAGGAGTCAACAATACAAGAAGAAGAATCAACATCAGATTCCACTAGTCAAGGCGTTACTCCACCAACCTCTCCAAGAGCAACGCAAGAAGAATCTACTCCAAAATCTTCAGTACAAAGGGTAAAATCCCTTAGAAAGATTTATGAAACATGCAACTTTGCTACGCTAGAACCAGGAAACTATGAAGAAGCTGCTAAAGAAGCAACTTGGGTTAAAGCAATGGAGGAAGAAATCAAGATGATCGAAAAGAATGAAACTTGGGAGCTCGTCAATTGCCCTGAAGACAAAGAGGTCAACGGCGTCAAATGGGTCTATAAGACGAAGCTAAATGCAAACGGATCTATACAGAAGCACAAGGCAAGGCTTGTGGCGAAAGGATACTTGCAACAACCAGGAGGAAAACTACCGGAATATGTAGCAGCGGCTGCGACCACCAGTCACGCACTATGGCTTCGAAGAATTCTAGAAGACATCGGAGAAGCTCAAAAGGAACCAACTCCGATACTTTGTGACAATAAGTCTGCAATAGCTATATCGAAGAATCCGGTCTTCCACGGAAGAACCAAACATATCGACATCAAATATCACTTCATTCGTGAAGTGCAAAATAACAAAGAGATCGAGCTAAAGTATTGCAAGACTGAATATCAAGTTGCCGACATATTCACTAAAGCATTACCACCAGCCAAGTTCGAGATGCTGCGGAATATGCTGGGAGTATCACGAAATTGGATCAAGGAGGAGTGTTAAAAAAATGATCCAATTTCTAGAATTGTCTAGAATTTTCTAGAATTTGCTAGAAATATGTAGAATTCTCTAGAAGTTTCTAGAACTATGTAGAAAAGAGAGAGAATGTAGAATTCTCTAGAACTCTCTCTCTCTCTCTCTAGTTGCTAGATTGTTCTAAGAGTAGAACTCTCTAGAAATTATGAACTCCTATAAATAGGAGTGAGGGGTGTCCATTTTGTAGGATGTAGAAGTCTAGAACAAGTCCAACTACACATCCTCCTTTGTACAACCACCAACTAATACAAGTTCCAAATTTTCCCTTTTAAATCCCTTGCTTCCTTCAAATAAACTCACACACATCAAAACACGCTTCCGCAAAAACCAACAGGGGACCGGCGATCGGGAGGAGAGGGTCGAAAACCCTAACCCGCGTCCCTTGAAAAATCAACATGCCTTCGCTGATCACAAGTAGACACAAAAAGAAAAAACAGAGGAGCCAAAATCAGCTCCCTCGGCGACGAAGGAAAGCGAGGTGTTCAATCGTCCAGAAGAGGAAGAGAGGGAGAGGGAGAGGGAGAGAGAGAGAATCTTATGTGGAACGGCGCTGATGCTACGCGCATTGTCCGAGTCGACTCGCTCGAACCATTCCCTCAGAATCGCCATGTTCTCCATCTTCGAACTCGGAGCTACAGGTTGCCCTTTTGAACGGTGAACGTTCAACACCGGCGAGCGGGAGGAGAGGGGCGAAAACCCTATCCTAAGTCCGACGAAAAATCAAAGCGGGAGGGGAAGGCGTGGTCGCGATCGAGCGATCGTGCAGAGGGACGGAGAGACGGAGAAGAGCGGACGAGGAATGGAGAGAGAGGGGCCGGACGTCGTCGACGGAGAGCAAACGGAAAAGAAGCAGAGAGCCGTGAGGTTTCAAATTTGCTAACAGGGTGGGATCGGTCAGAACAGCAACAGAAGAGAGAGAAAAATGTTATTTTTTTTCTTTTAAGATCTCTCCCGCTGGTGTAATCTCAGCCGGCTGAGATTAAAAAAAAGGGCCCCTACCTTAGATCTCCTAAGGTAGGACATCTGGATCCGTTTCCGTATGCCACCTGCCATCCACGTGGCAGCCATTCAGCGTCCATGAAGTTACAACAATATTAAAAAAATTAAAGGATGAAAATTGTTGTTTCGAAAAGAAATTGAGAAAATATCTTCAGCTTGCACCGCAAAAAGAGGGCAGTCACGCACCGCTGGGCACCAGCGAGGGTGGCGAGACCCTCACCGGTCTCGGGCGACGTTGGCCAGACCTTTGCGGAGCTTGGGCGACGGCGGCGGCCTCTATCCATCACAGAGGTAAGTGGGCAGAGAAGTTCTGGTCCTCGGCCGCCCCTCGGCACCCAGGGGCAAGGGCGACGGCTCTCACCGCAGATCTGGACGACAGTCGCCGCCTTCACGTCAGATTTGCAGTGGTTCTGATGGAATTTCAACTGGTCCGAGAAAGGCGGAGGATGAGAATTTTATGCGTTCAAATCCTCGGCTTCGCTCGTTGCCAAGCCGTTGCCTATAAATAGCTAAATCTATAACGCAAGGCTGAGTAAAACAAGTGCTTTTGTGTTTGAAGGATTCAAGAATACTTTTCTTTCTTTTTCCTGCAGTCTATGATTCAGAGAGCCAAGCTCGAGGGCTCGTGGTCATTGTAGCTGCTGCTTCTGGTTCTTCTTCAGCGTTGGGCTCAAATGGAGTCAACTCCCAGAAAAGATAAGAACGGGGTGCCTCCTTTGTGCTATTTTTGTTAATGCTTTGTTGAATTTCCTTTATTTGGGTCGATGATCTATGCTGAGTTTGATTGAAAGTGTTAGCTCTGGCTTCGTGTTCATCCCCAGTCATTTGATTACTCTTCAAAATTTTGTGCTTTCAGAACACAAGGCAAGGCTCTCTTGCACACTCCTTCCGTCTCTCTGTTGAGTGTCGCGCTCAGAGGCTGACGGTGGCAAGCGCCTAGTCGCCTTGGCCCTGGAGGTGGCTGTGTGAAGCCGCCGCCACGGCAGGTCGCCCGTCCCCTGCCAAGTCGCCCTTACCCTGACCTTTCCCGTCCTCTCTCTGTCACTCTCTCTCGCAAGGATTAGCTTTAATTTTTTAAATTTATCGACCTCAAAGAGATTGTTGAAGAAAGTGAAGTGGCGTTCATGTCAATGTTTACGTCGGCACTTCAATCTACATACAGACCGGCATGAACAAACAAATTTAAGGTATCAAAGATTTGAGGACGACAATACAACTCCAAAAAGTTGGAGTCCCCTGCCATATTTCACATATGAAATCATTATTAACCATTAATCCATGATTATTTAGCTCACTATTTTGGTCAGAAAACTATATTCCAGCTCAGAAGCAGAATTAAGTATAATAACAAAATGACATTGAACCTCATAAGATAAGGAGTAAGTTGACGGACGTTGAATAAACACAAATCCAACGAGCACATATATGTGAAAGGTGCACATCATTATGCCAAAAGACCAAGATTGTCCTAGCATTTAGAAAAGGTCACACGGTTTCATCAGTTGCTAATCCAAACGCTCCAGGGAGTGAAGTTCCAGCTCCACCTGCCAAGGCGACAGCCCGTCCAAGATAGCGAGCTGCCCAGGAGTGAAGTATACAACAAGTGACCGACTCAAAAGTTGAAATTAATACGAGTGCTGAGACATTCAAATACCTTTGATCGACTGAAAAATAAGTCCCAGATAGTGAATATTACACCTACTTATGATAAACGCTTGCAGTTTTTACCGCAAAAATGGTTTCAGAAGTTGATGTCGCGTGAACAAACACTTTGATAGAATATTAAATGCCAAATAATGAATAATGAGAGCAACTCGGAGGACGTCATGCTGTTAATTTTAGAAACAGAATCCTGCTTGGCATGGAAGAAACTATGCATGTAATATGACTACTGTAAACCAATTGCAGTAGATGTCACTCGCTTTATCTTTGACTCCAGCAACTTAAGATGGAAAATCTAAATGATTTCTTTATTGTCCTTATCTCTCAATTGAAGGTAGAGTGTTGAGAGTACGAGAGCTAAACGTCAAAAAGGACTTAGTTTCTCCCGTCATCTCACCATGAATGGCCTTCGCGGTCATGTAGATCAATAGTCAAAGACAATTTTAATGGTCCTGCAACCAATGCCGAGGCACCTTATCTACTTAAGCTTCTCTCGAAGTATGACCAATAACTTGGATCATGAAAGAGATCCAAGGATTCATACGCCATCACTCACTTTGTAATATAGGAAGTTTCTTTTGTCAGTTTTTTGTTGCAAGATATCGAGTTTAGAGAAACATTTAATTTAACGTTAGTATAATCATTCATCCAAGTCATTTGCTAACATTTCAAAAGTTTGTGTAAGCACTTTTGCAATTGTATGGTGAATTAACTATAGTTTAGATTGCCAAATTTAGCTATCCTCAATGTAACAGTATCCTACATCAGCATGCATACATAGGTTGTAGCGTGGATGTTCATTAGCAATCTCCGTGTCACTGGAATTCAGTAATACCACAAGATGTGAAGATTCAAGCTTTCCATCCATGACAAAAAGCTAAATTTTAAGCATACTTCGACCACTTATTCACAAAACTTGAAGCATCAATTCAAAAACTAGAAGAGGAGTTCTTTACTATCAACTATATAATCTATTAGCATCATAGGAATATAGGATGAAAGTTCTGTTTCTCTTCATACCCTACTCTATGATGTCTAGCTAATGATATATTGTGCCAAGATTTCATGACATAAACAGAGAGAAATTCAGGGGACTATATCTCAAAAGAGCTAAAAGAGTGTACAAACCTTAAAAGGAGATACTCACGTGTGGTTTCAAATATGTCCATTGCAGATCAACGAACTGGTATAAAGTATCCTCGACGTTCACTGTATATATATTGATTATTTGGTTAGAAACAAAAATTAAGAAAGAAGAGTGAAAGAATCAAAAGATCATAATCAAGGGAGTAAAAGCAGATTGATAGCAAAGTTGCGTGTTCTTTGAAGAGCGCTCGAGGGGCGTTATTTCACACCTGCCTCCTTAGTTTATCGGAAAAATGTGGATATGCATTCATAGGAGTGAACGAGAAGAAATGAACGAAATGGGAATGGAAAAGAAAAATGAAGAAAATAAGGCAAAGTACAAGTGAAATGGTAAAGCGTACCAGGTGTCAACCAACGACAGGAGGTCTCCACTTTAAAAGTAGGCGGGGGATGGATTTCCGACACCGCCGGCATGATTCTGAAACGTCGCGAGACTCGGCTAATCTTGGGCATGCATGAACATCAAGCAAACATGTGTTTGGTAAATCAGGCAAATCTTGCAGTGATTTACAGTGACTTGCGTACAATCTCTGCAATTTATGTAATCTTGGTTGATCAGATAACCTTCTTATGATGCTCCAATTAACGATGGATAAGTTCTCCAGCGAGTCCGGCAAATCAGGCAAACCTTGCAGTGATTTACAGCCATTTACAAGCAATTTCTGCAGCCTATGCAATTTTGACAGATTCGGCAACCTTTTTATGGAGCTGCAGTTCTTAATAGATAATTCCACCAGCGATTCCACTTCTTCCAAATCTCGAATTTCGCTTAGCTGTGAGCATGAAAAGATACTCAAACTTTCGAGCTTCCCTAAGCTTGATAGGCCCGATAGTCTTACTAGCGATTTACAGCTACGAACATTTAAACGACGGAGATTCTCTAGCCATTTGAACTCGATCTCTCTCAATTCCCATCTGGAGAGTGTTAACTCAGGCAAGCTTCTCAACTCGGAGAGGAGGGGCTGTTCTATCGGTGACTTGACACCGTAAAATTCCAAACGATGAAGACCTGAAGGAAGCCTTGGGAGAGATTGAGGATCATCACAATATATGGAAAGATACCTGAGATGAGGTGGCCATGTGATATCTTGATTTCCAGTGTCGTGATATACCATCGTGTCAAGATTCTCCAATGTCCCTATGGCCTCCGGTAGCTCTCTTATCTTACACCGAGCTGTATCTAAGCGCTTCAGGCTTTTGAGATGTCCAATAGAAGCAGGCAATGCTGTAATCTTTGTTTCCTGCAAGTCTAAGTAGATCAATGATTCCAATCCTCCGATAGAGTTTGGTATCTCCATTATCGGAGTGGAGTCCAAAAGAATTTGCTCCAACATTTTGAGATCTCCAATAGAATTAGGTAACTCTTTCATCTTGCTGGAAAACATATTTAGGCATGCCAATCTTTTAAGATATCCAATGGAAGAAGGTAGTGTTGTAATCTTTGTATGCTGGAAGTCCAAAGAGACCAATGATTCTAGTCTTCCAATTGAGTTTGGTAGCTCCCTCATCCGAGTGCGTCCCAGGTATATATACTCTAACCTTTTTAGATCTGCAACAGAATTAGGTAACTCTCTGATTCTTGTATTGAACAAATTCAATTCGAGCAACGATCTCAATTTGCCAATGGAGTCCGGAAGCTTTCTAAGCCGATAACAATGCACTAAAGACAAGCACTTCAAGCCAGCCATCTCTCCAATAGATGGATGAAGCTCTCTTATACACTGCCCTTCTAGCTTTAGTCTTGACAGGTTCTTTAAACGGCATATTGCAGAAGGCACTGGGGATAGGTCAAAATGGGGGCTTCCAGACAACCTTGACGGCTGAACTCTAGCTGCAATTATTTCCAAGCACTTTAGGCGCTTTAGCTTACCAATAAAACTACCGATTTGTGGTGACTCTGGACAATGTTCGGCAAAAACCAGTATCTTCAAATTCAAGCACGTGGAGATGTCGGGAGATGTCCAGAGATGACATCTCATGAGATGTATAACTTTCAAATCGCAATTTGCCTGTGAAACAAATCATAATTATAAAAGTATGGAAAGACAAATAGGAACAAAAGTAATATATGTGATATGAAACCATACCAAGCATGGGCCCCATCCATTCCAATTCTCTGGAATTTCGCTATCTGAAAGTTTGAGCACGACTAAGTTTTCTAAGCAAAGATTTTCTGCTTGCAAGTTTGATGGGCAATGATGCCAAGAGAGCCATTTTAAACTTGAGAGAAGATTCTTAAAGTCTCCTGTCAAGTTCCCTCCCTCTAATTCCAACAACCTTAAATTAGGCAGAGATGCAAACTCTTCACTTGTAAAGTCACACTCTTTTGGAAGTCTAGTTAGTTTGAGTGCTGTGATGTTCCCTGTCCCCTGAAAACATGAAAAGGCATCAATGCACTTTCTGCAATGAAGAGAAAGAGCGTAGTCCGTGAGTAAAGATTGCATAGACTCAGTCTATAAGTAAACCATTCCGTTTGTTTCAGCTTTGGAATTGTAAATGTAAGCTACTAATATCGTTTGTTATATAGTGTTAATGAGAAAAGTACCAAAAAAGTCACAAATTTATTACAATTGAGCCAATTCAATCTTAAATCTTTTTTTTTCTTGTTAATTCAATTCTAAACATTTTGCATTGTACCAATTTAGTCCGATCGGCCGACGCTAATATGGATAATTTTGAATAATATTTTATTTTTTTCCAAAGGTTTGTATTTTTTGTATTTTTCTTTTTTCTTTTCTTATTACTTTTCTTCATTCTTTTCTTCTTCTTTTTCACCACAATGGTAGGTGAGGCTCGCCTGCTACGGGTGAAGGCAGCCTTGCCCATGAGGGATGATGCCATGGTCGCCTTCGCCTGCAGTCAGCAAGGCTAGCTTCACTCTCTCTCTCTCTCTCTCAAATCAATTACAAGAAAAATCGAATGAGGACCACTTTTCCAAAGACACGTTACAGAGTCAATTGAACGATGTCTCTTACTCCTCACCATAGATATGAGCAAGGGCCGACTATAGGGTAGGCAGCCATGGCCTTGGCTAGTGGCTCGCGAGCATCGCCAGCCACTCTGAGGAAAAAAAGAAAAAAAAAGAAAAAAAATAATAATAAAAGGAAAAAGAAAAAGAACAGAAAATATAAAAATATTGAAAAAATCCCAGAAAACAATATATTATGAAAAATTGTTCACATTGGCGTTGATCGGATGACCAATGTCTATCGATGTTCATGTCAATACCAGCCATTCAAAATTAGTCTGATGGACTAAATTGGTATGAATACAAAAGGTATTCATAATTACAACACCATGGGCCCTCATGAATACAAAAGGTCTATGACTAAACTAACAAAAAAAAATTAAGATTAAATTGACATAATTACATAAATTTAAAACTTTTTGCCATTTTTATTGTCAATATAAGTGATCCATTTTCAATAAGCATCTAGACTTCTCCTTCTGTGCAATGGCAACAAAATTTCTTGGGTAGTAGTCCACGCATGCTTGTGTCTGGAAAAATCCAAAATGGACAGCACAACTCGGTAGAGATTTTTCCTATCAAATTCGGTGGAATTGCTCTATAAATAGAAGGTAGAGTCATTCATCTCTTTGCGTGGGGAGAAGTAAAACTATTTTTTTGCCTCATCCTTTGCCAATTATAATCCACACACATACACACTTGCACTTTAAACCACTAAATAGTATTATCAAAATCATACTTCCGCAATCCAACATTAATATTAGACCAAAAACCAACATATAAGTTAGGATATTACTTTCATTTCACTCAAAATTGACAATTTTAGGTTCCCTCAATGCATAATACATACAAAGAACACATTCACAAATATACTTTTGTATTTTGAGTTGATGTTTTCTTGATGAGAATGATAATAGCTGTGGATAAAATGTACCTTTATGTTCCGCACAACATCCAATGCATCCTTGGGAGACCACAATCTACTGCGCTTCTCAGGAACTTTGTCTTCTTGTCGAATTATTTCTCTTCCAAGGTCTCTAAGCAGGTCATGCATCGACAATTTATCTTTATCATCGACTTTTATCAAAGACATACGGGAAAGAACAAAGATCTCAACTTTTGGGAAAATATCCATCGCTTTCCACATATAGTGTGGATGGATTTTCTCTTCACCAATAAAGTAACACGCAATATCAAGAAAAATTTCTTTTTGTCCATCCTCTAGCATTTCAAAACTAATCTTTAATTTGTGATGGACATCTTGATTGGGAACCAAATCTAATTTCTTCAAAATGGCTTTCCAAAGTGGCTTACTTTTGCCACAAAGAGAGGAACCAATGACCTCAAGAGCCAAAGGAAGTCCACCGGTTTTGTGAATAATATCGCGAGAAATATGATAATAATCATGGGGAGGGGTATCCATTTCGAATGCATGCTTACTAAAAAGCTGAAGAGCATGTTGATGACACAATTCTCTCATCTGATAAATCTTGAACTCTTCAAAACGTGCCCCAGTATTATTTTCTCGATTCTCCTCTGTGATCGGCAAAAAGTTGATGTCCCTTGTCGTAATAATAATTCTGCTCCCTAGACCGAACCAATCTCGTTTTTCTGCAAGTTTGGTAAGTTGGTCCCGCTTATCTAGGTCATCAAGAACGATAAGGACTTTCTTGTTGCGAAACCTCCATTTAATTTGATTAATCCCTGCATCACAGTCAGAAATCTCCAATCCTTCGATGTTGAGAACTTCTGACAATAATTGTCTTTGCAATCGAAGAACTTCACTACACATTGAAGCTTCTCGAACATTGAAAAGGAAACTACACCCATGAAACCGACTATAAATTTGATTAAAGATAACTTTTGCAAGAGTTGTTTTACCGATGCCTCCCATACCGTGGATTACTAGGTAACGTACATCGGGAGAACTTTCATCTAATAAGCGCATGACTTCTTCAAAACCATCCCAAATTCCAACTAGACGATCAGGTAGATTTTTGTCTCTTTTACGCAGCTTGATCAAAACTTCATGAACAATTGATCTAATGAGCTCGCCTTGGCTGTCATATTTAATACAAAGGGTCTGGTTAGAAAGATTGCAGATAGAATATAGACATATCAAGTCCAGGAATATTGTAAATTAAACACAAACCAGCCACAAAGGGAGGAGAGGCACCCACAAAACCTTAAAAAAAAAGTATACACATACTTTGCATATCTACAGGAAAAAATCAATAACTGGTAGAGATTACATACAATTCATGTATAGTTTCAAGCTCTAATTCTTTTATAAAAAAAACAAAGATTCATCAAAATCCTTGTCTATTTACCTAAAAAGAATTGCAGGATGTAAATTGTTGTGATAAGAATGAAATCTTAAACTTTATGAAAGAAGCTCCTCATCAGTAAATCGTAAAAGTCGAAACCTTCTATCTTCCTTTCCACATATGAATAGGATTTGTTTTTTTTCTTTCCTTTTCATTGCTCACATATACCGTGTCCTCCGTTTTCTACGTTGGAAATGGATTCAAATAGTAATGGTTGAAACCATTGTTTTCTATATCTATTTAATAAAAATCGATCTACAAGTTTGAAAAAAAGTTCACAAATGTAATTTGTTGTATCTAAAAGACACAAATAAAATAATAAATTATTAGGTTAATTCGTTTAGCATCATGTTATTTTAGATATTACCTTACATGTAGTAATAATACCTTGGTATTCTTTATTTCTTTCTACTATTTTTCTTGCAGGAGAATGATTCATTGATACGTTGTTTAGGTAAATTTTTGCATTCATGCAAAATATTACTTAAATGACAATGAAGCCAACATTAGTGTGTGGAAGAAAAAAATTTTTGGTACAGAAGTTCTTGGAAAAAAAGCTCTTTGAATTTCTTATAATCAAATAAAGAATCATCAAGGAAAGGGCATCTCCATTTTCCAAACGCACATTTATGTTCACTTAATGTGTGGAAGTTTATGTGCCACTCCCGTGTATAAGGAATTTTTTTTTTAGCTCTATATTCACCAATTACTTTGGCCTCCTTTCGACTTCATTCTTGGTTCCGTCACTAACACATTATTAGTGTTAAGACAAGCGATTTGCACTGTTGTAGTCGTGTGAATCACGTATGGAGAGAAATGAATCATATTCTAAAAGGAGTAAAGTGACCAATTAATTGAGTAGATGTGTAGTGGGTAGTTATTAAATATGTGTGAATTGAATTGATAAGTTGATGAAATAGAGTTTTAACTTTTGGTGCAAGAATGAAAGTATTTTGCATATTTAATTATTTATATCAATTCAATTAAACAAAAAAGCTAAAATGTTACCCTCTATCTTTGAGATCCCATCCTTTGATACAAGCGACCTCCTTCAACGCGCCCTTCCATCGCTGCAATACATCGCTGCCGAACTTCTCCTCGTGCTTCTGCAGAGCTTCCTGGTATAGTTCACTTTTGAGCTTGACATCGTTTGGATCCACATCGAAGAAAATTGGCATGATCACCATTTTGCAATTTCTGTTACTCAAGCAATCCACCATGTATTCAAGCTCGCGAAGACACCAAGCACTGGATGCGTAGTTTCTGGAGAAGATGGGTATACATATTCTGGAGTTCTTGATCGCGCGCTCCAATTCACCTCCGATCAAGTTGCCTTTTCCAATCTCCTCATCGTCTCTGAACACGCGAATCCCAGCTATGTCCATTGAGTGATAGAGGCAGTCTGTAAAATTGAGGCGAGTGTCGGGTCCTCTGAAACTCAAGAAAACCTCGTAATCAGCCCCCAGTGATGACTTGAAATCACCTCTATCAGTCATCGATGCAGTTGATCCATTTGATGAGTCCCTCCTCTCCATCTTTAGGAGCCAAAGTGTAGTGATGGAGTTTAACAACAAGGAGAGATGTAGAGTAGTATCTAATGGAATAAGATTCCGGAGGATTTATAGACGAGCTAGAGAGTCTTTGAAAGTCTCGTTTGCTTTGTGCTTTTCTTGGAAGGGCAGTAATAAAAAAATCATTTTATGAACTATTGTAATTGATAGTAGATACTGCGTTACCAAAAAAAAAAAAAAAGAGATACCTTTACCAAATAACCCTTATTTGATGTTGTTTGGGCCAGGTTCGTGGAATTTTCCCCGAAACATTCCACGAGAGTAGGGCCAGCTTCTCTTAACGCTTACTCAACCTCGCAGGCTTGGCCAGCACGCTTACTCAACTTCTCTCTATAGGGTTTCGAGGTCAGCCGCGTGGCCGAGGAGGACGCCATCGGAGATGAAGCGTTCTCTGTTTCTTTTATTTATTTTTTATCCTTATAATTTATTCATAAAAAATTAACCTTTTTAAGTTAAATAGATTGTAAATGAGTAAAAATTAGGCTTCCAAATCAAATCTATTAACAAGATATTTATTAAAACTATGAGACCCAACTCATTGAATATAGATGAAACATTGGGTTTTCAACCCATTTTGACACCTTTACTAGAGAGAGAAGTTTGAAAATGGCGAGGGGCGTCATCATAGGCATAAATATTTAATTCGTATTAAGAAAGTGTAGGGAGCCTGCACTTGAGAAATAAATTACAACAGGCGCCCAATCACAAGTGAAGTATACAAAATGGACAAATTATCAGTCATATTGAGATAAGACAAGGATTGATTTGTAAAGATAAAAGAACATTAAACATAAGTGACCAGATAAATTCTTATTGGACATAAATAAGATAACAAAATAGGAGGAGGACAAAATCTAATGGAACGCGCAATTTGCGGCGAGAGACGCACAGACTTAAGGAAAGGAGTCAAAAAAGCAATGCGCATGTGGAGATGTGCGAATGTGAACAAGTTGGATGGCTGACGGTGTTGAACTTTGAACCTTCTCCCTATATCACGGGTTCCGTCCACTTCACAAAACTATTCGTTCGTACGATATAAAATAGTTAAACAATTTTTTTTTTATCATTCTACATATTTTCTTTTCATTTATTTTTTAAATTAAATGATTAACAATTTCAAAAAAATATATTTTTGAATAGTCCATTTTTGCCAAAACAAATAAGATTTCATTAATGAATTGTCTTGAATACCAAAACTAAACATTAAATTTTAATTCTCAAGACCGCTCTTTTGCGTGTCGAGTTTCGAAAATCGAATCATTAGTTCGTCATGATTCATTTAGTCACTTTAACCGAAAGGGAGATTCGAAAACTCCTTTCTTTTTTCTTTCTTTTTTCTTTTTTGCTTGGAAATGCACCAAATGGTGGGCCGATTCCCACGAAGTCTGAACACCTAGCGGGACATGCGTGTCTCAGGCGTGGCAAAAGCTTCGACGCGGCTTTTTGATCCATCGGTTGCTGTTTCTTTCTTGTTACCTAAGGTTGGAACTTTCCGGGAGCACAGACAGGAAACAATGATGGAGGAGGAAAGGAAAAGGGACCGAGGTCGTTCTTTTCTCTCCTTTTTCTTAGATTCCCACCGAGGTCTCGTCAACTTTTAGGTCTCCTTTTTCTTTGATTGAATACATTGAATAAGCGTATGAATGTTAAATTCGATGGCCTTAGATTATGTCATGTGACGCTGATCAAAGAGATGGCATACATAGAGTAGGTAGTGTTAGATTAATATCTATTCGGGTCTTAATTTTGTAATAGTTTGCCCTAAATTTAGCGCCACTTCTTTTAATGAATGATTTGTGTAGTCTAGTTTATGATTCACTTGAATCAATTTATTAGATTTAGACCCACCTTTATTTTCCAATATCAATCTTTCGAGAGATTATATCTCGAGACTTATTACGAGATCAACGCAATTCAGTACTCTCTCCCCTCCATGAACCCTAACAAACCCAATGATCTGCATTCCCATGCTAACCCCGTCTTCATCTTCGTCCTGGACACCTGCATGATCGAGGAGGAATTGGGCTTCGCCAAGTTAGCCCTCAAGCAGGTGATCGGGTTGTTGCCGGACAACGCCTACTTGGGTTTGTCTCCTTTGGGACGCAGGTCCAAGTTCACGAGTTGGGGTTCTCTAAGATGTCTAAAGTTTGTCTTTCGAGGTAGTAAGGATATCGCAAAAGAGCAGGTCTTGGAGGAGCTGTGTCTGGGCGTTTCTGTGCGAAGTCGGGTGGGGGTTGCCGATTTCCAGAAGGGGATGGTGCAAACTGCAAAATGGGTACCCAGGAGGTTCTGGTGTTACTCGACCGACTGCCGGCGAGGTCTCTGTGGCGCTCGCCCGGCCCTTTGTGGTCGCGAGCAATGCTCCCTTGCCCAGTATCGTGCCCTTGTCATTAATCTATACATCATTTAATTATATAATAGAATGTCAATGATGCTCAGTTAATCAGGCAGAGCTTATCATTTAATCATACAATAGAATGTCAATGATGCTCAGTTAATCAGGCAGAGCTTTTTTTTAATTTTTTTCTAGAGTCGGGCAGACTTGAATGGGTTCAAACGTGCATACGTGGAATATGCATGCTCGGACCATCACTCATTAACTTATGACGTCATTATACGCAAATAATATTATATCAAGTATAATTTTCGAGATTAGCAGTGGGGAGAGAGACATTAAAGTAGCATCTAATAGATATCATTCTGAAAAATTTACGAACGAGCCAGAGAGCCACGGGAAGTCTCCTTCATTGCGTTGCATTTTTCTTCTTTGGAAAGGCCGGAGAAATTTCCCACATTGAAAAATCCTTCTGTCATTGGTTCCACTTTCACATTCTAAAGCTGTTGGAAGTCTTATTCATCTGTGTCGTTGTGTTTTTCCTTGGAAGGGTCCGGGAAATGGAAATTTGTTATATCGTGCCAAGAAAGATTTGTTCCCATGTGGCGTCCCAATTCACTGATTAATATGAACAACATGACCCATTATCTGATGTTGTCCGGGCCATATTCGTGGAAATTATGGTACTAGACTACCAGCTCCCATTTCCCTCTTTTTCTTAAAGAGAGAATCATAGTAATGTTGGGGAAGTCATCGTAAGCATGGT